>CAWUFW010005356.1:0-1353723 GCA_963921515.1 Calotriton arnoldi | reverse complement strand
TTCTGTAAATTCACATTATCTTTCTCAGTCATGTGAGAATGAAGTCTGACATTCTCAGTAAAACATGTACATCCAACAATGGCAGAGACTGTCAGTTGATTCCTTTGTGTTCTACTGCAGCTTCCCAGAGTGTTCTAAAGAACAACTAGAGTGCTAACTGCAATACTTATGACAAAAGTATGGCACACCTGAAGCCATCTTGATTGGAATAAACTGGTAACACTTAAAACATTTAATTTAAAAAGGAACAAAATGAGGGGGTTCATTTTGCCATAGAAATTATGGTTAGTGCTGTAGAAAGAAAAATTAGGACATATTTCAAGTGTGATCTCAAATATCTTCCTGTTATATTTCAACAGGAGCAGCCTGTCAGTTGATGCCTTTGTGTTCTACTGCAGCTTCCCAGAGTGTTCTAAAGAACAACTAGAGTGCTAACAGCCTTACTTATGACAAAAGTATGGCACACCTGAAGCCATCTTGATTGGAATAAACTGGTAACACTTAAAACATTTAATTTAAAAAGGAACAAAATGAGGGGGTTCATTTTGCCATAGAAATTATGGTTAGTGCTGCAGAAAGAAAATTTAGGGCATCTTTTAAGTGAGATCTCAAATCCTCTTCTATTTCATTAGAAAATTCTGACATGCAGACTGAAACAATCACTTTCAATACCAGCAGTAGACTTCCAGTTAACTCCCTGGTGAGCAGTAGCTTTACTACAGTGATCTAATGAACAACTAGAGTGCTAACAGTCTGAATTTATGGCAAATGTGGGACACATCTGAATGCCTTCTTGATGGAATCAAAGTTAAAAACTGAAAGCATTTCCTACTGAGGAGACTGCAGTAAATGACGAAATTAGGAAACTTCATAACAAATAAGTCTCCCAAGATGGCCACCAGAGAAAAAAAAGAGCCCAAATGTAGCACAAATATCACCCAGATGTAGCCCACATATAGCCCAATGACAGAAGTGTGCAAAACACTTTTTATTTTTAGTTTTTCTGCAGTTTTATATAGTGCAAACTGGTCAGGTATTGGAGCGTTACATCTTACTTGGACCCCTTATTGCGTATTTTGCACGAAGTACATGAGATTGATCTTGCAAAACATTGACCTTTACGATTGTTAACCTGAAGTTGCTCTGAACCGGGCTTTGTAACACCCGTTTTACCTACTGGTTTTAATTAATTTTCACTGTATTGTATTAGGAAAGAGGATTTACTGTTTTTATGTACACTTTTATGATCTATGTTTCTAAATCAGCTCAAATAAAGTTTAATGAATTCTATGGCAGGACGGAGGCGAGGATTATGCATATCATAGCAGTTCAAAGAAAACGTAACACAACAATCATTAAACAAAAGACTACACAACCCATGAACCATTAGGGGGGTAGTCTCCAAGGCAACTATAGTCCAATCATATCACAGTCCATCGTATATAATATTGTGACGTCCCTTCCGCTTCCTCTTTCTTCACTGCTCGTCAGTTAAGTGCATTCCTTACATTCTTGGCTTAATCCGACGTTGTTGCTGTTTGTATAGCGGTTTCTTGTGCACGTTATTAGCATTATTACCTTGGTATTGTTTCATATTCCCTGCGCAGCAGGCTCTTGCCCGAGCGCGTTCTCCCCCTCGCAGTTTCTCCCGCTGTGTGCTCTGCGCGCGGTGAGATCCTGTCAGGCGCGTCTGGTCCGACCGAGGCAGCTCCATCGAGCGCTCCCGCTGGTCTTTACGCGCGTTTGGGAATCCGGTCACTCCTTTGGTGTCCGCTTGATTCCCGACCAACCCACGCCTAATTTTGACTACCGCTACGCGGTGATTTCCCACACGGCCACGTTAGTGACCAGCGCCACCTGGTGGTGGTAATTGGTATTGCGCCTCAGTCTATTCTTATAACAGCTTCGG
Source organism: Calotriton arnoldi (assembly GCA_963921515.1). Classification (NCBI taxonomy): domain Eukaryota; kingdom Metazoa; phylum Chordata; class Amphibia; order Caudata; family Salamandridae; genus Calotriton; species Calotriton arnoldi. The sequence continues at coordinate 1,351,814 of CAWUFW010005356.1, read as the reverse complement.
GAAAGCCCAGCTGTTGGAGCACCGGTGAGGGGGCTGCCTTAAGGATTTTAAGGGCATTTGTTCTGTGCTCACACCCTCTGCTATCATGTCTTCTCCAGAAGACCATTTTTACTCCTCCTACCAGGAAGTGGAGGAGGAATGGCCCCCAACTTCTCCCTCCAGCAGTGGACCAAGCCCTCTCTCTGGCTATTTCTAGGGCGCTGGCTCCTCTTAGGGATCAGATTCATAAGCTGGAGAAAAGCATCCCTGGGTTGTTCAGTGACCCAGATCTGGTGGTGGCGGGTCCCAGTAGCTCCCAGATGGGGAATAAAAGGGCCGTTAAGCATAACGCGGGGCACTTGGAAGGATTTGATAAACTTACGGAGACCTTCCTCAAGAGTGCGCGAACGCTAAAACATGCACCCTGCCGGGAGGAGGAGGGGCCCGGAGAAAATTGCGACACTGTCACCACTATTGTAGACCCCGACGGTGGGTTTCCTTAGAGGGAGAGGGTGTATCGGAGGACGATTTCTCCTCCGATGAGGATAAGGACTCGGGCGTCCCTGGCGTCCAGAGTCCCACTCCTCTCAGTCCCCGGTTGGGGACGGGGTCCACTCGGACATGTTCGAGCCTACCCAAATTTACCATCCTAGGTCAGCGGAGTGGACACCTGACACCAAAGTGGCAGAGTATGTGGTGGGGAAAATCCATCAACCCCTTGAAAGGGAGGTCAGGAATAGGATGAGGGGAGAATGCCCCAGGCCCTCACTGAAGGGGAAGGTGGCACACACGCCTGAAATTGATGAGAAACTATGTACTTTTTTCTCCAAGTATATGAGGGATCCCAAGAAAGGAATTGATAGGTCTTGGACGTGGTAGGGCCCTTGACCCAAATTATTCAATTGACGGAGCCTTCCAAAGAGTCAGGATCCCCTTTGTCCACGGATATTGTGGCTGGTTGGGCACACTACCCTAAACCCTAAAACACTATCCCCTCCACTACCCAAACACCACTGCACTACCCTAAACCCTAAAACACTACCACCAGCACGACTCCCTACACTACCCAAACACCACTGCACTACCCTAAACCCTAAATCTACCCACAGCACAACCCCCTACACTACACAAACACCACTGCACTACCCTAAACCCTAAAACACTACCCCCAGCACGACCCCTTCACTACACAAACACCACTGCACTGCCTTAAACCCTAAAACACGACCCCTTACAGTACACAAACACCACTGCACTACCCTAAACCCTAAAACACTAGAACCCAGCACGACTCCCTACAGTACACAAACACCACTGCACTACCCTAAACCCTAAAACACTACCCCCTACACTACCCAAACACCATTGCACTACCCTAAACCCTAAAACACTACCCCCAGCATGACCCCCTACACTACCCAAACACCACTGCACTACCCTAAACCCTAAAACACTACCCCCAGCACGACTCCCTACACTACACAAACACCACTGGACTACCCTAAAACACTACCCCCAGCACGACTCCCTACACTACCCAAACACCACTGCACTACACTAAACCCTAAATTTACCCCCAGCATGACCTCCCACACTACACAAACACCACTGCACTACCCTAAACCCTAAAACACTACCCCCAGCACGACCCCTACACTACCCAAACACCACTGCACTACCCTAAGCCCTAAAACACTAACCCCAGCATGACCCCCTACACTACCCAAACACCACTGCACTACCCTAAACCCCCTACACTATACAAACACCACTGCATTACTCTAAACCCTAAAACACTACCCCCAGCACGACCCCTACACTACCCAAACACCACTGCCATACCCTAAACCCTAAAACACTACCCCCAGCATGAACCCCTACACTACCCAAACACCACTGCACTACCCTAAACCCTAAAACACTACCCCCTACACTACACAAACACCACTGCACTACCCTAAACCCTAAAACACTACCCCAGCACTACCCCCTACACTACCCAAACACCACTGCACTACCCTAAACCCTAAAACACTACCCCCAGCATGACTCCCTACACTACCCAAACACCACTGCACTACCCTAAACCCTAAAACACTACCCCCAGCACGACCCCCTACACTACTGCACTACCCTAAACCCTAAAACACTACCCCCAGCACTACCCCCTACACTACCCAAACACCACTGCACTACCCTAAAACCTAAAACACTACCCCCAGCACAACCCCCTACACTACACAAACACCACTGCACTACCCTAAACCCTAAAACACTACCCCCAGCATGACCCCCTACACTACCAAAACACCACTACACTACCCTAAACCCTAAAAACTACCCCCAGCACGACCCCCTACACCACCCAAACACCATTGCACTACCCTACACCCTAGAAAAGAAACCCCCACCCCCCTTACCTCTCACTCCTCGTGGTTCCTCTCTCCTCGTGGTTCCTGCTTCACGTCGTCTCTGAGGGGCGGTGCACGTCGTTGTGAGGAAACGGAACAGCCTCCGTTTCCTTACAACGACATGGATCGTCTACATGTTTTTAGAACGCATGGTCATTTACCATACATACCTTTACAACAAAATTTGTTGTAAAGGCATGCGTGGTAAATGACCGTGCGTTCTAAAAAATGCGTAGTAATGACTTCGTGATGTACAACGCATGCGTGGTAATGCATGCGTTGTAATGGTATCGCAAAGTAAAAAGTCGTTGTAACGGCTGTTTACCGATCGAAGCTGGCCCCTGTTCTTCAGTGAGACGTTTATTTGATTAATTAGGAGGAAGGAATGTGGTTTTTACCGAAAAGTGCATTCCCGGCTGTTGTATTGTGAAAGTGTCCGCGTGGCCTGGTTTCACTTCCGGTGAGAGAGTGGAAGAGTCTGTTTGGATCTAAAGGAGTTCTGTTGTTGGACGGGGCCGGCGCGACATGTCATCAGAAAACATAGCTAATGGAAAGCGTCCTCCCTGAAGTGTGGAGCAGTGCCATGAGAGGTCAATGGGTGTGCGTCCCACCGCAGTATGACCGTACCGCGTGACCCATGTGCCGCCTCCAGGGTACGGGAGGCAGAAGCGGCATCGCAGGTCCTCTTGAAGCCCGTTGTAGCACTAATTCTACATTTTGGTACTAGGGCATTTTAACTTCGTTGTTCCTGCCAGATACAAAGAGAAGATCCTGTGTTATTCAGTGCCCTCGTTACCTTTTTTGTGGGTTGTGGTGCTTGTCACTCGCTGCCCCGCCGGTGCACACGACTGGGCACCCCACCTCGTGTGCCATCTGCAGGGCCTCTGCCCTCGGATCACTGGTTTCTGGAGTGGCAACATAAACAGTTGCTCCCAAAGGACTAGCCTGAACACTTAGGTGAATATCCCCTGCACCAGCATTCCACGGAAATTCTTTCCTAGCTCTCCCATGTCAACAAGGACTTCATAATAGCACGGCTCCGCTCGCTACACCGTATGACGTCATCGGAGCCATAAGAGGACCTCGTCGGCGTGCTGACGTCAGTTCCACCCATTTTTTCCGTGCCACCGAGGCAAACAGGGGACCGAGACATTTTCACATGTATACATAGTATAATAAATATATATATATTCACCGAAAAACCATAGGTTTCAGGCACGTTATAGTTAGAAATTAGCATTTAAAAACCTTAGAAATTCACTGAAAAAACCATAGGTTTCAGGCATGTTATAGTTAGAAATTAGCATTTAAAAACCTTAGAAATTCACTGAAAAACCATAGGTTTCAGGGGCGTTATAGTTAGTTGGACATTTCACTCGTACAAAACCATAGAAATTCTCCGTTATAGTTAGTTCAGCTAACTATAACTCGCGCACCACGCAATGCACTGCTGATGACGTCACATATTACATCACTCATGACATGGTCAGTGACATCACTCATGACATCACTCATGACATCACTGATGACATCATCCAGTGAATGTGTTTTTCTGAAAATTAAATATGTTTTATATATGTATATCTCAAGGTCGATGGAAGAATAAATGGGTATATAAGTGTCTAAATGGATGATTTGTTTTTGTAAAATTGATTGTATAACTGACTAAGTGTATCTTAGTGAATACATGGGTTAGTGAGTAATGTTTAAATATGAAAATATCTGTATCAGTCTCTCACTTTGTGTATAAGTGGCTGCATGGGTTGGTGAGTAGCTACATGAGTGTCTATATGGGTTATTAGTTGGTTTTTTGAGTATCAGTACGAGTGTCTGAGTGTCTGTATGGTTCGGTGGTGGGTATTACTTAGTGCATAGATGCATGAATGAGTGACTCTCTGTTTGTATGTGTTGAAGACAGCATGTGTGCAGGACTGTATAGGTGGATGAGTATGTGTATGGGTGTGTTAGTGAGTGACTGACTGTCTCAATAGTGTCTTTATGAGTAACTACATATGTTTTAAACTAGTATATGAGTATTGGTGTATATAAGGGAGTATATGTGAGAGTGAGAGATTGGAAGAGTTCCTGTACAAATAAGTAGGTGTTTCTATAAGTGATTGTTTAAGAGAGTAAGTATGTGTAAGTTTCTGTAGAAGTGTGGTAGTGTGTGTATAACTGTATATGCAAGTAAATGGATGTTTGATACTTTGTTTGCATGTGTGACTATGTGTGTGAGTAACTATGGATGAGTGGCGGTGTGTAACAGGATGTATAGGTGTACGAGTACATATGATGAGTGAGTACATGTATGAGTGACTGTATAGGGACTGTTGGTGAAGGAGTGGATGTGTGTGTAGATCTTGGAATTACTGAATAGGTGTGTTGTAACTGGTATTGGTATGTCCATTGTTTTGAAAATGTTAGTTTGTATTTTTGAGTGTGTGTTTCAAAGGTTATATTAGGGTGAGAGGAGGTCTGCCACTCCATCACAAGGATGATGTCATCAGTGATGTCATTTGAGATGTCATGAGTGATGTCATGAGTGATGTCACTGCCCATGTCATGAGTGATGTAATATGTGACGTCATCAGGAGTGCATTGCGGGCGCGCAAGTTATAGTTAGCTTAACTAACTGTAACGGGGGAATTTCTATGGTTTTGTAGGAGTGAAATGTCCAACTAACTATAACGCCCCTGAAACCTATGGTTTTTTTCAGTGAATTTCTAAGGTTTTTAAAATGCTAATTTCTAACTATAACGTGCCTGAAACCTATGGTTTTTTCAGTGAAATATATATATATATATATATATATATAATCACATTTATAACACCTTCATAATTCACTTAAAAAACAAAGATTACAGCGATTTTATAGTTAGGAAGTAACATTAAAAACCTAGAAATTCACTGAAAAAACAAAGGTTACAGGGATGTTATAGTTAGGCTCAGCTTTCACTTGTGGCTGTGTGACTGTGTGTATCCATGTGTGAGTAGTTGTCTGAGTGAGAATGGTTGTAAGTGGCTGTATTGGTGTGTGAGTGGCTTCATGGGTGAGTGTCTGTGCGTGGCTGGGTGGGTGGGTCATTGGTGCATGGGTGAGTGGGTATGAGAGAGGCTGTATATGTGAGTGATGGGCTGTGTGATTGGCTGTATGGGTGCATAAGTGGTGTGCGGGTGAGTGAGTGTGTGAGTAACTGGGTGAGTGAGTAAATGTGAGAGTGACTGTGCTTGTGAGTTACTATAGGGGTGAGAAAGTACAGGTGTTAGTTTATGTATGAGTAAGTGAGTGGGTATTTGAGTAAATGTAAGGGTGAGTGGCTGTGCGAGTGACTGTATATGTGAGTGGATGCATGAGTGGCGGTATGGATGCGCTAGTGGTTGTGTGAGTGGCTCTATGGATCAGTGAGTGGGTGTGAGAGTACTTGTATGGGTCTATGAATGGAATGTCAGTGGTTGTGTGGGAGTGGGTGTCTGAGAGGTTCTATGGGGGCGTAAGTGGTATGTGAGTGATACTATGAATGATGTCATCAGTGATGTCATTTGCGATATCATGTTATGTTATGTTGGGAGATTTGTAAAGCGCATGGCTGTCCCAGCAAAGGGACGTCCCAGCGCTAAAAGACAGAGGAAGGGTGCATATGAGGCTACTGCTTACTGAAACAGCCAAGTCTTTACTGCCTTTCTAAAGGCCAGAAGATTGGAGATGCTCCTGTTGGAGAGAGGCAACAAGTTCCAAAGAGTCGGTGCTAGTACCTTAAATGAACGGCCTCCGACTCTCGCTCTACGGAATCGCGGCACCCGCAGCAAGTGGTGATCCGCAGAGCACGGGTAGGAATGTAAGGAAGACATAAGTCATTGAGAATCGTTGAGCTGGCGCCCGCAGGTATTTTGTGTGTGACACAGTGCTTTGAACCGGATTCTCTGCTCAATGGGCAGCCAATGGAGTCGGCGTAACGCACCTGAAACAGAGCTGTGCTTAGGTAGTGCGAGTAGAGTGCGAGCTGCCGCATTCATGGTGCGCTGGAGCCTTTTGGTCACAGATTTATTAGCGCAAAGCAGAAGACTGTTGCAGTAGTCCAACCTGGCCAAAATCGTGGCTTGAACTACCAGCTGGCGAGTTTGGGGGTCAAACAAGCCTAAAATGGGTTTGAGGCCACGCAGTATGCCGAAACAGGTCCCTGCCACAGAATTGGCGTGCTCCTCAAAGGCTAGGGCAATGTCCACCCGAATGCCGGGGTTCTTTACAATGGTTTTAGGCACAGGAGGAGTACCCAGCTCCTGCGGCCACCAATTGTTGCCCCTCAGATGGGAGTCCCTGCCTAATAGGAGGATCTCAGTTTTCGACGTGTTTAGCTGGAGACAATTCGCCTCCATCCAGCCCGCTATAGCGGACAAGCTCTCCTGGAATTTGACCGCATCCTGGCTAGGGTTCTTAAGTGCAGGAAAAGACTAGCTGCGTATAATCCGCATAAGATACCGAGGATATGTTGCGGGCTTTGGCCAGCAGGGCCAGTGGCCGAACATAAATATTGAACAGGGTCGGACTCAATGCTGACCCCTGGTGGACCCCACAGCACAGAGGGTAAACCTGAGAGTGAAAGGGAGGAGAGAACCTGAAAAGACCTATTACGCAGGAAGGATACAAACCAATCAACAGCACTACCCTTGATACCGATCTCCTGCAGCAGACGGATCAGGATGCTATGTGAGACCGTATCGAAGGAGGTGCAGATCTAGCAGGATGAGTGCCGTCATATTGCCTTCATCCATGGAGGCTCTTAGTTGCTCCATTACTGCTAATAGGGCTGACTCTGTGCTATGCCCCGGACGGAAGCCATTTTGAGACAGATCCAATCAGGAATAAGACTCCAGATACTGCCTCAGAAAGCCGTACACAAAGGATTCGGTTACTTTAGCTTAACAACGGAAGCAGAGATTTTCGGGCGATAGTTCTCCGGTCTGGATGCGTCTAGAGAAGGCTTTGTTAGAAGGGGAAAGACCTTAGTGTGTTTCCAAGCTTGCGGGAGCTCAGCACTGGAAAGCGAAAGGTTAATAAGATCCCGACAACTGGGAAGAAGGCAATCCTGATGTTTAACAAAGAGTTCTGGTTTCAGAGGGTCATCAGGAGACCCTGATTTTATCTTGGTGACCAAAGGCTTGAGGCCATCTACAGTGATAGAAGGAAAAGTGGACAGGGAGTGGACCTCATTCCCTGTGAGCTCTCCCCTCAGCATATCTGTGGCTTCACATGTCACGTGAAAGCTATCATGAATGCCAACCACTTTATTGATAAAATAGGTGGCCAGCACCTCGCATTGATTAGAGGTGATAGAGCTAATGTCGTCAGTGATGTCACTGACCATGTCATGAGTGATGCAATATGTGAGGTCCTAAGCAGTGCGTTGTGGGGGCTAAGTTATAGTTAGCTCAGGTAACTATAAATGCTGAATTTCTCTGGTTTTGTACTGAGTAAAATCTGAACCCAACTATAACGTCCCTGTAACCTTTGGTTTTTCAGTGAATTTCTACAGTTTTTAAAGTCCATTTCCTTACTCTAATGCCCCTGTAACCTTTTGTTTTTTAATTGAATTTCCAAGACTGTTTAATTTTATTTCCTAACTGTAACCTGTAACCTTTGAGCCAGAGTGTGTGAGTGAGTGTATGTGTGTGAGTGAGTGTATGAGTGTCTCAGTGTGTGTGTGTGTGTGTGTGTGTGTGTGTGTGTGTGTGTGTGTGTGTGTGTGTGTGTGTGTGTGTGTGTGTGTGTGTGTGTGTGTGTGTGTGTGTGTGTGTGTGTGTGTGTGTGTGTGTGTGTGTGTGTGTGTGTGTGTGTGTGTGTGTGTGCATGAGTGCATGAGTGCCTCAATGGGTGTGTGATTGGGTGGGTGTGTCTGAGTGGGCCTGGGAGTGGGTGCATGAGTGTCTGAGTGGGTCTATGAGTGCATGTGAGATTGTCTGAGTGGGTTTGCCAGTTCCTTCGTGTGTGTGAGTGAGTACATGAGTATCTGAGTGGGTCTGTGAGCCTCTGAGTAGGTCTGTGAGTGGGTGTGTGAGTCTGTGAGTGGGACTGTGAGTCGATACATTAATTTCTGAGTAGGTCTGTGAGTGTGTGTGAGAAAGTATGAGTGGGTCTGTAAGTGTGCATGAATGTCTGAGCAGGTCTGTAAGTGGGTGTACATGTCTTAGTGAATCGGTGAGTGGGTGCATGAGTGTCTGAATGGGTCTGTGAGTGACTGTGAGAATGTCTGAGTGGCTCTCTTAGAAGATGTATGAGTGCCTGAGTGGGTTTGTGAGTGGGTGTGAGAGTGGGTGTGATTGGGTGCATGAGTGGGTCTATGAGTATGTGTGAGAATGTCAGAGTAGGTCTGTGAGTGGGTTTGTGAGTGGGTGTATCAGTGTCTAAGTAGGTCTGTCAGTGGGTGTGCGAGTGCCTGAGTATATGAATGGATGTCTACGTGTCTGTATGGGTGTGTCATCAGCTGTGTGAGTGACTGGGCCACAACACAACCGCACCTGCCTCCTTATCCAAAAAGAGTCCACAGTTTTGCACAAAATATCTACCCAAGTGGAGTACTTTCCACTGGTTAATTACTAAGTGCTACCTCCTTGGGTAAACATTCAGTACGTATTCTACACTACATATGTGTAATAGAGCACGAGGAAATGTCACCGGTGACCTTGTGTGCATTTTGGTAATGTGATTGTTCCTCGTGTCTATATCCAGAAATCTGTGATGACATGAATCTTCTTATAGAGAAGACAACAAGAGTAGAAAGAGGTAAATCTCCACCAAACAAGAGTTCTTCCTCTTAACTATATGAAGTAAGTGCTTCTTTGTTTGGTAGAGCTGTCCTCATATTTCTCGGCATCAAGAACTCACCAAAATCAGCAGGAAACATGTTGGAGAGCCACCTGTGAAGCTGTCCATCATCCTGGCAAAGGGCAGGAAGACCTTTGCATTCTACTAAGGTGGGCTAGGCCAAATGGGCAAAGCATCCAAGGAGTTTGCACATTTCAATACATTTAAAGGGAGAACCATGGACTCTGCTCTCACCAGGACAGGACAAGAAAGAACCCACTTGTCACAGTCACTACAGATTGAGCTTCAACAGATCAGCAATGTGTTCACCTCCAGCAAAGCATTTCAGACCATTTTACAATATGGAATAGCCGAGAAAACACACTTGCGTTGCATTCACCAAGCCCAGGAGTTAGGATCATATGACCTTCACAGAAGTGGAGCTTCAACGGAGGCACCTGCTATGTTTATATATGTTTACTGTTGAGGTTTAATTTTTGTGAAAGGAGCATCAGGGCCAGAACGGCCCAAGGACCCGATCCCCCGGAGCCCGGCCATGACTTAATGGGGAGTGGAGTTGCATAGCGCCCCTCCCCTAGCTGATTTTAGCCCCAGGGACCCCATACCCCCAGGGCCTGGCCTTAATTGAATGGGGAGGGGTTGGTGGCGCCTCTCCCCGGGCTGATTTCTGCCCAGGTGACCCCATCCCTGGGGCCAAGTCATGTGTCCCTGGGTCCCCTAGTCCCACCCAGGGCACACAGTGTGCAGGATAGGGATCGCGAGGGGAGCCTCAAGGCCCCGCTGTCCAAGCTGGCTTTCCGCCTCCTGCAGGAACCGGAATTGCTCTTGCATGCAGGGAGCTGCTGGAAATGTAACTCCCTGCATGAAAGAGCAAACGTTTAATCTCTTTCCCTGTCCACATGTCTGTGGGCAAGGAAAGAGATGGAACCTCACCTTCCAGCAAGCAGGAGCACTTTGACAGCTCCCGCTTGCTGGAAGCGAAGTGTTTGCTTTTGCTTGATGGGAACGGTCAGCTACCGCCAAGCAATGTCCCGAGGGTGGCACCCCGGGAAATAGCAGGAGCCGGCAATGGGGAGTGGCGTACTCCAGGGCCATATATGGCTCCAGGAGGGGCGCCCAACTAGTAGTTCACCAGGAGGCATGTTAGAAGAGTGGTGGACAAAGGGGGCGTGGCCTCCAACATATTCTCAGCAACCCTGCTGTGTGGAACTTACTGGAGGTAACAGGAGGTAGTTGGCCCCCAAGGACCCTCTGAAGTCAAGGGGACTTAATTCCCCAACTAGTAGTGTGCCAGGAGGCACGTTTCCAGAGTGGGGGTGAAAGGGGGCAGGGCCTCCGGTGACTTGCGGCTGGCTTTTTAAAATATTTTATTTTTCCTTTTATTAGGGGAGGGGGCTGCTTGAGTGATTTGGGCCCCGGGATCACATCCCCCGGGGCCTGGCCTTTTTAAATGTTTATTATTCCTTTAAGGGAGGGGGGCTCTGTGCCCCCCCTCTCATTGCAGATTTCAGCCCCGGAGCCCCGTCCCCCAGGGCCCAGCCTTTCTGACATTGTGGAGGGGGGCTGCATGGCCCCACTTCACAGGACGATTTTGGCCCCTGGAACCCGATCCCCCAGCCTCAATTGTGGGTGCCCCCTAGAAACCCACCCACATCTGTTGGGGACTGCGGGGTAGCCTCAAGGCCCCCGCAGTCCCTGCTGGTTCCCTGCCACCTGTGGGAGCCAACATTGCTTTTACACAGAGGGAGCTACTAAACATACAGCTCCCTCTGTGTAAAAGCAGTTTTACTCCGCTTCTAGCTAGCGAGACCATTTTTTATGCTCTCGCTTGATAGAAGCGGAGCACAGTTTACTATGGTTTGGCGGGAGCGGTAAAGCTCCAGCCAAGCCATAGCAATCAGCACCCCAGGACATAGCAGTTGCTGGCCCTGGGGGTGTGGTGGTCCCCAGGGCCCTTTATGGCCCCAGGGCACGAGGGTTTCCGAGCAGACAACTCCTGTATAAATTGTAAACAATGCCCCAGTGAGGTGGCAGCCCCTGGTGCTTTATAAGCCCTAGGAGGGGGCCCTGTGTGCCCCCTCCTACATATATTATGCATGCCCACGGGACCTGGCCCACCCAGGGGCTCAAGATTACAAAAGTGTGGAGGACCACGCTTCTGTTTTTTTTTTTTTTTTTTGCACGATCCACATTTCCAGCGCAACACCAATGAACTTATTTTGCCTTGCTGGGTCTAGGTGGCCATGGTATTTCTACCCTGCCCTCTTTTCTTTTCTTTTTACATTTTGTCTGGGACTCTGCTCAAGCCGACTTCCAAGATGGCTGCCAACATATCCCGTTTTGAAGTGTTGGCAGCCAATCAGATCTTAGCACGAAATTGGTAGGGGTCACAAATGCTCCGCATCCCTATATATACGATTGGAAATTTCTTTAAATGACTCCGCAACTACAAACAGATTTACATAATTTTACAAAAAGGGCACTTTCTAGACCAACAGCTACCTTTTTGCCAAATTTGGTGTAGTTCCTATGGAAATGAACATGGGGAAAATGCGCTTTGGACACCCCTTCAAGACAGCAATTGAAGTGAGTGGCAAACTAATTTTGATGGGGGCCTCTAAGGCCCCCCCAAGCCCCGGGGACCACCACTCCCCGGGGCTTTGATTTTAAAATGGTGCGGGAGGGCACTAGGCCCTCCCGCAGCCCCGGGGACCACCACCCCCCGGGGCTTCTTTTTTTAAAATTTAGATTACTGTGTGGGGGGGGCTCGAGCCCCCCCACACGCCCCAGGGACCGCCACCTCTCCGGGGCACTAAGAATTTTAAATTGGGGGTCCGTTTCGGATCCCCGAAGCGCCGGGGACCACCACCTCCCGGGCTTTGAACATGTTGGGAGGGGGCCGCGCGCCCCCTCTCCTGGAGCCTGTGATGGCCCTGGGGACCACCACCCCCAGGGCCGGCTCCCGTTCTGTCATAGCAAACTTGCTTTGAATTTTGGAAGAGAGAGCAGGAAACCTGCTCTCTCTTCCAAAATTCAGCAAATTAGCTTTCCACACGGGGAGCTGCATCTTAGCAGCTCCCGTGTGGAAGCAATGCCGGCTCCCGAGGGACGCGGGAGCCGGCGGGACCGTGGGGGTATTGGGGACCCCCACGGTCCCCAACAGAGAAGGCCAGCCCTGGGGGATGGGGTCCCTGGGGCTAACAAGTGGCCCCCTTCCCCAAAATTTAAAAAAAAACAAAGGCCGGCCCCGGGGATGGGGTCCCCGGGGCCATAAGTGGCCTGAGGAGGGGGCAACGCAGCCCCCTCTAAAACAATTTTTTTAAATAAAGGCCATGCCCCGGGGATGGGGTCCCCGGGCCGATTAAGGCCTCGGGAGGGAGCCACGCGGCCCCCTTCCAAATTTTTAAAAAGATAGCGGGCAGGCCCTGGGGGATGGGGTCCCCAAGGTAAATAAATTACAAACAGAAGGGGGCCACAAGCCCCCTTCTTAAAAATAAAAATAAAAGACCGGCATCGCGCCGGAGGCCACGCCCTCCTTGTAGCACTCTGCAAACGCGCCCTGGCGCGTTTGCAGATGGGGAACGAATTCCCCTTGAATACTGGGGGTCCCTGGGGGCCAACTAGCCCTCCAGGAACCTCCAGGGGGCTGCGTTGCAGAGAGGTGTTCTGAGGCCACGCCCCTTTTTACACCTCTCTGCAACGCAGCTCTGTGGCGCTTACTGGAAGTACCTGGTGGGCTAGATGGGCCCCTGGGACCCTCAGGATTCAAGGGGACTTAATCTCGCAATTTAAAACGCGCCACGGGGCGCGTTTGCACACATGTCACCTCAGGCCCCCCCTTCCTTCACCACTGTGCAAACGCGCCCTGTAGCGCGTTTTAAGAGGTAGTTTTAATCCCCCTGCCCTATTATGTACTAGGGACTTACAGAGGAGGTCATGCTAATCATAGGGGTACCCCAACGCATAGTATTCCCTAGTGTATGTAGGTGTTTTCACTGTATTCCAAGTGTCTTTTAGCATAGCACTGGCTCTGGTTAGTCAGAGTCAGTTACCACCAGTACCCGTCTGAAAAAGTTGTGGGCACAGGATGATTTTGCAACAAGGCCTCTTTCTGCTCCTCTGTTGGTTCTTTCTGCACATCTTTAGCTTCTTCCTGCACTTTTCTTCGTCTTTGTGGACTTCTGTTGCTTCTTTCTGCATTTCTTTTGCTTCTTTCTGTGCGTTTTTTCTTCTTTCTTCACATGTCCTACCTCTGTAGGCATAGTTCGAAACTAGCATTAAAAAACCTTTGAAATTCACTTAAAAAAAAATAGGTTTCAGGCACGTTATAGTTAGAAATTAGCATTTAAAAAACCTTTGAAATTCACTGAAAAACCATAGGTTTCAGACACGTTATAGTTAGAAATTAGCATTTTAAAAACCTTTGAAATTCACTGAAAAAACCATAGGTTTTAGGGGCGTTGTAGTTAGTTGGACAATTCACTCGTACAAAACCAGAGAAATTCCCCCGTTATAGTTAGTTCAGCTAACTATAACTCGGGCCCCCGCAATGCACTGCTGATGACGTCACATATTACATCACTCATGACATGGTCAGTGACATCACTGATGAATCATCCATGTGATAATTTCATGCATCTTCTCACACCCTAATATAACTTTTGATACACCCACTCTAAATTACAGACTGCCATTCTCAAAACCATACACACTCCAATACAAATAACTACATACCCACTCACTGATTCTTAGGTCTACACACCCACACACATCTACTCACTCACCCGTACAGTCACTCATACTTACAGTCACTCAGTACAGGACTATCATATGCACTCATACACCTATATAAACACTCACACACCGCCACTCATCCATAGAGGTATTCACACACCTAGTCAGTCATGCAAAAAATTAATCACACACCCATTTACTCACCTATACAGTTATACACACACCAGCTCACTTACTCATACAAATACTAGCACATTCTTACGCTCTTATTCAATAACTGATACAAGCACACACGCATCCATACAGCCACTCTCACAATCACACACTCTCACTTATAGCCATTTAAATACTCCAACACACATATACTGCCTTTTACATATGTAGTTACTCGCACATGTACCACTGAGATATACATTCACTCACTAACACACCCATACACACACTCTCCCACCCAAGCAGTCCATCACAGATGCACTCTTGAAATCATGCACCCAGTGAATCACCCACTCACACATCTATGTACAGAGTCACACACACCCCACCCACACAAACACTCAGGCACCCATACAGATACTCAGAGAACCAATCAATAACCCATATAGACACTCATGTAGCTATTCGCAAATCCATGCATCCACTTATACACCAACAGACAGACGGATACAGACATTCACACAGTTTAGTCACTAACCCATGCATTCAGTAAGATACGTTTAATCACTCACTTGTAGAGTCAGTCACGCACGTACTAAATCATCCATTCAGACACATATACACCCACTCATTCTTCAATACGCCTTTCCCTATATATATTAAACATATTTAAACTTTACAGAAACACAGTCACTGGATGATGTCATCAGTGATGTCATTTGAGATGTCATCAGTGATGTCACTGACCATGTCATGAGTGATGTAATATGTGACGTCATCAGCAGTGCATTATGGGGCGCGAGTTATAGTTAGCTGAACTAACTAGAACGGGGGAATTTCTATGGTTTTGTACGAGTAAAATGTCCAACTAACTATAACTGTCCCTAAAACCTATGGTTTTTTCAGTGAATTTCTAAGGTTTTTTTAAATGCTAATTTCTAACTATAACGTGCCTGAAACCTATGGTTTTTTCAGTGAATATATATATTTATTATACTATGTATACATGTGAAAATGTCTCTGTCCCTTTTTGCATCGGTGGCACGGAAAAAATGGGTGGAACTGACGTCAGCACGCCGACGAGGTCCTCTTATGGCTCCGATGACGTCATACGGTGTCGCGAGCAGAGCCGTGCTATTATGACGTCCTCTTTGACGTGGGAGAGCTAGGAAAGAATTTCCGTGGAATGCTGGTGCAGGGGATATTCACCTAAGTGTTCAGGCTAGTCCTTTGGGAGCAACTGTTTATGTTGCCACTCCAGAAACCGAAACCAGTGATCCGAGGGCAGAGGCCCTACAGATGGCACACGAGGTGGGGTGCCCAGTCGTGTGCACCGGCGGGGCAGCGAGTGACAAGCACCACAACCCACAAAAAAGGTAACGAGGGCACTGAATAACACAGGATCTTCTCTTTGTATCTGGCAGGAACAACGAAGTTAAAATGCCCTAGTACCAAAATGTAGAATTAGTGCTACAACGGTCTTCAAGAGGACCTGCGATGCCGCTTCTGGCTCCCGTACCCTGGAGGCGGCACATGGGTCACGCGGTACGGTCATACTGCGGTGGGACGCACACTCGTTGACCTCTCATGGCACTGCTCCACACTTCAGGGAGGACGCTTTCCATTAGCTATGTTTTCTGATGACATGTCGCGCCGGCCCCGTCCAACAACAGAACTCCTTTAGATCCAAACAGACTCTTCCACTCTCTCACCGGAAGTGAAACCAGGCCACGCGGACACTTTCACAATACAACAGCCGGGAATGCACTTTTCGGTAAAAAAACACATTCCTTCCTCCTAATTAATCAAATAAACGTCTCACTGAAGAACAGGGGCCAGCTTCGATCGGTAAACAGCCGTTACAACGACTTTTTACTTTGCGATACCATTACAACGCATGCATTACCACGCATGCGTTGTACATCACAAAGTCATTACTACGCATTTTTAGAACGCATGGTCATTTACCACGCATGCCTTTACAACGAATTTTGTTGTAAAGGTATGTATGGTAAATGACCATGCGTTCTAAAAACATGTAGACGATCCATGTCGTTGTAAGGAAACAGAGGCTGTTCCGTTTTCTCACAACGACGTGCACCGCCCCTCAGAGACGACGTGAAGCAGGAACCACGAGGAGAGAGGAACCACGAGGAGTGAGAGGTAATGGGGATTGGGCATGGGGGGGGTTCTTTTCTAGGGTTTAGGGTAGTGCAGTGGTGTTTGGGTAGTGTAGGGGGTCGTGCTGGGGGAGGATTTAGGGTAGTGCAGTGGTGTTTGGGTAGTGTAGGGAGTCGTGCTGGGGGTAGTGTTTTAGGGTTGTTAGTGCAGTGGTGTTTGGGTAGTGTAGGGGGTAGTGCTGGGGGTAGTGTTTTAGGGTAGTGCAGTGGTGTTTGGGTAGTGTAGGGGTTCATGCTGGGGGTAGTGTTTTAGGGTATGGCAGTGGTGTTTGGGTAGTGTAGGGGTCGTGCTGGGGGTAGGTTTAGGGTAGTGCAGTGGTGTTTGTGTTGTGAGGGGGTCGTGTTTTAGGGTTTAGGGTAGTGCATGGTGTTTGTGTAGTATAGGGGTCGTGTTTTAGGGTATAGGGTAGTGCAGTGGTGTTTGGGTAGTGTAGGGGGTCGTGCTGGGGGTAGTGTTTTAGGGTAGTTCAGTGGTGTTTGGGTAGTGTAGGGGGACGTGCTGGGGGTAGTGTTTTAGGGTTTAGGGTAGTGCAGTGGTGTTTGTGTAGTGTGGGAGGTCATGCTGGGGTAGATTTAGGGTTTAGAGTAGTGCAGTGGTGTTTGGGTAGTGAAGGGGGTCGTGCTGGGGGTAGTGTTTTAGGGTTTAGGGTAGTGCAGTTGTGTTTAGGTAGTGAAGGGGGTCGTGCTGGGGTAGTGTTTTAGGGTTTAGGGTAGTGCAGTGGTGTTTGTGTAGTGTAGGGGTCATGCTGGGGGTAGGTTTAGGGTAGTGCAGTGGTGTTTGTGTAGTGTAGGGGTCGTGCTGGGGGTAGTGTTTTAGGGTTTAATGCAGTGCAGTGGTATTTGTGTAGTGAAGGGGTCGTGCTGGGGGTAGTGTTTTAGGGTTTAGGGTAGTGCAGTGGTGTTTGTGTAGTGTAGGGGGTTGTGCTGTGGGTAGATTTAGGGTAGTGCAATGGTGTTTGGGTAGTGTAGGGAGTCGTGCTGGTGGTAGTGTTTTAGGGTAGTGCAGTTATGTTTGGGTAGTGTAGGGTGTCGTGCTGGGGGAGTAGTGTTTTAGGGTAGTGGAGTGGTGTTTGGGTAGAGGAGGGGGTAGTGTTTTAGGGTTTAGGGTAGTGCGCCCAACCAGCCACAATATCCGTGGACAAAGGGGATCCTGACTCTTTGGAACGCTCCATCAATTGAATAATTTGGGTCAAGGGCCCTACCACGTCCAAGACCTATCAATTCCTTTCTTGGGATCTCTCAAATACTTGGAGAAAAAGGTACATAGTTTCTCATCAATTTCAGGCGTGTGTGCCACCTTCCCTTCAGTGAGGGCCTGGGGCATTCTCCCTCATCCTATTCCTGACCTCCCTTTCAAGGGGTTGATGGATTTTCCCCACCACATACTCTGCCACTTTGGCGTCAGGTGTCCACTCCGCCGACCTAGGATGGTAAATTTGGGTAGGCTCGAACATGTCCGAGTGGACCCCGTCCCCAACCGGGGACTGAGAGGAGTGGGACTCTGGACGCCAGGGACGCCCGAGTCCTTATCCTCATCGGAGGAGAAATCGTCCTCCGATAAACCCTCTCCTCTAAGGAAACCAGCCGTCGGGGTCTACAATAGTGGTGACAGTGTCGCAATTTTCTCCGGGCCCCTCCTCCTCCCGGAAGGGTGCATGTTTTAGCATTCGCGCACTCGTGAGGAAGGCCTCCGTAAGTTTATCAAATCCTTCCAAGTGCCCCGCGTTATGCTTAACGGCCCTTTTATTCCCCATCTGGGAGCTACTGGGACCCGCCACCACCAGATCTGGGTCACTGAACACCCCAGGGATGCTTTTCGCCAGCTTATCACCCTGATCCCAAAGAGGAGCCAGCACCCTAGAAATAGCCAGAGAGGGCTTGGTCCACTGCTGGAGGGAGAAGTTGGGGGGCCATTCCTCCTCCACTTCCTGGTAGGAGGAGTAAAAATGGTCTTCTGGAGAAGACATGATAGCAGAGGGTGTGAGCACAGAACAAATGCCCTTGAAATCCTTAAGGCAGCCCCCTCGCCGGTGCTCCAACAGCTGGGCTTTCCCCGAAGCGGTTAAAAGAATAGACTGAGGCGCAATACCAATTACCACCACCAGGTGGCGCTAGTCACTAACGTGGCCGTGGGGGGAAATCACCGCGTAGCGGTGTCAAAATTAGGCGAGGGCTGGTCGGGAATCAAGCGGACACCAAAGGAGTGACCGGATTCCCAAACGCGCGCAAAGACCAGCGGGAGCGCTCGACGGAGCTGCCTCGCTCGGACCAGACGCGCCTGACAGGATCTCACCGCGCGCAGAGCACACAGCGGGAGAAACTGCGAGGGGGAGAACGCGCTTGGCAAGAGCTTGCTGCGCAGGGAATATGAAACAATACCAAGGCAATAATGCTAATAACGTGCACAAGAAACCGCTATACAAAAAGCAACAACGCCAGATTAAGCCAAGAATGTAAGGAATGCACTTAACTGACGAGCAGTGAAGAAAGAGGAAGCGGAAGGGACGTCACGATATTATATACGATGGAGTGTGATATGATTGGACTATTGTTGCCTTGGAGACTACCCCTAATGGTTCATGGGTTGTGTAGTCTTTTGTTTAATGATTGTTGTGTTACGTTTTCTTTGAACTGCTATGATATGCATAATCCTCGCCTCCGTCCTGCCATAGAATTCATTAAACTTTATTTGATCTGATTTAGAAACATAGATCATAAAAGTGTACATAAAAACAGTAAATCCGCTTTCCTAATACAATACAGTGAGAATTAATTAAAACCAGTAGGTAAAAACGGGTGTTACAAAGCCCGGTTCAGAGCAACTTCAGGTTAACAGAATCGTAAAGTTCAATGTTTCGCAAGATCAATCTCATGTACTTCGTGCAAAATACGCAATAAGGGGTCCAAGTAAGATATAACGCTCCAATACCTGACCAGCTTGCACTATATAAAACTGCAGAAAAACTAAAAATAAAAAGTGTTTTGCACACTTCTGTCATTGGGCTATATGTGGCTACATCTGGGTGATATTTGTGCTACATTTGGGCTCTTTTTTCTCTGGTGGCCATCTTGGGAGACTTTTTTGTTATGAAGTTTCTAATTTCGCCATTTACTGCAGTCTCCTCAGTAGGAAATGCTTTCAGTTTTTACTTTGATTCCATCAAGAAGGCATTCAGATGTGTCACACATTTGCCATAATTCAGAATGTTAGCACTCTAGTTGTTCATTAGATCACTGTAGTAAAGCTACTGTTCACCAGGGAGTTAACTGGAAGTCTACTGCTGGTACTGAAAGTGATTGTTTCAGTTCAGTGAGAAGTTGGCCTGGCATATGCTGTCCACTAATTATAGTGGGCACCTTGCACCAGTCCAAACAACCCCTTATTGGAGATAGGTTAAAGACAACCTTATTGAAAGCTATCCTAGTGGTAGCTATGGAGAGCAGCCTTCAGGCTAAGTCTTGAAGGAATGTAAAGCAGCTTGTTTTACCAGTCTATAATCTCTTGAGTGACCAAATGAAAGAGCACCACACCAGGTATATATTCAAAATATATGTATTTATTGCTAAACACACCCCTCTAGTCTCTTTATGAGGCTAGAGTTCGAAGTACATAAGTTATAAGTTATCAAATCACAGTAATAGCACAAATACACGTTTGGGCCCTAGGGGCGTACCAAACCATATACCAATAAAGTGGTATGCGAACCACGACTGAACTAGACACTAGGCCTAGAGCCTCTAGAAGTGCTTGGACCACAAGGAACCACCCAAGGTAGTGACACAGGGGACCTACGGGAGACGCGTGCAGTGTAAATACACAACCGCGATACGCCGTTGACTTCTATGGAGAAAGTCGGGATCGGGAAAATAGAGGAAAGGGACACTTAAAAGAGGACTAGGACAAAACCCTTTGAGATCTAGGACTTTGAAGAGTCTCTACCCACGGGAGCACCGGAGTACTCGTGTTACCTCACCCAGGGAAGCCGGGTGCATAGGTGCCTTTCGGGGTCGGGTTTCGTCGTCGATTCGAATGGCGATCTGCGGCAAAGTGCTGCTGGCGGCCAAGAGAAAAGTGTCCGGGTGGATCCAAGAGTGGATCGGAGTTCTGGTGAACCTGAAAGCAGAGGGGACAGAGTCTGGGTCACTAGCCAGTGACCAGGAAGGCGATGGACAGATGCCCACCGATGTCGAGTGCTTCAGGTGCGTTGACGGTCGTCTTGACTCTTCAGCCACGAGGTCCGGGAGGCGTTGTCAGCGACCAGGAGCAGGATTCGGGCTGGTACACGATGTCTGTTGAGTGCTGAGGTGTCGGCGACCGGATTGGACCCAACAAGCCTTGGCAACGGCAAGTCTCGATTAAGATGTAGATCGTCGATGGTGCAGACCAGCAAGGTCTGTGGAACTCACCCAGCGAGGGTAAGTGAGGGCAGGCCTGGAGCAACCAGGATGCCAAGTTAGGAAAAGATTGGCCTTCGTTAAGGGCTACTAGCCAACGGGCTAGCGACCGCGAAGGAGCCTCGTGACGCCGCACGTGGAGCTGGCTTACAGGACACTCGTGGAGTGGGGGCCAGTGATCTTCGGTGCAGGTGGTGCTGGAGGCTAGGGCTACTCGGAGCCTAAAGCACGACTTCTTGGGAGACCCAGAAGATGGTGCACTTGCAAATGTGCTCGGTGTCCAGGGGTCACGGTCTCAAGTCACCCACGATAGCCACGGGCCTCAGCTTTGCTGGGGACTCAGGGTAGCCTCGGGAAGTCTGAGAATCCACCTCTGGTGATGCGATGACTTCGGCGTCCGACGGGAGCTTCAGAAATGCGAACCGGACAGATGCTTCTTTGGTGCCTGCCAAGCAGGGGAGTCACTCCTTGACCCCAAGGGAGATTCTTCAGTCCTCTAATCTTGTCGTAGAGCGTCGAAGGTCCAGGATTCAGTTTCAGAGTTTCGTCCAGGTATAATCTAATCTTGCTGTGGCAAGGGTTCCCCATTTTAACCAGTAAAACAGGGAGGGGACTAACTCTATGACCCCACCTATGGGAGGGTCAAGGGAGGGGTGGCTACACCCACTTCCCTTTGTCCAGTTTCGCGCCAGAGCAGGGGCAGGTAGCCCCTGAGCTGGTTTGAACTGGCATATGCACAGAGGAGCCTTTGCTCCCCCAGTGCAGGACTTCAAAGCACTCTAAGAGTGCACCCACCCAGCCCCAATACACATTATCCTGTCTGGGGAGGTGGTCACACCTCCCTGCAACAGGAAACCTATTGTCCAGGCCTCCCTGCCGGAGTTTCGCCCAGCAGCAGGAGGCCAGACTTGTGTCTGTGGCAGCAGCATCCATTTTGTGATGCCAGGGCTTCAGAAAGAAGTTACCGGGTAAGCCAGAGTTAACATGTCTTTTCCTCTAGAAGGGTGGAATGCTACCCCCGCCGCCAGGATTGGCGGGGGGGTAGTATTCCAAGATGTTTGACACCAAACACGACATGTTTAGGTGCAGCCATTCCAAAGTTAGCATTTTACCGCGAGGATATAATGCGCTTAAGAGTATATGGTCAGGCTGCACTACAAACAGCATCAGAGATGGTCTCCGAACGCTGCAGAGGGGCCCTGCTCATGCAGGGCACCCTCTCACATAGGAACCATGCACTCTGCCTTTAGGATTGATAAGGCCTGCCTTAGGAGTGACTTATAGGTTTATATGTGTGTATGTATTTAGTGATATAGGTAACCTATATCACAGTAAGGGGTGCATGCACCACCTTACCCAGGCTGCAGTAGCAGACCTGTGGTGTCAGTTTGGATGGCCTTCCAGGGGTGGCATAATACATGCTGCAGCCCCTGGCAGGCCTCTGAGGTACCTATGCCCTTGGTACATAGTATACCATATACTAGGGACTCATAAGGGCACTCCAGATTCCAATCAGAGATGTGCCTAAGGCACATGGAAACCTTTTACAGAGAAAGCAGATAGACTGGGGCCCTGAATAGCAGGATCCTAGTCCAACTAAGTCATAAACCAGCAAAACACCATAAAAAAAAGTGGGGGCAACCATATAGTCAGATTCCACCTTCCTACACAGTCTGCATGTCAGAATTTTCTAATGAAATAGAAGAGGATTTGAGATCTCACTTAAAACATGCCCTAATTTTTCTTCTACAGCACTAACCATAATTTCTATGACAAAATGAACCCCATCATTTTGTTCCTTTTAAATTAAATGTTTTAAGTGTTACCAGTTTATTCCAATCAAGATGGCTTCAGGTGTGCCATACTTTTGTCATAAGTAAGGCTGTTAGCACTCTAGTTGTTCTTTAGAACACTCTGGGAAGCTGCAGTATAACACAAAGGAATCAACTGACAGTCTCTGCCCTTGTTGGATGTACATGTTTTACTGAGAATGTCAGACTTCATTCTCACATGACTGAGAAAGATAATGTGAATTTACAGAAAATATGCTCTCATTTTAGCTTCTGGAGCACCTTCCAAAACTGTATGGGACAAGCATGTGAAAATAGTTTTCTCTCAAACATGATTCATGATATCCCAGCAGAAGGTTTTTCACAGGGTAAAATCACCTTAGAACACACCACATTTCCTGAAATTAGTATGGTGCCATCAACAAATGAATTCTAATATAACTAAAGTCTGTTATCACCCTTTATAGTTCTCCTTTTGGTAACCCTCAAAATCTTCGATTCACTACAATGTATTTCAATGGGGTACTATCATTTATATTGGTCCCAAGATGGCTGCCAGCAATTCCAGGATGAAGTGCTGACAGCCAATCAGATCTCACGATGACATGTGTGGTTAGGCTCCGCCCAGATATCGATATGTATTCTTTTCAAATTTTCAGGAACTACTGAACGGATTTACACCATTTAACAAAAAGGGTTCTTTCTGAGCCAAGAACTACCTCTTGCCAAATTTGGTGTAATTCCGCTCAGCAGTTCGGGCTGTAGCTGCGACTAAAGGTTCCTATGGAAAATTGCATGGGGAAAACACGTTTTGGGACCCCCTTTTTCTCGGCCCCCGCTTGCCGAATCACCCCGAAACTTTCAGGATAGGAGCAGACCGGAGCACCCCACGAGTTTTGAAAATTTTGCGAAGATTCGTCAACCGGCGCCAAAGTTATTGGAAATAGAATGTTGTGAATTTCCTATGGAAAATAGGTCCTAACTATAACTACCTACTGGCGACCGCCAGTAGGTAATATATCTACTGGCGGTTGGCCCAACTAGCCCACCAGGTACCTTCAGTAAGCACAACAGAGTTGCGTTGCAGAGAGGTGAAAAAAGGTGCGTGGCCTCGGAACGCCTCTCTGCAACTCAGCTCTGTGGTCCTAACTGAGGGTACCTGGGGGCTAGTTGGGCCCCAGGGACCCTCAGGATTCAAGGGGACTTGATCCAAGCAGCTTAAAACGCGCCATGGGGCGCGTTTGCACACGTCACCTCAGGCCCCCCTCCTTCACCACTGTGCAAACGCGCCCGTAGCGCGTTTTAAGAGGTAGTTTTAATCCCCTGCCCTATTATGTACTAGGGACTTACAGAGGAGGTCATGCTAATCACAGGGGTACCCCAACGCATAGTGTTCCCTAGTGTATGTAGGTGTTTTCACTGTATTCTAAGTGTCTTTTAGCATAGCACTGGCTCTGGTTAGTCAGAGTCAGTTACCACCAGTACCCGTCTGAAAAAGTTGTGGGCACAGGATGATTTTGCAACAAGGCCTCTTTCTGCTCCTCTGTTGGTTCTTTCTGCACATCTTTTGCTTCTTCCTGCACTTTTCTTCGTCTTTGTGGACTTCTGTTGCTTCTTTCTGCATTTCTTTTGCTTCTTTCTGTGCGTTTTTCTTCTTTCTTCACATGTCCTACCTCTGTAGGCATAGTTAGAAACTAGCATTTAAAAAACCTTTGAAATTCACTGAAAAAACCATAGGTTTCAGACACGTTATAGTTAGTTGGACATTTCACTCGTACAAAACCATAGAAATTCCCCCGTTATAGTTAGTTCGGCTAACTATAACTCGCGCCCCCGCAATGCACTCCTGATAACGTCACATATTACATCACTCATGACATGGTCAGTGACATCACTGATGACATCTCAAATGACATCACTGATGACATCACTGATGACTTCATCCATTTGATAATTTCATGCATCTTCTCACACCCTAATATAACTTTTGATACACCCACTCTAAATTACAGACTGCCATTCTCAAAACCATACACACTCCAATACCAATAACTACACACCCACTCACTGATTCTTAGGTCCTCACACACACATCTACTCACTCACCCGTACTGTCACTCATACTTACAGTCACTCAGTACAGGACTATCATATGCACTCATACACCTATATAAACACTCGCACACCGCCACTCATCCATAGAGGTACTCACACACCTAGTCAGTCATGCAAAAAATTAATCACACCCATTTACTCACCTATACAGTTATACACACACCAGCTCACTTACTCATACAAATACTAGCACATTCTTACGCTCTTATACAATAACTGATACAAGCACACACGCATCCAAACAGCCACTCTCACAATCACACACTCACTTATAGCTCTCCTCACCCCACCCGCTCCCATGGCGGCCGTGCCGCTGGGCGACCGGATCCGCGCCGTGCTGGACGTGGCGCTGCGGGTTCCCTGCATTTTCATCATTGACGCCATCTTCAACTCGTACCGTGACCCGAGTGCGGGTCGCCTGGACATCGCCGCCCAGATCCTGCTGCGGCCTCTTGGTTAACCATGAAAACAAAGGATGGACTTCCACGAGCCTTCACACTGGTTAAGCAATCACGGTGGCCATCTTGGAACGGTAGTGGATTACCACTGGTTTTGGACTTCTCTGCTATGCTTGCCCGCAGGTTCACTTCTGGTCCTGATCTATTTGAACTTTTGAACTTTAACGATGCCCCCTGGGCGGAAACCAAAACTGTCTGTACTTTTCGCGGTGCCCGAGCAACTTTGGCTGATGCCCGGTGGAGCTGTCATATGCAGCTATAGAGGAGTTTGGCTCTGGTTCACCCTCGGCCGGCACCTACCCAGCCGGACATCGGACATCGTTTTCCTCGCCTCCCCGTTGTGTTTTCCTACCTGCATTCCCTACCCCCGTTTACCATTCCCCTCTACCTCTTCACTCCCCATAAGACATGTGTACGCGCTAATAATCTCACATTATTGTGTAATCTCATGTTTTTTTCTTTTCTCCTATGTCTATACTTGTCTATGTAATTATGGAACCTGTAACTCACTGATCCTCATGTAAAGCGCTCTGATACCTCCGGGTCTAGCCAGCGCTATATAAAACTTTGCAAATAAAATAAAAATAAATAAAATAAGCCATTTAAATACTCTAACACACATATATACTGCCTTTTACATAAGTAGTTACTCGCACATGTACCACTGAGATATACATTCACTCACTAACACACCCATACACACACTCACCCACCCAAGCAGTCCATCACAGATGCACTCTTGAAATCATGCACCCAGTGAATCACCCACTCACACATCTATGTACAGAGTCACACACACCCCACCCACACAAACACTCAGGCACCCATACAGATACTCAGAGAACCAATCAATAACCCATATAGACACTCATGTAGCTATTCGCAAATCCATGCATCCACTTACACACAAACAGACGGATACAGACATTCACACAGTTTAGTCACTAACCCATGCATTCAGTAAGATACGTTTAATCACTCACTTGTAGAGTCAGTCACGCACGTACTAAATCATCCATTCAGACACTTATACACCCACTCATTCTTCAATACGCCTTTCAATATATATATTAAACATATTTAAACTTTACAGAAACACAGTCACTGGATGATGTCATCAGTGATGTCATTTGAGATGTCATCAGTGATGTCACTGACCATGTCATGAGTGATGTAATATGTGACATCATCAGCAGTGCATTGCGAGGCGCGAGTTATAGTTAGCTGAACTAACTATAACGGGGAATTTCACGGGTTTTGTACTGAAGTGCAATGTCCAACTAACTATGACTGTCCCTAAAACCTATGGTTTTTTCAGTGATATATATATATATATATATATATATATATATATATATATATATATATATATATATATATATATATATATATATATATATATATATATATATATTGGTACCAATCCTGGCAGCAACGAACAGACAGGCACTATATATATATCCTACTGGTGGTCGCCGGTAGGTAGTTATAGTTAGGACCTAGTTTCCATAAAGCATTTTTTGTTTTGCTAATAACTTTGGTGCCGTTTGACGAATCTTCGTGAAATTCTCGAAACTAGTATGCTACTCACAAACCCACTGAGAGACCTAGAATACCACTCACACACCCAGACAACCACTCACACACCCACTCACAGACCCACACTGACACTCACACACCCATACAGCCACTCACACACCCACTGAGAGACCCACAAATCTACTCACAAATCCACTCACAGACCCACACAGCCAGTCGCACATGCACTCACACTGACTTACACATCTACACAAGCACTCACACACCCATACAGCCACTCACACACCCACTCACACACCCAGAGACACTCACATACCCACGTACACACCCACGTACACACCCATATAGCCACACATACACCCACACATCCACTTATACAGTGAGTCAGAGACCTACACAGCCAGTCACACACACTCACACACCCACTTACACAGCCACACAACCACTCACACACCCAGAGTACAGGGGCATTATAGTTAGGAAATAGCATTAAAAAACCATAGAAGTTCACTAAAAAAAAACAAAGGTTACAGGGACGTTATAGTTGGGTTCAGATTTTACACACAAAAAAAAATAGAAATTCAGCAGTTATAGTCATCTCAAGTAACTATAACTCACGCCCTAAGGTAACTATAACTTGCACCCTCACCATGCACTGCTAATTACCCCACATATTACATCACTCATAACATCTTCTATGACATCATTGATAATATCACTGCAACATTTGCTATAAAATTACTGATGAGAAAATCGTGAATGGTGGGGGCGCGAGTTATAGTTACTTGAGATAACTCTAACTATAACTGCAGAATTTCCATTGAGCCACCATTACACTTCCCTTCATAAGAGGTTGAGTGAATAACAGAGAAAGTGGTATATTGGGAGTTTAGAAATGAGAGGCATATTTATCAACGTTTTGCGTCACCCTTGTGCCCCGCAATGGGTGCAAGTGTGATGCAAAGCCTAGATGAAATTTACCAAGCCACGCTGCCTGGTGATACTCTGCCCCAGGGAGGCTTTCCATGGGTAGAGCATGGGTGTTCCCATGCACCCACCCATGGATTCTGAAGCTTTTCCACATTTACCAATACTGGTAGACCTGGGAATGCATCAAAATGCTACGACTTCCCAGGGGAGGCGTAGCGAGGAGAAATATGCATATTTCTCCTCGTTTTTCCTCTTTCAACTTTTGCTGCATTCTGCAGCACATATAGAAAGATGAAAACGCCTCTAGGATTCTTTTTGTGCAGGATGGTGTCCCTGCCTGCACAAAAACAATGTTGCCTACATCGCAAGCACCCTTGCGCCATGGTGGAAGAGTGCCTACGTTGGTGCTAGGCAGAAGTTTGTGCACCAGCGTAGGCAGAGAGCAGGAATGCACTGTATAATGTTCAATACGGCACATTCCTGCCCTCTTTCTTTCACGCAGGGCAGCAGGGAGGCTTGCTACATTACATTTATGTTAGACCTGCCTGTTTGCCTCATCTTTCTGATGATTTCTTTTTGCTGGCCTTAGGACTCTGAGCACAACCAGTGCTAAAATGCATGTGCTTCTCCCTTAAAACTTAGTTAGAATGACTATCCACAATTGGCATATTTAATGCATCTATAAGTCCCCAGTAGAATGCACCATGTGCCCAGGGCCTGTAAATTAAATGCTACCAATGGTCCTGCAGAACTGATTGTGCCCCCCACATAAGTAGCACTTTAAACATGTCTCAGGCCTGCCACTGTAGAGCCTGTGTGTGCAGTTTTACTGCCATGTTGACTTGGCATTTAAAACCCCTTGGCACACCTTAAACTTGCTTTTTATTATATATAAGTCACCCCTAAGGTAGGCGCTAGGTAGCTCATATAGCAGGGAGCTGTGTAATTAAAAGGTAGGACATGTACTATTAAGTTTTGCATGTCTTGGTAGTGAAAAGACCCCAAATTCATTTCTCACTACTGTGAGGACTATCCCTCTCATAGGTTAACACTGGGAATTCCGTTTTACACTTATAAGTTGTAATCACTGATTGAGAAGGAGTAGCTCCATCATGTTTTGTACCCTTGGAATGGTAATGATAAATCCTCTTTGCTGGCAAAGCTGAATTTATCATTAATATTTTAGAAATTCGACTTTTAGAATGACATCTCTCAGTGATTTGATCTACGGGCCTGCAGCCTGTCTCCAATACACGTCTGGGGTGGGTGACAACTGGACTTTGTGCATTCACTCTAGACAGCCACACACGAAGGAAGGCTAGGTGTGACTGAGGGATGATCCACACATTGATGGATCTTCCTGGGCAGGGTTGGGAGGGAGGAGCTACAATTACACCTGAATAGGCAGTGTCCTGTCTCCGCACAAAGGCCTGCATTCCCCCCGTAGCGAGTCTGCAGACAGAGCTGGGAGGGAGGACCTTTTTGCAATTCAAAGCCCCTCTTTGAAGTCACCTCCACTTCAAAGGCACAACTGGGTATAAGTACTTCGTCTCTGACCCCACCAAATCAAACACTACTGGACCTGTGAAGAAACTCTGCCAGGAGGAAGGCCTGCTGTTCCGCTACAAGGACTGTCATTCTCTGGACTGCTGCTCTGGAAGAACTGCTTTTCTGCTGGTTGCCCTGCTGCCTGATATCCTCTGCCCTGCTGAGGAAGAACTTGACTTTTTCTTGAACCCAGAGTTATCTCCAAGGGCATGTTGGCTAGCCCCCAGGCACGGAATCAGCAATGAAGTGGAGGCGGGAGCAGCAATGAAAGGTCCAATGCTGAGGGTCTAAGGACTCTCTTGGCGGGGACCGGACAGGCTGTGGAAAGCCCCCTTTTTCTCAAACTAAAAATCAAACGGATGCCAGGAGCAGGGCACCGGGGGCATTGGCCCATGGTGAAGATAGGTACCGAACATTTCTATGGACCGGACAGCAGGGGTTAATAGAATTAAAGTGGCGCTGGAAATGGAATGTTCACAGTAAGAAATATAACTAATGAAATTAATTTGTAGCAGAACCGCTTACATAATTAGAGTGATGTACCTTTGTGATGCACTATTTTAGTGATGTAATTGAAATGTGCAAAGAGACTCTGAAAACTGGCGAATTAGCGCTTAAGAACTGTTACACTTGAAGTATGTTGTCTATTTTTACTAATTTGGAGAACGTTTATTGACCGGGAAAGAAATGGCATCTGGTCAAATTGAGAAAGGCTGTCAGATCAGCCGAAAAGCGTCTTTGAAAGCCAGAACTGCCGATATGTTGGAATGATTGAAAACCCAGAACTGCCAACAAGCTGTAATTAGCAGTGCCGCCCAAGATTCATCCCTGAATGTTTTGCTGCTGGGTACAAATAAATGATGGAACAAATAACTTGTCTGGAGTGCCAGCTTTCTTCCATATGGGAAAGAAAGTTTGTTTTGATATATTTAGGTGTATATACACAGTGATGTCATCAGTGATGTCACTGACCATGTCATGAGTGATGTAATATGTGACGTCATCAGCAGTGCATTATGAGGCGTGAGTTATAGTTAGCTCTACTAACTATAACGGCCAAATTTCTCTGGTTTTATACAAGTAAAATGTCCAACTAACTATAACGTCCCTGAAACCTGTGGTTTTTTCAGTGGTTTTCTAAGGTTTTTTAAATGATCATTTCTAACTATAACATAGTAGTCGCGTTTGCAGAGTGGTGCAGAAAGGCCTCCGACCAGCGCTCAGGAATTCCACTGTGTAGGACTTACAGGAGGTACCAGGAGGGCTACTTGGCTGCCAAAGTCCCTCAGAAGTAAAGTGGACTTCATCCCCCAACCAGTATTGTGCCAGGAGGCACGTTTGCAGAGTGGTGGAGAAAGGTGAGCGTGGCCTCCGAAGACCACTTAGCAATCCCAATGTGTGGGATTTACTGGAGGTAACAGGAGGGGTAGTTAACCCCCAAGGTCAACCTTGGGGGCCAACTACCCCTCCTATTACTTCCAGTAAATCCCACACAGCAGAATTGCTCAGTTCTCATACCAGGCCACACCCCCTTTTCCCACCACTCTGCAAACGCACCTTCTGGTGCGCTCTTGGATGGGGATTTAAGTCCCCTTCGCTGCTGGGGGTCCCTAGGGGCCAACTACCCTATCTGATACCTCCAGTATGCCCCAGATAGTGGGATAGCTGAGAGGTAGACACAGGTCATGCCCCCTTTCTCCACTACTCTAGAAACAGGCCTCCTGGCGCGTTCTGGGTTGGGGGATTAAGTCCCCTTGAGTCCTGAGGGTTCCTGGGGGCCAACTAGCCCACCAGGTACCTCCAGTAAGCCCCCCACTGCTGGATTGCTGAGAGTGGTCCGAGGCCACACACCCTTTTTACACCTCTCTGCAAACGCGCCCCCCTCCTAACTTGTAAATAGCCCCGGGGAGGTGGTGGTCCCCGGGGCCGGGGGGCCGCTACGGACCGCCGTATTTAAATAATTAGTGCCCTGGGGAGGTGGTGGTCTTGAGCCCCCCCACAGTTTTAGAAAGTAGCCCCGGGGAGGTGGCAGTCCCCGGGGTTTGGGGGGCCCATGAGGCCCCCCACCCTATTTAATTTCAAGCCCCGGAGAGGTGGGGAGCGGTCCCCAGGGCAGCGTGGGGGGGGGGAAGGAGCGCCCCCATGCATTTTAATAAGAAAGCCCCGGGGAGGTGGCGGTCCCCTGGGCTGCGGGGTGCCGCATGTCCCCGCGCATCATCAGAAATGCCCCGGGGCTGCAGGGGCCCCTGCGGGCCCCCGCACCACAATAAAACATTGCCCCTGGGACCTGGCCCACCCAGGGGCTTAAAAAAATAAAGCCCGGGAGACAGCACTTTGTTTTTTTAAAATTTTCTGCCGCATTCGCGAACCCGAAGCGATTCCGGCTAAAAAAATGTAAAAAATGCTTTTTGGCCCTGGGGGGTCAGGTGCTTCTGTCCCTTTTCTTTTTTTTTTAACCATCTTAAACACTTTTTTCTTCTGACTCGGTTTTACCGAGTCACAAGATGGCTGCCAACACTTCTTGGTTTGGAGTGTTGGCAGCCAATCAAAATGAAGCTCGTGATCGGGAGGGTTCGCGGATCCACCGCGCTCACCAGATATCGATATTTTTTATTTTTAAATTACTCACAAACTAGTGAACAGATTTACACCATTTAAAGCGAAGAGTGCACTCTGAACCAAGAGCTACATCTCTGCTAAATTTGGTGTAATTCCGTTCAGCAGTTCGGGCTGTAGCCGCAACAAAAGTTCCTATGGAAATTGACATGGAGAAAACGCATTTTGGGACTCCCCTTTTTTCTCGGCCCCCACTTGACAAATCACCTTTAAACTTTCAAGACAGGAGCTGTCCAGAGTGGGCCATTAGTTTTTAAAATTTCGCGAAGATTCATCAAACGGCGCCAAAGATATTGGCAAATCAAAAAACGCTTTTCCTATGGAAACTAGGTCCTAACTATAACTACCTACTGGCGACCACCAGTAGGTAATATATATCCAAAACAAGAGTTGTCCCTCGGTGGAACTGCACCCTCAGGTAGGTAAAGGCTCATATGTGAAAGCCGCTGCCACGGACATACTTCCTCCAAAAATCCTCTGTGTCCGATGCGTTTCGGGCATACGCCCTTCCTCATGGACAGTCTCGTGGAAATGACAGCAAGCACACACACCAGTATATCCCCCTTTTATTTCAATAATTATGTTCAAGTGAGCGACCATTGCATTATGGGACTGGTAGTGTCAATAATAACCCTTGTGGGTCGCTGCTGTAAAGACACCTTAATAAAGTTTATCCAAAGGCAATCAATGTCTCGTGCAGTCGCTCTCGCACATGAAGGGCTCCTCCTGCTCCATACGACTCCTGCCCAAATAAGCAGAAATGGACCCACTCAGGTCTCGCGGTGGTGCTGTTCCGTGGCCGGGCTAACCACATTACATCCAAAACAAGAGTTGCCCCTCGGCAGAACTGCAACCTCAGGTAGGTAAAGGCTCGTATTTGAAAGCCGCTGCCACGGACCTACTTCCTCCAAAAATCCTCTGTGTCTGATGCATTTCGGGCATACGCCCTTCCTCATGGACAGTCTCGTGAAATGACAGCAAGCACACACCAGTATATCCCCTCTTTTATTTCAATAATCATGTTCAAGTGACAGAGAGGATTTTTGGAGGAAGTATGTCCGTGGCAGCGGCTTTCACATACGAGCCTTTACCTGAGGGTGCAGTTCCACCGAGGGGCAACTCTTGTTTTGGATATATATTACCTACTGGTGGTCGCCAGTAGGTAGTTATAGTTAGGACCTAGTTTCATAGAAAAGCGTTTAGGTCCCGCCTACGCAGCGCGCATGCGCTGCATAGAAAAAGACCTTAGCCATCGGCACAGCTTTGCGGCCAAAAACGTGCACGCGTTGCATTGCCTTCAATGGCAACGCGTGCACGTCTGGCACTCCCTTGCGGGAGCGAGCTTGGCAACGTATGTTTGCTCGCTCCCGCAAGGGAAACGCTTTGTGTGCCTCCCACTTTTAAACCCGCGGCAGTTCCGAGGCGCGCGCACTTGTTAGGTCTCGGCCTGACGTAAGCAGCGCATGCGCGGTGCCTGCTTTAAGGACACCGCGCTCCGTTTATTTACTTTTTTTTATTGCTTTGTTTTGGAGCGCGGTGCCTGCTTCAGGGACATTGCGCTCTTTGTCATTTTCACATCGCTTTGATTCAGAGCGCGGTGCCCGCTTTAGGGACACCCCGCTCCGTTTATTTACTTTTATTTTATTGCTTGGTTTCGGAGCGCGGTGCCCGCTTCAGGGACACCGCGCTCTTGTCATTTTCACATCGCGGCCCGCCTCGGCCGCATTTGTTTTAATGTGCCCTCTAATAACACTGAGAGAGTGTTCCCGGATTTGGCAGATCATTCTGGGCCTGCAGTTGTTCTTGAGTCATGCTCTGATAGCTAAGGATGGCGTCGGATTGCGGCTGGTGTTGCTCCCCGCCTTAGACATCGCCTGTGTCAGTTCGACCTGCATGACTGTCTGCGGGTAACTGTGGATGCCTCGCTACTATAATTCACGGTAACCACCTGGGGTTGACTTGACGCTGCCCTACAATGTATTCCTTGTTTCGTGGAAAGTGCAATGGTGTCTTAAGCTGGAAAGTTTGTACTAACTGCGTGTTAGACCGTCATTTTGTTTTTCCTGATAACCGGTTTCACTATAAACTGCACCCTTTAAGAGTTTGTTGCCTGTTATTACTATATTCAGGTAAAGTTGCTGTATTAAGCGCGGTTTCGTAAACTAACATTGTTCTCGCAAAGCAGCCTTGTATAGTACGGCCATAATTACCCCAACGCACTTACTAGACCTTGGCAAATGCAGGAGATCAAAAATGCTGTGCTACTTTTGAAAAGCAACCCCGCCCCCCCGATTTCCTTTCAGAGACAGATTTCAGGCAGTTGCACAGGTATAAGTTGCCACATGTAGTAACGGTTCCTTAACTACAAGCAACCTCTTTTCAGAGGGCCAATATGTTCACTGTTATGCTGCAGGTTTATGAATCTTGTGATGAGCTCACGCCACTGCAAATTAGGTTGCCTGTAGTTGAGAAGAAGAAACGCATTTATAGGGGCCTCCAAAGAGTCCGCCTGATGGCCAGTGTTAGTTATCTGTGCACGTTTTAAACGCTTCCTGTCTACTGCCGGTTCTTTCCGAACGTTGAAAATGGAAAATCACTTCCATTCCGACCAGTGGAGTAGATGATTGTTTGATGTTCCTTGATTGAGGCTCCCTGCGTAAAACACAATAGTGGGCACTTTTGGAAGTTTTTTCTCAGTACTTTCTTGAACCCTGTATGGTTTGATCTGGGCTGAAAAAGGTTTAGGCGGTTGCAGTGACACAGATGTCCCTCGGAGACAGAGGCGTGGTTTCATCTTCAGAGCCTGTCTCTCTCTACTACTCACTCTCTACTACTCTCCTTCTACTACTCTCCCTCTACACCTCTACACCTCTACACCTCTACACCTCTACACCTCTACACCTCTCTCACCTCTACCTCTCTCTCTACCTCTACCTCTCTACCTCTCCCTCTACCTCTACCTCTCCCTCTACCTCTACCTCTCCCTCTACCTCTCTACCTCCTCTACCTCTACCTCTCACCTCCTACCTCTACCTCCTACCCCTACCTCTACCTCTACCTCCACCTCTCTACCTCTACCTCTCTCTACCCCACCCCTACCTCTCCTCTACCTCTACCTCTCTCTCTACCTCCACCTCTCTCTCTACCTCTACCTCTCTCTCTACCTCTACCTCTCCCACCTCTCACCTCTACCTCTCTCTCTACCCTCTACCTCTCTCTCTACCTCTACCTCTCTCTCTACCTCTACCTCTCTCTCTACCTCTACCTCTCTCTCTACCTCTACCTCTCTCTCTACCTCTACCTCTCTCTCTACCTCTACCTCTCTACGCGCACACATATGCACATATATATATATATATATATATTGTAATTGTATTTATATAGTGCTTATTACATCAGACGAGGCGTATATGTCGCAAAGGAAGTGTGTGTAGGGAACATTTCAAAGATACAAACGAAACAATCCAATAAAAATAACATGCTAATTTCAAACACAAACATTTTGGGTAAAAAAAACGGGTATACACATACTAATTTAAAGGTGCAAATTTATTAAATTATAATGTTCAATTACGCAGCATTTCACGCAAAATATCAAATTGGGGTGTAAGCAGACCAGCGCTTTCTTTTAGTTACAATCCAAACAGATTCACTGCTTATTAAACATCCTTCCACACAACCTAGAAAAATGATGTGCAGCAGCACGATGCCTTGCTGCTAAAACGTGAATATTAAAATGCCAACATATAAACGATTCCAACATTATTCACCACGTTCTTTGACATTTAGGAACATATATGTTAGCAACAGCAGGCGTGGCTTCAAAGCTACTGCTGTAGACTTTAAATCTGGTGAAGCTGTTTTCTGTCGCCATTAACATATGTGAACAGTTCAAAACCTACAATGCTATGAAAGGTAGACTACAGGCGTACGTTTGTTTTGCTTGCAATCTCCCTAGCACCGCCCACATAGCCACCTAGTGCTACACATAGTAAAACCTGTAAATGTTAAGCACCCAGAATAATGTGCTGCATGGCTAAAAACTTATAAGGTCCCAAAGGCGAGACCTCTTGGCTATGCCAATGCTTGTTTGATTTGCCAATATCTTTGGCGCCGTTTGATGAATCTTCGCGAAATTTTCAAAACTAATGGCCCACTCCGGTCAGCTCCCGTCTTGAAAGTTACGGGGTGATTCGTCAAGCGGGGGCGAGAAAAAAGGGGGGTCCCAAAATGCGTTGGATGGTATTTTACCAATCCAAAGCTGTAATACTGTGCCCGGAGTGGTAAAAGGCTTTGGCCATTTTTCAGCTCGGCAAGGATAGCACTGTGCTAATCCTATGCTTAAAGACTTTGCTGTGGGAATGGTAAAAGACTTTGTCCCTTTCTATCTCGGTGTGGATGGCACTGTACTAATCCTACGCTTAAAGACTGATAGAAAAGCAGACATTTGAGGTGAGCAAATTTAGAGTGTCGCTGGTGTTGAGAGCACTTTATATTGGAGCTGCTTTCCACCTGAACTTGAGAACTACCCAGAGTTCTCTGGTTCTTTTTATGCATAATTTATGCGTCACTCTATGCCTGAAAGGGTTTTGTTTGGACTTACAATGGGTGCTCCCTTGTGTCTGGACAAAGCTATACCTCTCTGAAGAGCTCTAATGAGAGCGAAACACGTGTCAGGGGTTGCTTTTATTCATTTCAGGTTGGCTTGGATGGTATTTTACAAATCCAAAGCTGTAATACTGTGCCTGGAGTTGTAAAAGGCTTTGGCCATTTTACAGCTCAGCAAGGATAGCACTGTGCTAATCCTATGCTTAAAGACTTTGCTGTGGAAATGGTAAAAGACTTTGTCCCTTTCTATCTCGGTGTGGATGGCACTGTGCTAATCCTACGCTTAAAGACTGATAGAAAAGCAGACATTTGAGGTGAGCAAATTTAGAGTGTCGCTGGTGTTGCGAGTGCTTTATATTGGAGCTGCTTTCTACCTAAACTTGAGAACTACCCAGAGTTCTCTGCTTCTTTTTTTGCATATAACAAGGGTAAACTTTCATCAGACAGGAATTATGCCGTAAACCCCTTCCGAAACAAAAATTTTAGCATAGTTTTAAGGTATCATTAGTCACTAATTTTAACACAATAATTTTCATTTCACAATTTTAGGTAAAGGGATATACAATTTTTATATTTAAGCACTTTGCACTTTTGATCAGTCAATAGGTTTACATAGTAAATGTTTACAGAATAGAATAGCGAATTTGCACATTATATATGGTATGAACACAATTAGATTCATGGAAAAGGGAGGATTAAATGAGAAAAATATTCTATGAATCCCAACCATATTGTTGTTTTAGATATTTTAGGGCTTTTATAATGTTATATTGTGTTATTTAAATTTTAGTAACAGTATTTATACTTTGATTTTAATTATGACTCAATCATTATAGAGTGTAATGTGGAAAACAAATTAAGTGATTCCATTTGCCGTCAATAACAACGCAACATGAAAATATTTAAATAGTAAAAACTAACTATTGATTCCCATGTGTGTAAATGAGTCTGTTCTCGTTATCTATGACTGATAGTAATATATGCACGTGTCACTTTAACAAAGCAATGGAAAAAAGACATAAAAAGATGGTAGCATTACTGTGGGCGCGTCATGTGATCAAGGCCCTCCGGGGCTGAAACGCGTTGTGGCCGGCAACTGCTGAAGGGAAACAAAGCACTATTTTGCACAGAAATCAGTGTCCGTGCTTCTATCTCAGCGAGGAAAACAAGCCAGTGAGGAGTGGAGGAGATTGGCGCATATTACGGGTCAGGAAGCTTCACCTGACAACACGGACCCCCGCTCACCAAGTGGCTGGACTTTGGCAAAAAGGAGCAAGGATCTGGGCTCAGATCAACAGGAAATAATCCGGGAGGATTAATCGCAACGAAAGCCCCCCAGCAGTGGACAACAGTGCACCGGAACTCACCAGGTTTTGAAATTGGCGGGCACGGGTCGGCGGACGCGAGCAGCACCAACAACGGAATCAGGTGAGGAGGTGATACCAGGCGGGGTACGAGAGGTGTGCGAAGGTAATCGCACTGAACCGCATTGTCGAGATTCAAATGCGAACCCTTCCCCAGTAAAATAACAAGAAAGTGTTTCCATAACAACTCAGCAGTATGTCGGCAGACGCGCTACGAGGCAGGGAGGCGGCAGCGGCAGAGATGTTTGATGATGCGAAGACACCGAGGAGTTTTGTGTCTTCGCAAAAAACGGCAACAGGCAATGACAATCATAGTCTTAAAGAAAAATTCAGGACACTAGAGAAATTGAAAAAAGCGGAACAAAGCAAGTGGTGGGAAAATAAATCTCTCCAGAGATATTTAGACGTGGGGAGGATACCACGTGGTCTGGAGAATACTTACAGCCCCAAGTTACGAAAACCCAGACCCCGCCATGATGAAAGAATGGGCAGAGATCAATTTGGAGTCCTCGAGCAAGTTAGTAACCATCTTGGTTAAATTTGCGGAGAAAGACAGAATCAAATTGCAGGAGCAAATTGAAACAATTGAAGAAGGACTGAATGTAATCGAACATAACCCAGAAATGATTAGAATGAGGGAAGAAATGGTGAAAAGACTGAGCAAGGAAGAGGAAAACATTCGGGAGCGTAAAGTATTTAAATTCCATAGGGATAAAATGGATTATGAATGCGGAAGAATTTTCACATTTGCCCGAAAGTATGACACATTAAAGGTATCAAAATAGGCGGCCAGAAAGCCACGTCAATGGGCTATTCAGTTAGCAGGGAACGAATTGTCAACACTTCTAACTCTGACCTCAGTTCAGCCTTGGAAAGCGAGGCTGAACAAGAATCTGTACAGGCAAGAGCAGATTCAGTCCCAGCCAAGATATCATTAGTGGAGGAACTGGATTTTTTAGTGGAGGAGCGAAGGCAAACTTTACGCCCCAGGACTCAAGTAAACAAACAAAAAGCAAATCCAGGAGGCGGGAGAGAAAGGCGTAATGCGCAACGAAAGCACAAGCAATACGAGCAAGAAACCAAACAACCGCAGATGGAAGAGGAATTAGCGAAGGCCAATTCCAATGACAATACAATCATTAACCTTGCAGATATCAATCTGGATAAAGCGGAGGAACAATTGTTAAAATTAGGTTTATCGTATTGCCCAGAAAGTACATTTAACTATGCCACAACTCGGATGGACATTTTTAAAAGTGTGCGCAAACTAAAACTCAAAAAATTCCATTTGCTACAAAAGAAACCAATTGAGTCATCACCAGAAGATTTGTCACGCACCACAGAATCACCTACCCTCAATCTAACGCCTTCAGATTTGTTAACATTGCAAGACTTGCAGGATCTAGCCAATGAGGGTGAGACAAGCGACAGCATACAAATTGAATTAAACACAATAGCAGGAACGAAGGCAGAGATAGAGCAACTCGAGCGATCACCATTCAAACCCAGATCAACTTTCAACCCAATTACTCCGAGAGATGCGATTGATATATTCCATGAGAATGTAACCAAAGGAATCAAACAGTTGAATTACAAAATGTACAGCACTGAGAAAAACAAACAAGGATGGAAACAAAGAAATAATTCTCAACAACTCAAATACAATCAGTTGATATCAAAACTTAGTAATAATCCAGACATCATAATACGCAACTCAGACAAGGGTGGCAATTTGGTTATTTGGGACAAGAAATCCTAGGTGGAGGAAGCGATGAGTCAGCTTCTAGATAAAACATGCTACAAAAAAATTGACATTCTAGTAGTTAAAAGCATATACAATGAGTACTATAGCAAGCTCCTGGCGTGGAAGAGTGCGGGGCTACTATCGATGGAAGAGTACAAATTCCTGAAA
This sequence comes from Calotriton arnoldi, assembly GCA_963921515.1. Classification (NCBI taxonomy): domain Eukaryota; kingdom Metazoa; phylum Chordata; class Amphibia; order Caudata; family Salamandridae; genus Calotriton; species Calotriton arnoldi. Next base: position 1,312,262 of record CAWUFW010005356.1, on the reverse strand, counting down.
AATGAAAACCCAACTGTTCCAATAATTTATTTTATACCAAAAATCCATAAAAATCCAACTAAACCACCGGGGCGACCTATAATATCAGAACGAAACAGCCTATTATAGGCATCGTCCCAATATGTGGATTTTTATCTACAAGAATTTGTCAAGCAGTTACCATCGTACATCAGAGACACTAGTGACTTTCTAAATAAGATACAGGGATTTGTATGGCAAGAGGATTACCTGTTAATTACACTAGATGTAAGTGCATTGTATACTAGCATAAATCATCAAGACGGCTTAAGGTCATTACATCATTATTTAAATACCAGACCGAACCATGCAAGTGCACACAGCAGAATGTTAATGAATATGGTAGAATTCTGTCTTTACAACAATGTCTTTTTGTTCCAAAACTTATTTTATCAGCAACTGCGAGGAGTAGCGATGGGGGCCAGCTTCTCCCCCAGTTACGCGTGTCTACACATGGGCTGGTGGGAGGAGCTGGTACTCAAAAAACAATGTACAAAGGAATACAATGAAAATGTAAAACTATGGCTTCGCTTTATTGACGATCTCTTTATTGTATGGCAAGGGTCTCGATCTAGTGCAGTGGATTTTGTAAATAAGATCAATATTAATGAGATCAATTTAAATTTCACAGCAAACATTAGTACCAAAGGGGTGAGTTTTTGGATGTGCAGGTTTACGTGAAAGACTGTATGTTGGAGACCAAGGCCTATAGAAAGGAAACAGCTGGAAATTCGATGCTTCATGCATCCAGTTCTCACCCTCACCATCTCATACAAAGCATACCATACGGTGAGATGCTGCGACTAAAAAGAATATGCAGTAATGAGGGAGAACTCAAAATAGCGCAACAGGCAAGCAAAGAGCGTTTTCTCCGAAGGGGCTACTCTGATAAAGGTATTAATAGAGCGATTGAGAAAAGTAACATAACAAACAGAATTAATTTACTGACCAAATCGACAAAATTGGGGCAAACCACAGTAGTTGGCACAACAAAGGGAGAAGATAAGCCAAGTGATTTTAGAATGATCATACAGTACAGTGGCCAAGAGAAAGCCATAAGGAAAATACTTAAAAGAAATTGGCCCATAGTATTAGATGATCCAACAATTGGACATTTATTACCTAAAAACCTATCTATTACATATAGTAGGGCACGGGCCATGCGTGACAGTCTGGTTAAGAACAATGTGGAAACACAGACAGGCACCACATGGCTCGCACAACGAAAGGGATTCTTCCGTTGTAAAACATATGCGTGCCAACATGGGATAAACAAGACAACATACAGTAGCCCTTTTAATAACAAAGAGAAAACAATCACAAAATCACTTACGTGCAAGACTGATTATGTGATCTATGTGCTAGAGTGTCCATGTGGCCTAAGATATGTAGGGAGTACTAGACTCCAGGGCCATAAACGGATATTCCAGCACATCAGAGCCATCAAGAATAGAGATGTCACATACCCAGTCGCATGACACTTTGAAGAACGTCACGAATCTGACCCATCTACATTAAAATACTTTTTAATAGACTCCATACCACCCACCAAAAGAGGTGGGGACAGAGAAAAACAGTTGCGCAAGCTTGAAACAAGGTATATCTTAGACCTCGATTCCAAGCAGCCGGGGGTCTAAACGTAACGGAGGATTTATACACCTGTCTATAAGCACTTTAAATTGAGAAGTGAACCATTAGTTGCCAGTAGGTATTGAAACCGGGATTAACAAGGGTAAACTTTCATCAGACAGGAATTATGCCGTAAACCCTTCCGAAACAAAAATTTTAGCATAGTTTTAAGGTATCATTAGTCACTAATTTTAACACAATAATTTTCATTTCACAATTTTAGGTAAAGGGATATACAATTTTAATATTTAAGCACTTTGCACTTTTGATCAGTCAATAGGTTTACATAGTAAATGTTTACAGAATAGAATAGCGAATTTGCACATTATATATGGTATGAACACAATTAGATTCATGGAAAAGGGAGGATTAAATGAGAAAAAAATATTCTATGAATCCCAACCATATTGTTGTTTTAGATATTTTAGGGCTTTTATAATGTTATATTGTGTTATTTAAATTTTAGTAAAAGTATTTATACTTTGATTTTAATTATGACTCAATCATTATAGAGTGTAATGTGGAAAACAAATTAAGTGATTCCATTTGTCGTCAATAACAACGCAACATGAAAATATTTAAATAGTAAAAACTAACTATTGATTCCCATGTGTGTAAATGAGTCTGTTCTCGTTATCTATGACTGATAGTAATATATGCACTTGTCACTTTAACAAAGCAATGGAAAAAAGACATACAAAGATGGTAGCATTACTGTGGGCGCGTCATGTGATCAAGGCCCTCCGGGGCTGAAACGCGTTGTGGCCGGCAACTGCTGAAGGGAAACAATAAAGCACTATTTTGCACAGAAATCGGTGTCCGTGCTTCTATCTCGGCGAGGAAAACATGCCAGTGAGGAGTGGAGGAGATTGGCGCATATATATATATATATTTTCACTGAAAAAACCATAGGTTTTAGGGAAAGTTATAATTAGTTGGATATTTCACTCGTACAAAACCAGAGAAATTCCCCCGTTATAGTTAGTTCAGCTAACTATAACTCGCGCCCCCGCAATGCACTGCTGATGACGTCACATATTACATCACTCATGACATGGTCAGTGACATCACTGACGACATCACGGATGACATCATCCAGTGACTATGTGTTTCTGTAAAGTTTAAATATGTTTAATATATATAGGGAAAGGCGTATTGAAGAATGAGTGGGTGTATAAGTGTCTGAATGGATGATTTAGTAGGTGCGTGACTGAGTCTATAAGTGAGTGATTAAACGTATCTTACTGAATGCATGGGTTAGTGACTAAACTGTGTGAATGTCTGTATCCGTCTGTCTGTTGGTGTGTAAGCGGCTGCATGGGTTTGTGAATAGCTACATGAGTGTCTATATGGGTTATTGATTGGTTGTCTGAGTATCTGCATGGGTGCCTGAGTGTTTGTGTGGGTGGGGTGTGTGTGACTGTGCATAGATGTGTGAGTGGGTGATTCACTGGGTGCATGGTTTCAAGAGTGCATCTGTGATGGACTGTATGGTGGGTGAGTGTGTATGGGTGTGTTAGTGAGTGAATGTATATCTCAGTGGTACATGTGTGAGTAACTACATACGTGAAAGGCAGTATATATGTGTGTTGGAGTATATAAATGGCTATAAGTGAGAGTGTGTGAGTGGCTGTATGGATGAGTGTGTGCTTGTATCAGTGATTGTATAAGAGCATAAGAATGTGCTAGTATTTGTATGAGTAAGTGAGCTGGTGTGTGTATAACTGTATAGGTGAGTAAATGGCAGTGTGATTAATTATTTGCATGACTGACTAGGTGTGTGAGTACCTCTATGGATGAGTGGCGGTGTGTGAGTGTCTACATAGGTGTATGAGTGCATATGATAGTCCTGTACTGAGTGACCGTAAGTATGAGTGACTGTACGGGTGAGTGAGTGGATGTGTGTGTAGACCTAAGAATCAGTGAGTGGGTATGTAGTTATTGGTGTTGGAGTGTCTATGGTTTTGAGAATGGCAGTCTGTAATTTAGAGTGGGTGTATCAAAGTTTATATTAGGGTGTGAGAAGATACATCAAATTATCACATGGATGATGTCATCAGTGATGTCATTTGAGATGTCATCAGTGATGTCACTGATCTTGTCATGAGTGATGTAATATGTGATGTCATCAGCAGTGCATTGCGGGGTCGCGAGTTATAGTTAGCTGAACTAACTATAACGGGGGAATTTCTCTGGTTTTGTACGAGTGAAATATCCAACTAATTATAACTTTCCCTAAAACCTATGGTTTTTTCAGTGAATTTCTAAGGTTTTTTAAATGCTAATTTCTAACTATAACGTGCCTGAAACCTATGGTTTTTTCAGTGAATTTCAAAGGTTTTTAAATGCTAATTTCTAACTAGAACGTGCCTGAAACCTATGGTTTTTTCAGTGAATTTCAAAGGTTTTTTTAAATGCTAATTTCGAACTATAACGTGCCTGAAACCTATGGTTTTTTCAGTGAATTTCAAAGGTTTTTTAAATGCTAGTTTCTATGCCTACAGAGGTAGGACATGTGAAGAAAGAAGAAAAAACGCACAGAAAGAAGCAAAAGAAATGCAGAAAGAAGCAACAGAAGTCGACAAAGACGAACAAAAGTGCAGGAAGAAGCAAGACATGTGCAGAAAGAACCAACAGAGGAGCAGAAAGAGGCCTTGTTGCAAAATCATCCTGTGCCCACAACTTTTTCAGACGGGTACTGGTGGAAACTGACTGACTAACCAGGCCTAGAGCCAGTGCTATGCTAAAAGACACTTCGAATACAGTGAAAACACCTACATACACTAGGGAACACTATGCGTTGGGGTACCCCTGTGATTAGCATGACCTCCTCTGTAAGGCCCTAGTACATAATAGGGCAGGGGGATTAAAACTACCTCTAAGTCAGAGGTGCAGAAATATGCTACTTTAACTAGTAGTCACGTTTGCAGAGTGGTGGAGAAAGGGTGCTGGGCGTCCAACCAACGCTCAGGAATTCCGCTGCGTAGGACTTACAGGAGGTACCAGGAGGGATTCTTGGCCCCCAAACTCCCTCAGGACTAAATTGGACTTCATCCCCCATCCAGTAGTTTGCCACGAGGCACGTTTGCAGAGTGGTTGAGAAAGGGGGCCATGGCCTCCGAAGACGTCTTAGCAATCCCACTGTGTGGGACTTACTGGAGGTAACAAGAGGGGTAGTTGGCCCCCCAAGGACATCCTTGGGGGCCAACTTCCCAAACTATTACCTCCAGTCAGACCCACACAGCAGCACTGGTAAGTACTTGTACCAGGCCACGCCCACTTTGCCCACCACTCTACAAACGCGCTCCCTGGCACGCTCTTGGATGGGGATTGAAGTCCCCTTCACTGCTGGGGGTCCTTTAGGGGCCAACCAGCCTACCTTTACCTCCAGTAAGCCCCACGCAGTGGATTGGTGAGAGGTAGACAAAGGCCATGCCCCTTTCTCCACCACTCTGCAAACACGCCCCTGGCGCGTTGTAAATTGGGGATTAAGTCCCCTTGAATCCTGAGGGTCCCTGGGGTCCAACTAGCCCACCAGGTACCTCCAGTAAGCGCCACGGAGCTGCGTTGCAGAGAGGTGTAAAAGGGGCGTGGCCTGGACCATCTCTCTGCAACGCAGGCTCAGGCGCTTACTGGAGGTACCTGGTGGGCTAGTTAGCCCCAGGGACCCCCAGTATTGAAGGGGAATTAATTTCAATTTAAAACGCGCCACAGGGCACGCTTGTAGAGTGTTGCTGGGAGGGGGCGCATCTCCGGCACGATCGAGGTTTTTTTTTTTTTTTTTAGAAGGGGGCTGTGTGGCCCCTTCTTTTTCCTTTTGGGCCCTGGGGACCCCATCCCCCAGGGCCCGACCCCTTTTTAAAAAAATATATATATATATATCTGAACGGGAAGGGGCTGCGTGGGCCCCCCTCCCGTGGCCAATTCCGGCCCCGGAGACCCCATCCCCCGGGGCATGGCCACCTATTTTTATGTTTTTGAAGGAGGGGGGCTGCGTGGCGCCCCTCCTGAGGCCTCTATTGGCCCCGGGGACCCCATCCCCCGGCCTTTTTTTTATTTTTATTTATTTAATTTATTTTTGGGGGAGGGGGGCCACGTGGCCCCCCCTCCCGGGCCACTTCTAGCCCCGGGGACCCCATCCCCCGGGGCAGGCCCTATCCGTTGGGGACCGTGGGGGGAGCCCCAATGCCCCCACGGTCCCGCCGGCTCCCCGCGTCCTGCAGGAGCCGGCATTGCTTTTCCACATGGGGAGCTGCCTACATGCAGCTCCCCGTGTGGAAAAGCAATCTGCTTTGCATTTTGGAAGCGATAGCAGGTTTCCCTGCTCTTGCTTCCAAAATCCAAAGCAAGTTTGCTATGACAGGGCGGGAGCCGCGCGGCTCCCGCCCTGCCATAGCAAACAGTAGTGTCCCGGGGGGTGGGCACCCCGGGACACTGCAGGAGCCGGCCCTGGGGGGTGGCGGTTCCCAGGGCCATCACGGGCTTCCAGGAGGGGGCCGCGTGGCCCCCTCCCTTTAATTACAAAGCCCCGGGAGGTGGTAGTCCTCGGGGCTCGGGGTCCGTAACGGACCCCCAAATTTGCATTTTAGTGCACCGGGGAGGTGGCGGTCCCGGGTGTGTGGGGGGCTCGAGCCCCCCACACAGGTTTATCTTTTTTTTTTTTTTTTAAAACAAGCCCCCTGGGCTGGGGGGGGCCGTGTGCCCCCCGCTCTTGCTTCCAAAATCCAAAGCAAGTTTGCTATGACAGGGCGGGAGCCGCGCGGCTCCCGCCCTGCCATAGCAAACAGCAGTGTCCCGGGGGTGGGCACCCCGGGACACTGCAGGAGCCGGCCCTGGGGGGGTAGCGGTTCCCAGGGCCATCACGGGCTCCAGGAGGGGGGCCGCGTGGCCCCCTCCCTTCAATTACAAAGCCCCGGGAGGTGGTAGTCCCCGGGGCTCGGGGTCCGTAACGGACCCCCAAATTTGCATTTTAGTGCCCCGGGGAGGTGGCGGTCCCCGGGGTGTGTGGGGGGCTCGAGCCCCCCACACAGTTTTATCTTTTTTTTTTTTAAAACAAACCCCCTGGGCTGGGGGGGGCTGTGTGCCCCCCGCAAATAATTAATGAAAGCCCCGGGGGTGGCGGTCCCTGGGGCAGTGTGGGGGGGACTGGGAAGGTAGCGGTCCCTGGGGCAGTGTGGGGGGGACCCCATCCCCCGGGGCAGGCCCTATCCGTTGGGGACCGTGGGGGGAGCCCCAATGCCCCTCACGGTCCCGCCGGCTCCCGCGTCCTGCAGGAGCCGGCACTGCTTTTCCACATGGGGAGCTGCCTACATGCAGCTCCCCGTGTGGAAAGCAATCTGCTTTGCATTTTGGAAGCGAGAGCAGGTTTCCCTGCTCTTGCTTCCAAAATCTAAAGCAAGTTTGCTATGACAGGGCGGGAGCCGCGCGGCTCCCGCCTGCCATAGCAAACAGTAGTGTCCCGGGTGGGCACCCCGGACACTGCAGGAGCCGGCCCTGGGGGGTGGCGGTTCCCAGGGCCATCACGGGCTTCCAGGAGGGGGCCGCGTGGCCCCCTCCCTTTAATTACAAAGCCCCGGGAGGTGGTAGTCCCCGGGGCTCGGGGTCCGTAACGGACCCCCAAATTTGCATTTTAGTGCCCCGGGGAGGTGGCGGTCTCGGGGTGTGTGGGGGCCCGAGCCCCCACACAGGTTTATCTTTTTTTTTTTAAAACAAGCCCCTGGGCTGGGGGCCGTGTGCCCCCGCTCTTGCTTCCAAAATCCAAAGCAAGTTTAGCAGACAGGGCGGGAGCCGCGCGGCTCCCGCCTCTGCCATAGCAAACAGCAGTGTCCCGGGGTGGGCACCCGGGACACTGCAGGAGCCGGCCCTGGGGGGTAGCGGTTCCCAGGGCCATCACGGGTTCCAGGAGGGGGCCGCGTGGCCCCCTCCCTTCAATTACAAAGCCCCGGGAGGTGGTAGTCCCCGGCTCTGGGTCCGTAACGGACCCCCAAATTTGCATTTTAGTGCCCCGGGGAGGTGGCGGTCCCCGGGGTGTGTGGGGGCTCGAGCCCCCACACAGGTTTATCTTTTTTTTTAAAACAAACCCCCTGGGCTGGGGGGGGGGCCGTGTGCCCCCCGCAAATAATTAATGAAAGTCCCGGGGGGTGGCGGTCCCTGGGGCAGTGTGGGGGGGACTGGGCCCCCACCACACATTTTTTCAGTGCCCCCGGACCTGGCCCGCCCGGGGGCTTCAATACAACGAAGCGCGGGAGCCCGCGCTTCGTTCTTTTTTTTTTTTTCTCGGCTGGATTCGCACACCCAGCGCGAATTCGGCCGATTTGTTTTTTAAAAAAAAATTTTTTTGGGGGTCCTTGTGGGACCCCCTGAGAAGGCCTAGGGGTCAGGGTGTTTCTACCCTTCCCCCTTTCTTGTTTTTCGCGTTTGTTTTTCTCTTTTTGTGACTCGGTTCTCACCGAGTCATAAGATGGCTGCCAAAACTTCCTGGTTTGGAGTGTTGACAGCCAATTAGAATAAAGCTCGTGGTCGGGAGGGTCCGCGGATCCACCGCGCCTCTAAATATCAAAACTATTATTTTTTGATTTTCTCAGCAACTACTGAACGGATTTACACCATTTTAAAAAAAGGGAGCTTTCTGAACCAAGCACTACCTTTTTGCCAAATTTGGTGTAATTCCGTTAAGCAGTTCGAGCTGTAGCCATGTCTAAAGTTTCCTATGGGAAATTCATTTTCCGACCTTTTTTTTCAATTTCTCAGGAATTACTGAACGGATTTACACCATTTAACAACAAGGCCTCTTTCTGAACCAAGGGCTACCTTTGTGCCAAAGTTGGTGTAATTCTGTTCAGCAGTTCGGGCTGTAGCTTTGTCTAAAGTTTCCTATGGAAAATAACATGGAGAAAACACGTTTTGGACCCCCCTTTTTTCTTGGCCCCCGCTTGGCGAATCACCCCGAAACTTTCAGGATAGGAGCTGGCCACAAGTTTTGAAAATTTCGCGAAGATTCGTCAACCGGCGCCAATATTATTGGGAAAAGAAAAAACGCTTTTCCTATGGAAACTAGGTCCTAACTATAAACTGGCGACCGCCAGTAGATGATGATGATGTGTGAGACAGACAGACACACAGACAGACAGACACACAGACAGACAGACACACAGACACACAGACAGACACACAGACACACAGACACACAGACAGACACACAGACACACAGACACACAGACACACAGACACACAGACAGACAGACACACAGACACACAGACACACAGACAGACAGACAGACAGACACACAGACAGACAGACACACAGACACACAGACAGACAGACACACAGACACACAGACAGACACACAGACAGACAGACACAGACACACAGACACACAGACAGACACACAGACAGACACACACAGACACACAGACACACAGACACACAGACACACAGACACACAGACACACAGACACACAGACACACAGACACACAGACACACAGACACACAGACACACAGACACACAGACACACAGACACACAGACACACAGACACACAGACAGACACACACACACACACACACACACACTTCAGGCACGTTATAGTTAGAAATTAGCATTTAAAAAGCCATAGAAATTCACTGAAAAAACCATAGGTTTCAGGAACGCTATAGTGAGTTGGACATTTCTCTAGTACAAAACCATAGAAATTCCGGCGTTATAGTTAGTTCAGCTAACTATAACTCGCGCCCCCGCAATGCACTGCTGATGACGTCACATATTACATCATTCATGACATGGTCAGTGACATCACTGATGACATCTCAAATGACATCACTGATGACATCATCCACGTGAAAATCTGATGCACCTCCTCACACCTGAATATAACCTTTGATACACCCACTCTAAAATACAGACTACCATTTTCGAAAAAATAGACACATCAATACCAGTTACTAAATACGCACTGACTGATTCCTAGGTCTACACACACATCCACTCATTCACCCATACAGTCACTCATACATGCAGTCACTCATCAATACAACACTATCATATGCACTCATACACCTATACAGACACACACACTGCTACATATCCAGAGTTACTCACACACTTAGTCAGTCATGCAAAGAATCAATCATACTTCCATTTACTCACCTATACAGTTATAGACACCACCTCACTTATTCATATAGATACTAACACATAATTACTCTTATAGAATCACCGATACAAATACACACTCATCCATGCAGCCACTCTCACAATTACTGACTCTCACATATAGTTATTTATATACACCATCACTCACATATACTGCCTTTTACATATGTAGTTACTTGCACATGTACCACTGAGACATCCATTCACTCACCAACACACCCATACACACACTCACCCACCCATACAGCTGTTTCCACATGCACTCTTGAACCCATACACCAGTGAATCAACCACTCACACATCTATGCACAGAGTCACACACCTCCCACCCACCCATACACACACACACTCAGGCAGCCATACAAATACTCAGGCAAGCAATCAATAACCCATATAGACACTCATGCAGCTACTCACCAACCCATGCAGCAGCTTATACAACAACAGACAGACTGATACAGACTTTCACACAGTTTAGTCACTAACCCATGCATTCAGTAAGACACATTTAATCACTCACTTATACAGTCAGTCACGTACCTACTAAATCCTCCATACAGACACTTATACACCCACTCATTCTTCAATACAGCTTGGCATATATATAAAACAAATTTAAACTTTACAGAAACACACAGTCACTGGATGATGTCATCAGTGATGTCATTTGAGATCTCATCAGTGATGTCATCAGTGATGTCACTGACCATGTCATGAGTGATGTAATATGTGACGTCATCAGCAGTGCATTATGGGGCGCGAGTTATAAGTTAGCTGAACTAACTATAACGGGGAATTTCTATGGTTTTGTACGAGTGAAATGTCCAACTAACTATAACTGTCCCTAAAACCTATGGTTTTTTCAGTGAATATATTATATATATATATATACATACACATACACACACACATATATTACCTACTGGGGGTTGCCAGTAGGTAGTTATAGTTGGGACCTAGATTCCATAGGAAAAGCGTTTTTTGTTTTCCGAATAACTTTGGCGCCGGTTGACGAATCTTCCCGAAATTTTCAAAACTAGTGATCAGCTCCAGTCAGCTCTTGTCTTGAAAGTTTCGGGGTGATTCGCCAAGCGGGGGCCGAGAAAAAAGGGGGGTCCCAAAACGTGTTTTCCCCATGTATTTTTCCATAGGAAACTTTAGACAAAGCTACAGCCCGAACTGCTGAACGGAATTACACCAAATTTGGAAAAAGGTAGGTCTTGGTTCAGAAAGAGTCCTTTAGGTCCCGCCTACGCAGCGCGCAGGCGCTGCATAGGCAAAAAGACCTTTTCCAATCGATTCGGCTTTCAGCAAAACGTGCACGCGTTCCATTGCCTTCAATGGCAACGCGTGCACGCTTGGCGATTCACTTGCGGGAGCGAGCAGCTGGCGCCATATGGTAGCAATTATCGCTCCTGGCGCCGCTCGCTCCCGCAAGGGAATCGCACTCCCCCCACCCGGAGCACAGTTTCACTTCACGGCGCGGGCCGCACTTGTGTTACAGTGCTTGTTAAACTGGCTAAGTGTGTCTTATCCAGAGCAATCTTTGCTACAAGTTACATTTGCCTTCTGTATCCCAACTTCTTGTGTTGATCCTAGGACAGGGAGAGGGTGAAGGTGCCCCTATTAGGTCCGTAACCTGCAGACTTTTTTTTTTTCTCCTCTTAATGTATGGTTTAAAAGGAGTCCTTCGTGGGCTTCCGAGATCGTCATTTTTTAATGGATGTTTTAGTTGTGCTTACATTCAGAAGAACCTTGTATGCATGCATTGGGCCTGATTACTGTGTGAGGTATTTACACCACCCACTAAATGCCTTTACCCTAGGGTGATGTATTTACTGGGTGTGGTAAATGACTCCTGTCCTGAGTATACAATTTGGAAATGAGGCATAGCATAAATCATTCGTATTTTCACACACCAAACTACACGTTTTTGTTTTTTATTGGCCTTTTTTCCCCTATACATTTCGGAATATTTGACTATAAGGAGAAAACTACCAGGGTGTGATAATTCTCACAAGAATGGTAATTCCGATCAATTTAGCCGTGAGCTTGTCTTTCTACTCCCTGTCCCATGCCCAACGAATGCATGAACCAGAGTAAACTGGTTGCTGGTACTCATGCCCCGGGTATCAGTACCTTCAACTTCAAGTACAAGGGGTAGGACTTCCAATCACCGTTCTAATGCCCCCCGCCACCCCCCACCCCACTCAACACCAAGCACTGATGAAGAGGAGCCACTCCTCCTTTTCACATTAAGTAAGGGAATTCCTCTAGAGGGCAAATGGCACCAGTGATTGCTGTGATATTCGAGCCGTCTTTCCTCGACCACAGGCCTTTCCCATGGAGAAACGCAACCATTCCCCTGGTTCTTGCTTGATATCAGTATATCGATTCACATGTGCAGGAACCACTCGACCATCCCGTGTTTTTTCCATAGCCTAAACATGTGTAGGGTTTCCAGCAAACGCAGATCTGCCAACTCCCATAATACGATATCAGTGTGGGAGAGCATTCCTATTACATCTCGGCATAGATTTACCAGTGGAATACGGTAAACTCAGGTAGGTTTTTGTTTTTTGCATAGCAAAAGTGATTTGTTTTCTGTGTTTATATACAATCTAGTTATGCCTAACGGCTAGGACGGTCGACCTCGAATCTGGGGAACTGGGTTCGAGTCTCGGCAATGACGCTGAACATCCTGTGATTCTGGGCAAATCACTTAATCTCCCCGTGCCTAGCAAAAGATGAATGGGTTCTCATGTAACGCAACTCGTGCTATGTAAAGCGCTCTGATACCCGATACCTTCGGGTCAAGTTAGCGCTATATAAAACTCTGTTGTCCTCCTGTCCACTACTGTATTTCATGAAAGGTGTAAGTGACAAAACATCCAGAGATACGGCCAGCACGGGTTTCGCGGGTTTACCCTCTTCAATGCATAAAATGAAACTGCGAACAGTACTTATTCAATTGAAAAATCTGTGTTTTGAATACAAAGCAATATGCGTATTATTGCTTTCAAATGGGAAGATACCGAATTAATTCCTACACTACTTAAATGTTTGGTGTGTGGAAGAATCCGTCTCTGCCACAAAGTGTGGACAAGAGTAAGGGTCAGTGGTCTGTTAACAGTTCGAATCGATGATAAAACGCCGCATGTGGCGTGAGTTCCAAAGTGGTCCAAGGGAACGTGAGGTCTACGAACTCATTTGCCTTCATGCCTCATCACAGGGCCACACAGTGAAGTGGTACAGTCACTAGGTGAGCTGGAAAACCATGCACAAAAGGGTTTTCCGGCTCAGGTGTAGATGCTTTGTACAGGTGCGCTGTTATCTTGGTTGTGTTCGTTGGACTCATAGGATTCCCTTCATATACCTCTTGTAAACGTTGTCACATGACCTGTAAAGTGCTCTGAACCTCTTGGGTCTAGCTAGCGCTATATAAAACTCAAATAAATAAAATAGTTAAAACTTCCCAGGTATTTGAGAGGTGGTGTCAGGTTATTGCTGTGTGGGAGGGTAGCTGTTTAGGCAGAGCAGGGGGGTCCAACCCCGCCCCCACCCTGACTGGCCCACCCACTGACTTCTTGCTCGTTTACACAACAGTCATGTCTGATATGGGAATAAGTTGTAAAAAATGTGCAGCAGCGCATCATCAATAGTGCCCCCTGCTAATCTGGACACTTGCATGGATTAATTTTTGTTTGGTTTTCTTAGTAACTACTGTGTATGCGTTTTAGTTACTTTCTTTTGCTTTACAGTAATGTGTGGCACACATATTTAATACCTCGTAATTAAGCCTAACTGGTCTGGGCCAAGTTATAAATAAATAAAACACGTTCAACTATCTCCCCAATAACATTACAAAAAAAAATCATTCTGTTGTGTCAGAATTAAGATTGCACCGGCACATTACGGACCCACAGATCTTGTCTTTCCCTGAGGTGGTCTTCCCTAGTAGTAACTTTCAGCTGCGTTCTTTAGACCCTTTACCTTTCAATATATACCATATTACTACAGTGCAGGCATTCGGCGTTTAGTATCAAGTGAAGACCGGTCTGTGGGCAAGGGGCTTGGAATCCACACTGTCCTCTTCTTAATTATGAATACTTTTTCAGGCCAGCCGCATTCTCTACTAAGTGTGTTTAAAATCTAACTGGCTCTAAACATCTGGAAGCCTGTTTATTTGAATGTGAATGTATTGCTGAGTTTTGTAAATCACACACTCTATAGCTAATTGTGTCTCTGATCACATTGCATTACAGAGTTTGCCAGCTACATGGAAAACAAGCATTGGCATAGCCAATAGGTCTCGCCTGTGGGAACTTTTAAGTGTTTAACCATGCAACAGTTAATGTTGTTGCACCAAGGATATTGTGCTGCATAACTAAATACTTATAAGGTCCCAAATGCGAGATCTATCGGCTATGCCAATGCTTGTTGTTAAATGGTGTGAATCCGTTCAGTAGTCGCTGAGAAATTAGAAAAAGAAAAAATATCGATATCTGGGCGGAGCCTAACCACACATCTCATGGTGAGATCTGATTGGCTGTTAGCACTTCATCCTAGAATTGCTGGCAGCCATCTTGGGACCAATATACATGATAGCACCCCATTGAAATGCATTGTGGTGAATAGAAGATTTTGAGGGTCACCAAAAGGAGAACTATAAAGGGTGATAACAGACTTTAGTTACAATAGAATTCATTTGTTGATGGTATCATACTAATTTTAGGAATTGTGGTGTGTTCTGAGGTGATTTTACCCTGCGAAAAACCTTCTGCTGGGATATCATGAATCATGTTTGAGAGAAAACTGTTTGCTCATGCTTGTCCCATAGAGGTTTGGAAGGTGCTCCAGAAGCTAAAATGAGAGCATATTTTCTGTAAATTCACATTATCTTTCTCAGTCATGTGAGAATGAAGTCTGACATTCTCAGTAAAACATGTACATCCAACAAGGGCAGAGACTGTCAGTTGATTCCTTTGTGTTCTACTGCAGCTTCCCAAAGTGTTCTAAAGAACAACTAGAGCGCTAACAGCCTTACTTATGACAAAAGTATGGCACACCTGAAGCCATCTTGATTGGAATAAACTGGTAACACTTAAAACATTTATTTTAAAAAGGAACAAAATGAGGGGGTTCATTTTGTCATAGAAATTATGGTTAGTGCTGTAGAAAGAAAAATTAGGACATGTTTTAAGTGAGATCTCAAATCCTCTTCTATTTCATTAGAAAATTCTGACATGCAGACTGAAACAATCACTTTCAATACCAGCAGTAGACTTCCAGTTAACTCCCTGGTGAGCAGTAGCTTTACTACAGTAATCTAATGAACAACTAGAGTGCTAACAGTCTGAATTTATGGCAAATGTGTGACACATCTGAATGCCTTCTTGATGGAATCAAAGTAAAAACTGAAAGCATTTCCTACTGAGGAGACTGCAGTAAATGACGAAATTAGGAAACTTCATAACAAATAAGTCTCCCAAGATGGCCACCAGAGAAAAAGAGCCCAAATGTAGCACAAATATCACCCAGATGTAGCCCACATATAGCCCAATGACAGAAGTGTGCAAAACACTTTTTATCCTTAGTTTTTTTGCAGTTTTATATAGTGCAGACTGGTCAGGTATTGGAGCGTTGCATCTTACTTGGACCCCTTATTGCATATTTTGCACAAAGTACATGAGATTGATCTTGTGAAACATTGAACTTTACTATTCTGTTAACCTAAAGTTGCTCTGAACCGGGCTCTTGTAACACCCGTTTTTACCTACTGGTTTTAATTAATTCTCACTGTATTGTATTAAGAAAGAGGATTTACTGTTTTTATGTACACTTTTATGATCTATGTTTCTAAATCAGATCGAATAAAGTTTAATGAATTTAATTTAAGTCTCCCAAGCTGGCCACCAGAGAAAAAGGAGCCCAAATGTAGCACAAATATCACCCAGATGTAGCCCACGTATAGCCCAATGACAGAAGTGTGGAAAACACTTTTTATCCTTTGTTTTTTTGCAGTTTTATATAGTGCAGGCTGGTCAGATATTGGAGTGATTTACATGAGCATTGGTTACATCATACAAGGACAAACTCATTTTGGTTGTAGGCATGGGGAGATTAAGTGATTTGACCAGAATCACAGAATGTCGAGCTGAAGCAGAACTCCAACTTGGTTCTCCAGTTGCAAAGTCTGCAGCTCTGGAAGTAACCCCACATCCTCTCCCCTAAGTGCAACATTTAATCAAGTGGTCAACTGGATAAAAAAACATTAAGATAACAAATCATTTAAAAGTGCTTTGTCGCTATTGGAGAACTCAGAAAATATGTCCTCATTTTAGTTTTTTAGAGCACTAACCATAATTTCTAAGCAAATAAAACCCTCTCATTTCTATAATTTCTAAAGGAAATGCTTTAGGTATTACAGTTTTGATTACATCAAGATGACGTCAGACGTGCCACACTTTTGTAATAAATATAGAATGTTAGCAATCTAGTTGTCTTTTGTCTCTTTCTGCACCTCTCTTGCCACTTTCTGCACCTCTTGCCTCTTTCTGCAGCTCACTCTTCTTTCTGCACCTCTCTTGCCTCTTTCTGCACCTCTCTTGCCTCTTTCTGCACCTCTCTTGCCTCTTTCTGCACCTCTCTTGCCTCATTCTGCACCTCTCTTGCCTCATTCTGCACCTCTTGCCTCATTCTGCACCTCTTGCCTCATTCTGCACCTCTTGCCTCATTCTGCACCTCTCTTGCCTCATTCTGCACCTCTCTTGCCTCATTCTGCACCTCTCGCCTCATTCTGCACCTCTCTTGCCTCATTCTGCACCTCTCTTGCCTCATTCTGCACCTCTCTTGCCTCATTCTGCACCTCTCTTGCCTCATTCTGCACCTCTCTTGCCTCATTCTGCACCTCTCTTGCCTCATTCTGCAGCTCACTCTTCTATCTGTGCACCTCTTGCCTCTTTTGCACCTCTTGCCTCTTTTGCACCTCTTGCCTCTTTTGCACCTCTTGCCTCTTTTGCGCCTCTTGCCTCTTTTGCGCCTCTTGCCTCTTTTGCGCCTCTTTTGCACCTCTTGCCTCTTTCTGCACCTCTCGCCTCTTTCTGCACCTCTCGCCTCTTTCTGCACCTCTCGCCTCTTTCTGCACCGCTCGCCCTCTTTCTGCACCGCTCGCCTCTTTCTGCACCGCTCGCCTCTTTCTGCACCGCTCGCCTCTTTCTGCACCGCTCGCCTCTTTCTGCACCGCTCGCCTCTTTCTGCACCGCTCGCCTCTTTCTGCACCGCTCGCCTCTTTCTGCACCGCTCGCCTCTTTCTGCACCGCTCGCCTCTTTCTGCACCGCTCGCCTCTTTCTGCACCGCTCGCCTCTTTCTGCACCGCTCGCCTCTTCTGCACCGCTCGCCTCTTCTGCACCTCTCGCCTCTTTCTGCACCTCTCGCCTCTTTCTGCACCTCTCGCCTCTTCTGCACCTCTCGCCTCTTTCTGCACCTCTCGCCTCTTTTCTGCACCTCTCGCCTCTTTCTGCACCTCTCGCCTCTTTCTGCACCTCCTCGCCTCTTTCTGCACCTCTCGTCTCTTTCTGCACCTCTCGTCTTTCTGCACCTCTCGTCTTTCTGCACCTCTCGTCTCTTTCTGCACCTCTCGTGTCTTTCTGCACCTCTCGTCTCTTCTGCACCTCTCGCTCTTTCTGCACCTCTCGCTCTTTCTGCACCTCTCGTCTCTTTCTGCACCTCTCGTCTCTTTCTGCACCTCTCGTCTCTTTCTGCACCTCTCGTCTCTTTCTGCACCTCTCGTCTCTTTCTGCACCTCTCGTCTCTTTCTGCACCTCTCGTCTCTTTCTGCACCTCTCGTCTCTTTCTGCACCTCTCGTCTCTTTCTGCACCTCTCGTCTCTTTCTGCACCTCCTCGCTCTCTTTCTGCACCTCTCGTCTCTTTCTGCACTCCCTCGCCTCTTTCTGCACCTCTCGCCTCTTTCTGCACCTCTCGTCTCTTTCTGCACCTCTCGTCTCTTTCTGCACCTCTCGCTCTCTTTCTGCACCGCCTCGTCTCTTTCTGCATTGCTCGTCTCTTTCTGCACCTCTCGTCTCTTTCTGCACCTCTCGTCTCTTTCTGCACCTCTCGTCTCTTTCTGCACCTCTCGTCTCTTTCTGCACCTCTCGTCTCTTTCTGCACCTCTCGTCTTTCTGCACCTCTCGTCTTTCTGCACCTCTCGTCTTTCTGCACCTCTCGTCTTTCTGCACCTCTCGTCTTTCTGCACCTCTCGTCTTTCTGCACCTCTCGTCTTTCTGCACCTCTCGTCTTTCTGCACCTCTCTTGCCTCTTTCTGCACCTCTCTTGCCTCTTTCTGCACCTCTCTTGCTTCTTTCTGCATCTCTCTTCCCTCTTTCTGCACCTCTCTGCCTCTTTCTGCACCTCTTGCCTCTTTCTGCACCTCACTTGCCTCTTTCTGCACCTCACTTGCCTCTTTCTGCACCTCACTTGCCTCTTTCTGCACCTCACTTGCCTCTTTCTGCACCTCACTTGCCTTTCTGCGCCTTTCTTCCTCTTTCTGCGCCTTTCTTCATCTTTCTGCACCTCACTCTTCTTTTTGCAACTCTTGCTTCTTTCTGTGCCTCTCTTGCTTCTTTCCGCACTTCTCTTGCTTCTTTCTGCACCTCTCTTGCTTCAATCTGCACTTGTCTTGCTTCTTTCTTTCTCTTTCTGCACATGTCTTACCTATCTAGGTGTAGTTAGAAATTAGCATTTAAAAAACCTTAGAAATTCACTGAAAAAACCATAGGTTTCAGGGACGTTATAGTTAGTTGGACATTTCACTATTACAAAACCAGAGAAATTTGCCCTTTATAGTTAGTTGAGCTAACTATAACTCGTGCCCCCGCAATGCACTGCTGATGACGACACATATTACATCATTCATGACATGGTCAGTGACATCACTGATGACATCATCCAGTGACTGTGTTTCTGTAAAGTTTAAATAGGTTTACTATATATAGGAAAAGGCGTATTGAAGAACGAGTGGGTGTATAAGTGTCTGAATGGATGATTTAGTAGGTGCGTGACTGAGTCTATAAGTGAGTGATTAAACGTATCTTACTTAATGCATGGGTTAGTGACTAAACTGTGTGAATGTCTGTATCCGTCTGTCTGTTGTGTAAGCAGCTGCATGGGTTTGTGACTAGCTACATGAGTGTCTATATGGGTTATGGATTGGTTGTCTGAGTATCTGCATGGGTGCCTGAGTGTTTGTGTGGGTGGGGTGTGTGTGACTGTGCATAGATGTGTGAGTGGGTGATTCACTGGGTGCATGGTTTCAAGAGTGCGTCTGTGATGAACTGTATGGGTGGGTGAGTGTGTGTATGGGTGTGTTAGTGATTGAATGTATATCTCAGTGGTACATGTGTGAGTAACTACATATGTGAAAGGCAGTATATATGTGTGTTGGAGCATATAAATGGCTATAAGTGAGAGTGTGTGATTGTGATAGTGGCTATATGGATGAGTGTGTGCTTGCATCAGTGATTGCATAGGAGCGTAAGAATGTGCTAGTATTTGTATGAGTAAGTGAGCTGGTGTGTATAACTGTATAGGTGAGTAAATGGGAGTGTGATTAATTATTTGCATGACTGACTAGGTGTATGAGTACCTCTATGGATGAGTGGCGGTGTGTGAGTGTCTATCTAATAGTATGAGTGCATATGATAGTCCTGTACTGAGTGACCATAAGTATGAGTGACTGTACGGGTGAGTGGATGTGTGTGTAAACCTAAGAATCAGTGAGTGGGTATGTAGTTATTGGTGTTGGAGTGTCTATGGTTTTGAGAATGGCAGTCTGTAATTTAGAGTGGGTGTATCAGAAGTTATATTAGGGTGTGAGAAGATGCATGAAATTATCACATGGATGATGTCATCAGTGATGTCATGAGTGATGTCACTGACCATGTCATGAGTGATGTAATATGTGACGTCATCAGCAGTGCATTGCGGGCGCGAGTTATAGTTAGCTGAACTAACTATAACGGGGGAATTTCTATGGTTTTGTACAAGTGAAATGTCCAACTAACTATAACTTTCCCTAAAACCTATGGTTTTTTCAGTGAATTTCAAAGGTTTTTAAATGCTAATTTCTTAACTATAACGTGCCTGAAACCTATGGTTTTTTCAGTGAATTTCAAAGGTTTTTTAAATGCTAATTTCTAACTATGCCTACAGAGGTAGGACATGTGAAGAAAGAAGAAAACGCACAGAAAGAAGCAAAAGAAATGGACAAACAAGCAACAGAAGTCCACAAAGACGAAGAAAAGTGCAGGAAGAAGCAAGACGTGCAGAAAGAACCAACAGAGGAGCAGAAAGAGGCCTTGTTGCAAAATCATCCTGTGCCCACAACTTTTTCAGACAGGTACTGGTGGTAACTGGCTGACTAACCAGGCCTAGAGCCAGTGCTATGCTAAAAGACACTTAGAATACAGTGAAAACACCTACATACACTAGGGAACACTATGCGTTGGGGTACCCCTGTGATTAGCATAACCTCCTCTGTAAGTCCCTAGTACATAATAGGGCAGGGGGATTAAAACTAACTAACTTGTCACATCAGGCCCCGTCCCCGCTCTTCACCACTGTGCAAACGCGCCCCGTGGAGCGTTTCAAGTTGGGGGATTAAGTCCCCTTGAATCATGAGGGTCCCTGGGGTCCAACTAGCCCACCCTGTACCTCCAGTATGCACCAGGGAGCTGCGTTGCAGAGAGGTGTTCAGAGGCCACGCCCCTTTTTACACCTCTTGCAACGCAGCTCTGTGGCGCTTTCTGGACGTACCTGGTGGGGCTAGTTGGCCCCAGGGACCCTCAGGATTGAAGGGGATTTAATTCCCCATCTTAAAACGCGCCACGGGGCCTGTTTGCACACATGTCACCTGAAGCCCCGCCCCTCCCTTCACCCCTGTGCAAACGCGCCCGTGGCGCATTTTAAGCTGAGGGATTAAGTCCCTTGAATCCTGAGGGTCCCTGGAGTCCAACTAGCCCACCATGTACCTCCAAAAAGCGCCACAGAGCTGCGTTGCAGAGAGGTGCAAAAAGGGGCGTGGCCTCAGAACACCTCTCTGCAACGCAGCCCCTGGCGCATACTGGAGGTTCCTGGTGGGCTAGTTGGCCCCCAGGGACCCCCAGTATTCAAGGGGAATTACTTCCTTCTTACAACACGCCAGGGGGCGCGTTTGCAGACTGCTGCAGGGAGGGGCGGGCCTCCGGCACGATGCCGGTCTTTTTTTTTCCTTTCCTTTTTTTTTTTTATGGGAGGGGGGCTGCGTGGCCCCCCTTCCCTCGGCCACTTTTGGCCCCGGGGACCCCATCCCACGGGGCCTGAGGATTTTTATTTTTTTTAAACGGGTTGGGGGCCGCGTGGCCCCCTTTCCCTGGGCCTCTATTGGCCCCGGGGACCCCATCCCCCGGGGCCGGCCTTTACGTTTTTTTTTTTTTTACATTTTCTTTTGGGGAGGGGGCTGCGTGGCCCCCTCCCGGGCTACTCAATGGCCCCGCGGACCCCATCCCCCGGGGCCTGGCCACTCGTTGGGGACCGTGGGGTCCCCAATCCTCGCACAGTCCCGCCGGCTTCCACGTGAGCCGGCATTGCTTTTCCATAAGGGAGCTGCTGACATGCAGCTACCCTTATGGAAAGCAGTCTGCTTTGCTTCACTGAAGCGAGAGCAGGTTTCCCTGCTCTCGCTTCAATGAAGCAGCTAGTTTGTAATGACAGGACGGGAGCCGCGCGGCTCCCGTCCTGCCATTGCAACAGCAGTGTCCCGGGGTAGGCACCCGGGACACTGCAGGAGCCGGCCCTGGGGGGTGGCGGTCCCCAGGGCCACCACAGGCTCCAGGAGGGGGCCGCGCGGCCCCTCCCAACAATTGCACAGCCCCGGGGAGGTGGTGATACCTGGGGCCGGGGGTCCATTACGGACCCCGAATTTAAATACTAGTGCCCCGGGAGGTGGCGGTCCCCGGGGCGTGTGGGGCGGCTGGAGCCCCCCCTCACAGGTTATTTATTTTCTTTTTAAAAATAGCCCCGGGGGTGGCGGTCCCCGGGGCTGCGGGGGGCCATGTGCCCACCGCCAGCATTATTTATTTGAAGCCCCGGGAGTGGCGGTCCCCGGGGCTTGGGGGCCTTAGAGGCCCCCTAAAATATAAACCCACCTCCCGCATGCCCCCGGGACTTGGCCCACCGGGGGCAAAATACCCTCGAAGCGCGAAAGACCGCGCTTCGATTTTTTTTTAAATCACGGCAGGATCCACGTATCCGGCGCGCATCCCGCCGTGATTAAAAAAAAAAAATGCTTTTTTCTGCCCAGGGGGTCCTTGTGGGACCCCCTGAGCAGGCCTAGGGGGTCAGGGTGTTTCTACCCTGCCCCCTTCGCTTCTTTTGCGCATTTTTTTTCCCTGTTTTCTTGTGACTCGGTTCTACAGAGTCACAAGATGGCCGACAACACATCCTGGTTTGGAGTGTTGTCAACCAATTAGCATGAAGCTCGTGGTCGGGAGGGTGCGCGGATCCACCGCGGCCATAGATATATATGTGATTTTACTTTTGATTTTCTCAGGAACTACTGAACGGATTTACACCATTTAACCAAAAGGCACGACACTGAACCAAGGGCTACCTTTTTGCCAAATTTGGTGTAATTCCGTTCAGCAGTTCGGGCTGTAGCTGCGACTAAAGGTTCCTATGGAAAATTGCATGGGGAAAACACGTTTTGGGACCCCCCGCCCCTTTCTTCTCGGCCCCCACTTGACGAATCACCCCGAAACTTTCAAGATCGGAGCGGGCCATAAGTTTTGAAAATTTCGCGAAGATTCGTCATCCGGCGCCAAAGTTATTAGGAATAGAATGTTGCGGATTTCCTATGGAAAATAGGTCCTAACTATAACTATCTACTGGCGACCACCAGTAGATATATATATATATATATATATATACACCAAGGTGTATTGAAGAATGAGTGGGTGTATAAGTGTCTGAATAGATGATTTAGCAGGTGCGTGACTGACTTTATAAGTGAGTGATTAATCGTCTTACTGAATTCATGGGTTAGTGACTAAACTGTGTGAAAGTCTGTATCAGTCTGTCAGTTGGTGTGTAAGCGGCTGCATGGGTTGGTGAGTAGCTACATGAGTGTCTATATGGGTTATTGATTGGTTGTCTGAGTATCTGTATGGGTGCCTGAGTGTCTCTGTGGGTGGGTGGGTGGGCGTGTGTGACTGTGCATAGATGTGTGAGTAGTTGATTCACTGGGTGTATCGGTTCAAGAGTGCATCTGTGAAGGGCTGTATGGGTGGGTGAGTGTGTATATGGGTGTTTTGGTGAGTGAATGGATGTCTCAGTGGTACGTGTGAGTAACTACATATGTGAAAGGCAGTATATGCGAGCGTTGGAGTATATAAATGACTATATGCGAGAGTGAGTGATTGTGAGAGTGGCTGTATGGATGAGTGTGTGCTTGTGTCAGTGATTGTAGAAGAGTAAGTATGCGTTAGTATCTGTATGAATAAGTGAAGTGGTGTGTGTATAACTGTATAGGTGAGTAAATGGGAGTATGATTGATTCTTTGCATGACTGACTAGGTGTGTGAGTAACTATGGGTGAGTGGTGGTGTGCGTGTCTGTATAGGTGTACAAGTGCATATGATAGTGCTGTATTGATGAGTGACTGCATGTATGAGTAACTGTATGGATGAATGAGTGGACATGTGTGTAGACCTAGGAATCAGTGAGTGGGTATGTAGTAACTGGTATTGGTGTGTCTACGGTTTCGAAAATGGTAGTCTGCATTTTAGAGTGGGTGTATCAAAGGTTATATTAAGGTGGGAGGAGGTGCATCAGATTATCACGTGGATGATGTCATCAGTGATGTCATTTGAGATGTCATCAGTGATGTCATCAGTGATGTCACTGACCATGTCATGAATGATGTAATATGTGACGTCATCAGCAGTGCATTGTGGGGGTGCGAGTTATAGTTAGCGAAAGCAAAACAGCATGCCAAAACTTTATAATGGTAAAAATACATAAATGAAGAAGGAAAAATTTACGTCCAAGAGTAGAGGCTTACCTTATTGAAACAGATGACGTAAGAACGCCTGTCCTACAGCTGCCTCACTGTTAGTTGCCAGATCCAGACAATAATGCCGCATGAAATTATGGGTACTCTTCAATGTTGCGGCACGGCACATCTTGTCCAATGGGACGCTAGCAAAAAGAGCAGCAGAAGAGGATACTGCCCTTGTAGAATGTGCTTTGGCCTTGATCGTGTGCGGTTTACCCGCCTTAGTATGGCAGAGCTGAATAGTTGTAGCAATCCATCTTGCGACAATCCTCTTTGTGACTGCAACACCCATCTTTGAGGCCCATATCAGACGAGCAATTGATCCGTTCTGCACAGCGGTTTAGTTCTTTGCAAATAAAACTTAAGACCTCATTCAACATCTAAGGAGTGAAAAGATTTTTCTGCTGGAGAGGTTGGATTTGGAGAAAATGTGAGGAGGACAACAGGTTCATTAAAGTGAAACTGAGTTGGAACATTCGGGATGAATTTAGGATTTGTTCTCAGTAAAACGTTGTCCTATGTAAATCGTTAATAGGGTTACGGTGAAAGCTTGAATTTCACTTACTCTCCTTGCGGAAGTAACCGCGAGAAGCAATGCCACCTTCCAAGTGAGAAACTGGAGCTCAATTTTGTGAATTGGTTCAAACTGTGTTTTCATTAGCTGAGAGAGGACCACATTGAGGCGCCATTCTGGAGCAGGAGGCCGAATGGGAGGAAAAGTCCTGAATAACCCTCTCATGAACTGTTTGATGATGTGAGAGGAACAAAGGGAAGAAGCGTCGGAAGTGCATCTGTACCGGGAGTTGGCTGCGAGGTGGACCCTCACTGATGCATACGCCAGTCGTGATTTTGCCAAAGAGAGTAGGTAAGGCAAGATTTGTTCTGGAGATGAGAGAAGCGGGTGAATGTTGTTCCGATGGCACCAAGAGCAAAAATGTTTCTGTTTTAGTCTGTACGTCTTAGTGGTTGACTCAGCCCTAGCCTTGGACAATATATCCCTACAGTCCTGGGGAATGACAGTCTTGGAACTCATTGAATTCAGGTGCCAAGCATGCAACTGAAGAGAAGCTGGGAGCGGATGCAGGATTTCTCCTTTGCTCATGGTCAGTAGAGTCGCTATTACTGGCAGGCGTTAAGGCTGGGATTGCGATAGCAGGAGTAGCTCCGTGATCCAATGCTGGGGGCCAACGTGGGACAATGAGGATTAGCTGGCATGGTTCCCTTTTCATTTTCATTACAACTCTGGAGATAAGAGGGCATGGGGGAAAAGCCTACGCAAAGATTCCCAACCATCTTATTGAAAACGCATTCCCCCATAACGACCCTCTGAGGTTCCCTGTTGACGGAGAACCGGCATTTCTGGTTCTCTTGAGATGCCAATAGGTCTAAGTTGGGTGTGCCCCATTTCTGGAAGATAGAATCTAGAATTAATTGATTGAGTTCCCGCTCATGCTTTGTTTGACCTAATCTGCTAAAGATGTCTGCCAGGTTGTTCCTTACGCCTGGGAGATGTTCCGCCTTAATGGTTATGTGATGCTGCAGTGCCCATTCCCAGATTCTTTAAGCTTCCAAAGATAGAATTGGAGACCTTGTTCTTCCCTGCTTGTTGAGATAGTGCGTGCAGGTGGTATTGTCTGTACGAATGAGGCCTAAGGATGCTCGTATCCTTGGGAGAAACAACTGGAGGGCTAGAAAAATTGCCCCCAGTTCCAGGAAATTGATGTGCATTTCGGGAAGAGATAGAGTCAATTTGCTGCTTATTTAAAGGTCATGAAGGTGTGCCCACCAGCCTTCCAATGAAGCATCCGTGGTCAGAACGAACTCTGGAAGAGGAAAGAAGGTCAGCCCCACAGAGAGATTGTTGGTGGAGTGCCACCAAGGAAGTGCTTTCCTCATGACCGGGGTGATCTGAATGATATCCTGGAATGATACGGTTATCTGAAGCCACTGTCTGTCCAACTGCTCTTGAAAAGGTCTCATCCTTAGACGTACGTGAGGCACCATGAGGATGGCAGAGGACATCACGCCGAGAAAGGACTTGAGGAGATGGAAAGAAGCGAACTCTCTTTTGTATAGACTGTGAGCCAGAGATAGTATGATGTTCTGTCTTTCTGTGGATAAGAATGCCTGGTTTTGGAGGGTATCCAATGTTGCTCCGAGAAACGTTATCCATTGTGAAGGTGTGAGAACGGATTTTTGGTAATTGACCGCAAGCCATAGAGAGCGGAACAGCTGTAGGCTTAAGGAGATGGCCTCAGAGGCTTGATGAAGAGAAGGAGCCTTCACTAGCTAATTGTCGAGATATGGGAAAATCTGCAGGCATCTCAATCTTAGGTGCCACTGGAGCGAGGCACTTGGTAAAAACCTGAGGAGCTGAGCGGAGGCCGAAGGGTAGCACTTTGAACCGATAGTGGGCGCCTGCCACAGTGAAACGAAGGAATCTTCGATGTTTGGGATGGATAGAAATATGGAAATACGCGTCCTGTAAAAATCGAGGCTGGCCAGATAATCCAAATGGTTCAGAAGCTGTAATTTCTCCTGGAGAGTTACCATGCAAAAGGATTTTTTCTGCAGGTATTTGTTGAGCTTTCCAAGGTCCAGTATGGGACGCCATTCTCCAGATTTCTTCTTCACAAAGAAAAAAACAGGAGCAGAAGCCTCTTCCTCCTTGAGAGCGTGGTACACATTCTATTGCTCCTTTTTGGAGCATGATCAATGCCTCCTCCTTCTTTAGTTACTGAAGATGGGATGGTAGAGATTTTTGGTTTTTTTTAAAACAGATTTTATTCATCAAATAGCACATATGAAGCAGAGCTCTGTAACCCAGAAACTTCTGCATAATAATGGTACATCATCATGACTTTGACAAAAGCAAATCAAGGAAAAATGGAGAGCAATACAGATGAAAAACCATCAAAGGAAACCATAACCCCAACAAACCCCCCCCCCACATCGCACTAAAGCCTTCCCCAGAGCAGCACTTTAATCACAAATGCACCATCGTCAATGATTGTTTCATACAATTACATATAAGACCACATCTTACACCTACAAAGTGGAGATCAGGCCGGGTCGAGGGGCCCTGCTGTAGAGACGGGCTCCAACTGCAAGCCTCGATAGTCCGCCCATCGCTTCCAAATCTTAAAATGTTTGTGCGGGCACCCTCGTGCTGTAAAAATGGGAGTCTCCAAGCCCATGTAAAAGTCCAGGCCGTTCTTCCATGCGGTCACTGAGGGTGCTACCGGTGCCCTCCATGCCCTAGCGATATCTCTTTTAGCCAGAGTAAACCAAAGCAGCATGAGATGGCGTTTGTATAAATTGCCACCCCACCCCTTCCATAACATGCAGAAGTATCAGCTTCGGCGAGCGGGGAAGGTCCCAGCCCAATACCTCTGAGAGGCAGGCCATAACTCCCCTCCAAAATCGTGCCAAGGCAGAGCAGTGCCAGAACGTGTGTATCAGGGTACCCGCCTCCTGTTCGCATCTGAGACATATAGGGGAGGCCACCAATCCCGCCCTCCACAACCTCACTCTAGTAAAATATACCCGATGGAGGTACTTGAACTGGATAAGGTGCAGGCGTACTGCTATAGCCGCCCCCCGCGGGGAGGCCAGGGCCTCCATCCAGTCCTCCTCCTTCAGTGAGCCAACATCACCCTCCCAGGCCTCTCTGAGCTTCTGTAGCGTGGGGGAGCAGTGGGTAACCAGGGATTGGTAGATTTTAGAGATCTTATGATCTTGGAGATCGCCCATGAACACTTTTGCTTCAATCGGACTGAACTCAGCTAGTGACTCTAAGCCCTCCAAGCTTGGGGAGATAGCGTGCCGGAACTGCAGATATCTATAAAATTGGGTTCTCGGCATGTGAAAGTCTTTCTGTAGATCTTGAAAGGACTTCAGGACCGGCCCCCGCATTACGTCTCCCGGAGTAGAGATACCAATGCTATCCCAGCCACGAAACCCAGATAGAGTAGCCAATTGTGGCATGGTAGAGATTTTTGAGGCAGTGGTGTGGTGACAAACTCCAGGGTATGACCATATTTTATTATATCCAGGACCCATCTGTCTGTGGTAATTTTCTGCCATTGACTAAGATAACGTGAAATATGAGTTCTTCTGGTTGAGATGATAGCGGGAAGAGCGGCAGGCAGCAAAACCTCATCACGGTTTTCCGACATTATCTCTGGACTGAGCTTGTTGTTTCCGTCTGGGCCATCTGGAGTAAGCAGCCTCTGGTGGTGCACAATATGTTTGTTGATGCTGGTAAGAAGGGCGAAATGAGGTGTATGCTGGAGGTTGATATTGCTGGTAACCTCAGCGAAATGAATAAGCTCCTCTACCACGTGCTCCACGAAAGGGGATCTTCCTGTATTGGAGCGTGCCCAAAGCCTTAGCTGTTTCAGTGTCCACCTTAATGGTCTACAAGGCATCATCAACATGTTGAACAAAATGTGAATCGCCATCCAAAGGCATATCCAGTATTTTGCTTTTCACCTCAGGGCGATATGTCGTTGCCTTCAACCACCCTTGACGCCTAAGGACAGCTGCTCCAGCGAGCGGACGAAAGGCTAGAGAAGCCACATTCATAGAAGCATCTATTATCTCTGATGCAGATCGCTCTCCTTCAAGAAGAATTTTCCTTGCCTCCAGTTTTTTGTCCTCAGGGAGGAGGTCCACGTACGGAGCGATATCGGACCACATTTGGCGGTCGTATCTTCCTAAATATCACTAGCTCGCTAGCCGCGGGTACAGTAGTGCCTGAGGTGGTGGTAAACCTCTTGCCAATATTATCAGGGCACCTTCCTTCCTTGTCAGGAGGTACAGTGATAGGCGCTTAAGGATTTCTTGATCTTCTTTGGGCAGCTTGTGAAAGAACAGAATCTGGTTTAGGACGCACTACCAGACAAGCTGGTGCATCATCAGGAGCCTTATATTTTTTGTCTATCCTCGGCAAGACTGGAATAACCATAGCAGTTGTTTTCAGGACTTTCACCTTCGTCCCAAATATGACCTATAATGGGTATCTCTTTCTAAGTCTTTCTAGATAAATCTTTAAAATCATAAAGAAAGCAGTCATACTGCTTGACCGTCATTGACAATTGAAAGAGAGAAGCTGGTCTTTCCATTAGTGCGTGGAAGCCGCCAATGTCCTCCGGCGGAGAATCCGCTGTTTGAGGAGATGGAGAAGCAGGTGTTAAAATAACATAGTCTTCCCACTCATTACCCGTTTGTCTTTCACCTTCAGGTTCACCCTCTTCAATCTCCCCATCATCAGAGGTATCATGTTGTTGTGAAGGTAAAACAATATCCGTCACAGGAGATGACGTAAGAGAAGGCTCAGACCAACGTGGAGAAGATGCCAGTGGTGGAGGTGTAGGCGGTGGAGGAGCACTCAATGACGGAAAATTAGTACGATAGTCATGCAGCAGGTCTTGTAGTTCTGGTACTAATGCCACACAACGGTGGACCATTGGTTCACCAACAGGCTCCATGTATTGCATTTTTGCATGTGGAGTATGAAAGTCCTGCTGATAGTAACTTGCATAGTCGTCCTCATCATCGTCCTGATATTTGACTTGAAGCCGAGAGGGTCTGTGAGCAGGACCAAACATTCCATCATCATCAGATTCCTCCAAAAATGTTGAAGGTGGCAAAGGTGAAACTACTGTAGGATTCTGGAAAAAACGCCTCGTCGGTGTCGTGGACGGGAATGTCGTCGACGGGTATAAATGTGTTACTTGCAATGTCGACGGTCATTTACGGCTAAGTGTAGGATACAGCGTCGACAGCAGCGTCGTCTGCGCAGTCAACGAGGACATGATAGGAGCAGAAGATGAAATCGTTGTCATTATCGTCGACTATGCAGGAGCGGTCACAGACGACAAAGAGGTGGTCGTCGACTGAACCAACGCTGTCGACGAGGAAGTTGTTGTCATCATCCGAGTCATCGTCGACAGAGATGGTATCCAAGTCATCGCTGGAAGTGTCGTTGGTGGAGCTCCCGTCGACGGCGCAGCTGTATCAGTCGCCGACGATGCAATTTGCAACAACGAGATTTTCAACAACTATGCAGGAGAAACATGTTCCGATGGTGATTTTTGCATCAATAGGGACGACCCAGAGGCTAGTGCCGTCGACGATATAGGCTTTTTAGAGACTAATTTTCATGGATGGTTCTGAAGATGTTTTTTTCATGTTTAGATGTCAGCTGGCTTCTCTCCTCAGTAGCAAATGAATGCTTTCCTTTTGCAGCTTCATGACAAGACTTTTTTTGGAAGCCTTTTTTCTAGAAATCTCAGGAGATTCATGGGATCTCTATCCTTTTAGAGGTTTCCTGAGAGGCCTGTGAGGTAGAGCTCGGCTCATCCTCAGAGACATCAGACTTATTTTTCAGTCTCTGAAGCCAAATCAACAACCTACCCTTTCTATCTTAAAGGGCTTTGGTTGAGAAGGTTCTACAAATCTTGCAATCCTTTACCTTATGCTGGGGGTATAGACAGTAGATACAGTTCTTATAGGGATCTTCAGAATGCAGTCTCTGCTTACCGCATGTTCCACACGACCTGAAGAGACCTTTCTTTGAAGAATCTGACATTTTAAGAAGAAATCTGGTAAATTGAGGAAGAAACTAAGCAGAGCTCAGGGAGACTCCCTGTCACACGACATGCGGTAGAAAATCTGAGGAACCTAACATCTCTTAAGAGTGTTCTACAGGGTGCTGTCGCCTGATTGGCTGCTACTTAAGTTTCGTTCTTTTTTACAAAAGAAAATAGATAGGCTATTGCAGTGACTGTTTATTGCATTGTAGCCTATGATAATATTAATTACTGCTTTTATAAGGATAATGTGGGACTCCCACTACGACAACAGGGATGATTCAAGCATGTGAATCTATGAAAGATCTAATACTGGAGAAGTTAGAGCTTCCCTCATCATCAGACGACATCAGATTTACTTTTAAGTCTCTGCAGCCAAATCAACAACCTACCCTCTCTATCTTTAAGGGTTTTGGTTGAGAAAGTTCTACAAATTTTGCAGTCTTTTACCTTATGCTGGGGGTACAAGCAGTAAATGCAGTTCTTATGGGGATCTTCAGCATGGAGCCTCTTCTTTCCTCATGTTCCACACTACCTGAAGTGACCTTTCTTTGAAGAATCCGACATTTTTTAGAAGATATCTTGTAGTTTTGAAAGAAAAACTGAGCAGAGCTCAGGGAGACTCCCTGTCACACAACGTGCAGTAGAAAATCTGAGGAACTCAGCCTCTCTTTGGACTGTTCTACAGGGTGCTGTCGCCTGATTGGCTATTACTTAAGTTTGGTTCTTTTTTTTACAAAAGTAAGTAGATAGGCTATTGCAGTGACAGTCCATTGCACTGTAGCCTATGATAGGATCTACTGCTTTTATAAGGATACTGTGGGACTCCCACTACGACGACGGGGATGATTCAAGCATGTGAATCTATGAAAGATCCAATACTGGAGAAGCTGAGGTATTACTGCTTCAAGAGACACACTTGGTGGGTAACACTTTTCATTTTATGTATGGGGGAGGTACACCACCCTTGCATACTCAGCAACCACTACAGGGTCAAGGTGGGGGGTGGTGTTGATTAAAGCATCACTACAATTTGAGATGGACCAATCCAGGCTAGACCCCATGGGTTGCTATGCAGCTGCGTAGGGTGAACAGAATGGGAGACCATGGAAATCATATCTGAAAAATAGCCTCCCTGACCCCAACCTATAGAAAGGCTGGGAACATATTTTCCAGAAACCCACAGCAATGCTGAAGCTGGGTTAGGATTTCTGTCTAGTAATACAAGAGGACTTGGGTACACAGGCCTTTTGCCCAGGTGCCAGAGATAAGGGATTGAAGTTGGAAAGCTTCACTCAGGTTTTTGGTCAGATGGAAAAACAGATTCCTACACATTGTTGAGATCTATGGTAAATACTCTGGGGTCAGCATCAACTGGGCCAAGTCAGTACTGTTCTCACTCACAGGCTTGATTTGCTCTTTGGGAATGCATTGTCCTTCCCAAATAGACAAAGAGGGTTTTATGTACTTGGGCGATTTTGTCACTAATAATTATACATAACGAGTGAGAGCTTGGAGACAATTCTAGAGAGATTCAGTGGACATGCCTCACTTTGGAGAACACTCTGGATCCCCATTCTGGATAACTGATATGCACTTCACTAGGGAGGAAGGAGTGGTCCTTACACTTCTATGTAAGGGGGATGCGGCAAGAATTTCCTCTGCCACCTGGAGCAATCGAGTACGCGATGGAAGCATCAGTTTGCTGGTATAAAAGACACCCCGTGGGGGCCAGTTTTCTTCATCAAAGGTGCAGAGCAAAATGCGCTAAATGCCTCTAGATTTCAAACTTAATTAGCTTTGAGATGGGAATGTCGGCAACAAACAAATGCATGTATTTTCAGCAAAGCTCCATTTCCGAGCACAAGACCTTATGGATATGTGTAAACTCATACAACTGTTTTAATGTACAGAAAGACCTAAGCAAAATGTTTCAGGATTAAAAATGTGTAACAGGTTTGGTGCTTGTAAGCATACTTGTTTTGGGGCACTAGTCAAGCTTTATCTTCAGTTTCTGTGCACACAGTCTTTGGTAGGTCTCTCAGGCTTTGTACAGAGCTACTCGTGTCTACAATCTTTACAATTTCTTTTATGTTTTCCACATTCATTTTTGTGCGAAGAGATGAAAATAATGTGAGATGCCAACATTTTGCATGGTTAAACATCAGAATTTTTTTTTTTCATGAACAAAACTACAAGCATTAATCTTCCACCAACAGATCATAGTTGCAACATGATTTATGAGCCAAGTAGAAAGACGGCCCACAGACACTTTAAGAACAAACATAGTGGGTATCGTAATAATAGAGCAAATGCTTTTATGGACAACTGTAGGCGTTTACAGCACTTTAAAAACAAAAAGAAAAAACCTCTACTGTCTTCAATATTACTCATGTGCTGCAAAAATGCCACTATGTTCTCGGGCTAAATTTATCAAGTTTATTTCCCGGCAGTACGTTATGGCAAAACTATTCTTAAGCAAGGCCCTTTAAGGTTTTCTGTATTATTTAGGAAATGCTGGCACACAACCCGATAGAACAAGCATTGGCATAGCCAATAGGTCTCGCCTTTTGGACCATAGAAGTGTTTAGCCATGCAACACCTTATCCTGGGTGCTGTGCCACCAGGGATTGAAGAGCTGGCACTGGCAAACCTACATATTTTATATACTTAATTATTTTTACAATGGCCATTAAACTTTTAACCTCTTCCTTGCTCATGATGGCCGGGAGCCGTCATGAGTCACGGTAGGCGTGTGCTCGGGACGCGCGGGGGCCGTCCGAGACACACCCAGTCTTTAGAACGCCCAGCACCTGGGCGGAATCGGCCGCGCAGCGAAGCGGTTAAAGACAAAAAAAAAAATTGCCATCCAAGGGTCCGCCGATGTATTTGTTTAGGAAGCATTAACAATAGGACACGCAACCATTACTTGAGCAATGGTCTTCTGCAGGGGCGACAGTACTAAATGCACTGAAATGACATTACTCATTGCATCTACAGAGAACCAACTGATGTCAAGCAGGTAATGCATTTGACATTTTGGAGTATGTTTTTTGAGTGATAATCTCAGTTCAGCAGCTTGAATCTCAGTGTTTCCAGCCACGTTCTTTCATCTTTCTGAGCTCAGTAAAATAAACACCACTTATTCTGGTAATAATAACGCCCATGTTTTTTATTACAAGTCTTCGGGGCATTACTGAGAAAGCACCATCTAGGAAAACGTCACAGACTGTATCTTCCTTCACTCTTACCATGTATATATGCAGGTATTCGATATACGCTGCCCAGGCTCGACCTAAAAAAGTAGTGGAACTGTGATTGAAAGCAGAGTGAGTTGTTGAAACCAGAATATAATTCAGATGCCTCTCAGATCAACAGCAGCACACGGGAAACAAGTGCAAGAGTTCAATAGCTATGCTCAAACAGCAAAAAGAAATGACCGAACTCTAAAAGTGACTACAACGAAGGGAAGTAGTTCTAGTTAAAATTCCAACCAACAACCAGATATATGGCGGTGTTCACCAGACCCCAATGCTGTGAGTAGAATGTGCTCATGTAAATACTGTTCAGTGCTAGTTTGCGCTGAAACCTCTAAAACGCATTGATCCACTTTTTTCTGTCCACAGCCATTGACTTTACGTGCAACTTTAAAATGGCTATCGCAGAAAACGTGCGAAGTAACAAGATAAATATATTGACTTTAAAGACATCTTTACTGTTTGGACTTTCACGTATCGGGTCACGAAGTTTGGGAAACACCAGGACTACTGGAATGTGTGTACCGTCTGAGACCAGGGTGGGGAAGGGATTGCAAGGACTTCAAAAACCCGAGAGCAGTGTAGGAGTGACTGTAGCAGGGTGTATAACAGCAGGAAGGAAAGCGAGTGACTGTAGGAATGTATGTGACTTGTGCACTACGGTGGCAGGTTGAAACCGCCAGAATGTGTGTAGCTCCTCAGAACAGTGAGGGTGTGTGCAAGAGTATGAGCTGCTCTTGAAGGCAGTGCATTAGAGAGTGCAGGAATGCGTGTGACCTGCGCAATGTGATGGGGTGACAGTACAGGAGTGCGTGGAACTCTACGGAATGTGTTTAACTGGATACCAGTGAGATATGGATTACATTCATGTGGGTTTGATTTGTGCATCCCTGCATGTGTCTGGTTTTGTGTTTGAGAGTGAGAAAGAGAAAGAGTCCTCTGAACGTTTAGTAGAGGGTCTGCAGGGTTGTGTGGGCTTGCAGAGCAGTGGGGGGAGATATACTCCGCTTTTCACTATCCCGAAGTAAATAACATGAGTTCTACTACCATGGTTAATAGGTATACACCTTTTATTTAAAAGCCAATTCTGTTTTGGTGTTTCTTGCCTAAATATTATGTAAAATGCCCTCCCATCACTCCTACGCCCGTATAGAGTGCCAGACTCGTGCAGTCTCTGTTGTATAAATAAGGGACAGTGTCACTTTAAATCTGCCAGACACGCATAGTAAAAATTTATGAAATTAGCCAGTGGCGGAGTTGACTTTCCAAAGTTAACATAAGGATGGTTACAGAGATTAATCAGTAACCGGGGGGGGGCATGCAGAAAGGCCGGGATCTAGCTGATGAGAAGTCGGCAGTTCTTCCCACTAGGTGTCTGCTTAGGTACAGCACATGATGAACAGAGCTGCAAAAATTTGGAGTTACTATCTCTCCATTCAGTGGTACTCCTTTTATCAACCTTAACAGGACTTGCTACTTAGACATAAAAGGTTGCAATACATAGGCCATTGCTGCTTGCATCACAGGGAAAGTTGTCAACACAGTTTTCTCCAATGCATATTTCAGAATTTTGTTTGTGACAAAACGTGGAGGAAACTGAAATTAGTTTATCTTCGCTTTTTTACCTAATGATAAATTAAACAAACGTGCACACATGAGCTGATTCAGCGAGAGGAGGGTGATTGGTGGACCGGACAAGAAACCAGATAAGGGCATGATTTACAACCGTCGGCTGAGCGCGTTTTGTTCACAACAAGCCTTGAAGCAGCAGATGTTTTGGTAAACTGTGAGCTGGCCAACCATGTGAATGTTCAAGCTTCATGTGAACTTTTTCATGTCAGGTTATCAAACAACCTAGCAATGGCACTATGTGCAAGTTACATTTGAAATACCCCAGACGCGGGTGTGGAAAACCCCACTTGCACTGTGTGACGCTAGTGATCTCTGTGTTTCGTAGATAGAGGCTGTACACTGTGTGCTGTATGCAGGCAGCGCAGCAGCATATCTGCGCCGCATTATGTGGTGTTTCATCCTCAATTAAATACATGCAGTATCGTTTCCAACACAAAACCAGCTTAAAAAAAGCACCGTCAACATGGAGATGCCGTCAGAAACAAAGCACAAATGCCGTGAACGGAAAAAAGCCTTCCTAAACAAATGAAGCACATTGAAAAAAAATACATTCCAAAGACATCTCCAACAAGCTTTAGCAACACAACATATACACACACAAGTGCCGAGCTCGAGGCATCCTCCGCTAGTGTGAGATAAGAGGGCAATAAGTCGGCAGAGCGGACAGACGTGTCGCTGGCGCCTTCTACGTTTTGAAGCTCACGGTGGGGAACGGGGGCGTGGCTTCGAGGCTCAGTCCATGTAAGGCATCCACCTTGCGGGAGCGAGCAGCGGCGCCATCTGTTTCCAAAGCAGCTGCTCGCTCCCGCAAGGTGAATGCCTTACATGCACGAGTACTCATTGGAAACAGTGCAGTACATGCACAGGTTTTCCAAAAAGTACTGACCGATTCCAAAAGGTCAGATCCTAAGCAGCGCTTGCGCGCTGATTAGGTTCGACCTAAAAATGAGGTTGTGTTAAACGCAAATTAAATTTACCAGAACACAGATCACTACAAATAATACATAAACAAGGGGAATTGTCTAAAACTAGAAAAAAAATCCAAATTAGTTTAAGACTGAGAAAGGAGAGTAATCACAATGAGAGGGTAAGGAAAGAACTGGTGCCTCAGTACACGGATTGGTGCTCTGGCAGACAGAGAATGGGAAGACTAGATGGGTATGTTTAACATGGTCGGTCATTGTTCATCAAGGTAAATTTTGACAGGACTATGCAGATTCAAAAATGTAAAATGTGATAGAAATGAGCTTTTGTGGAGTTAGAATCAATGAAATGTCTTTATAGTTCGAGCTTCCAAAAATCATTTGCACATATATTTTTTTTACGCCGACAACTACACCAGTCAACTTTTTCTGTAGCTCTAGGATGAATTGAAATCAAGAGCATGTTTCAGAGAAATTAAAAACCTACCACCCAGAGCGGACGGGAGGAGTGGTCCCCCTTCAGCGGCATCTGGATCCGGTAATCTTTCGCTCCATATTCATCCTGCCTAATTAAGGATTCCTCCACCTGCTTCCCTGCTGCAGATGGGACAGCTTCCTGGGACTCACTGATGAGGGTTTCATCTTCGTCATTATCCTCTTCATGACAGTGTCGTTTCTTGGATTTCTTCTTTTCTGAAAGCACACAAATGTAAAGCAAATGCTCAGCTGCTTTTTAGAAATTGTGGTAGGGTTTACTTCCAGAATGACAAGCACAGAAATCAAGTGAGCCAAGGACCTAAAAAGAGAGCTCTTCCACTCAGTACTAAAGCCTTTAAAAAGCGGACGTCTATAAATTACAAAAATGCAGGGTGGTGATCAGAGACTGGCTGTACAGCCTTGGTTCAAACTCAACCTGGATAAGATAGATTGTGGTGGTTGTGGGGAGGCAGGTTTTAAGTGCTGACCTCTGGACCCCAACCCTCTGCCGTTATGTACTCTTGCCTTGCCTAAGAAAACGCTGCACTTGGTATTCTGAAACCTCTCCTTCATTCTATACAAAAGGTTTCAGGAAATCTTCAGCATGCAACTTATGGGCTGTGTGAGGTTATTACGGCATACATTCTGCCGCTGGAATGAACGTGTAATGCTTTTATGCAGTCCACTTCTATTCACATAGACTAAATCCGATTCACCTTGTGACCATGTGTTCAAGTTGTTGTGTTCTGGTAAGGTTGGGCATTGCCTATTGTTTCAGCATACTTTTGCCTTTTTTGTTTTGTTTTCCATAGTTAAGCATACAACTCGGCAAGGGTTTTAAAAGATATCTTTTCCTCAATAGGGAGCGAATGGAGTGTTTCCAGGGCACGCCCTGTGGGGGCAAATTTGGGGATGTTCAGCACCATACCAGCTGCTGCTTTTTGCACCCGCTGTAGCCTGTGTATGCTCCTCTTGGATGCCCCCAGGTACAGGACATTGCAATAATCTAATCTAGAAGTCACAAGGGCCTGGACTGCCATTCTTTTCGCACAGTCTGGGATAAGACCAAGGATTTTCCTGATCATTTTTAGGGTCCCGAGAATGAACCTGTGAGGGTGGCGATGTGGTCCGAGAGGGATAGTGTGGAATCAAGCCAAACTCCCAGGTTTTTTACTTAGTGGATTGGATTTGGAGGGGACCCCAACTCGCTGGCCCACCAGCTCGAGGACCAAATGGATGGCTGCTTTCCTACCACCAAGATATCAGTTTTTCTGGCATTTAATCTGATGCAAAAGAAACAATTGATGGACGGAATGCTGGACAATGCTAACATTCACCCCCAGTCACATGGATATGGGTTTAATCCATCATTCTTTTGCTCACCACACCACCCCGGTTTGGACCCAGCCATATGCAAATCTGTCTTGACCCTGTTCCTTGTGGGAACAGTCCAGCCCGAACTGCCAAGCCAGGTCCTCCCTGGACCGGAAACAAGCATCCTGGGACCGGTTTCAGGGAATCACCCTTCATCAGCCAGGCTAGCTTGAATCCAGTGGTGTAGTGAGCATGGGACCCACGTCTGGGCATACCCTTCCCACTTAAGGCGACATATGCAAAAGAAACAATTGATGGACGGAATTCTGGACAATGCACGGTGTAACCTGTCTAATAGTAGACCGTGAGAAACCAAGTCGAAAGTGGCACTCAGGTCAAGTAAGATTAGAGCTGCCGTGTGACCATTGTCTGCTATTTTGCAGATAGATTCAGACGCGAGTAACAAGTTTCATAGGCTATAATGGCCCCAAGCCATCTGATTAATAACCTATGTCCTTTTTAAAAAAAAAAAAGACCTAATGTTGGAACATAGCCAATCAGCACCCTCTTGAACACTCCCAGCAGATGCCCTAAGATTTTCTAAGCACAAGTGGGAAGTAAGAATTCCATAAGCTAAAGAGAGAAACCTCCACGGGGAGGAGGGTGTGTTGCATGTGAATATATGAAAGATACCAATACTGGAAAACAGTAGTTACAGGTAAGTAAATTTTTTTATTATCCAGTATTGGGGTATCTTTCATAGATTCACATGCTTGAATCAGAATAGCAAGCAGTACCCAAAATTATACTGTTGGTAGTGGAAGGAGGGAGACATGTAAATCATAAATTCAACAAGTTATTCCAATACATTAGTGACATTTGTAAGCATGTACATACCCCTCCAATCCTAGCCAGTTTGAAAAACATGAAGCCTTTACCTTCTGTTATGCCTAGAAGCATCCAATGAAATGTTTAGGAAAACAATAGAACAATTAAGATACCCTTTAATTCTAGAGCTATCACACATTAACCATAGCAAAAAATAGTCAGCCAAGCTATGCAACTTTGATAAAATATAAAATTCCTCTTTTATTAGAAAAGAACCCCACCTTAATTGAAGAGATGACGCAGTACCGCTTGGCCCACTGCTGCATCTTCCCGTTGCGCAGATTGCAGACAGTAATGCTGCGTAAAAGTGTGGACACTCTTCCATGTCGCATCCAGGCAAATTTTTTCTAGTGTTACTCCAGCAAACATAGCTGCAGATGTGTAAAACTGTCCTGGTGGAATGTGCTTTAGTTCTTCTTGTCAAGGGCTTGTTAGCCTTGTCATGGCAGAATTGAATCACAGAGGAGACCCATCTGGCAACAGTGGCCTTAGTTACTGCTTTTCCTTCTCTGCCCTGTCCGTAAGCCACCAGTAGCTGATCTGTCTTTCTTATGTCCTTTGACTTATGCAGGTAGAATTTTAAACATCTTAACATCCGTCGTGTGTAACGCTTGTTCTGCTGGACTAGATGAGTTTGGAAAAAAAGAACTGAAGTATTACTAGTTTGTTGAGGTGGAATTGCGTCTGGACTTTTGGGATAAACGAAGAGTGCGTTCGCAGAGCTACATAGTTACCAGCAAAATGAAGAAATAGTTCCTTGACTGTAAAGCTTGGATTTCACTAACTCTCCTCGCAGAAGAGAGAGCCAGTAGGAGGGCTACCTTCCAGGTGAGAACATTTAGCTCTGCTTTGTGAATTGGTTCAAAAGGCTGCCTCATTAGCTGTGTGAGGACCAAGTTGAGCTTCCATTCTAGAGGGGGGTGCATGCACCAGGGGGAAAGGCGCGGAAGAGGCACCTCATGAACTGTTTTACAAGACGAGAAGCACAGAGAGTAGGGGCTTGAGGAGATCTTCTATAGCGGGAAATAGCAGAAAGGTGAACCTTCACCGAAGACGAAGTGAGACCTGACTTTGCCAAAGAGAGAAGATATGGCAAAATCTGTTCAGGAGGCGCTTGAAGCGGGTGCAAGTTATTTCGTTGGCACCAGAAGCAGAATCACTTC
Source organism: Calotriton arnoldi (assembly GCA_963921515.1). Classification (NCBI taxonomy): domain Eukaryota; kingdom Metazoa; phylum Chordata; class Amphibia; order Caudata; family Salamandridae; genus Calotriton; species Calotriton arnoldi. The sequence goes on along the minus strand of CAWUFW010005356.1, from coordinate 1,272,123 downwards.
CATTTAAGGTGGTAAGTCTTGATCGTTCTGTCAGCTCTAGATTTTGCAATAATGTCCCTGCATTCTTCTGCGATGTCCAAGTCCCTGAATTCTAGGAACTCAGGAGCCATGCGTGCAAATGAAGAGACGCAGTGTCTGGGTGACATACTTGGCCCTTGTCTCTGGTCAGAAGAGATGGTTGTAGGTGTATGGGTCTTGACTCAGACAGCAAGAGAAGCTCCGGGAACCTGTACTGCCTGGGCGATCGTGGCGCTATCAGGATCAAACGAATCCTTCCGTCTTCATCTTGGTCAGTACCCTGGGAATTAACAGGATGGGGGAAAAAGTGTAGGGATATATCCTGGACCATCGCATTAAAAGGGCATTCCCCCCTCGACCCTGGCAGAGGGAACCTTCTGGCATAGATCTGGCATTTGGCGTTCTCTCTCGTTGTGAAGAGGTCTAAAGGTAGTTTTCCCCATCTCCGAAACACCTTGTCGAGCTGCAGCTGTTCTAGCTCCCATTCGTGACAACTGGACTCAGTTTTGCTTAACGTATCCACCAGAGTATTGTGCAGACCTCAGACATGTTCGGCCGTGTGCGAGATCCCGTGCTGCGTCATCCAATCCCATAGCTCCTGCGCTTCTTGAGATAGCGTGATGGATTTGGTTACCCCTGGTTTGTTGACGTAGTACATGCTGGTCGTATTGTCCATACGAACCAGCACTGAGGAACCTGATTCTTGGCAAGAACGCCTGGAAAGATAGGAAAATGGCTTTGAGCTCTAGCCTGTTGATGTGCTGATGTTTCTGTGCAGAGGACCATTTGCCCTGTATCCAACTCCTGCAGACGGCCTCTCCAGCCATCCATCGAGGCTTCTGTTGTCAGTATGAAGTCTGGGATAGTTTGGAGGAAAGTAAGGCCCTTTAAGAGATTTGGCGCGTGAAACCACCATCGCAGTGACTCCACCATGCGTGTCGTGATCTGTATTACATCCTCGAAGGATCCAGAGGTTCGCTGCCATTGCTTCTGTAGTTCTTCTTGAAGAGGCCTTATTCTCAGTCTGGCCAGTGGAACTAGATCTATTGCTGAAGAACACATCCCTAGGATCGATTTGTATGTTCGTACTGAAACTGACTCTTTTCTTATATGCTCTTCGCCAGTCTTTCCAATCGTATCTGCCTTTCGTGTGATAGGAAGGCCTTGCACTGGATGGTATCTATGGTCGCTCCCAGAAAGGATATGACTTAACTGGGAAGGAACAAAGATTTTTCTTTCTTTACAGCGAGTCCCAGAGTCCGGAACAATTGAAGGCAGGTGTTTGTAGCTTGACTGGCCTTTTGTGCTGTTGGTGCCTTGAGCAGCCAGTCGTCGAGGTATGGAAATACCTGGAGACCTTGAGATCGCAGGGCTGCTGCTACAGGTGCCAGGCACTTGGTAAAGATCCTTGGCACCAATTTGAGACCAAACAGAAGTACCTTGTAATGGTAGTGGGTACCAGCTACCGTGAATCTTAAGAATTTCCAATGTTTCGGATAGATAGGGATATGAAAATATGCATCTTCCATGTCGAGTGAGGTCATGAAGTCTCCTTCGTTTAGACGACGTAGAATCTCTGAGTGTTACCATCCTGAACGTCTGTTTCTTGAGAAACTTGTTGAGTTTCTTGAGATCCAATATTGGTCTCTATTCCCCCCGATTTCTTTTTTATTAAGAAAAAATGAGAATAGAAACCTTTTCCCCTTTGAGACATCGGGACTTCTTCTATTGCTCCTTTGGCGAGCATGACCAAAGTTTCTTTGTGTTATAAGTGAAGACGAGGGAGGCACCTCTGGGTGGAGTAGTCGCCTGGTGCGGAGTGAATTCTAGAGTGTGACCAAAGGTGACAAGTTCCAACACCCAGAGATCTGTTATCTTGCGCCACAGGTGCACGTAGTTGGAAATCTTCGCACCCACAGGGTGGGAGGGGAGGGAAGCTGGTACCCAGACGTGATCATTGCTTCCTATTAGAATGACAACCTTGTGAAGGCATTCATTTGCGGCCTCCCTGGTGAGAAAAACCAGCTGTAGACGACAGACGATAAGATGGAGGGTTGTAACTCTGCCGGTATTGTGATTGATGAGGCTGATACCGTTGAGCTCTCTGGTAACCTACCTTGTAAGCGGTAAAGCCTGGTCCTCTAGCCCCTCTGACGGGTACTTTTCTATATTGCAATGTGCCCAACGATTTTCCAGTATCCGTATCAGTCTTCATCGCCAATAGTGCTTCATTGATATGCTTTCTGAATGTCTGCATCTCTGGCCGAAACGTGATTGCCTTCAGCCATCCTTGTCTTCTGAGCATGGCAGCCCACACCAGTTGTCTAAAGCCTGTGTTGGCTACATCAAGGGCGCAATCAATAGTTTCCGAAGCGTTCTCCTTCTAAAAGGATCTTCCGCGCTTCCTGTCTTTTGTCCTCAGGTATAAGGTCTAGTAAACCTGCCATATCTGACCTCATCTGGCGGTTATAGCTGCCGATGATGGCCAATGCATTTGCAGCCCTGATCGGGACTGCGGCCAAAGAGAAACGCTTCCCAAGAATGTCCATCCTGCGCCCCTCCCCATCAGGTGGAGTAGTGATTGGGGTAGCAGGGTTCTTGGAACATCTTTGTGCTGCTTGGAAGATGACAGAGTCGGGCTTGGGGTGTCCAATGAGTCAAGATGGAGAATCCTCTGAAGCCTTATAATATTTTTCAATACGAGGGAGCACCGGTGGTATGGTCGCTGGTGTCTGCATAATTTTGATGTCTTCCTGCCATATATGATCAATAATCGGTATGGAGCGTACCGCTTTCCTGGTGTCCTCTTTAAAATCCTATAAAAAACATTCGGTCTGCCTGAACGTCATAGGCAGATGAAACCAGAGGGCTGCCCTCTGCATTAAATTATGAAACCCTCCAATAACTTCAGGAGGAGTCTCTGATGGAAGGTGCAGAGGAGGGAAGGGTGTTGGTATGACATAATCCTTCCAAGGATCTGGAGCAGATATTGGATCGGGCAGCTCACCTTCCTCTCTCTCTTCATCCGAAGAGGATGTATCCCATTTGTCAGGATCAGTTGGCGCGGGGGGTCAGGAACACTTAATGGTGTAGTTGGCGGCTGAACAATTGGTGTACCTGGTGGATCTGATTGAGGTACTGGCCTGTCCGGCTGATCCTTTTTTGGCGGAAAACGCTGCCGGTAATCTGCCAACATAGCCCGCAGATCCTGTATTAGTGGTGGTGGCAGATGGGCCATGACTCTGGCTGAAAACCATACGAATGGTAATGATATGTGGAGCCATATATCCCTGTTGATAATATTGCGACTCATCGTGGTAGTTTTCATCCTCCTCTTGACATTTTACATGGAGCTCCGATGGATTGTGAGCCACACCATAAAGACCATCATCATCATCAACATAGCTCTCCAGTAGATGCAATGGATTGAAAGGTGAAACCTTACCGTATTCCGGCATGGTTGGACGTAGGAAAGTCTTGGTCACTCTGGTAACCTGTGAAACCCTAGTCGACGGCAGCGATGGTGCAGATGTAACCAGGAAAGCAAATTCCATCGTTGACGGAATGGTCGTTGATGGTGTCGTCGACGGTGCAGTCGTCAACGGAAGTGTGACTGATGTAGTCGTTGTTGATGGGACACTCGTCGATGAGCCGGTCGTCAACGGGATCTTCACCAACGGAACCTCAGTTGACAGGAGAGCATTGACGGTCTTCGATGACGATGGAGCGCTCGCCATCGACGGGCTTCTGGAAATCCACATAGATGACACAGGAGCCTGGATTGCCATAGTCGTCACAGTTGCCATCGACGACGGCGCCGACGATGTGACACTGTCGTCGAGTGAGGAAACGTCATCAACGATGATTTCTTATGAGATTTTCGCCCCACAGGATCTGAAGAGGAGGCTCTTGTGCGTTCTTCCTTTCTAGACGGCGTACAGGGCACAGACAACGCCGGTTCTGAGTGCTTGGCTCCTTTTTCCTTTTTAGAGCTCTTGGAGTCCTGGAAAGGTTTAAGATGTTTCCCACCTTCTCCTGAGGAACTGTCCTTAGATCTGACCCTCTTATGAGATGTAGAGGATCTCTCACTCTCCTCCTCAGATGAAAGCACCTGGTGCTTAGTGGTTTGAAGCCACAGCAACAACCTTCTCTCTCTATCCTTGAGGGTTTTAGATGAAAAGGTGCAGCAGATCTTACATTCCCTCACCTCATGCTTTGGGTGGAGGCATTATATGCACTCTATGTGGATCATCCACATGGACCCTTTCCTGACACAGGTTTTACATGGGCAGAAACGACCTCTCTGGTCAGACATGATGTCTGGATTTGAAGAGATTGTAGAAATTGAGAAAACTGAGTAGCACTCAGGGAGACTTCCTTCCACATGACGTGCTGTGAAAATTTGAGAGAATCTGCCTCTGCTGGGAGTGTTCTAGAGGGTGCCAACAGTTGATTGGCTGTTTTCCAACATTAGGTCCTTTTTTAAAAAAGGACAGATAGGTTAATAATAAGATGGCTCAGGGCCATTATAGCCTATGAAATTTGTTAAACAATGCTTGATTATTTTACTGTGGGACTCCCATCTCGATGACGGGGAATGATTCAAACATGTGAATCTATGAAGGATACCCCAATACTGGATAAATAACTCAATTCAAACCGGCTTTCCACCTTGCAAGATCTGGGGTAATGGGGATCTTCAGATCATGGCAATTTGTCGTTTTACAAAGATCAGTGCTAGATCTATAAATTTGCTGTTTGATATACTAGTTTTGAGCCACAGCATACGTCCCAAAATAAAGTAAGCACACTTTAGGCACTCCCAAGTCGCAGCTACCCATCAAGTCCGAAAAAGATTTCATAACCGTAGCCCACCAGTGTTTAAAAACCTCACAAGACCAGACCATGTGACCAAAACCAGACCCTTGTGTTACTTTAATACATTTTTATTAGATAGAAAAAAAATATATTGGTACACTATACCACATAACAGAACATGATTCACTAGACTGTAATTCTTAACATCCTTACAGCCATTTCTTTAAAATGCTAAGATAGAAAGTTGCCCTTGTAAGTCTCTACAGCAAGTGCATTAGCTATCTAGTCACCACTGTGAAGGCGATTAGTTGAGTCTTCCATCTTCTGCATAATTGCAGCCCATTTTTTTTTGTTTTCTCTCCAGAATGCCTTTTATAATGGAAACTTCCAGCCCGCTTATCTCAGCAAATTGATTACATCAGGAAGTAAGAGGTGGAGAATCAGGATCCAGCCACTGCTTTGCTATGAATAACCGTGCAGACACTATTATACAAAAAACAAGTCCAGTGACTCTCAGGTAATTCCTTAGATCATCCAAATATTATAAAATTAGGAGTTGGGTGTATCCTCATTTATATTACCCTAGAGAGTTCCTCAAATACCTGTACCCAAACATTTATTATGCCATTACATAAAACAAAGATATGTACTGGGTCAGCGATATGTTCCCTGCATCAAAAACATGCAGAATTATTTTGACAGCCTAGTTAATGGAATTTTATCGGACTGTAATTGAGGTCCGAATACTTTTGTAATGATGAACTTTTAGTCTAAAAATATTTACATTATTATTAAACGGGATTGAATCTTCAATGTGAGCCATCTCCATTGCTTTAGACATTTTGATTAACCATTTTTGAGCCAGAACAGGAAACTTTTTCTGGCTTGTCTTGAATTAACAATTTGCAAACTCACCCACAGACTATTATGAAATAGTTTGATATGCGGTATCATAGATAACCACAGGTCATCTAGGATTTCATTTGTCAAGAAATGTCGCTTCCGGATAGGAAACCACCACCACTGCCACCCCACAAGTGGCAACTTTATTAAATAGCAATGCCCAAAGTTCTCCAGTGACCATTTATAGTTGCTGGCCGTGAGACAGCCTTCTGCTCTCCTGGGGAGATATGTGAATGACTCAAGAAGGAACACAAAGGGCCTGCCATTGGAAGAGGTGTGGCCTCTTCCTCGCAGGAAGGCCAAAGCAGGTGTGAGCCCAAAAGTCGAGCTTCAGAGAGGAAGCCACCTTTGAAGGCCATATGGTGCTCAGTCACAAGAGGGGATACGCTTTTGTTCTTGCAGACAGGATGGGGTTGAGGGCAGAGAGGGGAAGCATAGTCAAACAAATTTTTTCCATGGGCATGTGGTCCCCAGGTAGCCATACCGCTGGTTTGTGCTAGGTTGGTCCATACACCAAGAGAAGGGTTCTGCCATGTTGAGAGTGGGCATGGTGTATTCTGGACTAGCTAGATGCTACATTTCACAGGAAGTCCTCACTAGGCAGGAGAGGACCTGGTAGCCCATTGACCAGTGGTCACTACATCCCACCCAGGGCACAAACTGGGCATAAAAGTGTCACCCCTATCACCCAGACCTCAGATCAAGTCTGTACCGAAGAGTGGACTGAAGGACTAGTTCCCTTGACCCAGAAAAGACAGCACCAAGACTAGACTGCACCTGCTGCCCTTTGGGCTACCAAAGAGAGGGCTTGCTTGAGGAAATGTCATCCCAAGCCTCAGACAGAAGGTACTCCACGAGTCAGATAGCTGACTCCCTGTTATAGATAGAGGACAACCATAGTTGAAGACGACTGCATTCTGAGTTGGTAGCCAAGAACGCCTGCCCACTGCTGCCCATCAACGTGCTGTCTGGGAGACCAAGACCTGACCCTCAAAGTTGCACGAGTCTGCTGAACCCAGGGAGAGTTGTCGGAGTGCAGTTTGATGGAAGTAATCACCAGTTAAAGGGAACTACTGGTTCTGCTGTAACTGGAGACCAGTGACAACTGGTTTTTGGCTGTACTGCAGGGGATATCCACCTCTGTGCGTAAAATAACCCCACCGTGCTCGTGGACTGAGGAGTAACCCCACAAAGACCCCCTTACTGCATCACCATTCTCAGAACCAATCAGCATCTTCAGCATCCTGGATCCCTTGCATCAGGACCATAGAGCCAGGGACTGGAAATCAGAGCGCTTTGACTGCACAGTAACCGTCCAACCAAGCATCTTTAGTCCCTGTAACTTGCTCCCTGCCCGAGTTGGTCATTCAGAGCAGGCCGTAGTAGTAGCTTACAACTTTGTTAGAGTTTTCCATACTTTGCAAAGTTGACTACAAGCATGGTCCATTACAACAATTTATTGCATTGCATGAAAAAGCGATTCATTGTTCTATTAAAAATTTGTTTCTCCGGAGGCCTCCAGTGGAATTTTGCCATTGAAGTGTCTATTTAAAACTACAAATACAAGCTATTTTTATAAATTGGTGCTGGATTTTGCTTCAGTCTTGTTTCACTCTTAGCCAACTGAATTTGTTCTTCTTAATGCTTTACAATCGTTCCTTTGATAAAGCATGACTGTTCAGGAGCACAGCTCCCCAGGGTTGAGCAAAGATAAAAAAAATAAAAAAATCCAACGGAACCCAATAAAAGGTAGTGAGTTTATTAGATAGTGAGGTCTTGCATGCATGCCATATAATAAAACGCTTTCATCCCAACCATGACTTTACTTTTTGTGGAGTGTAATTTTAAAAAATAATCTCTTTGCATATTCAGATAAGGCATTTATACCTCGATGTATGCCAGCTAGGAAAGGGTCACAAATGATAACATCATAGGTATGAAGAACTTTACAAAATAGACTTCTTGCCCCTTCTATGCAATGTTGTCTTTATCCTATATAAAGCAGATATTCCTTTTGTCAGTCATTATTGTGCACCCATAAGTACCCAGCACCAGTGTGCACCCTTAATATCAAAGTATTAAATCTCTAAAACTTCAATATTGCTGTAAAATTCACTCCCCCGTTTCCTTTATGCTCTCCAAAATGCACCGCTCCCGGTAACGTAAACATATTTCAAATCAATCAACTGTTTTGAGAGAGCTCCTGTGGGAGGGGAAACATCCACGAGTGTCACTGGCTAAGCTCACAAAGGGGTGGTACGACGGAGGTATTGCTCTCCCGATATTCGTCGTTATTATTGGGCAGCTCATCTCGCGGCCATCAATCAGTGCACGTACGGGCCACAGATCGATCCCGGGTTTAGCATGGACAGATGGTTACTACCTGGGGGGAATTACAGGGGAGCGCTGTATGCCACTCCTTCTAAATTGAAACTAACAGGGCCTACCAACCACTCGGTTATAGTATGGAGAGAAGCCACTCTAAGCTTGGGGTGGAAGGATAAAATCACTTTGGCCACCCCACTCTGGGACACGGCCCAGTTTGGGAATCTGAGAGTCACAAAAGGGTTTGACAAATGGGACTTAATTGGCTTATCCTCAGTAGGTGACATATGGAGGAAGGGAGAAATACTCTCCTTTGACCAGCTGAGAGACGAGTATGACCTGGCGGCCTCCGAACACTATAGATATCTCCAGGTTAAGCATGCGTTGCAATCAGTTATACCCAACGGCGATAACCCGCCTGAATCCTCACCGCTAGAGGACAGAATACTGGATGGCCACCTCCCAGAAAAGGCAATTTCCATCATATATAAAAAACTAATAAACAAACAATTCCCCCGATACCCTTCTCCGACTCCGTTCACATTGGGACCACGATGTGGCCGGGCTGGACGATGGGGAATGGCTAGAAGCACTAGCATCTCCAAAAGAAAGAGCAGTCTCATCCAGATTGAGACCCGTTCAACTCAAAATATTACATAGAATATATTATTCGGGACCAGCATTGATGAAGATGGGTTTTAAGGAGAACAGACTTTGTGTTAGGGGATGTGGGCTTGATGGTACATTCATACATATACTTTGGGAGTGTCCGTTAATCCAAAGCTACTGGGAGAATGTAACGAACTGTATGACAGAAGTCATGGGGATAGCTACAGATTGCAACATAAAATTATGTCTCTTAAATATTTGGGGCCCTACAGATCTAAACGTCAAAGATAAGATATGGGTGTCATTGGGAATGATGGTGGCCAAACGAAATATTGCAAAATTGTTGGGGGGAGAGAGAAAAACCGCCCCTGGGAAAACGACATGGATCATTGCATGTTCACAGAAAAAATTGTATATATTTCACGGGGATGCCCAAATAAATGGTCACAAATCTGGCAAAAATGGAACACCTACAGGGGGGACATATGTGAGCCGCCTAGAGTTCTACCAACTACGGATTTGGATTGAATGCCACCTGATAGATATATTATTGTATATTGCTTCCCCGGCTGGGGAAATATTTCGAAAGTGGAACATTGTAAATTGCGATAATGATGTCTGAAACTGTCTGTAAGGTGTTATTTGATATATTATTTGTTTAAATAAAAAGAAATTAAAAAAAATATATATATATATATTGCTGTAAAATAATATTGTGCGGGAGAGATGAGAAGAGAGGAGAGAGAGAAACATGAGAGGGGAGAGAGAGAGAGAGAGAGAGAATACACACAAAAAAAGACTCCACAATGAGGTATGAAAATAGTAGCTCTTACTCTTCAAAACAAGATAAAAATGATAAGAATCCAACTAAAGTATTTAAAGTTACAAATACTTCAAGAATGTACAATGCTGAAGGGCCCATACGCTTTCAGTTGGTTCTTTACAGTTACGCTGGGGAAATGACAGCGATCCACGTCATGGATGGAGAACAGACATTCTTCCCTGGTCAGCGCAAAGCAATGCTTCTAAAGTATTACAGTTAAAACGCAATGTCAAGTTTGAGAAGACTGATCTACTCCCTCTGTTAGAGGACGCCTGCGAGAGCATTGGTGGGCAGGAGACCTGGCAAGTCCAGAGTGCACAGTACGTTTCTTGGGGGATTGCAGCCATGCCATCGGCCTCAGGATCGGCACCCGTGTTGGTGGAGTATCCCTGTGCTGGATGAGAAGCAGTAATTTGAGTCAAGGAGGGCAGATAACCAGTCTTTCATTAATGCGTGCAGAGCACGCCGGTTGTGCTAGACTGCCTTCGGGTGCTGCGGCTTTGGTAAAGTCAAATAACACGATGGTCTATGCTTGAGCAGGCAGACACCAGTTCTTGTTTGGTGCACAGAGCGGATACATGTGGATTCCTAAAACTGCTAGCCGGCACTCTGCGAAGGCCCGGGACTGGTTGAGGGCAAATCAGGCAAAGTCAGACTCCCGATTAGAAAAGCCTAGCAGCAGTCGTTTGTGCGAATTAATTCTTTGATGGCCCTGAGATTTCCTGAATAGGGGGCAAGCCAACAAGCCCTTGGAATTACTTAGGTTGCAAATAGTTGTAGAGAACAGGTCGAGTCCTTCTCACCGCCCAGGTCAGAGGCAACAGGCCAACACAGCAGAGCAAGTAGCAAAGTGGCAGTCCCTCCTGTAGGCCAGAGTCTCCTTAGGACCCCAAAGTGAACTAGTGAGAGGAGGTCATAGACCCAATACTTATACTCAAATTTGTCCTTGATGTGGAGGTGACTACAAAGCAAAGCCTTTGTGGTGCACAACTCTCCTTTTACAACTCTACTTTCAGCACAGCACTGTCTGCCAGCCTATCTGGTGGGGGAGGAGGGGGGGAAACCAGTGTTTTGTGTGAGGCCAGGCCACTACCTATTCAGGTGTACGTGTCAGCTTCTCCCCTCCCTCTTGCCCAGAAAGACCCATCTGTATGCAGATGAATGCAAATGCAGCTGAGTGTCCTGTACTTGTGGCTGTCTAGAGGGAATGCACAAAGTGTAGTGGTGACCCCACCCCAGACGTGTATTGGAGACAGGCAGTGAGGCACACAAGAGAGCTAAAAGCAATCAGTCCTGCAGGCCCACTAGTAGCATTTGGTTTACAGGCCTTGGGTATATGGTATACCACTTTGCTAGGGACTTATAAGTGAACCAAATATACCAATCATGGATAAACTAATTGTCATCACATTTTAGATAAGAGCACATGCACTTTAGCGTTGGTCAGCAGTGAAAAAGTACTCAGAGTCCTAAAGCCAGGAAAAACAGTAGGTCAGAAAGCAAAAAGTTTGGGGAAACAAAGCCAAAAGAGGTCACATGCGTTTGGTTATGTTCGCAATATTTTGCAGAGGAACTTTGGTCCTCACAAATAAGGATATGGTGACCTCTTTGAGGATTTCATGCTGTACACCGATATGTTTAGGATGTCAATTTGGGAGGAGCATGGGTTAGACCAGGTTTTTTGTCCAGCTCAAATCCTGCACATACAGCAATCAAAAGGGTAACACGACTATTGCTCAGTGCGCACACTCTAACGGACACCATTTCCGCTAGACACTGCACCTAAATCACTGAAGCACCAACCCCTCTTAAATGGTATGTCCACTAAATCGGTCCCCTTCCTCACTTGGTCCTTGGACCTTGGTGCAGGCACACTGGTTGTGCAACACTTAGTAAAAACATTTTCTGTGCACACGCCGGTCCTGCTGGGTCTGGAATTCCCAGACTTCCACAATAGTCTGTTTTCGTGGAGCCTACAGCTGCTGCGCCTCAAAGCCCTGCCTCAGTCCTGTCCTTCCAGGTGCATGCTCCCTCTCCGACTCACACAGGTTTGCCTGTTTACCATTTCACTGTTTGTCTGTGCCACTGTTTGTTCAGCCATTGTCTGTATTGTCACTTAATTTTACATCTTGCGCCACTGTATGTTTTTGCCACTATTCATCGACCATTGTCTGTTTTGCCATTTCATTTCTGTCTGTATTTGTGCCTTTCTCTCTGCCCAATATGGCTCACCTCTTTTCTGCTATTTTCTTTCCTCTTGTGTGCTGTTACACCCTTTTAATGCGTCCCCCTCCCCTACTGCTCCTTACCCCCTCCACACACCCCTCCTGTTCATTGCCTGTTTCCCACTCTACCGACTTACTCATCGCATCAGTCGCCCCATGCGCTCTCCACCCCCGCCCAGCATCTACTTAATGGCAGCCACAGCAAGGACAAGCCATTAAGTAGGTGACTGTCCTTAGCCCGTAGGACTTGCATGGTTTTGGTCCTCCATCCAAGCAAGGTTCTTTGAGATGCAGGACCTGCACCTGAAGGCCCTGCCTTGCTGCTCTTCTTCATTTGTCTCACTCTCACCAAAGTTTGTCTGGCTGCCATTCCATGGTTTGTCTGTGCCACCATTTGTTTTCGTTAGTTCTGCCATGGTCTTTATTGTACGTCTTTTGCCATGATCTGTTTTGCCATTTCATTTTGCTTTTGTGCGTCTCTCAGCCTTATTTGTCTTACCTCTTTTCTGCTATTTTCTTTCACCTTGCGTGCTGTTTTCCAAGCTCATTCTGTCCCCCTCCCTACCCTGCTGCTCCTTATTTCCTCCACATGCTCCTTTTGATGCCTGCCATTTCCCACCTCCTACACCACTCCCAGCCCTGCCCACCACCTCCTTCCAGGGCCGACTTAATGGCTGACGTAGAGTAGAGGTATTCTAAAAGCAAGCCAGTCTGTGCCCGTCCACACCTGGACCAGGCCCAGCGCCAAGACCTGTGGTGCTCCACAGGTGCACCACTAAGCTGCAGCATCTCTCAAAGCCATTCATCCTGGCTGACACTTGCTGCGCTGCTACTGCACTACACCACACAAAATGGAAAAGAGCATTCACTTACACTTCCTGCAGGTTCTCAGGCAAGTTTCTTCACCTAACACTCAGCACTACCGCACCAACAGCACCCAGCCTCCCTCGTGTGTGTGCGCGCACACACACACACACACACACACACACACACACACACACACACACACACACACACACACACACACACACACACACACACACACACACACACACACACACACACACACACACACACACACACACACACACACACACACACACACACACACACACACACAACCATCCTTGTGGGGACTAACCTTTCCCAATGTTTGTAAAATACACTAATAACAGAAAAATGTTAAGAAAAAAATTCATGATACAGGATCCTGCTTCAAATTTGCAAATATATTGTTATATAATCGCGCGCACAGAACCATCAATGTGGGGACTTGAACACGTGCTACCATCCTTGTGGGGACCTAGTCCGTAACACTAATTGTCATTGAGTACAGTCGAAGGCACATGGCTAAATGTTTATTTTATCAACAATATACACAAACATTATAATCTATTCATATATGAATTGCTGCATATATATTAGGGGTATACATTAAAGACAGGTTATGTTAATGTGTCAGAAAATATCATATCATGCTTAAAGAAAGACACTTCAAGATGTATTTAACCTATTATTAGTGCTTCAAATCTTAGGAGATAAGGGAACACATAAAGGAATTAACATATGGAACCAAGGAATATGGTCAAGTGGAACCCAGAGCTTGATTAGCTGCTTACATTTTTGCCGAAATAGATGTTGAAGTCCCCACAGAGATAGTGTGTGAAGATAATTGTGTTTAAGTCTCCATTGAAAAAGTGTGTACATTCAAAGCTTAAATCCCATTATATAGAGTGTGAAGCTAATGATGTTCATAGTCCACACGGAGGTCGTTTGTAATTATAGGGATGCTCAAGTCCCCACAGAGATGGTGTGTTATTATAGTGATTTTCAAGTCCCCACAAAGATAGTGTGTTATTATAGCGATGTTTAAGTCCCCACAGAGATAGTGGATGAAGATGATTGTGTTTACGTCCTCATTAAAATAGGGCCCGATTCACAAAGGTAAACTTAGACAAGAAGTCTAACTTTACTACTTTTTAGTATTCACAAAGGTAAACTTAGACCAAAAGTCTAACTTTACTATTTTTCAGTATTCACAAAGCCCCATACAGAGAATGTGAAGCTGATGATGTTCAAGTCCAAACAATGCGTGTGTGTAATTACAAGAATGCTCAAGTCCCTACAGATATGATATGTTATTATAGTGATGCTCAAGTCCCCACAAAGATAGTGTGTTATTATAGCGATGTTTAAGTCCCCACAGAGATAGTGCATGAAGATGATTGTGTTTAAGTCTTCATTAAAATAGGGCCCGCTTCACAAAGGTAAACTTAGACAAAAAGTCTAACTTTACTACTTTTCGGTATTCACAAAGACCCATACAGAGAATGTGAAGCTGATGATGTTGAAGTATAAACAGAGCTTGTATGTAATTACAGGAATTCTCAAGTCCCCACAGAGAGGGTATGATATTATAGTGATGTTTAAGTCCCCACAGAGATAGTGTGTCATTATAGTGATGTTCAAGTCCCCACAGAGATAGTGTGTTATTATAGTGATGCTCATGTCCCCACAGAGACATTATTGTATCATAATGATGTTCATGTCTCCACAGAGATATTGTGGTATCATAGTGATGTTCAAGTCCCCACAGAGACAGTGTGGAAATATGATTGTATTCAAGTTTCCACTGAAATATTTGTGTAAAGACAAAGCTTAAATACCCATACTGTAAGTGTGAAGCTAATGATGTTCAAGTCCAAACAGAGGTTGTGTGTAGTTACAGGAATGCTCAAGTCCCCACAGAGATAGTACATGAAGATGATTGTGTTTAAGTCCTCATTAAAATAGGGTCCGATTCACAAAGGTAAACTTAGACAAGAAGTCTAACTTTACTTCTTTTCAGTATTCACAAAGCCCCATACAGAGAATGTGAAGCTGATGATGTTCAAGTCCAAACAGAGCTTGTGTGTAATTACAAGAATGATCAAGTCCCCACAGAGATGGTATGTTATTATAGTGATGTTCAAGTCCCCACAAAGATAGTGTGCTAGTCTAGTGTTGTTCAAGTCCCCACAAATATAGTGTGTTATTATAGCGCTGTGTAAGTCCCCACAGAGATAGTGCAGGAAGATGATTGTGTTTAAGTCCTCATTAAAATAGGGCCCGATTCACAAAGGTAAACTTAGACAAGAAGTCTAACTTTACTTCTTTTCAGTATTCACAAAGCCCCATACAGAGAATGTGAAGCTGATGTTCAAGTCCAAACAATGCGTGTGTGTAATTACAAGAATGCTCAAGTCCCTATAGATAAGGTATGTTATTATAGTGATGCTCAAGTCCCCACAAAGATATTGTGTTATTATAGCGATGTTTAAGTCCCCACAGAGATAGTGCATGAAGAGGATTGTGTTTAAGTCTTCATTAAAATTGGGCCCAATTCACAAAGGTAAACTTAGACAAAAAGTCTAACTTTACTACTTTTCAATATTCACAAAGCCCCATACAGAGAATGTGAAGCTGATGATGTTGAAGTATAAACAGAGCTTGTATGTAATTACAGGAATTCTCAAGTCCCCACAGAGATGGTATGTTACTATAGTGATGTTTAAGTCCCCATAGAGATAGTGTGTTATTATAGTGATGCTCATGTCCCCACAGAGATATTGTGGTATCATAATGATGTTCATGACCCCACAGAGATATTGTGGTATCATAGTGATGTTCAAGCCCCCACAGAGACAGTGTGGAAATATGATTGTATTTCCAATGAAATATTTGGGTAAAGATAAAGCTTAAATACCCATACTGTAAGTGTGAAGCTAATGATGTTCAAGTCCAAACAGAGGTTGTGTGTAGTTACAGGAATGCTCAAGTGCACACAGAGATGGTATTTTATAGTAGTGATTTTCAAGTACCCACAAAGATAGTGTGTTTTTATAGTGATGTTCATGTCCCCACAGAGATGGTGTATGAAGATGATTGTGTTTAAGTCCCCACTGAAATAGGGACCGATTCACAGAACTAACTTAAGACAAAATCCTAAACTTACTACCATTTTGGTATTCACAGAAGGCACTTACTCATTTTGGTATTCACAGAAGGCACTTACTCATTTTGGTATTCACAGAAGGCACTTACTCATTTTGGTATTCACAGAAGGCACTTACTCATTGATGAGTAAGTGCCTTTTGTGAATACCAAAATGAGTAAGTGCCTTCTGTGAATACCAAAATGAGTAAGTGCATTCTGTGAATACCAAAATGGTAGTAAGTTTAGGATTTTGTCTTAAGTTAGTTCTGTGAATCGGGCCCATAGTGTGTAAAGTCAAAGCCTAAATCTCTTTACAGAAAGTATGAAACTAATGATGTTCAAGTCCACAAACTCTGTGCATGGTAATAGGGATAAAGATAAAAGAAGGAAAAAGTATCAGCACAAGAGGTACCTATCGAGTGGCTTTTCAAGCGAGCGGTATTCTTATTTAGTTACTCACTGCGTCACGTTCGGCCACCTGTTGAGTTACCTACTCATACGTCTCTTCTGGGAACACGGCGAAGCTGTACCCCCTTTCCCGGGAGGTTTAAGAACTGAGTCATCCTGCCTACGTTGACGCGTGATGCGCGTTGACGCTGGGATGCAGCATTTTTGATTGGTTAGGGCGGGCGGGCCCCTCTGGTGAGTTAACCTTCTCCTCTCACAGAGAGTGAGAAGGCACGGATCATATGGAGGCATTTAATGCATATTTGGGTCATTAGAACTGAAGTGGTTTGGGACGTAAATGCAGATTTTAAGATTAAAATAAAGAGGTGCACTGGGCATTAAGTATTCAGTTGTTGATGATTAAAAAGGGATACCAAATTAGCATACACATCTATGCTGCAGTACTCGTTCCATAACTAGGGAAAGGCTTATTCTCTTTCTATATGGAGTGTACCTTCTCGGTACGAAAGATCTAGGTTTTTAAAAGGTCTAGCGAGCCTATTTGCTTCTGAGACTCTTCTGTGTGACTACGAGAAGGGCGTGAATGTGAAAGAATGGCATACAATCCTCTTTCCTAAGCATTAGGGAATTCCAGGGTATGTCATCGTTTAAGCCCTGTCTATGAGTGGAAAGGCGGTAAATCCATCTTTGTTCCTTTTCCAGGAGGGAACTCTGACGGTCACCTTGATGTGTACCTAGTTGTTCTATTATCACCCATTTCACATTGTTTGTCGTGTGACAGGCTCTTAGGAAATGGTCCGTCATTTTGGTAGTATTACTTTTACATCTGACATTAATCTGATGTTCACAAATTGTTGTCTTGACCTTCCTACTTGCCATTCCTATGTAACGTAACATGCAGGGACATGTTATCATATAGATGACGTTGCTGGAATTACAATTAGTGTGTTTTTTGAGGTGCCATGTTTTATTTGGTTCCAAGTCCAGATTACCAATCAATTGGTTACACTTTGGCTGAAACACGTAGACCACTTCACTTGGATTATTATTTCTTCACATACTTTTAGAGACGTGCAAGATCAACTCTCTCATTCATGTCCAAATAACCTGTTTTTAACCCTACCCCAGGGACCACATAACAAAGAATTAGGGTACCCTTGAGGTAGTTTTAACTCTTACATTTTCACTCTCACAGTATTCACCACTCTCAAAAAATGCAAAACAACAAAAAACAGCTCTACTGTAATCAGTGTCGAAGCACACCTAGGAGGCACTCTGCCCCCTGGGTGGGAACCCTATGATGAAGCATGCCACCACCTAGGTTGGTGGATGAGGGTTCTTCTGTAAACCAAATGGGTTCCCTGCAAGGGAGACTTTCTCTGATGACTCTGATGTCTGGGTTAACTAAAGCTTAGCTTTGAGTTCGTTCTCTTTGTAATTTTAGGAATGTTCAAGTTCCTTCAGGGATGGTATGTTATTATAGTGATATGCATGTCCCCACAGAGATAGAGTGGGAAGATGATTGTATTCAAGTCTTCACTGAAATAGTGTGTAAAGACAAAGATTAAATCCCCAGGGAGTGTTAAACTAATGTTGATCAAGTCCAAAGAGAGGTTGTGTGTAATTATAGGAAGGATAAGCACCCACAGATTATAATGATTATTATAATGATGTTCAAGTCTCCACAGAGATAGTGTGTGAAGATGATTGTGTTCAGGTCCCCACTAAAATAGTGTGTAAAAGCAATGCTTAAAGTGTGAAGATAATGGTGCTCAGGTCCAAACACGTTTGTGTGTAATGATAGGAATGTTCACGTTCCCTCAGAGACAGTGTGTGAAGGAAATCATGATCAAATATCCACACGGATAATGTGTTGATAAAGTGAAGTTAAAGTCCCCTGAAAGATTGCATGTGATTACAGTGATGCTCATTCCATGGGGCGTGGCATGAGCGGCCAACATGGAGAACACCTGAAGCAAGTCTCCTGCTTTTCTTTTAAACAGGCTATTATCTGTCCATGCAATGGTAATTTCACCCCCAGGTCTGTGGCCCAGTGCTGGAGGGCCTGGGGGGCACACCACCTGTTTCTGGGTCCTGCTTTGTCTGGACCTGGCCGCTGGGCCTCATGGGCCGGGGGCAAAAGCGGGGACGCCTCGGCCTGGCACTGCCACTATTGATTGGATGAAGTGACCTGCGGAGTGCTTCCTGAAGGAAATCGATTTGTCCCGGGGGTCTGGTGCTCTGTGGTCCCCTACTGCTGATCACAGTAGGGAGTCAGAGGACCAACACAGCGAGTCAGCAGAGCTGCAGTCCAGAAAGACAGGCCCTGGCCTGGCGGCCAAATGCAAAAAGAACAATTGATGGACAGAATGCAGAACAATGTCATACATTCACCCCAGTACAGAGATCTGGGCCTAAATCCATCATTTTTTTACTCCCCATGCCATTCCAGTTTGAACCCAGCCATATGCAAATCAGTCTTGACCCTGCGCCCAATGGGAACAGTCCAGCCCGAATTGCCAGGCCAGGTCTTCCCTGGAGTGGAAATAAGCATCCTAGGACCGGTTTCGGGGTTTCACCCTCATCAGCCAGGACAGCTTGACTCCAGTGGCATGGAGAGCACGGAACACTGGTCTAGAGGTGCGATTGTGGCATGGAACTCTGGTGGCTGGGCCTAGTTTTATTGGTACCGAGCAGGTGGGTGCTGAGAGACTTAACAGGGGGCACTCTCCAGGCCTTGAACCTGGGGGTTCAGCCACGACCTCCACAGTGTGGCTGCCCCTACATAACACAGCTATGTAACAGGGAAGCCCTGTGACTGGTCCGCTGTGGGGCTCCCATGCTGGTGGCTGCAAGTGGGTCCACTCACCCCCCAATCTCCCCTCCTTTCCTGTCTCCACCACCTGCCTAAATTATGTGATGCACCAAAGCAGCAAAGACTGGGGCCAGTCACTGCCTAGACAGACCCCCCACCAGCCTGGCAGCCACCGAATCAGACAAACTAGACACTATACTAAACTCCATAGATATTTCCAGCATCTCCCTGGAAGTAAAGGTTGATTCTGTGGCAACCGATGTGAAACTCCTGTGGAAAAATCACAGATGCCTTGCAGAACACATCACCCACTCAGAGAGAACATTGGCTGAGCTACAGCCACCTACATTTAACCTTCATACTCAGTTACAGGGCTTAGGACATGGTCCGTACTCTGGAACACAGAGCAGAAGTTTCAGAGGACCGCTCTTGCCTCAACAATGTTCGGATAGCTGCAATATGAGTGACTACCTGGTAAAAAGACCTGGTCCCCACCACAGCTTAACATCCTACTTTTCCATCAAGAGGGCCACCTGGGTGCTGGCCTGCCGCCTCAGTGGGAGGCCCTCCATGCTCCATAGTGGCCCAAATACTACATTATAAGGACTGGAATGCAATACTAGATAGGACACTGAGTCCTGACCCCATACAGGTCGACAATCACTGCTTTCTGCATTCTATACACTGACAGTCCAGAGACAGAGGGCCTCTTTTTGGGAGTCAAGAGTAAATTTCATGCCTTGGGGTCAAGTAGGTCCACAGCGGAAGGCAGTCATCCCAGACGCCAGCAGCTACATTCCACAAATGTTCCGGGGACCACAGAGTTCCTCCTCTGAGACCTTGGAAAATGGAGATACTTCCTCTGGTGTGCTACAAGAGATGGGGGTCACCTCCCAGGGTTACCACCCAAATAGCACATGACCTCCTCTAACAGAGGCCGTGGCAGTACTCCCTCTGTGCTTATCCTTCATCACCCCAGGGTCCTTGGGGTGTCTCGGGCTCCTGCCCATAGGGCCACTACTTCAGAAGCTCGATATACCCTTCAGGTCACACTCACACATTTACACTTCTGTTTCTCCATCAAGAGCATGGGCTACTCTCCCATCTATGACGCCTTTTCTCACGATCCATGCCCCAATTAGGACTTACCTTACCTTGTTTTGTTCTGACTTGGTCAGGAGTGCAGTCTGTGTGTGGGCGGTGGGAGCGGGTGTGTGGAGGCAGGTGAAGTGGCAATGTCAGCAGGCAAAGGGGCCCACTGTGGACTGAGGTGCAGCTCGGCAGCAGCATTCATAGCAGCGTCCAGGGTTGAACAGGTGGAGTTAGTCAGCTATGTACCTGCGGGAGGTGTTTTGATCAGGGTTCCTGGCATTGGGCGCAGCTATACAGATGAGTGGCATAGAGTGGAGTGTTGTAGAATGAAAAACCATAAAGTGGAGTGTTGTAGAGTGGAGTGAGGTAAAGTGCATTGGGATAGACTGTAGTGGCATATAGTGGTATAGCGCACTGTGGAGTGGAGTGTTGTACAGTAGAATAGCTTAGAGTGCAGTGGCATAGAGAATAGTGGCATAGAGTGGAGTGGCATACAATGGAGTAGTGTACAATGGAGCAGTGTAGAGTGGAATATCGTACAGTTTACTGGCATACAGTGTAGTGACAGAGTTGAGTGGCATATAGTGGAGAAGCATAGAGTAGAGTGGAGTGTGGTACAGAGGAATAGCATAGAGTGTAGTAGCATAGAGTGTAGTGACATAAAGTGGAGATTAGAGTGAAGTAGAATGGAGTAGTGTACAATGTACACTGTACAGTATACAATGTAATAGTGTACAGTGGATTGTCGTGTCGTGGCGTACACTGCAATAGCGTATAGTACAGTGGTGTACAGTGCAGTGGAATACAGTGACGTGGCATTGAGTAAAATAGTGTAGACTGTAGTGTTGTAGAGTGGCGTTGAGTACACTGGAATAAAATACAATGGAGTAGTGTAGAGTGGAGGGGCCTACAGTGGAGTTGTGTAGACTGGAGTATGATAGAATGGAGTAGCATAGAGCGTAATAGTGTACAGTGAAGTGGTGTAGAGTGTAGTGGCATAGAGTGGATTAGCTTAGAGTGGAGTGGCATAGAGTGGAGTGGCGTAGAGTGGAGTAGAGTGGAGTGGCGTGGCGTATATTGGAGTGGCGTAGATTGGAGTGGCGTAGATTGGAGTGGCGTAGATTGGAGTGGCGTAGGTGGAGTGGCGTAGATTGGAGTGGCGTAGATTGGAGTGGCGTAGAGTGGAGTGGCGTAGAGTGGAGTGGCGTGACGTAGAGTGGCGTGACGTAGAGTGGCGTGACGTAGAGTGGCGTGACGTAGAGTGGAGTGACGTAGAGTGGAGTGCAGCAATTGAAACAGACAGTGTGAAAGTGTGAAAACTGATATAGATGTAATGTGACTGGAATACACTTTGTGAGGTGTATATGGTAATTTTTGGGAGTATGTATGAATATTGTATGTAGTATTGAAGTTATAAGTTTTATGAAAAATGTGTTATATATTTACTGCGGTACACCGTGGTAAGTTTGTGGTATTCCACTGTAAGTTTGCAGCATACCACAGTACATTCAGATGAGAAGTTAGTAGGTGATTGGCTAATGCCTGTGTTAACCAAAGGTATTACCACAGTACTGCGTAGACTTTTTGCGATTATTTAAATATTTTAAAAATAGAAAATACACTGTAGTACATTATATCTGTAAAATATGGTGTATTTTATGTTTCTTAAGATATATTTTCTTATTTATTTTAAGTACTGTGGCACTCCTGGGGCAGTACTGCGGTACCCCGTACATTTTCTTTTAATATATAGAATCTTAGAAATATTTTTCTCTACCTATTACCACTTTCATAAAGTGGTAATAGGTAGAGGAAAATATCAAACCTAATACTTACCTATATCTGAAAGCGTAACACAGAACACAGCCAAAGTGTACCTAAAAACATCACAGCTGCCTTTAACTTTTGTAAAGGCAATCATTAGCCAATCACATAATGAATTGATATCACTATGTACTGCGATACTTCTACAAAATATCACAAAATGTTGCCCAAATGCCACAACTACAGATATCACTACTTTAAAATGGCTTACAACTTAAAAAATACTTACCCTACATACCTGTAGTACCCAAAAGGATCATCTGTGCACAATAATGTGTAATCCGGCCAAGTTTAATACAAATCTGTCCAGCCGTCTTCGCGATACGCATGAGTACAAAGTCTATGGAAAATGCATTGGTGCCCAAGCATGTTGTAGGACCCTCCTTTTTCTTTCCAACCAATTGATGAATCGCTGCAAAACTTTGCATACTCTGCTAATGTAGAAAGAGAAATAGGTCTGCAAATTTTCGTGGAGAATTATCAAATGGGTGTAAAGTTATTATTGTGAAAGAATCAGAGGAATTCTTTTTCTAGTAACCCTAACTATAACTACAGAGTGGATACTGTAATCTACCAGTTATAGTTATCTCAAGTAACTGCAACTCGTGCCCTAAAGTAACTATAACTCATGACACCGTTATGCACTTCTTCTCCTCTCGTATATTGCAACACTGATTACATTTTCAGTGACTGCATCCCTAATGACATCTGAAATTACATCATTGATAACAAAACTGTGCAGGACGAGGGTGCAAGATATAGTTACTTTAGGGCATGAGTTATACTAACTTGAGATCTCGGATTCAAAGAACAATTATGTTACTAATTTTAAGCATGCAATTTATGGAGAAACATTAAATACTTCTATTTTGAAGTATACTTTAGTCTTTGCTAGTGACAGGTTCCACAAAAATAAGGCTCGCATCCCAACCTTCTTGGGTGACCACTCAGGGAGTAATACTGATTATATTGTGATATCGGCAAAGCTTTCCCATCTACTATTAGATTTTATAGTGGCTAGTTATTGTGTAAGTGATCATAATCCCCTATTATCACACTGAATTATTACTTTGCACCCAATAGTTTAAAAAAAAGGATGGGATAGCCTATTCCAAAAGTAAAAGATTGAGGTTAAAATGGGATAAAATTGACCCTATTGTATTCAATCAAAATATTGGGGTCAGAAAAATGGCCTCTATTTTAACCTGTCTGAAGGAGGATACAGGGCCTGACATCATACAAGATGGGTTTAAGAACATTTGCAGGTCCATATTGGATAATTTAAATTCCACCAGATCCCCCAGAGAGTCTCCCCCCACTGATGGGTCAATGCGGCTTGTTCAGCTGCCCATAAACAGTTGATGGCAGCTCTTAAATCTTGTCTCTGTTTAATACAGGAAGTTAAGGATGCAAGAAGGTTATATAAATCAACTTTAAAGGGAAGTAAAATTGAAATAAAAAAATAAAGCATGGTAAGACCTCGTAGTGGTGGGGAGGACTAGGGATGATATGAAGTTTTGGGATGTGGTAAACCAGCCTTTTTCAGAGCTAGAGGCCCCAAAAGTGGCACGCCAAATTCCTGGTGATTTCTGGGTCTCCAATTTTTACAAACTTTTTAATCAGGAAATAAGTCCACCAATATAGGATGAACTATTGCTTGATTCCCCAAAACCCACAAAGTCTCCCAATTCGCATTAACACCCAGGAAGTGATTCTAGCCAATGGGAAATGTGTTCCCGGAAAGGAACCAGGCCCAGACGGCGTCCCTGCGGATATTTTTAAATCAAATATAGACCTGTGGGACACTTGCAAACTAATGTTTTTGAATCTGCTGTCTCAGGTGCTACTCTAGACTCCTGAAGTACAGCCATAGTTGTCCCTATTTTTAATAATGGAGATAGATCTCTGCCATCCTGCTATAGGCCAATTTCCATATTGGACTCCAGCATTACGGTTCTGGGCCGCGTCCTTTTGATCCATATGGAGAGATGGGCTGTTGAAAATATTATCTTAAAAGAAATCCAATATATTGGTTTAGGCCAGGTAGTGGCACTGTTGATCAGTGCTTAAACCTTTACCTTATAGCAGGTAAATGTGTTAGTGCCGGGGGAGGGACACTACATCTGGCCTTTATTGACTTCAAGTGCATTCGATTTAGTGAACTGCTTGAAGGTATGGCATCAAATAGAAAGGCTAGGCTACAAGATCACCCGCCGGGACCGCACCAACGGAGTCGGAGGAGGCATCGCCATCGTCCACAGGAACACCCTCAGAGTCTCAACCAACACCGACGACACCCTCAGCACCGCCGAGCACATGCACTTCCAGATCCACACCGATCCCAACACCACCCTCAGAGGAACCCTCATCTACAGACCCCCGGACCCTGACCACAGTTCAGCGATTCTATCGCTGACTTCGTCAGCACACACGCCATCGCCTCCACGGACTACATCCTCCTCGGGGACCTGAACTTCCACCTCGAGAACAACAAGGACACCAACTCCACCACCCTGATCGACAACCTCGCCACCCTCGGACTCAGACAGCTCGTGACTACACCCACCCACTCCGCCGGCCACACGCTAGACTCCATCTTTTCCGCAAGCCCACACGTCTCCTTCAACCACACCTCCGAACCCCACTGGACTGACCACCACTGCATCCACTTCACCTACAGGAAGCCCACCACGCACCACCGCACCGAACAAATGCCTCGCCGCTGCTGGAGCAGAGTCACCGAAGACCAGCTAACCACAACCCTCGCCTGAGCCCACCCGCCGAACCCTCCGACCCCCGACGCCCGCAACCTCAGACAGTGGATCGACGACTGCGCCAACACCCTCGCCCCGCTCAAGAATCCGCCCAACAGCCACACCAGCAAGAAAGCCACCTGGTTCACCGAAGACCTCCAGGCCTCCAAACGAACATGCCGAAAACTGGAGAAGATCTGGCTCCACGAACGGACAGCGGACAGCTACGCCGCCCACAAGAGCGCCACCACGCAGTCACCATCACCTCATCAGATCCGCCAAAAGGGCCTCACTCAAAGACCGCCTAGACAACAACGCACACAACAGCAAAGAGCTCTTCAACATCGTGAAGGAACTCTCCAACCCCAGCTCCAACACCAACGACATCCCGCCGTCGCGAGACCTGTGCGACTCACTGGCCACCTTCTTCCACCGCAAAATTGCCGACATCCACGACAGCTTCAACACCACAACCGCCCCGGCAACCACCGAGACCACTGCCCCCACAACCACCAACCGCCTGCTCTCCTGGACCAACATCAACGACGAGGACACCAGCGAGATCATGAACACCATCCACTCCGGCTCACCGCTAGACCCGTGCCCTCACCACGTCTTCAACAAAGCCAGTACAGCCATCGCGCCCCATCTCCGGAAAATAATCAACATCTCCTTCGAGACAGCAACCTTCCCGGAAAGCTGGAAGCCCGCCGAGATCACCGCCTTACTCAAGAAACCCAAGGCAGACCCCAAGGATCTCAAGAACTTCCGACCCATCTCTCTGCTCCCGTTCCCCGCGAAGGTCACCGAGAAAATCGTCAACAAACAACTGACCCGCTACCTCGAGGAGAACAACATCCTGGACCCTTCCCAGTCCGGCTTCCGCAGCAACCACAGCACCGAAACCGCCCTCATCGCCGCCACCGATGACATCAGGACCCTGCTAGACAACGGAGAAACAGCAGCCCTCATCCTCCTGGACCTATCAGCCGCCTTCGACACGGTCTGCCACCACACACTATGAACACGCCTTCACGACGCCGGGATCCAAGAGAAGGCCCTGGACTGGACCACATCCTTCCTCTCCGGCAGAACACAAAGCGTCCGCCTCGCCCCCTTCCGATCCAAAGCCACCAAGATCATCTGCGGCGTACCCCAAGGCTCCTCCCTCAGCCCAACGCTGTTCAACATCTACATGGCACCCCTCGCCCACGTCGCCCGACAGCACAACCTCAACATCATCTCCTACGCCCGACGACACCCAGCTGATCCTCTCCCTCACCAAAGACCCTCACACCGCCAAAGCCCACCTCCATGAAGGAATGAAGGCCGTCGCCGAATGGATGAGTACCAGCCGCCTGAAGCTGAACTCGGACAAGACGGAGGTCCTCATCCTTGGTTCCAACCCTTCAGCATGGGACGACTCCTGGTGGCCAACATCACTGGGAACAGCCCCGACATCCACCGACCACGCACGCAACCTAGGGGTCATCCTCGACCCCACCCTCTCCATGACTAAGCAGGTCAACGCCGTTTCCTCATCCTGCTTCAACACCCTCCGAATGCTCCGCAGGATCTTCAAGTGGATCCCCACCGAAACAAGAAAAACAGTCACCCAGGCCCTCGTCACCAGCAGGCTGGACTACGGAAACGCCCTTTACGCAGGAACGACGGCTAAGCTCCTGAGGAACGGCTGCAACGCATCCAGAACGCCTCTGCACGTCTTATCCTCGACATCCCCCGACGCAGCCACATCACACCCCACCTGAGAGACCTGCACTGGCTCCCTGTCAACAAGAGGATAACCTTCAAGCTCCTCACCCACGCACACAAAGCACTCCACAACTCCGGACCAGCCTACCTCAACAGACGACTCAGCTTCTACACCCCCACCCGCCAGCTCCGCTCCACCAGCCTCGCCCTCGCCACAGTCCCCCGCATCCGGAAAACGACCGCCGGCGGCAGATCCTTCTCCCACCTCGCCGCCAAGACCTGGAACACCCTCCCCACCAACCTTCGGCAGACCCAAGACCTACTGGCCTTCAGAAGACTCCTCAAGACCTGGCTCTTCGATCAGTAGCAGCACCACCCCCATCTTC
This sequence comes from Calotriton arnoldi, assembly GCA_963921515.1. Classification (NCBI taxonomy): domain Eukaryota; kingdom Metazoa; phylum Chordata; class Amphibia; order Caudata; family Salamandridae; genus Calotriton; species Calotriton arnoldi. Next base: position 1,245,436 of record CAWUFW010005356.1, on the reverse strand, counting down.
CCCCAGCGCCTTGAGACCCTCGCGGGTATGTAGTGCGCTTTATAAGTGACATGATTGATTGATTGATTAGGCAATGAAAAAGAACTCCTTGTCCTCATAAGGCGCTTACATCAGGACCTTACGGTTAAGGTCGGTTTTTGGCCCCTCTGGAGCATGCTCCCCTCATATTAGTTCCACCAGGGGCATTAGACAGTTTGGCATATTAATTATGAAGATTCTATTATCTGTTGCTGGTGTTATTCTGATTGTTTTTTTTATACTTTGTCCTTCTCCTCGTACTGTATATTTATGTACTTGCTTTTATGGCTTTTGCCGAATAAAGACTATTGATTGACTTTATTATTAAAATAATAAATATTTTATTTATGAGGGAACACCCCAAAACCCCCTTTCTTGTAACCTTACCATCCTATTCCCTTACCCACCCCAAACCCTAAAAACACCCTTACCCCTACTCCCACCTAAACCCTAAAAAACACCTATATATATATATATATATATATATATATATATATATTCACTGAAAAAACCGTAGGTTTCAGGCACGTTATAGTTACAAATTAGCATTTTAAAAACCTTTGAAATTCACTGAAAAAACCATAGGTTTCAGACACGTTATAGTTAGAAATTAGCATTTAAAAAACCTTTGAAATTCACTGAAAAAACCATAAGTTTTAGGGACAGTTATACTTAGTTGGACATTGCACTCGTACAAAACCCGTGAAATTCCCCCGTTATAGTTAGTTCAGCTAACTATAACTCGCGCCCCCGCAATGCACTGCTGATGACGTCACATATTACATCACTCATGACATGGTCAGTGACATCACTGATGACATCACTGATGACATCTCAAATGACATCACTGATGACATCATCCAGTGACTGTGTGTTTCTGTAAAGTTTAAATATGTTTAATATATATAGGGAAAGGCGTATTGAAGAATGAGTGGGTGTATAAGTGTCTGAATGGATGATTTAGTACGTGCGTGACTGACTCTACAAGTGAGTGATTAAACGTATCTTACTGAATGCATGGGTTAGTGACTAAACTGTGTGAATGTCTGTATCCGTCTGTTGGTGTGTAAGTGGATGCATGGATTTGCGAATAGCTACATGAGTGTCTATATGGGTTATTGATTGGTTCTATGAGTATCTGTATGGGTGCCTGAGTGTTTGTGTGGATGGGGTGTGTGCGACTGTGCATAGATGTGTGAGTGGGTGATTCACTGGTGGATGGTTTCAAGAGTGCATCTGTGATAGACTGTATGGGTGGGTAAGTGTGTGTAAGAGTGTGTTAGTGAGTGAATGTATGTCCCAGTGGTACATGTGTGAGTAACTACATATGTGAAAGGCAGTATATATGTGTATTGGAGTATATAAATAGCTATAAGCGAGAGTGAGTGATTGTGATAGTGGCTGTATGGATGAGTGTGTGCTTGTATCAGTGATTGTATAAGAGCGTAACAATGTGCTAGTATTTGTATGATTAAGTGAGCTGGTGTGTGTATAACTGTATAGGTGAGTAAATGGCAGTGTGTTTAATTATTTGCATGACTGACTAGGTGTGTGAGTACCTCTATGGATGAGTGGCGGTGTTTGAGTGTCTATATAGGAGTAAGAGTGCATATGATAGTCCTGTACTGAGTGACCATAAGTATGAGTGACTGTACGGGTGAGTGAGTGGATGTGTGTGTGTAGACCTAAGAATCAGTGAGTGGGTATGTAGTTATTGGTGTTGGAGTGTCTATGGTTTTGCGAATGGCACTCTGTAATTTAGATTGGGTGTATCAAAGGTTATATTAGGGTGTGAGGAGCTGCATCAGATTATCACGTGGATGATGTCATCAGTGATGTCATTTGAGATGTCATCAGTGATGTCATCAGTGATGTCACTGACCATGTCATGAGTGATGTAATATGTGACGTCATCAGCAGTGCATTGCGGGGGCGCGAGTTATAGTTAGCTGAACTAACTATAACGGGGGAATTTCACGGGTTTTGTACGAGTGCAATGTCCAACTAAGTATAACTGTCCCTAAAACTTATGGTTTTTTCAGTGAATTTCAAAGGTTTTTTAAATGCTAATTTCTAACTATAACGTGTCTGAAACCTATGGTTTTTTCAGTGAATTTCAAAGGTTTTTAAAATGCTAATTTGTAACTATAACGTGCCTGAAACCTACGGTTTTTTCAGTGAATTTCAAAGGTTTTTTAAATGACAATTTTTAAATGTATTAATTTTTATATTAATTTTTTTCATACTGATTTACTACATTTTTAGAAACAATTTCTTTTACATATTTTATTTTTTAAATTACATTGTAATTACATTATACATTACATTACAAAAAATACTTTCTCAGAATGAATTACTTTAGTTTAAATACTTTGCACATAGGCAATAGACTTTTAAGTACAGTAGTTACAGTTGTTGCAATGGGCAACACATTTTCAAACACAATGCAACATTAAGCTCAATGTGAATTTCTAGTTAAATGCAATTAGTTACTTTATGGATTACTTTTCTAACCACAGGACTGGATCCTAGATTCAGTCCTGGTACATCTCCTGTAAACAGTTGAGTAAAAGCGTTTTGGTTACAGTCGTGATTTTTAAGGAATATTATTGTATTTTAAAAGTTGACACTTAGAAACTTTTTCTCATAGAATCACCAATGTTATCCTATGGAAGGAAATTCACTTAGCAGGTAAAAACTGTTATCGTTACTTTTTCTTACTCAGTGTTGGATCCTGGATCCAGCACTGGTGCATCTCCTGTAAACAGTTGAAAGAATGCGTTTAAGTCATACAGGCGATTTTTAAGGAATATTTGTAGTTTGTGAAAATCGACACTTTGAAACTTTTCTGCTGAAAACCAGACAATGGATTCCTATGGAAGAAAATATAAGTTACTGGTAAGTACGGTTAAAATTACTTTTGAGGATCAGTACTGGGCTGAAAGATGCAGCACTGAGGTCTCTCCTGATAACAGGTGAGTAAATCGGAATTCGTATTTCGGCTGATTTTAGAGGAATATTTTAAAGTTCCAAAACTCCACACTTAGAAGAATTTCCAAGTGAAACCAGTCAATGTTAGCCTATGGAAGGAAATTCAAGTTACTGGTAAGTACGGTTAAAATTACTTTTCAGGATTAGTACTGGGCTGAAAGATGCAGCACTGAGGTCTCTCCTGATAACAGGTGAGTAAATCAGAATTCGTATTTCGGCTGATTTTAGAGGAATATTTGCACAATGGTGAAGGGAGGGGGCGGGGCCTGAGGTGACATCTGTGCAAACGCGCCCCGTGGCGCGTTTTAAGTTGGGGGATTAAGTCCCCTTGAATCATGAGGGTCCCTACGGGCCAACTAGCCCACCAGGAACCTCCAGTATGCGCCAGGGGCTGCGTTGCAGAGACAAGTACAGAGGCCACACCCCTTTTTACACCTCTCTGCAACGCAGCTCTGTGGCGCTTTCTGGACGTACCTGTTGGGCTAGTTGGCCCCCAGGGACCCTCAGGATTGAAGAGGATTTAATTCCCCATCTTAAAACGCGCCACGGGGCCTGTTTGCACACATGTCACCTGAAGCCCCGCCCCCTCCCTTCACCACTGTGCAAACGCGCCCCGTGGCGCGTTTTAAGTCGGGGGATTAACTCCCCTTGAATCCTGAGGGTCCCTGGGGTGCAACTAGCCCACCATATACCTCCAAAAGCGCCATAGAGCTGCGTTGCAGAGAGGTGTAAAAGGGGCGTGGCCTCTGTACACCTCTCTGCAAGGCAGCCCCTGGCGCATACTGGAGGTTCCTGGTGGGCTAGTTGGCCCCAGGGACCCCAGTATTCAAGGGGATTCGTTCCCCTCTGCAAACGCGCCAGGGGCGCGTTTGCAGAGTGGTGAAGGAAGGGGCGGGGCCTACGGGCCCGATCGTTTTTTTTTCCCCTGAAGGGGGGCTGTGTGGCCCCCCTTCCTTTTTCCTATTTTTAGGCCCTGGGGACCCCATCCCCCAGGGCCTTACCCCTTTTTTTTTAATTAAAATTAAAAAAAAAAACGGGAAGGGGGCCGCGTGGCCCCCCTTCCCTGGGCCTGTATTGGCCCCGGGGACCCCATCCCCCGGGGCATGGCCTCTTTTTTTTTATTTGGAGGGGGGCTGCGTGGCCCCCCTCCTCAGGCCATTTAAGGCCCCGGGGACCCCATCCCCCGGGGCGGCCTTGCACTTTTTTTTATTTTTTTTTCAATTTTATTACTTTGGGGAGGGGGGCTGCGTGGACCCCCTCCGTGGCCACTTATGGCCCCGGGGACCCCATCCCCGGGGCCTGGCCTCTCGTTGGGGACTGTGGGGGGTCCCCAAGCCCCCCACAGTCCCGCCGGCTCCCCGTGTCCTACGGGAGCCGGCATTGCTTTACACATGGGGAGCTGCTAAGATGCAGCTCCCCATGTGGAAAGCAGTCGGCTTTGGATATTGGAAGAGAGAGCAGGTTTCCCTGCTCTCTCTTCCAATATCCAAAGCAAGTTTGCAATGACAGGACGGGAGCCGCGAGGCTCCCGTCCTGTCATTGCAAACAGCAGTGTCCCGGGGGTAGGCACCCCGGGACACTGCAGGAGCCGGCCCTGGGGGGTGGCGGTCCCCAGGGCCACCACAGGCTCCAGGAGGGGGCCGCGCGGCCCCCTCCCTACATTTTGAAAGCCCCGGGGAGGTGGTGGTCCCCGGGGCTTGGGGTCCAAAACGGACCCCCATTGTAATTTTTCTTAGTGCCCCGGGGAGGTGGTGGTCCCCGGGGCGTGTGGGGGGGCTGGAGCCCCCCACACAGGTTTTTGTTAAATAAAAAAAGAAGCCCCGGGGAGGTGGCGGTCCCCGGGGCTGCGGGAGGGCTCAGAGCCCTCCCGCACCATTATACATAAAGCCCCGGGGGGTGGTGGTCCCCGGGGCTTGGGGGGCCCTTAGAGGCCCCCCACACATAAAATTAACCCCCCCCCAGCATGCCCCCGGGACTTGGCCCACCCGGCGGCCAATTAACATCGAAGCGCGGGAGACCGCGCTTCGATTTTTTTTTATTTTCGGCAGGATTCGCGCACCCTGAGCGCATCCTGCCGATTTTTTTAAATTTTTTTTTAATTTTTTTTTTGCCCAGGGGGTCCTTGTGGGACCCCCTGAGCAAACCCAGGGGGTCAGGGTGTTTCTACCCTGCCCCCTTTGTGCGCTTTGCGCACTTGTTTCTGTCCCTCGGTTCTACCGAGGGACAAAATGGCTGCCAACATTTCCTGAATCGGAATGTTGACAGCCAGCTGACAGCCAATTAACATGCAGCTCGTGATCGGGACGGTGCGCGCAGGGTGCGCTCAGGGTGCGCGAATCCTCCGTGCCCATAGATATCACTATCTTTTTACTTTTGATTTTCTCAGCAACTACTGAACGGATTTACACCATTTAACAAAAAGGGTTCTTTCTGAACCAAGAACTACCTCTTTGCCAAATTTGGTGTAATTCCGTTCAGCAGTTCGGGCTGTAGCCGTGTCTAAAGTTTCCTATGGAAAATTGCATGGGGAAAACGCGTTTTGGGACCCCCCTTTTTTCTCGGCCCCCGCTTGACGAATCCCCCCGAGACTTTCAGGGTAGGAGCGGACCGGAGCGGGCCACAAAGTTTGAAAATTTTGCGAAGATACGTCAACCGGCAAGAGAGTTATTTCAAATAGAATGTCGCGGATTTCCTATGGATAATAGGTTGTAACTATAACTATCTACTGGCGACCGCCAGTAGATTATATATATATATATATATATATATATATATATATATAGTTAGGACCTAGTTTCCATAGGATTTTTTTTTTTTTTTTGCTGATAACTTTGGCACCGTTTGATGAATCCTCACGAAATTTTCAAAACTAAGTTGCCAGTCACTTCAGCTGGTGTCTTGAAAGATTTGGGGTGATCCATCAAGTGGGGGCTGAGAAAAAGGGGGGTTCCAAAACACATTTTTCCCATGTTAATTCCCATAGGGACTTTAGGCAGAACTACAGCCTGAACTGCTGAACGGAATTACATCAAATTTGGATGGAAGATAGATCTTGGTCCAGGGCATTGCCTTTTGCTAGTTTGGTGTAAAGCCGTTTAGTAATTTTAGAGATATTAACCAAAATCCAAATTTGTATATCTGGGGGGGGGGGAGGGGAGTATCCTCTGTGGATCCACCCACAGAGGATCTGGATTTGCTGGCATTTTATGTATCGAGAAATGGTCCCCGGGGCTGCAACACTCTGTGCAAAATGAATAAAGGAGTCAGGGTAGAGGTACCCTGACCCCATGAGTGTGTTAGAGGGGTCCCAGAGAGACCCATAAAGGCCAATAAATTGCCATATAATTTTTTTTTCTCAACGCATAGGAATCCGCGGATCCCCCTTGCTGCTCAGCACGACCCCCATCCCCTGCGGAACTCTGAATTCTGACGCAGCTCATCAGAGGCCCATGGCGTTTTCTGGATATTTATGGATTTGTCCCATTTATCACATAATCCATCATCGGCTGCAAAATCTGCAGATTTTACCAAAACAATGTTTCAAGTAACCCTGGGCGTAGTACTACGCTACGCTCGCGGAGTGTGCGTAGTTTGCGCTACTACGCACTACGCGAATTGCACCTAGCACAGTGCAAAAACGCGTAGCGGGCATTTTTGCTTGCTCGCCGGTCCTTAACATCAAGTTGGGGACATCGAGCGAGCAAAACATCCCGGCGATACTTTTTCCTCGTTCGCGATCAGCAACATCAAGTTGTCGATCGCGAGCGTGAAAAACCTTCCGGCGAGATTCTCAACGCGGGGAGGTCAGGTTTCTCATTGCGAGTGGTCACGTATGCGCGCGACCGCTCGCGATGAGAAACTACCAGTCCGCGTTGAGAAAGCTGCCGCTCGAGTACAAATCTACTCGAGCGGCAGAAAACGACCGCTTGCACTGTGCAAGATGCCGTTTGCAATGATTGCACAGTGCGGACAAGCATCCGGCACTGTGCAATCAGTGCGAACAGCATTTCCCTACCGCACTACGCAGTTCGCGTAGCTACGCGTAGCGTGCGAAGTGCACTTCGCGTAGCTATGCGTAGCGCTACTACACGAACTACGCCCAGGGTTAGTTTCAAGTTTAAACAGATCAAAAATTACTAAAACCACAGTGACACAGGCTGGCACGCAGTAGAAGGCCCTTTGCAAAAGGTGACTGGTAACCGTTTTTGCATATTGCTGTATTTGGGTGTCAAATTGGTACTAATGAAGGGAAACTTTTGTCCAGATAGTGTTAGTATGTAAAAATGACAAAACAATTAGGTGATACTATCACAAAATGTGCCCCATAATGCTGCAAAAAGTGATTTTTCTTGCCACACAATTTTGCCGAACCTGATGTATAATTTGGTCCTCCTCTATACTGTAATTCCAGAGGCCCTGAATATAGTATATTAGACTGGTTACTCCAAGCTCGCCAGGGAGAAATTCACAGATAAATTATGAGCCCATTCTAGTGACAAAGGGCCAATTTCTTTAAACGAAGGTCTGCATTTGCCATGCCTTCTCCGAGAGTGAATTAAATAGCTGAGTGACCATGTTAATTTCACAGATCAAGTTTATCTAATGTCTATAGGGTAAGCAGGCATCCTCTATCTGGAGGGCCTTTTATCATCTATCCCGAAAAATTTCAGGAAATTTAGGACCTATTCCAATTTCTAGAGAAGTTCAACTAAACACAGAAGAAAGCTAGTTTTCATGTCTTCTAGTGCAGAAGTAGTTAGCCAGGGGCAGCTCCTCCGCTAATGCGGAGGAGCGTCACCTCAATGCTTTAAGGCAGTGCAGAGGAAAAATAACAAAACGTGTTATTATCATTTCCTTTTTCAATTCCTAGGTGCAAGGGGGCGGGGCTGGCCAGAGCAGGGTCGAGGGGAGGAGTGGTTTGCCCACTCAAAGTGTGCATGAATGTTTGACCAGCCATCCTGGGCCGGCCATACATTCATGCGCACTTTGCATGTTCCCCATGAGACTGTATTACACAGCCTGGTGGGGAACATGCACAGGCTCCCAGGACGCCAAACCTCTGCGCTCAGACCAATCACAACACTGCAATGCAGCGTTGTGATTGGCTTAAGGAACTTAGAAGAACCAATCATAATTCTGCATTGCAGCGTTGTCATTGGCTTAGGGAGCCCGGGTGCTTCCCCTGCAACGAGGAGAGGCTGCATAGAGGCGATGGATGGCGGCGCAAGCAGCAGGTAAGTTTTTAATTATTTTTTCTCTATTTTTTTTCTACAACCCCCCACCACCTTCCCTACCTCCACTGTATTTAGCTGCACATCATTGTATTGAATTTCGTGTGCCACATTGTCTGTGCTACCTTGATGAGCATTGCCATTTAAGTCATTCTGTTGCCTGGGTCAATGCAAAATCACAGCTCTATGCTTGTGTTCAAAGAGTGTTATGGTTTTTGTTTTTAAAACATGGTTACCATGAATATTGAACACTCCAACCAGTCTTTATTATTTTTTGCATTCTGTGGCTTATCGTTCTCATATATGCTGATGAAAATAATAAAGTTCCCAAATGCACAGGATAAAAGTAGAATTAGATGTACTACTCTTTGAGAGCTCAATGTTTATGTACTAATATTCCCAATTAATGACAAGGAGGCTTGCTAGAACTTACTGTCGGGAAGTCATGCAGCACAGAATGGAAAATTTGTAAACAAAGTCAGATATTTTACCTATAAAGTCAAATAAGTGAACGCGCACGAGCAAATACAAAACATTTCACAGTCTGTGCCTTCAAAAACACTTCCTCTGTAATGCAGGAATACATAAAACTATTTTCAGATTTAAAATGAGGCATTTTGCGTTTCTCGAGTCATGTACCCTTTACCTAAACTGTTGTTTAGTAGCTGGTTCGTTTTCAGATTGAATTTCCAGCCAGGGCATCAGAGAGCAGAAAACACAGGTACTCAGATCTCCTTTTCTTATCTGGATAACACGCATGGAATGCGTCTTTGACAAAGGCAGCAGATTCTTTTCATGTATCTTTGCAGATGTTATTCTTCTCCTTCCTCGGAGAAGAGCCCTTCCATTGCCGGGTACTCCTTGGCAGCCCTTCCCCCTAATGGGTGTGCAGGGTGGGGACCCTGCAAAGCTATTCAGCCTCTATTGTCATGCCCGTGGCCGAGGAAGAGGTGTGAAGAAGAGCTCACGTCAGTGCTACATGACAAAGACCTTGACTTTCCCAGCACCTGTCAGGCCTTTTTCAACCTTTGCCCCCCGTGTCTGCATGGGGAGAGCCTTCCATATCTTTCTGAGTCATTTAACTGCCATCTTTGCTGTATAATTCCTTTTTTGATACAATAAACTAGGGTTCTCATTTTGTGCTGTTCGGACTTCCCCCAGTAGCCCCCTTTCCCTCGCATTGTCTCTTCTAAAAGTACAGTTTGCTCAGGTTGTTTGTATGAGGTCTTCGATCTTTGTCTCATATATAAACTTTACACTTGGAAAAGCATGGTTTTGTTAAATCCCTTATATTTTAAACTCAGTGCGTGGACAAAGCAGCTCCTCCCAGAAGCACATGGTACTAAAACTGATTAAATCATTCTTAATAATGCTTGCGTTTGTGAGATGGCACAGGCTTCGGGCCTCGCAAAAGCATTTCTAAATACATACACCAGAATTTTCTTTTCGTAAATACTTTATTTTCCCATGTGTTTCTCGTAAGTACCACTCTTTCATGATGTTGCTCTTGTTTGACATAGTTGATAATTGTCTCAGCAGATTTTACTGGTTTCAGAAAAAATACAACATAAGCTGCTCCAACAATTTTAAGTTAGATGTGACGGATGCGTGCAAAGTGCACTTGGACACTGCACAACTTGTTCGCCAATCTAGCATTTGTTAATTGATATTTTTGGCATTAGAAAAGGGGTGACATTTTCCCAGCATGGGTTAACAGTCCTGTTTTAGCTTCAGATGTCTGTGGAGCAGGGCCTTTATCATCAGCAGGAACAAACATGTACATGTTTAAGTCCATCTAAAATACAAAATACTCTATTTCGTTTTCAAAAAGTGCTTTGGAAAGCATTTTTGCATAGTTACAGTGCTGGGTTCAACCACATTAAAGGCAATACAATGCCAAATTTGCTAAATCATTCCTTCTCAGGCACAGATTAGTATTCGATTATAGTTTGTCTAATTTTCACATCACTAACCCATGGACACCATGTTGCCCATGGTGTTGATTGCCCCAACCCCCTCCACTTTTGTCCGTGTGCTTGCTCCCAGCCCCACCCTCACATCCTTTTTTGTACAAGTTGCCCCCAGCTCGACCGCCCTCCCTCCCGTGTCACCTCCACACTCATTCTTGTCCGATATTATACAAAAAAAGTGCTATAATGTGGCTTGTGACTAGAAGGGGAGGGCCTTTTTTCCGTTTTGCCCTTCCTCCGTACTGCCCCCTGCCAGCCCCGCTATTATGCGGGCAAGCCTAGCCATGTCATGGCACTTTTATTTTACATACAGCCACATGTCACAGAACCCACACTACTATACAGTATCACTAAACAATATTGACAATGCCAATTGCTCTCTTGTTGGCGGGACCTATGGGCTTTGCCAATGTTTGATTAATTTGTTTCTTTCAAGAATCACTGCAGTTCCCCATGGAAAAGTTACTACATCCACGGCAGCTGCCAATGTGACTCTGCTGCAATGAGAGTACCTCCAGTGCAACTTCATTACAATTATTAAAGCTCTTGATGTGACGTCACTACTGCAAGGGCACCTCCCAAAATCATTGTAGCTAACTTAGGCAGGTTCAAGGTGACATCTGAGCAGGCACGGAAGTTCCCAGGATAACATCATATCCTCCAGGGTAGCTCCATTTATAACATCGCTGCAGTAATGGAATCTCTCAAGGTGACGCCATTGCAATGTGACAGGAGTACAGTGTGGGCACTTCCTGGCATGATGCCAAATTAAAAAGGCAGCTGCCAGTGTAACATCACCACACTGAGGACCCATTGTATTGCCTCCACGGTGTGTCACGTCACTGCAGTGAGGGCAGCTTTCAGTATATTATCTACTTAAGGAGTTGTTCCAAAAGTGATGTTACTATAGCAGTGCTTTAAATGGGCCGGTACTGTCTGGTACTGAGTACCTGCACTACTTTAAATTGAAAGGAAGAGTACAAGTGAGTTGTCCCTCTGATGCCAAAGCAGTTTCAAGTGTGATGTATCTACAGTAAGAGCAGTTCTCAGAGTGATGTCACTGTCAACTGTGCAGCTCCCAGGGTGAGGTCCCAGCAGGAAGGGCAGAACCGAGTGTGATGTCACTGCAGGAAATGAAGCACCCAGGGCAAGATCAAAGTGGAGGATGTGCAATAGGTGGAAGTTGGTAGGGGCAGCTTGCAGTATGCAGGCACTTTGAAGAGGGACGTTGACAGTGTGAGGAGAGAGAAGCTCGCAGTTGAAGGTCAATGGAGGTAGGGCAGCTCCCATTGTTATATTGCTGAAGGGAGGGCAGCTCCCAGTGTTACGTGATGGTAGGGAGGGCAGATCCCAGTGTTATATTGCTGAAGAGAGGGCGGATTCCATTTTTATATTGCTGAAGGGATGGCAGCTCCCAGTGTTATATTGCTGAAGGGAGGGCAGCTCCCAGTGTTATATTGCTGAAGGGAGGGCAGCTCCCAGTGTTATATTGCTGAAGGGAGGGCAGCTCCCAGTGTTATATTGCTGAAGGGAGGGCAGCTCCCAGTGTTATATTGCTGAAGGGAGGGCAGCTCCCAGTGTTATATTGCTGAAGGGAGGGCAGCTCCCAGTGTTATATTGCTGAAGGGAGGGCAGCTCCCAGTGTTATATTGCTGAAGGGAGGGCAGCTCCCAGTGTTATATTGCTGAAGGGAGGGCAGCTCCCAGTGTTATATTGCTGAAGGGAGGGCAGCTCCCAGTGTTATATTGCTGAAGGGAGGGCAGCTCCCAGTGTTATATTGCTGAAGGGATGGCAGCTCCCAGTGTTATATTGCTGAAGGAAGGGCAGCTCCCAGTGTTATATTGCTGAAGGGAGGGCAGCTCCCAGTGTTATATTGCTGAAGGGAGGGCAGCTCCCAGTGTTATATTGCTGAAGGGAGGGCAGCTCCCAGTGTTATATTGCTGAAGGGAGTGCAGCTCCCATTGTTATATTGCTGCAGGGAGGGCAGCTCCTAGTGTCAGGTGATGGCAGAGAGCGCAGATCCTGCATGATGTCAGTGTTGTAAGTGCTGGCTCCATGGGGCATTGCTGTGGCGAGTGACAGTTTTAGTGTGAGTTTACAACAGTGAAGGCTGCATTCCGTGTATGGAATATCACGCTACTAAGGGCAGTTCTCAGTGTGTTTGTGATGTTGGTGCACCAAGGAAAGCTCTCTGTATGATGCATTACCAGTGTGATGCCACTGCAGTGGGAGTAGCTCCCATTGTTATCAATGTGATGTCACTCTGGTGAGGACAGCACTTACTGCATGTAAGTGTTGATATTGTTAATTAGTATGTGTACAGTGCTCAATTTGTCATTAATGCATCTGGCAAATTGGATCTATTGTCTCTATTCAATGTTCTGGCAAAAATAGATTTTAATAGGGGCACAGACGATGAAAGGGTAGTAATTACAAATGGTTAGTCTCTTAAAGACTTTAGACTTCTAAAGAGTGAGAACTTATTTCCTTTACTCTTTCTTTCTAGGTCAACAAACATTGCTGCTTCTCATATCACTAACTCCCATTATTACCATTTGTCATCATTTTTAGACCAGGAAAATATTAAATTACGCTGCATACGTCACACAATTTTTGGAATTTTGTTCTATGCTTGTTACACAAAATTCCCAAAATTGCACCACTTCGCATAAATAATATCAGGCTATTTGCAGCATACTTTTACCACAAGTGCATGGGAACAATGAGAATGGCTTGAACATGAGCGGCTGTTGCTTGTGCCACTTGTGTTTTTTCATGCTGTGCTTTTACCGCAAAACTCATTTTATGCAATGTAGCATTAAATAATTGGATTCTCATTTTACATATTTACAGGTGATTTAGCGTAGTTTTCCTGAAATGTCGCATAATTACACAAAAGAAAATTATGAGAATACATCACACCCTATCACTTTACACATTTTTTAAGGATCTTTGCCTAGCAGACGTTGCCAAATGAATTACTAGGCCTTCTCTGATTATCCCCTTTTTAGTGCACATATCAAATAGGCACTGTGCCCCAAGGTAAGATAAGAGCCCCTTACTGGTCACTCATCTAAGAAATCAAAACACTTCCAATATAGGATGATAGTAAATGCAACACTGTGCCAGCCATTCATTCCTTTATAATGTAGTATGATACTAGTCCAAAAATGTGCTTCTGCACCACACATGAAGCACTGTAAAATACAATACAATAGCAGAGCCCCTATCTTTAATTGCAGGAGCAAGCTGCTGTTGGTTCCTCCCCGACCTGTTGGACCTGGCCCTTTCTGCAGGGTAATTTCCAGACTTGTTGCCTTCCTCCTACTTTTTGCTGAATTACTTTTGTTCCCCTTAGGACTTTGTGCACTTTACCACTGCTAATCAATGCTAAAGTGCTTGTGCTCTCTCCCTAAAACATGATCACAGTAGCTTATACCTTATTGGCATATTTAATTTACTTATAAGTCCCTAGTAAGGTGAGATTACATGTGCCAAGGGCCTGTAAATTAAATGCCACTAGTGGAACTGCAGCACTGATCCTGCCACACACTTGAGTAGCCCTTTAAACATGTCTCAGGCCTACCACAGCAGAGCCTGTGTGCGCAGTTTTAACCTGCTATCTTGACCTAGCAAAATAAACCTTTTGCCAGGTCGAAACCTTCTTTTGAATACATATATGTCACCCTTAGCCAGGACCACAAATGACATCTTCTGAACAAAACATTGGGTTTGTAGCCACAGATGTCCCTCACACAATACTCTGGAGAGAAAGCCTTCAAGATATTTCTGTCCTGGACCACCCTCATGAAAATGGAGAATTGAGATGGCTCAAGATGTCGTTCTTGGTACTTAATCAAATGCTTCAAAGTGGAGCGGAGGGTGACCATGTGCAGCAGGTGGGGAAAAACGAGCTGGAAAGAGTCCGCCTTCTCCAAGCAGTCATCCACATACTATAAAGTATCTATTCCCAGTCTGCAAAGATGTCCTGTGAACAACACCAGGACCTTAGTAAAAACTTGAGAACCCAAAGTGAGGCCAATAGGAAGGACTAAAAACTGGTGGCAGTTCTACCCTGCAAGAAATCTCAAGGACTGTAATATGAAACTCGGCATCCTGTGAGTCCTAGGATAACATTGTTTCCTGAAGGTCCTGGACCGGAAGAGCTTGGCTGATAAAGAGCATTTAGAATTTTTCTTTCCCCATGAAGGAGCGGAGGACACTCATATCGCAAATAAGACTCAGGCTCTACTCTTCCTTGGAGACCAAGAAGTAGCAGAAGCTTCACCCAGGCCCCCTCTGGGCCTTTCATACTTCCCAATGACACCACTGGTAAGAAGGTTTAGGATTCTCTATGACAAGATAAGGTCATGAATGGCTGGAGGAGAAGAACAGATTGAGGGGAGACTTTGGGTGGACATATCTTGAAGGGGAGAGCATATCCTTGGTTAATGATTTGGAGGATGCACAGATCTGAAGTCATAGTCTTCTAGTGGTCCCTAAACTTAGACATCTGTCCACCAGTCTGGTGATTGTGTTCAGCAGAGACAAAAGTAAATGTTTTGAAATAGTAAGGGTGGGAAAGGAGGAGGAGTAAGACTGCTGTTGTTGTTGGCATCTTCTTTTGAGCCTGCTTTTAACCTCTATAGCCACATATAAAATTGGTGTTGGTCCTGAGGAAGATAAGATGGTTGAAGCACAAAAAACATGTACAACCTTGAAAAGCTGCAACTGGTCTAATAGTGCTGCTGTGTCTTTTGTGCTGGGTGAGCAAAATCTAATTTGATGCTCTCCTGAGGGGTAAATCAGGCCCTACTTGGCTTGCTAAGGGATCCATAAGGATGGTTAGCATTTATCACTTGAAATATGTTCTCACTGTCTCTCTCTGTCTGTATCATTCTATGTCTCTCTCTGCCTTTAATAGAGAGACTTCTCTCCCTCTCCTGCCATTTTTGCTTTCTATTCTGTTTCTAGTAGAAGGGATGGGGGGCTGATAAACAATTTGGAGGTGAACATAACAGAATAAGCTTAGGTAACCCTTTCATGGGAGTCTTTAAGGCAGCACAACATAAAAGCAATGAGGTGAGAACTTGAATACAATTTGCCCAAGCAATGCAAGAAATAGCCATTGACGTTCTGGCCATTCCTGTTCTTCCTGAACGCTCATGCTAAAATTTTACAATGAAAGGCACTTAATTACGCCATGTGTAATGGTGTAATTTCAGGAATTTCATATAAAATGTGTGAAATTAAATACCAGAAATTACGCTAAGTACACCAGCGTATTTACATTTTGCTTGGGCCTAGTGGGAATGAAAGCTGCAGATTCCAGTGCCACTTGTAGGTGAGGCAGACCAGAAGAAAGAATTAAGTATGCAGGCATTTTCTCAGAAGAAAATGTGTTTGTTGCAATTGCAGAACTTATAAAGGACGAGGCCCCCAGGTCTAATGTGAATGATTGAAACAGCTACCCAGTTTGTGTGAGCCCATGTTTTCCCTGTTGTTCACAGAGATCTCAGTTGTGAAAGTATCACCCCCCTCCCTCATGGATCATAACCCTTTAGTTGTAAAGGGGTGCTAATAGAGGTGACACAAAATCTTAGAGATCTACAATCCTCATTGATATAGATTGTTCGCTATACACAAAATTAATTCTGAAGGCAATCAAAGAATGGGTAGAGGAGCAGGAGAAACTGAATGCAACTCGAGGGGTATTAAGACAAGAACTAGCAACCAGTGATCATGTCTTTATCTTCCTTCACATTGTGAATAAATTCAACACGATATAACAGACGCCTTTATATGTAGCATTTTTGGATTTCACCTCAACCTTCAAAATGGTCTAGAGGGCTAGAATGTGGTAAGAAATGGAGAACCTGGGAATAAATGCAGCATTACTATATGGTCAAAATACTCTACACAGAAGCTACTGCCCATGTAAGAGTGGTCCTAAAACAGTGCTTGAGCAGGCAATTTCCAACATCAGGTGCAGTGAAACAGGAGCTGTATCATGATGGTATTTTCTGTCTCAGTGCAGAGCTTTGCGCCTGTTTTTTTTTGTGCTTGCAGTGTGTAAAGGAAATTCATTTAACCCGGGTTGTAGATGCTCTGTGAGAAAGGTTCAACAACAAGAATGTTTAATTTTGGGACTGCAAACCCCAGCATCCTCAGCAGTGGCCAATTTGTTGACTCTGGTATTTAAGGTTGCCTGCCTGAGGTCTCCCTTCATCAGCATGAATATTGAAAGAATGCAGATGAGTTTTTGGTAGAGCTCCTATAGTCTGGTTTTAGTGGCATTACCAAGGAGCTCTATCATCGAGGACCTGGGAACGTTGCTGAGATCCTCAACCTTTAATATGGAGAGGGTATGTATTGTATGGAAAGATGGACATATGGAAAATGCTCAGTTCTTTGTTTTGTGCATATTCCTCACCTTCCTGTTTTGGAACTTTAGATCTTTCTGTAACTGTCTGCTTTGATTTCCTAAAAATGCTACTGTGAGCAATGCAAAGAGAGGGGTACTTCCAGGAGCTACCTTGCTGTGCTGTGCTGCGCTGCCTGAAAGGGCAGTAATGCACTCTATTTAACATCATACAATGCATTCCTGTCCTTTCCTTGCGCTGGCACACTGGCTGCCTAGCACCAATGCAGGTACCATTGTACCAAGATGCCCAATGCAGGCACCGTTGCACCCACCCGCCAGCTCCGCTCGACCAGCCTCGCCCTCGCCACAGTCCCCCGCATCCGGAAAACGACCGCCGGCGGCAGATCCTTCTCCCACCTCGCCGCCAAGACCTGGAACACCCTCCCCACCAACCTCCGACAGACCCAAGACCTACTGGCCTTCAGAAGACTCCTCAAGACCTGGCTCTTCGATCAGTAGCAGCACCACCCCCCTCTTCCCCCAGCGCCTTGAGACCCTCGCGGGTATGTAGTGCGCTATGTAGTGCGCTTTATAAGTGACATGATTGATTGATTGAAGGTGCGAAGGTGCCTGCGTTGTAAGCAGGATTGTTTTTGTGCTGGAACTGGCACCTTCCTGCACAAACAATGGAAATAATGAGGAGAAAAAAAGAGAGTTCTGCTTGTTATACTTCCCCTGGGGAGGCATTGCATTTTGACGCATTCCCAGGTCAACCATTAATGGTAAATCTGGGAAAGCGCCAAAATCCAATGGTGGATGCATGGGAACACCCACGCTCCACCCATGGCATGCCTCCCTGGGGCAGAGTAATACAAAGCAGTGATTTGCTCTGCCTTGCGTTACTCCAGATTTATCAAGCTATGCAGGACCACGCAAGGTGTCATTGCATGGCTTATTGTTGCGTCACCCTTGCACCCCCTTGTGTGGTGAAGGGCAATGTAACAATATAATCAATATTGACCTAGGGATTTTGGGACGTTTAGTTTGTAGTCACATAGCTTCCAATGTGGGAGCATCAGGAAAATCCCAAAATATTTTGGAAAAGATGAAAGTATTTTATGTTGTGCTTGCCAAATAACACCAGATGTTGGCGACATATTTGCCTTCCTCTGTGGCCACAGATTATGATACGATTTCTGTAGGACCATAAAAGAGTGGAGTGGCAGTGGAAATACAAGAGTGTTGCCTGTAATACTGGTCTTTTTTTTTTTTTTTTTACATTTTCGCCAGATCTGCGGATCCCGCAGAAAAAAAATGCTTTTTTGACCCTGGGGGGTCCCAGTAGCACACTCCCAAGAGGCCTAGGGGTCAGGGTTCTTCTACCCTGCCCCCTTTCCATACTTTAAAAAAAAAATGTGTGACTCGGATCAACCAAGTCCCAAGATGGCTGCCAACAATTCCTGGTTGAAGTGTTGGCAGCCAATCAAATTTCAGTAGGGTTTCATTAGGCTCTTGGGCTCCCAGATATCTATATTTTTTTAACTTAAATGTCTCAAAAAATACTGAATGGATTTACACCAAATAAAAAAAGCAGACTTTCTGGACCGACATCTAGCTTTCTGCCAAATTTGGTGTAATTTCGTTCAGAGGTTCAGGCTATAGTCATATTCAAATAATGAAAAATCCCCATAGACATGACATGGTGAAAACGCGTTTTGGGACCCCTTTTTTCCTCGACCCCCATTTGACGGATCACCCCAAAACTTTCAAAACAGCTGAACCACAATGGGGAAGTTATGTGAAAATTTCATGAAGATTCGTCAAGCGGCGCCAAAGTAATTAGCTAAACAAAATACGCTTTTCCTATTGAAACTTTGGTCCTAGCTTTAACTACCTACTGTTTTATATACACATATATATATGTATATATATATATCTATGTAAATAAATAAATATATAAAAAAACTCTGAAATTTGAGTCACACACACTCAGGAAAGTAAAGAGTGGAAAATAATTTAATCAAAGGTGCTCCAGCCCTGCAACGCATTTCGACCAATAGTCTTGCTCACACATAAGGGTAACTGATACCAACCAATACATATACAGAATTTCATACTGAAAACGTAAACATAGAAGAAGGGCAGAGAACATGAATAATATTACAGCATGGTTTTGTCCATTTTGGAATGTAGTTCAAATGGTATACTCATAACAAAATTACAAGCAAGAGGTGCTCAAACCAACGTAACAAGGCATCATATGTTTCAAAAGGTTTAAAAAAGTTAACAGTGTAAGATGAATGATGTAGACATAGACAATCACTAATGAATGCAGGTACATAAATCATGTGACAATGTATCAAGCCCAAGTGGGCTATCCAAGCATACAGGTAACAAAGCAACAGAGGGGGTGGGTGGGAGGAGAGGGGAGGAGTTGGGGTGAGGCAGAGTTAAGGCAGCATTCAGGTAAGCCTGTTCAGCCCAAGTGGGTACATAATGTCAAATACCATCACTAAGTATATGTCCCAAATACCATGTGTGACAATTAATCGGCATTGTCTCCCACCACCTGTTAGAACTGGGGGTCTCTAGTTGACAGAGGTATGCACCTTTGTCCAAGTAGGGACCCTTGCTTCTAGTCAGGATAAGGGGGATACACACTCTAGATAACCCCTGCTTACTCCCATGGTAGCTTGGCACGAGCAGACAGGTTTATCCCAAAGGAAATGTGTAAAGTATTTGTACTCAAAACACACACTAATACAGTGAAAACACCACAAATGGACACCACAACAGTTTAGAAAAATAAGGTATCTTTATCTAAACCAATCAAGACCAAAACGACAACAAATCCAACATGCCGGTAGTAAAATACGACTTTAGACCAATTATTTCAAAAATAGAACTTGTAGCAAACAAATAGCTGCACCTGGGGCTATGACTTTGTGACAGGCAATAATCGAAAGTACAGGGCAGACCGCGAGGTGCGTAGCATAGAGTCACAGGGACCCCCAAAAAACAGTACAATTGGAACAAAGTCTTTGGATGATGCACGGTGTCATGGAGATGAGACATCGGTTCTGAGGTCCAGGCAGGTTCACTGGCTACCACGGGGGAGGTGAGGGGTTGTGCCCGCAAGGAGGCAACGTGTCAAGTCCAGGACAGGGGAAGTCAGTTGCATCAGCGGTGAGGCATCGGTACCAGTGAGGCGATGCGAAATCTGAGACTCGTGACCCCCAGTTCTAACACCATCCATAATACACATGTTTTGCCCAAAATAGAGCACCGACCCTCAAACAATAATAATAATAAATAAACAAAGTTCCTCAGTGGCAACATATTGAAAACACATGCACATTCCAAGTTTTGCTCGTAAATTAAATCAAACCACTGCAACCAACTTCAATTTTACACCGAACAATAACAAAATACACAGTGGTCGATGCTCTGTTCTGGGAGTCGGTTTGGGCACCTACTTAGTTGTAAGTTTGTTATGAGTACACCATTTGAAATACACTCCAAAATGCGGAAGCCTTGCTGTAATGTTATTCATGATCTCTGCCCTTCATGATGTCATAGAACATGTCATGAGTGATGTCATCTGTGAGGTCATAGGCATTGCATGGCCGGGGCACAAGTTATAATTAGTGCTGCTAACTAGAAATGGTGAATTTCTGTGTCTTTTTTTACTTCAAAACTTTAATGTTGTTACTGAGAAATTCACCTGACTACGTTACTTTAACCTTTGTTTTTTTTTATTGATATGTATTCCAAATGCCCAAAAGCTTCGGAGGCGCACTCGACTGCAAGCAGCAACCCACAGGTTTAATTTATGAAAGAACCAGCATTAGCATTCCGGTGTTGAATCTTTTATTCCTCCTAACACGTTTCGAGGCTTACAAGCCTCTTACTCATAGGCTGCTTTCACGGATGTCACACAGAGAACTCCGATTGGTTTTCAATATAGCCCCCAGTGGGCTTTGCACGATGCGGTCTTGTAATGCATATTGGGACTTGTAGTCCTGAATCAGAGGAAAAGTCTTTGCCGTTTAGTAGGTTCTGTGTCTACATTCTTCTTTTCAGCATTGTTCTTCCCTCAGTGGGCCCCAGGATGAAAAAACCGGTTCATATTGTTAATACTTGCTGCGCTGAAAACAGGTTTGGCAAAGTTCCAACCATCAGCCCTCCTCTTTCTGGAATGGTGCAGCCTCCCACGGCAAGGCGCCGTGTAATTTTATATATTCCAAATGCCCAAAAGCTTCGGAGGCGCACTCGACTGCAAGCAGTAAGCGTGTTTGGGCAATGGGGGCAATGGGGAGAGAGCAGCGGATTCACTGCTGAATGGGTCGGTGAGCAGCAGGGTAATCCGCCATTAATCCTGCGAGAGAGAGGAGCTGGCATTCCATGGACGACGGAGTCGGAGCATTATTACATGCTTGGGCAAGTTACTCAACAAAGCCTACAAATGTGGACTGTTGGTGGCTTTCTGTGGGCAGGATTGGCACATTGGGGTGTAACGGAGGAGAGAAAGAGGAAAGTACTTACTTGATGAACTTTCCATGTCCTCTTTCTGTGATGACATCGTTGCTCCAATGAGAAGCCTCCGTGAAGTATTTTAAACAAACCCCGCGAATTTCCAGTTAATTGACAGTCGAGCACAGCACTGGCATGGAAGAAGGCATTCGCCGAAACACGTCTGCCAGGTGCGAGATTGATGGTAATACGCTATATCTGTGTGCTTTGTGGTGGAAATTAAAACCTTGCTGCATCACGACCCTAGCTGTGTCAGACCCGTTTCTTTGGAGGAAGCGGGATTGGAGGTGAATGTTTTGCGGAGGTCGGCTCCGCATTTCTGGCACGCCTCTCGTTCAGGAGCTCCGTGGTTGCCGACAATCTGTGGTAGAATGCAGGGATGCATAAGCGGCGCACCCCCGGCCTGAATCGTGTTTGGGCAATGGGGAGAGAGCAGCGGATTCACTGCTGAATGGGTCGGTGAGCAGCAGGGTAATCCGCCATTAATCCTGCGTGAGAGAGGAGCTGGCATTCCATGGACGACGGAGTCAAAGCATTATTACATGCTTGGGCAAGCTACTCAACAAAGCCTACAAATGTGGACTGTTGGCGGCTTTCTGTGGGCAGTATTGGCACATTGGGGTGTAACGGAGGAGAGAAAGAGGAAAGTACTTACTTGAGGAACTTTCCATGTCCTCTTTCTGTGATGACATAGTTGCTCCAATGAGAAGCCTCCGTGAAGTATTTTAAACAAACCCCGCGAATTTCCCGTTAATTGACAGTCGAGCACAGCACTGGCATGGAAGAAGGCATTCGCCGAAATGCGTCTGCCAGGTGCGAGATTGATGGTAATACGCTATATCTGTGTGCTTTGTGGTGGAAATTAAAACCTTGCTGCATCACGACCCTAGCTGTGTCAGACCCGTTTCTTTGGAGGAAGCGGGATTGGAGGTGAATATATATATATATATATACTACTGGCGGTCGCCAGTAGATAGTTATAGTTACAACCTATTATCCATAGGAAATCCGCGACATTCTATTTGAAATAACTCTCTTGCCGGTTGACGTATCTTCGCGAAATTTTCAAACTTTGTGGCCCGCTCCGGTCCGCTCCTACCCTGAAAGTCTCGGGGGATTCGTCAAGCGGGGGCCGAGAAAAAGGGGGTCCCAAAACGCGTTTTCCCCATGCACTTTTCCATAGGAAACTTTAGACACGGCTACAGCTCGAACTGCTGAACGGAATTACACCAAATTTGGCAAAGAGGTAGTTCTTGGTTCAGAAAGAACCCTTTTGTTAAATGGTGTAAATCCGTTCAGTAGTTGCTGAGAAAATGAAAAGTAAAAAGTTAGTGATATCTATGGCCGAGTAGGGTCCGCGTACCCTCAGCGCACCCTGCGCGCACCGTCCCGATCACGAGCTGCATGTTAATTGGCTGTCAGCTGGCTGTCAACATTCCGATTCAGGAAATGTTGGCAGCCATTTTGTCCCTCGGTAGAACCGAGGGACAGAAACAAGTGCGCAAAGCGCACAAAGGGGGCAGGGTAGAAACACCCTGACCCCTAGGTTTGCTCAGGGGGTCCCACAAGGACCCCCTGGGCAAAAAAAATAAAAAAATTTTTAAAAATCGGCAGGATGCGCTCAGGGTGCGCGAACCCTGCCGAAAAAAAATCGAAGCGCGGTCTCCCGCGCTTCGATGTTAGTGGCCCCGGGTGGCCCAAGTCCCGGGGGCATGGTGGGGGGGATAATTTAATGTGTGGGGCCTCAAAGGGCCCCCAAGCCCCGGGAACCGTTACCCCCGGGGCTTTTTTTGAAAAATGGTGCGGGAGGGCTCTGAGCCCTCCCGCAGCCCCGAGGACCACCACCTCCCGGGGCTTTTTATAATTTAAAATAAAACCAGTGTGGGGGGGCTCCAGCCCCCACACGCCCGGAGACCGCCACCTCCCCGGGGCACTAAACATTTTAATATGGGGTCCGTTACGGACCCCAGAGCCCCGGGGACCACCACCTCCCCGGGGCTGTGTACTGAATGGGAGGGGGCCGCGCGGCCCCCTCCTGGAGCCATTGATGGCCCTGGGGACCACCACCCCCAGGGCCGGCTCCTGCAGTGTCCCGGGGTGCCTACCCCCGGGACACTGTAGTTTGCTATGGCAGGACGGGAGCCTCGCGGCTCCCGTCCTGCCATAGCAAACTGCTTTGGATATTGGAAGAGAGAGCAGGGAAACCTGCTCTCTCTTCCAATATCCAAAGCGATGCTTTCCACATGGGGAGCAGCATGTCAGCTGCTCCCCATGTGGAACAGCAATGCCGGCTCCCAAGGGACGTGGGGAGCCGGCGGGACTGTGGGGGGATTGGGGACCCCCCCACAGTCCCCAACGGAGAGGGCCAGCCCCGGGGGATGGGGTCCCCGGGGCAAGTAGTGGCCCGGGAGGGGGGCCACGCGGCCCCCCTCTCCAAAAAAGAGAAAAAAAAATGTAAAAAAAAAAATGGAAAGGCCGGCCCCGGGGGATGGGGTCCCCGGGGCCTTAAAATGGCCAGAGGAGGGGGGGGCCACGCTGCCCCCTCAAAATAATAAATATAGAGGCCATGCCCCGGGGATGGGGTCCCCGGGGCCAATACAGGCCCAGGGAAGGGGGCCACGCGGCCCCCTTCCCGTTTTTTTTTTTTTGTAATTTAAAAAAAGGGGTAAGGCCCTGGGGGATGGGGTCCCCAGGGCCCAAAAAGAGAAAAAAGGAAGGGGGGCCACACAGCCCCCCTTCAGGGGACAAAAAAAACACACAAAAAACACACAAAAAAAACGATCGGGCCCGCAGGTCCCGCCCCCTTCCTTCACCACTCTGCAAACGCGCCCCCTGGCGCGTTTGCAGAGGGGGAACAAATTCCCCTTGAATACTGGGGGTCCCTGGGGGCCAACTAGCCCACCAGGAACCTCCAGTATGCGCCAGGGGGCTGCCTTGCAGAGACGTGTAGAGAGGCCACACCCCTTTTACACCTCTCTGCAACGCAGCTCTGTGGCGCTTTTGGAGGTATATGGTGGGCTAGTTGGACTCCGGGGACCCTCAGGATTCAAGGGGACTTAATCCCCCAACTTAAAACGCGCCACGGGGCGCGTTTGCACAGTGGTGAAGGGAGGGGGCGGGGCTTCAGGTGACATGTGTGCAAACAGGCCCCGTGGCGCGTTTTAAGATGGGGAATTAAATCCCCTTCAATCCTGAGGGTCCCTGGGGCCAACTAGCCCAACAGGTACATCCAGAAAGCGCCACAGAGCTGCGTTGCAGAGAGGTGTAAAAGGGGTGTGGCCTCTCTACACGTCTCTGCAACGCAGCCCCTAGCGCATATTGGAGGTTCCTGGTGGGCTAGTTGGCCCCTAGGGACCCTCAGGATTCAAGGGGACTTAATCCCCCAACTTAAAACGCGCAACGGGCGCGTTTGCACAGATGTCACCTCAGGCCCCGCCCCTCCCTTCACCATTGTGCAAATATTCCTCTAAAATCAGCCGAAATACGAATTCCGATTTACTCACCTGTTATAAGGAGAGACCTCAGTGCTGTATCTTTCAGCCCAGTACTGGTCCTGAAAAGTAATTTTAACCGTACTTACCAGTAACTTGAATTTCCTTCCATAGGCTAACATTGACTGGTTTCAATTGGAAATTCTTCTAAGTGTGGAGTTTTGGAACTTTAAAATATTCCTGTAAAATCAGCCGAAATACGAATTCCGATTTACTCACCTGTTATCAGGAGAGACCTCAGTGATGCATCTTTCAGCCCAGTACTGGTCCTGAAAAGTAATTTTAACCGTACTTACCGGTAACTTATATTTTCTTCCATAGGCTAACATTGACTGGTTTCACTTGGAAATTCTTCTAAGTGTGGAGTTTCGAACTTTAAAATATTCCTCTAAAATCAGCCGAAATACGAATTCCGATTTACTCACCTGTTATCAGGAGAGACCTCAGTGCTGCATGTTTCAGCCCAGTACTGATCCTCAAAAGTAATTTTAACCGTACTTACCGGTAACTTGAATTTCCTTCCATAGGATATCATTGCCTGCTTTTTGCTGAAAAAGTTTCTAAGTGTTGATTTTTGGAACTTTAAAATATTCCTCTAAAATCAGCCGAAATCCGAATTCTGATTTACTCACCTGTTATCAGGAGAGACCTCAGTGCTGCATCTTTCAGCCCAGTACTGACCCTGAAAAGTAATTTTAACCGTACTTACCGGTAACTTGAATTTCCTTCATAGGCTAACATTGACTGGTTTCACTTGGAAATTCTTCTAAGTGTGGAGTTTTGGAACTTTATAATATTCCTCTAAAATCAACCAAAGTACGAATTCCAATTTACTCACCTGTTATCAGGAGAGAACCCAGTGCTGCATCTTTTAGCCCAGCACTGACCCTGAAAAGTAATTTTAACCGTACTTACCAGTAACTTATATTTTCTTCCATAGGAATCCTTTGTCTGGTTTTCAGCAGAAAAGTTTCAAAGTGTCGATTTTCACAAACTACAAATATTCCTTAAAAATCGCCTGTATGACTTAAACGCATTCTTTCAACTGTTTACAGGAGATGCACCAGTGCTGGATCCAGGATCCAACACTGAGTAACAAAAAGTAACGATAACAGTTTTTACCTCCTAAGTGAATTTCCTTCCATAGGATAACATTGGTCATTCTATGAGAAAAAGTTTCTGTCAACTTTTAAAGTACAATAATATTCCTTAAAAATCACGACTGTAACCAAAACGCTTTTACTCAACTGTTTACAGGAGATGTCCCAGGACTGAATCTAGGATCCAGTCCTGTGGTTAGAAAAGTAATCCATAAAGTAACTAATTGCATTTAACTAGAAATTCACATTGAGCTGAATGTTGCATTGTGTTTGAAAATGTGTTGCCCATTGCAACAACTGTAACTACTGTACTTAAAAGCCTATTGCCTATGTGCAAAGTATTTAAACTAAAGTAATTCATTCTGAGAAAGTATTTTTTGTAATGTATAATATAATTACAATGTAATTTAAAAAATAAAATATGTAAAAAAAAATGTTTTCTAAAAAATTTCGAAATCAGTATGAAAAAAATTTATATAACAATTAATACATTTAAAAATTGTCATTTACAAACCTTTGAAATTCACTGAAAAAACCGTAGGTTTCAGACATGTTATAGTTACAAATTAGCATTTAAAAAACCTTTGAAATTCACTGAAAAAACCATAGGTTTTAGGGACGTTATAGTTACAAATTAGCATTTAAAAAACCTTTGAAATTCACTGAAAAAACCATTTCAAGAGACGTCATGTGACTTTTAATATAAAAAGCACGCACCAATGCATGTCGCATTTTACATCGTTTTCACCTGTGATCAAGGCTGTTAAGCCGAAACGCGTAAGGACTTGGAAACTTGTGTGTTGCTGTGCTTTCGCATTAAACGGCACGTCTCTTGAAATGGGCCTCAATGTGTTTCTGTCGTGGATATATATATATATATATCAAACACGAAAAACCTCTGCTCCACTTCAGGAAAAGAGCACGCACACGAGGGATATTTGGGTTAAGTCCTTTTATTTAGATAAGCCTCCTCCGACCCAGCATAGAGACGCGTTTCAGCTGACACAGCCAAAACAACAGTAAGGCTCATTTTGGGTTTATGGGTGGCTTGTGGTAAGTGTAAGTTTAGGGTTTGGGGGTGGGTAGTGGTAAAGGGAAGTAAGGGTAATTTTAGGATTTATGGGTGGTCAGTGGTAACGGGTGGTAAGGAAATGTTAGGGTTTATTGGTGACTAGTGGTAATTGAAGGTTAGCAGTAAATTAAAATGTTGGGTTTACGACTGGGTAGTGGGAAAGGGCAGTAAGTGTTTTTAGGGTTTAGGGGGAGTACTGGTAAAGGGTGCTATGTGTAATTTTATGGTTTAGTGGTAACAGTAATTTAAGGGTTTAGGGGTGGATACTGATAAAGGGTGATAAGGGTAATTTTAGGGTTTAGGGGTGGTAAGAGTAATATAAGGGTTATGGGGTGGATAGTGATAAAGGGTAACAAGGGTAATTTTAGGGTTTAAGGTTGGGTAGTGGTAAAGGGCGGTAAGGGTAATTTTAGGGTTCATTGGTGGCCAGTGGTATTGGAAGGTTAGCATATATGTATATATTTATGCTTACCATGCACGGTAAAGGCATGTGCGTGGTAAGACACCTGCGTGGTAAAGGCATGCATTGTAAAGTCATACAACCTGTAAACCAAATACTAATTTTCATATTCTCTGTTGTATGACCTTTAATTATTGGAGCCTAAAGATAAAACTGTTTCCGGTAAGCAAGAACCTAGCTAAAACCTCAAGGAATAGGCATTAGGTTAGCATTTTGTTTGCATGTTCCTTTTCCTTCACGGCCTACAGGGCTCTGGCTTTTAATTGTAAACTGATTGTGAAATTAATTAATTAGTTCATATGTGCAATCTGTGACCGAAGGATCTGGACAAATTAGTCCATTTAACTGTGTCTCAGTTCACTAATTCACAAAAACTGTAAGGGTGTAGACACACTATTCTGCGTAGAAAGGGCTGGATTAGAATTTTAAACATCCACATTTTTGGGTTACATCTTTAAGATTAATAAAAAACCTGACTGGGAACAGGAACAGTGGTTCGTTTTTAGCTATGAAAGTCTATTTCTGTATGCAATAGCACGTCTTACTTTCGGAACCAGCGATTTTTGGGCACAAACCAAATATAAAGTGCAGAACTGGGCTTGAAGGTCTTCTAAACCTTATATTCTAAAAATAATTGGCTTATCATTTAACAAAAGAAGCCCTTCATCCATTGCCCTCAAGTGGCCCTCATTTAGGGTAAAAATACATTTTTACTTAAAAAATGACTGCATCATCACCACACGTTCATCTCAGAGATTAATTTTTATACAATAGCCAGGCCCAGATTTACTAAGATATTATGTCGGGGTTGCAACCCTTATTTGGCGCAGTCAAGATGCAAAATCCATTGTAGATTTAAAAAGCCATAAGAATCCTGATAAGCGGGGCCTTGTTAAAAAAAAAAAAGTAAGGCAAGGCAGCACAAAGAACACTCCTCTGTAGATGGCAGATGAACATGACTAATGGAATCCTACATACATACTAAGAAACCCTGGACAAGCTATTTAGAATGCTTAACAATGCCAGGTCTGTCTCCTTCCAAAATCAGACAGGCACACACACTTAACGATCTTCTTGCTCCTCCTAGAACAGCTATGTCTGCATCTTTACTCTCCGCACCAGACTTTGCAACCAGTTTCTCATCAAAAATCACCATCAGATAAACCCTAGCCTCACTACTAACTTTTCCTCTTTCCACACTTGGTGACTTTGCCTGTACAAACCACTGGAACTTTCTCCAATACTCAAATCTAGTAACGCTTTGTGAGCTTTTTACCCTTGTAATCCTGTAAACAAACATAAAACGTCCTTCTTGAACCTCTAGAGTACGACTGTCTGACATCCTGACATCCATATTCCTCACTCTCTCCTATTTGGCATCTACCCCTCATACTTTAAAACTATGTTGGAGATCCCTTACCATAAAACGTCAAACCCTGCCTCCCCATCCAATTTCATCCTTTGATTCTGGGCAAATCACTTAGGGGCACATGCATCAAACTCTTCATTTGCGATTACCAAATAGCGATTTTTAAGGAAACGCTATTTGGTAATCGCAAATGCCTATGCATGTAGGAATCGCAATAAAATGTGCAATTCCTTATTCATTAGCTAATAGCGATTAAGAAATTGTGAATCGCTATTAGCTAATGTGATTCCATTCATTCCTATGGGCCTACAGGCCCATAGAAATGAATGGTAATGCATTCCCAAATTGCGATTACCAAATTGGTAATCGCAAATTGCGAATGGAAATCCAAGGGTGCCCGGAGGCCTAAGGCCCCCCTGATGCACCCCCAACGAAAGGTAAGTGTGCACATGTTAAGCACACACATGCCCTAAGGGCATGTGTGCGCTAGATGGCACTTAGAAAAATGCATTTTTCTGCATTTTTCAAAGCATGCAGAAATTACCATCAACTTGAAGTTGATGGTAATTAGCGTTTCCTAAATGCACAGTTCGCATTTAGGAAAGGCTACATGCATCAGCAAATAGGGATTCACAAATTGTGACTCCCTAAATACATTAGTAATTTAGGTAATCGCAAAAATTGCGATTCCCTAAATTGCGAATGACAAAACCTACATGCATCTGAAAAGGCCTTTTTCCATTCGCAAACGGAAAAAGGCTTAATGCATGTGCCCCCAAATCTCCCAGTGCCTATGAAACAAATGTGTCCTTGTGTAATATAACTGGTGCTCATGTTAAGCACTCTAGTACCTTCGGGTCAAATTTGCGCTCCATAAACCTGAAAAATAAATAAAAATTAATGCGCTAAATTAGTATGCAACTACCTTTATCTTACTGACTCCCCTAAGAGAACATGTGTGCAGATAACTTCCCAATAGCTTAATGCTAACATGTGAAAACTGTGAAATAACCAATGGGTTGATTATTTATTCGGTTCAGAAGCAGAACACAGCTGAAGAGCTTAAGGGAGTTAAGGAGTTGGCCGTCTCCATACAGTCAAAGGTGATGGTGTTCCCTTTAACCTGAGGCCGTGGGAGGAGGGGATGGCAGGCTATTCATTTTGAACGGAGCAATTACGGCACCTTGAGCGAGCTGGTCCTGAGCTTTCACATGCAAATTGACCTTGGCCTCGCATGGTGTTTTTAACTTCCCTGACTGGTTTCACTTCATTCCTGAGAATGGACCAGGAGGGTTTGACGATTTTAACTGCAGGTGCAGGAACGCAATTGGAATTAATTCTTGGATACTTTAATGAGATTAGAAAGACCGTCTTCCTGTGTGTTCCTGAAATTGCACTTTTGCAAGCTGTATAAACTACACTATGACAAGACAAAAGAAAAACGCTTTCAGCTTTGTAATTCTTTTCCAGCTGCAAATGAAAATATGCTTTCATCACGTTTAAGACTGCTTCTCATTTCTCGTGGGCTGAGCATTCAGACACAGAATGAAATAAACGGCAGCATAGATTGAAGAACATTTTGCGCAGCAAATGCATGGTTAATGTAACCATCCGAATCTCCTCATACTTACAATTGTTATAATTAGGAAATAATGCAATATGACCCACATGCTTCTATTTGTGTGGTTTATAAAATTTGGAAAAAAGGTTACGTACTATTAAAAAGGTCATTGTATTCAAGTTTTATGTTTTCTGATGGGTTTGTTTCTTTAAAATCACTATCCTCTCTGTTGCTAGATGAGCTCCAAATCCTGCAGTGTGTTTAATATGCTAAGTGTGTTTGAGGCTACAGTACCACCTCCTGTCTACGGGGGCAGAGCTCAGCAAAAAAATAAACACACTTGGTGAAACACAGGTCCCCCCCACAAGGCAATTTTTAAAAAAGTTGTAAAAATTGGCACATATGTTTTTGAAGTCATTTCCAGTCATTTAGGAGACTTTACCTTGTGGGGACTTGGGTTCAGGTCCCCACAGCGTGAGTGTGTTATCATACTCAAGTCCCCACAAGGATAGTAACACTCTCACACTCTCGCACTCTCACACACTAACACACTAACACACTAACACACACTAACACACACTAACACACACTAACACACACTAACACACACACACACACACTAACACACACTAACACACACACACTAACACACACACACACTAACACACACTAACACACACACACACACACACTAACACACACACACACACACACACACACACACACACTCATTAACACTCGCTCACTCAGCAAACACACCATTAGTGCAAGAGACCTACTGCATGAACACACTCTTAACCTGCTCTTCCTCACAGAAACCTGGTTGAACCCAGCCTCCGTGCCAGACATTGCCACAGCCATCCCTCCTGGGACGCCTAAGCCCAGAGGCAGAGTTGCTGTCATATTCAAGGACATCGGCTGCTACACCAACACCATGGATACAGCAACCAGAAGATATGGAGCACCTCACCTTCAAGCTACAAATCACAGTCAACTTTACCTGTGGGGAACCCTCATACACAGACCACCAGGACTCTGCACCAACTTCATCAGCAACATCATAGACTTCGTCGCACCCCTCATCATCGAATCCAGCACCTTCATTCTCCTAGGGGACCTGATCTATCACCTGGAAGACCGCACTGACCCACCTCAATAGCCTTCCTGGAAAATGTCAGGCACCTCAGTGTCATCCAGCACCAGGACAGACTATGCTACCGTTCGCATCAGCATTACCATCTCAAGCCACAGAAGACGCACCACCCCAAACCTCCTCGCTGCTGCTGGAACATCATCCTAGATATGGCCTGGACTTTCACTCTCTCTGAACACAGGCCCGAACCCACCAAGGACCAGACAAAAGACCTCAAGAACTTCAACTCCCTAGCCCCCATCAAGCACGGCAAAACAACAAGAACACAACCTCAAGCCAGTTAGTCAGAAGAACTGAGTCTGATAAAACAGCACTGAAATCAATAAGAGTCCAAGAGGAGAAAGAGCCAAGACTCTGCAGACAAAGACTTGTTCATGTCCGCCCTGACACACTACCATAGGCAAATCAGGAAGACCAAACACACATCCCTTGCAGACCAAATCAACAAAATAAATATTTGCCATTCAAGGACTTAACAGCGCCTGCAGCCACGTTCAACAACATCACCTCATCTCAAGAACTCTGCAACAGTCTACCGGACTTCTTTGACAACATCACATGCATATACACCAAACGACATCACAAGTCTCCCCATCTCAAACGAAGGACAGACCCTGAAAGTTTGGCCTGCCATCACCATAGTAAAAAAAAAAAAAAAACTTGAAGTCTATCCACTCTACAGCCCTGTAATACCCCTCCTCCCACCACGCCTTCAACAAGTGACTCACCCCAAATCAGCAAAGCCCTCAGCCAGATCCTCAATGCCTCCATCGACTCAGCCACCAACCTGAAGCCTGGAAACGTGGCAGTCACCTCCCAGTTCAACAAACCCTTGGCAAACCCTACCAAGCACACAAACTACAGACCGATCTCCCTCCTACTATACCCAGCCAAGGTTTTAGAGAAACTCATCAACAGACACCTCACCGACCACCTCGTCAACCACCAGTTTCTCTGCCCCACTAAGCCCGGATTCACACTCGCCACAGCATGGTAACAGCACTCATTGCTGTAACAGACAATATCCGCCTGATCCTGGACAGAAGAGACATCGGCACTCATCCTTCTGAACCTCTAGGCAGACTTCAACATGCTATCACACCCAACCCTCATCAGACACCTACACACAATGTGCACTCAATGTGCATTTATTTCAATAAATAGGACTTCACTAGCCAACGCCATCCATTACCACAACCACATCATCCTCTCATACACCAACAACACACAAGTCATACTGTCGCTTTCTGTCAAAACCCCCAACCAAGGAACAAGTTCACTGCCTGCATGACGAAGTCACTGCCTGGATGAAGTCAGCTATCTCAAGCTCAACACCGACAAGACAGACTTAGTGATCTTCAGAAGAAACACCTCACCCAGGGAATCCACCTGGTGGCTAGCTGACCTTGGGTCCACCCCCACTCCCAAAACCCACACCAGGAGCCTCGAGATAGTCAATGACAACAAGCTGTACATGTTTGCCCAAGTCAATAGTGAGAGCTCCCTGCTTCTACACTTTGAAGATGTGGAAGAAAACCTACAAATGGCTCTCAAGTAACACCAGAAAACAATCATCAGTAGCAGGCTGAACTACATAAACATCTTCTATGTCGGTATAACAAAGAAACTCACCAGTCAACCTTCCAAGCAGGACTCATCACACCACACTTCAGGGAGCTTCACTGGCTCCCAATTACACAAATGCGCCGAGTTCAAACTCTTCAACCACACATTCAAAGCACTACACAACACAGGCCAGGACCAGATGAACAATTGCATCTCCTTCAGTCAACCAGCCAGATACCTCCACTCAGCCAAACCCCTACTACCACAAATCCCACCAGTACAAAGAAATAGAGCTGGAGGTAGAGCCTCCTCATAATTTGCTTCTAAAGTGTGGCATGATTTCCTACTACATTTCAGAGCCTCCTCCTCTCGACTTATTTCGCAAGAAGCTGCAGACTTGGTTCATTGAGTAACCCCCACCTAAGACCTCAGGACAAGGCCAGCACTCCTCAAGGACAGGATAGCCTTGCGGGTGATAGCGCACTCAACAAATACGCATAACACTCTTACAAGATCCACATCCCATACCTTGTCTACAATATTCATGCTAATTCACCAACTGGACCCTGGTCGGGAAGTGGCAGAAGTACTAATGGATACACCCAAACCGCTCGATTCGCTAGAATGGAAATTACGCTTTTCATTCTGCACATAATGCGTATCCCATGGCCTTTCATAGACTCCATCCAGCTATAATATAATAGTTACAACTGGACGTATCCATGTCAACAGTGTATACTCTCCGACTGTTAGACCTGGCACCATTGGCGTGGGTCTCCCTTCCATTTTTCGCTGTTGTCTCCTCTGTTTTACTGGTGTTAGATGCTCTGGGCGCTGTGCCACTGCCATTCAGTGTCACAGCGCGAATGCTCCCTGTGTAAATATGTCTATGTGAATTGGTATACCCCTGATTGGCTTATTTGGTTTGACTGTTAGTCCCCAGTAGTGTGGCCTATGTGTGCCCAGGGCTGGTAAACCAAATGCTGCTGGTGGGCCTGCAGCACTGATGTGTGCCACCCACAGAAGCAGCTTGTAAAGTGTGTCTCAGACCTGCCACTGCAGTGTCTGTGTGCAGTCCAGAACTGCCATCTTGGCTGTGAAGTGCACTCACTTCCCAGCCCCTGAACCTTCCCTTGGCATCCTGTAAGTCACCCCTATGGTAGGGTGCCTTGTATGTGTAAGGCAGGACATGCCTTGGTGTGTGTGTAGCATGTCCTGGTAGTGAATTATGCCCCATTTCGTTTTTCACTACTGTAAGGCTACCTGTTCCTCATAGGCTAGAATGGGCAGTTTGACTATTACATTCTATAGTCCTAACTGACCCCAGGAACATGGTAGAAAAACGAATTTAGTATGCCTGAGCTCAGAATATTAAAATACATCTTTTAGTGAAGTTTATTTTTATATTCTGTGTTTGAAAATACCACTTTTAGAAGGTAGGTATTTTCTTGCCTAAGCCTTCCAGTGTGCTCTGCCGTTATGTGTATTGGCTGTCTGGGTTTAGAGGGACAGGACAGGCTGAGTCAGACCTGGGTTGAATAGAGAGATCTGCATTTAGAGTGTGGGGAGGGGTGGCTCCTTGACCTGAATAGGGCTGTGCCTGGCAAGGTGAATGCTGGCTCCACCTCCCACTGTGTGTCTGCTAGCAGACCCCTCTTTCTGAAAGGAAGGATGCAGCCTGGTAAACAAAGTGCTCCAGGCCTGAGCAGAACTGGTTCTGGCTAGGTTCAGTGACTGGTAGCTTCAAGGATCAAAGGCTTTTGGGGTATAAATATCTGTGCTCAAGCCCCTACATTTTGTATTGCTTTTGGATCTGGAGAGGAAACTCTGTCCGTGCCACTGGAGGAATCTGCAGGAAGTGACTGTCCCTGTGCTGTGTGTTGTTTCTTGCACTGGCCTGCAGCAGTGACCACTGGACCTTGAAGAAGAGGAAAAGGAACTCTTGAGAGAACTTTTATTTTTGTACAGCAATCACCCAAGGGCTAGGAAAAGAGCTAGCCTCCTGCTGGAGTCTCAGGCACATCAGACTCCACCACCAACCTCCTGCTTCCTCCCTGCGAGGACTGCTATCTGCTGAGGAGGCTCCTGTGAGTTCCAGGGCCTCTAGTCTGCATCAGAGAAAAGAGGGTAAGAAATCGACGCTAACGCATCTTTGCGGGCCGCTGCAGTCGAGAGCGCTGGGAAAATCATCGCGCTACTGCCGCCGAGGGCCCGCAACCCGAAACCATCGCTGACGCCCCTTTGCGAGCCGCTGCAGCCGAGACGCGCTGGAAAGATCATCGCGCTGCTGTCGCCGCGCACTCGCAACCCTGAAAGAAATCATCGCTTCGAGACATCGCAGTGCGGACGCCGTGCGTTCGCCACTTTGATCGCATCGCACCGAATTTCGTCGCTCCTCGCGGAGCGTCTTGTCTTCGCATCGCAACACGATCGCACAGCGCAACAGGATCACCGCATCGACTTCTCCCACGCGGCAAGAAAGTCATCGCATCGGCGGTCCAGCGTGCAGAAGTTTGTCGCATCGTCTCCGCACGCATCCCGCAGATCGGCGCATCATCCTCCCTTGCGGCAAGGATTTCAACGCATCGCCGGCCTCGCGTGCCGAGAATCATCGCTACAGCTTATTTGCGACACTTTGTTGGTTTTGCTACTAAACCCAGGTACTTTGTGAAAGAAAGGGTCGCAGAGACCACTGCTTTGAACTTGAACCTTATTTTTGCAACCTTTGAACTATTTTTGACAGCCCTTCAACAGCTATCCTATTTTTGACAGTATTGTGGCTTTTACAGTTATTGGTCTTGTGATAAATCTGCCTTTATATAAAGATACTTATTTTTTATAATAACTACTTGTGTGGTGTCCCTTTGTAGTGTTCCTCACTGTGTTACTGTGTATGATCATAAATGCTTCACACCCTGCCTCTGAGATAAGCCTACCTGCTCGTGCTACGTTACCACAGGGTTGAGCAGGGGTATTAAAGAGGGTAGCCCTCTCACTCTGACTTAGGAAGAAGGGTCCCTACTTGGACAGTGGCCAGCCATTGCCAACTAGAGACCCCCATTTCTAACATTGGTGGTTAGCGGTGAGGATCTTGACTTGCATTTATGATCGCATACAGTAATTATAGTGTACACTACTAGTGAGTGCAGACCATAACGTACCGCATACATTTTTTTGAGAATTTTTTTGCTCCTATATTGTGATTGATATTGCCGGTGATTTTTCACCCGCGCACATTTTCTGAGAGTTTTTGGGATCCTATATTGTGATTGATATTGCCGGTGATTTTTCACCCGCGCACATTTTCTGAGAGTTTTTGGGATCCTATATTGTGATTGATATTGCCGGTGATTCTTCACCCGCGCCCATTTATTGAAAGTTTTTGATCCCCTATTGTAATTGATATTGCCGGTGATTTTTCACCCGCGCACATTTCTGAGAGTTTTTTGGATCCTATATTGTGATTGATATTGCCGGTGATTTTTCACCCGCGCCCATTTATTGAAAGTTTTTTGATCCCCTATTGTGATTGATATTGCTGGTGATTTTTCACCCACGCACATTTCTGAGAGTTTTTAGGATCCTATATTGTGATTGATATTGCCGGTGATTTTTCACCTGCTTACATTTTTTGAGAAGTTTTCTTCTGTCCTTTATTGATATTGCCAGTTATTTCTACAATGGGCAAGCCCAGATCCAATGCCTCAGAAGATCTCTCCTGGGAAGAAGAGAAAATAGAAACCTACAATGCCAAGCAGCTCAAATATTTTTGCAAGCAATTCACAGTCCCTATCACAGGTCTCACTAGAAGGGAGGAGTATTACAAGGCGCTGAAGGCCTGGCTAGAAGCCAGGGATGCCCCTAAGGATCTAGGAGAGCTTGTGGAGGGAGGAGAGCAGCAGGGCGATGTAGTAGACTTAGTAGGAGATCCAGCCCTTTCCAACCCGGGCTCTAGTGTGTCCACTAAGGGTCTGTCCCCAGAAGAGCTGGAGGACAGGGAGAGAGATAGGCGGCATAATATGGAGATGGCTAAGCTTAAAATGGATGGTCACCGGGACCTAGAGAACAAGAAGTTAGAAATTGAGATTATGAGGATGAAGCTTGAGCATGAGAGAGTATTGAGGGAGTTGGAGATTAAAGCTAAGAGCATGGAAATCTCCCCTCTGGTGGCAGCGTACCTGTAGTGCACCCTGAGAGTAGGGTGTATATACCCAAGGAGGTTATTAAAGATTTCCACAAAAGTGAAGATATTGGGCAATGGTTTGCCGCTTATGAATTAGCCATGGTGTCCCACCGGGTCCCTGAGAAGGATTGGGGAGCGGGGTTGTGGGGACGCTTTGTGAGTGAGGGGAGGGATACCTTGTTGGACCTGCCCCCAGAAAGTAGGATGGTTTATGCCCACATGAAGGAAGCGTTGATGACCCGCTATGGTTTGACCCCTGAGATGTATAGACAGAGGTTTAGGGTCTGTAAGAAGCTAGAGGGTACCACGTGGGTTGAATATGTGTCCTTTTTTTGCAGAGCCATGGAACGCTGGGTAAAAGGTAGCAAAGTAGAAACTTTTGCACAGTTTTATGATTTGATTGCATGGGAGCATTTATCTAGTAATTGTTTTCCTGAGCTACGCCAGCACCTAATTGATTGCAAGCTGACTAACCCTAGAAAGCTTGCTGAGGAGGCGGACCGCTGGGTGAGCACCCGGGTCCGCAAGGGTCCAGTGGGAGACGTCGCCAAAGGTGGGCAGGGTCCCCAGCAGAGGAGTGGGGGGACAAGGGTCAACAGAGGGAGTTCCACCGAGGGCCCCAAAGTAATCCCCCAGGGAACCAAGCAGTGGTGTCCCAGCCCCCCCAAGAAAGGAGGACCGGGCCCCCAACAGGTAGGCCTGTTCCCAGGGGGCCCCCACGTGTTACAACTGTGGTCAAGTGGGCCACAGATATTTTGATCCCCAGTGCCCCCAAAGGGGGCCAGTGCACCCCCCGTGCACCACCCCGCCAGATTGCTAGTGTAGCCCTGGGAGAGGAGGAGATGGGTGCCCAAGAGGGGTGGGATCCCGTAGAATTGACCCTTGTCTCATTAGGGGACTTTGAGATGGTCCCCAAGCCTGCACTGCCTGCTAACACTAAAAAATACAGGCAGTGGGTGACCATCAATGGCCATAGGGTGGAGGCTCTAAGAGACACAGGGGCCAGTGTAACTGCTGTCAGCTCCCGGTTGGTGTCCAAAGAGCAGGTTGTCCCCCATGCATTCTACCCAGTAGTGTCCGCAGACAACTCAGAGAGCCAATGTGAGGTGGCTCAGGTTCCCTTTGAGTGGGGGGGGTCTCAGGAACTCTTCAGGTAGCTGTGAGGCCCGCCATGCCTGTAGACTGTCTGCTGGGCAATGATTTAGAGGACTCCCCGTGGGCTACGGTGGAGAGGAAGGCTCACTTAGAGATGTTGGGTCTGCCTGAGTGGGCGTGTGCTACCACTCGGTCCATGGCAGCCAAGGAGGGTGTTGAAAAGGATCTGGAGCCTGAGAGTAGGGCCCAGATCCCTGCCTTAGAGAGAAGGGGCAGGGGGCGCGGGAAGCCGGCCCCTTGGTTCCCACGGCCCAGGAAGGAGCAGACCCTGAGGGGGATGCCCTGGAGCCTACCGGGGAGCAGATCACCGAACTGGGGGACCTGCCTGAGCTGACCCATTGGCAGCAGGAAGGGGGACCCACCAGGGAGGAATTTTGTGAGCAGCAGAGAGTTTGCCCCTCTCTTGAGGGTATGCGGCGACAGGCTGCAGCCCAGGCAGAAGGTGACATGTCTGGTTCACATCTGATTTATTGGGAGAACAGTCTCCTGTATAGTGAGCCTAAGGTTGCTGAGCCAGGGTCAGCCCGTGTGCTGGTGGTACCCGAGTGCTTCAGAACCTTCCTACTGGGGTTGGCTCATGACATTCCATTGGCAGGACATCTGGGGCAGACCAAGACCTTTGAGAGGCTGGCCGCCCACTTTTATTGGCCCCAGATGCACAAGAGTTCAGACTCTCATTGCAGGACCTGTGAGACTTGCCAGGCAAGTGGGAAGAGTGGGGGAAGATCAAGGCCCCACTCCAGCCCTTTCCAGTTGTGAGTACCCCATTCGAGCGAGTGGGCATTGACATTGTGGGGCCTCTGGACCCCAAGACAGCCATGGGCAACAGGTTCATCCTGGTCTTGGTGGACCATGCCACCCGGTACCCTGAAGCCATCCCGCTCAGGACAGTGACGGCCCCCGTGGTGGGACGTGCACTGATGGGGATTTTCTCCCGTGTGGGATTCCCCAGAGAGGTGGTGTCTGACAGGGGGACCAACTTCATCTCCCAGTACATGAAGTCTCTGTGGAAGGAGTGTGGGGTAACGTATAAGTTCACCACTCCTTACCACCCCCAAGGTAATGGTCTGGTTGAAAGGTTCAACCGGACCTTGAAGGGCATGATCATGGGCCTAGAAGAGCCCCTGAGGCGTAAGTGGGACGTCCTCTTGCCATGCCTGTTGTTTGCCTACCGTGAGGTGCCACAGAAGTCCTTAGGGTTCAGTCCCTTTGAACTCCTCTATGGCCACCCGGTTAGAGGACCTCTGAGTCTGGTCAAGGAAGGCTGGGAGCAATCTCCCAGGAAACCTCCCCAAGATGTATTTAGCTACATGTTGGCCTTCAGGAACCAGACTCGGCGTTTCAGAAAAATTGCTGAGGCAAATCTGGAAGCCAGCCAAGAAGAAATGAAACGTTGGCACGACCAGAATGCCACTCTGGTCGAATTTCAACCTGGTCAGAAGGTTTGGGTACTGGCCCCAGTGGAGCCTTGTGCGCTCCAAGATAAGTGGACCGGTCCCTTTGAGGTGGTGGAGCGCAAAAGTCCAGTTACCTACTTGGTGGACTTTCAGTCTCCCAGGAACCCCTTGCGGGTCCTGCATGTGAACCGCCTAAAGCCCCACTTTGAGAGGTCTGAAGTGGGCATGCTTCTTGCCACAGATGATGGGGTTGAGGAGGAGAGTGAGCCTCTCCCTGACCTCCTGTGTGCAGAAGAGAAGGATGGGTCAGTGGAGGGTGTGATCCTCTCCACCACACTGACCCCTGAGCAGCAGAGAGATTGTCACCACCTGTTGGGGCAATTTTCTGATTTGTTCTCCCTGGTACCTGGTGTCACTGATTGGTGCGTCCATGAGGTGGATACCGGGGACAGTTCTCCTGTCAAGCACAAGGCTTACAGGGTAACTGACAGGGTCAGGGCTTGCATTAAGGAGGAGGTCTCCAAAATGTTCGCCCTAGGGGTGGTTGAGTCCTCTAGCAGCCCCTGGTCCAGCCCCGTGGTCTTGGTACCAAAAGCTGCGACGCCTGGTGCCACTCCTGAACTTAGGTTCTGTGTGGACTACCGAGGTCTCAATTCGGTCACCAAGACCGACGCGCACCCCATCCCCAGAGCTGATGAGCTCATAGACCGGTTAGGGGCTGCCCGGTACCTCAGCACGTTTGATCTGACGTCTGGGTACTGGCAGATCGCCTTAACTGATGGGGCAAAGGAGAGGTCAGCATTCTCCACACCAGATGGGCACTACCAGTTCCGTGTGATGCCCTTTGGGATGAAGAATGCCCCTGCCACCTTCCAGAGATTGGTCAACCAGGTGTTGGTTGGGCTGGAGGCTTTCAGTGCCGCCTACCTGGATGACATTGCAGTGTTTAGTTCCTCCTGGGAGGACCACTTGCGCCACCTCTGGGAAGTGTTGATGGCGCTGCGCAGAGCAGGCCTCACAATCAAGGCCAGTAAGTGCCAGATTGGGCAGGGTTCTGTGGTGTACTTGGGACACCAGGTGGGGAGCGGCCAGGTGGCGCCCCTGCAGCCCAAGATTGAAACCATCCTGGCTTGGGAGCCCCCAAGGACCCAGACCCAGGTGAGGGCCTTCTTAGGACTCACGGGTTATTACAGGAGGTTTGTCAAGGGGTATGGCAACATTGTTGCACCCTTGACTGAGCTGACTTCCAAGAAGCGGCCAAAGATTGTGAACTGGACTGACACCTGTCAGAAAGCCTTTGATGCCCTCAAAACTGCTATGTGTACAGCACCCGTACTCCAGGCGCCCAATTTTGCTAAGGAATTTGTTGTCCAGACAGACGCTTCAGAGCATGGGGTGGGGGCCGTTCTGTCACAGATAAATGAGGAGGGACTAGACCAACCTGTAGCCTTCATCAGTAGGAGGTTACTTCCACGGGAACAGAGGTGGAGTGCAATTGAGCGTGAGGCATTTGCTGTGGTCTGGGCACTGAAGAAGCTGAGACCATACCTGTTTGGGACTCACTTCCGGGTTCAGACAGACCACAGGCCCCTCAGATGGCTGATGCAGATGAGGGGTGAGAATCCCAAGTTGTTGAGGTGGTCCATTTCCCTACAGGGTATGGACTTCACGGTGGAACACCGCCCTGGTACAGAACACGCCAATGCTGATGGTCTGTCCAGATTTTTCCGCCTTAGCGATGAGAACTTCCAAGGGGATGGGTAGTTCTCCCCACATTTCAGCTGGAGGGGACGTGTGTTAGACCTGGCACCATTGGCGTGGGTCTCCCTTCCATTTTTCGCTGTTGTCTCCTCTGTTTTACTGGTGTTAGATGCGCTGGGCGCTGTGCCACTGCCATTCAGTGTCACAGCGCGAATGCTCCCTGTGTAAATATGTCTATGTGAATTGGTATACCCCTGATTGGCTTATTTGGTTTGACCTGTTAGTCCCTAGTAGTGTGGCCTATGTGTGCCCAGGGCTGGTAAACCAAATGCTGCTGGTGGGCCTGCAGCACTGATGTGTGCCACCCACAGAAGCAGCTTGTAAAGTGTGTCTCAGACCTGCCACTGCAGTGTCTGTGTGCAGTCCAGAACTGCCATCTTGGCTGTGAAGTGCACTCACTTCCCAGCCCCTGAACCTTCCCTTGGCATCCTGTAAGTCACCCCTATGGTAGGGTGCCTTGTATGTGTAAGGCAGGACATGCCTTGGTGTGTGTAGCATGTCCTGGTAGTGAATTATGCCCCATTTCGTTTTTCACTACTGTAAGGCTACCTGTTCCTCATAGGCTAGAATGGGCAGTTTGACTATTACATTCTATAGTCCTAACTGACCCCAGGAACATGGTAGAAAAACGAATTTAGTATGCCTGAGCTCAGAATATTAAAATACATCTTTTAGTGAAGTTTATTTTTATATTCTGTGTTTGAAAATACCACTTTTAGAAAGTAGGTATTTTCTTGCCTAAGCCTTCCAGTGTGCTCTGCCGTTATGTGTATTGGCTGTCTGGGTTTAGAGGGACAGGACAGGCTGAGTCAGACCTGGGTTGAATAGAGAGATCTGCATTTAGAGTGTGGGGAGGGGTGGCTCCTTGACCTGAATAGGGCTGTGCCTGGCAAGGTGAATGCTGGCTCCACCTCCCACTGTGTGTCTGCTAGCAGACCCCCTCTTTCTGAAAGGAAGGATGCAGCCTGGTAAACAAAGTGCTCCAGGCCTGAGCAGAACTGGTTCTGGCTAGGTTCAGTGACTGGTAGCTTCAAGGATCAAAGGCTTTTGGGGTATAAATATCTGTGCTCAAGCCCCTACATTTTGTATTGCTTTTGGATCTGGAGAGGAAACTCTGTCCGTGCCACTGGAGGAATCTGCAGGAAGTGACTGTCCCTGTGCTGTGTGTTGTTTCTTGCACTGGCCTGCAGCAGTGACCACTGGACCTTGAAGAAGAGGAAAAGGAACTCTTGAGAGAACTTTTATTTTTGTACAGCAATCACCCAAGGGCTAGGAAAAGAGCTAGCCTCCTGCTGGAGTCTCAGGCACATCAGACTCCACCACCAACCTCCTGCTTCCTCCCTGCGAGGACTGCTATCTGCTGAGGAGGCTCCTGTGAGTTCCAGGGCCTCTAGTCTGCATCAGAGAAAAGAGGGTAAGAAATCGACGCTAACGCATCTTTGCGGGCCGCTGCAGTCGAGAGCGCTGGGAAAATCATCGCGCTACTGCCGCCGAGGGCCCGCAACCATCGCTGACGCCCCTTTGCGAGCCGCTGCAGCCGAGACGCGCTGGAAAGATCATCGCGCTGCTGTCGCCGCGCACTCGCAACCCTGAAAGAAATCATCGCTTCGAGACATCGCAGTGCGGACGCCGTGCGTTCGCCACTTTGATCGCATCGCACCGAATTTCGTCGCTCCTCGCGGAGCGTCTTGTCTTCGCATCGCAACACGATCGCACAGCGCAACAGGATCACCGCATCGACTTCTCCCACGCGGCAAGAAAGTCATCGCATCGGCGGTCCAGCGTGCAGAAGTTTGTCGCATTGTCTCCGCACGCATCCCGCAGATCGGCGCATCATCCT
The DNA here is from genome assembly GCA_963921515.1 of Calotriton arnoldi. Lineage (NCBI taxonomy): Eukaryota > Metazoa > Chordata > Amphibia > Caudata > Salamandridae > Calotriton > Calotriton arnoldi. The sequence continues at coordinate 1,202,221 of CAWUFW010005356.1, read as the reverse complement.
CCCTTGCGGCAAGGATTTCAACGCATCGCCGGCCTCGCGTGCCGAGAATCATCGCTACAGCTTATTTGCGACACTTTGTTGGTTTTGCTACTAGACCCAGGTACTTTGTGAAAGAAAGGGTCGCAGAGACCACTGCTTTGAACTTGAACCTTATTTTTGCAACCTTTGAACTATTTTTGACAGCCCTTCAACAGCTATCCTATTTTTGACAGTATTGTGGCTTTTACAGTTATTGGTCTTGTGATAAATCTACCTTTATATAAAGATACTTATTTTTTATAATAACTACTTGTGTGGTGTCCCTTTGTAGTGTTCCTCACTGTGTTACTGTGTATGATCATAAATGCTTCACACCCTGCCTCTGAGATAAGCCTACCTGCTCGTGCTACGTTACCACAGGGTTGAGCAGGGGTATTAAAGAGGGTAGCCCTCTCACTCTGACTTAGGAAGAAGGGTCCCTACTTGGACAGTGGCCAGCCATTGCCAACTAGAGACCCCCATTTCTAACACCGACCATGTGACAATTATGCTTAGCACTATTCAGCTATGACATTTATCTCCAATTTTGTTAGCCCTTGCACTAGAGTCTCTTCCATAGACGACATTAAGGCAACACTACTCAAACTCTAAGCTTCACTAACCGGAAACTATTCCTCATTATATGCAGACAACAGAACTCCACCAGCAGAGTGAAGTTTACCGGCACGCTCACCCCTAGACTTCATCCCCCAGCCAGGAGACCTCTTTGCAGAGTGGTTGAGAAAGAGGGTGGGGCCTCCGATGAAGTCTGAGCAATCCCACTGTGGGGGACTTACTTGTGGGTGGCAATAGCCCAGAGGAGGAGGTGGTGGTGGTGGTCCCCAGGTCTCGAGGCGCTTTGCGGACACCCCTGCCCCCTCTTAGCCTTTCTTTAGCCCGGGGGAGGTGGTGGTCCCTGGGGCACAAAGAGCCTCAGGAGAGGGGCCATAAAAAAAAAAAAAAAAGGCCTCTGGGTCCTGGCCCACCAGGGGTCTGTATTCTTCTCAAAATCCTGCACATATTTAGTATCTATTGTCACTATTCAGACCATTTTTTTTTATTGTACTGAGCTAGTTACTGATTTAGCTGGCCTGGGCCGGCAAGTATCCTAGGCTCAAATGGGAAATCTTTACTCTCTCATATGATCAGGGTGGATCTGCAGCATCAGACCAACAGCTGTACTACATATGTAACCAAGCATAATATGCTCAATACTGGTTCTATACTCCCCCATTTTGACCCCACTTGGCAATCGAGGGAAACAGAGGATCACCAACCCATCTCTATGATATCTTGTACAAATAAATATAAGCAGACTGTTTTAAATTTATCTTGTTGGGTGCACGATATCAGCATGCAGAAAAAGTGCTCTAGGGCCCAGTTGAAACTGCTTTACTTCCCTGAGCTCTCACTCCTACACCACCCAGCCCTCACCCTGACAAGCAAGAGAAATCTTTACATTTGCTACACAAACTTAAATTAGACAAGTTTGGTAATGTATGCCCGAAGGCTCATTCATTCAGCTGTTAAACCTGGTCAGTGCTGATTAACATACCTCACTAGTGACAATTCTCTATTACAGACTGCAAGCCACCTTCAAAGCTACTTACAGACAGGGTTGTGGAATTCCTATACCCGTACGCTCAGGACATATTGTTTGGGGTCAAAGACGACAAGTTTTCATGTTTATTTTGTCCTTGGGACAGGTAGGCCCAACCCCCTGCAGCACAAACCCTTTGGCTGCCAGACTGCAGTACAACATTATGGATCAGTGAAGGGCATTGTCTGCAGTTAAGGTAATATTTGTGTCCATATGTTAATGCTGTTCGAACATGTATTTATGGTTCATTAATAGAAAGCCTTTATTATTAGGGCGAGAGCTCTAAGGAAATGTTGTAACTTCAGGCTGCACTACTGACAGTGGTTCCAGTATAAAAACGTGTACGCACATTTGCAAAGTTTAACAATATGAGGCTACGTATAATGCGTTCAGTATGCTATCTTTTTGATGCAAATATATGCAAAAGCTTGAAAGCAAGATTGAATATTTTTTGCTTTCAAAATAAAATGTTCATAAAAACATGCAACTAGGAACAAAATGATTTGCTAAACTACTGTGAAATTTTAGGTACCATTTCTTTGAAGCATCATTTAGTAAAATGTGTTGATGCATGCTAGTATTTCCCCAAAAATATTTATAATGGGAAATCAGTGTAACCAGCTTCAACAAAATTATAGGAAACATGACTATAAACAAAAACTGGTAAAGCCAATAGGTAGGACATTGATGGTCAGCCTTTTGGTTTTGTCAACGTGTGTCTTCTTTTGAAATGGTTTTTGTATAACTTTATTGTTGTGGGAGCTGCCGGCCTTCGTCATTATAACAAATATTGGCAAAAACAAAAATATTTTTGGTCTCAAAAACTACACAATGCCACAGTAGTGGCTGGCATTGAACAAAACTACTTTGCATGGTGATATGCTCCTTTTGAGAGAGGAGAATGTGGTCACTCACAGTGAAGCCAGCCAGTAGATAGAGAGAGACAGAATTTTAATAAAAACTAAAAGTCTTGGTCAAAGCCAAACCTAAATAGGGGCCTGTTAGAAATGGGATCTCTGGTTGGCTAAAGCTTGCGCCAAAGCCAGGCAGAGACCACCACTCTAGTCAGGGCAAGGGAGTTACACGCCGAAGATAACCCCTGCTCACCCCTTGGTAGCTTGGTACGAGCAGTCAGGCTTATCCCGGAGGCAATGTGTAAAGCGTTTGCGCACGCGCACAGCAACAACATCCCAGGCACACCACAAAAGGAACTCCACACAAGGTTATATCAAAAATAGCCTTTGTATTATCATAAAACACATTAGAATAGTACTCACATAATACACATCGTGCCACCTTTCACGGGGTCATATTTACAAGGGATTATTTACATCTGACAGGGCCAACTGGACCACTGTCAGAACCAGCACAAAGCGAACTTAGTAACTGTAGCACTTATAATAAATGTAGCACACATCATAAACGTACAACCAGTAATCACTGGTAACCACTGTACTCCGCATCAGCCTGTAACATAAACCACATTATGCACAGTATCACATTAGGCGCAAAATACCTTATACGCCAACCTCATAAGCCTAAACACATTAGACCAGAACCTCCTAAGCATAACTCACATTAGGGGCATAATTCACAGTAGAGAATAACTCACAACCTAAACGCATTAGGGAATAATAACCTCACAAGCATAACACATTATGCAAAACCTCATAATTATGAAAGTACATTTAGAGGCATAAAACAGGGTGCGTAAATCATAGTAAATGCATCACATTTCCTAGCACGACATAACTCGCATTAGCACCTAACCTCCTAGTAAAAAGAACCCTAGCAGAGGCATAAATCACATTTAGGGCCTGGCGCCCTATAATCCTAACAGTCCCCCTGGCCAACTGGCCATCTCAAAAAGGGGCTCAAATGCCCTATGTCCCAAGAGTCAGGGCGCGCTGCCAATGCAGCAGAAGTCAAGGGTGCGCAATTGCGCAAACCTAAACGTTGCAGCTGGCACTAAGTGCTGCGCAGCTGTGAAAGTATGGGGCAAAGGAGTGCATCTCACTCCTAACTTAAAAAGACATGTCCCCAAGAAAGAATAGCCTAAACGGTGCAGCTGCCCACTACTTGCTGGGCAGCTGGGAATCAAAATGTGGCACTGGTACTCACTGTGCCCTCTAGACAAAAGATGCCAAACGTGGCAGCTGCCCACTGTCAGGTGGGGCAGCTGGGGGAAAATGCCTTGGCACTACGGTGCCCTGGGGACTCTCGATCGCGCCCAACAATTGCGCCCAAAAGTAGCAGCTGCCCGTGCTGGTGCGGCGTAGCTGTGAGCAAAGTAAAGGGGGCTCTCCAAACCCAACTTGTCCCCTATCGGTGCAGCTGCCCACTGTCAGGTGGGGCAGCTGGGAAAATTGCCAAACCAAAGGACCCGGGCACCCCTGGGCCCTCTGGACCCCCACGGGGGCCCTAAAACAATGTAGGCGAAGTTGGAGCGGCCCGCTCTCCTGCGGGTCCGCTCGGGAGGTAGGCACTGCCTGTGCCGGGATTTTGCTCCCCCCCCCCCAGCCATCCTTTACTCACCGGGCTCTGGGGGCAGGACTCTCCTCTCTGCTGCGGGACCGGCCTCACTTCTCCCAGTCTCCTCCATGCGGGGCTTCCCTCAGCTTACGGGAGCCCCGCCCGACCACAGGCTTCTTCCCGCTTCACCCGGGCCCCCTCCTGGGACCCGGGACTTGGGATGCAGCACTTCCTCGACGGCGCCGGGGCTCCCCACAGGTCACGGGAGCCCCGGGCAGCAGGACATCGCTCGGCCTGCTCCTTCACTTCCTTTCTCGGCCAGGCTGCAATTGGTCAGCCGGCCGCTATGCCCCGCCCACAACCAGGCAACAGTGCCCGTCTTCCGGGTCGCGCACAGCCGCGGCCCGGCAGTTTTTTTCGCGGCAATGAGGAGTAGGCTCCCTCGTAATTTCAAAGATAAAGCGGGGTGGGCACCCGCCATTTCAAATAACAGGAGAGCGGGGTGGGCACCCGCTCTCCACCAAGTACAGCGTGCAGCCATAACGCGGCCACAATCAACAAGAACGCGGGGTGGGCACCCGCTCCAGCAGCATCACTGGGGGAATCCCTCACACTGGGATTCCCTCGAAAAAGGGGCGGCAGCACAGCGCTGCGCAGCCCACGCTCCTGGCAGACAAGAGCCAGGGGTTCTGCAAAAGGGAACCAGCACTCCTAGAATAAATAAAGCGCTCTCCATCAGCTGGGCATTTCAAAAGATAGCGCTCCCAGGCGCTAGATGAGGCAAAAGTCCAGAAGCAAAGAGAGCAAGTCCCTAGAGAGGAAGGGGCATAGCTGGGCCCAGGGGCCAGCACACAGGGCCCTCCAGCAGGGAGGCAGCCCCCATGGCGGTCCCTCCTGGACCCCAGCAGCAGCAAGCCCCCTCCGTCAGGAACAGAACAGGAACACTGAACAACCTTCATGGGGTCACAGCCCCTTCTTTTATACACCATTTTCCTTTGTCTACAAAGTGCAGGGCATGGGGGAACCAGATGCAACTGGTTCAGGAGCACTTTGTTATGATGACTCCTTCTTTCCTTGCACAGGACAGGCTAGGGACATCAGACGCACCACAGGGGTGGAGCCAGCATTGTACAGGGCAGGCACCATCCTATTCAGAGTCAGGGGATTACTCCTCCCACTACCCTTAGCCCAGGTGTCCTATTCAGCCCAGCGCTGACTCACCCTGCCCCTCCTGGAGCCACACACACCTCCCAGCCCCTGTCACTCACAAAGCCAGACATGCAATCTACATCAGGCAGGCAGGCACAGAGCACACATAAATGCCAACTTCTAAAAGTGGCATTTCTACACCAGCCATAATAAATCTGCGCACACCATTGCGCAGCATTTATTCTCACGAATTCACACATACTATACTTGACCACACTGCTCCTCTCATACCAGGAATTACCACTGGCACACAGATCCCCAATGCATTCCTATGGGAGGCAGGTTAATCTCACTAAATGTGCACAGAGCGCGCACGCACTTTCCACTGGACCACAGTGCGAAAGTGCCCAGAGGCCTAAAACCACCAACACTAGGTTACAGACCAGGCAAAAAGTTTAGGGGTGAACCTGCTAAAAAGGGCCAAGTCCAACAGGGCCCAACTTCTTAAACAAAGGCACAAAAGAATAGCCATGGTATATGTCCTTGCATTCGTGCAGATTTACAGCTTTCATGAAATTACAGGAGTTGGATTTCAATATAGTCAGCATACCAATCGTCATTGCAAAAAAGAAAAGAAAATGGCTCCGCAGCCAATTAGCAACATCCCCAAACTACATTTCCAGAGTTTCTGAAATTAGTTTGCCAACAAAAACAAAGTCATTGAAATCACTTTAATCCATGATAAAAGACCGGAGAACCTTTCACCGATGTTCAGGTAACCAGATAAGTACTCTTCTGTTCGTTTACAGGCCTATTTTACCCTCCCACTTCACCACCCGTCGCACAGAGTGAGGGACAGCTTTGGTCCTTGTAATTATCCAAATGTATACCTGTTTTTTTCCTTTCCTGCAGCAAGGATTCCCTGCAGCCTGTGTGGAGCGTGGCAGAAGCTCAGCTAGTGCAGCCACGGAAGCAAAAGAGGTGGGATCGGCCCCCCAACATAGACAACCGCCCTACAGTGTGGCGTCTGAGTGTCGTTCAGTGAGTGCTGCTCTCTTCTGTTCACTCCTCGTGTTGCACTTCAGTGCACAGCTGTGATGTCAGCCAGGAAGTAAAATGAGGTGCCTCCGGGTGAGGAGTGGGTTCTATTCCGCAGGGCCTTTTTCTCTACATTTTTGTTGTGGTCATTGCTCCTGATTGGGTGACCCTCCACATTCACCCACAAAGACACCACTGTGGTGTTTACTAATGATTTTGATTTGGCAATTACTAATGATTTTGATTTGGCAATGTGGGCAAGAACCCCGCTAGTCAATGAGTGCGTGCCAAGCATAGGTTAGGTGGGTTGTGACTTAAGAGAATTGAGCATGAAGAGGCTCAAGAGTTTGGGGACAATACAGACTCTGGGAAATAGACTGGCAAGACCAGGGGCAGTACTTAACATCATGGCTGAACATTTAATGGTAGAGCAATATGCCGAAGGGGAGGAGGAATTTATACCATTTGAGCCAGGCTCGTCAGAGGCCAAAGACTCCTCCATGCAGATGACGCGGTCAGGCAGCTGTTGATTTTTTCATTTCACCACCTAGAACTCCTCCCACAGAGAGAAGAAAAATCTCCAGCCCAAGACGCATTAGAACCTAGGGGCCACAGAGGACAACCAGTCCCATGAATGCAAGAAAAAACGGGACCGCCAAGGACAGTTAAGATTCTCTAACTCTGGAAGGACGATATACACCCGGGATAAGCACCTCAAGATTCTTCTTCCTATGCGGAAGACTCCAGCATGGGATGGAGACACTAAAGATGGGGAGTGGCGGCTGGCATGTACAGAGGGTGGCAGGGCGGGTGGCAAAAATGAAAAAAAAAAACACTTACCTTGATATGCGATGTCCTCCTCCACCGGTCTACCCTCTTCCAGGTAGGCTCCAACGCGGACCCAGCCAACTCCCCTAACCAATCCTGGCGCTGCTCTCGCGAGCATGAGAGCAGCACTAGGATTAGAGAAAGCAGCCTCACTCAGCACTCTTAAGAGCAATGGAGGTCTACGCTTTCTCTAACCCACCTGTCTTAGATAGCTGAGTTAGAGAATTTTAAAATGCCCATGTCTGGCTGGCCGCCGCAAGACAGCCGGCCAAATGGACATGCACATTTAAAAAATTAAGCGCACAGCTCCCTGCTGCCACTCAGCAGCAATGGCCCGCCCCATCCTGACACTTAGTTCAGAAATGGTTGGTTGCTGAAAAATAAAATGGTAATAAATAAATGTTAATACCATTGAGTTTTTCAGCTCTGGCCTGGGGCTTTTCTTTGTGGGGAGGCGCTCCTCGGTTCAAAGGGAGGAGCAACCCCTGACTATGTGAACATCCAGATTAAGTCCAACAAAGACTTGGCCCAAGTAATTCATGGTGGCCCTTATCTGACTCCAGACACTGTAGAGTAGAATATTCGAACACAAACTTCCTCTGGCATGCACATGCTGTAGGAAGCTGGCTCTGTATAAACTATACCAAAGTGAGGTATAGTGTGCACAGAGTCCAGTGGAACACAAAAGGTAGGCAGAGGTAAAGTAGATAGCACCTCACTCTCTATGTGTGGTAGTGTGGTCGAGCAGTAAGGCTTTATCAGAGGACAGTGTTAGGCATTTGTTGTACACACTCAGTCAGCAAATGAATTCACAAACTTTAAGACTGAACTTCAGACCAATTGTTTTTGTATAAAAATATTCTTTAGTTATTTTTTTTTTTTTTTAGAACCAAGCAAGCCTGGCACAGGTAAGCAATAAATACTTTGTAGTAGTAATGCAGTTTGTAAATAGTTTGAATTGCAATTGTAAATGTACTTGGATTTGATTACAGTAGTGTTACTGATAATGCAATGCTTTTCAGAATACAGTAGATATACTTTGTATAGGATTTTTAGTAAAATTACAGGCAAGTTACTTTTGAGATAACTTTTTTTACAGAGTGCAGTATTGCTGGATACTGCACTGGGACATTTCCTGTAAACAGGTAAGTAAAAGCGTTTTTGTTAGTTAGTACAAATTTAAAGAATTTCTTTAGGTTTTCCAACTCCACACTTAGAAACTTTTCATAAAAAACTGTCAATGTTATCCTATGGAGAAAAATAGTGTTATCGGTTTAAAGGTAAGTACTTTGTTGTGGAAGTTGGGGTTGGACTCAGGGGTCCCCCAGGGTCAAGGATGCACTCCTGTTAAACCCTCAGCGGCACTAGGGCGGCCGGGTGCAGAGTGCTGAAGCCCAAAGTTATCCAATGGGGGATAGGGGGCCTCCGGTTGGTGGCTGCCGACGAGCAGGCCACTGGGTTGTGGGAGCAAAGCTCCTGGACTTAAGCTCAGGGCAAATGGGGGTTTAGGCCAGCACAAAAGATGCACCCTCAGCGGCACTGGGGCGGCCGGGTGCAGAGTGCTGTTTTGACATCGGAAGCCCTGTAGCTTTCAAAGGAGAGTCTCCGGTGTGCAAAAGCACTGCAGGCTCGGGGACGAAGGTCTTCTGGGTGCGATCACCACTTGGAGAGGTAAGTTGGGATCTTGGGGGTTGGTTAGGTACCGTCGGTTGGGCCACCCAAGGCCGTGGGGCGTCGGGGTGCCTTTTAGGGTCGGATCTTCTTAGCAGTTCCTGGTCACGTTTGGGGGGACCCTCTGGTTTGAGGCTGCAGGTGTCGGCTGGAGACTTGAGGCAGGTCAGGGGTCACCGGATCTCGGGTCAGGATCGCCGGGGGGGACCCCCTCTTGGTGTTGGCTCACTCAAACTCGGGCCGTGGGCGTCGGGTGCAGAGTGGTGCAGACCCGCGGATCCATGCGGAACTGGAGTCTGTTTGAACAAATCCGGTGTTCACGGGAGACAGTCTTTGGGATTGAAGGAAGGCAGGTCCTCCTGCTTTGTCGAGGTTGCTGACTGCAGGACACACCAGGATTTCGCTGGAGCAGGTTCAAGGTGGGGACAGGACGGTAGGGCTGGGGCCAAGTCAGTGGGCGTCCTCCTCTTGTTAGCTTCGGCACAGCTGTTCGGTCCTTCTTTTACTTCTTGCAGGTTCTTGTCTGAGGAAGCAAGGTTCAGGGGTGCCCCTAAATACTAGATTTAGGGGTGTTACAGTTAGGTAAAAAGGTTGGGATCAATGGGTCCCTTCCCTGGGGTGGGTACACCCCCTATTATGCTACCCTCCAGTGGGAGAGGGCATAAGCCATTACCTGGTTGGCTGCCCCCCCCCCCCCATCTGCAAGATGGCGGGGACAGAGTGGTGCTTCACCTCACCTCCCCCAACTGAGGGGTGGAAATGGCAGAGGTGGGCACACCTCTCTTCCTCACTTATTTTTCCCGCCGGTTCTCCCACCCAAAGTGGGGGTCAGAACCAGTGGGGAACAGTTGCTGAAAGCAGCAGGTGGCCTGGGGAAGCTCACAAAGGCGGCAAACCTTTGAAGCTTCCCCTTCGTGAACCCTGCCCATCCTGGGGGAGGAGGCTTGGCACCTCGTCCCAGGATGTGCATAGTTTCGGGCCCCCCGAGAGCAGCAGGCTCTCGACCCAGGGGTCCAGAAACATGTCTGGTGGTGGCAGCTGAAAGCAGCCACTCGGCCTGGACACTAGTGGTAGGTCGTTTTTCTGGGGGCATCTCTAAGACGCCCTCTGTGTGCATTTTTCATTAAACCCCACACTGGCATCAGTGTGGGTTTAATGTGCTGAGAAGTTTGATACCAAACTTCTCAGTTTTGAGTACAGCCATTACGGTGCTGTTGAGTTAGTAATGCTAAAACTCCCAGCACCATATACTCTTAATGGCAGCACTGCACTTATGCACCTGTACCCTCACCACTGGTATTGTGCACCCAGCTAGAGGGGTGACTGATCTATGCCAGGGCAGTGGGTTGTAGGCATGGGATGTGTGCCATGTCGACTCTTCACTTTGTTCTGCACCAAAACATGCAGCCTGCAAAGGCAGTGTGTGAGTGTTATGGTACAAGGCCTCTAAGGGTGGCACAATAAGTGCTGCAGCCCTTAGAGGTCTTCCCTGGTCACAGTGCCCTGTGTACCTGTGGTACCATTGACCAGGGGTGACCTGTGGCTAGAGATGCCAATTGGGTTTTGTTTTTAATGCAGGTTTAGGGAAAGAACATAGGCCCTGGGCACCTGATTGGCAGGAGCCCAGGGCACACTTAGTCAAAGCACATCAGCAGTTCAGCAAAAAGTGGGGGCTGCCATGCAGAAAGAGGGCACTTTCTCACACATGCCAGAAGATAAGTACCACATTAGACCTTTGGAACGAACCCAATCACCAAAAATTGCAGCTTATTTCAGTAACAAGCTCCGACAACCTTTGGACAAGAAGTCCATGTGTGTCTGGGGCAAAATGTCCCCATCCCTCCTTAAAGGGCAAAGTAGGTTAACACCAGAAATTGATGTCAGAATGACTACATTCCATGCCAAACTCCAAACAAGCATTGAAAATGCAATAGGTCTCGCCCTCGTTTAAGTTAAAGCAATTCTGTTTGTAATTAGGCGGCTTTTTAGCTTCGCTTTTATTAGTGTTTTTCAAACTTTCATGTACAGAACATGCATGCATGCATACATTTGTATTTATGAGAAGTAGAGGTAGAGAGTAATAGAGAAAGGTAGAGAGAGGTAGAGAGTGAGTAGTATATAGTGAGTAGTATATAGTGAGTAGTATATAGTGAGCAGTAGAGAGTGAGCAGTAGAGAGTGAGCAGTAGAGAGTGAGCAGTAGAGAGTGAGCAGTAGAGAGTGAGCAGTAGAGAGTGAGCAGTAGAGAGTGAGCAGTAGAGAGTGAGCAGCAGAGAGTAGTAGAAAGTGAGCAGCAGAGAGTAGTAGAAAGTGAGTAGTAGAGAGTAGTAGAGAGTAGTAGAGAGTAGTAGAGAGTAGTAGAGAGTAGTAGAGAGTAGTAGAGAGTAGTAGAGAGTAGGTAGTAGAGGGTAGTAGAGAGTAGGTAGTAGAGAGTAGTAGAGAGTAGGTAGGAGAGAGTAGGAGAGAGTAGGTAGGAGAGAGTAGGAGAGAGTAGGTAGGAGAGAGTAGGAGAGAGTAGGAGAGAGAGTAGGAGAGAGAGTAGGAGAGAGAGTAGGAGAGAGAGTAGGAGAGAGAGTAGGAGAGAGAGTAGGAGAGAGAGTAGGAGAGAGAGTAGGAGAGAGAGTAGGAGTCAGTAGGAGTCAGTAGGAGTCAGTAGGAGTCAGTAGGAGAGAGTAGGAGAGAGTAGGAGAGAGTAGGAGTCAGTAGGAGAGAGTAGGAGAGAGTAGGAGAGAGTAGGAGAGAGTAGGAGAGAGTAGGAGAGAGTAGGAGAGAGTAGGAGTGAGTAGGAGTGAGTAGGAGTGAGTAGGAGTGAGTAGAGAGTGAGTAGAGAGTGAGTAGGAGTGAGTAGAGAGTGAGTAGAGTAGAGTGGAGTAGAGTGGAGTAGAGAGTGGAGTAGTAGAGAGTAGTAGAGAGTAGTAGAGAGTAGTAGAGAGTAGGAGAGAGTAGGAGAGAGTAGGAGAGAGTAGGAGAGAGTAGGAGAGAGTAGGAGAGAGTAGGAGAGAGTAGGAGAGAGTGAAGGAGAGAGTGAGTAGGAGAGAGTGAGTAGGAGAGAGTGAGGAGTAGAGTGAGGAGTAGAGTGAGGAGTAGAGTGAGGAGTAGAGAGTGTGTAGTGAGTAGAGAGTAGTAGAGAGTAGTAGAAAGTGAGTAGTAGAGAGTAGGTAGTAGAGTGAGTAGTAGAGAGTAGTAGAGAGTAGGAGAGGAGTAGAGAGGAGTAGAGAGGAGTAGAGAGTAGGAGAGAGTAGGAGAGAGTAGGAGAGTAGGAGAGAGTAGTAGAGTAGGAGAGAGTAGTAGAGTAGGAGAGAGTAGTAGAGTAGGAGAGAGTAGTAGAGTAGGAGAGAGTGAGTAGGAGTGAGTAGGAGAGAGTGAGTAGGAGAGAGTGAGTAGGAGAGAGTGAGTAGGAGAGTAGGAGCGATTGAGTGAGTAGTAGAGATTGAGTAGGAGAGAGTGAGTAGTAGAGAGTAGTAGTGAGTAGGAGAGAGTAGTAGAGAATGAGAAGTAGAGAGTGAGTAGTAGAGAGTAGAGAGTGAGTAGTAGAGAGTAGAGAGTGAGTAGTAGAGAGTAGAGAGTGAGTAGTGAGTAGAGAGTAGTAGAAAGTGAGTAGTAGAGAGTAGGTACTAGAGAGTGAGTAGTAGAGAGTGAGTAGTAGTGAGTAGTAGAGAATGAGTAGTAGAGAGTAGTAGAGAATGAGTAGTAGAGAGTAGTAGAGAATGAGTAGTAGAGAGTAGTAGAGAGTAGTAGAGAGTGAGTAGTAGAGAGGTTTGGCGCCTTATGATGCACTGGGTTCGCATGACAGTGTGTTTTGTGTTAAGTTTGTGCTACTTTCATCCAGTTGTAACCATAGTGTATGCTGATTTGTGACAGTGCCCCGGATCTGGTCGCACTTGGCAAACTATACGACTTTGTGTCCGTGCTGTGCGCATAAAGGTGAGAGGGCTCTGTGTAGCCGCTCTAGGGCGAGCTGTATTAGTACAACAGGTTACAAGCAGTGGCTATCAGATGTTTATTTAAAAACTCCCTCGTGTCGATGTTTTTAGTATTCCGAGGGCGAGCTAAAGGAGAAAATTCTCCCATTCCTGGTCATTGGGCGACCTCTGCTTTGCTCACGCTTAGGGCGTGTCTGACTCCAAGTAAACCTGAACAGGAGGCCTCGGGCATTTCCCTTAATGCAACACGCCAAAAGAAGTCCTACAAGCCACAGAAAGCGTCTTCGGGACTGCCAGGTCTGTTCTAGAAGGGACTACACGCGCTGCACTGGTGCTGCACCGCCGCCATCATAACAGGGGCATGCTTCCGTTTAGTAAGACTTCACAGCATCCCATCAAATAACTGGTGTGGTAATAATGGCATTAAAACACTTCAAATTACTAGTGTATTAGCCACTTAGTTGCACATTTTATCGACCTGGGAAGGATGCAAGGCTTACCAAACACACACTGCATCGGCTTTGGAAGGATGAAGGGCTCGCCCCACCCATTAAGAGTTACCGGTAAGGGCCAATTGTACACTTCCACTGTATGGAAATATTGACAACACCTCACCAGGGGTAGCAAGCACTATATAATTGCAAACCTTTTCCCTCCACTCTCCTTCCCAATCTAAACAACTGACCAACATATTGCGGCTTTTTTAGGTGTAAAGCATCTAGTTTAAGGAAATGTTTAACACCCGTTGTAGACCGCTTTGCTTTAGGCGGTGAATTTTGCCTAACAAAAGATGGTCCATAGACACTTTTGCAACACTTGCTTAGACGCTAGGAAACTGCCAGGCTGCAGCGCGTGTGGGCACCGAAGCCCGGGGGCACCGCTGTCACCACCCCCGCCAGCACACATGCCCAGGTGCGCAGACACACGCCGGGCTCTGGGCCTCAGGCCCCGCCTGCAGATTCGGGAGGAACGCAATGTAATTGCAGAGCTTCGTTTTAAATTGCTACTTTACATGTTATGTAGCAGTATATGCACAAAAACAAACAACTGAAAAATGACAAGAGGGTGCTTCATAGGACGCGAAGATGTCATGCTTCAGGGACAAACACTAAACGCCTTTCAATGCCAGGTTGTACTTCTAGGGGTTGCACCCTCTCTTTCTCTTTCCTTAATACATGCATTGAAAGAGTTAAAATGGTGGGCGAGGTGCCAACCCGAGAAAAGGCGTCAATCCGAGGGGCGGTGGTAAGACCGAGCCAGAGGGTGGAGTGTAGAGGTCAAGGGTGGAGGTGAAGAGAGAGGGAGAGAAAGGAACACGAGAGAGAAATACATAGAGAGGCGATTGTGTGTGTGTGTGTGAGAAAGAGAACGGTAACCGAGAAAGAAATATTGTGAAATATTCCACCACCGACGCCGGTGCGCTTAAAGATTGCGCGCCTCCCTTCCGCTCTACACACACAAAATGTGATGTTTGCGGAAACCGGCGCAAATATTGCCACAACATGCCCCCATTCAATAGAAAGCATTGAGCCTGGCAGGCGCTGCGCCGAGCTGGGTGTGTTTATGTCCATGTAGCGCCGTGTGCCAGGCTGCAGCGCGTGTGGGCACTGAAGCCCGGGGGCACCGCTGTCACCACCCCCGCCGCCGGCAGCACACACGCCCAGGTGCGCAGACACACGCCGGGCTCTGGGCCTCAGGCCCCGCCTGCAGAATTGGGAGGAACGCGATGTGGTGTGGAAATCAGCAGAGCAAGAAAAAGCAAAACTAAACCAGGCAACAGAGAAAAGCCACGTCGAATTCCTCTACAATGCTGCCTAACGCGATCTACGAGGTGAGGCGGGTTCAAAGTGCAGTGGTTGAGAGCGCCCAAGTGCAGCTTACATATAACAAGCGGCAGTGAAAGCGATCGCTTTTCGTTGCTATAACAACGAAAGCATCGCAAGATGGCGTCGGACTGTCCACAGTCCGTACGGACACGCGCATGCTGTCTGCTTTGGACAGATGGCAAGAGCAGCCATCTTTGTCCTTGCAGGCGCGTGCATGAGCCCACGGGAAGAATGGATTCCAAAAGGTCCTCTCTGGCGAGAGCAGCGCATGCGCTGCTTTCGCCAGGCGAGACCTAACAAGCGCGGGAGGGGGCCTGCGCGATTCCCTTGCGGGAGCGAGCAGCAAGGCACGATAATTGATAACATATGGCGCCAGCTGCTCGCTCCCGCAAGGGAATCGCCAAACGTGCATGCGTTGCCATTGAAGGCAATGGAAAGCGTGCACGTTTTTGGGCGAAAAAGGGAATCGACGGCTAAAGGTCTTTTTCCTATGCAGCGAATGCGCGCTGCGTAGGCGAGACCTAAAAAGGAACTGATCATTCCAGAAAGACATGGCAGGGTAAACTCAAGGACATCACTGAGCCACTGACCAAAATTTTGGATATGACAGAAGAGGCCAAGGAGTAGGAAGCAATGTTTCCCCAGAAATCTTGTCATGCTGGGTGCAATACACTATGTGCCTGCTGGGTAAAGCAACTTGTGCGCTATCCACAGAGAGGAGGCATTCTCGTCTTACACTTGTAAACCCTAAATTAAGGGACTACATGCCCTGCAAATCAGGGCATATTGCACAGCAATGTATGTTTGAGGACCCGCTTCTAAAGGAACTGGGTAAGTTGGTAGCAACTTTTAAAACTCTTGAAAAAGCCCAAGCTTCAATTAAAAAGTTTTTTTACTCAAGCTTTTTGTTGGGTTCAGCCCAAGTAGGAGCCTCACAACTGGGCGGGTTTCTATTTAAAGCGAGACAGGCCAAGGCTCCAGGATGGGCCTTTGTGCTTCTTTCTCTTCCAATGGGAAGTAGTGGCCAATGAGCCTTTAAGGAGGTGGCCAATATCTGGGAGATTACACAGGTTAATATTATCAATTTTTTTCCTTCTCAATATGGGGGGCATATTAGTGTCTTTCCAGCACAGTTGACATTGCTTGGTAGGGGACCTTCAGCTTCTTCAAATAGTAATGTAGTTTCATGTAGAATTTTATGGCACTACCGACAGAAAAGGAGCCCATGAACACTATTTCTCAGTGAAGGAGGAAGCTGCACTTGTAAACAAGGAAGTGAGCAAAATAGAAGAAAAGGGGGAAATAGTGCAAACTACCCTCCATCCAAAAGGAGTCTAGAGAAACATCTTCCTAATGGCGAAAAGGACAATGTCCACTGTTAGACCTGGCATCCTTGGCGTGGGTCTCCCCTCCATTTTTTCATAATGCCTCCACTGTTGTCGATATGTTTTTGCTGGACTAGATGCTCATGGGCACTTTGCCACTGCTAATCAGTGCCAAAGTGCAAGTGCTCCCTATTGTAAATTGTGATGTGAATTAGTGACTCCATGTTTGGCTTATTTGAATTACTGTCAGACCCTAGTACAGTGCACTGAGTGTGCCCAGGGCTTGTAAATCAAATGCTGCTGGTGGGCTTGCAGCACTGGTTGTGCCACCCACAGAAGTAGCTTGTAAAGTGTGTCTCAGGCCTGCCATTGCAGAGCCTGTGTGCAGTCTGTGACTGCCATGTCGACTTGGCAAGTGCACCCACTTACCAGTCCCTAAACCTTCCCTTTTCTTCACATCAGACACCCCTATGGTAGGCCTACTGGCAGGGTGCATTGTAATGATAAGGTAGGACATACCTGGTGTGTGTGTGGCATGTCCTAATAGTGAATTACAGCCATTTTCGTTTTTCACTATTGCAAGGCTACCTGTTCCCCATAGGCCAGAATGGGCAGTTTGATTATAACATCTTATAATCCTAACTGACTCAGGGAACTAGGTAGAAATTCGAGTTTAGTATGCCTGAACTCAGAATGGTAAAATGCATCTTGTACTGAAGTTGATTTTAACTTTGTGTTTGAAAATACCACTTTTAGAAAGTGGGTATTTTCTTGCCTAACTATCCAGCCTGCCTCTGCTAGCTTGTGTATTGTGTGTCTGGTTTGTGCATGACAGGGGCTGGGGGTGGCCACAGGAGACAGGGTGAGGCAGCCCAGGGCTGAATAGAGAGATCTGCATCCAGAGGGGAGGGAGGAGTTGCATCTGGGTCTGAATAGGGCTGTGCCTGCCTTCCACAATGCTGGCTCCACCTCCTGCCGGGCGTCTGAGTACCCTGCCCCACATTCTGAAAGGAAAGAAGGAGTCATGTACACAGAGTGCTCCAAAGCTGCACAGAACTGGTTTGAACTAGGCACAGGCCTCTCTGCCTCCAGAGAACAAAAAGAATCAGAGTATAAGAGGGGCACCCAGACCCCAGGAAAATTAGATCACTTTTTGGGAACAAGAAGAAACCTTTGCTGAGGAGCGGAACCAAGAAGAAACTGAGGAGAGACTATCCCTAAGCCTGAAGTGCTGCTTGGGGGATTGGCCTGCAGTGGTTTGCTTGACTGCCAAAGAAAGGAGAAAGGAACTTTTGCTTTGCTGTGACTTTCATCAACTTGTGAAGGATCTCCAAGGGCTTGAGAGAGAGCTTGCCCCCTGACAGAAGTCCCAGGACCAGTGGACTTCACCAGCCTTGTGAATTGCTGCTGGAAATGCTGTTTCAGTGGCTACAGGGTTAGGGAGCTGTGACCGACTCTGACGACCGGCTCGGTGTCCTGTAAGCACTGCATCGAAGCACCGTCTCGCCCTGCAAAGCACGGCCCTGGTCTCACCGACTCCGTCAACGAGCCGCTGCCTGCACCGAGGGACAACGCGTCCTGCAACGCTTCGCTACGCCGAAACGAACTGGTCCGACCGACACGGTCACTGCTGCTGAGTTCAAGTCTTGTGACCGCACCGGAGTTGGGCACCGCTCGCACGCTTCGCGACGCACCGCCCGACTCGCACCGCTGTCCGGACTGATCGACGCCAGCTCCCGAATCCGGCTCCGTCGCCGCACCGCAACCTGCCAGCACCGCATCGAAGCACCGTCTCGCCCTGCAACGCACGGCCCTGGTCTCACAGACTCAGTCTCGACGATGTCAACGAGCCGCTGCCTGCACCGCATCGAGGGACAACGCGTCCTGCAACGCTTCCATTTTGCATCGCGACCGCGATGTACAGCCATTCAGCTCGCACGCCCGTGCCTTCCGCTTCAAGTAAAAGGTACTGTGATCGAGTCTGTCTACGCTGTGTTGGCCCGTCTCGACGCGGTCAGCTGGATTTGTTAGACTCTGTTTGTTCTTGACATTGCCGTAGCCGGAGGAGGCTACCGACTCGCACAGAACCTTGAATTAAGCCTTTTTGATCAGAACTAAGCATTCTTGACAGTATTGTGGATTATTTTTGTCCTTTATGGTCTTGTGATAAATCTATATAAAGTATACCTATTTTTATAAATATATAACATGTGTGGTGTCCATTTGTAGTGTTGTCACTTGATTACTGTATGTGTTCACAAATGCTTTACACACTGCCTCTGAACTAAGCCTGTCTGCTCGTGCCAAGCTACCAAGAGGGTGAGCAGGGGTCATTTCAGGAGTGTCCCTACTTTCCCTGACTAGACTCAAGGGTCCCTATTTGGACAAAGGTACCTACCTCTGCCAACTAGAGACCCCCAAATCTAACATCCACTAATTGATGATTAACCTCAGGGATATCAACAAGTGGATGGACAATTGATGGCTCAAAATGAAGGGCATTTGGCTATTGCATGATCTCTTGGCGGGTGATAAAATGGTTGAGCCTGATCTGAAGGACACAAACTTGTTAATATTTATGCACTGATGTATGAGCTGGTATTTTGTAGAGGACAATACTAGCTCGAAAGCAACAATGGTGCAGATTTCTACAAGTCACAATTGTTGTTTTTTTTTAGTTTATCTGTGGTACTCCCATTTGGCTTCTCTCCAGCACCATGGTGCCTCTCCAAGCTCATGAACCTGTTAATAAAATTTCCACAGTCCAAAATGGGCAGAATGCTTTTCAAACTCAATGATATTCTCCTGATGGATTAGTGTCAAAGGACGCTGCGGGTCCTTTAGAACATGATGATAAATCTGTTAGGTGGCCTAGGATTCATTATCAATGAGTAAAATGTGATTGTGTGACCAACAGATTGATTACCTTCCTGGGGTCTGTGATAAAGTTTGCATGGCCACTTTGAGGCTCTGTGGAAGAAAGTGGGGAATCTCCGGAAGGAGCTTGGGAAAGTGCTTTGCTGGTACCAAAAATGCCTTGCCACCTTTGTAACGTGACCCCCCCCCAGCCTCTTATGCTAGCAGGAGCATGCCCCCTTCCTGTTTTCACCCCCTTTTCAGCAGGAAGACAAGCTGGAAAACCAGGACAGCCCAGAAGGTGTGCCCACCTCTGCCAACCCCACCTCTCAGGTGGGGAAGGAGAGGTGAAGCCCACTCTTCAGTGCCCGCCATCTTGCAGATGGAAGGCACCCAACAATCAGGATCAGGGATTATGCCCACTCCCCCACCTGGGGTGAGCACACCAAGGGTGTAGTCACCCTAAGGTCAGCAGCCCATTGGCTACTTCCTTGCTACCCCAGTAACGCCCCCAAGTACAGTATTTAGGGGCCCCCCTGAACCCAGCTCAGGAGTTCCGGACAACCTACGAAGAAGACAACGCAGCAGAAGATCTAGGCGACCACTGCTTTGGTCCCAGCCCTACCAGCCTGCATGTACCTGCAAGAAACCCCTACAGCATGACCACTTCCAGCCCAAGAACCAGCGACCTCAAAAAGCCCTGGGAGAACTGATCAGCTTAAAAAAAGACCCAAGACTCCCAAAAACAGCCGCTCTGTCTCCGAAGAGAACTCCAAGGCCGTGCGTAACCATGAAGACTCACCTTCCAGACCTACCTCTGCACCCGACGCCCACGGCCAGAGTCCAGGAAGCCCACCGGTCCAGAAGAGGTTCCCCAGCGTTCTAGAGTCTGAATCCATCGAGGGGTAACATCTCCCTGCCTTTGTGTCGATGCCTGGAGCCTCTGCAGCAAGACCCCCCTCAACCGCGACCTGCCAGGTAAGGAAAAACCCAACGTCTAAAGACACCCCTGCAACCTTCGGCCCTGCGTGCTGGTGACCAGAACCAAAGGTGTCCCAACGTCACCTAGCATCTCAACTTCCTCCCCTGGCGGATGGTTCCGCCGAAGAGACCTCCTGGTCGGAGCCTGCAGCCTAAAACCGGAACCAACGATCTCCATATGTTAACATTGGCCGCCCGACGCTGTGTTAGCACCCTGCCGCCCCTTGCCGCTCGTGTTGTAGTTTTGGTGCTGACTTGGGCCCACCTTTGTACTTACCTCAACTCCTGAAGATTGTCCTCCAAGGCCACATTACCTGTCCGTGAGCAGCCGCCAACCGACGTGCCCCTAGTCCCCATTGACTAGCATGGACACCCCAGCATTCTGCACCCAGCCGCCCTAGTGCCTCACAATTGCAACAAATTAACTTAGTGTCTAGAAATGAATTGTCCTGATTACTAATGTACTGCAGTACCTAAACTGTATTATTTGTTTGTTTTACACGAAGGTAAAAAAAAAAAAAAAAAACTGAAAAGTAACTAGAAAATAATCTGAAGTACTTTCAATTATTCTAAAGAGTTTACAACAAATTTTCTATACTGCAAAGTAACTTGTATGCCTATACAAAACCAGTACACACTATTTTGAAAAGTGTTACTGCTTTGAACGTATCACTTACCTGCAACTAAGTAATTTGTGGGTCTAGAAATAAAAACAACATAATACTTTTTATACAAACAATTGGTCTGGATTCAGTCGTGGAGTGTGCAACATCATTTCTTGACTGAGTGTGCACAATACATGCTTAAAAAAGCCCCCTGATGAGCATAACTGCTCTGCCCAGCTACCACTAACTTGAGAGTAATGTATTACCTACTTTAACCTCTGCCATACCTTTGGGGACTCACTGGACTATGTGCACATTATACCTCTTTTTGGTATTGTATATACAGAGCCAGCTTCCTACAGAATGTATTATAGTGAAATGCCCCGACTCAAAGAAAGACAAAGCTTCTCCTGGTCTTTAGTCATGGATTGGAGCATTGTCATTGGCTGTGATGTTTTTGGTGGCCAACTAAATTTAAGAGTTCCAGGAAATGTATTTTTGTGTTGCCATGTGTGTGCAAATGAAGGTTAATGCATAATCTTGGACTCTGCATCCTTGATAAAATTGAAACTTTAATTCTGATCAGGCCTTCATGGAGAGACAGTCTTCCAAGTTTGACCTGGAGGATATGTACCTGGAAAGCAATGTGTTATTAGCTCATCCGAAAATACTGGGGAAGACAAAATACCATTCTGAGGGAGAAACTAATCTTTTCCCCCAAAAAAATAGATTTAAGACATATGACCCCAGATGCTCATACTGCACTGTAGACAGAGAACAAGCCATAGAAGAGACCGACACACCACCCTCCTAGTCGTTGGGAGAGGACCAAGATATTAAAACTATGCTGCAAAAAAATGGAACAAAGCCTGGAGACAACCGACTAGAAAATAGACACCCTGACAGACCGAATGGATTGTGTATTTGAAGGACTAGACAGACAGGCTTCTAGAGTAGACAAGAACATTCAAGAATAAACATGGCCCAGGGGCGTGGCCAGCAAGATGGAGGGCTAGACGACACCTCGAGGAGCGCCATCCAAGCCCACGAAATTCCTGTGTGAATCATGTTGTCCAAGGGCCCATCGGTACCCCAAATTGAATGGACTGTCCCTGGCGATGCGCCCTGGGACGTACTTAGTCGTCTTCGTTTGCTGGTAGCAGCTGTTTGTCGAGCTACGTCCTATGAGGGGAAGCAGCACATGTGAGCCTAAGATGGCTGCTACCTCTAGCCCACTCAGGCGAGACGAGCAGTAAGGGGCCCTCCTCTGCCTTCTTGGTACACACCCTGGGGAGCAAGAAATCTTGCGCCCCCCTCGTTTGCTCCCTCAGCCGCTGCTAACTAAGAACAACCATGAGTAAGTGGTGTGCCGCGTGTGGTGAGATTGGAGGGCTAGGCTGCAGCCGGCTAAAAGTGATCCCTGCACACTATTGCGGACCTCGGAGGAGCACCCGTGGAGAGGGCTTCCCTGGGTAGCTTCCTACTACGATGCCAGCTCCGCTCCCAATGCTGGTCAGGGAGCCTTTCTACGATGACGTGGGGCTCCTTGAAACCCTGCTCCAGAGTGCTGCAGCGTTAGAGCCACACTTGATGCGGATGGCCTGAGAGACAGGCCTTGCCAGACAGTGTGAACATGAGAGCTGGTGAGAGGCCTGGGCCTCGGGGGATACAAGAACTGGATCACCAATTTGATCCTTTTCCCTGCCAAACTGAAAGTAATATTTCAGGAAAAAGCTCATTTCTTTCTAAAGCCTGAGGACTCCTGGCACTGGCTCGAAGAGAGGCCCCACCTTCGGTCATCACAGGGACTACTACGAGAGGCTGCTGGCCGAGCAGGGCTAGGGGCCAGGCCAAGATGGGGGGAGCTAGTGGCCATGTTGAAGGTGAGGGGTCAACGGACTGATAGAGGGGGAATTCTTCGGAGGAGCCAGCCTCCTTTGATGGGCAGCGATGACTCGGCAATCTGTTAGACAACGGAATACGATCTGGGCCGCGGTTCAGATGGTGCAGCATCTAACTCTGAACTGGCGCAGAGAGACACTGCTGATCCTGTAGATTCTTAATTCAGAAGGGGACTGGTATGGCCCGAGGAGTAATGCAGACAATTTGTTTGCTTTGTGGTTGCAGCCTACTGGAGGACCCCATCCCGTTTTTGTTTGGCGAGTATTGGGAGTGACCGAAGCGTTACTGTGGATTTTATATTTTATTGTGTAGTGTTTCATGTGGGTGGGCAACAGACCTCTCGAGTTTTGCCGGAGAAGTTATGTTTGGTTTGCAAGGGGTAGATGCTCGTGATAATTTGTGGGAGTCAAGAGATATATGTGGGGGTTGGTGGTTTTTTTTCTGTTGTATTGTTAGTTGAGCGAGCTAGACTCTGTACCGAAGCGTGCAATCTTGGAGAAAGACACCCATTTAGCTGTAGACATAATGATACCCACAATGCAGGGTAGACAATTTTCTGTATTGTCCTGGAATTTAAATAGTCTGGACAACAAGATGAAGCAGGGGTTAGTGACACAATATATATGTAGACTGACATGAGATGGTCTTGCTGCAAGTAACTCATCTGCGTGGGATACACTGTCCGTTACTTAATAGGGGTGCAAACACCACTTTGGCAAATGCAGGATTCACCTCGGGATCCAGGGGGGTAGTTATATTGATCATGAAGGTCTCTTCGTTGCGCGTCACCCGAACTTGGATTGATCTGATCCGTCCAGGGGGTGTGGGGGAGGACGGATATTACCCAGATTAGTATCAATGCCGGTCCCAGACTACAGGCTCCCCTCACTAGAAAAGGTGGCCTCCATACTCATGGAGAGGACCTCCTCAGTGCACATTATATGGGGGAACTTTAATGACATAATGGCACCCGACTGATTGCTCAAGACAAGTGGTGATGCGACCACGAGATACACCATTGGCTCACTTTGCGGCGACTTTGGGGCTCTCAGAACTTTGGAAGTGGTGTCCCCTAGCAAGAGGGGTTATTCTTATTTCTCTGTGGTGCATGGGGTATTCTCCAGGCTAGATTATGTCCTTGCCCCGGCGGGAGAGGTGGGGTGGTGTATGGGAAAGACGATTTAGCGCAGGGGCTGTCCAACCACTCCCCCCCATGGGTCTCGGTGGGAAGGAGGAAGCGAGTGGGGATGGCGAGGTGGATGTTGAACACCTGAGAGATGCAGACGTGGCTCCAGAGATACAAATCGGACTTATACCTCTGCGAGAATGAGCTTTCTGTGACTCTGCAATGATGCTGTGAGAGATGTATAAAACGGTCCTTCAGGGACCGTGCACAGAATATACTCGCACAAAAAAAGAAAAAGTGGCACGAGTGCGAGACAGTGCCCGCTTACTGCATGGTTGCCCCCACTTTTTCCTGAACTGCTGATTTACTTTGACCGAGGGTGCCCTGGGCTCCTGCCAATCAGGTACCCAGGGACTATGTTCTTTCTCTACAACTGCATTAAAAACCAAACCCAATTGGCACTCTCTGGCCACAGGTCAGTCCCTGGTAAATGGTACCACAGGTACCCAGGGCACTGTGACCAGGGAAGGCCTCCAAGGGCTGCAGCACTTATTGTGCCACCCTTAGAGGCCCTGTACCTTTACACACACCCACTGCCTTTGCAGGCTGCGTGTTTTGGTGCAGAACAAAGTGAAGAGTCGACATGGCACACATCTGTGTGTGCCATGCCTGTAGTAAAGTAGGATCTGCTTCTTATGGTTACCCCCACTTTTTGCCTGATGCGACACTGTTTTGACTACTCTGACTGGGGTCCTGCTAATCAGGACCCCATTCTATCTGCTTTCTCCTTAAAATGTTATGCCATGTACTTTGGTACACTCCAGATTGGATACTGGGGTACCCTTATAAGTCCCTAGTATATGGTACACATGTACCTAGGGCATAGATACCCCAGAGGCCTCCCATGGGCTGAAGCATGTATTATGCCACCCATGAGAGGCCATTCAAAATGGAACTACAGGTCTGCCATTGCAGCCTGTGTAAGCGGGTGCTTGCACCACTTACTTTAGATATAGGTTCACTATATCTATAGGTCACTACACTTAAAACTTATAAGTCAAACCTTACAGCAGGCCTGAACAATCCTGAAGGGAGGGTGCTGGGTTTTACACAAGTGTGCCCCTGCATGAGCAGAGCCCCTCTGCAGCCTTCGGAGACCAATCTCACGGGTTGTCTGTGACTCAGCAAGACATGTAGGTAGAGGTGCATTATTCTATTTCGATAACGGCTGAAACAAAACATGTCATGTTTGGTATCAAACACCTTGGAATCATACCGCCACACCGGTAAACAGTGTTGGAAGTATGATTCCACCCTTCTGAAGCAAACTTCGTGGGGTCACTGGTCTTTCCGGTGCCAGCCTTCTCGACCCGGACAGCTCAAAATGGATGCTGCCGACCAGAGACACATTTCTGCCCTTCTGCTGCTGAGCCAAGCTCGAGCAGAGGAAGGCAGCACAATAGGCATCCTGTCACAGGGAGGTGTGACCACCTCCCAGACAGGATTTAATGTATTGGAGCTGGGTGGGTGCACTTTCAAAGTGCCTGAAAGTCTGCACCTGGGACACATTTGGTGTCCCTGTGCATAGTCCAGCTCAAACCAGTTCTGGGAGCCGTTGGCTCCTGCTCTGGCGCGAAACTGGACAAAGGACATGGGAGTAACCTCCCCCCTGTCCTGACTCTCCCCTAGGAGGGTCCCCTGAATCTGTCCAACCCTCTCCCGTGGGTACATAAGGGCTTACCTGGCTGTAGTACCTTGGATTTGACGTGGACAAGATTCTGAAACAAGAAACCACTGACCTTCGACTTCGCTGGACTTCGACTGTAGGAAGGTGGAATCTGACTATATGGTTGCCCCCACCTTTTTTTATGGTGTTTTGCTGGTTTATGACTTAGTTGGACTGGGATCCTGCTATTCAGGGCCCCAGTCTATCTGCTTTCTCTGTAAAAAGGTTTCCATGTGCCTTAGGCACATCTCTGATTGGAATCTGGAGTGCCCTTATAAGTCCCTAGTATATGGTATACTATGTACCAAGGGCATAGGTACCTCAGAGGCCTACCAGGGGCTGCAGCATGTATTATGCCACCCCTGGAAGGCCATCCAAACTGACACCACAGGTCTGCTACTGCAGCCTGGGTAAGGTGGTGCATGCACCTCTTACTGTGATATAGGTTACCTATATCACTAAATACATACACACATATAAACCTATAAGTCACTCCTAAGGCAGGCCTTATCAATCCTAAAGGCAGAGTGCATGGTTCCTATGTGAGAGGGTGCCCCTGCATGAGCAGGGCCCCTCTGCAGCGTTCGGAGACCCTTCTCTGATGCTGTTTGTAGTGCAGCCTGACCATATACTCTTAAGCGCATTATAACCTCGCGTTAAATGCTAACTTTGGAATGGCTGCACCTAAACATGTCGTGTTTGGTGTCAAACATCTTGGAATACTACCCCCGCCAATTCTGGCGGCGGGGGTAGCATTCCACCCTTCTAGAGGGAAAGACATGTTAACTCTGACTAGCCCGGTAACTTCTTTCCAAAGCCCTGGCATCACAAAATGGATGCTGCTGCCACAGACACGAGTCTGGCCTCCTGCTGCTGGACGAAACTCCGGCAGGGGAGGCCTGGACAATAGGTTTCCTGTCCCAGGGAGGTGTGACCACCTCCCCAGACAGGATAATGTGTATTGGGGCTGGGCGGGAGCACCATCTGTGTGCTTTGAAGTCCTGCACTGGGGGCACATTTGGTGTCCCTAGTGCATACCCCAGTTCAAACCGGATCAGGGGCTTCCAGCCCCTGCTTTGGCGCGAACTGGACAAAGGGAAAGGGGTGTAGCCACCCCTCTGCCCTGACCCACCCATAGGTGGGGCCACAGAGTAGTCCAACCCCTATCCTTAGTATAAGTATAGGAACCCAGTCCTTAGGACTTTAGATTATCCCTGGACGAAACTCTGAAACTGAATCCTGGACCTTCGACGCTCTACTCACGATTAGAGGACAGAAGAATCTCCCTTGGGGTCAAGGAGTGACTCCCCTGCTTGGCAGGCACCAAAGAAGCATCTGTCCGGTTCGCATTTCTGAAGCTCCCGTCGGACGCCGAAGTCATCGCATCACCAGAGGTGGATTCTCAGACTTCCCCGAGGCTACCCTGAGTCCCCAGCAAAGCTGAGGCCCGTGGCTATCGTGGGTGACTTGAGACCGTGACCCCTGGACACCGAGCACATTTGCAAGTGCATCCTCTTCTGGGTCTCCCAAGAAGTCGTGCTTTGGGCTCAGAGTAGCCCTAGCCTCCAGCACCACCTGCACCGAAGATCACTGGCCCCCACTCCACGAGTGTCCTGTAAGCCAGCTCCACGTGCGGCGTCACGAGGCTCCTTCGCGGTCGCTAGCCCGTTGGCTAGTAGCCCTTAACGAAGGCCAATCTTTTCCTAACTTGGCATCCTGGTTGCTCCAGGCCTGCCCTCACTTACCCTCGCTGGGTGAGTTCCACAGACCTTGCTGGTCTGCACCATCGACGATCTTCCTCTGCATCGAGACTTGCCGTTGCCAAGGCTTGTTGGGTCCAATCCGGTCGCCGACACCTCAGCACTCGACAGACATCGTGTACCAGCCCGAATCCTGCTCCTGGTCGCCGACAACACCTCCTGGACCTCGTGGCTGAAGAGTCAAGACGACCGTCAACGCACCTGAAGCACTCGACATCGGTGGGCATCTGTCCATCGCCTTCCTGGTCACTGGCTAGTGACCCAGACTCTGTCCCCTCTGCTTTCAGGTTCTTCAGAACTCCGATCCACTGTTGGATCCACCCGGACACTTTTCACTTGGTCGCCAGCAGCACTTTGCAGCAGATCGCCATTCAAATCGACGACGAAACCCGACCCCGAAAGGCACCTATGCACCCGGCTTCCCTGGGTGAGGTAACACGAGTACTCCGGTGCTCCCGTGGGTAGAGACTCTTCAAAGTCCTAGATCTCAAAGGGTTTGGTCCAAGTCCTCTTTTAAGTGTCCCTTTTCTCTAATTTCCCGATCACGACTTTCTCCATAGAAGTCAACGGCGTATCGCGGTTGTGTATTTACACTGCACGCGTCTCCCGTGGGTCCCCTGTGTCACTATCTTGGGTGGTTCCTTGTGGTCCAAGCACTTCTAGAGGCTCTAGGCCTAGTGTCTAGTTCAGTCGTGGTTCGCATACCACTTTATTGGTATATGGTTTGGTACGCCCCTAGGGCCCAAACGTGTATTTGTGCTATTACTGTGATTTAATATCTTATAACTTATGTATTTCGAACTCTAGCCTCATAAAGAGACTAGAGGGGTGTGTTTAGCAATAAATACATATATTTTGAATATATACCTGGTGTGGTGCTCTTTCATTTGGTCACTCAAGAGATTATAGACTGGTAAAACAAGCTGCTTTACATTCCTTCAAGACTTAGCCTGAAGGCTGCTCTCCATAGCTACCACTAGGATAGCTTTCAATAAGGTTGTCTTTAACCTATCTCCAATAAGGGGTTGTTTGGACTGGTGCAAGGTGCCCACTATAATTAGTGGACAGCATATGCCAGGCCAACTTCTCACATCGACTGTGCCCGACATTAGTCTCCCTCTCCGTCCAAGGCATCATCTGTGCCCTTGCACTATACAGGCTCCATGCAGGACCTGTGAAGCACTAAGGACAACTGAAGAATCTCCCTTGGGTTTAAGGAGTCACTCCCCTGCATTCGCAGGCACCGTAACGCAACTGACCGGTCTGCTGATCCTGAGCTCCTGCGGACTCCAAAGTCCCCAGCAACACAGGAGGTGGGTTCCGAAGTTCCTTGAGGTCGAGCTGCCCTCTCACCGAGTTTGAGGCCAGAATCTCTTGTGGGGACCGCATAACCCGAAACCCTGTGCACCGCGTACTTTTGCAAGTGCATATGCTTGTTGGAGATTCCCGAGCTTGTGCATTGGACTCCGTGTAGTCCTGACCCTGAGCAGTATTTCCACCAAAGAACTCCGGCCTCCTCGCACTGAGTGATCCGTGGGCTGGTACTTTGTGATCTTCCTCGAGGTCCCCTCACGACTCCTGGTCATTCAACCTGTGGGTCCTCGAGGGTCATGTTGATTTCTATTGGGCTTTCCTAGTTCCCCAAACGTGCCCCGACTCCCCATTGCTTGGTGAGTCCCCTGGACCTTGCTGGTCCACACCGTAACCGGCTTGACCTTCCTGCGTGGGTTGCGGTTACCAAGGCTTGTTGGTGCTCCAGCCGGACACTGACCCCTCAGCACTCAACATCCTTCGTGGGACAGCTCGCATCCGGCTCCTGGTTGTCCTCGACATCCCCTGGACCTCGTGGCTGCAGAGTCAAGCATCCCTTCTTCGCACCTGATGCACCAGACATTGGGGTGCATTAGTCTACCGAGCCCCTGGTCACCCTGAAGTGACCAAGACTCTGTCCCCTCTGCTTTCAGGTTCCTTCCATTACGAACCCACCCTTGGATTGCTACTGACACTTACTTCCTTCCCGGCAGCAGCTCTTCTTTGAAGCCCTCCATTGAAAACGACAGCGGCTTCCGACACCACTCCAGACCTATGCACCCGGCTCCTCTGGGATAGGTAACTCGGGTACTCTGGTATCCACGGGTAGGGTGGCTCTCCAACCTCTTTAGTTCCAAAGGGTTTCCACGACATCCACCGAGAAGGGTCCTTAAACTTTAAAATTGTAACCGCGACTTCACCATAAAATTGTACGGAGCCCGCAGTTGTGTTAACATACTGCACCCGTCCTCCGTGGGGTCCCTTTCTACTCACCTTGGGTGGTTCCTTGGGGTCCCAGCAATTCTACGTGTTCTAGACACTGTCTCGACTCCAGTCGTGGTTCTTATACCACTATTTTAGTACATGGTTTGGTCTCCCCCTGGAGCCCACTGTGTATTGTGCTACTTACAACTGTTTCTTTGCTAAAGTATTGTGTGCTTTGTGTTGTATCCTCGTGTAGAGGATACTAGGGAGTTATATAAATAGATACATATTTTTATAACTACTGTGTGGTTCTCCTTTCATTTGATTAATACCAAAGGTGATATTCTGGTAAAACAAGCTGCTTTACATTCCTTCAAGATTAAGCCTGAAGGCTGCTCTCCACAGCTACCACTAGGATAGCTTTCTAAAGGTTATCTTTGACCTCAAACATCATAAGGGTCGTTTGGACTGGTGCAAGGTGCCCACTTTAATTAGTGGACAGCATATACCAGGCCAACTTCTCACAAAGCTTACAACCCACTGCCCTGGCATAGATCAGCCACCCCTCTAGCTGGGTGCACAGGTATACAGTGTCTAAGCCAATTCTCAGACATTGTAAGTGCAGTAATGCCATTAAGAGTATATGGTGCTGGGATTTTGTCATTACGAACTCCACAGTACCATAATGGCTTTACTGAAAACTGAGAAGTTTGGTATCAAACTTCTCAGCACATTAAACCCACAATGATGCCAGTGTGGGATTTAATGAGTGGAGAAGTGTGGCTCAATGGTTAGAGCGGCAGACCCTGATGCAGAGATCTGGCCCGGGACCAGGGTTCAATTCCCGCCTCGGCGGGTCTTGGGCTCAATTTCCTCGGACCTGATAATTCTCGCCTCGGTGCCTATTCTAATCATGGGTCCCACTCTGCAACTCTGGGCAATAGCTTGCTTAATCTCCACAACGGCCCCAACAGCGCTGGGATGCCTGGCTTCACCCTGGGGGTGCCCAGGAGTGGACATTTCACAGGGAAAAGCCAGGAAGGGTTCCACAGCGGTATGCGTACAGCGCCAGGACACCCCTTTGGGGGTATAAGTGCGCTTTACAAGTACAAATTTAATTTAATTTCATTTCAATGAAAAATGCACACAGAGGGATCTTAGAGATGCCACCTGAAAAACGACCTACCACTAGTGTCCAGGCTGAGTGGCTGCTCGCCAGCTGCCACCACCAGACATGTTTCTGGACCCCTGGGTCGAGAGCCTGCTGCTCTCGGGGGGCCCGAAACTATGCACATCCTGGGACGAGGTGCCAAGCCTCCTCCCCCAGGATGGGCAGGGTCCACGAAGGGGAAGCTTCAAAGGCTTGCCGCCTTTGTGAGCTTCCCCAGGCCTGTTGCTGCTTTCAGGAACTGGCCCCCACCAGTTCTAACCCCCACTTTTGGCGGGAGAATCGGCGGGAAAACCAAGTGAAAAAGAGAGGTGTGCCCACCTTTGCCAACCCCACCGCGAGGTAAAACACAACTCTCAGTCCCTGCCATCTTGCAGATGGGGGGACCCAGCCAACCAGAGTGAGGCATATGCCTCTCTCCCACTGGCGGGTGGCATAATAGGGGGTGTACCCACCCCAAGGAAGGGACCTGTTGGTCCCAACCTTTACTTACCTGCAACGCCCCTAAATCTAGTATTTAGGGGCATCCCTGAACCTTGCCTCCTCAGGCACTAAACCACAAGAAAAGAAGAAGGACCGAACAGCCGTGCCGAAGCTAAGAAGAGGACGACTCCCACTGACTTGGCCCCAGCTTTACCGGCCTGTCCCTACCTCGAACCTGCAGAAGCGAAACTCCGGTGTGTCCTGCAGCCAGCAACCTCAAGAACCCTGAGGACCTGTCCTGCCTTCCAAAGAAAAGACTTTCTCTCCCGTGAACACCGGATTTGTTCACCAACAGACTCCAGCTCCGGCGAAATCCGCGAGTCTGCACCACTCTGCACCGGAGGCCCACGGCCCGCGTTCGAGTGGCCCAACACCACGAGGAGGTCTACCCCTCAATCCAGTGATCCCCGACCTGCCTCAAGCCTCCAGCCGACACCTGCAGCCTCAATCCGGAAGGTCCCCCAACCGCGACCAGGAGCTGGTAAGAAGATCCGACCCTAAAAGACAACCCTGCACCCGACGCCCCACAGCCTTGGGTGGCCCAACCGACTGTCTAGCCAACCCCCAGCATCCCAACTTACCTCTCCAAGTGGTGGTCGCACCCAGAAGACCTTCATCTCGAGCCTGCAGTGTGTTTGCAAACCGGAGACTCCCTATTGAAAGTAACATGGCACCCGACGACAAACAAGCAACCTGCACCCGGCCGCCCTAGTGTCGCTGAGAGTGTACCTTTGGTGCCATCTTAAACCCCCATTTGCCCCGAGCTTAAGTCCAGGAGCTTAAGTCCAGGAGCTTAAGTCCAGGAGCTTTGCTCCCACAACCTTGTGGCCTGCTCGTGCGTAGCCAACAACCGGAGGCCCCCTATCCCCCATTGGATAACATTAGGCCTCAGCACTCTGCACCCGGCCGCCCTAGTGCTGCTGAGGGTGTAACAAGAGTGCATCCTTGACCCTGGGGGACCCCAGAGTCTAACCCCAGAAACCCAACTCCCACAACAAAGTACTTACCTGTTAACCGATAACACTATTTCCTCCCATAGGGTAACATTGACTGATTTCTGTGAAAAAGTTTCCAAGTGTGGAGTTGGAAAATCTATAAAAGTCTCTAAAACTGTAACCAA
Organism: Calotriton arnoldi; assembly: GCA_963921515.1. NCBI lineage: Eukaryota > Metazoa > Chordata > Amphibia > Caudata > Salamandridae > Calotriton > Calotriton arnoldi. The sequence continues at coordinate 1,170,410 of CAWUFW010005356.1, read as the reverse complement.
ATAACCAAAACGCTTTTACTTACCTTTTTACAGGAAATGTCGCAGTGTAGTATCCAGATATACTACACTGTGTAAGAAAAGTAATCTGTAAAGTAATCTACTTGACGTCCTATTGAAAAGCCAATACAAAGTATATGTACAATATTTCAAAGCATTGCATTACCAGTGATTCTACTGTAATCAAACCAAAGTATATATACAACTGCAATTTAAACTGTATTAATACTGCAAAGTATAAATCACTTACCTGTGCCAGGCTTGCTTGGTGCTAGGAAATAAAATAACTAAAAGAATATCTTTATACAAACAAAATTGGTCCGAGTTCAGTCTTTGAGTGTGTGACAATCATTTGCTGACTGAGTGTGTACAACAAATGCTTAACACTACCCTCTGATAAAGCCTTACTGCCCGCTTACGCTACCACAAATAGAGAGTAAGGTGCTATCTACTTTTACCACTGCCTAACTTTGGGGTTCCACTGGACTCTGTGCACACTATACCTCACTTTGGTATAGTATATACAGAGCCAGCTTCCTACAACGAGGTAGAAATGATTGTGGACCTGGAGTGCCAGGTGAACCCTGGAAACCATGCACCACAGCCAGCCTGCTCCGCAGGTTCTCCAGCAGACTGAGGTACTCCGAGTAGAGTATCGGGAGTTGGCCCTGGGAGAGGCGAGACGGAGCCAGCTGGCCACACAGCACCGCCTCTATTATACTGGCGATAAGGCAGGCAAGCTATTGGCGTGGCTAAGCAAGAAAGAGGCAGAGGCACGCTGGGTGGTGTTAGAAATGGGGGTCTCTAGTTGGAAGAGGTAGGTACCTTTGTCCAAATAGGGACCCTTGCTTATAGTCAGGGTAAGGAGGATACACTTCTAAAAAAAAAAAAAAAAAAAAAAAAAATCCTGTTCACTCCCTTGGTAGCTTGGCACGAGCAGACAGGCCTATCTCAGAGGCAGTGTGTAAAGCATTTGCACGCAAGATGGCCGCACCACTGTGAGGCTCCGGCGGAGATATAATCAGTCATCATCCTGCTCCCGCATGGTCTCTGATATCAAAAACTACATAAAATGAAACCGGAAAGAGCCTGGATATAGAGGACACGATCTGGTGTGACCTGTCAGCCGAGAACTCTGTGAACAGGCAAGCCTTCCCCAGGCCCTGCAGAGATGCGTGCGCAGGGAACGAGAGCAAAGCCGGGGGCACGGAGCTGAGGCCAGGCGCTGCTGGTCGAGAAATACGCCTCAACCTGCGAGAGAACTGCGGTGGGTAGCGGGGGTGAGCCCCAGTCTCTGGAAGCCTACACGCCGCGGCAACTAAGACCACCGCGAGACCCGGCCGCTGAAACCCGCGGCGGCTGAGACACAGCCGCTGGTCATACAATTAAGAGAGCGGGGTCTCCCCCGGACCAGAGGTGATGCGGCCCGCAAAGTGTGTGCGTAGGGTACGGGAGCGGAGCCGGGTGCACTGAGCCGAGGCCGGCTGCTGCAAGACGGGACGCCCGCTCTGACCTGTGAGGGAATTGGGGTGAAGGCGAGGCCGGGCGCCCAGCCTCTGAAAGCCTAGATGCTACGGCGGCTGGGACTGCCACGTGACCTGGCCCTTGAAAATCAGCTGAGGAGCAGACACAACCACTGGCCATCCAAGCAGGAGATCGGGGCCTGCCCACTTTCACGGCGAGGACGGACCGGACAGTGTCCTCTGCTCCAGTAAACTAGCGACTGACGGGACATCCTGCCCAGCCAAAACAGAAGGTGAGGAGAGTGCGTGGACTACCCCCCCATAGTAGCATGGAGAGCTAAGGCCTCACAGTAGAATTACACCGCTCATTGGAAACGAGTGGCTCGCGCGTCGTATGAGCCGCCGGAGAGGACGACGCACCAGACTCGGGTAATTTCACAGTTACCTGGGTGGGCAATTGCTTAGGGGCAGACTCAACACGAAACAGCAAGGTAAGACCCCCCCCTGACGCTGCATCGAGCCACCCTGAGCATCTGGAGATAGTATGAGCCTTAGTAGCCACGCCAGAAGGCCTAGACTCATAACTGAAGGGCCACGGCAGTCAACGACTGTGAGCCAACTACGCACACACCGAAAAGCTGCTCGAACTAAACCAGTGATGCAACTCGGGCGATACTCTCTGGCACCTGTCTGCCAATAGAATATGATGCTAGCAACTTCCAGTTGACCCGCAAACTAATTAACGCAACTAACCTAGCATAGCTACGTGTGCAAACAGAATAGGCATTGCACTGCTAAGTCAGATAATAAGCCCGAGTGCAACAGCTGGACAGAACAGAAGCCAAGCTGCCATTTGAGTCCTGGAAGGCACCCCGAAGTCAGAGTGATAACGAGAAGCAGCCCACTGATCCACCAACTGACGCTCTGCAGCCCGCAGATGATGACCTAAAAGGGCTCCTCATCACCATGAAGCACAGCCTTACTTCAATAGAAACCAAAATTGGCACCATGTGCAACCGGATAGACGTCATGGCCCAAAAACTGGAGAAGCATGGCAAACGCATTGGGGAAGCAGAACAACGAATCTCCGATCTAGAAGACACCCCGACAGCCAGGAAGTCACAGCTGTCGCAAATGAACCATCTGTTAAAAAAGTCATAGCTGCCAAGAATGAGGACCTTGAAGCGCGCTCAAGGCGCAATAATATACGCATCTTAAGAGTGCCAGAAAGCGCCAACACTGCTAAAATTGAAGAATATGTTGAACAAATGTTCTGTAAAGTTTTCGGCGCCAACGCATTTTCGGCCCGACTGGTGGTAGAGAGGGCACATCGCTGCCTGGGTCCCAGACTGCCTCCGGGAGCACCATCCAGGTCCATAATAGCCAACTGCTCAATTACAGGGACCAAGACACAGCACTGCGGATGGCAAGAACAAAACAGCAACTCGTGTATTAGGGGCACAATATTGCTCTGTACCCCGATTTCATGCTCGCAGTCCAAGAAGCCAGGAGGAATTTTTACTGGTCAAGAAGAAACTAGTCCTGGCGCAAATGACTATGCAATGCTGTACCCAGCACGCCTTCAAGTCACCCATCAGGGAAAGCAGCAATTTTTCACCAACCTGCAACAAGCAGAGGATTTCCTCAAGAGATTAAAGAAGCAGCAGTCGAATCGGGAGAGGGAAGACTCTGACGACCGCTCACCATCGCAGCTGTCAGACGACTGACTGGAACTATATCGGACTGGTCGCGAGTATGGACAGTGAACTGCATGACTGAACGTGCCCCCAGGCACCTAGACTAGCTTAAGGTTTAATATTTGTAAAGCAGAAAGACGATACAACTAAACGGTACGCTCAATTGTCTAGTTGGGCCTATGCGATTTGGTGAGAACGTACTCTTGCTTTCCTGGGCACCCTTCTCCCTTTCTCTCTGAATTCGGGGGAGATGGGAGCGGGTTGATGCGCCCTCCGATGTTACCCCTCAAGGTGATCCCCCACATCTTTCTTTTTTTTCATAACACCCTTGAAGGACTTAACTTAGTGTCAATCTTTTTCCTTTGCTCGCTTGTTTCCCCCCCTTTCCCTCCCCATTATCTTGTTGGGGTTAATTTTCTTCCTTTAAATTGCAGATTACTGTATTTTTGTTTGGAACAACTGCACTGACTAACTATGGAGATTATAAGTAAATTGCATTGTCTGCTGAGGCAGATGTTAGTTACAAATCTGGATTATGTGGGAGGGTATAGTGATCAAGACAAGTTGGGGTGGTCGTTGTGGGGAGGCAGAAGGGAATGTTTGGTCACAGGCACATCGCATAATATGGAGAAATATGTCTTGCATTCAGTAAGAAGCACACAGAGCATTATGATCAGTTTGTTATACTCTATGATAAACTATACAAAGTACCACTTAGATGACAGAGCCTCATAAACAACCAGAGATACGTTTCATAACCTGGAACATAAGGGGACTAGGGAACCCACGTAAGTGTCGACAAATACTAGCATACCTGGATAGACATAGCATACACATAGCGATGCTACAAGAAACCCACCTCGACCCTAAGCGGCCCCAACGATTCGCTGCCAGATGGGTGGAGCATAGCTGCTTTGCATCCTTCTCTACCTACTCGCGAGGCACAGTGATCCTAGTTAAAAAATTAATTTAAAAAAACACTCCATATATACATATGGGATCAATCTAGGACCCACTAGGCCGCTTCAGCATAATGTGGGGTTAACTGGCTTCTCACCCTGTTACACTAGTCAGTCAGCTGTTATGGGCCCAATATTGATGATCCAATGTTCTTTGCAAACTTATGGGGGAAAATAATAGACATAGGCTCCAATCATGTCATGAGGGGGGGGAAGATTTTAACACAACACTTAACCCGGCACTAGAAAGCTCACACCCACATCACTATACCCACGTCCAATGGCAAGTATGCAATATCATAACGGAGAACTGCCTAATAGACACCTGGCGATATCTACACCCAGAACGGAAAGAAGGCACATATTCTACCGCGATACATGCGGCATGGTCGAGGTTGGATTACTGGGTGATCTCCAAGGGGCTCGGCACATGGCTAACGCGTGTAGAACATCTTGCACGCACCTACTCGGACCACTCTCCAGTGGTAATGAGCCTCACCCCACCGGCAGGGTGTGTCCCTCATGTGGCTTGGCACCTCATATCTATGCTATTAGATATGGTATTCCGAACAGAGACAGATCAGGCGATCCAAGACTACTTCCAACGTAACGTGGGTACGGTCAAGCGAATGACAACAGTGTGGGAGGCGTTTAAGGCCACCATCAGGGGGATATACACTGCCAGGGGGGGGGGTATTTGAGAGATCTACACTCAATGCTTGCTCCTTTAGAGACTGAGATAAAGCAAATAGAGCAAGAAATTGGTCACTCACCATCTACGACGAGACAAATAGCACTAAGAGACAAGATAACTGAATACACAGCAGATAGAGAATGTTTGTTCCGAGGCAAATACTTTAAAGCTCGCAGGTATGGGGAAGGGTAAAGACCAGGCAAAGCGCTAGTCGAGCAGATCCTTATGCCCCGCTTCTCGAACTACGTCCTGGAAATCCAATCACCAGAAGGGAAGACAGTTAAAGATACGCCAGAGATCCTTCATACATTTCAGGCCTTTTACTCCTCACTTTACACCACAACACAACAACATCTGCTCACGCTGAAGCAATATCTGGAGCAGGATGCTCTTGGTTGGCTGGGTGATGCTCAGAGAGAGTTCCTCTTTGCTGAGCTAGAAGTAGACGAAAATCGCGCCGCCATTATGCAACTTCGATCAGGCAAAGCCCCTGGGCCAGATGGCCTACCAGCTGACTTTTTTAAACATAAATAGACCACCTAGCTCCCATCGTTAAAAGGTCTATGAAGCGGCTATGGAGGAAGGAACCCTACCTCCCACAATGCGCGTGGCATCCATCATCTCCATACTTAAACCTGGGAAGCCGGCCGATAGGTGTGAATCCTACAGGCCGCTTTCCATGATAAATTGCGACGTGAAAATATTAGCTAAAGTACTTTCCAATAGATGGAGTCTCCTCATGACAGCATTAGTATTGCCAAACCAAGCAGGCTTTGTGCCAGGACTGGCCATCTCCCATAACCTCCGAACCCTGTTTACGGTCATGCAAGATATCGATCCGGAACTTGCAGCTGTCGCAGTGTTTTTGGACGCAACCAAGGCGTTCGATTCAGTAGAATGGGATTATCTATTTGGAATACACCAGAGGACGGGAGTGCTGTGTAGCATTTTGTCTTGGATACAGCTGCTATACCAACAACCTCAGGCCAGGGTAATAATAAAGGGAGCTAGCTCGGCCCTTTTCCCTATCACGAGAGGCACGCGGCAGGGATGGCCGCTCTCTGCGTTATTTGTATTAGCCATTGAACCGTTGGCGGCTAACCTCCGGCAGCACCATCGAGAGTGGGCTCTTGAGTACCCCACCAGACACGTGCTGATTTCATTGTATGCAGATATCACGCTCTATGTGGGGGAACCTCAGCTTAGCCTCAATCCCATATTGAGGGTATTTATCGCCTTTGGTGAATTGTCAGGGGTCAAAGTCAACTGGGAGAAATCCCAGATGTTCCCACTTACTGCTGCTGCTCAACCCTATCCCATGGACTGCCCCATCGCATGGTGCCCTGATGAAGTGAAATATTTGGGGATAATTGTTAGCAGGGATATGGAAGAGCACTAGAACACTTAACAGAATCGGTCGCCCCTTTGTCCATCGCAGGGAGGATATCCCTGATGAAGATGGTCATCCTACCTAAATTACTGTATTTATTTATCAATATCCCCTATACTCCGGGACAAGCCTTCTTTAAGACCTTGAAAACCCAAATGATACAACTCGCCTGGGGCGGGGGGGGGGGGGGAGAGAACAACCTCGACTGAAGTGGAATTGGTGCGGTGATCTCGGACATCGTTACACTCGATGCAGCGATTTCTCGAGCCGCGGCAGGCGATGCGACGGTTTCTTTGGCGATGCGTCGGAAACAGGTACGGATGCATCACGCTTCTCGGTGTTGCATTGATTTTCCAGCTCCCAGCGGAAAACAGTCTCTAGAGGTCCAAAAAACAGCAGGCACCTCTTTGCAGGTCAGAACTCCCAGCAAGGCAGTTCAGGGGAGCTGGTGGTGAAGTCTTTGTGTCCCTGAGACTTCAGAACAGAAGGCAGGCTCTATTCAAGCCCTTGGAGATCCTCTTCAAGCAGGGGGACACAGCAAACAGCAAAGTCCTTTTCTCCTTTCCTTGGCAGCAAGTAGCCACTGCAGGCCAACCCCAGACAGCAAACAGCACAGGGGCAGTTTTCCTCCTCAGCTTCTCCGGCTCTTCTCCTTGGCAAAGGTTCCTCTTGATTCCCAGAAATGATCTAAAGTTCTGGGCCCCAATATTTATACTACAAAATCCTTTGTTCTCTGGTGGCAGAGAAGCCCTGTACTTGGTCAAAACCGGTTCTGTCCTCGCTGATGTAGCTTCCTGGCAGGAGGTGGAGACCGCATTGTGGAAGGCAGACCAGGCCCATTCAGGTGCAAAGAAGTCTCCTCCCCCTACTCTAAATGCAGCCCAGGTCTATTCCGCCCAGCCCTGACTCATCAGGCTCTCTGGAGCCACTGCTCCTCCCCAGCCCCCGTCATCCAAAAGCCAGACATGCAATACACAAACCTAGCAGAGGCACACTGGATGGCTAAGCAAGAAAATACCCACTTTCTAAAAGTGGAATTTTCAAACACAGAATGTAAAAATCATCCTCACTAAAAGATGCATTTTATCATTCTGAGTTCAGGCATACTAAACTTTATTTTCCTACCTTGTTCCCAGGGATAGTTATGTTTATAAGATGGTATAAACAAACTCCCCATTCTATCCTATGGGAACAGGTAGCCTTGCAATAGTGAAAAAACGAAATTGGCAGTAACTCACTATCAGGGCATGCCACACACACCAGGGCATGTCCTACCTTTCACATACACTGCACCCTGCCCACAGGGGTACCTTGGGCCTACCTTAGGGGTGCCTAACATGTAAGAAAAGGGAAGATTAGGGCCTGGCAAGTGGGTGCACTTGCCAAGTCGACATGGCAGTACTAGACTGCACACAGGACCTGCAATGGCAAGCCAGAGTTACATTTACAGGCTGCTTATGTGGGTGGCACAATCAGTGCTGCAGCCCACTAGCAGCATTTAATTTACAGGCCCTGAGCACACACAGTGCGCTGTACTAGGGACTGACTAGTAAATCAAATCAGCCAATCATGGAAACACATACACCAATTTACACAGGGAGCACTTGCACTTTGGCACTGAACAGCAGTGGCAAAGTGCCCAAAGCATCTAGACCAGCAAAATGGAGTCCAACACACAGCAAAAACACAGGAGGCAAAGGCAAAAAATGCAGTGAAGACCCACGCCAATGGTGCCAGGTCTAACAGGTGGGAACCATTACAGCTTTGACTGGTGAGTCCTATGCTACTGATGGCCACCATCTTTAAGACGATTACACTCCCTAAGCTGCCTTATAGCCTCCAAAGTAAATTTTATCCTATCCAGGCGGAGATGTTCAACATACTACATAGGGAGGTGAGGCTGCTACTGTGGAATAGAGGGCACCCTAGGGAGGCATTGCGATTGATACAATTTAACTCCTACAATGGGGGAATATCCCTCTGGGATGTGAGGGCCTATTATTGGGCAGCGCATCCGATACCCCTCAATGATTGGATCTTTGTACTACAAAATCACCCAACTTAAATGACTGAGGGCCAAGCTACTGCAGAGCTCCCCTCTATACTATACTTATGATGAGGCAGTTGCGGGCAGGCTATTACCGGTGACACAGGTGATACTGGGAATATGGAAGACCACCAAATCTATAGGTTGGGTATCTTGGGTAACCAGGGAAACACTGCTGGGGGAAGGGGGCATGATGAAAGAATTGAGGAAGCTCTGGGGCTTTGAACCCCGGGAATGGATTGGTATCTCCAAAATATGTGATATACCAGAGGATGGGGAATGAATGCCCTTCCCCTCTTTGTGACAGGAGTATCACCTTCACCAGAATCAGTATTTACAATTTACGCAACTCCGCCATGCCTGGTTGGCCGAAGGGTTGGACACTGTTTATATGCTTGAATATGTCCCACTTGAGGGTAGGTTACTTATGGGGGGAGCTTGAGAGTAAGGTCATCTCTTACACCTACAAAACCATTATCAACAATATCCCGGACACACTAGGCAAACTGCGAGAGCAATCGGTGGGGGGCATTGGAGAGATTGACGACAGACAGGGTGGCAGCTTTGATGCATCTTAGGAAAGTTGCAATAAAGTCAAATCTCCGGCTCATACAGTTTAAGTGACTCCACTGGGTTGACTATGATCAAGCCAAGCTACATAGGATGGGGAGGACAGCCTCCCCGGATTGTTTTAATTGTGTGGGGGTTAGTGGCGACGTCCTACACACACTCTGGGGCTGTCTCATCATCCAGCCTTATTGGGCCATGGTTGTTCCAGAGTTTCAGGCTATCCTGGAGGTGGATGTCCCACTTGACCCGAAATTCATCCTTCTGGGGATTCAGACTTAGGTAGATGTCCCGAGAGGTCAACTCCTTATTTAGGTCTCGCCTACGCAGCGCGCACATGCGCTGCGTAGGAGGACCTTTAGCCGTCGCTCTGCTCTTTTTGGAAGCACACACTCGTGCTTGTGGCGGCATCCAGCTTGCGGGAGCGAGCAGGGGCGCGCCACAAGCACGAGTGCAGTGCTTCCAAAAAGAGCAGAATGTGCGCGCACGCACGCACCACTCCAGGGCTTGTTTGCCCTGATACCACATTGTAGGACAGCAGAGTGTGAATGGCGAAATGAAGGTAGTTCAGTAATCAAAGTTAATTTATCAGTTATGGGGGGATTAACATTTACCAACTGTGATTATGAAAGCTTCACAGGCTACTGTGGCGGCAGTAACATGAAGTTTCCCGTGGAGAGTGGCGTCAGTCGTCACGTTTAATAAATTACCAATTTCAATGGTAAAACCTTTTTCAAAGCTCTGGGTCGGAAGTAAATGCGATTTCTATAGCGCTAACTACCCCTGTTGTGAAAAGTTCCTTTCCATTAACCCTTCCTTACCTGATTGCTCGTACGGATATTTTGAGTGTCAAGGAAAGTGGAACAACCCACTGTTTTCTAAACTGTTCAGCCCTCGCAACATCGTTCCCTTTCTTTGGTTTCTTGTTAGGAACTTCCCGTCTTTGCCGAGCACTTTGCCCAGTCCACATCGAGTCTAACTTTCGGTCTGCTTCAACACCTCGCTAGTGGCATGAAGCAATATATTAATCCAATGCACTATGCTTGCCAATTACCAATCCTCGTGGAATAGACGGACACAGCACCAAAAAAATTACTTTCTTCCACGCCCAACCACTGCCCACCCATGTTAATGGGTAATTTGCTGAGGCACTGATTACAAATAGAAAGAGGACAAAATGGTAAACGTACCTTAACTTTGGTATGCTACCTTTTTCCTCCAAGCTCCTGCTCTGTCTTTTTTTTTTTTGCAACTAAATTTAAGGCATCTTAACGCTGTAGAGGCAGGCCCTTCTACTCGTTTGTTAATTCCGGTTATTTCAAGGTGGGTAGGTGAGATGGAGCTCCCCTCTGCCTTTGTGTTCCATCTTGGCTTTATCAATGCTTGTTCAGCTAAGGCGGTCTTCATCATCTGGAGGCAAATGCATATATTTTTTTCACTCTTTACTATGTCTAAATTATGTGGTATTTTTCACTCTTTCCTTTTTCTCTTCTTCCCCTCTTATTTTTCCACCCTTTAGTCTTTCTTCTTTTTGTTTCTTTCCCATATTTCATGTGCTTTCTTCGTCTATAGCTCTAATAGATACCCTTCTCCACCCTTTCTCTCTCTACTTCCTTTCTCCCTCCGTCTTAATTATTGTTTTGCCACCAACTGCAGTTGCAAAATCTTTATAGTGCACGAATGTGCCTCTGTTGGGCTTGTCCATTTTTGTGTTGTCTTTGTGTGCATGTATATCTGTAGGTCTTAACTTATAGGTCTTGCTATGGTGCTGCTTGTTTCTGTGTGTGCATGCTAATACGATTAGCTTTAATTTTGCAATGCATGCAGTCACAAACATGAACAATTCTGTTTTCTTTACATGATCACATTAAATCCAGACCTATTGGCTTGCCAATTACTTTTTTTGTTCACGTTGCTGTTCAGAATTGGCAACAGGAATTGGCAAAGCCAAAAGACCGGCTAACAAAGGCGAGACCTATTAGCTTTGCCAATGCTTTTTGTGATCTGGATTTGATTGTCGGCAAAAAGAGATGTGGCCCAATACTGGGGACTGCTGGAGATCCCCCACACTGCACGAATGGAAGGCAGTTATGGACATGTGTATGGCTGCTGCGTGGGTCACCTATCAGAGCAGGGGGTGCCCTCACAAGTTTACCAAGGTATAGGGACCCTGGCTACGCTACTATGATCTGGGGTCTAAGGCTGGTGGGTCTGATGGTACAAGATCAGGACTAATGTATAGTGCATCATGGGTGTCCGAGAAGAGATACATTCCCAACTGTGTGCTGTGATGCTTCGTTCTCCTTGTTGTTGGGCACTATGTTATGGTCACTGATGATATGGTCCATTTCCTCCCTGGATGTTTTAATGCCTTTACTGTTTCGAACACTGCAACCGCAATGTTTTCCAGTATGTATCCTTTGAAAGCACAATTGTGGGTGTTCTATGATGCCTCATTATTATGTTATTTTTGAAAATCAAATAAAGATATATAAAAAAAAAATGCATCTCTCTGGCACAGAGAATGACATCCAGGCGTAAAGAAAGGGACTTTACGACAGATAAAATCTTGAAGACATAGAGTCAAATGTGAAGACTTGGATGAGCGATTAAGGCTCAACAATGTCTGCACTGGGGAGCTGCATTATACAAGATGATGTCCCTGCCGCGCCTCCAATCTATCATGCAGAATTTCCCCATCCAATCCCCTCGGCGATCTTCAGGCGAATAGCGAAGGCTGTCCGGACATGGTTGTGGCAGGGAGGCACACCTAGAATAGCTTTGAGCTAGCTGCAGAGAGGAGTCTACGACGGTGGACTCGCGGATCCGGATATAAAGCTATACTACCTAGCCTCACAACTATTGGTCATAAATGACTGGGTGTTAACGGATAGAAACGAGCATGCTTAAAGAGTGGACAGAGAAGCAATGGAGGGGGGGAGCTGCGAGTCACTTATCTACGCGGGGAAGGAGTGCCCCACATGGCCTAGACACACTGCAACAGTGGTGGCATGTTGGAAGGAAGCAAACAAAATACTGGGATGGCGGGGCAGGTTAACAAGCATGACACCTCTGTGGGTAGCGGACCAGTTGAAAGAAGTAGTGGCATTGAGTGGCCTCAAAAGCTGGCAGACAATAGGAATAGAAAAGTTAGGAGAGGTATGGCGGAACGGAGCTCCTTTACCATTCTAAACCAGCAGCAGGAATACAGCCTAACCCCAGCTCAAAGATTCTCTTACTTGAGACTTATGCATGCCTTGCGAAGCCATATGCAGCAAGGCGAGACCCTTCCAGACCATTCCCCCCTGGAGGACAGACTTCTGGCAGACCCCATCCTCATGAAAGCCACATCCACAATTTAACGTAAGCTTATAAACAACAAGCCATACCCTCTGATAGCCCTTAGCAGCCTGGGTAGAGGACTTGGGCAATATAGATGTGTGGACGGAGGCGCTCCAGGGCCCTAGAGAAATAGCGATACGGTCAAGATTGCAGCTGGTACAGCTTAAAAGTGCTGCATCGTACATACTATCCTCGCACCAAGCTGTTTAAATAGGGGAGAGCGCCGTCACTGCTTTGCCCCAGGGGCTGCCAGCGGGAAGGTTCATTCTTCCATATCCTAGGGGAATGTCCCAAAATTGTGCCCTTTTGGCGAGAGATTATAGAAGTTATCACAAAAGTAACAAATGTGGAGGTCACACTGGATGCAAAGGAGCTGCTCCTGTTGATTAAGGGGGAATCAGAAAGACCCAAATATATTAATATCTGGTTGACATTGGCGGCGGGCGTTGCAAAACGAAATATTGCTAGACTGTGGGGAGCGCCCCAGCCACCATTAGCGGCAGACTGGGGAACAGATTTAGATTGGTGCCAGCGAGCACAAGAAACTGTGTACAAAAGCAGGGGCTGCATTAAGAAGTGGGAGAAGGTCTGATCGCAATGGCACAAATACAGAGGGAGTTGAGGCGCCTACAAGTGTGTGATACATGTATGTGTGTATAAGCGATTTTGCCTGTTTCATATATATGTAAAGTTAGGCCTAAGATCATAAACCCTTGTAGCGGACCCTCAGGTGGCTCTGGGAGTGTGGACGAATGTTTATGCATCCAACAAAGGTTTCACAAACTAGACAACTGTATTGACATGCATGACTAAGTATGAAAAGTATGTATTTATCTTGAGCTTGTCTAATAAAAAAGATTTTTTTTTTTTTAAACAATGTATGCACTGTGGGCACAGCCTGACTGACCACTATCAGCAACATGGAAACCTCCTAACACACTGATTTAGCAGAGATAAATTTTACACAACATTCATGGTTGAAAGAGCACACAGGTCAGTGGTCTGAAGACCAGTCCCAAGCACGCCACCCCACCCAATTATTGCAAGGCTGCTAAACTATAGGGCCCAGAACACCAATTTGAGGTTAGCTCGAAAACAAAGAGACCTGAATCACAATAGCTCCTTAATATCCTTATTCGCAGATTTTGCAGCACACATACAAGAGACCCGACAAGCATTCCTGGGTGTCAAGAAGAAACTGAAAACACTCAATATCCAGTATACTAGGCAATATGCAGCACATCTATTATCAAAGCAGACGAGACACAGATATTCAACAATCCTCAGGCAGCCAACCTCTTCCTTAAGAACTACACCAAATAAGGACAAAAATTCCCCCCTCCACACCACTGCTCTCAACTAAGCGGCACAGACAGCATGGACATCAACAACTAGGATGAGAACTATGAACTGTCGTTTGGACCCTGGTTACATGCGACAAGTTGAGCTCCAGTTAGACATCAACCAGAAGCAAAAGGATGCTGTTAGAGCCTGCCGGCCCTTTACTTTCTGATTCTTCCCTCTAACAAATGGCAGACTATCTGAATAACTTTAAAGAATGGCTTGGCTAAAAAGCAATGATGTGTGTATAAATAAGATAATGATCGTTTACCACGAAGCCAATGTTAATATAGATAATCAGGGGTTGACAAGTTCTGGACTTAGTAGGTACACTGGGCGGATGCCACTGCCAATTTGCAGTGAAATTAAGTTTGAGCCACACCAGCCCCTATCGTGCACCGAAGATATACATTTCTAATATTTTGGGATAGGAGGATTTAATTCATCCACTGAGAGTTAGGGAGATCAATATGGATGGACGACGAAGAGTTACCAGCAATAAAGTATGACACTTTGTGATGCTAATACAACTATTATAAACATGTCACACCCATTTATAAGCACAATACTACATACTCGCCAACAAAAACATAAATAACACACAGAAGAAAGAAACTTAAGCTCCACTTATTAATCTGGAATGTGCAAGGGCTTAATGATGCCTGTAGACCAGGAAGGTGCTACCGTACCTAGAGAGAGAAAATGAAGGCAGCATTCTTACAAGAAGCACACCTGACCAAACTCAAGAAGCTAGCTAAAACAACCAGAATGGAAGACCTGCCTTTTTCACACCGTTTAGTACACACACCATGGAGAAATGACCTGGATATGACAAGGATTCCCTCACTCAGAGTAGAAAATACATATCACGACAAGGAAGGCATGGCAGGTTTCTAACAGTGAAAGGAACTAATGAAGGAATGCATTTTGAAAAATCATTAACGTTTATGCCCCAAAAATGACTCATCCCAATTTTATGCCAATCTCCAGAAATCATAAAGTGGACTGGACCCTTGTCCTATACTTTGAGAGAGAGACTTGACCACAACCCTAAATATAGATCAAGAAAGAGTAGTATCAGGAGCAGCCAAACAATTGCTTAAACTACTACTACACTACAGCCTAAGAGATGTATGGAGACAGAATAATCATCCACCTCAGTTTACTTATTATTCCTTTGTACACGAGGGACACTCCCACATAGGCAACTGGCTGGCTACCCAAGACAAAATAGCTCCTTGAGTGTAAGGCTGCAGACACATGACAAGAACACTGTCAGACCATACCCCCAGGAATGCCCAATATAGACCCCGTGTGTGTTTAAATTGCGGCATCCATCAGAAGAAGCACTGCTACACTCCGTGTTCAAGGCAGAGGATCTAAAAGAAATACTAGCATATTTCAAAATTAACCAGACCTCGGTATCAAGCGCAGATACCCTCTGGGGAGTCTTTAATGCTTACATTAGGGATGCCTGTCTCTCTAAGCTGTCAGGTACCGAAGAGAGCTTCACAATTGCCTGAAAAGGGTAGTAGCAGAACTTTACATATTAAACAAGCATTGCAATGCAATAGGTCTCGCATTAGTGAAAGTTTGAGCTATTGGCGTTTCAAATGCTAATTGTCTTTTTTGTTTACAAATATCCCAGTTGTAGCCTAAGAAATAGTAAATGAAATTCCTCCATTGAAGAAAAGGGTGCAGTACGAGAGGCTGTTACTAGCTGTCCCTGTGGAGTTGTAAAGGGACCTCTATTAGCCACATAAGGTACTGCACCCTTAATTGAATTATAAAGAGAAAGACTGCTGCAGAGCATAAGTTTTCATTGGAAGTGAGATTTTTGTCAGCTTGCGTTTTGAAAATGCACCATTGCTGTTTGTTTATTTTTGTTTGTGAAATAAAGCTAAACAAACAACAATGGTGCATTTTTAAAAAGCAATCTAACAAAAATTTCACTTCCAATAAAAACAAAATGTAAATGCATGCTTGGCTGTGATAGATCTGTTTATATTTGTATTATGGGTGCAGTACTTTACAACTCCACAGGGACACCCGATAACCTGTGGTACTGCACCCTTTCCTGGAGACTTAATATGGGAATAGGATTACACAGTTCGGTAATGTACGGGAGCGAGTATTTTTGTGGGGGATTTAGCAGCATTTGCGGCACGCCACGCTTTAATTTCCTATGTTTAAAGCTAAAGCGTGCTGCGCCGCGAATGCTATTAAAAGAAGTAAATAGAAATGACGGGCGGGCGCCATGTTCAAAGTGAATAAAATTACAGGGAGCATTAACAAGCGCAAGCATTTTTTTTAGGCTTTTGTAGCATTTGCGACACGCCACGCTTTAACTTCATATGTTTAAAGCTAAAGCGCGCCGTGCGGTCAATGCTAGAAAAGTAAATAAATAGAAGTAAAGGAGAATGGCTGCTATGTTGAAAGAAAGCCGTCAATGATGTAAAAGGTGCCCGTCTTCTTTTAAAAATGTATTTACTTTTGTAGCATTCGCCGCATGGCGCGTTTTCGCTTTAAACTTGTGAAACTAAAGCACGGCGTATGCTACAAAAATAAATAAATAGATAAGAAAGGCGGCTGCCGTCTGCTTTTTTTCTATTCATTTTCTTTTGTAGCAATCGCAGCACACCGCATGTTAGCTTTAAACATGTTAAGCTAAAAGCAAATGCTAATAAAATAAATAATTAAAAATATATATTACAGCCCATATGCATAAATAAATAATAAGCTGGAGCGAGGAGGAGAAGGCAAAAGTAGCCCGAAGAGAGGGTATGTCGGGGAAGGGGTATTGTGCCTACAACTCCAGCTACGCTGACGCTGAAGTAGTCATTAAGAAAAGAGTGCAGAGAAAGGGAAAATAAAGCGTTCCGAGTGAAGTCACATGTAAGAGGGGCTGTCCTTATAGGAGGTAACAACTGAAGAGAAGGAGGAACTAAAGAGGGAAAAGGAAGAACTATTAAAGAAATAAAACCAGTGCAGTACAAACAATGCTAAAAGACACTGAAAGGACCTAAAAAAACCATGTGCATCAGATGGGGATGGACAGCTCCGGCAAGAAATCCATTAAACAAGCATTGGCAGAGCCAATAGGGCTCGCCTTTGGGACCTTATAAGTATTTAGTTATGCAGCACAATATCCTTGGTGCAACAACATCAACTGTTGCATGGCTAAACACTTATAAGGTCCCAAAGGCGAGACCTATTGGCTATGCCTTGCGCCCCACAACACACTGCATGCTGGGATTTTTATGCCCATGTTGGTAGTGCTGAAAACAAAACTGCCCAGCGCCAGGAGAGTCTGTCTAATCTGTTTCCTCCCTCAAGCGCTCTGAATCCCAGTGACAACTTTACTGCACATAAGCGAAGATGTGTCCATAAGAACATGATTTACAGTCCTGTTTACAGCGGCAGTCAGAGCAAGAAATCCCGAAAGAGACAGTGTGCTCTTCTTAGAGCATCACCCCGCCTTCCTTTTCTCCACTCCTTTCATCAGAAAGTTCTCTCGCATCCATGGGCTGTTCTGACCGTAAGCAGCTTATCCAGCCTCGGAAAAGACAAAGAGAAAACCTTAGAAAGGCAACGTGTGACAAAATAATATTTCGTGAATGACTGCATCCTGCGTGTCGTTTGTTACCCGTTCATCATCAAGAGCACAGCAGCTGCATCGTATTGCCGACAAGCACAATGCATTTAAATAAAAAAAAAAAAAAAAGAATTTCCAAACACGCACACGCTACCTTGTCGATAGGGAACAAAGCAAGACAAGCACAATGCATTAAAATAAAGCAGGGTAGATGACTGATAAAAGGATCTTCATTGACTAAATCCTCAGTAAACTAGATTTCCAGTAAAGTTGCTGGATAGGCCAAGGAACAGGAATAATAATAAAAAATAAAAAAAACATGTTTGTTTGTTTTGCCACAAATCCGAGAATGCAGCCTCTATCACGTGGGGACTGCAAAACCAGCATCACCATGAGTTTTGCTCTGCTCACTTGGGTTTAGTAGGAAGCTTGAAGAATTTTTACAATAGAAACTGCTTTGAAGTCTCCCTAGTTTCACTTGAGATTGTACAATAAGGCTGTTACCATTTCTAATAGGCTACTTAAGCCCTGTTGCAGCCCAACCACAACAATACAGCCCCAAGCATTTCTGTGTCTTCGAAGCCGAGCCTCATGCACACCATTGCGTGGCCTGCGGAAACTCAAAACCCACTGAATCCAAGAGAGGAGTCCACGTCAGTGGAAAGCACTCCAGAGCACCGATTGTTTCTTTTAATTTGTATCCAACCTGTTCCACCAAGAACACCGTCCCCAAATTTGGCCTCCATCGCCATAACCAGACATTCAATATTCCCTATTTTGCCTCTAAAATCTGTATGCACAGAACTGATGACATACACAAGCATTATCTTGCTCTCTGACAATCACTGTTGTTCCTGGGAGTCATCTGCTCACTGGCCTATCGACTGTACTGTCTGGTAGGATGAGGCTTGAAAAATACATCGGCCACAGCAATTTCTTTCTCCTGCTTATGAGACATAATTGCTCTCAGCACCTCAATAAACAAGTCAGAAAGCACTAGCGAGACTTAGAGCCACCACTGTAATGTCACTCAGCTCCTGTATGATAAGGAGGCCAGTATTGCCCAACCCAGGCAGTAAGAAAGGATGAAAGTTCCACGACCTCAAGAGTCTAAAGTCCTCTCATGCCGAATGCCACCTCCAACATCGTCGAAGAGCCGTGCATTAGGACCATGTTCTAAGCTTGCGCTGTAGCGTACAACTAACTACCTGAACGGCTGGCAGAGCTGGCTCACATATTTAAAGCTGTCTGCAGCAGTGAACAGTGTCCAAACATGTTTCTGGAAACAAGGAGGCAGGTGTGGTCGAGTCGGCGTACACCCAGCTTCACGTGCAGATCTACTCAGGACTTGAGGGGGGGGGGGAATAAAAGCAATCTCTTTTTGACATGTTGTGGGAGTGCAAGAAAAATGGATCGGTCCCCTCCCGACACCTTTGCTTCACGTATGCAGTATTTAAAGTTCTGAGGCCATAAATCTCATCAGATATTTCGTTCAATTTGGCATAAATCGGTCTACCCTTTAAATAATATTTACATTTCCCGCCATCTGGGGCTACAAAGAGAAAGGCGAGGGGCCACATTATATTATTATTACACTGGTGCATGCAGTTATGCACCATTGGCTGTTTGTGCAATAGGTATTACATGGCCATAGTTTCACCAGGTCAAAAAAAAAAAAGCAATTGCTGTAATTTAGCAATCTTTATAACATTAAGGACAGGAATAAACACACGATGTGCAAGACGACACTAAACCCCAGGTAATATATGTTTGATCTATTTCGGATAGCTAATCAGTTATTTTTAAACATAGGTCATTAAAAGTTTTAATTGTTTTGCTAAATGTTTCTCCATGTTTGTCTTGGTGCAAAAAAAGTGTATGCATTACGGCCTGGAGGAAAAACTGTCCTTTTCATTCCTAAATGCGCAAACAGCAAAAATATAATAAAAATAAATACATAAATGTGCGAAAAAACGCAGGAGCTGCATTTTTAGAGCGGGATGAGCCGAAATGAAACCACTGGGTGTGCGTATGTTTTCAGCCTTCAGTCCTTCGGGGCAATGACTCATCGCCGATACAAACAGAGCACTGACAAAACTGGTTGCTGCTAAGTTAAAAGCTTACAACTTCATCTCTTTAAACTGACGTCCACTTGGAACTATTTCTAAAGTCACAGTCTGGAACCTTAAGTTATAGAGTGGCCCTGGGACAGTTTAGCTGCAACAGATGCTCAAGTTTAAATGTTAAAGGAAGGAAGAACCACAGACACCGCGGTTTGAGTTCACGTCTGGCAGCTTCTACCCAGCGCTCATTTTGTTAGCCTAGTGAACACATGTAAATGAGCTAATTACTGATCCGTTGTCAGCGCGTGCAGCATTGAGGCAGGTCAGGAGAGGCAGAACTGACGAAACAGTACAACACGAGGAAGGAATTCAAGCTCAGTTAATAATAATAATTAAAACAAGCACGCACGCGCCTCGCGCTGAAAGTTAAAAAAAAAAAAAAAAAAAAAAGCGTGCAGGCTGCAGCAGTAGGGACGTCAGAGAGGGAGAGAGAGGCCGAGGGATGCACCCGCGAGTGGTGCGCGTGCTTGGGAGAGCAGTCTTCACTTTTTCAAGCACTGCACTCGTGCTTGTGGCGCGCCGCTGCTCGCTCCCGCAAGGTGGATGCCGCCACAAGCACGAGTGCAGTGCTTGAAAAAGTGAAGAGCGACGGCTAAAGGCCCTCCTATGCAACGCATGCGCGCTGCGTAGGCGAGACATAAAAATAAAAAAGACTGAAAGATATGGCAGCTAGAGAAGTAAAACATCTTAGAAAGCATGCGTGGCAAAGAGCTAGACAGAGGGCGAACACACTGGCAAAACACCAGCTAGAATACTCCAGAAAGCATTGTCAACAAATCAAGTCACCCATGTAGAATTGACATACAAAACACATATTGTGGGATACCCAATATATATATTGAATTGTTTTACAGAATATTACAAGAGCTATACACTTCGCAAACATCCTATTCAGAGTCCAATATAATGCCTACAAAATATGGTCACAAGTGCATGTCTAAAGGAGAATGACCACAATCCCACCTTTCTACCATTTACGGAAGATGTGAAAAACAATCAATTTGCTAAAAGGACAAGCACCTAACTAGGATGGGCTAACAGACTTATGTAAAGCTGTCCTACCTCCATGCTCTCTAGCAATCCTACAGCAGGCCAAGATCACTCCTGAAAATAGACAAAAAAATTGCCAAAATCCTTGCAGACAAATTAAAATCTGATGGGCTGCAAGGTTCATCACAAAAAGAATGGATTCATCCCTTGCAGGGCTCAAAAAATCCACTCGCTATGACGAGCCAGATTTAACCAGGAAGAGCTATTTTTAAGGCCTACTCGGCCGTTCTGGCGAGCTGACAACTGATGTTCTGCTTTCTCACAAAGTGAACGAGCATGTTATCTTGTCACACATTTGCTCAGCTTTCAGAGACAGAGGTCGAAAGTCACATTGGTCTTCCTACATTTACTTTTCTTTCTGTGACTGAAGTTAGAGGATTTTGTAAAGTGAACTGCATGACAACGTGACAAACCATCACGCTATTCAAAGCATGTGAAATGAAAGGATGTAAGATGTCAGGCTTTTTTTTTCTAACACAATACTGAAATCGCCAATAAGTGAATAGTTACAAAGACACATTTTTGTAATTCTGTGGTGAAATTTTTTTTTATAGGATCAAAACTAATCAAAACACTTTACTTGGGGATGTGCAAATGTTCAAATGTTTTGCTGAAACTCAATTTCCAAAAATTGTTTATGCATGATTTAGTTTTAGCAGTAGAACTACATGTAAGCGGGAAAGTTTTGTGGCCATTTAAATGAAAAATGTGCAATCTGTAAATAACAGTGCACATCCTGCTTTAGTAATATATTTAGGAAAAGTGAGTTTTTAAACATGAACTGGGAAATATATTCCTGCTCCTGCCCAAATGACAATGCTATTAGTGAACTAAGAGGCAAGCCAGGGATCATGTGCACCCTATATGTGGGCTTGATTCTTATTATACATGGAGCAAATCGTGCAGTCTAGTAAATAAATGCAGAGTAAATAAAAAGATTTTCTTGTACAACACAAATAGTGAACCTGCACATTAGAAGGTGCTCTCTTATGTGATCATGAAGAAAAAGGCGGCTCCACAAAACAAAAAAACTTGCCTGGGATTACACAATGAGACCAGTTCACGGGTCAAGTACATTACGGTTAGGTCGAGTAGATTATTCAAGTTACTAGACCTCCATGCAGGTCTAGTAACATTTTTATGATTTTTTTAGGCCTGCCTTGCCCTACCACAATGTATAATTTACAAGCCTTCTTTTCATACCTGCATCAGCTCAATCCAAATTTAGAAGCGACAGGTGTGTTCTTGGATGCAGAGAAAGAGTTGGACTCTAGAATGGGGATTTGTGATGCGTGTCCTTAAGAGAATGGGTGCAGGAACCAGATTTCTGTCCTAGTTAGGACTCTACAGCCAGAATACGTTTGAATTGAGCAAAATCAGAACCAATACTAGTAAAATGAGGAATGAAGCAGGGATTATCTCTATTTCCCCTGGTATATGCTGTATTAATGTAATGAAACGACTAGTGTGTGCAATACAGGAGTACCACTCACACAGAAGCATCAAATTCACAAGCAGGGGACCAATATCAAAACATGCAGATGATGTGGTAGTATACGACCGAGACCCAGCAGAGAACTTTCCCCCAATTGTATATGAAAAGCTGCATTATGGAGGACTTCAAATAAACTGGAGTAAAGAATTAATGAAGCCTCTGAAGTACAAAACAAACCAAATGACACCGGAACCCTCCGTGCTTGGAAGATTAAGTTCATTATTTGAGAGTTACGGTGCCTCATGACTTGCAAGAGGTATTCAGAGACAACTATGGGGTTACTATAGACCAGCTACCAGATCATATCAATAAGTGGAACAAAATCCCACTGTCATTGACGGGCCAGGTTGCTATAATAAAAACAAGCATTGGCATAGCCAATAGGTCTCGCCTTTGGGACCTTATAAGTGTTTAGCCAGAGATATTGACTTTGCCCATGTCTTTAAGCTGTGCAGAAGTCTGCAGCATGCTGAAAAGATATAATAAAGAAGTGTCAGAAGCATTTTTGTTACCTTATATATGACCAAGGAAGCATCATGTACAACTGAACGACCATATTAAAAAAGTATTAACAATAAATAATGTCTTGAGTTTTTTTGTCCTTTCAATGCTGGCAACTTCTATCTGCCTGTCCCAATGGTTGCTTGTTATGGATTTTTTGTTATGGGGGCATAAATAACAGGAGGGTGAAGGTTGGGAAATAGTACCTGTATAACAGTCAGTGAGAGAGTCAGTCAGTCAGTCAGTGAGAGAGTCAGTTAGTTAGTCAGTCAGTGAGTGAGAGAGTCAGTCAGTCAGTTAGAGAGTCAGTGAGAGAGTCAGTGAGAGAGTCCGTCAGTCAGTCAGTGTGAGAGAGATTGAGTCAGTCAGTCAGTAAGAGAGAGAGACAGAGTCAGTCAGTCAGTGAGAGAGTCAGTCAGTGAGAGAGAGTCAGAGAGTTAGTCAGTGAGAGAGAGAGTTAGACAGTGAGAGAGTAAGTCAGTGAGTCAGTCAGTGAGAGTCAGTCAGTGAGAGAGAGTGAGAGAGTCAGTCAGTTAGTCAGTTAGAGAGAGTCAGTGAGATAGTCAGTCAGTGAGAGAGTCAGTTAGTGAGAGAGTGAGAGTCAGTCACAGTCAGTCAGAGTCACTCAGTCGGTGAGAGAGTCGGTGAGAGAGAGTCAGTGAGAAAGAGAGTGAGAGAGTCAGTGAGAGTCAGTCAGTTAGTTAGTGAGTCAGTCAGTGAGAGAGAGAGAGTCAGTCAGTGAGAGATTTTGTAAATGAAAATGAAAGAAGGTTTTGAGAGAGAAATGGTAAAGAGGAAAATTGGTAAGGAGAAAAGTTGATATGGGGGCTTTTTTGAAGAGAGAATCAGAAAGGATGCGAGAGGCCCTTTTTGGAAGGGAACGATGGAAATGTGAGAGGGAAACAGTATAGAAGAAAAGTACGTGTGAGGGGAAGGAGAGAAATGTTTTGGGGTTTGGAGAGAAGGTGCGCGAGGGTATCAGGGGAACTGAATCAGGGAAAAGGTGGGAAGTGCAGGAGGACAAAGGTAGATAAGAGAATGGGGAGCATGTGAATGAAAAGGGAGGCTGAGGCTGCAAAGGGAAATGAGGGTAAGTGAGTGAGAAAAAAGAAAAAGCCATATGCGTGGGAAAGGAAAGTCGGGATAAAGTGTGGGAATAAGGAGGAAGAAAAGCAAGCAAAAGGGAGGAAAGAAGGGAGAAAATGGGATGGAGGGTTGCCCTAGAGGTGCGTACTTGTCTCCTTGGATTGATTCCCTGAGACCCTAAACGCAAAACCAGCAGGAAGTTCTTGGTATTGGGGCTTGTGACAGCTAGGCGGCGAATAGCGATCCACTGGCTGGCGCAACATGGGCCGCTGACTGAACTGGAAAGCGGACCTGAAGGAATGGGCATTGGCGGAGGAGGGGCACATACGTAGTACCCGAAGGGATGCCAAACTCCCGGAGGTATTGCAGGCGTGGGGGCTAATGGTCCAGGAAATAGAGAGAGGCTCCCCTGATTCTACACAGACGGTGTCGACTGGGGATAGTCACGTGGGAATAGAATCCCCCAGACCTGGGGAGAGACGAGAGGATACCCCTAATTGAACTATTGTTAGATGGACCTCTGGGAGGGTGGGCCCGGTGGGGAGGGGGGGGGTGTTCAGTTACAAGTTACTGTGATTATTAAGGATACTGTTCATATTAATTGTCAGTCTGGTAAATACTTCAGGGAAAACTCGCATTGGATCAATAGCTTCTGACCGGGGATTGTATTGCCTATTGTTCAGGGTGGTCCGTGAGATATAACTGTTTAAACATGTGAAGTGTACCATACAACTGCAATAAAGAAATTTAAAAAAAAAAAAAATTTAAAAAAAAAAAAGAGAAAATGGTGTTTGTAAGGACAAATGCAAATAAGAGTGTGACGAGCAACGGCGTAGCAAGGGTGCCAGTGCCTTACTGCACGCCAAGAAAACAGACTCCCAGCACTATCGTTGGGTATTAAAAAGTAGCCATTACTATGGGGCAAGGGGCTCCTGTCACTCCTGGGCCCCGGGGCCAGTTTACCGGCTGCACCAATGATTCCCGATTACCTATGTATTGGTAGAGCACAGACGGTAGTGCGAGAAGCGTGAGGAGTGTGTGAGGGGACGTCAGTGACAGCAGAGGGAACGAGCATCGAGGTGCGTGGGGAGGAGAGAGAGGAAAGAAAGTCTGTTAGGCGAACCGCAGAGAAGGGGTTGAGTATGGGTAGTGTGAGGGGAAGGACGGAGGGTAGTGTGAGGGGAAGAACGGAAGTTAGTGAGGGAAATGCGTTAAGAAGAAATGTGTTAGGAAAAAGTAGAGGGGAGGGAGACGGAGAAGTGAACAAAAAAGAGAGTGAGGTGTGTGCGGAGCAAAATGAGACTAGGGCAGAGGAAGAAGCGTTTTATCGGAAGAAGGGGTGAAAGGTCCCGATCCCTTACTGGCTGGTATTGAGCAAAGATTCTCCTCTGCGGTGCTTGCCCTTGACAGGGGGGAAACCCCTAACCCCCTAATGTAGGTAAGGTTCAAACAAAAATGTCAGGGCAAGATTCGTTTCCTATATTTTTTATGGAAAAATTCCAATCACACTTTGGTTCGTTTTGTAGAATATTTATAATTGTGTTCTATCCGTGATGGTGAATGAGAAAGGAAAGAAACAGCCAACACGTGTTTCACCCCTTTACACGGCCATCCGGCCTGGGGCTTCTTCAGGACGGTTTATAGGAGTACAAATAAAATCAGGTCGTCTAGTTCAGGTGGATCTCTAAATTTCGGGCATAATGCCGCTTCTGATAGATGCAGTCAATCGATGTGGAGATCATTCTGACAACAAACTATAATGAATGTAAACAACATCTTTTATTTTACGGTTTGGAACTCTAGCGGTAGCGAAATATTGAATGGAAGATAGTGTCACATCACGTGAATTCTACTGTCAGTTGAGGTGAGAGGCTGTTTGATCCCAAATGTCTATTCCACCAGGGAAGAGCCCATCTAGCCCCCAGATCGGTGACATGTGTCTCCTATCACACCGCCCGCTTGCAAATTTACATATATGAACATCACCATCCACACCTATCCCGAAACAATAACACATGCAATATTTCTTATGCATGCTGATTTTCGCACATGCATTCTGAACATGCTAATACAATAGCTCAGTGATATAAGCACTCGCTGTAGAAATCTATGTGCTACAGGTTCAACTCCGCATTTCATCCCTTTTGAATATGGTAAAAATAAATGGCTCAATGTTACTTAAGGTTTTTATGTCAATCTTTTGTAAATAGAACAAGGGACTTGGCTTTGAAATAGTGTGCTTTGTGATGATAGACTCAGGAGGCATGCAAGTGTCGTGTTTAGCTATTGTGTCGTGCTAATGCGTCATGCGATGAAAAGGAAGTCCTGCCTTGGAATAAAACATTTTGGAGCCAGGCATTTGCGGTCATATCCTGTGTTTATTGATGCTTTCCCTAACTTGCCTCACGAATAAGCAAGCCCTCGTGTGTTTTTTCAAAGTGATTCGAGAGGACTTCACTTTCTCGTGTTCCAGCATAAATATTTATTCCATTGGAACTTTCCTGTCTGCTGGAAAAAGTGATCCGAGGCTAACAAAAGTATCTGAGGACTGAGCACAGCTTACGTTGTCGCATGTTTGTTTTGTTCCATCTGCAGTGGTCAACAATGTCAACATACTCCGTAGGTGCCAAAACATTGTTTTCAGTCATGGCATTTCACAGTCCGTGCAGTGTGGGAGATGAAGTCGTTGTCCAACCCACATACACCAATTCGTTGCACCAGCTGCTGGGAGGGGAGGGAGGGGAAGGACTATAAAATCATTAGTAACAGGATACTGGATGTATCCTGAGGGCACCACTGGAAGGAATTTCAGTGGAGCACGGCAGGAAGTCCATGGACAGCCTTTACCTTGCGGGAGCGAGCAGGGGCACCATCTGTTTGCAAGATAATTACAAACAGATGTCGCCAAAGCTCGCTCCCGCAAGGAAAACGCCAAACGTGCACGCGTTGCAATTGAAAGCAATGCAAAGCGTGCACGTTTTTGGGCAAAAAAGCGAATCGATTCTAAGAGGTCCCCTCCTATGCAGGGCATGCGCGCTGCGTAGGCGAGACCCAATGATGCCCTTCCCAAATGACAGTACCTCTTTCTTACCATAATTATAGCACTCACAAAAGCCCCTTTCAACACATTAAGATCCTAAATTATAAGATTGGCTTGGGCAGACAACCAAGTATAAGCTGGGAAACACTTGTTCAATCATTTGGAAAAAAAAGGGGCAGGGGTTAGCACCAGATCTAGAACTACACTATCAAAAAGGTCAAAGCACAATTTGTCCCCTTTTGGACAAAAGGGGCATTGGCCGTGGCACACTTAGAAGCAGAAAGAGAGAAGCTGCTCAACCCTACCAAGTAACTATGGCGGTTCTCAGGCAACAGCATAGACCTAGAATGTGACTCAATATTGTAAGCTAGACTAACACACAGAATGGTCTTGAATGAGACACACCCACCCCTAATTCTGATGCAAAATAGCACCTTGTCAGCGGTTACAATAGAGCCCAAAGTGACTGCACAACTATCCAACATATGTATGGGAACTATAAAGACCCAACACAATTTTGAGGAGTGGCAGTCCCAGAGAACGTGCTGGATTAGTTTCTTTATTACAGGCTGAAACATACAGTGAAAGACAAGCTTCCCCAGTATCCAGCTGAACTGGAGACTACGCCCACTCTAGGATAAATGCTGAAATCTCCAAACCTTATAATCACAGTGTCACAAATGTTCAAATTGGTCAAAATCACTGAAATACCGCCCAAATGCAAAGTAAAACAGAGATAGGAAATAGATTTAGCTCAAGACATAACTGTAAGGAAAACGAAGTTCTGCTACACAAAAATCAAAACTTGCCTCACTGAACAGCAAATGCAGATTAATACAATTCACATTTCGCCAAAGGTTCTATTATACACCCCTATGACTATATAAATAGGGGTTAACAGAATCAGTGGAATGCGCAAGATGTCAAACAGACAAAAGTCGACTGTCTCCATCTGGTCTGGGAGGGCCCAGGAGTGGCATTGTAGTGGGTGTCCATTTTGTAGGTTTTGTGACAAATGATCCATCAGGAGATGAGCCCCTCCCTGATGTTGGCATTACTGAGCTACGTACTCAGCATTCCTACTTAAAGCCAGATGTTACTTTGTGCTTGCATTACTTTTAGCAAAATATAGGGTACCAATGTGTTGGAACAGGGACTCTCTTCCTAAAAAAAAAAAAAAAAAAATGGATCACAGACAATTTATTGCAACAACTCCATAGCCACATTCATTACTCCCGTCACACACCTCTCAAACAATAGACATATGGTCACATCTCCGTGACCGTCTTGCAACAGAAACAATTTATGAGCGCGTTCCACCTTTATTAAGCGCATTCCAGTTCAAGAACTATCTTGTCAGAAAACGATTGGTAGTGTATTCGGTAAAGCTGTAAAATGTATAATTCATGCTGTAATTTCAAATGCCTGTATCTGAACAACTCCAAATTTTGTGATGCCCTGGAGGGTCTTGCATAAACGGAGGTGTGTTGCTTGGTTTTATAGTCTTCTGGAATGTTTGAGAGGTCTGAATCCTTGTAAGGGAGATTGCACAATATTAGCCTCCGTGCCTTGACCGAAAATCGACATTATTAAATGTTATTTGCATAAAATTGTTAAAAAAAATTTTTTAACACGTAGGACCCTGTAAGTCCTTCCCTGCAATAAATGAAATGAAGAAAAAGCGTTGTATGTTGCTATTAAATCTACAGAAGTAAAACACCTGATTTGGGTTGTTTTTCCTTAACATCGGAAAGTGTAACAGCTATGTTGTTCATGAGGAAGAAACGTAGGGGCATATGTACAAGAAAGTGCTGGAGCGCTGTGCTGCGACAAATTCGGCAACTCAGAGCTCCGACATTTTCAAAATGGAGGGATGCACCATATTTACAAAATACGGCACACCCGTGTTTCCCCTAGCACTGGCGCTAAAAAAGTTGCTTAGCGCCAGCACCCTGCAGCCATGTTGCAAGGGGGCCTGCGATGTAGGGGCAATTGTTTATGTGCAGGAAGGGACATATACCCGCACAAACAATCAATAAGGGTGATTTGTTCTTTCTATGCAGAATGCAGCTCACATAGAAAGCGCAAAAAAATGAGAAGTTAATAATTTCTCCTTGTATTGCCATTCTAAGACCAGGTATTCCCTGGCCTTAGTTTTTGGCACTGCCCCAGCCTTGTAAATCCAGGGCAGCGTCAAAAAGCAATGGGTGTTGCAGTGGAATGCCCCTGTGATGCAGAGGGCAGTGGCAGAAAGGGGCATATTTACAAGGTGGCGTTAAGCCACGTTAAGTGGCTTCACGCCACCTTGTAAATATGGGGAATGCTGCTATGCCACCGGTCAGAAAAAGACACTCTGGTGGCAATAGCCGCTTATAAGTATGCCAATGCATGGCTCCTGCCCCACTGGTCTTCGTACTTAAAAAAAATATATATAAAACTTGTGCATTAAAATGGCGGCATCAAGGACAATTCGTATACTTCTATAATTTTCTTATCACTGATCAGAAATTTTTGATTGGAAGGTTTTCAGATTTTACTTCATTGCAAAAACAATAATTCTAATCCAGTTTGAATACGAATTAAATTGCTCAGTATCAGTAAAAGCCCCAAAACACTGACATTTCCAATCCTGAGAACTCCCAAACCTCAAACAATAGGTCAATCTCTTGGAGGGAGGGTTTGCTAAATTATGCCAACCCAGGATGTTCACCTAAGAAACACCTGTGACAGTTATCTCTGACCTTAAAATGGATTTCAACATGAAAGTCTTTCGGTTCCTGCTATGTAGGCCTTCTTCTAGGAAAGAGTCCATTATGACTGTTCTGAAACTGGTCTCATTCCTGACAAAAAAGATCATATTTGTGAAATAGGAAAGTCTCATATCTTGGTACTCTACTCCTATATTCATGGGTTCATGGAATTACATTTACTTAAGCAACCATCCCTTTTATGGAACACTCATATGCTATGCAAAGCATATTTGATATGTTAAATCCATTTAAGAATGTACTTTCAAGTTCTGTGAATAGAAAACAGGACTTTAAGCTCCAATAAAAAATAAAGTTTGATGCCTAAATGCCTTGGCGAATCAAGCCCAGTGCCTCTTCAGCCAAAGAAACTCCATAATCTGGATATTTCCAGGGTGTTCAAATTCTGAAAATAGTCTAGCTTTTGGCTGTCTGATCATCTCTTGATGACTTATAGAGCTCTCATATTAGACAAAGCTACCACTGTCAACTGGCTAGACTTGTGAATAATCAAGGTCCAAACTAAGAGTAGTTAAACCTCCTGTGAGACTACACACCAATTCCCCTAGAACTTTGCCATCATAGTTGGCTTTCCAGAGTAATCTCACCACCGCAAAAATGGGTTGAGCAGCTACATTAGGGTATCTCACATGCTTTTCGTATGCATTTCTGGCTGGATTAATCTCTCTGCAGGGATGCAATTTTTAAGGGGGTGGGGGGGAATGAGTGCTTAGCAACCTCTTTACAACCTGCTCCGGCAAATGCAGTCACCCTTCCCAGCACGTTTGCTTGGAGCTTTGAAAAATCAGGCTCCCAAGCAGTGAAACGAATGAGGAGTGGATGCTCACGTTGGGTCCCTCTGCAAAACTCTTAATGTGATAACATTTATTCAATAAGGTTATTTTCAGTCCTGCCTCCAGTGGAGGCATCCCCAATCAGTTCAAAAGAAGGGAAAGCATTTTTTTATTTTTTTTATTTTTTATTTTTAGAGTTTTATATAGCGCGAACTAGACCCGAGAAATCGGGTATCAGAGCGCTTTACATGAGCACCAGTTTCGTTACAGATGGACACATCCATTTTCGTTAGGCACGGGGAGATTAAGTGATTTGCACTGAATCACAGGATGTTGAGCGTCGTTGCCGAGACTCGAACCCGGTTCCCCAGCTCCGAAGTAGACTGCTCCAGCCGCAAGGCTACATCCTCTCCCCATTAACTGTCACCGGAATTCGGACCTTACAAAATCAGTTTTGTTCCCTTCACACTTTTATCATATACTGCTAGTCTTTCTTCGCACTATGAAGTGTCCCCAGTTTTCCTTCCACACTCCATACCTACTAGTTTTCAAATTGCATCGTGCACTGCTTACCTTCTACCCTTCAACTAACCAGGGTTAACACATTCCACTTTTGTATTATACAGTTGTCCTTCAGTTAGCTTGAGCTATGTTGTACCTTAGACTCTTGTCCGATAAAAAGGCTATTCCTTACCATAGTAATTCGGTGCTGCCATTGTGATGCCATTTGTAGCTGATGCCAGAGATTGAGCTACAATACAAAGGAGTCAAACAACTTCACAGCGTGTGGTTTCCTGACTCAACAGCACCCACGTAAAGCTCTGCTTCTACCATACATAGCTGACTCTATCTCCTTATATTACACAGAGATGCACCTTGTGCCGTACAATTGTTGCTCCTCTCCACTTGTGTAATGAGGTGGTGTCCTCTTTACAGTCTTGTACCTCTTTACAGTCTTGTAGAGTGCTGACCCTGTCCATGAGTACAATACGTTACTTACGTTCTTACGTTTGATAGCATGCCATTAGGCTGACCCGACCGCCATTCGTTTTTTCGCTTTACACTGCATGCGTTAGCACAGCACTCACAGAACTACTGGCTTCATCAAAGTTTGTTGCAGTTTAGAAATTGGCAGTGAAACATAGCTTTTCAAGTGATTCAAATACTATAACCCGTTTTTACCTGTAACAGCACTATATTCTTTCATTTCTTTACCTGCAAAATAAATATATATTTATTCGTGTATTTGTTAATAGGCATTGTATAGCAGTCGCGCTTCACAGCCACCTCACAGTACAAACTAGCATCCTCGATGTTCACAATGCTCTGCAAACACATTAGCCCAAGCATAAAATAACATGCTAAACAACTCCACAAATCTATGCATCTGAACAACTAACTAAAAGAGAAACAACTATACACTATCTAAATGACATTCCAAGCTGCACTTTCTAATTAAGTGACTACATTAGTCCGTGCTCCACTTACACGATTTTTTCTCGAACTTCAGCCTGAGAATCCGTTGCCCATCTGTGTGTGTGATTGCAATACTTCCGGGTCGCAAGTTAGCCAATCCAATGGCTAAATACAAATTGGGAGTCGATTTGGATGCAGCGGTAATATAAAAGCTACCGTTGGATTGGGGGCACCTCAGCCAATCTTAGTGGCTAACAGAAACCCGAAGTGCTCATTGGCTGATTGTTCCGACGTGCCTCTGTGGAATTAAAAAAATAAATAAATAAAGCAATGGCGAAGCCATTGCCTATCTATTGGTTTTGTTAATGTTTTTGTAAAGATGTTACACAGCAGCGCAAATATGTCTTAACTTTTTTTTTTTAAAACGGTATGATGCAGCCAGCTTTGACCACATTATAGCGGTTTTGTCATTTAAGATATGTTGCACAGCAGCTCATGCTGCTTTACAATATATGTGTAACAAGCATTGCCAAAACTAATAGGTCTAGCCAATGCAGGTAATTGGCTTTGTCCATAGCTGCCAAGGTCTGAGATTGCTTATGTGTGACATTTTCATAATTTCAGTGTAATTATGAGGGACATTCAACGACTATGAGTGACACTTTCTCGCGAGCGAAAATCAAGCAATGAAGACGAGGGAAACATATAAATATCAGAAATTACACCCATTTAAGCAAGGAGAAACTCAAAGAAGATCTTAAAACTGCCGCAAAGCACCAGAAATGGAAAGGCACGAACGGGAGTCTGTCCAGGCTCTCCAAATCGGCCCTCTATTAGTTTAAAAAAAAAAAAAATGTATGCAGATTTATATAGCGCGAACTTGACCCAAAGGTATTGGAGCGCTTTACATGAGCACCGGTTACGTTACACAAGGACACATTCATCTTTTTGGTACGTGATCCAGCGGGTTACTAGCAACAAGCATTCATACACAAAATACTCACCTGGGCCCATTCATTCACGCTAACTAATAATCACCGCTGGTGGGAATCAGTTGTATTCTTTATCAAATCCCTGCTACCAATGACCTTTTCTGATTAAAGAGTAATGACTTACCAATGGACCTTTGATAATTGGGGTTGAAATGAGATCATACAATACATAATTTCATTAACCACCTGAAATAACCACTGACTCAGGAAGTTTTAAAACGTTTATCTAAATTCTTTAGTAGAGTAAATTACAAATCACATAATACTTAATCGCATATCAAGGAGGAAGCATACTATATAATCACCTATTAATCACAAATGACGGTCCCTCAGAAAGGAGAAGATAGAGACAGCAGTACAACTAAAGATTACGCATTTATAGTTACCTAAAGGTGTGAAAACCAAACCCCTTGGCCAAGGAGTTGGAAAGATGGGTCCCAAGAAGGATGAAGACCAAGACCTCCGGACCAGGTTCAGGACAGGATAGGTGACCTCTCTACCAACGACGCCTGCGTCGTTCCCCTCTCTGACACTTCGTTCCTCCTCGATTCTTCTGTGTCTTCTTCTAATAGAGTCCACCGCCCGCACCTCAGGACCTCTTTGGACAGCAGTTCAGTCTGTAATCGATCAGCTCTCGTCTATGGCAGCATCTGAGCCTAAGTGCCTCCAGCTCTCTCTGCGCTCCTAAGCTAGCTAATTAGCTAATTCTAAATCTATTATACCCTTCTATGCCCATGTACCTCCCATTAATGTTTCAATATTATGGGCCCACTATTTCTGATTGGACAGGGACAGGGGGTTGATCCTCACACCATGTCAATTTAGTTCAATTTTCTTAAGCCCATTGTTTTAAAATACCGCCCCTCTCAATTAATACATTTGCTTTATTTCCCACCCTTCTCACGACAATTTTTAATACAAAGTGTATACAAAATGTATCAATTTGTAGGACATCTCGAATGAACTGTGAAGGTGATCAGCGGGTCATGTCCTTGGACATCTTCCAAGTTGACTTCATCGCTTTCCTTTGTTAGTCTTCAGGGCGCATGCGCAAATCACATGGGTTCTTGAGCTGCCGTTTAGTCAAACTCAGGCCCACTTTACGAACTAATAGAAAATCAAAGACCAAACATATTAAAATCAAAAAGGAATGTTTTCACTGTATACCCCCTACTTCTACTCTACTCCCATTTAATTATAAATGTCTATCCCGCATTAGTAGCGTTAGAATGCCACATTATTAATTGCTGCAATGCGAAAGCTTTAGCATGTGAGGACATTAAGCGGCCATTTTAGCATACACTGCGCAGAAGCAAAAGATTCCCTCCAAGCAAAGAAAGACGTCATACCACGTGACATGGTTGACACATGCGCAGTAGAGTTCCCGCGCTTTAGCGGCCATTTTGGATTAGACAAGGATTACTTATTAGTGGAAAACACATAGGCAAGAATCTTCTAGATAAAAATGTTGTGTTTGCACATTATTAATAAAGACATTACAGAGTTTTAGTACAAATTAATTAATACTGTGAGAGGATTGCTTCCGAGCAAGTCTCATTGTGAGTCCTTGCACCATCAATCCCCTCTCTGATGGCGTTTCTGAGCCATCAAAACTACCTATAACCAGATGCCAACTTAACATATTTCTGTCACATTTTCATTTTTACATTGTCTATTTTTATCTTCTCCTTTCAGTTTCTTATAAATTCCACTTCTCAGATCTTCTAATTCCATTTCATCCAATTTCCTTTTCTTGCCTTTTCCTGTCACCCTATATGTTTCCTTCTTTCTACAACATTTGCACCATATCATTATTGACAATACTGTTATTGCTATCCCTACTAAGGGTACTATTATTTGACCTATAAGTCCTTTCCCTACATTAGTAAACCAGGTACCAATTGATGCAATGCTATTTGTCAATCTTTCCCATACACTATCAACTTCCAGTGGTTTCAGTTCCTTCTCAAGTTTAGTAATATTCTTTATATGTGTTCCGATTTCTGCACTTTTGTCTGGAATATATGTGCAACAATGTTTCGTTTTCAACAATTTACAGACTCCGCCCTCTTTTGCTAATATTATATCAAGAGCAAGTCGATTTTGCATAACCATAGATTTAACCGCAACCATCTCCGCATTAATCATTAGAAATCCTCCAGCAGTATCCGTTGATAAACGATCAACCACTGTAGACAATTTACATATTTTCCTTGAGTTCAGAATTATTCCGACTGAAGGTATCAATGCACCAAATATATCACCTACAATTTCTGAAAAACTAGCCCTTTTACTACGTGTTAATTCACTAATATTTTCATTGCTCCCAGTGTTTCATTTTACGTGGTATACTTTTGGAATAACTATTCCAAAATAACAACTTCCATACCACGGTGCAGGAAGCCTAAAGAAGCCTTATTCCCACACACATAATAGATTCCATGAAAAACTGAATCTGTTCCTCCTTTTAGTCCCCAACCTCCAAGAATTAAGAAATTATGTTCACATTCACTGGTACCAATAAAAACATTGTTATTGTCACGATCCGGCTGCCGGTTATCACTGACTGCATGACACGGGTGTGTTGGGCATCATGAACGCACTCCTCTCGAAACTACAACTCCCGTTAGGCAACGCGAGTCACGTTTCACGTGACACCGACGCGACGCCAGTTACGGTAGAAAAGGCGGCGGAAGGAATCACTCGCCGCCGATAATTCTGGATGATCGTAGCAGACTTCATTCGGACAGCGGACTTCTGGGCGGTAAGAGTGCGTATGCACAAGCTATCGTACCGTCAGCTGGTGAAAGGAGGCAGAGGAGTTTCAACACCTCCCTAGAACCTCCACTGTCGTATCTCCTCTGTTGGCTGGGACCAGTTCATTGGTTTCGTGCAGAGGAGTCTCTAGGCTTTTTCAGAGCCCGCTTCATTTGGTAAGGCAAAACCCCCCTGTTGGAGAGACAACTTATTCACAGGTCTCATGCGGGGAGGTTAAGAACACCTTGTCCTTATGTGGGCAATATTGGTCGCAGAAAATTTATACCTCAACTCAGACTGTATACGTGGTTGAGATATTGTCGAGCCGGTTATAAGTTGTAACCAGGATCGTTCTTCTACATGCTGGTGCTATTGTGCAAAGAAGAACAAACACGAGCATATCACCAACTGGATAAGGGCAAGACTGTTGTGGTTACTTGTTCCAGTTGCACCCCTTCACCTTTTTCCTGTTTTTTGTTCTCCTTATATTTTATATAGGAGAGAGTTACCAGAGAGGGTGTGCCATCATTACAGGCACGACAAATCAGGCCTCACTTCATGTGCCATTTTGGTAGGTGTAGTAGGGGGAGAATCATGCACGTATAGTACAGTGTCAGGAATTCTCTAGTTCTGGTCAACACCTGTTCTTTTTGTCTTTTGTTAGTTTTATGTTGTGTTCCTGTCACCACCTTCAACTCTCTTCTATAATCATACTACACCTTCTTTATTTACAGGTGGGTGTGGTAGACGTTGTGAATCAAGTCAGTTATTGTCTCTTATTTGTGAGCCATAATAAGTGTTGCGCTGTGCTCATTTTGCGCTCTTGTATCCTTTTCAGATCTCCTTCCCTGCAGTCCCTACCCTTTCCTTCCCCGCTCGATTGCCTCAATAGTCTGTGTGTTATTCTATACCAGACTTGGGGCTGTCCAGAGGTGGGCCCCCTTTGAGCATCAACACGATTCCGAGGATCCAGAACGGAGCCTGACAGAATTATCGGCCCACGTATTTCTATATCCTCCCGGTTGTGTTGAGATTAGGAATGGCCACCCTGGATGACGTAATGGCGGCTTTAGTTCTGGTGCAGGCTGAGCTTGCCGCCTCCCGCCAGGAAACAGCTGCTTTACAAAATAGGGTAGACCAATTGCAGCGAAACCCGTTCAACGCTGGGGTAACACAGCATCCAACATCAGTAATAGTGGAGATGCCTGCCCAGGTACCGCTGGCCCCCCCAGAGAGGTATCATGGGGACATAAAGAAAGTGCAGGTGTTTATGACCCAAGTGCTACTCCATTTCACCTGTAAGCCAAAGTTGTTTGCGACGAACCAGGCGCGTGTGGCTTTCCTGATTTCTTATCTGGGTGGTGAGGCAGCGCAGTGGGCAGTCCCCATAGTAAGGAGAGAAGACCCCCTGCTTTACGATTGGGACGAATTTAAGAAAGAGTTCGAGAAGACGTTTGACCGCCGAGCAGATACCTTTTTCGCGGATAGAGACCTGCTGGAACTCAAACAGGGCTCAATGGACTTGGTTAGTTACTTAAACAGCTTTCGAAGGCTAGTAGCGGAAACGGATTGGCCAGAAACCAAACAGTCCGTCATGTTCTATCAAGGCCTCACCGAAGAGTTGAAAGATGTTCTCGCCCAAATTGAACCCCAGCCTAACACCTGTGCTGCTCTCATCGAATTGACACTGCGATTGGACCACAGACTAAAGGAGCGGAAAGGGGAGCATAAACGGAGGGAGAGATACATCCCACTGAGTGATAGGGCTCTCTCTACCGAAACGACAGTCGCAAGACCCGAACCCATGGAGATCGGGACGGTGAGGGCCTCGCTGACGCTCAGCGAGAGGGACCACCGTCGCAAACAAGGCTTGTGCCTGTATTGTGGGAAGAAGGGGCATTTCCTTAGAGAGTGTCCCGTCAAGCCAAAGTACGGCAGATCACGAACCGGGCAGTTGGCCACGGTGATTGCTGAAAAAGGGAGGAAAACCCCAGCGCTTGAGAGCTCAAGAAGGGAAACCCTCAAGCGGAATTGCTATCCCTTCAGTGAACCTCTCTGCCTTCATGGAAGCAGAGCATTTCTTTATTTTTATGGACATAGAAATACAACGAGAGAAGAAATCGATCAGAGCCATGGTGGATTCAGGGGCCACTGGATGTTTTATGGACAGAGAAGAGGCATTGAGGTTAGGGGTGCAATTTATCCGCAAAGCCACCCCGGAACAGGTATATGCCGTTGATGGTAAACAGCTGGAGTCAGGACCGATCAGTCACAGTACCCTGGAATATGAACTTACCTATGGAGGGTATCACCAAGAATGGCTGTCGTTCAATATCATCCAGGCTCCGCAGTACGGGGTGATACTTGGGCTTCCCTGGTTACAAAAACACGAGCCCACCATCAATTGGGCCAACAAAACTATGCAACTACACTCCACCTATTGTCAGGACCACTGCAGTTTGCAGCTACCACGGCCTTCAAAGATATTGATCACCAGACATCTCATCGTGACAGCAGCGGAAAAGAACGTGGTCTTGCCGGTCTGTTACCAAGCATACAAGGAAGTATTCAGCGATACCAAGGCGGAAGAACTCCCTCCACACAGGGACTATGATTGTCGCATTGACCTAGTTCCTGGGGCTGTAGTTCCTTGCGGACGGATATACGCCCTTACCCTACCAGAAACTCTGTATCTAC
This sequence comes from Calotriton arnoldi, assembly GCA_963921515.1. Taxonomy (NCBI): domain Eukaryota; kingdom Metazoa; phylum Chordata; class Amphibia; order Caudata; family Salamandridae; genus Calotriton; species Calotriton arnoldi. The sequence continues at coordinate 1,132,620 of CAWUFW010005356.1, read as the reverse complement.
GAACGTACCTAGACAAACATCTGGAAATGGGATTCATTCGTCCTTCTAGGTCTCCAGCGGCCTCTCCCCTCTTTTTTATTCCGAAGGCTAATGGGGATTTGAGGTGCTGTATTGACTTTAGGGCGTTAAACGCCATCACAGTAAAAAACCGATATCCACTTCCATTAATCCCTGTTCTTTTGGAACAGGTGAGAGCAGCAGGAATCTATACGAAACTGGATCTTAGAGGGGCTTATCATCTGGTGCGGATGCGCAAAGGTGATGAATGGAAGACCGCCTTTAAAACGCGGTATGGGCTATTTGAATATCTTGTTATGCCCTTTGGACTCTGCAATGCCCCGGCGGCGTTTCAATTCTTCCTCAACGAGGTTCTGAGGGAATATCTGGATCGTTTCGTGGTTGTCTATATCGATGACATCCTTATATATTCAGCAACCGAAGAAGAACATGTCATCCATGTGAGTCGTGTGCTGCAAGCATTGCGCAAACACCGGCTGTTTTGTAAACTCACGAAATGTGAGTTTCACGTAACCACAGTTGAATTCCTAGGGGTTATGCTCACCCCTTACGGCCAAGTCATGGCAGAGAGGAAGGTCAAAGCCATAGTGGACTGGCCACGTCCACAGAACGTCAAGGATATCCAGAGTCTGTTGGGGTTTGCAAACTTTTACAGAAGGTTTATCCGGCAGTTCTCGGACATGGTAACACCTCTGTCTAATCTGACAAAGAAGAAAACACCTTTTCTTTGGACCGAAGAGACCCAGAAGGCGTTTGATCTCCTGAAAGAAGCTTTACAACCGCTCCGGTCCTCACCCATGCCAATCCGAAACTGCCTTTTATCGTCGAGGCCGACGCGTCCGAAGTAGCGGTGGGAGCCGTGCTATCACAACGACACGAGACGACGGGTTACCTCCACCCCGTTGCATTTATGTCCCGGAAACTAAACTCTGCAGAGCTGAATTACACGATAGCAGAAAAAGAACTCCTGGTGATCAGGGACGCGTTTCTGGAGTGGAGACACTGGATAATGGGGGCTATACATCAGGTGACGGTCTACACAGACCACAGCAATCTTCAATTTATGCGAGCTACTAGACATCTCACTCCACGCCAACTCCGTTGGATGCTGTTTTTTGCGGAATATCATTTCATTGTGACCTTCCGACCCGGCATCAACAACAAGAAGGCTGACGCCCTGACGAGACAGGAAAACCATACACAACAGTCTATTCCCCCAGAAAGAGCCATCATTGAACCTAGCAGAGTGGTATGCGTCGTTCAAACGGACGACTTTCTGCAGAAAACTAGACAAGGGATACGGACCTTTGCGTGGAAGAGATGGCTTAAGTACCATCCTGATTGGCGGATGCGACAAGGTCTCCCCATGAAGGGCCAACAGATGCTAATCCCTACCCGAACACTACGGAAAACCGCATTTGTTTGGTGTCATGATCTCCCATGTGCAGGACATATGGGAGGTGAAAAAACTCTGGAAAAGGTGTTGAGACAGTTCTGGTGGCCTACAGTCCGCCCAGACGTCTTAACATGGGCAAGAGAATGTACCACATGTGCACAAATGAAAACAGATCACAGACAAACTGAGGGATTACTCCAGACGATGCCCACACCCGAGAAGCCGTGGGAAAGGTTCTCAGTGGACTTTATAGTGGGGCTACCCAAGGATCAGGGAAAAACAGCTATTATAGTTGTCATAGACTATTTGACCAAGATGGGCCACTTCATCGCATGCAAGCAAGCACCAACGGCGAGCCAACTGGCTCAACTGCTGCTAACTCACGTGATCCGACTCCATGGCCTTCCCCAAGTCATAGTGTCTGATAGGGAGCCCAATTTACTGCGCGCTTTTGGAAAACCTGGTGTTCCAAACTACAAATCTCCTCTTCCCTGTCCACAAGTTTTCACCCCCAAACAGACGGCCAGACAGAGAGGTTAAACCAAACTCTCAAGCAATACCTCAGGTGCTACGTCAACACTAATACTGATGCTTGGGTGGACTGGCTGTGGGTGGCCGAGATAGCCTACAATAGCGCTCAACACTCGTCAACGCAACACACACCGTTCTTTTGTACCTATGGTTTTCACCCTCGGTTCACTCCATTACTCCTTCCCAACACCTGCACTAAGCTCCCTGATTTGCGCATCAGGCTAATACATATGCGTAGGACCCTGCTAGAGGCACGTCACAATTTGCTGAGAGCTAAGGAACGTTACAAAAAGCAGGCCGATAAACATCGTAGACCTGGTCGGGTGTACAAGAGCGGGGAATGGGTGTGGCTATCGACCAAACATATTAGGTTTAGAAAACGCAGTGTGTTTAATCCCAAGTTTATAGGCCCCTATCGAGTGATTAAACACATAAATCCGGTAGCGGTTAAGTTGCGGTTGCCAACCCAATTCAAGATACATCCGGTCTTCCATGTATCCCTCCTGAAACCTTCTCACCGTCCAGTACGCAAAAACCCCTCACCCATATGGGTTCATCAAGAGCAAGAATACGAGGTCAGGGGAATTGTGGATGCCAAGAGGGTGCGTGGCAGACTTTGGTACCCGGAGGAGGACTCCTGGGAACCAGCCTCGGGTGTGCATGCACCCAGACTGACAGCTAGGTTTCATAAACTACATCCAGACAAGCCGTCTGGCAGTCAGTGATCCCCGGGAGGGGAATGTTCTGTCACGATCCGGCTGCCGGTTATCACTGACTGCATGACACGGGTGTGTTGGGCATCATGAACGCACTCCTCTCGAAACTACAACTCCCGTTAGGCAACGCGAGTCACGTTTCACGTGACACCGACGCGACGCCAGTTACGGTAGAAAAGGCGGCGGAAGGAATCACTCGCCGCCGATAATTCTGGATGATCGTAGCAGACTTCACTCGGACAGCGGACTTCTGGGCGGTAAGAGTGCGTATGCACAAGCTATCGTACCGTCAGCTGGTGAAAGGAGGCAGAGGAGTTTCAACACCTCCCTAGAACCTCCACTGTCGTATCTCCTCTGTTGGCTGGGACCAGTTCATTGGTTTCGTGCAGAGGAGTCTCTAGGCTTTTCAGAGCCCGCTTCATTTGGTAAGGCAAAACCCCCTGTTGGAGAGACAACTTATTCACAGGTCTCATGCGGGGAGGTTAAGAACACCTTGTCCTTATGTGGGCAATATTGGTCGCAGAAAATTTATACCTCAACTCAGACTGTGTACGTGGTTGAGATATTGTCGAGCCGGTTATAAGTTGTAACCGGGATCGTTCTTCTACATGCTGGTGCTATTGTGCAAAGAAGAACAAACACGAGCATATCACCAACTGGATAAGGGCAAGACTGTTGTGGTTACTTGTTCCAGTTGCACCCCTTCACCTTTTTCCTGTTTTTTGTTCTCCTTATATTTTATATAGGAGAGAGTTACCAGAGAGGGTGTGCCATCATTACAGGCACGACAAATCAGGCCTCACTTCATGTGCCATTTTGGTAGGTGTAGTAGGGGGAGAATCATGCACGTATAGTACAGTGTCAGGAATTCTCTAGTTCTGGTCAACACCTGTTCTTTTTGTCTTTTGTTAGTTTCATGTTGTGTTCCTGTCACCACCTTCAACTCTCTTCTATAATCATACTACACCTTCTTTATTTACAGGTGGGTGTGGTAGACGTTGTGAATCAAGTCAGTTATTGTCTCTTATTTGTGAGCCATAATAAGTGTTGCGCTGTGCTCATTTTGCGCTCTTGTATCCTTTTCAGATCTCCTTCCCTGCAGTCCCTACCCTTTCCTTCCCCCGCTCGATTGCCTCAATAGTCTGTGTGTTATTCTATACCAGACTTGGGGCTGTCCAGAGGTGGGCCCCCTTTGAGCATCAACACGATTCCGAGGATCCAGAACGGAGCCTGACAGTTATATTCAGCCTTTACCCTATGAAGACAAATTTTCCCTGTTTTTACAAAATCTAGAGCCATAGCAGCTTGAGCCTTGCCAGGTGTATAAATACCCTCTTTCTCAGCCCAAAGTGGAAGATGAGCCTTATGCTCAGATGCCTTCTTTTGGAAATTCTGTCTTCTATCTTCAACTAAGTTTAAAAATATCTTCTCCTCTTCACGTATTAAACATGTTAAATTGCTTCTATGTGCATGTGTTATGTCTATCGACTTCATTGTTAAGAAAAATTCTCCCATAAATTGTGCGTCTTGACTACTAAGCACTGGGTTCAGATTCTTTCGAATAGGAACCTCTGAAAATATCACATCTATATTTGAATAATAATACTGAAGTTTCCCTGTTCTATAAAATAAACTTGTTGTACACTACATGATATACCATAAGTTAAAGGCAAATGATGACATGTTAGACCTTCTGCTACTGATTCAGGTAACTTCATACAGACATAACAGTCACTAACTTCCATTGTATCTACATACTGGAACAATAATTTAGTAAAAACATTTAAACTAGTATCGTTATCTGATACAACGTGATGAAAATCTGGTTCATCTTCTGCTTCTATTTCTACTCTATCACCTTTCATGTTATCTATCCTTCCCTTGGTATCGTTGTTATTCTTTTTGTCCATTATCATAAGGTAAGGAATTGCTACAATCACAACTAACCACACTATAAGCACCACTACCAGGCTACATATGCATATAGCACAGCATCTTTTACAACATTTCCGTTTCGATCTCCCAGAAACTCTGTCGTCAGCCATTGTTGACAAGAAAGATTTCTCTTTCTTTCAAGACTTTAAAGTTATCAAGGTGGTTTCACTTCTTTTTCATAAGTCAGTTCTGCACTTGTTCCTTCGTCACCACTTTCACTTGACTCTGAACTCTCGCAGTCTTCGAGGATTATATAAGTCCAATCAGGACCTTTAAACTTATTGTTCACGAGTTTCAATCTTTTGCTTTTTCGTTTTTCAGTCCCACTTGTTTGTCCAGATAAGATTGTTACTTCATTTACTTGTTCTGGGTCTTCACTTCGTGTTGCTATATGATATTTTACTCTTTTAATCACACTAGGCCAATGATCACCCTTTCTGACTTTCTTGTTTTGCACTGTATTTTCACTTTTCAAATCCTTTTCAATAATTCCTTTATTTTCAAGGTGTGGCACAATTTGTTTGTCCTCCATTTCAGTTTCCCCTTCTATCTGCTCTTGTTCAGGTCTTGTTGTTGTTTCTTCAGTTGCCTGAATGTGAGTTTCTGCTAACTGGCCCTGTTCAGGATTGACGTTTTCATGCTTGATGCTTTCTTGTTCGATGTTTTCTTGGTTTTCTTCTCCCTGAATGTGTTTTTCTTGTCCTAATTGGTTCTGATCAGGGCTTATTGCACTCTGTACTTCTGCAGCCTGACCGCGTTCTTCTAAACCTGTCTGTCCCTGCTCAAATTTTGTTGTTTCGTTGTCAATTTGAGCCCAATTTCCTTTCCCTATCTGGGCCTGCTCAGGTTCTCTTATTGTTTCAATCTCCCTATCCTGAGCTGGTTCTTCTTCGCCCATCTGGTCCTCACTAATTTCCTCTAATCTAGCTCTACTTCTTGTTTTGATGAAGACTTCAGGTATATCAACCACTGGTATCCAGTCCTGACTTGTGCTCGGTTGTTCTTCTTCAGCTGCTCCCGAATCTATCACTTGGGATTCTTCAGCTGTCCAACCTTCAGCTTCTTCAGCTATTGAATCTGTCTGAGGTTTTCTTTCTTCAGGAGCTGGCACCCTTTTGGTGTGGCTTACATGAATCCAATTAGGCAAGCCTGCACATTTCACTGCTGTGTTTGTAACCAATGTAACCTGACAAGGTTCGCCCCACCTGGGTGATAAACACGTTTCTCTGGTGTGATGCTTCACTACCACCCAGTCTCCAGGGTTCAGATCATGCTCTTGTTCAGGCTGCCTGGAATCTGCGTCTTCTCCAACCTGGTGAGAGACAGAACGCACGAGGTCAGCCAATGCTTTGCAATAATCTAGAACCATATCATCAGTTATGTTCAGCAGTTTATTTCCAGGTACATGGGCTTGTCTCATCGCTCTTCCCATGATGATTTCATGCGGGCTCAATCCTGTATTTCTATCAGGAATGCTTCTGAGTCCCATTAAGACAAGAGGCAATGCATCTGGCCAATCTAACGATGTGGATGCACACATCTTTGACAATCTTGATTTTATTGTGCCATTCATTTGTTCAACCACTCCAGAAGCCTCTGGGCGGTACGCACAGTGCAATTTTTTTTCAATTTTAAATGCTTCACAGATTATGCGAATTACATCATTATTGAAGTGACTCCCTCTATCTGATTCCAAAGTTACTGGGAAACCAAACCGTGGAATGAGTTCTGGTAACAACAGTTTTGCAACTGTTATGCTGTCATTCCTCCTGGTAGGGTAAGTCTCCACCTGTGAGAAGTTGACCTGGTATATGCTGTCCACTAATTAAAGTGGGCACCTTGTACCAGTCCAAACAACCCCTTATGGAGATAGGTTAAAGACAACCTTTATAGAAAGCTATCCTAGTGGTAGCTATGGAGAGCAGCCTTCAGGCTAAGTCTTGAAGGAATGTAAAGCAGCTTGTTTTACCAGTCTATAATCTCTTGAGTGACCAAATGAAAGAGGACCACACCAGGTATATATATAAAATATATGTATTTAGTCTTAAACACACCCCTCTAGTCTCTTTATGTGGCTAGAGTTCGAAGTACATACGGTACAAGTCAGTTATCAACAGTAATAGCACAAATACACGTTTGAGCCCTAGGGGCGTACCAAACCGTATACCAAAAAAGTGGTATAAGAACCACGACTGAGCTAGACACAAGTACTAGAGCCTGTAGAAGTGCTTGGACCCCAAGGAACCACCCAAGGTAGTGACACAGGGGACCCACGGGGGATGCGTGCAGTGTGAGAACACAGCCGCGAGCCACCGTTAACTTCTATGGGGAAAGTCGCGGTTGGATTTTTAAAAGGAAAGGACACTTAGAGGAGGACTTGGAGCAAACCCCTTTAGAACTAGGCAGTTCTAGAGTCAATACCCACAGGAGCACCGGAGTACTCGAGTTACCTCACCCAGGGAAGCCGGGTGCATAGGTGTCTTTTGGCGTCGGGTTTCGTCGTCGTTTTCAATGGCGATCTGCTGCAGCGGGCTGCTGGCGACCAAGTCGAAAGTGTTCGGGTGGATCGAAGAGTGGATCCAAGATCTGAAGAACCTGAAAGCAGAGGGGACAGAGTCTGGGTCACTAGCCAGTGACCAGGAAGGCGATGAGCAGATGCCCACCGATGTCGGGTGCTTCAGGTAGGTTGACGGTCGTCTTGACTCTTCAGCTACAAGGTCCAGGAGGCGTTGACGATGACCAGGAGCTGGATTCGAGCTGTACCACGATGTTTGTCGATTGCTGTGGTGTCGGCGACCGGATTGGACCCAACAAGCCTTGGCAACGGCAAGTCACGTGGAAACAAAGAAAGGACGTTGATGCAGACCAGCAAGGTCTGGGGGACTCACCCAGCGAGGGTAAGTCAGGGCACGTCTGGAGCAACCAGGAAAGCCCAAGCAGAAGAAGAGTTGCCTTCGGGAGGGCCCACTAGCCAATGGACTAGCGACCGCAAAGGAGCCTCGAGTGGACGCACTTGGAGCTGGCTCACAGGACACTCATGGAGTGGAGGCCAGTGATCTTCGGTGCAGTTGGTGCTGGAGGTGGGGGCTACTCGAAGCCCAAAGCACAACTTCGTGGAAGGCCAGGAAGAGAATGCACTTGCAAAAGTTCTCGGCGTCCAGGGGTCACGGTTCCACGTTACCCACGACAGCTACGTGCCTCAGCTTTGCTGGGGTCTCAGGGCAGCCTCTGGGAAGTCTGGAAATCTACCTCTGGTGTTGCAGAGACTTCGGCGTCCGGCGGGAGCTTCAGCGATGCAGACCGGATAATTGCTTCTTAGGTGCCTGCCAAGCAGGGGAGTCACTCCTTGACCCCAAGGGAGATTCTTCAGTCCTCTAATCTTCAAGTAGAGCGTCGAAGGTCCAGGATTCGGCTTCAGAGTTTCGTCCAGGGTAATCTAAAGTCCTAAGGACTGGGGTCCCATACTTATACTAAGGTAGGGGGTTGGACATACTCTGGGGACCCACCTATGGGAGGGTCAGGGAAGAGGGGTGGTTACACCCATTCCCTTTGTCCAGTTTCGCGCCAGAGCAGGGGCAGGTAGCCCCTGCAACCGGTTTGAACTGGACTATGCACAGGGACACCAAATGTGCCCCAGTGCTGGTCTTCAAAGCACCAGGGAGTGCTCCCGCCCAGCCCCAATACACATTATCCTGTCTGGGGAGGTGGTTACACCTCCCTGCGACAGGAAACCTATTGTCCAGGCCTCCCCTGCCGGAGTTTCAGTCAGCAGCAGGAGGCCAGACCCGTGTCTGTGGCAGCGGCATCCATTTTGTGATGCCAGAGCTCTGAAAAGATGATACCGGGTATGCCGGTGTGTACATGTCTCTCCCTCTAGAAGGGTGGAATGCTACCCCCGCCACCAGGACTGGTGGGGGGGTAGTATTCCAAGGTGTTTGACACCAAACACGACATGTTTTGGTGCAGCCAGTCCAAAGTTAGCATTCTACTGCAAGGATATAATGCACTTAAGAGTATATGGTCAGGCTGTACCACAAACAGCATCAGAGGATTGACTCCGAACGCTGCAGAGGGGCTCTGCTCATGCAGGGGCACCCTCTCACATAAAAACCAAGCACTCTGCCTTCAGGATTGTTAAGGCCTGCCATAGGAGTGACTTATAGGTTTATATGTGTGTGCAATGGTAGTGATATGGGTAGCCTATATCACAGTAAGGGGTGCATGCACCACCTTACCCAGGCTGCAGTAGCAGACCTGTGGTGTCATTTCGGAGGGCCTCCCAGGGGTGGCATAATACATGCTTCAGCCCCTGGTAGGCCTCTGGAGTACCTATGCCCTAGGTACATAGTATACCATATACTAGGGACTTATAAGGGCACTCCAGAATCCAATCACAGATGTGCCTAAGGCACATGGAATTCATTTTAGAGAGGAAGCAGCTAGGCTGGGGTTCTGATTAGCAGGGCCCCAGCCAGACTAAAGTCGAAAAACAGTGAAGCATCAGCAAAAAGTGGGGGTACCCATGTGAAGCAGATCCTACTCTTCTACACCACCCACCTTGAAAACAGACACACTATGACAAGTACATATTTCAGTCCTTTACATGGTGGTAACTGAATGAAATCTAACTGTAATCTCACAAATGGACCCTCTGCCTTTCCAATTTTTTCCAAACCAATTACTGTTCTCCTTCCTGGATTATTCATTTGGCAAGTTAAGCACCTCTGGCAAAGACTCTCTGCTGCAGCCCTAAATTTTGGATTGTACCAACTTTGTCTGAAAAGTCTAATCATGGCATCTCTCCCTATATGTGTGTCTCCATGATACATTCTGGCCATTTGTGAAATCAGGCAGTCAGGCATGACTGGTCTGCCATCTGAATATACCCATACATCATCATCTGTTCTTCGGGTACACCCTATTTTCATCCAAACATCCCTTTCACTCTCCTCAGCATCATCCTGCAATCGTTTCACATCATTCCATGTTTCAGGTGTTGAACATAGCATAAGTTGGCAGCTGTTTCCCATCCTTTCGACTTTTCTGTTTACTGCCAATCTGTTTCTGGCACAGTGTTGAGCAATTAGGTCTGCGTATCTGTTACCTGCTACCACCCAATCATCTCCTGACTGGTGTGCGGCACATTTCACCACTGCCAATTCTTTTGGTGATTATATTGCCTCCAATAATTCCTTTACAAACTGCCCATTTTTGATTGGGGATCCTGAAGAAGTCATGAAATCCCTCTGCATCCACAGTTGGCCAAAATCATGCACAACCCCGTACCCATATTGACTGTCCGTAAATATGGTTACTTTTACATTTTTCCCAATTTTGGAGGCTTTGATCAAAGCAATTAATTCAGCTACTTGTTCAGATTTGACTCCTGGTAAATAGGATGCTTCGACTATTCCAGAAAGTTCACATACAGCATAGGCTGCACTCAATTTGCCATCTTCATGCCTTAGGCATGAGCCGTCCACAAACAGCTCCCTGTCTGGGTTCTTCAGGGGCATTTCCTGTATGTCAGGACGCGGTTTGGTGCACAACTCTGTGACTTGCAAACAGTCATGTTCTGTGTCGTCCTGAACTTCTTCACAATATGGATCTGGTAATAATGTAGCAGGATTTACAATTGTGCACCTAGCTATGGTCACATTTTCAGCTCCTAGAATTATTCGCTCATATCTTGTCATCCGACTAGGTGTGAGATGCTGAGTTCTAGTTCTTGTCAACAGGATTACAACTGCATGTGGGACGAACACCTTGACAGGATGTCCCATTACTATTGACTCACTTTGTTCAATGCTCATACAGGTAGCAGCTACTGCTTTTAAGCAGCCTGGCAATGCTGCAGCCACTGGGTCCAATGTAGCAGAAAAATATGCTATAGGACGCCTGTCTAGTCCATGTCTTTGGGTTAGGACTGAAAGTGCACAACTTTCTCTTTCATAGCAAAACAGTGTGAATTCTTTTTTATAGTCAGGCATACCCAGGGCAGGTGCCTCACATAAAGCATTTCTTAATTTTGCAAATGCACTGGCACTTTTATCATCCCATTCAACTTGATATTTTGCTTTCTTTTTGGTTAACTGAATTAAAGGCTTCGCTAGTTGTGAAAACCCTACAATCCATTGTCGACAGTATCCTACTATCCCTAGAAACATTCTCACCTCTCTTTGTGTTACTGGCATTTTGTCATTTGCTTAATTATTTTTATTCTCTCAGACGTTATTCTTCTCTTTCCTCTTTCAATTTGGTGTCCCAAATACTTAACTGCTGTTGTACAAAATTGTAATTTCTCAGGTGACACTTTGTGTCCTTCCTCAGCCAAATGATTTAGTAATGCAATTGAGTCGGCGACACAATCGTCATGAGTTCTTGATGCGACTAACAAGTCGTCTATATATTGCACCAAGACTGAGTTCCTGGGCATTACTAATTTTTCTAAGCACCTTTTCAGTATCTGATTAAAAATGGAGGGACTTTCTGTGTACCCCTGAGGAACACGATTCCACACATGGACATGGTTTTCGAATTTAAACGAAAACAGATATTGACTATCTGGATGCAATGGAATGAGAAAAATGCTTGGCACAGATCAATTACAGTAAACCATTCTGCATTCCATGGTATCTGGTATAGGACCACTGCAGGATTTGGTACTATAGGACAACAAGGTACCACAATTTTATTAATTTTCCGCAAATCCTGAACGATCCTATATTTTCCACTAGGCTTTTTCAAACCCATAATTGGCGAATTACAAGGGCTACTCATGACTTCTTTTAATATGCCTTGTTTCACCATTCTGCCAATTTCCTCAGTAACTCCTGCTTTTACTTCTGCACTCATTTTGTACTGTCTGGTATTTGGGAAAATTGCGCCTTCTTTTACAGTGATCTTCACTGGGTCTATTTTTGCCATGAGACCTACTTCTTTCCCAGTAAAATCCCATACCTTAGAGCTCACTGTAGTTCTTAACTCTTCTGGTAATTCATCTTTGGTTAGCAAGGAGAACATCTCATCTACTTCTGTACCTTGCTTGGCTATCATGAATTTGTAAACATGATCTTCATCCGGGGTCTGTATTGCAACACCATCCGGTGTGCAAAAAATAGTGAAATTCATTTTGCACAGAAAGTCTCTGCCCAGTAAATTTACTGGACTAGAATCACACACCACAAATTGGTGCATTTCTCAGAAGTTTCCTATTCTTACTTCCATGGGCTCAGTAAGGGGAGTTCTAATCTTTTGATTGGCTACACCTACAACTTGGATAGCTTCTCCAGAGAGAGGGAGGTCTGGGATGTCTGCTGTTCGTACAGTAAAACGGGTAGCACCAGTGTCCAAAAGAAAAGTGATATCATTACCTTTTACTTTCCCTTCAACATATGGACCTGACTGATCTACCGGCAAGGATGCGCCAAGTACGCACTCCTTCTCCCCTCTCTTAGGCACCATCATTGATAATCATATGGATTAAAATCATCCTGTAAAAGAAACTGTGAAGTTACATATTCATTCTTACCACTTCCTCCTTGATATCCAACGTCTGTACCGTGCTTTGCTCTGCTTACATTACCCTGTATAGGGGCAGGTGGCAACTGACTCTGAGGATTTACACCCTGCTGTGAGTCATTCTGCGTCTGTGGATTTAAATTATGATTTGGGCCATTATTATTTTGAATCTTTTTACATTCGTTCTTCCAATGTCCCAACTTTCCGCATCCATGACAAGGAAATTTCTTTTTAGCCTCTTCTCTACTCATTCGTCCTCTTACCTTTCCATCATTCCCTGTGTCACCATTCGTTCCGGATTCTTTTCCCTGACTTTCTGTTGGATTATCTAAATTAATTCCTTGTCGCTCAGCCATTTTCACTTGAGCCCACATCACTTTTTCTTGTAGTTTCTTGTGCCTGTCTTCAATGTCATCCCCACAATATTTAGCATATTTCAAAATTTCATCAATAGGCTTTCCTTGCCAACATGACATGTGTTGCTTAATCATCTGACAAATCTCTGGTTTTAGACCATAAACAAATCGATAGACAAACTGACTCATATTTTTGTCTCCAATATCTTCAAAACCACTGTACCGTTTGAACATCTGTAATAGACGTTCATAGTAGGCATGTACCGATTCATTTGCTTCTTGGGTAGTTCTGTCTATTTTCACCCAATCTGCTTCTTTTGGTGGTATTTTCCCTTTCAAATAAGTTATTACCTGGTGATACTTTTTCATTACATCATTTGATGGGGCACCTGTCTTTGGATCCCTAGGATACTCTTCACTAGGCCAGTCGATTGTAATTTTACAGTCTGTCCATAAATCGGCAGGTACCACTATGTCAAACAAACCATCTAGGTCCTTTAACAAAACCTTTGAAACTTTCACAAACCTCTCAACCTGCTTGTACCATTCAATTGGTTTTTCTCTCAATTTTGGAAAATCATTTGTAAATGACAAAATGTCTTGCCTGCTCCATGGGACATGAACATAACCTCCTCCTGGAACCTCCCGCATCGGGTACATCTGTTCTACCTTTCCTGTTTCCTTCAATAAATACTCAGATGTCATTCTATGGGAACGTGCTTCTTCCTTTTTCTTTGTCCATCTAGTTTTCCATTTATCCAATTCTCCCCATTTCTGTAATACTGACATTAATTCTTTAACTTGTAATTTTCTACCAGATGTATTCATATTTTCTAAGTATTTGTCAGTAAATTCTGCTCTATATGGTTTCTGTAGTACCTTTGACTTTCTTATTTCAATTCCCATCTCTGAAGCCAAATCTGTTAACTTTTCATGGAATATTTTTACATTTCTGGTTATGCTCCTACATACGAACAATAATTCTTCTTCACTGTAGGTATTTAAACGATCTACTCCTACATTGCCTGCTATCATTTCTTCTAATTCGACTTTTAATTTATAAATGTCCAAAATCTTTGAGGGTGAACTCTGTCTGTCTATTTCTTGTGCCCATCTTTCTAAGTCTTCTGGAGTTACTACTGTTGCACTTTTAGTTCCTGAAGATGTTATTATATTTACATCTTTTGAGCAACTAGGTGTGACTCTTCTGGGGGTGCTATTTGCAGATTCTCGAATAGGCAAATCCATTAGTGAAATCATAGATTCACAATCGCTGATATGATCATCAATTATTACAGCTTCATGTTTAGGAATATCCACAGGTGTAGGCATAGCTAAAGGCTTCGGGCAATTTACTTTGTCACTATATAAAGGGACCACGGGACCAATGGTTACAGGTATGGTCAGGGAATCAGGATGTACATTCAACTGTGTTATTTTCTGTATCAATTCTGCTCTGTTCCTGTCTAAAACCTCTCTTTCCTTATCCTGAAGTACCCTATTAACTGGTGGATTATGTAATACTTGCGGTACCAATGGTGTTCTGAAAATTGGTGCACTTGGAGAACATCCACTTGACCCTTCCTGATATGGTGGAGGGTTCTTTAATATTTCTTCCATAAATTCATCTTCGGATTCTCCAAACCCTGTCAAATGTTTTGTCTTTTCTTTGCATTTGCTCCCTAACTGCTCATCAGCCATGAATACTGGGTAAAACCTTCACTAATCATCGCTCGTCTCCACTGTTTCATCTGACTTTCTCTTGTCCCATTCTGGTATCGAGGGAAAAATCCCCTATAGCCCCTATTGCTCCTGGGTCTATCTCGTTCAAATGCTTCTGTCTCCCATTCTTCTAGGGCTTCGTACTGCGTTAATCTTGGTCTGGGTTCTAATTCATTCATTCTCATTCTTAAATTTTGAAGAATTCTCCCATTGAAAGTACCATTCTCTGGGAAAGCTAATACTCTGTCATCTTTTGTATATTCTATCCAATTTTCTAACCATACGCAAGTATGATAACCCCTCTCCATCATCATGAATGAGGCGGGCGTTTTTGCTGGTGGAATGATAATTCCTTCCCTAGTTTTGATTGGCTTATCCTTCTTAAAATAATTCTTAATCTTTTGTAAAAATGACAATTTTCTCTTTTCTCCGTACATTTTTGGTAAATATCTATGTATTGAATTATATTCTGCAAATCCTAAATATCTTCTGTCTGGACGTGTTCCTATCAAAGTCGGATCGTGTTTCCACATACAATTTCCACTATCCACTAATATTTCGACTTTTATTCTGACAACCAATCAAATTCCAGCTAACAATTGTTTCGGAAGCAATCCTAGCGCGGTTTTTCTGTGACGTCTATTCACTCTATCTGACAACCCCTCCTTTACAATCTGCGCTTCTCTGTCCCTCGCTGTGCCGACCAATCCCAGCGCGGCACCTGTGATGTCAGTATTACTCCTGACTACTGACCCCTCCTTTGCAAGCTTGCTCCACGCCCGCTGTTTTCAACCAATCCCAGCACGGCGTTTGTGACGTCAGCTCTACTCCGACAGCTGACCCTCCCTTTACAAAAATCGTACGCAAGACTTTATTTCCTCAATGCTTCTTATTAAATTTTAATAACAACATAAAAACATTCGCTATCTTGTCAGTTTCCCTAAATTGAAAAAAGATAGATTTCTCACACTTAGTAAAACCCTTCCGTTTACTAAACATACACTACGAGTAAAACCCTTCCGTTTACTCTTCACGTAAGCTTCAGAAATACCTGTTACTCTTTCAATGTTACCCTTTCTAGGTGATATAACATCAAATTTTCATCAGCGTATTTCCTTGCTGTCACTCACACACACAGAGTCCCTAACAAGTACTGATAGCCCTGCTTAACTTTTCAGTACTATTTCTCCCTGACAGATAACCTCACTGCAGTATGGCTTCCACTTACCATCCGCTATTCAAATTCCCTGGGGATTTCTAGACAACATAAAACAAAACTTTAAAAACAGATGTTAGTTCATAAAAATAAAATTCTCATTACCCAATTAACAAAGTATAACCATCCTCTGCTAGCCAGAAAACTGATCCAGCGGGTTACTAGCAACAAGCATTCATACACAAAATACTCACCTGGGCCCATTCATTCACGCTAACTAATAATCACTGCTGGTGGGAATCAGTTGTACTCTTTATCAAATCCCTGCTACCAATTACCTTTTCTGATTGAAGAGTAATGACTTACCAATGGACCTTTGATAATTGGGGTTGAAATGAGATCATACAATACATAATTTCATTAACCACCTGAAATAACCACTGACTCAGGAAGTTTTAAAACGTTTATCTAAATTCTTTAGTAGAGTAAATTACAAATCACATAATACTTAATCGCATATCAAGGAGGAAGCATACTATATAATCACCTATTAATCACAAATGACGGTCCCTCAGAAAGGAGAAGATAGAGACAGCAGTACAACTAAAGATTACGCATTTATAGTTACCTAAAGGTGTGAAAACCAAACCCCTTGGCTAAGGAGTTGGAAAGATGGGTCCCAAGAAGGATGAAGACCAAGACCTCCGGACCAGGTTCAGGACAGGATAGGTGACCTCTCTACCAACGACGCCTGCGTCGTTCCCCTCTCTGACCCTTCGTTCCTCCTCGATTCTTCCGTGTCTTCTTCTAATAGAGTCCACCGCCCCCACCTCAGGACCTCTTTGGACAGCAGTTCAGTCTGTAATCGATCAGCTCTCGTCTATGGCAGCATCTGAGCCTAAGTGCCTCTAGCTCTCTCTGCGCTCCTAAGCTAGCTAATTAGCTAATTCTATATCTATTATACCCTTCTATGCCCATGTACCTCCCATTAATGTTTCTATATTATGGGCCCACTGTTGGACTTGGCCCTTTTTGGCAGGTTCACCCTGAACTTTTTGCCTTAAGCTCTGACATGGTGGTGGTGGTTTTAGGCCTCTGGGCACTTTAGCACTGTGGCCCAATGTAAAGTGCGTGCGCTCTCTGTGTACGTGTGGTGAGATTGGCCTGCCCTCCCATAGGAATGCATGGGGGATAAGTGTGTCCATGGTAATTCCTGGTATGAGAGGAGTGCAGGGTCGAGTTTAGTATGTATGAACTCGTGAGGATAAATGCTGCGCAATGGTGTGCGCAGATTTATGGTGACTGGTGGAGAAATGCCACTGTTAGAAGTTGGCATTTCTGTGTGCTGTGTGTCTGCCTGCCTGATGTGAATTGCATGTTTGGCTTGTGAGTGACAGGGGCTGGGAGGTGTGTGTGGCTCCAGGAGGGGCAGGGTGAGTCAGCGCTGGGCTGAATAGGACACCTGGGCTGGGGGGTAGTGGGAGGAGTGATCCCCTGACTCTGAATAGGAGTGTGCCTGCCCTGCACAATGCTGGCTCCGCCCCATGTGGTGTGTCTGATCACCTAGCCCCCACCTGACAAAGGGGAAGAGGAGCTTGGAAAACAAAGTGCTCCAGATCCCCCCTGAACCAGTTGCATCTGGTTCCCCCATGCCCTGCACTACAGACAAAGAGAGTTTGTGGTATAAATGTAGGGGCTGTGACCCCATGAAATTGTTCAGTTCTGGTGTGCTGATCCTGCTGGGGCATGCTGCTGCTGGGGTCCAGGGGGGGCTGCCAGGAGGGCTTGCCTCCCTGGGCCCTGCATTGCCCCTTTATCCCTACGGACCTACAGGATTTTGCCTGCTTCTAGTGCCTGGTGAGCGCTTTATTTTAATTATCCCCCGAGAGAAGGAGCTCGAGGGCTGTGCAGCGCTGAGCTGCTGTCTGTGGGAAGGGAATCCCCAGGGTAGGGATTCCCCCATGTGGCTGAGAACGGCGGGTGCCCATCCCGCTTATTTTTATATTTAAATCGTGGGTGCCCACCCCACATGGCCACTTTATATTTTAAATTCCGAGGGAGCCTACCCCTCATTGCCGCCGAGAAGAGAAACCGCGATCCGTGGCCCGCCTGGTTGTGGGGGGGGCCTGGCGGACGGAAGCGGAAGAGCAGTGAGGCCGGAAGACCCAGGCGGGAGCCCACCCCGTGCTGGGACGTGCCTGGAAGAAGTCCGGAGCCTCGCAGGCTCCACGTTCAAGTCCCGGGTCCCAGGAGGGGGCCCGGGTGAAGAGGGAGACGCTGTAGCCAGGCGTGAGCCCACCCCGCACTGGCGAACCGAAGAGCAGCCCGTGGCGCTTGAGGCGGAGGGGGCGCGAGGCACATTGTCGGTGCCTGCCCCCACCGCATGGGAGACGTGGTGCCGGTCCCCAGTGCCGAGAGGAGTCCCGAGGAGACCGAGGGCAGCACCAGTGAGTCCCGGTGAGTGGGGGCTCGAGTTGTGTGGTGCCGATCGAGGCACAGTATCTGAGCGGCCCCGCCAGACAGTGGGCCGCTCCAACGGTGGGGCATCTTTTGTTTTGAGAGCCCGGGTGGCTCCAACGAGGGGACACATGGTTGGTGAGGGCCCAGAGGGGCCTCGTGCCCCCCCCAGCATAGCGAGCCACATTGTCGGTGGCTGAGTGGTCCCGCAAGAGAGCGGGCCACTCCAACGTTGGGCCTATTTTGTTTCCAGAGCCCAGTGAGGCCCAGAGGGCACAGAGGTGCCAGAGCCCCGTCCCCTTGGTTTTTCCAGCTGCGCCGCCCCAGCGCGGGCAGCTGCAGCGAAATGGGCATTTTGGTGTCCCAAGTCTCCGAGTGGGACAGGAGAGGAAGGCACAGTGGTGCCAGGCCTTATTCTTCACAGCTGCGCAGCACTTAGTGCCAGCTGCAACGTTTAGGCCACAGTTCTTTGGGGGCATTGTGAGAGGTAGGAGGGAGTTGCACTACTCGGCCCCGGCGCAATGGCACACATGCGAACTATGCTGCATTGGCAGCAGCCCTGACATTTTGGACATAGGGCATTTGAGCCCCTTTTGAGAAGGCCAGTTGGCCAGGGGGACTGTTAGGTTTGTAGGGCGCCAGGCCCTAATGTGATTTATGTGGTGCTAGGAAATGTGATTCCTGTATTGTGATTTACGCACCCTGTTTTATGCCTCTAACTGTGGTTTATGTATGAGGTTATCTGCATACTGTGGTTTATGCTAGTGAGATTATTCTCTACTGAGAGTTATGCTCCTAATGTGAGTTATGCTTAGGAGGTTATTGTCTAATGCGTTTAGACTTATGAGAGGATTGCATAATGTGTTTATGCTGATGAGGTTGGCGCAGAATAGATTTCACGCCTAATGTGATGATGACTGCATAATATGGTTTATGATTGCAGGACGATGCTGAGTACGAGGTTTTGCCAGTAATTACTGGTTGTATTCTACATCTACAATTTGTGCTACATTTATTATAAGTTCTACATGTACTAAGTTCACTTTGTGATGGTTCTGACAGTGGTCCAGTTGGCCCTGTCAGGTGTAAATTGTCCCTTGTAGATATTACCTAGTGCCAGGTGGCACAATGTATATTATGTGATTACTATTCTAATGTGTTATGAGAATACAAAGGCTATTTTTGATATAACCTTGTGTGGAGTTCCTTTTGTGGTGTGCCTGGTATGTTGTTGCTGTGTGTGTGTTGCGCAAACGCTTTACACATTGCCTCCGGGATAAGCCTGACTGCTCGTGCCAAGCTACCAAGGGGGTGAGCAGGGGTTATCTTCGGCATGTAACTCCCTCGCCCTGACTAGAGTGGTGGTCTCTGCCTGGCTTTGGCGCAAGCCGTAGCCAACCAGAGATCCCATCTCTAACACCCACTATTTCTGATTGGACAGGGACAGGGGGTTGATCCTCACACCATGTCAATTTAGTTCAATTTTCTTAAGCCCATTGTTTTAAAATACCGCCCCTCTCAATTAATACATTTGCTTTATTTCCCACCCGTCTCACGACAATTTTTAATACAAAGTGTATACAAAATGTATCAATTTGTAGGACATCTCGGATGAACTGTGAAGGTGATCAGTGGGTCATGTCCTTGGACATCTTCCAAGTTGACTTCATCGCTTTCCTTTGTTAGTCTTCAGGGCGCATGCGCAAATCACATGGGTTCTTGAGCTGCCGTTTAGTCAAACCCAGGCCCACTTTACGAACTAATAGAAAATCAAAGAAGAAACATATTAAAATCAAAAAAGAATGTTTTCACTGTATACCCCCTACTTCTACTCTACTCCCATTTAATTATAAATGTCTATCCCGCATTAGTAGCGTTAGAATACCACATTATTAATTGCAGCAATGCGAAAGCTTTAGCATGTGAGGACATTAAGCGGCCATTTTAGCATACACTGCGCAGAAGCAAAAGATACCCTCCAAGCAAAGAAAGACGTCATACCACGTGACATGGTTGACACATGCGCAGTAGAGTTCCCGCGCTTTAGCGGCCATTTTGGATTAGACAAGGATTACTTATTAGTGGAAAACACATAGGCAAGCATCTTCTAGATAAAAATGTTGTGTTTGCACATTATTAATAAAGACATTACAGAGTTTTAGTACAAATTAATTAATACTGTGAGAGGATTGCTTCCGAGCAAGTCTCATTGTGAGTCCTTGCACCATCAATCCCCTCTCTGATGGCGTTTCTGAGCCATCAAAACTACCTATAACCAGATGCCAACTTAACATATTTCTGTCACATTTTCATTTTTACATTGTCTATTTTTATCTTCTCCTTTCAGTTTCTTATAAATTTCACTTCTCAGATCTTCTAATTCCATTTCATCCAATTTCTTTTTCTTGCCTTTTCCTGTCACCCTATATGTTTCCTTCTTTCTACAACATTTGCACCATATCATTATTGACAATACTGTTATTGCTATCCCTACTAAGGGTACTATTATTTGACCTATAAGTCCTTTCCCTACATTGGTAAACCAGGTACCAATTGATGCAATGCTATTTGTCAATCTTTCCCATACACTATCAACTTCCAGTGGTTTCAGTTCCTTCTCAAGTTTAGTAATATTCTTTATATGTGTTCCGATTTCTGCACTTTTGTCCGGAATATATGTGCAACAATGTTTCGTTTTCAACAATTTACAGACTCCGCCCTCTTTTGCTAATATTATATCAAGAGCAAGTCGATTTTGCATAACCATAGATCTAACCGCAACCATCTCCGCATTAATCATTAGAAATCCTCCAGCAGTATCCGTTGATAAACGATCAACCACTGTAGACAATTTACATATTTTCCTTGAGTTCAGAATTATTCCGACTGAAGGTATCAATGCACCAAATATATCACCTACAATTTCTGAAAAACTAGCCCTTTTACTACGTGTTAATTCACTAATATTTTCATTGCTCCCAGTGTTTCATTTTACGTGGTATACTTTTGGAATAACTATTCCAAAATAACAACTTCCATACCACGGTGCAGGAAGCCTAAAGTAAGACATTACAGAGTTTTAGTACAAATTAATTAATACTGTGAGAGGATTGCTTCCGAGCAAGTCTCATTGTGAGTCCTTGCTCCATCATAGGCACCGGGAGATTAAGTGATTTGCCCAGAATCACAGGATGTGGACGCGACCCCAAGGCTCGAACCTTGGTCTTCCAGCTCCAAAGTGGGCAATCAGCTCCAAAGTCGGCAATCTAGCCGTCAGGCCACATCCTCTCCCCTAGTTAATGCACTGAACCAGAGAGCCACAGAAATGAATCCTGATTGGTGCAGTGGAGATTAGTGACTTGTCTATGTTTAGTGCTACAAGGTCCCAGTCTGTGACAGAAAGCCCTGTGAACATCCAAGTATGGTCTTTTAAAAGCACATACGTGCCAGCTTAGATGGTAGCTACCTCACAAGCATTTGCAATGCAATCGGTCTCGCATTTGTGAGAGTTAGAACTATTGGAATTGTAAATTACAATGTCTTTTACCCATGCATTTTGGTTTGCAGTGGAATGGTGTGGCAGGTGAATAGATAGGGGTGAGAGCTGCACAGAATAGTTAGAAAGTAAGATAGAGAGGGATAGGTAGTTTGTTCATGAATTGGTGAATGAACTACAAATAGAGGAGCAGAAAGAGTGTGTGAGTAAGGGAGAAAGAAGGGGAGAGCAGGCCACAGACGCATAAAGAGGATGTGCCTGTGTACGCAGCAGACAACCCAAGAAGAGGAGGAGAGAGTGGGTTTGAGAAAGGGAAACCTTGAAAAGGCACAGGAAAGAAACTGTGCTCGAGGACCTGAAGTGAACCACATGAGTGAGGCGGGAAGATTGTGTGAGAGATAGGGATAGAGATGGTATGCGAGAGAGCGGGACGAGTGGGAGGGGCACCTAGATGGGGAGGGGGTAGAGGTGGACCAGTGCATAGCCCGCGGAGGTACAGGAAGGTAGTAGTTTATAGAAGCCAACATTGTGAAACATTTAAAAGATTGTTGTGAATTTCCCACCAATAACTAACCAATTAAAGAAATATATAATTAGTCAGGGCAACCTTGTGAAAAAGTTTGCTTCACACACCTGTCTGCAGAACATGTCCTTTCAAGGCAGTACGATCTATGAGGGCAAAGACTGAGTAAGGGAGTGATTCTTTTGGTGGGCACAGCTGGCACCTTGCTCCGGCACCCCTCTCGCCCATCATGGGAAGCCGCAGTGAGTTGATTGGGCAGGGACAAAGAAACATGGACCAGCACATGCCTAGGAGGGGTTTCACATTGCTAGAAAAAGGCTTATTTCGTTATAGCGCTTCAAGCCAGCAGCTCACCATGTCCCTAAGCACTTCTAGTAATTAAGACCAATAAAGAGATCAATGCCCTCCCCTTTGAGGGCAGGATTAAAAATACTGCAAAACACAGTTACTCAACCACAACCTGCACCGCGTCTGCAGCAGCTTAGCACCATAAAGTGTCCATAAAGGTCACATATTAGTTTAGTGCTCTCTAAAGCTCCAATAAAAAACAAGCATTTGCAATGCAATAGGTCTCGCAGTTACACGAGTTAAAGCTATTGGTATTGTAGATGACAATGCCTTTTATTTATGTTTTTTAAAACGAAAACAAATATAAAAGGCATTGTTATTTGCAATGTCAATAGCTCAAACTCACGTAAATGCGAGACCTATTGCATTGCAAATGCTTGTTTCAAAGTTGCTGCTCTCCCTCCTCTCCACCGCCTGAAGGCAGTGCCCTGCTCCGGAATCCTGAGAAGATTAGGCAGCCTGTGACGGGCTATTAAATCAGAGAAGCCTGCATTTCACGCTGACGAGTTTGTTGTCCTCTCGCAGCTGTAACAGACACCTCCAGCCTCATTCCACTGTCGTGCCCCAATACCAGGTCCGGGGGCCGAACGGATGCTTGACAAAACGCCACTACTACTTTTCGCGGTCTGCCGTCCAGCGCCTCATCACATGTGGTATTTTATGCTTAACATGTATATAGGACACGTCGTGGTTTTCAATTAAGTTATTTGATTAGATGCTTATGGGTCTCTGTTTATTGTATTTATCTCTCACCTCACTGTATGCTGAAAGACGACAATTTTACCTTCAAGTATAGTAAGTAAGGGTTTCAAGAAATATTAAATGTTTTTAGAGCCAAAATACGTGGCCCTAAATGTCTTGCCAGTTGTGCTACTTCCCTGCCGTAAAGCCAGTCCAGCTCTGTAGCCGTTTTTGGATAGGTTTAGTATACAAAACATTATTTCAGAGTGACACATCTTTTAGGAAAATGTAGCTTAAGTGCCCTGAATTGGCCACAGCGCCTAAGATGTTGCTCAACCGCTAGCACTACATTAGTGAGATGAAACAGCAATGTTCTGCTAAGATGGCTGACCTCCCTCACATCACGATGGCTGACCTCCCTCACATCACCACATTGCTTACACTTGCCCTCCAGCTTAGGCAATTTGGAATTCTAGCGGGTGAACACTGACCTCTACAGGTGAACGAGTGGAAATATATGTTTTGCAATTGTACTGCTCGTGCTACATCATCTCAAAAAGATTAAAAGCTCATCTACATGTTGCCGCCATCCGGCCATCGACAGCAGAAGCCGCGGTGCACGTTTCCAGGCGCTAATAGATGTTTCTCGGAGAAGCAGGGGACCTTGATGAATGCTGGCAGCAGAGGCAGCCGAAACCCAAGCCATGGGCTACGGCGGCGAGAAGAACAAGAGAGGAGCGGGGACGAGAGGAGCGGGGGCGAGTGAGCGCGGCAGCGTGCAGAGCTGACCACACGCTCGTGCATCGTGCCTGAAACGTGCGCGTAACCGCACAGAAAAGGCCATTGTGCACGAGCGTGTGGTCAGCTTTGAAAACCCCACTACATAAAGTCTTCGCCAGAAGCAGCGCTTGCGCGCTACTCTAGGCTCGACCTAAAAAACGATCAAAAGAAAAGAAACAAAGAACATTGGATGGTCTCCTAAAGTACACTTGAAAATGCGCAAACCACATTAATCCCTTTATACCTTTCGCAATGGCTCAGAACACTCTTTTAGCAAGCAGTGAAAAAGTTCCAGTTTGAAGCAGTGCCAACTGTGCCCTTCTGAATTTTTTTGAAAAAAGATACACAGCTCCCTAGAGAGAGCTTCTTGTTCGTGTACTCATGCTATGTTTTAGTAAACGTGAGAAGCATAATGTTTGGAACAGGGAGTACACACAATATGCTCTGTTCTATACCAAGACTAGAGACACATACTGCCGCAGGCTATTGTCTCAGATCGACCCCAATCATAATTGCCACAAGTCACTTCCACAGATTTCTGCCACATATTTTAAAAGTGAATATTTATGATCCTTAGCAAGGATCTGTCGAAGCTCAGGCCAAACCGAAAAACTATCTTTCTCAAGAACCAAGATAACAGAAAGATGTTGCTCAACCCCACACCTCGTTTGTTTATGTCCTGCTGCTGAGGAGACACTAGCCACAGACGAGTTCCAGGTAGCCTTTTCTATCTTACATAAAACAAGGTGTTGCTGTGCTGTTTGTCAAATCCTAAAAGACGTTTGTGAGCTCAGAGTAAAACACAGGAACGGAACTCTTTTCAGATGTAAGCTTGTTACAGCAGTTACATAGCACTCGCTGACACAAGTGCAGCTTCACAGCGCTATAAGTAACTGTGATAACACTATCCCAACTCATCCTTCTTGGAGGTCAAAAAACTGCAAGGAATAGAATAGCCACTGGAACGTGACACTTGATGGTAGAGCCTAGAGGCGGGTGGTTCTGCAGTACAGATTACCATACAGTGTGTTACTTTAAACATCCACTCAGGTTCCCCACAGATATCAGTGGCTGACGGTTATTTCCAAGGTGCTATAAAGTGTGCTAAGTTTTAGATACACAGTTAGAGGTGGCTAGCGAGCCAGTGCGTAAGTATGAAAATGCCCCCACCCCACACTCCCTCTGGCTGCTATATGAATTATAAAATACAGCAATAATGAAAGTTGAGTGGGTTTCTCAGGTCTATGAGCCCTGGTACCACTGCGCCTGCTGAACTAATGAAATCCACGCCTCAGCAGAAAACCACACTTCGAATCCCAGCTTCCCAAGTTCACTACACTTTGTGGTCCTGTAAACATCCTGTTTCTCTACATTCTAAATTGCCCTTATCTGACATCATCTTGAGCGCTTTGAAGTGCCGCTTAAATGAGCGGACTATGCTATCTGTTTGTAGATTAAATTTGATTTAAGGGCTGCAGGAGTTTATGATTCTTGCTTTAACTGGTGAAATATACATTAGAGAGGGGGCTCTGTCAGACTGGGTCGCTGTGACGAGCGGTAGGCAGACTTGAGGCGCTAGGATAAACTTTGATATTTTATCTAAACTAGTCTCATGACCCCCCCGTCATCCGGGAATAGTTCAAAGGAGCATGAGGCTAACATCCTGATTTCATAATTCGTATGAAGGGCTGGGTAGTAATGTGCTTGTGTGTGTGGGGATGGGGGGGGATTGAGCAGTATCCGCTGCCATGCCAGGACAATACAGTAACCAAAAGGTTGTCTAACCAGGGTGGAGGGGGGCTCGGTCTAGAAATAAGATCTTCGGACACAGATGTAAAATAAAATATGAACAAGTTAACAACTAAAAAAAAGAGTGAGAAAAATGTAACCAACAGCCAATCAACGTTGCCAATAGAGAACCAAATAGAAAAAAAAATCAAGATATTTTGCTTACACTTCCATCATTACACTTGATCGCTTAGGAACCGGATTCGAATAAGCGAAGGCACCGGTAACGGGAGGGAGGGCGGGGAGGGTTTCGAAGGCACAGACAATGGGAGGGAGGGAGGGCGGGGGAAGAAGGCACAGACAACAGGAGGGGGGGGGATAAAGAAGGCACCAAAGCATGTAAATACAATATAGAAAATCCTTGGGTCTATCGTGCAAAGACGAACAAAAGAAGCCACTGACAATATCACACAGACCTAACTGTGGGATGATCCCTTTCAGGACTAAATCCCTCACCTACTGAAGGTGGCATGCATCATCATTTGGGATTCTCCTCTTGGTGGAAAAAACCTAGTCCCACCAAGGGTTTCAACCCCCTCTCTGAGAGGGAGGAGCACAGGGATGTTTTGATGTCTACTCTAAAAGGATATTCTAAATCTACCAAATGAGAGACTGAGTGTAGGTGAGGGGCCCAGCGCAAATAATGTCATTAACATGTAGGGAGTGATGTTAAAACTAACTAGAGAGAACAAAAATGCTTTATTTGTATGTTCTCGCTGTCAGGATTAAAAACAGTGCACCTGCGGTATGGATTTAAACCGCCTGTGTCAGACGAAATATGTGGTCAACATGTTTCAGCCGTGATGACCCATGAGGTGTCAAGGCTTTCGTCAGGACCAGAAAGATGCTGCTGCTATGTGACAAATAGTTAGATGAAAAAGAAAAAATGCTAAAATACGGAACCAATGGTACTTCCGGTTCTTGTCCTCAGAAAGGTGACTGTACCTATTGGAAACAAATACAGAAACAGGGGTGATACCGTCAGTGACGTACAACATAAGTGACTTATAGAATATGTAAGTGGGATCCACAGACTCCCCCCACGAATGCAGCTAGGCTACAAAGCATGCGCAGTAGACACGCATGGCGGGAAATGAAGTGCCCTGAGACACGAATCCGGAAAATTCAGCAATGGCTTCTTAATTAATTTGCAAACAGATAACATTATGGCTGCTTGTGTTTATCAAGTCAATATTATCTATATGAAGTTGTGGGAGCGGTCACAGTAGTGTGGTTCTGTATAGCCACATGTGTTCGAATCTCAATCATGCCAACACATCCAAGGCAATAGCAGAAAATGACAAGGGTAGGCAATAGCAGGTCCATAAGATGGTAGTGCCTGGCGTCATATAGTCATACTCAAGCAAAAGTTAATACAGGCGGGGGCATCCAAGATATCTCCCAGGCACACATATAGTGGACCATGCCATGTCCCTCACAGACATCCACCACACCAACCGTATTCCATTATCAGTGTGACTTTTGATTTACAATGATACCCACGGGATCTCATCATTAAGACCCACACTGTCACTCTGTAACTTATGTACCCATCGCTGTTCGCGCCTAAAGAGGTACGTGGAAATATCCGTAATATGAGCAGGGATATATTGTTTTTCTAGGACCGTCCATTTGAGATCGTCTGAAGAATGGTTTCTTTCTAGAAAATGATTCGTGAGTTTGGTGGCAGCCTTTCTGCAACGGATGGTACTCTTATGTTCTAAAATGCGAATCTTAACCTTATGGGTGGTCATACCCACGTATCGCAAATTGCAAGGACAGGTAATAAGGTAGATGAGTCTTTCACTGTTACAGTTCATATGTTGAGACTGCATCCACGGTTTGGGGGTCCCAATGTCAATCGAGACCGTATGCTTCGTTTGTGGACAGGCTGCACACATTCCGCAAGGAAAATGTCCTCTGACAGCTGGTAAATTCCAGAGAGTGTTTTGGTCTTTTGATTTCTGGTTACGTGGGCGTGTGTGCACCAACTGGTCTTTGATGTTCATGCTTCGCTTGAAGGCAAACAAGGGTCGAGGGATGGGGGTGTTCCCAATATTTAATATGTTCCAATTTTGGAGGATACTCTTTTTGATCTTGTTTGAAAAATTGCAAAAGGTATTCACACATGTGAGTCTGAGATTGTCTTCCTTTGGTCGGCCCGGCTCGATGAGGGCCTCCCTGTTATTATTCGCTGCCCGTTTCATTGATCTCCTTATCAGTTTTTTTTAGGATCCTGACAGCGAGAACACACAAATAAAGCATTTTTGTTCTCTCTAGTTAGTTTTAACATCACTCCCTACACGTTAATGACATTATTTGCGCTGCACCCCTCACCTACACTCAGTCTCTCATTTGGTGGATTTAGAATATCCTTTTAGAGTAGACATTAAAACATCCCTGTGCTCCTCCCTATCAGAGAGGGGGTTGAAGCCCTTGGTGGGACTAGGGGGCATATTAGCAAGACCGGCGATAAAATTATCGCTGTTTTAGCGGCAGGAAACTGCCGCTAAAACGGCGATAATGGGCTTCCTAATATGCATTATAGAATTCCAATAGAAGCCCAGGTTAGATGTGCAGGGCATCTAACCTGGGCTTCTATTGGAATTCTATAACGCATATTAGCAAGCCCATTATCGCCGTTTTAGCGGCAGTTTCCTGCCGCTAAAACGGCGATAATTTTATCGCCGGTCTTGCTAATATGCCCCTAGGTTTTTTCCACCAAGAGGAGAATCCCAAATGATGAAGCATGCCACCTTCGGTGGGTGAGGGATTTCGTCCTGAAAGGGATCATCCCACAGTTAGGTCTGTGTGATATTGTCAGTGGCTTCTTTTGTTCGTCTCTGCACAATAGACCCAAGGATTTTCTATGTTGTATTGATGTAATGAATTGGGGATGTAATCCTATGCAGGTCTTTAAAATTCTCCCTAGGACCCTCTTTCTAAACCCCCTTTTTTAGCACTTTTGAGCAGCCTCGGCTGCGGGTCCATACTAGAAGAGTCCTCATGGAGTAGACTCGCTATCTTACCACTTTTTGAGTCATTTTGGAATTTTTGGGAAACCCTAGATATCCATTAGTTTGCACCTTTCTGAAAATGACAGAACTACAGGGCTTAGCCTTCGATGAAACTATGGTACAATCTATCTTGACCACGCCGAGTATAATAGATACCATCCAGGGTGGGCCTTCTACACAGGGTGACGATTGGTCCAAACTGTTGTTGTTAAAAAAATCCCATTCCCGTATATATATATTCACGGAGCAATAATGACAGAATATCTAAGGGGGAATTGTGCCCCCACAGGACTGATACTAACACACCAAGACTGTTTTTGGAGGACAAAGCATTCCTTAAGGATTGGTCTCTCGTCGCGTGGCGTTGTACGCGCGATTGGCTAATCCTTATCATTAACACTGCCAAACGGATTGCAGATACAATCCTCATAGAAATACAGCCTCTAGAATCCCAAATCAAAGTGGCAATCTCAACAACTGCTTACAAGACACAGGCTGAGGAGACAAACAAAACCAACAGAGAGTTTAAAGATTCGATCCTAGCTATGAAGATTAGTAAATTTAAGAAAGACCTTGCACGGTTCTCATTAGAAAAGGTTTATCCATATACCAGTGACAATTTTGTCCCAGTGCAATTGAACCAGAGAGGTAAAAGGTATGGTTCAAATTACTCGACATCTGGGAGTGAAGACTGGTCCAGCGATTCGGATACTTCAAGCCATGGTGACCCCAGAGGTAGAGGTACAAATCGAAGAAGCAGGGGCAACTGGAGAGGTATCCGAGGCAGCC
The DNA here is from genome assembly GCA_963921515.1 of Calotriton arnoldi. NCBI lineage: Eukaryota > Metazoa > Chordata > Amphibia > Caudata > Salamandridae > Calotriton > Calotriton arnoldi. The sequence continues at coordinate 1,103,390 of CAWUFW010005356.1, read as the reverse complement.
CACCTCCTCAACCACCACAATGGTGGCCACCCGTGCCTTTTGGATATCCAAATCCACCTTTTCAGGTGCAGATGTTTCCGTATCAACCTCAACCACAATTTTTCCCAAACCAGCTTTTTTTAGGGTCTGGCCGAGGACGGTCTAGAGGAAAACGGCGGAACCAGAAAGCTCACGTGCATTGGAGCCCTCCACTGTCACCATGGGCAACACGGAGCATGACGGGAGCACAAGCGGGGAGCAGCCACGACACGAGTTAGTCATAAATCTGAGCGCTCGTCATCTTAGTGATGATGAATTATCCACTCTGAATAAAGAACTAGGTTACGTACCTTCGCATAGAGGAGATACTTTTGTGATAAAACAAGAGCTGGCTCAGTTCTTCCGCAAAATACGCTTGAATTTCTTTTTTAAAGACAAGGTAAATGAAACTATGGAGGAGACGTACCAATACAGGGCTCAAAAACAAGTCCACATTCAATCCACCTGCACACCTGTTCCCCCACAGGTACTGACCTTTGAGAAAGCCGTAATGGCCAAGGTGAACGCCCTTTATGAGGGAGAAGAGAGGCAATACCAGAATCTCACGAGGCGGGAACAATTGACAATGAAGACGCTGGCGAAAGATGATTCAATCACAATCATGCCGGCAGACAAGGGCAGTGTCTGATGGATACTTCTGCTTATCACACCGAGTGCCTGAGACAGCTTGAGAATAGACGTTTCTACAAACCATTGAAAACCAATCCCACCAAGAGGCTTCAAACTGAGATCAAGATGTTAGTGGAAGAGGCCAAGGCAAATGGATGGATCACTACACAAGAAGCCTCTTTCCTAGTGAAAATTCATCCAGTGATTCCATACCTCTACATACTGCCTAAGGTGCACAAGGAACAGAGACCGCCGCCTGGTCGTCCCATCATCTCTGGGATAGGGTCTCTTTTAGAACCTCTTTCTACGTTCGTAGATCATTTTCTCCGACTATTGGTGATGGAAATGCCAACATATCTCCAAAATACTAAGGACATTCTGCGACTTCTGGAAGGGACTCCGTTCGATGTCACCAGTGACTATCTAGTCTCTTTCAACGTTGAGTTCCGGTATACTTGTATCCCCCAAGATGAGACACTAGCGGCCATACAAACACTTCTTGAGAACAGAGTCTTGGATACCATCTCCCCAGTTCCCTTCATCATGAGTTGTGCTCGCCTGGCCTTGAAAGAAAATTTCTTTCAATATGAAGATCAATTATTCCTACAAATATCAGGAACATCAATGGGCAGTGTTTTTGCCCCAAGCCTGGCGAACCTCTATGTGCATCTGTTCGAACAGGATCACATTCTCTCAAGTAACAAGCCATACAAGGAGCATATCCTTGTATGGAAACGCTATATTGACGACGTATTTGTCATTTGGCGTGGTACACCTAACACCATAACTGAGTTACATATGTGGTTAAACAGTAGGAATGATTTCCTAAAATTCACCTTCGAATATAGTAACACCAGTTTACCTTTTTTGGACATCCGCATCTTTCCTGAAGGTGGCGGCCTGGGGACTGAACTATTTAGGAAACCCATGGCCAGGAACTTGCTTTTGTCATACAAGAGCTACCATCCCAAAGCCCTTCTAGACAACTTGCCCTTCGGGCAATTCTTAAGGATTAGGAGGAATTGCTCTTCAAACTCAAAATACCAGGAACATGCGAAGAATTTGGCATCCCAACTACAGGAGAGAAATGATCCTAAAAAACTGATAAGGAGATCGATGAAACGGGCAGCTAATAATAATAGGGAGGCCCTCATCGAGCCGGGCCGACCAAAGGAAGACAATCTCAGACTCACATGTGTGAATACCTTTTGCAGTTTTTCAAACAAGATCAAAAAGAGTATCCTCCAAAATTGGAACATATTAAATATTGGGAACACCCCCATCCCTCGACCCTTGTTTGCCTTCAAGCGAAGCATGAACATCAAAGACCAGTTGGTGCACACACGCCCACGTAACCAGAAATCAAAAGACCAAAACACTCTCTGGAATTTACCAGCTGTCAGAGGACATTTTCCTTGCGGAATGTGTGCAGCCTGTCCACAAACGAAACATACGGTCTACCTTGACATTGGGACCCCCAAACCGTGGATGCAGTCTCAACATACGAACTGTAACAGTGAAAGACTCATCTACCTTATTACCTGTCCTTGCAATTTGCGATACGTGGGTATGACTGAGGGAGCAAGGACTCGTAAATGAGACTTGTTCGGAAGCAATCCTCTCGTTTAAACTCACTAACGAATTACTAACAACGTGTTTTGTGAATAATAATACGCATTTCCTTTACACGCGGAAGAAAATGAAGCTTGCCTATGTGTTTACTAACTGCAATAACATAAATGAAGGAATAAGATGCATTTTAACACGGGATCTTTACTGCGCATGCATCTACTGCATCTACGTAGTATGACGTACTAACGCTTGGAGGGAAATTCTGGCACTTGTGCAAAGAACCATAAAATGGCCGCTTGAAAACTCAAATGCATGGCACCTGCTTGCTGAAATTAGAAAATAAGTTTTATACTGACGCAGATGCAGAAAGGGAAATAATAAATGGAATGGGTTAGAGTAGAGGTTGGTGGTATACAGTGAAATCATTTATTTTTAAGAATAACATTTTTCCTTTGGACTTTATTATTAGTGCGTATTTGGGCCTGTCAAATTTGTCTGAGTTGAGCAGACTGACGTTGCGCGACGCATGCGCCCTGGCGAGAAACTACGAAAGATGACTAAGGACTTGTCACGCGTCCAAGGCCAGCGAAGATGTGCCCTGGGAACATGAGGGTGAAGAGTTCATATGAAGGAACTTTATTCAAGAGATCGCAACATTTGTATTAATAAAGCTTAAAGATGTATGGGAAAGGAAGCGGGGAATAAAAGTTTGAGGGGAGGAGTTTTGAAACAATGGTTTAAAGAAATAAATGCAATGTAAGCATGGTGTGATGATCATCCCCCTCGCCTGTCCAATCAGAGTTAGTATTTTGTAGAATTGAAACATTAATGGGTGGTACATGCTTATGGAAGGGTATAATTGAGGTAGTTTTTAGTTAGTTAGTGGTGGTGTTCATCGTGAGATGTCGTTGAGAACTGGGTGTGCTGAGGCGATGCAGAGCTCGGGATGCTGTTGGTGCTGGGGGTGGTGCTGAAGCTGTGAGACGCTGATGAAGAAAATCGAATGCAGAACCATCTACTTAACTTAATTGGGTTAGAAAGAAGATCGCGGAAGAACCACGAGGAGGAAGAGAGTGTCAGAGAGGGGTGCGACGCAGTCGTCGGTGTCTAGAGAGGTGAAGTATCCTGTCCTGAAGTCTTTGTCTCCTGATCTGTCCCGGGGACCCTTACCAGCCTTTTGGCCAGGGGGTTGGTCTTCACACCATACTTGGTAATCATAAATTCATCGTCTTGATAAATGCTCTTCTCTCTCTATCCTCTTCTTTCTGAGCATAGTTGTTGTGTGGATCTGAATTATTATATCTATTGAAATTTTCGATTGAATTGGCACTCTTGTGAATGAGGGTGTTTGTACTGAAACGTTTGAGATGGTTCACAAACTACTAATTTAGATAAAGATTTTAAAACTTCCCGAGTCTGTGATTATTTTATTTAATCAAGAAATGTTTAATCAAGTTATGTTAATTATCACCATCAACTAGTTCCACCTAATGGTCCATTGACCAGAGGAAAGAACTATTTGATCAGTGAAAGGTTTAGTTAGAGAAGAAATAACTAGATCTTGAGGTATGAAAATTATAAAACAAAAAAGTTCCAGCGGTCTACTTGGTGTTTAGTGCAAGTGACTTATATGGGCCCAGGTGAGTATATGATAGTGGAGTATCTGTTGCTAGTACGCCGCTGGATCATGACCACCCGTAAGGTTAAGATTCGCATCTTAGAACATAAGAGTACCATCCGTTGCAGAAAGGCTGCCACCAAACTCACGAATCATTTTCTAGAAAGAAACCATTCTTCAGACGATCTCAAATGGACGGTCCTAGAAAAACCATATATTCCTTCCCATATTACGTATATTTCCACGTACCTCTTTAGGCGCGAACAGCGATGGGTACATAAGTTACAGAGTGACAGTGTGGGTCTTAATGATGAGATCCCGTGGGTATCATTGTAAATCAAAAGTTACACTGATAATGGAATACGATTGGTGTGGTGGATGTCTGTGAGGGACATGGCATGGCCCACTATATGTGTGCCTGGGAGATATCTTGGATGCCCCCGCCTGTATTAACGTTTGCTTGAGTATGACTATATGACGCCAAGCACTACCATCTTATGGACCTGCTATTGCCTACCCATGTCATTTTCTACTATTGCCTTGGATGTGTTGGCATGATTGAGATTCGAACACATGTGGCTATACAGAACCACACTACTGTGACCGCTCCCACAACTTCATATAGATAATATTGACTTGATAAACACAAGCAGCCATAATGTTATCTATTTGCAAATTAATTAAGAGGCCATTGCTGAATTTTCCGGATTCGTGTCTCAGGGCACTACATTTCCCGCCATGCGTGTCTACTGCCCATGCTTTGTAGCCTAGCTGCATTCGGGTCTAACTACATTTGAGTAGCACGTTGCACCAGGAAGTGGCTATTAGTGTTGAATACTGTTACTACATGTCCCGTCAAGCACCGAGCACACTGTGCATGCGCAGGAGTATAGTGTGACCCGGCAATGCGCAGGCCCCTTGAATAAGCAATCGCATTTCCTTACAAGCAGAAACACACACCGGGTCCAACTTTAACCATTTGGATACAGTATTTAAGGAGCCAATCGACCATCTGATCACTTACCTCCGGTTGCAGGCTCGACCAGGTCCGGGGTACCGACGGAGAGGTGAGTGTCTAGGTAGCACGAAGCGCCGTTTTTGTTTTTTGCCTGTATAGATAGACGCGCCGTTTTTTGCTATAAGCAACGCTTTCACCCTGACTTTAATTTATTCTGGAGTGAGGTGGAAGTTTGAGGTCGGAGTTCTATGTGATCACGACAAGGCATATTTTCCTCCTAATGGCTTATCCTCCATGTTTTACACACCGGGAGCAATGCCTTGTTTATAACATTGGGATTGGCCACATAGATGTCAATTCAGTTATTATTTACAAGCTGGCTTGGTAGCAACAAGTTAGAGCGCTGTGTTTGACAGTTCTATGTCGTTCTAACTGAAGAGTCTCATAATGGACCTACCTATAACTGACTATACTAACGCTTGAGCCAGGGATGTTGCTCTGGTTATGTCAGACATATATATACAGATATATATATGTGTCAAAGAGGCTGCAAATAGGACAGACGCGGCATTGGTGCTGTTCAGAAACTTAGGGTTTCTCATATTTCTCTCCTTTTCTTCTTGACTCATGTTTGTCCGTTTTTCTTAAAAATGGTGTGTGGTAAGCTTCTATGCTACTGGCATACATTGTGTATCTGACACATGCACCCTCCATACTTGTTCATAGAGCGGTGCCCCCCTTCCCTGAGCTGTCGCCAGGTAGAGGTGACGTATTCTACCCAGTCGATACGGGTAAGCCAATTTTGTTGATCCTTTGTAACACACATATTTGGTGTACTGTGTAATGTGGGGATCTATGGATCCCACTTACATATTCTATAAGTCACTTATGTTGTAAGTCACTGACGGTATCACCCCTGTTTCTGTATTTGTTTCCAATAGGTACAGTCACCTTTCTGAGGACAGGAACCGGAAGTACCATTGGTTCCGTATTTTAGCATTTTTTCTTTTTCATCTAACTATTTGTCACATAGCAGCAGCATCTCTCTGGTCCTGATGAAAGCCTTGACACCTCGTGGGTCATCACGGCTGAAACATGTTGACCACATATTTCGTGTGACACATGCGGTTTAAATCCTTACCGCAGGTGCACTGTTTTTAATCCTGATAGCGAGAACATACAAATAAAGCATTTTTGTTCTCTCTAGTTAGTTTTAACATCACTCCCTACACGTTAATGACATTATTTGCGCTACGCCCCTCACCAACACACAGTCTCTCATTTGGTGGATTTAGAATATCCTTTTAGAGTAGACATCAAAACATCCCTGTGCTCCTCCCTCTCAGAGAGGGGGTTTTGAAGCCCTTGGTGTAGGGTGACCAGACGTCCCAGTTTTCCCCGGACGGTCCCAGTTTTTCATGAAGTGTCCCGGTGTCCCGACACTTTCCTTCAAACTGAATAAATGTCCCGGTTTTTAGATAGTGGCCTGGTTATGCACAGAAATGTCCCGGTTTTTGAGTAGTGGCTGAGTTGAGCATACGCACTGGTGTTAAAAAGATGTGCGCATGCTCACTTCTCACTACTGGAGAAGTCACGGCGTGACGTCACTACAGATGAGGTTGTTGTGGGAAGGGAAATCCTTTAAAGAGAGACATTTTCTCTCTGGATTTCCCTTCTCTTTCTACAACGCAGCAAGAATTCCATTATGCCAGCCATCGGGGCAACAGTGTGCCTCAACCGCCAGCATGACCCTGCTCTGCTCACTGCAGTCAGAGGTCACTGCCTGCACCATGATCCAGCCAGCCACCAATGTAAACGGTAGTCCTACTTCTATGTCTGTGACCTGTCCCGGTTTTTTGTTTTGGGCATCTGGTCACCCTACTTGGTGGGACTAGGTTTTTTCCACCAAGAGGAGAATCCCAAATGATGAAGCATGCCACCTTCGGTGGGTGAGGGATTTCGACCTGAAAGGGATCATCCCACAGTTAGGTCTGTGTGATATTGTCAGTGGCTTCTTTTGTTCGTGTCTGCATGATAGACCCAAGGATTTTCTATGTTGTATTGATGTAATGAATTGGGGATGTAATCCTATGCAGGTCTTTAAAATTCTCCCTAGGACCCTCTTTCTAAACCCCCTTTTTTAGCACCAAAGCATGTCGTGCCTGCAGTAGGAGAACCTCGTTAAAGAAAATAGTGCTCACAGTCTAAATAACACATACTATGTAACAACTCGAAGTAAAGGGGCCAGTCGCCATGGGAGGTTACAAATGAAGAGGAGGCGGTACTAAGGAGGGACTAACAAGCCTATTTACGAATCAGAAGCCAGCATTTATGAAGGACAATGACACAAGCCAATGGCAAATATGGGCGGAGAGTGGGCGGGGCTTCTATTCGCTACTCAGCCACAACAAGTCTCGCAGAGCAGCGCATGTGTGCTGGCTCTAGGCTCGACCTTACAAAAAGAATAAATGTGTGTTATCAGGAAGCATTTTTTTTATAATTGTCCTTATAATTGTCCTATAATTGTCCAAACAGATCCATCTCATTAAACAAACACGTCAGCACTTCTTTTCACTACTCCGCAAAAACAAAACATATCACGCACACCAGCACAACAAAATCTCTCAAGTGCAACAACTCATAATACTTACCATCACAAAATACAAGCATACACCCACCTTTCAAACTACACAAATGAAAAATCTCCAATGCCAAGATTTCTCTCTTCCACCACACCTAACACACATACAGCAAACACAGCAACTCTCTTCTAACTGCCTCTCATCCATTGGACAATTTTGAACCTTACTCCATGTCCCACATGCTGTACCACCACCCCTAACTCATACACCTTCTGTCCTAAACACACGCAAACAATATAAGCAACATGCCACAACTCCCAACTTCACTTCTCCATGTCTACTGCACAAGGTTACACCACAAAAACAACACAGCCTACCAACTCACTCTCAAACACCGTCTCCACCACCTACCCACGCAGACCCATCAAAATGCCTGCTTAGCCTGCTGGACGAGGAACAAGATACAGAACAGTTACACTATTGCTATCCTCATACAGCTTATACCAGCACTGAGGACACACCTGCTACAAGCCAACAAAATACTGCTCACTCTTCTACAAAACAAAGTCACACAATCGCCAAAGCACATTGTCTAAACTGTCTGCTAATAAATGCTCGAACACACTCTAAAAACAAACATCACACCTACGACCTTCTAACTGACGCCAAACCAGACATACTATTCATAACTGAATCATGGTTGAGAGATGATATGGCTCCAGTCCTGCATCAAGCCGTTCCTCTAGGCTATCAAACGATCACCCAAAAACGTACCGGCAAAAAAGGAGGTGGCCTAGCTGTTGTGTTCAGGCAAACATTACATATCACTAAAGTTGACAACGTCTCCATAAAAAATTGTGAGGCTCTTTTCACCAGATGCACTCCTACACGTCTTCCTCTTGGTACTTCCTACTCCTTTACAGACCTTCACCTAACAATGCGACATTCCTAGACATGCTTCTAGACACGGTTTCAAACCTGATAATACTACACTCCAACCTATGCATTCTGGGTGACCTCAACATTTGGTTTGACAAACCCAATATGCCCAATCCAAAAACAATCATCACTGGCCTACACACACTGAACCTGCATCAGATCATCCACATACCCACACACAACGCTGGACGCATCCTAGATGTAATTTTTGCTAATACCTAACTAGTTACCTTCAAGCTATAACTCCGGTCACATGGTCAGACCACCATTTGCTTGCTTTCCAACATAAATCAACACTATGCGAGGCACCTAAAACCACCTTGCGTGCATCCACCTATCGACCGTGGAACAAACTCAATTTGGAACACTTAGAAACACAACTTACATCCAGTACAGTTCTAGAAACAATAAATTCTGTTCTAAAACTATATGAGTGGCTACGGGAAGCTTTTGATATCCTGATACCACTAAAAACCACACAGCAGAACAAAAGAAAATAAGCACCTTGGAGAAATACAGAGATAAAAGACATAAAACAACAAATTAGAAAGCTGCAACGTCCCTGGCTCAAAACAAATGCCGATCAAGATAAACTTCGCCTACAGAAAATTAACAGATTTTTATAAGTCAGCTATCAAAAAAGCTAAGAAAAGATACTATTCAGACAGAATTCATAATGCTAAATGTGCAAATAAAGAATTCTATAAAATACTCAATGAATTTCGTGAACCAAATTGCCCAGAAGGAGCTCATCCCGTTATTCAAGATTTCACATACAAACTGTAAATCATTACACCGCCAAAGCAGATACGTTGGACTCAAACTTAAAACAAAGACAAAGCCCCAGCACCGACCCTTTCACAAAACAACAATCCAAGAATACTCTATCCCAGCCTCTCCATTCCTTCCAACACATTTCACACGATAAATTTATGGACCTGGTCAAAGCAAGCAGGTCTCCTGGCAGCCCTTTTGACCCGTGTCCTCTGCAAACCTTCAAGACAATTCTTCTAACAACCTCTGCTGCCACTCCAGTAAAAAGAATCATCAACAACTCCTTAACTACCGGAATATTTCCAGAAGAACTCAAAAAGTAATGCGTACGCCCATTACTGAAGAAAACAAACTTGGACCCGCTGAAATCCTGATGTTAGAAATGGGGGTCTCTAGTTGGCAATGGTTGGCACCGTTGTCCAAGTAGGGACCCTTCTTCCTAGTCATGGTAAGGGGGATACACTTCTAAAATAACCCCTGCTCACCCCCTTGGTAGCTTGGCACAACCAGACAGGCTTATTTTAGAGGCAGTGTGTAAAGCATTTGTGCACACATACAGTAATACAGTGAAAACACTACAAATGGACACCACACCAGTTTAGAAAAATACGTAATATTTATCTAAACCAAACAAGACCAAAACGACAAAAATTCCACAATACAGTAATCAAAATAAATATGACTTTTAAAAGGTAGAAACAGTTCTGTTCATAGCAAACTATAGTTGTGACACTTTCAACACAAAGTACCTTGGATGCATCAAAATCATAAACAAAAACAGCTAACGGGAAGGTGATGCATCGGTTCCTTACGCGCAGGGAAGGTGATGAGTCGGTTCCTTACTCCAGGGGAGGTGATGAGTTGGTTCCTTACTGCCACGCAAAGGAGGTGATGCGTCGGTTGCTTACAGAAGGGGAGGTGATGCATCAGTTTCTTACTGTGTGGGGAGGTGATGCGTCGGTTTCATACTGTGGCCCCAGCGTTCTCGTAGACTTGGCGCTCGGTGCGATGGGTGACGATCAGGGATGCGTCGGTTTTTGCTGCGGTGGCAGCCACGATGCTGCGTTGGTTTCTCCAGCCGCGGTCCCACGATGTGTTGGTTCTTGCAGCCGTACAGGAGGGCCTGCGTCGGAATCGGTGCGGTGATCTTGGCCTTCGTAGATCGGTGCACTTGATGCAGCATGTGGTGATTTCTCCAGCCGTGGGCAGGCCCTGCATCGGTTTCTTCAGCGATGCATGGAAACAGGTGCAGATGCGTCCCGCTTCTCGAAGGGGCGGCTCTTTTCCAGCTCCCAACAACAGGAACAACCTCCAGAGGCCCAATTCAGCAACAGGCACCTCTTGGCAGGTCATAACTCCCAGCAAGGAAGTTCAGGGGAGCTGGTGGTAAAGTCTTTGTATCCCTGAGACTTCAAAACAGGAGGCAAGCTCTACTTCAAGCCCTTGGAGCTCTTCCTCAAGCAGGAGACACAGTACACAGCAAAGTCTTTATCCTCTCCTTGGCAGAAACAGCCACTGCAGGCCAACCCCAGATAGCAGACAGCAAAGGGGCAGTACTTCTCCTTCAGTTTTCCCAGCTCTTCTCCTTGGAAGAGGTTCCTCTTGAATTCCAGAAGTAATCTAAAGTTCAGGGGTCTGGGCCCCACTTTTTATAGTGCACAATCCTTTGTTCTCTGGTGGCTCTGGTGGTAGAGAAGCTCTTTGCCCAGCCAAAACCAGTTCCGTCCTCTCTGGTGCAGCTTCCTGGAAGGAGGTGGAGACAGCATTGTCCAAGGTAGACCAGGCCCATTCAGGTGTGAAAGAAATCTCCTCCCCTACTCTGAATGCAGCCAAGGTCTATTCAGCTCAGCCCTGACTCACCCTGGTAAGGCAGGATACACCTCAACCCCCAAGTGGCTGTCTGAACAGAATGCACATCCCCAGCCCCGTCACTCCAAAGCCAGACAGTCAATACACAAACTAGCAGAGGCACACAGGATGGCTAAGTGTTAGAATAGGGGTCTCTAGTTGGCAAGGGTTTGCACCTTTGTCCAAGTAGGGACCCTTCTCCCTAGTAGGGTAAGGGGGTACACTCCTAAAATAACCCCTGCTCACCCCCTTGGTAGGCTTATCTCAGAGGCAGTGTGTAAAGCATTTACACATAACCAACAGTAATACAGTGAAGACACTACAAAGGGACACCACACCAGTTTAGAAGAATATCCAATCTTTTTATATATCCAAAACAAGACCAAAAATGATAAAAATCCACCATACAGTTCTCAGAAATCTTCAGTAATCAAAATAGACTTAAAATACAGTTCCTTGAAGTCAATAGCTCCGTCTGGGGCTATCACGGCGTCGTGAACAACAAATCCAAACAGTTCTGGCTGACCGCGTTGTCGCGGGTCAGCTACGGTGTCGGGAAGACACACAAAACAGTACTTTTTAGACATGCAGGGCATCAGCGACCTCTCGTTGAACCCCGAAGAGCCGGCGTCCGCAGGTGTCAGTTCCAGAGGTCGGTGCAGGAGTTGTCGGGCCCTTGAAGTCACACTCATTGCAGATCTAACTCCTCACGGTTGAAGTCGGGAGCGCCGGTGTCAGCAGGTGTCGGGGCTGCGGTGTGAAGTGCAGTGGTGCGACGTGCGGTGCCTTCAGGTCATGATGCAGGCAGTGGCTCGGTGACAGTCGCCCAGCGGCATCGGTGAGACCAGGGCTGTGGTGCTAAGTGATGCAGTGCTCGTCTGGGTGCTGTCAGGTCACGGTGCAAGCAGTGGGGTCATCGTTGCTGAAGCGCTGTCGTCAGCTGACCAACTGGAGTTGATGGCGCCGGCGTCGGTAGGCCAAGGCTGGGGTGCGGGATGAGGACGGTACATCATGTAACTTACGAGCGGTGCCCTCGAACCACGGTGCAAGCAGCGGCGTCGATGTCGGCGTGGAGCGGTATCGTTGGGGATACCAGGGTGGTGGCGTGAAGCGAGGCGGTGCGGAGTGCGGTGCCCACAGGTCACGGTGCAAGCAGCGGCTCGGTGGTGGCATTGAGTGGCATCGTAGTTGAGACCAGGGTTGCGGTACAAAGTGCGGCGGTGCCTTCAGGACATGGAGCCGGCAGCGGCGTTGTTGACTACGTCGGGTTGCTTTTTCTTCTTTTGCAGCACAAAACATACAGTCCTCAGTGCTGGTAACAGATGAACCTGAAGTATTTGCTGTTCCTTAGACTTCTTGAACAGGGGTCAAGCTCTAACTCAAGCCCTGTGAGAAACTCACAAAAAGAAGTTGCAGAAAGTTCAGTACAGTCCTTTCACTGCCCAAGACAGAAGCAGCCACTGCAGGTCAACACAGCAAAGCACACAGCAAAGTGGTAGTTCCTCCTCACAGCTTTTCCAGCTCTTCCTCTTGGCAGTCTTCTTGGTTCCAAAAGAGACCTAAAGTTCAGGGGTCTGTGCCCCACTTTTTATAGTCCATTTCTCTTTGTTTTCTGGTGTCAGAGAAGCCCTGTGCTCAGCCAGAACCAGTTCTGTCCTCTCAGTGTAGCAGCCCGGCAGGAGGTGGAGACAGCATTGTCCAAGGCAGACCAGGCCCATTCAAGTGCAAGGAAATCTCCTCCCACTACTCTAAATTCAGCCCAGGTCTAATTAGCCCAGCCCTGACTCATCCAGGAAAGGCAGGACACACCTCGACCCCCCCAGTGGCTGTCTGAAGAGAATGCACATCCCCAGCCCCTGTCACTCCAAAGCCAGACAGTCAATCCACAAACCCAGCAGAGGCACACAGGATGGCTAAGCAAGAAAATACCAACTTTCTAAAAGTGGTATTATCAAACACAGAACATAAAAATCATCTTTACTAAAAGATGCATTTTTACGTTCTGAGTCCAGGCATACTAAACTCCATTTCCCTATCTTGTCCCAATGGGAAGTTATGCTTATAAGATGTTATAAGTAAAACTCCCATTCTACCCTTGAAACAGATAGCCTTTCCACAGTGAAAAATGAAATGCACTGTAATTCACTACCAGGACATGCTACACACACCAGTACATGTCCTACCTTTAACATATACAGCACCCTGCCGACAGGGGTACCTTGGGCCTACCTTAGGGGTGACTCGTATGTAAGAACAGGGAAGATTAGGGCCTGGCAAGTGGGTGCACTTGCCAGGTCAACATGGCAGTTACAAACTGCACGCAGACCTTGCAGTGGCAGGTCTGAGTTACCTTTTCTGGGCTACTCATGTGGGTGGCACAATCAGTGCTGCAGGCCCACTAGTAGCATTTGATTTACAGGCCCTGGCACACTCAGTGCACTTTACCAGGGACGTACCAGTAAATCAAATATGCCAATCATGGAAACACCAATCCATAATAAATAACAATTTACAACAGGAGCACTTGCACTTCAACACTGAACAGCAGTGAAAAAGTGGGCCTAGACACTAAACCAGCACAAACAGAGCCAAAAACCGAGAGGTCAGAAAGCAAAAAGACAGGGGAAACAGGCCAAAAGATTCCAGGTCTAACACATGTCTCCTCCAGCTGAAAGTAGGGAGAACTACCCGACTACCTCGGAGTTCTCTTCACTAAGGCGGAAGAACCTGGACAGACCATCAGCGTTGGCATGTTCTGTGCCAGGGCGGTGTTCCATCATAAAATCCATTCCCTGTAGGGAGATAGACCACCTCAACAGTTTTGGGTTCTCACCCCTCATATGCATCAACCATCTGATGGGCCTGTGGTCTGTCTGAACTCGGAAGTTAGTCCCAAACATGTAGGGTCTTAGCTTCTTCAGTGCCCAGACCACAGCAAAAGCTTCTCTTTCTTTGGCACTCCACCTCTGTTCTCTGGGGAGTAGTCTTCTGCTAAGGAAGACTACAGACTGGTCTAGGCCCTCTTCGTTTAGTTGTGAGAGCACTGCTCCAACACCATGCTCTGAAACGCCAGTCTGCACTACGAATTCCTTGGAGAAGTCAGGTGGCATGAGCTTGGGCGCCGTGCACATGGCTGCCTTCAGGGCATCAAAAGCTTTCTGGCAGGCTTAAGTCCATAACACCTTCTTGGGCTGCTTCCTGGAAGTCAGCTCTGTTAAGGGGGCAACAATGATGTCATAGCCCTTAACAAATCTCCTGTAGTAACCAGTGAGACCTAAAAAGGCTCTCACCTCTGTCTGGGTCTTGGGGGGCTCCCAAGCCAGAATGGTGTCAATCTTGGGCTGTAGGGGCGCCACCTGGCCGCTTCCTACCTGGTGTCCCAGGTACACCACAGAGCCCTGCCTGATCTGGCACTTACTGGCCTTGATCATGAGGCCTGCCCTTGGCAGAGCCTTCAACACTTCCCAGAGGTGACACAAGTGGCATTGAACACTGCGATGTCATCCAGGTAGGCGGCACTGAAATCCTTCAGCCCGGCCAACACCTGAAAGGTGGCAGGGGCATTCTTCAACCCAAAGGGCATCACCCGGAACTGGTAGTGCCCCTCTGGTGTTGAAAATGCAGACCTCTCCTTTGCTCCATCAGTTAAGGCAATCTGCCAGTACCCAGATGTTAAGTCAAACGTACTGAGGTACTTGGTAGCTCCCAACCGATCTATGAGCTCATCAGCTCTGAAGATGGGCTGCACGTCAGTCTTCGTGACGCATTGAGCACTCAGTAGTCCACACAGAACCGGAGTTCTGGCATGGCACCGTGAGTGGCAACCTTTGGGACCAAGACCACTGGGCTGTACCAAAGGCTGTTGGAGGCTCAATCACCCCTAGAGCTAACATCTTGGAGACTTCCACCCTGATGCTAGCTTTGACCCTGTCAGTCAACCTGTCCCCAGTGTCCACATCATGGACACAACACTGAGTGATACCAGGGGTCAGGGAGAACAGAGCAGCAAACTGTCCCAACAGTTGGCAGCAGTCACTCTGCTGTTCAGGATTCAGGGCGTGAGAGGTTTACACCGTCCACTGATCCATCGTGCTCCTTATCTGACAGGAGGTCAGGGAGAGGCTCAGTCTCCTCTTCCATTCCATCATCTGTCACCAGGAGCATGCCAACTTCAGATGTTTCCAAGTGGGGCTTGAAGCGGTTCACATGTAGGACCTGCAAAGGGTTCCAGGGAGACTGCAAGTCCACCGGATAGGTGACTTTACTCTTGGGCTCCACCACCTCAAATGGCCTAGTCCACTTGTCCTGGAGCGCACACGGCTCCACTGGGGCCATTACCCACATTTTCTGGCCTGGCTGAAACTCGATCAGAGTGGCATTCTTATCATACCACCGTTTCATCTCTTTCTGGCTGGCTTCTAGATTCGCCTGAGCGAGTTGTCTGAAGCGCTTAGTCTTGTTCCTGAAGGCCAGGATGTAGCTATATACATCCTGGGGAGGTTTACTGCGAGCTTTCTCCCAGCCTTCTTTGACCAGACTCAGAGGTCCTCTTACAGGATGCCCATACAGGAGCTCAAACGTACTGAACCCTAAGGACTTCTGCGGTACCGCTCTGTAAGCAAACAACAGACATGGTAAGAGGACATCCCACTTACTCCTCATGGGCTCACCAAGACCCATAATCATGCCCTTCAGGGTCCGGTTGAACCTCTCCACCATGCCCGTTACCTTGGGGGTGGTAAGTAGTGGTGAACTTGTAGGTAACACTGAATTCCTGCCACAGGGAGTTTGTATATCTGGATATGAAGTTGGTACCCCGGTCAGATACCACCTCTCTGGGAAACCCCACACGGGAGAAGATCCCCATTAACGCTTGACCCACCACAGGGGACGTCACAGTCCTTATAGGGATAGCCTCAGGGTACCGGGTGGCATGGTTCACCAAGACCAGGATGAACCTGTTGCCCATGGCTGTCTTGGGGTCCAGTGGTCCCACAATGTCAATGCCCACCCTCTCAAAGGGGGTGCTGATGACAGGGAAAGGTTGAAGAGGAGCCTTGCACTTCCTCCCACTCTTACCACTTGCCTGGCAAGTCTGGCAAGTCCTACAGTGAGTGTCAGAGTCCTTGTGCATTCGGGCCAGTGAAAGTGGGTGACAAGCCTTTTAAAGGTCTTGTCCTGACCCAAACCCCCTGCCAAAGGCACATCATGAGCCAGACCTAGTAGGAAGGCTCTGAAGCGCTGGGGTACCACCAGCACATGGGCTGACCCAGGCTCAGCAACCTTAGGCTCACTATACAGGAGACCATTCTCCCAGTAAATCCACTGTGACCCAGACTGATCACAAACCAACAAAAGAGGGGCATTCCTGCTGCTCCTTGCAGAATTCCTCCCTGGAGGAGAGCCCTTCCTGCTGCCAATGGGTCAGCTCAGGCAGGTCCCCCAGTTCAGCCACTTGCTCCCCTGTAGGCTCCAGGGCACCACCCTCAAGGTCTGCCTCCTCCTGGACCGTGGGAACTTCAGCGGCCTGTTTCCTGCACCCCCTGCCTCCTCTGTGTTTAGCAGGTACCTAGGCCATTCTCCCAGGTTCCAGGTTCTCTTGATTGCCCTTACCGGCTGCCATAGACCGAGTGGCCACACACGCCCACTCAGGCAGACCCAACATCTCCAAATGAGACTTACGCTCCACTTTCTCCCAAGGGCAATTCTCCAGATCATTGCCTAGCAGACAGTCAATCGGCATGGCTGGCCTCACAACTACTTTCAAGGTACCCAAGACCCCCCCACTCAAAGGGAACCTGTGCCACTTTGCAGAGGCACTCTGAGTTGTCAGCTGCAACTACTGGGTAAAGTACGTTGGGGACCGCCTGCTCATCAGACACTAGCCGACAACTGACAGCTGTCACACTGGCTCCAGTGTCTCTCAGAGCCTGCACACTATGGCCATTTATGGTCACCCACTGCCTGTAATTCTTAGTGTTAGCAGGCAGCTGGGTCCTTGGAACCATCTCACTGTCTCCTAGTGAGACCAGGGTCAACTCTGCTGGCTCCCACCCCTCCTGGGAACCCAACTTCTCCCCCAAGGCTACACTAGTCAACCCACGGGACGGTGCACCAGTGGGTGCAGTGGTGGTTTTGGGACACTTAGGATCCCCTATGAAGTGACCCGCCTGATCACAAGCTTAACACTTACGGGGACCCTTCTCTGCAGGCTTACCTGAAGAGACCCATGGCTTCTTACCACCGGGGGTCTGGGAACCTTTCCCTTGGGAATTATTTTGGGGCCCTTTTTGGAACTCCTTCTGTTTACCCTTGTCCCCCCACTCTTCTGCTGGGGACCCTGCCCACCTTTGGCAGAGTCTCCCACATGACCTTTGAGGACCCTGGTACTGACCCAGCGGTCCGCTTCCACAGCTAGCTTCCTGGGGTCAGTCAGCTTACTGTCAATCAAATGCTGGTATAGCTCTGGAAAACAACTACCAGACAAGTGCTCCCATGCCACCAAATCATACAGCCCCTGAAAATCATTTACCTGGCTACCCTTCACCCAACCATCCTATGCTCTACAAAAATAGGCAACATACTCTACCCAAGTGTTTGATTCAAGCTTCTCACAGGCCCTACTTTTCTGCCTATAAAGTTCTGGGGTCAAGCCATATCTCCTGATTAAGGCTTCCTTCATAGGGGCATAACACATTTGCTCCTCACCTGGTAAGGCTAGCAAAATATCCCTCCCTTCTGTCACGAAGCAGCTCCACAGCCCCACTTCCCACTCTCTCTCAGGGATTCTATGGGACCTCATTGCTACCTCATATTCCCTGAACCACTGACCAATGTCATCACTCTTCACGTAATCCTTGATTACCTCCTTGGGGATGTACACTCTCCCCTCTCCAGGCACTGATGACAAACTGCCACCATTGGAACTGGACTCCACGCTCTTGGCCTTTATGTCCAGTTCCTTCAAACCTCTCTCCTGCTCTCAGAGCATCTTCCTTTCTTCTAGGACCAATCTCTGCCTAAGGTAACTCCAATCCCTTATCCTCCTTCCCCAGCCTAAGCTTTGAAAGCTCCAACTAATGCACTCTGCTTCTCTCTCTGTCCTCCAGCTCCTATGCAGACAGCCCCTTTGAAGACACACTGCTGCCCCTAGGACGGTAACCTCCCTCCAGGTAGACCCAATAGCCCATCCTGCTGCCCATCTAAATTCTCAGCCTCCACCATAGGCTCCTCGGAATGCTCACTGGCATTCCTTGATTCCAACCAGGCCCTCAGCGCCTTTTGGTATTCCTCCTTTCTGGTGAGGCCTCTGTAGGAAGCTGGCTCTGTTTATACTATACCAAAGTGAGGCATAGTGTGCACAGAGTCCAGTGGAACCCCAAAGGTAGGCAGAGGTAAAGTTAGATAGCACCTCACTCTCTATTTGTGGTAATGTGGTCGAGCAGTAAGGCAGTATCAGAGGACAGTGTTAAGCATTTGTTGTACAGACTCAGTCAGCAAATGAATTCACACACTCGAAGACTGAACTTCAGACCAATTGTTTTTGTATGAAAATATTCTTTTGGTTATTTTATTTTCTAGAACCAAGCAAGCCTGGCTCTAGAAAATAAAATAACCAAAAGAATATTTTCATACAAAAACAATTGGTCTGAAGTTTTTTCTAGAACCAAGCAATCCTGGCACAGGTGGAAAAACCAAGAGGTCCTCGTGGGAAAACATGGCGGCCGCTTAGGACGCGGTTGCGGTTGCGGAGGCTCCCGAGGATCGGAGACCAAACGGGAGGCTATGCCCATATAAAAAATAAAATATAATGCTGACATAATGCGTGCCCACTATTGTGGAAACCGTGTCCTTGCTGTGGGGAGAAGTATTTAATTAGGCTCTACCTCACGGTGTTGCGCCTCAGCATTCTCGGCGTTTTTGGCATCCTTGGCGTCCTCGGGCTCCCAGGCGGGGTCCGGTTGACTGGCTGCTGGGGTGGAGGCCCTGGACGGCTTGCTGGCATCGGTGGAGTTTGCGGGGCTGCCGATCCGGGACTCCTGCTGGGCTCGAGCGGCTCGGGAGCTCAACAGGGGCCGGAGGGCGGTGGCTCAGCGCTCCAGCCGTGGAGGTCTGGGCAGAGTCAGCACAAGTGCGGGAGGCTCCCAATCTGAATACACTTACGGAGCAGGTAGACGAGGAGAGCCAGTATCCCACGCAGGTCGTACACTCCGGAACAACTTGGAGGCAGAGGGAAAGCCTGGGAAGACACCACATTGTACAGGTACAGGCAATGTTGAAGGAGAGGAGGATGTGAGAGGAGATGCTGAGAGAAAGGTGGCAGGGAGAGGCAGCACTGGGGTTAAAAATAGAGGCCATTCAAGAGTACTAAGAAAGAAACAGAGTGTTCCTTCAGATAATAAAGGGGTGGAGCAGTCAAATATAGGGGCATCCCAACTCCTAGGAAGGGTGGAAGGGGCAGTAGAGAAGAAGGCTCAGCAGAGTAGGGATCAATTGAGAAGTGGGAAGGAAAGAATTTGTATGAGGGGTATACAAAGTAAATCCCAAACAAACAGTGCAGTAAAAGAACCTGTTCCTTTGAAGCAAGTAGATATAGATACAAGAGAGTGGGTGACCCCAAAAAAGAGAAGGTCGAAGGGGAAGTGAGGGACAAGTAGCAAGCCTTAAGATCACCCCTTCATTGAGGACTTTTTTCAAAGTAGTACCTAAAACGCTGTTGTTAAAGAATCCTGCTCTAGTATATCCTGGGAGTAGGCGGCTAGGAGGACAGGATATTATAAGTCCAAATAAATTTCAGGTGCTGGCAAATATCTCCGAGCCCCAGGAAATAGATCCTCTAGAGAGAGAAGGAAAAGCCCAAGCAGGAATTGAGGTGCCTTTTATCCCTCGAAATATGGAGTCACATTCCTCTTAGCCTCAGTCTCAGTCTCAGTCTCAGTCTCAGACACAGTCAATACCTTTTGAAGATTCACCAGTATTTTTTAAAGATGGAGGAGGAATGAGCTCAATAGAAGCGAAGCAACCCAACACCAATCCCAGCCCCAGCTTCAGTCACAGCCCCAGTTAGTCACTGATCTAATCCAACTACTAACTACTGAAGTTAGAAACAGATTAGAAATATCTGAGTCTAACCAAAAAGAGATTAGATTTGCTTGTGACAGTCTAGATAAGAAGCTAGATGATATAGCTGTCAGGACTTCACAGTTGGAAACCTCAGTGAAAGACTTAACACTTCAGTCAGAACAGGAAAGAGATAAGAGTCCTTATGGGAAATGAGGTGTTATTGAAAGAGAAGATAGAGTCATTGGAGGATAACCAAAGAAGAAGTAACCTCCGTATCTTAAAAATTCCAGAAGGAACGGAGGGGGAAGATATAAAGGTATTTGTGGTACGTCTGTTTAAGGAAGGAGTACATATAGATTGTACAGAAGAGGATCTAATTAAAGATAGACACAGGGTCCACAGAGATCCATATAGACTGAATACGAACAAAGCTAAACCAAGGAAAATCTTGGTAAATTTCCACACCTATAAAATCAAGGAAGAAATTCTTACCAAAGCGTTGAAACCAAAAACATTGACAGTGGATGGAATTAACTTTGAAATTAGATCCGATATCTCTCAATTCACGGCAAATAAGCAATGAGAATTTGGCAATCTGATTGAGCCCTTTAAAAAACTGGGTGCGACAGCACAGTTAAAATTCCCGGCCAGCTTGCGTGTAATGCATAACAACAGGATGCAGACCTTTCGCAGAATAGAGGAAGCGGAGGAATTTCTTAAATCAATATCAGGGGCAGGCACAAGATAGGGAAGGTTGAACTTACTCCCCTTCCATTTTTTCACATTTATCTCTCTTAATTTTTGTGTGGTTTTGCTTCCTTTTTCTTTTTTCTCGCTTCCGTCTAGTGTAGAAGGTGGACACGGGGCATATAGGCTGCTTTTAGTCTAGATTTAAGATCTAAATGAGAGGGTGGTTAAAAGCTATAAATAAATTGAAGGGGCGAAATGAAATTTCAGAATTTGGAAATAGGTCTCCAAGATTCGGAGGGCCTCCTCAGGCCTAGGCCATCAAGAAAGAAGAGGAGGGTTTTCCAAAGGAGGGAGGGAGGGGGGTCACAGGTTGTATTTTGTGCACGGGTGGGGGAGCAGTGGGAGAAAATACAAAAAAAAGATTTTATCCTCAATAAACTAAGCTGGAACTCAGGTTTTAATAGAGTTATGAGGTTAAGAAATAAAAAATGACCACTAGTCAGAAGGCACAGATAGAAATCTTATTGTGGAATGTCAATGGGCTCAGGGTGAGGCATAGAAGGGAAAGGATCCTGCAGTACTTAAAAGACACCCCGGCTCAAATTATAATCCTCCAAGAGACTCATCTAACTAGTAAAGAAATGAGTGAGGTGTTCAAATCCAGAAGATGGCTACAGATAGTGGTATGTACAGAGCAGCAACTCACTATAAGAGGGGTGGCGATTCTTGTTAAAATTAACCCCCAGATTACAATAGAGGAAAGTAGGGTGGACAAGGCTGGTGGGTGGGTGATTGCCAAGGTGAGATGCTATGATCAACGGTATACTGTAGTTGGATATTACGGTCCTAATCTGGATGATCCTATCCCACTTGGTAATCTACTTTCAGAACTTTTAGATTTCCCTGACCCTGTTATAATGGCAGGAGACTTTAATGTGGTTTTGGATGGGAGTTTAGATCGTTCCACTAAAAGTAGAGGCATTGTACATAACAAGTCAAGATCTCTGATAATAAATTCGATAAAGAGTTTAGGTTGGTGTGATATTTGGAGAGAAAGGAAGGGATCCCTAAAGAGTTTCACTTTTAATAATAAAAAATACGGACATCAATCCAGAATAGATCTGTTTTTAGTCAATCAAAATATAAAAGATCAGGTTAAAGATGCCAATCATGTGGGATCACATATGTCAGATCATTCGGCCATAACCATACTTTTGATCCCTCCAAGCATTGCAATACAAAGGAGATGGACTATAGATCGCACTATACTGTCTGATGAGGAAATGATAGATAAACTTGGGCTGGAATCTCAAGAATTCTTTGAAAACAATTTAGACAGTGCACCGATTGGGATAGTATGGGATACCTATAATGCCTTCTTAAGGGGTAAAATAACATCAATCCAATCCTACAAAAATAAACAACGAAGGGCTGAGATAGCGAATATTGAAAACAAAATTCAGAGGTTAGAACAACAACTACAAAATAATGAGATAGAACATGGGGTGGGTCAAACATCTATTCAGACTCTTAAAATGGACCTTTTGGGAGTAGTGGAAGGAAGACTACAAGAAAGGTGGCAAGCAAGTAAATTGGCCCACTTTAATTATGGGGAAGGCTGTGGCAAGTTACTTGCGTGGAAGGTAAAAAGTGACCAGGCCAAAAATGTTATAAAAGAACTAAAATATGGAGGGGCAGGCTGTCCAATTAGAGCGGGGGATAGTACAGAGGAAACTTTACTAAAGTATTTTGGGGAAGTGTACTCAGAAGATTTAAGTACGACGAGAGGGGAGGTGGAAGATTGGCTAGGCCAAGAACCCCCCGTAAACTCTCTGAGTCCCAAAAATAAGCTATTAACAGTCCAATAACCGAACAGGAAATTGGAAATGCCATCAAAGCAGGGAAAACGAGTAAGGCGGCAGGTCCAGATGGCCTTCCGGTTGAGATACATAAAAAGCTAGGGAAATATCTAGTTCCGGTTCTTGTCAGGCTGTTTTCAGAGGTTTTCGAAAGTGGCAGAGAGATTCCCCCCTCTTGGAATGAAGCCACTGTCACTTTGATACCCAAACCAGATAAACCGCCAGATTGTTGTGAGTCCTATATTATTATTATTATTATTAGGAAGCTTATAGAGTGCAATGGTTACTCCAACCGGAGTGTCCCCGCGCTAGGACATAGCTGGACCCAAGCAACCCTCCCAAGCTGCCCCCCAGTGAACGCGGACATCCACACAAGATGGCACCTTACCACTTTAGCCCTCCCGGGGGGAGACGGAAGAGCCAAGTTTTCAATTTCTTGCGGAACAGAGACTCCGACTCAACTGTCCTCAGATCCACTGGGAGCTCATTCCAAGCCTTAGCCGCCAAGAAACCAAAGGATCTTCCGCCTATCCGCGCCTTCCGCACCCTGGGCACTATCAATCTTGCACTGCCCGATGATCTCAGATTACGAGCAGGCTGGTGGACTGTCAGGAGAGGCCATAAGAAACGCGGCCCCCTTTCGCCAAGGATCCTGTGACTCAAACATAAAGCCTTAAAGGTAACTCTGGCCCGGATAGGGAGCCAATGCAGTTCCTTCAAAGCTTCTCCCACCGACGCCCTCCTAGGTACATTCAGGATAAGCCGGGCTGCGGCATTTTGGACCTTCTGCAAGATGTTAAGATTTTGGCAGTCACCCCTAGATACAAGACATTGCAATAGTCAAGGCGAGACGTGACCAACGCCTGAACAATAGTTCTTTTAGCATCCAGGGGAGAAGGTCCAAGATCTTACGTATCAACTTCAGAATGCCAAAACAAGTCCCAGCCACAGCCGATATTTGCGAGGAGAAGGAGAGATTTTCGTCGAACCACACTCCCAGATTTTTCACCTTGGCTTTCGGCACTGGACTAGTTCCTAGAGCTTCTGGCCACCAATGCTGCGACCAGAGAGAGGCCGTTTCCCAACCACCATCACCTCTGTCTTCCCTGCATTTAACTGGAGACAGCTCAGTCTCATCCAGTCCATGAGTTCCCCCAGGCAGGTTCTGAAATCGGCAGCCCTTTCAGGTTCCTTCTGTTCCAGGGTCACAACAAGCTGAGTGTCATCAGCATATGACACCAGCTGAATTCCATGTTTCAGAACAATATCTGCAAGTGGGCGCATATATATATTAAACAGGGTTGGGCTGAGAGCCGAACCCTGCGGCACCCCCTGGTTTAGAGGACAAGTTCTGGAACTGAAAGGATGTTGCAGGACCTGGAAAGATCTGTTTTCCAGAAAATTCTTCAACCAAATCCACGTGACACCTCCGACCCCGACTTCCCTTAGCCTCTCAAGTAGGAGGCCGTGGGACACCATGTCGAACGCAGCGCTTAGGTCCAGCAGAATCAAGGCCGCAGTCCTACCTTCATCAGCCGCAGCCCTCAACACTTCGGCTGCCAGCAGGAGAGCGGACTCCGTACCATGCATAGGCCTAAAGCCGGACTGGGTGTCATGAAGAACCCGCCTCTCTTCCAAAAACTTTGAGAGATGGCCAGTCAGATGTTTCTCCGCAATTTTAGCTACATAGGGAAGTAGAGATATTGGTCTTAAATTTTCGGGAAGAGCGGGGTCCAAAGAGGGTTTCTTCAACAGAGGGACCACCATTGCATGTTTCCAATTGCTAGGGACCTGCCCAGTTCTGAAGGACAGGTTCAATAGCGAGGTGAAAACAGGAGCAATAGTTTTTTTTCTCAGTTGCAAAAATTTTGGGGGGACCGGATCCAGAGGTGACCCAGATTTCACCACCTCCATCAGCCTGAGAGCCTCGTTTTCCACCAAAGGAGGGAGGGCAAACTTATCCTCACACCCTGGAGTATCCAGACCAGGCGCGGGAGCATACCTCCTACTACTTTCTGGAAAAGTGGCATAGATCTTAGCAATCTTATTGGTGAAAAAGTCAGCGACCCTATTACAATAGTCTGTAGAGGCAGGGAGCGCCGCTGTCACTCGTTCCAGAGAGGATAGTTGTTTCACTACCTGAAAGATGGCCTTCGTTGAATTTTTTGCTCGTTCAATTTGCCCAGTGTAGTATTCCCTCCGCACTCTCCTAATCTGGCGATGGTAAAGCTTCAAAGCCCCTAGATATTTCTGTCTATTCTCATCCCTATAGCTCTTCCTCCATTGGCGCTCAAGATGCTTACAGCTAGATTTCATTTGCGCCAAATCTGCCGAAAACCACTTCGCAGAGGCAGAAGTACGCCCACTTTTACATTTTTTTAGCGGTATCAGGGAATCCACCGCCTCCAGCATCCAACTAGATATTAAATTGTCAGCACTCTTGATGTTGTCCCCCACCTCAGGAGATCTGCCGGCCAATGCTTCTTCAAAGGCATCCTGAGTTAATGCCGCCCATTTCCGGACCAATGTCGGTTTTGAGCAACTACCATGGAGGACCTGACCTGGCACAAATAGACTAAAAGGCAGTAAATAGTGGTCAGACCAGGCTACAGGGACCGGCAGTGTGGCAGCTGTCCCTGCACAATTAGTGAAAATGTTGTCTAATGTATGACCTTTGTTATGTGTGGAAGTATGGACCAATTGGTTCAGGCCCAAAGCCTGAAGACCTACTGAAAACTCAGCCGATTCTTTACAGCCTTTATTTTCCAAATGTAAATTAAAATCCCCTAATAGGAGAAAGTTAGAGTAGCGGAGGACATATGGAGGAAGTATTTCCAGAAGTTCATCAATAAAGGCTTTCCCCGGACCAAGGGATCTATACATGAGTAGCCCAGACACCGATCTAGAGCTCGTGATATTCAGACTAAAAAAAGCCGCTTCGCAGCTAAGAAGCACGAGTTTCTCCAATTTAAGCTGAAGATCTCTCCTAAAAATCGCAGCAATGCCGCCCCCCTTCTGGCCAGCCCTGTCCACCCTCAGAATCGCATAGCCTTCAGGTATAGCCTCCAAAATATCAGGGGCGGACGTCTCGTTAAGCCAGGTTTCAACCAAGAATAGTATAGCTGGTTCATGGTCATTAAGAAGATCGCGGATTTCTAACCTATGTTTACTGAGCGATCTGCAATTCAAGGAGAGGCAGTATAGAGAGGTGCAGGTAGTTCTTGGCACTTCTCTTTTATCCCTTGCTTCCTCGTCCGATGTCAGGCGGAAATCACAGTGCTCACAGTCACTATAGGCCTATCTCGCTGCTTAATTCAGATTATAAGATCTTTACGAAAATATTAGCAGACAGAGGTGGTTAAATGGGGTAGTGGGAGTGCTCCTTCATGAAGATCAGAAAGGCTTTGTGCGGGGAAGAGTAATTAAAGATCTAACCTATAGTTTAATTGGACCTATAGATATAGCATCTGCATATAAATTACCACTAGCGGTCATCACAGTGGACGCGACCAAGGCTTTTGATCGCGTAAACTGGACTTACTTGCAGGAAATTTTACGATTATGCAATCTGGGGGAGAACTTCTGCAGGGCGATAAACTGGTTATACCAAGACCCCACAGCTAAAAATATTAGTAAATGGGAACATATCAAAAGCTTTTAACATCCATAGGGTGACAAGGCAAGGGTAACCGTTATCTCCCCTGCTTTTCAACCTATATATTGAACCCATAGCGGAGAAAATAAGAAAACACGATAGTATATTACCTTTCAAAAGTCGAGGCTGGGAGAAAAAAGTGGGATTATATGCAGATGATCTGGTGATATATACTTCGGATCTTATTCCTGCAATACCAGTAGTATACGATCTGGCAGCACGGTTTGGGCGGATCTCAGGATATGAGATAAATGAAAGTAAAACAGTCATAATGACGTGGAATATCAACGCACCACTGAGCTGTGTAAAGAGGAAATGAGATACCTAGGTATTAGAATTGTCCAAAAAATAGAACAAATACCAGAAACCAACTTTCAGAAGATCAATAAGGAAGTGGGGAAAATTTTACTTAGCTGGTCTCATTTGCCTCTGTCTATCTACGGAAGAGTTAACCTTGTAAAGATGTCACTCCTTCCAAAGCTTACGTTTTTATTTCAGAATATCCTTTAAGGAAGACTGGCTCAAACAGATCCAGTTAAAAATTACTGGTTTTATTTGGGCCTCTAACGGTATAAGAATATCGTGGAAAAAGTTAAGACGACAATACGATAAAGGGGGCTTAAGTTTGCCTGATTTATCCTACTACGCCTGGGTCTTTCAATTAAAAGGAGGGAAATGTTTATTTAGTGCACCAGATTGCTCTGAAATCGGGAACATTTTTAGAGCAATGCTCTGTGATGTAAAAGGGGGAGAGTATGGCTTTATATATAAATATGGAGACCCACGATACTTTAAAAAAGTGCGCCTGAAAACCCTACAGGGCTTTGCAACCACATGGTATAAAATCAGGAGAGGTCTAAAACTTAATTACTATAGTGGAATGGCTCCTATTTGGGACTCTCCTGGATCACCGGAGTGGTCCAAGGACTGTTTGGCCCTTCCATTAAAAGAAGCAGGAATAACAACCTGGAGACAACTGATGGAAAACGGAGTCTTAATTTCTTGGGAAGAGGGTCAAGAGCTAGCCTACGGTCGACTGTCAAGATTTAAATATCTCCAAATAAAGAGCTGGAGCCTTACAGATGGTCTTGGTGCAGGACTGTCTAATGAACTGGAAGCTCGCATGACAAGTGACGTAATACGGAAAAAAGAGGTGGCAAATTGGTACTGGCTGTTAATGGAGATATCAGATGGAGACTTTAATCTGCCAGCAGCACTGTGGGAAAAGACCTTGCCAGGAGAGCAGATGGAAGACTTATGGCAAGTATCTTGTGACATGTTATACTCCACGGTGCATGCCGCAAATTTAAGGCTGAACCACCTCTTTTGTCTCCATAGGGTTTATTGGACGCAATACAAATTATCAAAATTGGGGAAAGGCGATACGCCAAGATGTCCTAAATGTGGTAAAGAAAAAGGCGACGATATACATATGTTCTTGGAATGCCCGGTGATTCAAGGGTTCTGGTTGGATGTGAGTAATACAATATTTTCAATACTTGGAGAGACGCACCAGGTAAGCAAAACGTTTGTGTTCTTTGGGATCCCGGAAGATCATGAATCCTTGTTAAAAAATAATAAAAAATTGATATTTTATCTAATATTGCTTGCCCGTAGGAAATATGTAAAGATGGGTAAAAGCCACTCCTCCAAATAAAATAGAATGGTTGGCTTCAATAAAATATATTAATCGGTTAGATAGGGCACGCAAATATAAGCGAAATGAGTTCTAGCTTCCCTATGAGAACTGGGAATAATCCTTCATATAATAGTCCAATGATTAGGCCTCTATACCACATTGCTTGATTACTCTGGAGGTGGCTTTAGAGATGGACAGGAAAAACTAGCTACCTATGGTTGGGTATAGAAAGCAAGGTGTAGAGTGATCCACCCCGGGTCTAAAAACAAAAGATCACCGGATGGTGCTATCTCGAGGGAGACCACAGTGTTTGGATTATTATCTTTTGTGAACTTGGGCAATGAGGACAAAAAAATAAAAAAATAAAAAGCCTGGCACAGGTAAGCAATAAATACTTTACAATAGTAATGCAGTTTGTAAACAGTTTGAATTGTAATTGTATATGCACTTTGTTTTGACTTACAGGATGGTTGCAGAGAAATGCAATACTTTGTAAATACAGTACATGGACTTGAATGGGCTTTTCAGTAAAATACCAGGTAAGTTACTTTTTAGATTACTTTTCTTACTCAGAGTAGTATACCTGGATACTACTCTGGGACATTTCCTGTAAACAGGTAAGTAAAATCGTTTTGGTTAAATAGTACAATTTTAAAGAATTTCTTTAGGTTTTCAAACTCCACATTTAGAAACTTTTCCAAGAAAAACAGTCAATGTTATCCTATGGAGGAAAATAGTGTTATCGGTTTTCCGGTAAGTATTCTGTAGTGGGAGTTGAGGTTCTGGGGGTAGACTCAGGGGTCAAGGATGCACTCTCGTTACACCCTCAGCGGCACTAGGGCGGCCGGGTGCAGAGTGTTGAGGCCCAATGTTATCCAATTACGGATAGGGGGCCTCCGGTTGGTGGCTGCTGGCGAGCAGGCCACAAGGTTGTGGGAGCCAAGCTCCTGGTGTTAGGCTCAGGGCAAAAGGAGATCCTGTTTAGCACAAAAAGTGCACCCGCAGCGGCGCAGGGGCAGCTGGGTGCAGGGTGCTGGTTTGGCGTCCGGTGACCTGTTGTTTTCAATGGGGATGTTCGGTTTTGGTTTTCAGCTGCAGGCTCGGTCCAGGAAGACTTCCGGGAAGAACCAACAGCTGGGCAGGTAAGTTGTAGGGCTCGGGGACGTAGGTGCACCTCGGGTTCTCTTCTCCAGGGTGCAGGGGGGCTGGATGCAGGGGTGTCTTTTGAGGTCGGATTTCACCTTACCGGGCCACTCAGTTGGGGGGGGGGTCTCCGTGCAGAGGCTGCATGCGACGTCAAGGAGTCCTGGAGGGGTCAACCCACAGTGGACTCGGACTCTGGAGCGCTGGGGGATCTTGCTGGGACCAGTGGGCCACTCGAACTTGGGCCATAGGCAACGGGTGCAGTGGTGGTTCCAGGAGTCGGCTTTCTTTTTCCTCAGCAGGCTCGGAGTCTTTCTTTGGTGTTTCTTCTGAACAGAGCTGCTGTTCAGAGGCGATCCGGTCTTTGTTGAAGGCAGTCAGTCCTCCCAGGGGTTCTGGAGGTCGCTGGCTGCAGGACAAGACGTCTTTTGGCGCAGGATCTCTGGAATCTGCAGACGGGCAGGTAGAGCTGGGGCCAAGTCTGTTGTTCTCTGCAGTCTCCTCTGCTGGGCATCTTCTGTCGTCCTTTTTCTTCTTAGGTTGCGGGAATCGGCTTTCTTGGTTCAGGGCTGCCCCCTAAATACTGTATTTAGGGGGCGTTTTAGGGGTCTCGAGGTCAGTAGCCAATGGGCTACTGACCTTAGGGTGACTACACCCTTGGTGTGCTCACCCCACCTGGGGGAGTGAGTACAATCCCTAATCCTGATTGGGGAGTGCCTGCCATCTGCAAGATGGCGGGCACTGAAGAGTGGGCTTAACCTCGCCTCCCCCACCTGAGGGGTGGAGTTGGCAGAGGTGGGCAAACCTTCTGGGCTGGCTAGTTTTTCCCGCCTGTCTTCCCGCCGAAAAGGAGGGGAGACAGGAAGGGGGCCTGCTCCTGATAGCAGGAGAGACTGGGGGTTGCATTACAAGGGCTGCCAGGCCTTTCAAGCTCCCCTGCCACAGATGGGTCTTCCTGGCCTGGGGGAGGTGTGAACACCTCTGCCCAGGAAAGGCTTTGTTTCTGGGCTCAGGGAGCGAAGGCTCCCACCCTAGGGGTCCAGAAACATGTCTTGTGGTGGCAGACCACCAGAGGCTGGTCGTTTTTCAGGGGGCATCTTTAAGATGCCCTCTGTATGCATTTTTTATTAAATCCCACACTGGCATCAGTGTGGGTTTAATGTGCTGAGAAGTTTGATACCAAACTTCTCAGTTTTCAGTGTAGCCATTATGGTGCTGTGGAGTTCGTAATGACAAGCTCCCAGCACCATATACTCATAATGGCAGCACTGCACTTACAATGTCTAAGAATGGACTTAGACACTGTAAGGGTACAGGGCTCATGCACCTGTACCCTCACCACTGGCATAGGGCACCCAGCTAGAGGGGTGACCGATCTATGCCAGGGCAGTGGGTTGTAGGCATGGCACACAGGGATGTGTGCCATGTCGACTCTTCACTTTGTTCTGCACCAAAACACTCAGCCTGCAAAGGCAGTGTGTGTGTGTAAAGGTACAGGGCCTCTAAGGGTGGCACAATAAGTGCTGCAGCCCTTAGAGGTCTTCCCTGGTCATAGTGCCCTGGGTACCTCTGGTACCATTTACCAGGGGCTGACCTGTGGCCAGAGATGCCTATTGGGTTAGTTTTGGGGAAAGAACACAGGCCCTGGGAACCTCATTGGCAGGGACCCAGGGCACATCAAGTGAAAGTGCATCAGTAGTCTGGAAAAAAGTGGGGGGGGTTACTGCAACAGAAACCCACTTTCATTCAGCCTCTTACTGAGATTTTAAATTTCTTGCAGACAGCTTTCAATTGTGGCACAGTGCAGGTTTCAACCATATCCTCTTTAACTTCAATATCCACAGATGCAATTGATGCTGGTTTTGTCATGGTAAAAATTGGCAGTTATCAAGTTGCAAAAAGAAAATGTTCCAAAGGAAAAAGTTCCATCAATTGTATGTGGTGGCGTGATGGTCTGCACTATAGTAGTAGTGTACACCAATCACTGTATGTAGGGCACAAATGCAAGTCCATATCCTCGCTGCTGACCACCAATGTTAGAAATGGGGGTCTCTAGTTGGCAATGGTTGGCACCGTTGTCCAAGTAGGGATCCTTCTTCCTAGTCAGTGTAAGGGAGATACACTTCTAAAATAACCCCTGCTCACCCCCTTGGTAGCTTGTCTCAGAGGCAGTGTGTAAAGCATGTGTGCATACATACAGTAATACAGTGAAAACACTACAAATGAACACCACACCAGTTTAGAAAAATACGTAATCTTTATCTAAATCAAACAAGACCAAAACGACAAACATTCCACAATCCAATAATCAAAATATGACTTTTAAAAGGTAGAAACAGTTCTGTCAATAGCAAACTATAGTTGCGACACTTTAACACAAAGTACCTTGGATGCGTCAAAATCATAAACAAAAACAGCCACAGGGAAGGTGATGCGTCGATTCCTTACTCCAGGGGAGGTGATGTGTCGGTTCCTTACTGTCACGCAGGGGAGGTGAGGCGTCGGTTCCTTACTGAAGGGGAGGTGATGCGTTGGTTTCTTACTGTGGCCCCAGCGTTCTCGTAGACTTGGTGCCCCGGTGCGATGCGTGACAATCGGGGATGCGTTGGTTCGCGATGTGGTGGCAGCAGCAATGGCGCTGCATAGGTTCTCCAGCCGCGGTCCCACGATGCGTTGGTTCTTGCAGCCTCACAGCAGGGCGTGCGTTGGAATCGGTGTGGTGATCTCGGCCTTCGTAGATCAGTGCAATTGATGTGGCGTGCGGCGATTTCTCCAGCCGCGCACAGCCGCTGCGTCAGTTTCTTCAGCGATGCGTCGGAAACAGGTGCAGAGGCATCGCGTTTCTCACAGTTGCATCTCTTTTTCAGCTCCCAACAACAGGAACAACCTCCAGAGGCCAAATTCAGCAATAGGCACCTCCTGGCAGGTCAGAACTCCCAGCAAGGAAGTTCAGGGGAGCTGATGGTGAAGTCTTTGTATCCCTGAGACTTCAAAACAGGAGACAAGCTCTACTGCAAGCCCTTGGAGATCTTCCTCAAGCAGGAGACACAGCAAAGTCTTTATCCTCTCCTTGGCAGAAACAGCCACTACTATATGCCAATGCCAGACAGCAGACAGCAAAGGGGCAGTACTTCTCCTTCAGTTTCCCCAGCTCTTCTCCTTGACAGAGGTTTCTCTTGAATTCCAGAAGTAATCTAAAGTTCAGGGGTCTGTGCCCCACTTTTTATTGTACAAAATCCTTTGTTCTCTGGTGGCAGAGAACATCTTTGCCCAGCCAAAATCAGTTCCGTCCTCTCTGGTGCAGCTTCCTGGCAGGAGGCGGAGACAGCATTGTCCAAGGCAGACCAGGCCCATTCAGGTGTGAAAGAAATCTCCTCCCCTTACTCTGAATGCAGCCCAGGTCTATTCAGCCCAGCCCTAACTCACCCTGGAAAGGCAGGACATACTTCCCCCCCAAGTGGCTGTCTGAACAGAATGCACATTCCCAGCCCCTGTCACTCCAAAGCCAGACAGTCAATACACAAACCTAGCAGAGGCACACAGGACGGCTACGCAAGAAAACACAGAATGTAAGAATGTAAAAATCATCCTTAATAAAAGATGCATCTTTATATTCGGAGTTATTCACCTTCCTATCTTGTCCCAATGGGAAGTTATATTTATAAGATGTTATAAATAAACTCTCATTCTATCCTATGGGACAGATAGCCTTTCAATAGTGAAAAACGAAATTGGCAGTATTTCACTATCAGGACATGCCACACACGTTAGGACATGTCCCACCTTTCACATACACTGCACCCTGTCCACAGGGGTACCTTGGGCCTACCTTAGGGGTGACTCACATGTAGCAAAAGGGAGGGTTAGGGCCTGGCAAGTGGGTGCACTAGACTGCACACAGACACTGCATGGCAGGCCTGAGACCCTTTTGCAAAGCTGCTTGTGTGAATGGCACAATCAGTGCTGCAAGCCCACTAGCAGCATTTGGTTTACAGGCCCTGGGCACACACAGTGCACTGTACTAGGGGCTTAACAGTGAACCAAATAAGCTAATTATGGAAACACTAATCCATGACAACAATTTACAGAGGGAGCACTTGAACTTTGGCACTTTGGCACTGAACAGCAGTGGCAAAGTGCCCAAAGCATCTAGACCAGCAAAAACGAAGTCCAACACACAGTAAAAACACAGGAGGCAAAGGCAAAAATACAAGGGAAACCCACGCCAAGGATGCCAGGTCTAATACCTGACAAGTACAGACTGATTACAAATGGACCTTTCCTGGGCAAATTGATAGAAAGAGCAGCGTTCACCCAATGTCACAATTCATTGAAGAGAATGCTATACTTTCTGACTTCCAAACGGGATTCCATCCAGGAAGAGGCACAGAATCTGCCCTCCTTGCCATCTGGGATGACCTGAAGAACACAGTTGACCGCAACGGGGTTGCTGTGCTACTTCTCTTGGACCTCTCGGCTGCTTTTGACACAGTTGACCATGACACTCTGATACAAAGACTCTACGAAGCCGACATAGAGGAGACTGCTCTAGACTGGATCCCATCCAACCTTCACAACAGAACTAATGTCATCCATTCCCCACTCCACAAAATCAGGGTTCCCTCAAGGCTCTATCATCTCGCCCATGCTTTTCAACATCTACATGAAGTCATTACCGGCACTGATCAATCAATTTCACTTCAAGTGCTATAACTATGCAGATGACACGCAAATACTCCTTCAACTGGAATGCCCCAAAGACATTAGAAACTCGCCAATTTTCAGGTGTCTCAGAGTCGTGGATAAACGGATGACGTGGAGCCATCTCAAATTGAATGCTTCCAAAATAGAAATACTCACGTGTGGCGATTGGAAACATTATGACCAGCTCGCCGCCTGGCCTGATGATCTGGGAACACCGCCTAAAGTATCGGAGGAAGTAAGAAACCTCGGAATGACCATAGACTCCAAGCTATTGATGAATGCCCAAGTGGACAAACTAGCAAGATCAAGGTTTGTTACTATAAAAACTCTGCAAAGAATCTTCCCTCATTTGGGATTTCCACACAAAGTCCAAGCTACCATCTCCCTTGTTCTGTCCAAACTCGATTAGGCCAATAGCCTCTACCAAGGATCACCTTTAACGACCATGAAAAGACTACAACGGATTCAGAAATTGGCTGCCAGGCTACTTTTACATATAAAAAAGCAAGACCACATCTCCCCTGCCTTGCAAGCCCTGCATTGGTTACCAGTTGTCAGAAGATCCATGTTCAAGCTGCTTTGTATCACCCACAAAGCGATACATGGAACGGGACCGCTCTTCATCAGGATAAAAAATACCAAACACATTCAACAAAGGAACCTCCGCTCTAGAGTGGCACCTCGCCTCAAAATCCCAAGATACAAGAAAAAACCATGGGTTGCCTTCTCTGTTCAAGCAGCCAAACTATGGAACTCTTTACCCCCCAACATAAGATCTACGGATAACCACCTTATCTTCAGAAAACTACTCAAGAGTTGGCTCTTCCCCACATAAGCACCATACGCAAACAGAAATATACAGCATATCCTTCCGTATATAAGCATTTGTTTGTACTATAGATATGTACCTATATATGTGTATTGCTTTGTATAAACGTGTAGAATAATTATGTTTAGAAAATATATATATATATATATATCAAAAGGGAAAGGGTTCCTCCTGGAATTGAGCCCGTAGTCAGGTGGTGCGCAGTGCTGGCGGAACCACATCCGGCCAGTAATAATCCTTAAGTTTCTTGATAAAGCGCACACTCAAACGACTTCTGCTTGTACAAAAAAGAGATTTATTCCTCAGTTGCAACGCGTTTCGGCAGAATGCCTTGATCACACGCTGAGCAATTGTTAGGAACTGCACACATAGACAAATGATACAGACAAAGGACTATCTCACAATTGTTAGAATGGCGATGTTCCAGCGGTGGCCATATTGGAATAGGTTATCATACAAGGATAAATCCGTATTCAATACAATTTCATAGTTATGTATTGTTATGTCCTGATGGAAACGGTTATATCCATGTCTGGTCGTACTACTATGTGGAAAATCATATACAAAATGCAATCAATTGTTGTTCCTGGAAAGGAAATTATTTTGAGAGATGATGGGACCGAAATTACGGCGGCCATCTTGTGATGATATGCTGATAGGTTGATCGTGAGTACATTATCCAGGTAAAGGAAATGCCCAGGAAATACTGTGGTGATGCATGTAATGCAACAATAATTCAAATTGGTAATTGACAACAAGTGTCATAACCTGAATTTCAGTATAACAGTGTATGCATGTACGTGCAGCCTACAGTGCATAGCGGTTACAGTGTAAACACCATCCTAATAATCCTAAGTAGGTACTGCTAGGTAATTCCACAAAGAACGAAGGCTTTTATGATTATAAAAAATCAAGACCATTTTACATTCCTGCGCCGAGTGGCAATTAACATATGGACATAAAAGTAAATGCAAGGGCCACGGTGCCATGAAAAACACAAAGCCATGTTGAATAGTTGCTTTCGCCAAGTGGCTGATTGAAAAGCAGTCCAAAATAAACAAACAAAAATAGCTGACAACTATATACTTAAACTAGTGATTACAATATAGATAAAAAGTTCCTTATCTGTCCAAGTGCAATCCCGAGCCCGGGGAAGAAAAGGGTAGGGAACCTGTGAAGTGTCCGTATGTACGATGGGCCCCTTCCTTTCCTCCTGTGAAAAGTCAGAAAAAGAGAACAATGAACCAAAGGTTCGTGATAACACCTAACGTGAATAAAGAGAATAGTTAATACATCCAAATAAAAACACAGTCTGCAGTAAATTTACTGTTTTCATGAGGAGATTAAAGAACAGAATTGAACAGAGGCGAGAATGAATTACAGGATTACTCAATCATTACTCAATCATCAGTTGCTAACTCCTCGTCTAAGTTGTGGCCTCCAGGGAATCTTGTTTCTAGATCTAGAATCCATTTGGATTCCTTCTTGCGCAGTGCTGATTCTCTGTTGCCGCCTCTATGTCCCATATTAACCTGTTCAATGGCATAGAAGCGGAGGAGGGAGTTATTAGATTGATGGTGTTCTTGGAAATGCCTGGCCATCGGATAATGTATATCCCTGTTAGTAATGGCCCTGAGGTGCTCTAAAATCCTCTTATTAACCATTAAGGTCGTGCTGCCAACATACTTCTTTCTGCACGGACATTCCAAGACATAGATGACAAAACTAGTACTGCATGTTAAATACTGGGTTATGCTTTTGTTCTTACTAAGGCCTGGTACTTTGAATTCTCTAACCATGTGGCTAAATTTACAGGCCTTACAATGCCCGCATGGAAAAAAGCCTTTAAGATTGTGTGTGTTGGCCATGTGTGGTTCTGTGATGTCACCCCTCATTAAAATGTCTCTGACACTTCTGCCCTTCCTTTAGGTAATCATGGTCTTTCACTCAGGGTGGGTCCTACTGTGGGATGAGTCTTAAGGATATCCCAGTGGTCTACCAATATTTTCTTTACTTTCTGCGAATTCCCATTAAATGTCATGATGACCCTAGTGTCTGTGTCGGTGGTTACCTTTTCAGATTTTTCAAGAGTTTGTTGTCTTGTGGTCTTACTCATTTTGTTAATGGCCTTATGTAGTACCCATTCGGGATACCTGCGTGCTCTAAATCTAGAGATCATGGTTTCTTGTTCTGCATGATAGGCCTCGTCAGTACTGCAGTTTCTTCTTGCCCTCAACAGTTCCCCATAGGGGATGCTCCACTTGAGAGCATCTGGGTGGCTGCTGCTGGCATGAAGAAGACTGTTCCCGGCTGTTTCTTTACGATATAAGATGGTGACTAAATTGCCTTGACTTACTTCAATTCTGACGTCAAGGAACTCAATGAATTTCTTGCTCAAATTCTGGCTGAGTGCTATGTTGTAACTGTTGATGTTAAGTTTGTCAATAAAGTTGGTGGCTTCCAGTTCACTTCCCTCCCAGATGATAAATAAATCATCAATATACCTCAGCCAGACTGCCACCTTTTCAAAGTCATGTTGGAACAGTGGCTCACTACGGATTTCTTCCTCCCACATGCCTAAGAAAAGGTTTGCAAAACTAGGCGCAAAACACGTGCCCATAGCGTTGCCGCGTACTTGCCTATAGAGCTCACCATTGAACATGAAGATGTTATTGGTCAAACACAACATCATCATTTCTGCAAGCATCATAGTCTGTTCCAGGTAACTTATGTGTTTGGTGCTCAAGAATTGCATGCAAGCTTTGATCCCTTGGTCGTGTTCAATATTGGTGTATAGAGAATTAACGTCCAGGGTGATGAGGATGTACTTGTCCTTCCAAACAATTTTATCAAGTTTGCTCAAAAAGTCTTTGGTGTCTTGCACATAAGATGGTAATGTGATGACAAATTCCCTTAAAAAATGATCTACGTATTTAGAGATGTTCTCAAGAACACTCCCTAGTGATGACACTATGGGTCTACCTGGAGGAACCGTGGGGTGTTTATGTATCTTTGGTAAAAGATACAGAATGGGCAGTCTAGGGTAATCCCTTTTCAGGAAGCAATATTCCTGTCACGTGATGATCCCAGACTGTTGCCATTCTGCAAGCCTACTCCAAGTGGTGGTGATGCTCTCATTATAAGTAGTTGTGTTACATGAACAATAGAATCTCCCATCCTCCAACTGTCTAAGAGCTTCATGGATATACATTTGTCTACTCCACAATACAATATTGCCGCCCTTGTCAGATGGACGGATTACAATGTTTTTATCTTTGGCTAGAGAAGAAATTATGTTTCTCTGTCTGCTAGATAAGTTGTGCGTTTGGGAGTTCTTGGTGGTGTTCCGATGTTTCTGTTTCAAAAGTTCTTGTGTAACCACATCATGTAATGTGTCGATAGAATCATGTGGAAGGTTGGGGTAAAAAATTGAGTGTGGTTTAAAATGGGTACACTCTGCTCTATCCGAAGCAATGTCAAAGTCAATGTAGGAGGTAACCACACCGTCGATGTCTCCACTTTGGGTGAGTTGAAGGTCATGCATGACCTGCAGCGTGTCAGCGTCTCCAACTGTGAGGTTGGAGAGCCTGGGTCTTTCCCATGTATTACCGTTGGTATTAGATGGTCTACTATTTTTTAGGCTATGCCACTTTTTTAACTTGAGTTTCCTTATGAATTTAAAAATGTCAACTCGTGTCTCTGAGTAGTTAAAAATTTCTGTAGGACAAAAAGTTAATCCTAAGCAAAGTGTTTTTTTCTCATACAGGGAAAGTGGACGTGTTGATAAATTGACTATGGTTTTATTTACCATTTCATTGTCCATTTTGTTATCCATCATTGTTGTTTCTTCCTGGAGCCGCCCTGTTTGTTTCCCATGGACTCTGTATTTCTGTTTCCTGTGTTTCCGTCTGATTCTCCTTTGTTTGCTGCGCCCCTGCCTCTTCCTCTTCCTCTTCCTCGACCTCGACCTCTGCCCCGACCCCGATTATTAGGATGGTGTTTACACTGTAACCGCTATGCACTGTAGTCTGCACGTACATGCAACCATAGAAATTCCACCGTTATAGTTAGTTCAGCTAACTATAACTCGCGCCCCCGCAATGCACTACTGATGACGTCACATATTACATCATTCATGACATGGTCAGTGACATCACTGATGACATCACTGATGACATCTCAAATGACATCACTGATGACATCACTGATGACATCATCCAGTGAATGTGGTTTTCTTTAAAATTTAAATATGTATTATATATATATACCAAGCTGTATTGAAGAATGAATGGATGTATAAGTGTCTGGATGGAGGATTTAGTAGGTGTGTGACTGACTGTTTAAGTGAATGATTAAATGTATCTTACTGAATACATGGGTTAGTGTCTAAAGTGTGTGAATGTCTGTATCACTCTGTCTGTTGTTGTGTAAGCTGCTGCATCGGTTGGTCAGTAGCTACATGAATGTCTATATGGGTTATTGATTAGTTGCCTGCGTATTTGTATAGGAGACTGAGTGTGTGTGTGGTTGGGTGGGGGTGTGTGACTCTGTGCATAGATGTGTGAGTGGTTGATTGACAGGGTGTATGAGTTTAAGAGTGCATGTGGAAACAGTTGCATGGGTGGGTAAGTGTGTGTATGGGTGTCTTGGTGAGTGAATCGATGTCTCAATGCACATGTCCAGCTAAGTACATATATAAAAGGCAGTTTATGTGAGAGTTGGTGTATAGAAATGACTATACGTGAGAGTCAGTGATTGTGAGAGTGGCTGTATGTATGAGTGTATACTTGTATTAGTGATTATATAAGAGACTAAGTATGCATTACTATCTGTATGAATAAATGAGGTGGTGTGTGTATAACTGTGTAGGTGAGTAAATGGAACTGTGATTGATTCTTTGCATGAGTGACTAGGATGAGTACATAACTGACTAGGATGAGTGCTGGTGTGTCAATGTCTATATAGGTATATGAGTGCATTTGATAGTGTTCTATTGATCAGTGACTGCATGTATGACTGATTGTATGGGTGAATGGGTAGATGTGTGTGTAGACCTAGGAATCACTGAGTGGGTATGTAGTAACTGGTATTAGTGTGTCAATGGTATCGAAAATGGTAGTCTGTATTTTACAGTGAGTGTATCAAAGGTTATATTAGTGTGTGAGGAGGTGCATCAGATTGTCACATGGATGATGTCATCAGTGATGTCATTTGAGATGTCATCAGTGATGTCATCAGTGATGTCACTGACCATGTCATGAATGATATAATATGTGACGTCATCAGCAGTGCATTGCGGGGGCGCGAGTTATAGTTAGCTGAACTAACTATAACGGTGGAATTTCTATGGTTTTGTATGAGTGAAATGTCCAACTAACTATAACGTCCCTGAAACCTATGGTTTTTTCAGTGAATTTCTAAGGTTTTTTAAATGCTAATTTCTAACTATAACGTGCCTGAAACCTATGGTTTTTCAGTGAATTTCAAAGGTTTTTTAAATGCCAATTTCTAACTATAACGTGCCTGAAACCTATGTTCTTTTCAGTGAATTTCAAAGGTTTTTTAAATACTAATTTCTATCTATAACGTCCCTGAAACCTATGGTTTTTTCAGTGAATTTCAATGTTTTTTTAATGCTAACTTCTAATTATAATGTTCATTTAACCTATAGTTTTTCTGACACCCAAGAAGGACACAACACCCACTGCCACAACCCTCAGGACCTCCCCCGTACCACTCCTCTCCCTACTGTAATTTTTTTTATTTGTTATTTAAACTATATAATGTCTTCTTGTTTTTTAAATATTAAACAACTACATACAGTATGAAAGGGAGCCCAGCCCAGAACCACACCTGAAGACCAACACATGTCATAGACCTACTGATCAAGCAGCTCCGACACCCAAGACCGCCACAACACCCACCACCACCCCCAGGACCCCCCCCTCTACCACCGAGGCAGCGCAGAACAAGACAGCGAACTTTCCGAAAATGGCATGGCCCCTCAGCCACACAATAGCTGAATATTGGGACAGGTGTGAACAAACTATATGTGAAGGAAGCAATTCACCCATGTTTAACAATGCACACAATGCAAAGTGTAGCAGTGATGTTCTGGACACATCTCAGTATGCAGAACACACACCTCTCCATGTGCACAAATACTACTGGTGCTTGTAGTGTTGTGGATAGTGGACCCAACCATGTTACATCAAACACTAGGGAAGATATCAGTCATGTAGCTGTGTCGTCCCCCCCTGTAAGCATAAGCGTAACCGGAGTGGGCGGGTCCGACGTACGCCACTTCAGCGTAGGAGTGTGAATAAATAGGCCAGAGCTCTGGGCGTGGTTCACTTGTGGGAATGCCAAAGCGTCTGCCAGGGCGGCGCCCCTCACCCTGCCACTAAGGCCGCCGACGTGACCGCCAGCCTCCTCAGCCGATCGCTGGCTTCCGCCACACAGGCCCCCAGTGGCACAGCACTGCGGACTTATGTCTGTACAAACTACTGCCTTCGATATACACTGCGGACAGCAAGGCTCACAATTCAGATCGAGTCGCGATTGTAGATGACGCAGTCCAGTAGGCAAGAGACATTGCTCAAGTCAACACGTGGCTGTGGGCCCTTCCTGACCGCTGCCTCCGGCCTACACTGTGGTCAGTAGGGCTCACAATTCAGATGGAGTCGAGATTGCAGATGACGCAGTCCAGTAGGCAACAGACATTGCTCAAGTCAACAACACGTGCCTGTGGGCCCTTCCTCACCGCTGCCTCCTGCCTCTACTGCGGTGAGTAGGGCTCACAATTCAGAGCGACTCGCGATTGCAGATGACGCAGTCCAGTAGGCAACAGACATTGCTATCAGTGCGGCCAGCCCGGACCACGCATCATCGCTGACTGCGCACACGCTAAGTGCTTCAAGTACCACTAACTCTGTGCAGCTCAAGTCAACGCCACATGGCTGTGGGCCCTTGATGACCGCTGCCTCCGGCCTACAATGCAGTTAGCAGGGCTAACAATTCAAGATTAGTGCCCATGCAAATTGTGTAAGAGAGTATAATCGGTTAAGAAGACTGTATCCTCCCAATCTGTGCAGCTCAAGTCAACGTCACGTGGCTGTGGGCCTTTGCTGACCGCTGCCTCCGTTCTATACTGTGGAAGACCGGCGACACGTGCTGCCACTAACCCTGTTCAACACAAGCCGGCGACACGTGGTGCCACTAACCCTGTTCAACACAAGCGCGACACGTGGTGCCACTAACCCTGTTCAACACAAGCCGATCCCACATGTGGAACTGTGTCCTGACTCCTGAATCCCAGTGACCCCAACTTCGTGGCAGCGACCACAGCACCAGACTCCCTTCGATTAGTGAGGCGTATTTGCATATGGAAGGCCGGCGACACATGGTGCCACTGAACCTGAACTACGCAGGCCGGTGGGGCCACCAACCTATGCACGTGGCTGTGGGCCCTTGCTCACCGCTACCTCTGGCCTACACTGTGGTCAGCAGGGCTCACAATTCAGATACAGTCACGATTGCAGATGACGCAGTCCAGTAGGCAAGAGACATTGCTCCCAGTGCGGCCCGTCCGCACCAAGCAGCATCACAGGCTCATACATTCTCAATGCTTCTGGTGCCACTAACTGTGCACCTCAACTCAACGCCACGTGGCTATGGGCCCTTGCTGACTGCTACCTCTGGCCTACACTGCGGTCATCAGGGCTCACAATTAAAATTAAGTCTTGATTCATTAATTACAGAGTCCAGTAGGCAAGTAACTATCACAGACCTAAAACCTACATAATATCCTTTTAGTATCCTTGCTTCAAGAACTTTTTTTTAATCAGTTATAGCTTTAGTACAATCACCAAATTCATCTTCAAGTGCAAACGAACACTCATTAGCAGTCTACACTGCGGGCAGCAGAGCTCGCAATTCGAATTTTGGACAATTGGTGCCACTAACCCTGTTCAACACAAGCCGGCGACACGTTGTGCCACTAACCCTGTTCAACACAAGCCGATCCCACATGTGGAACTGTGTCCTGAGTCCTGAATGGCAGTGATCCCAAGTCCGTGGCAGCGACCACAGCACCAGACTCCCTTCGATCAGTGAGGCATATTTCCATATGCAAGGCCGGCGACACGTGGTGCCACTAACCCTGTACAACACAAGGCGTGACATGTGGTGCCACTAACCCTGTTCAATACAAGTCGATCCCACATGTGGAACTGTGTCCTGAGTCCTGAATGGCAGTGACCCCAACTTCGTGGCAGCGACCACAGCACCAGACTCCCTTCAGTTTTATTTGTTGTTGTTTTGTTTAAATAAAATGTTTTATATGTAAATCTATACATGACTAAGATTCTTGTTTGTCCAACCGCACAGGGAAATTCCGGGCCCAAGAAGGTTGTTGGGGGTATGTTGGTAATGTGGGAAGAGGGTGCGTTACCTGCTGATGTGGGGAGAGGCAGCGTGAAAGGGGTATCTCTCACAGAAAGAACTCCGGTATGTTTTCAGAAATGCCTCTGACAGATGCCAGCTGACGGACTGAATCACAAAATGGCTTTTCAATGCTTATGTAGTGTGACTTATGAACAGTTCGCACCCAGGTTCGCAGAGGGACAACTGCAGCCCGTCCGCTCGACTCACAGACGCAGTACTACGAGCCGTCCGCTCCCAAAGGAACAGCAGCGTAGTAGCTCGCAGAGGTACAGGCACAGCAGCGTACTAGCTCGCAAAGGTAGAGAGCTGCGAGCCGACGGACTGGCTTCTAATGGCATAGCTGCGAAGTGGTGTTGTTGGGTAGAGGGAGCGTGAAAGGGTTATCTCGCGCAGACAGAGTTCCGGTATATTAAATTGCCCCCGGGACCTTTCTTTTATATTTTCACTCGATGCGAGAAAGCGCGCTTTCTGGACCAAGACCTTTCTCCCTACCAAATTTGGCGTAATTCCGTTCAGCAGTTTGACCTGTAACCTTGTCTAAAGTTTCCTATGGAAAATCCATTGAGAAAACACGTTTTCACCCCCCCCACATAGCTACCTGTCGCAGGCGTACTCGCTGTTGGTGTGCAGGTCAGTGGTCTAGTTGTCAACATGTCACGGCCACTCCCTGAGGGCAGGTTTGCACACACACCACACCCATCCAGCACATGCGTCACAGGCCATGTGACCACGCAAATATAATGGATCGACAACGTCACATCCTTTATTGCCGGTGGTCACTGGATGGCGGACGCTCCACGGGTCTCAATCATAAAGAGTCCATGAAAAGTTGCGCAGAGGGTTAGTCGCACCCTGAGCTGTATGGCCGTCAGGGGCCTACTA
This sequence comes from Calotriton arnoldi, assembly GCA_963921515.1. Classification (NCBI taxonomy): domain Eukaryota; kingdom Metazoa; phylum Chordata; class Amphibia; order Caudata; family Salamandridae; genus Calotriton; species Calotriton arnoldi. The sequence continues at coordinate 1,059,542 of CAWUFW010005356.1, read as the reverse complement.
CCACGTGGCGCGGACTTGAGTTGCACAGGGTTAGTGCTACCCGAAGCTGATGTGGCCGTCAGGGACCTACCACCACGTGGCACGGACTTGAGTTGCACAGGGTTAGTGCCACCCGAAGATGATGTGGCCGTCAGGGGCCTACTACCACGTGGCGCGGACTTGAGTTGCACAGGGTTAGTGCCACCCGAAGCTGATGTGGCCGTCAGGGGCCTACCACCACGTGGCGTGGACTTGAGTTGCACAGGGTTAGTCGCACCCTAAGTTGTATGGCCGTCAGCGGCCTACCACCACGTGGCGCTGACTTGCGTTGCACAGGGTTAGCGGCACCAAAAGCTGATGTGGTCTCCGCCATTGATGACTCAGGACTCAGCGACATGTGTGGGATCTGCTGGGCCGCGGAGTGGGTCCACATAATGTGCACCAAGCCATGGTGGCGGGACCGGGCCCTGGATCTTTCACGGGCACGTGGAGGGCCCACTGGTAGACACTCCGATGCCAGCAGGTAATTATTTGGTCATGGATGCGCAGGGGCGGCAGTGTCTCTCTCTCTCTCCACTTCCCTCTCTTCACTCTCTCTCTCACTCTCTTCCTTCCTTTCCTTCTATCTCTCTCACTCTCTCTCCCTTCTCCCTTTCTCACTCCCTTTCTTTCCTTCCCTCTCTTTTTCTCTCTGGCTTTTTTTCCTTCTCTCTTTCTCTGTGTCTCACTCCTTTGATGTACGCATGACACACGTCCTTATTTTGTGCTTTATTTTCCAGGCTGTGTCGTCGACATTGATGGACCCGACAGGAGTCTTCCGCCTTCTTGTTTTGTGTTGAGTTGGTTAAATTTAGTTTATCCTCTATATGTACGTAAACGGAAAAAGAAAGTTTTAAGAAAAAAAAAAAATTCAATAAAGTTTTTGGTTGTTCCTTAAGTGCTGTGTGACTCTTTCTCATTCTTATTACTGTTATTTGGTGGTGTCCACCATGGTGTTAAATTTTGGGGCAGTTATCGCGGGAATACTGGTGATGTCTGCAGTTTGCACCAGCTTCTGAATAGTGTGTTAGATTTATCTCAACTTTAGTTGCATTAAAGTGCTGATAATGAGATGCAGAGTAGGCGTTCCCGTGCAAAAACACACGAGGTGCAGCTTTGCGATTTATTCTAAATACTAAAATCCTGTATTGAATTGCACTGTGGTAGTGGGTGCATTTACAGTGTACACACAAAATCAATGAAGAAATCTCATTGTATTTATATTGATTGGGAATAGTGGGTCAGGTGCTGAATCTTGACGGGATACACTGCCCAGTTCGTTTATTTTTCTGTACACGAAAAAACCACATCACAACTTTCACAACGAAAGGCAAAAACTGCGATGCGAAACAAATTCCGGCGATAAGCCGCGTTAGCACCAGGGATTTTACACCTGCTTTCTGCTGGTGTTAAGCAGGACGACTACCTGCAGCATGAAAGGGAACACAGCCAAGAGCCACACCGGAACACCCACAGGTGCCATAGAGTCAATGAGCATGATACACGGATACCCATGAGGGCCACAACACTCATCGCATCAACCCCAGGACCGCCAACGCCCCCCGAACCCGCATCTGAGCAAGTGTGTCCGTGTGGTCATTGTGTTAGCATGATGGGCACGGGCCCTGCAACATCACAGTGTGCTGTCTTCAGCGGATGTTACCATGTCACCTCAGCGTTGGCAGTGAGCCTGGACATGTAGCTACGCATGCATCCTCCTGCATGCACAAGCGGCGTGTGCTGGTCCGGCGTACACATGTCAGCGTAGGGGTGTGCCTATCCGGCAAGGGGAACGGGGTGTCTCGAACATGTCCGTGTGCAAGAAGTGCGGTAAGTGTGTCTCTGTGTTCTGGTGTGGCCGCCACAAGGGCCGCTGCAGTCGATGTTGTAAAGTGGCATGCACCACCTCCAAACGGCAGTGTCACAGTGTGATTGGAATGCCACAGGACATGCGCGAATAGGCATTACAATGGTGTGCCATAGGAGTGCACAGGATACAACAGCGCAGCGCACAAAAATGTGGGGGCTCGTGGGAGGGAGGAGCAGCTGTTTGGCAACGTAACACACAGTGAACCCGCCCATGTGCCACGTGCTGGGCATCTCATCCATGATGACCAGGGTCGCAGACATCCCACAACACCCACGACCGGCCTTTGTACACATCCTGTATGAATGCAGCTGGAGAAGTTACTGTAGGGATGAAAGGTTCTTTGTCTGAGCTATCTTGCGCTAACACATCTGCTGCTCCGAGAAGGAACTTGCAAGTGGCCAGCCCCCCCTGACAGATACGATAATATTTGCATCCGTCTCCCACACTACGCACTGGCCGATTTGAGAACAACGAGTACACATCCCACACTCAAAAGTCCTTCATCGTAGTTAGCGTGCGTGAAATGGCCTTCACACGTACTCCCACCACACCCCTGCGCTGCACCCATTGCACACAGACCCGGCTCATTGCACCAAGCTGTGCCATTTCATCCACAAATCTGGCACACAGCAAGCCAGTGCAGCTACAAGCAAAGCCACTGACGCAATGGCAGGGCATCCTGAACACATGGTCGACTCCATTCACGTCCACCTATACCTTGCACGTCTGCTGCATGTCCTGGGTGCACTGCCTTTGGCAGTGCTGCGGATCACTTACCGGCTGAGCTTCCGCATTGCGGACGTCACCTGCGTTCAACCTGTATTGCAATGTCGCACGTGCCTATCCGAGTGGTGCATGGACGTGTGCCTCTCCAACGTGTACGTAGCTGACATGGATTACGATGGGTGTGTGCGCCCCCTGTTGGCCCACGACCAGGAGTGTCATGGTGATGCCCGTTTATGGCATGCATGGATGTTTGGCATGCATGTTGGGAACTGGGCCTGGGAGATTGCACGTGTCGTAGTATGCAGTGAGCAAATTGACCCACTTCCCGATTCTGCTTTGGTGCACATTGGGTACAGTGGTTGGAGTCAGCACATCTGTCCCGGTCAGCTGATGGATTACGTCGACGACATGTCAAATATTGTGGCCAACCATCACTCATTAGAGATAGTGGCTTACGCAGCTGCACTCGCGTTCATGGACGAGTGACAAGGTACCTGCAACCACGACTCGATGTGCCACATTGCACGTGTCCCGCCGCATCATTGCACGTTGTGCATCTGGTCACATGTCCCAAGACGACAGTAGACATGGCTGCATTGGTGTCGACTCATGTCCGAGGCGCGGACAACCAACGCTGCTTGACACTGACGTGTGTTGGTGATGGACTACCCCGAGGTGAACATGGACGTTTTCCTACGTTCCTTATTCAGGCATGCTGCTGCATTTGTCTGCATATCGTGGCACTACTCTTGGCCGTACTGACACACACTTTTTTTAATAAAGTTTCCACATTTTCACTTGTCTCCAAATGTGTTGTGCCTTTATTTGTATGCCAATGTGTGTGTCACGGACTCTCTGGCTGCCTGCCATACGTGAATTGCTACCCCATCCGGACTGTGGGTTTGTACTTATGCGTTCTCATGTGCCTGTTTCGTACTGACGCTTTTGGACGTTTATCCGCCACAGGCGAGTGCATTTGTGTCCTGTGTTCGATTGTGCGAATGTTTGTGTTTGGACAACATTGTATTGGATGTTGGTGTGCTCTGCTTCCTATGTGTGTGTGCTGCATAATGTGTGAGATGTCCCTTCATGTGAGGTTTTGTTCACCCTTCTCCCTTTCAGGCAGTGTGGTTTTCACTTCTGTGCTTGTTCAGTGGTGTGATGTTGGCGGGTTGTGTGACTTGTGCTCCTTGTAGGTGTGTTTCATTTTAGCCATGGTTGTCTGTAGTTGTGCTGTACTTAATTGTGCATTTGTGCCATTGTGCCCATCTCCCCCCGTCCCCCACTCCCTGCTTGTTCCTCTTCCTGGTGCTGTTGTGTCTGTAATTTTGTTACTCCACACATAAATACATGTAAAGAACAAATTAGAATAGTTCCTTGATTCTTTTAGATTGCAAAACTTCTCTCTATTGGTTATTTTTGAATTTTCCATATAAACAGTTTTTTAAATATTCAAGGACACATAGAAGTCAGAAGTGCAACGTATTCTATCAACACACTTTCTAGAACATTCTACAACACGTGCAGGTTAAAAGTTCATCAATTTTTTTAAACCTAACGATATTTTTTGCAACATTTTCTCGAACATTTAACGGCACGTGCAGGTTAAAAGTTCACAATTGTTTTAAGTTCGAACAGTGCCTTCCAAATGAAAGTAGCAGGTGTGGTTGAGTTGACCAAATTTTATCCTATCATATGTACTCCACGTTTAAACTGCTTTTTCTTAACCAATCACAAAGATGCTTTTCCACAAAACGAATGTGCACCCTACTTTTAAAAAACAATGCTTTTAATCTCCCAATCAGTTATCGTTTTGAATGAGAAAAAAAGTAGTTCCCCACCTTTAAACATATCTCTTATTCTACGAACGGACTGCATGAGCTACAGACATCTATCCATACTTCCCAGCCATACCTTCAAAATGCTAGTGTGGATCGTAGGACATAGCTATGTTTTCTGGTGCAAGAGGTATGCAGAACAGAGACGTATTGACTTAGACCTAGGTTTACAAAATGTGGACATTAAATGGTTTGGACAGAGAGGATTGAAGTGGCACCAATTGTTGCCTTTGGTTAAAACCTGTTTGCATCTCCAACACCCTGACCTCATGATTGTTCACTGTGGTGGAAATTACCTAGGCACATTGACTGGTGCAGGTTTGGAAATGCTAAAGAAAGACACCTTTCGACAATTGATGTTGCTTTTGCCTCAAACTGTCTTTGTATATTCCAATATATGCCAAAGACAGAAGTGGAAACGGTCAAACCAATTTTGTCCTCAGATTGAAAAATGTAGGAAGAATGTCAACAAAGCTGTGTCTGCATACCTCAGAGACCATAGAATGGGGTCGATCTACAACAACAACATACGTTTTGATATGGCTGAAATCTACAGAAGTGATGGAGTACACTTCACAGATCAGGGAAATCGAGTTTTTCTGAATAACCTGAAGCTGTGCATCCGCACTTATATGTAGCTCCAACTAATAAACACAGGGGCTCTTTTTAGAGCCACCTTATATTCCCAATATCGGTTCGCAGAGTGACAGCTGCGATCCGGCTAGCACAGGGAGACCTGCGTGCTGTTGGGCAGGCTCGCAGAGGGAGAGCTACGGACCGTCGGCTCGCAAACGCACACCAGCGTGCTGGCTCGCAGAGGGAGAGCTCGGGTCTAACTCGCAAGGGGACACCAACGGGACAACGGCCCTGCTAGCAGAGACACACCTATCACCTAACGGACTGGCTCGCACATGTACAGCTAGGGACACGACGGCTCGCAGACGCAGACCTGCGAACCGACGGACTGGTACTGTTTTATGCTTTAGGGTAGTACAGTGGTGTTTGTGTACTGTAGGGGGTTCGTGCTGGAGGTAGCGTTTTAGGGTTTAAGGTAGTGCAGTGGTGTTTGGGTAGTGTAAGAATCGTGCTGGAGGTAGTGTTTTAGAGTTTACGACAATGCAGTAATGTTTGGGTAGTGTAAGGGGTCATGCTGGGAGTACTGTTTTGGGGTTTAGGGTAGTGCAGTGGTGTTTGTGTAGTGTAGGGGGGTCATGCTGGGAGTAGTGTTTTAGGGTTTACGGCAGTGCAGTGGTGTTTGGCTAGTGTAGGGGGTCATGCTGGGAGTAGTGGTTTAGGGTTTACGGCAGTGCAGTGGTGTTTGTGTAGTGTAGGGGGTCGTGCTGAGAGTAGTGTTTCCTCTCCTGAAAAGAAACCATATTGCCATGTCTGTAAAAAGCCTGGGCACTGGAAAACTGATCCCAGTTGCCCCAGGATTGGCAATAAAGAAAATGTTCCTCCCACAACTACTACCACCCCTCCTGGTACTACCAGTAGTAATCCTCCAGTTGGGAGTAGTGCACCCAAAAGTTGGGTGCTTTTGCAAGAGGAACAGAGGTGAGCCCTAGTTTAGACAGGGACCCCTCAACAGACTCCTCTGACTCTGATGGTGGTATAGGATTTGCCACCTTTACCATGGGTCCCACAGCGTTGGGCAGGTAGAGATTGGAGCCAATAATTAATGGTCAGAAGGCTGTGGCATTTAGGGACACAGGGGCTAGTGTCACCATGGTGGCAGGGAAACTAGTCCCCCTCACTAGTTTTTACCTGAGTTTAAATACCAGGTGACCAACATTGATGGTGTCAGAACAGATCACCCCATGGCCATAGTCAATCTCAGCTGGGAGGGGGTCACAGGCCCAAAGAGAGTGGCAGTGTCCCCCACCTTACCTGTGGATTGCCTGATGGGCAATGATTTGGAAATTTCAGCCTGGGCTGAAGTTGAACACCAAACCCATCTTAGGATGTTGGGCGTCCCTGTGAAGGTTAGTCGGGCTGTGATGGCCACAGCCCCAGCCCAAGAATTTGGAGAGATGGAGCCTGAAAGAATGGCCCACTCTCCCCCAAAAGAGAGCACAAGGGTTGAAGAAAAGTCTTCTTCCCTCCAGACAGTAGGTAAGGGTCAGCCTCCTCAGGGAACTGACCCTACCCCTAGTGAAGGAACTGCCCCAGAGGTAGTCAGGCCTGGCCTGGCCACACCCCTGATGGCAGAGGACCCTTCCAAGGTGGTACCCAGTCTGGAGCAGGTAACCTGCCCCTCTCTACCCTGCCTCAGCCAGCCCAGGGCTGCAGAGGTCAGGGAGGTCAGTGGACCCCCAGGGACCCCTGTCCAGAGGAACCCCCCATCAGCAGATTAGGGGCACCCAGTCTAGTAGCCCTAGCCAGGTGAAAACTCCTCTACACACTGAGGGATCCCCCATGCCTTTATGTAGGGACCTCCCCCAGAAGGACTCTGGTAGGCAAGGGCAAACCTGGGACCTGAAGGTTCCAAACCTGCCCTGTCCCTCCAGTAGTCCATCCAAAGGGACCCAACCCCCAGCTGTAGGCAGCCAAAGGTTGACCCTTAGAGCAAAGTGCAACTCAGTCATGGAAAGACAGGCATACATGGTGACCAGTGATCTGAGGAAGCTGAGGCCAACATTCCTAGGGCCTCACTTCCCTACTCAGACACCTCACCAGCCTTGTACTTTACCTAAGCACACCACAGGTAGTGATTCCCCATGGTGGAGACCCTCTCATACCCTTAGGGTGAGCGATTGCTTAGTGGACCATAAGACACGGGGCAACCATGCTAGTGCAGGTGCTTCCTTATATGCCCACTTAGTCAATGAAGGCTCAACTGGTCAAGGTTAGCCTTATCTCCTTTCGTTTGGGGGGTTATGTAGGAAGGTGGAATCTGACTATATGGTTGCCCCCACTTTTTTAATGGTTTTTTGCTGGTTTATGACTTAGTTGGACTGGGATCCTGCTATTCAGGGCCCCAGTTTATCTGCTTTCTCTGTAAAAGGTTTCCATGTGCCTTAGGCACATCTCTGATTGGAATCTGGAGTGCCCTTATAAGTCCCTAGTATATGGTATACTATGTACCAAGGGCATAGGTACCTCAGAGGCCTACCAGGGGCTGCAGCATGTATTATGCCACCCCTGGAAGGCCATCCAAACTGACACCACAGGTCTGCTACTGCAGCCTGGGTAAGGTGGTGCATGCACCCCTTACTGTGATATAGGTTACCTATATCACTAAATACATACACACATATAAACCTATAAGTCACTCCTAAGGCAGGCCTTATCAATCCTGAAGGCAGAGTGCGTGGTTCCTATGTGAGAGGGTGCCCCTGCATGAGCAGGGCCCCTCTGCAGCGTTCGGAGACCCTTCTCTGATGCTGTTTGTAGTGCAGCCTGACCATATACTCTTAAGCGCATTATAACCTCGCGTTAAATGCTAACTTTGGAATGGCTGCACCTAAACATGTCGTGTTTGGTGTCAAACATCTTGGAATACTACCCCCCGCCAATTCTGGCGGCGGGGGTAGCATTCCACCCTTCTAGAGGAGAGACATGTTAACCCTGGCCTGGCCGGTAACTTCTTTCTAAAGCCTGGCATCACAAAATGGATGCTACTGCCACAGACACAAGTCTGGCCTCCTGCTGCTGGACGAAACTCCGGCAGGGGAGGCCTGGACAATAGGTTTCCTGTCCCAGGGAGGTGTGACCACCTCCCCAGACAGGATAATGTGTATTGGGGCTGGGCGGGAGCACTTTCTGGTGCTTTGAAGTCCTGCACTGGGGGCACACTTGGTGTCCCTGTGCATACCCCAGTTCAAACCGGATCAGGGGCTTGCAGCCCCTGCTTTGGCGCGAACTGGACAAAGGGAAAGGGGTGTAGCCACCCCTCTGCCCTGACCCACCCATAGGTGGGGCCACAGAGTAGTCCAACCCCTATCCTTAGTATAAGTATAGGAACCCAGTCCTTAGGACTTTAGATTATCCCTGGACGAAACTCTGAAACTGAATCCTGGACCTTCGACGCTCTACTCACGATTAGAGGACAGAAGAATCTCCCTTGGGGTCAAGGAATGACTCCCCTGCTTGGCAGGCACCAAAGAAGCATCTGTCTGGTTCGCATTTCTGAAGCTCCCGTCGGACGCCGAAGTCATCGCATCACCAGAGGTAGATTCTCAGACTTCCCCGAGGCTACCCTGAGTCCCCAGCAAAGCTGAGGCCCGTGGCTATCGTGGGTGACTTGAGACCGTGACCCCTGGACACCGAGCACATTTGCAAGTGCATCATCTTCTGGGTCTCCCAAGAAGTCGTGCTTTGGGCTCCGAGTAGCCCTAGCCTCCAGCACCACCTGCACCGAAGATCACTGGCCCCCACTCCACGAGTGTCCTGTAAGCCAGATCCACGTGCGGCATCACGAGGCTCCTTCGCGGTCACTAGCCCGTTGGCTAGTAGCCCTTAACGAAGGCCAATCCTTTTCTAACTTGGCATCCTGGTTGCTCCAGGCCTGCCCTCACTTACCCTTGCTGGGTGAGTTCCACAGACCTTGCTGGTCTGCACCATTGACGATCTACATTTTCACCGAGACTTGCCGTTGCCAAGGCTTGTTGGGTCCAATCCAGTCGCCGACACCTCAGCACTCGACAGACATCGTGTCCCAGCCCGAATCCTGCTCCTGGTCGCCGACAACGCCTCCTGGACCTCGTGGCTGAAGAGTCAAGACAACCATCAACGCACCTGAAGCACTCGACATCGGTGGGCATCTGTCCATCGCCTTCCTGGTCACTGGCTAGTGACCCAGACTCTGTCCCCTCTGCTTTCAGGTTCTTCAGAACTCCGATCCACTCTTGGATCCACCCGGACACTTTTCTCTTGGCCGCCAGCAGCACTTTGCAGCAGATCGCCATTCGAATCGACGACGAAACCCGACCCCGAAAGGCACCTATGCTCCCGGCTTCCCTGGGTGAGGTAACACGAGTACTCTGGTGCTCCCGTGGGTAGAGACTCTTCAAAGTCCTAGATCTCCAAGGGTTTTGTCCTAGTCCTCTTTTAAGTGTCCCTTTTCTCTAATTTCCCGATCCCGACTTTCTCCATAGAAGTCAACGGCGTATCGCGGTTGTGTATTTACACTGCACGCGTCTCCGTGGGTCCCCTGTGTCACTACCTTGGGTGGTTCCTTGTGGTCCAAGCACTTCTAGAGGCTCTAGGCCTAGTGTCTAGTTCAGTCGTGGTTCGTATACCACTTTATTGGTATATGGTTTGGTACGCCCCTAGGGCCCAAACGTGTATTTGTGCTATTACTGTGTTTAAATAACTTCTAACTTATGTACTTCGAACTCTAGCCTCATAAAGAGACTAAAGGGGTGTGTTTAGCAATAAATACATATATTTTGAATATATACCTGGTGTGGTGCTCTTTCATTTGATCACTCAAGAGATTATAAACTGGTAAAACAAGCTGCTTTACATTCCTTCAAGACTTAGCCTGAAGGCTGCTCTCCATAGCTACCACTAGGATAGCTTTCAATAAGGTTGTCTTTAACCTATCTCCAATAAGGGGTTGTTTGGACTGGTGCAAGGTGCCCACTATAATTAGTGGACAGCATATGCCAGGCCAACTTCTCACACCGAGGCACAAGATGGCTGCCAACACTTCCTGGTTTGGACTACTAGCAGCCAATCACAGTGAAGCTCGCGCACATGACTTAGGCTCCGCCCAGATATCAAAACTTTTATTTTTCTAATTTCTCAGTAACTACTGAACGGATGTACACCATTTTTAAAAAGGTCGCTTTCTGACCCAAGCACTACCTTTCTGCCAAATTTGGAGTGATTCCGTTCAGTAGTTTCGGCTGTAGCCTTGCACAAAGTTTCCTATGGGAAATTGATTTTTTGACTCTTATTTTTTGAATTTCTCAAAAACTACTGAACGGATTTACACCATTTAAAAAAAAGGTCGCTTTCTGAACCAAGCTCTACCTTTTTGCCAAATTTGGGGTAATTCTGTTCAGCAGTTCGGGCTGTAGCTCGTCACAAAATTTCGTATGGAAATTAACATGGAGAAAACGAGTTTTGGGACTCCCCTTTTTTCTCAGCCCCCGCTTGACGAATCACCCCCAAACTTTCAGGATAGGAGCTGGCCTGGATAGACTTGTGTTTTGGAGAATTTCAGGAAGATTCGTCAAACGACGCCAAAGTTATTAGCAAATCACAAAATGCTTTTCCTATGGAAACTAGGTTCTAACTATAACTACCTACTGGCGACCGCCAGTAGGTAATATATATAGGAGGTGCCTGTTATATGCAGGGGTGCCGGCGTGAACATCGGCAATCCTTTTAAAGACATTTTTTAATGTGAGTGCCGGCGGCGACCCACTTGGGTTTTACTGAACCACCAGTCCCAGGAAGCATTGCTTTAGGTGGTTCACCTGAGCATAATTATTACGGGGATTTACTGGTGGCTGCCGCACGCCGTCACATCACATGGTCTGCCACTGAAGAGGGCGTTGGCCCGAAATGCATCTGGCAGGAAACCAGAAAAGGATTTTGTTCATGGCGTATGCCCTTGCTTTGGCGTAATTTCCACCTGGGAGTGCATCCCACCTAGAGGCAACTCTTTTTGTATTTTGTATAGCGGCCTGCCTGGTCGCGGGATTGCACCACCGCGAAACACTTGCGGGTCCGCGGCTGCTTTATTGGGGCAGCTAACTGTGGAACAGGAGGTGCCTGTTATATGCAGGGGTGCCGGCGTGAACATCGGCAATCCTTTTAAAGACATTTTTGAATGTGAGTGCCGGCGGTGACCCACTTGGGTTTTACTGAACCACCAGTCCCAGGAAGCATTGCTTCAGGTGGTTCACCTGAGCATAATTATTACGGTGATTTACTGGTGGTTGCCGCACGCCGTCACATCACATGGTCTGCCACTGATGAGTGCGTTGGCCCGAAACGCGTCTGGCAGGAAACCAGAAAAGGACTTTGTTCATGGCGTGTGCCCTCGCTTTGGCATAATTTCCACCTGGGAGTGCATCCCACCTAGAGGCAACTCTTTTTGTATTTTGTATAGCAGCCTGCCTGGTCGCGGGAGTGCACCACCGCGAAACACTTGCGGGTCCGCGGCTGCTTTATTGGGGCAGCTAACTGTGGAACAGGAGGTGCCTGTTATATGCAGGGGTGCCGGCGCGAACATCGGCAATCCTTTTAAAGACATTTTTGAATGTGAGTGCCGGTGGCGACCCACTTGGGTTTTACTGAACCACCAGTCCCAGGAAGCATTGCTTCAGGTGGTTCACCTGAGCATAATTATTACGGGGATTTACTGGTGGTTGCCGCACGCCGTCACGTCACATGGTCTGCCACTGAAGAGGGCGTTGGCCCGAAACACATCTGGCAGGAAACCAGAAAAGGACTTTGTTCATGGCGTGTGCCCTTGCTTTGGCGTAATTTCCACCTGGGAGTGCATCCCACCTAGAGGCAACTCTTTTTGTATTTTGTATAGCGGCCTGCTTGGTCGCGGGATTGCACCACCGCGAAACCCTTGTGGGTCCGCGGCTGCTTTATTGGGGCAGCTAACTGTGGAACAGGAGGTGCCTGTTATATGCAGGGGTGCCGACGCGAACATCAGCAATCCTTTTAAAGACATTTTTGAATGTGAGTGCCGGCGGCGACCCACTTAGGTTTTACTGAACCACCAGTCCCAGGAAGCATTGCTTCAGGTGGTTCACCTGAGCATAATTATTACGGGGATTTACTGGTGGTTGCCGCATGCCGTCACGTCACATGGTCTGCCACTGAAGAGGGCGTTGGCCCGAAACGCGTCTGGCAGGAAACCAGAAAAGGACTTTGTTCATGGCGTGTGCCCTTGCTTTGGCGTAATTTCCACCTGGGAGTGCATCCCACCTAGAGGCAACTCTTTTTGTATTTTGTATAGCGGCCTGCCTGGTCGCGGGATTGCACCACCGCGAAACACTTGCGGGTCCGCGGCTGCTTTATTGGGGCAGCTAACTGTGGAACAGGAGGTGCCTGTTATATGCAGGGGTGTCGGCGCGAACATCGGCAATCCTTTTAGAATCAATCATTTTTATTATGCGGAAATCAGGATCTATGAACACAGCTTTCTGCCTACATCTCAAGGCCGGCAGAGCGAGACATGAGCGTAAGTACACAGCTTGCAGGCACACAACCCGGAGGCCGGCTGCGCAAAAAGCAGACGTGTAGGACTTCTGCGTTGACTTCCAATTTAAAGACATCCAGACTATAACAAAAATAAGACAAATAGAGAACAACCGAAACAAACATCCCCCCAACCCCCTGTCCCACCCCCCACCCCTCTCCGCACCAGTTCCATCATATGTTGTAGACCCTTACTCCAAGGCATCACTCGCTACAGGGTATATGCTCATCCTGCCGACTTATGAATGTAACCCAGGGGCTCTAGTGGCAAGAGCTTGAGGATCTGTAAGTATTCGGGCATGTCACCTCTCTCAGATCTTTTGTGAGTAGGTGCAAAAAGGGGGCCCACAAATTTGCAAAATCTTTACCCTTCTCCTCTACACTGAGCGACATGCGCTCCATAGCTAGGAGTTGGCACAGGCGGTGTACCCATGCTAGTACATCAGGTGATGTTGTTGTCCCCCACAGAGCTAGGATAACCTGCCGGGCTGCCAGCACGCCAGGGCAATCTGCCTACCTCTGAGAGATCTCAACGGGAAGGCCTTGGGGTGGGGGAGACCTAGTAGTGTGTATTCTGGGGAGCGGGGTAGTGCAATCTGAAACGCAGCATCAATATCATCAAGGACCATTGTCCAATAGCGTGTCAGTTTCGGACAGTGCCATAGTAGGTGAGCTAAGGTTCCAGTTGATCCACAACCCCTCCAGCAGAGCTCGGTTTTGTTCTTATCCCAGCAGTGCACGCGAGCAGGGGTGTAATACCAATACGTGATTACTTTAAAAGCGGATTCCGCCCCAGCGGTGTTGTGTGCAGTATGATGTGCCCTGTATAGAACGTGCTCCCATTCCTTAGGTGTTAAGTGCCTGCCCAATTCAGTTTCCCAGCGTACCTGCGCCCTCGTACGGTGACCAGAGGGATGTGTCATAAGCATGGAGTACAATTCGGAGATAAGCCGGCGGTCATCTGTCTTGCGCACTAACCACTTTTCAAACGAAGTAAGGGGTCTGGACATGAGGGCATAATTGGCGGGCCTAGTCACCCAGTGACAAACCTGACTATAAGGAAATGCATCTGTTGCTAAAAGATCATAGGCCTTTCGAAGTTGTGCAAAGGGTATCAGTCCCTCCGTGTCAAAAAGGTACCCAACCCACTTGCAGCCCTCCTCTCGCCACCTCTGAAACACTGGCGACGTCTGTCCCGGCGGAAAATCAGGTTTGTCGACAATGGGGGACATGGGTGATGGGAACGATGTCCACCCTTTCTTCAAGGCTAATCTATCCCAGACCTTGAGGGTAGGCGAAGTGACAGGAGAGGAATATAGCCCCCATGCTCTATGTTTGTGGGGTAACCATAGTTCCCTCCAAATATTCACCCCAGCGACTGACTGATCCATAAGGCAATCCTTTTAAAGACATTTTTGAATGTGAGTGCCGGCGGCGACCCACTTGGGTTTTACTGAACCACCAGTCCCAGGAAGCATTGCTTCAGTTGGTTCACCTGAGCATAATTATTACGGGGATTTACTGGTGGTTGCCGCACGCCGTCACGTCACATGGTCTGCCACTGAAGAGGGCGTTGGCCCGAAACGCATCTGGCAGGAAACCAGAAAAGGACTTTGTTCATGGCGTGTGCCCTTGCTTTGGCGTAATTTCCACCTGGGAGTGCAACCCACCTAGAGGCAACTCTTTTTGTATTTTGTATTTTGAATGATGTATTTATACATTTATGATTATCGTGATTATCATTACTGGCCAAAGTTTATATTGTGACCACCCACGTTATCAAATGCATTTCAAGTGAAAGTACCTGCGAGCATGTTTAGAATGTTTGTATCTTCGTTTTTTAATATGTGAAAGCAAAAAATGTTTTTCATGTCTATGATGTTGACTAAGTATAAATGGTTTTAAAAATATGGCGCTCACCAGATTGAGGAAGGCTGCTGTGACAGCCGAAACGCGTGTCTCTGTGCTGCCAGGTCTCAGGAGGCCCTATGGAATAAAAGGCCCTTGAAATCAGCATTCTTTGAGTGCGTGCTCTCTTCCTTGTGGAGCAGGGTTTTCTTTGGATATATATATATATATATATATATATATATATATATATATATATATATATATATATATATATATGAGAGGAAAGTCTCCGACCAAATACCGGCTCCTCTCCACTCGGGGTCGGTGCGAGTTCCGGGTGTCGGATCCCGGCTAAGATACACGAAAATTCCCGTTTTAAAGAGCTCCTCACTCAAACAGGAAAAAGGGACTCGCACTCCAGGGTGAATGTAATTCAATATTTTTACTGGCAACGCGTTTCGATCAAACGATCTTCTTCACAAGCCAACATTTCACCACTAGTGACCACCATTTTATAGTGTGTTTACAAAAAATATATACAAAATAAAGAAAGGACCAACGTAAAGTGCAAACATAGAAAACATACTATCCTTATTATTCCTAGGTTTGCAGTACAAGGACAGACTCCCCGCTGGCAGGCGGTTACACAGCCAGACAATGATTAAATATATATATATATTATCTACTGGCGGTCGCCAGTAGATAGTTATAGTTAGGACCTATTTTCCATAGGAAATCCGCAACATTCTTTTCCCAATAACTTTGGTGCCGGTTGACGAATCTCCGCGAAATTTTCAAAACTTATGGCCCGCTCTGGTCCGCTCCTATCTTGAAAGTTTCGGGGTGATTCGTCAAGCGGGGGCCGAGAATAAAGGGGGGTCCCAAAATGTGTTTTCCCCATGCAATTTTCCATAGGAACCTTTAGTTGCAGCTACAGCCCAAACTGCTGAATGGAATTACACCAAATTTGGCAAAAAGGTAGCCCTTGGTTCAGAGTCGTGCCTTTTGGTTAAATGGTGTAAATCCGTTCAGTAGTTCCTGAGAAAATCAAAAGGAAAATCACATATATATCTATGGCCGCGGTGGATCCGCGCACCCTGAGCGCACCCTCCCGATCACGAGCTGTATGCTAATTGGCTGTCAACACTCCAATACAGGAAGTGTTGGCAGCCATCTTGTTCCTCGGTAGAACCGAGGCCCAGAAACAAGTGCGCAAAATGCAAAAAGGGGGCAGGGTAGAAACACCCTGACCCCCTAGGCCTGCTCAGGGCCCAAAAAAATTTGTTTTCTTTTTTTTAAAAATCGGCGGGATGCGCTTAGGATGCGCGGATCCCGCCGTGAAAAAAAAAATGAAGCGCGGCCTCCCGCGCTTCATTGTTATTTGGCCCCCGGGTGGGCCAAGTCCCGGGGGCATGCGGGGTTTATAAAAATAAGGAGTGGGGGGGCCTCTAAGGCCCCCCCAAGCCCCGGGGACCGCCACCCCCCGGGGCTTTCAATTAAAAATGGTGCAAGAGGGCACTCGGCCCTCCCGCAGCCCCGGGGACCGCCACCCCCCGGGGCTTCTTTTTTTTAAATCAAAATTACCTGTGTGGGGGGGCTACACACCAACAAACAGACGGATACAGACATTCACACAGTTTAGTCACTAACCCATGCATTCAGTAAGATACGTTTAATCACTCACTTGTAGAGTCAGTCACGCACGTACTAAATCATCCATTCAGACACTTATACACCCACTCATTCTTCAATCGCCTTTTCCTATATATATTAAACACATTTAAACTTTACAGAAACACCAAGTCACTGGATGATGTCATCAGTGATGTCATCAGTGATGTCATTTGAGATGTCATCAGTGATGTCATCAGTGATGTCACTGACCATGTCATGAGTGATGTAAAATGTGACGTCATCAGCAGTGCATTGCGGGGGCGCGAGTTATAGTTAGCTGAACTAACTATAACGGGGGAATTTCTATGGTTTTGTACGAGTGAAATGTCCAACTAACTATAACTGTCCCTAAAACCTATGGTTTTTTCAGTGAATTTCAAAGGTTTTTTAAATGCTAATTTCTAACTATAACGTGCCTGAAACCTATGATTTTTAAGTGAATTTCAAAGGTTTTTTAAATGCTAGTTTCTAACTATGCCTACAGAGGTAGGACATGTGAAGAAAGAAGAAACAACGCACAGAAAGAAGCATAAGAAATGCAGAAAGAAGCAATAGAAGTCCACAAAGACGAAGAAAAGTGCAGGAAGAAGCAAAAGATGTGCAGAAAGAACCAACAGAGGAGCAGAAAGAGGCCTTGTTGCAAAATCATCCTGTGCCCACAACTTTTCAGACGGGTACTGGTGGTAACTGACTCTGACTAACCAGAGCCAGTGCTATGCTAAAAGACACTTAGAATACAGTGAAAATACCTACATACACTAGGGAACACTATGTGTTGGGGTACCGCTGTGATTAGCATGACCTCCTCTGTAAGTCCCTAGTACATAATAGGGCAGGGGGATTAAAACTACCTCTTAAAACGCGCTACAGGGCGCGTTTGCACAGTGGTGAAGGGAGGGGGGGCCTGAGGTGACATGTGTGCAAACGCGCCCCGTGGCGCATTTTAAGTTGCGGGATTAAGTCCCCTTGAATCCTGAGGGTCCCTGGGGCCCAACTAGCCCCCAGGTACCTACAGTTAGGACCACAGAGCTGAGTTGCAGAGAGGCGTTCCGAGGCCACGCACCTTTTTCACCTCTCTGCAACGCAACTCTGTTGTGCCTACTGTAGGTACCTGGTGGGCTAGATGGCCCCAGGGTCCCTCAGGATTCAAGGAGATTAATTCCCCAACTTAAACGCACCACAGGGCGTGTTTGCGCACATGTCACCTGAGGCCCGCCCCCTCCCTTCACCACTGTGCAAACGCGCCCCGTGGCGCGTTTTAAGTTGGGGGATTAGGTCACCTTGAATCCTGAGGGTCCCTGGGGCCCAACTAGCCCACCATGTACTTCCAGTAAGCACCACAGGCCTGCGTTGCAACGCCTGTAACAAATTGTGCAGTTGTGTTTAGGTAGTGAAGGGGGTCGTGCTGGGGGTAGTGTTTTAGGGTTTAGGGTAGTGCAGTGGTGTTTGTGTAGTGTAGGGGGTCATGCTGGAGGTAGATTTAGGGTTTAGGGTAGTGCAGTGGTGTTTGGGTAGTGTAGGGAGTCGTGCTGGGGGGAGTGTTTTAGGGTTTAGGGTAGTGCAGTGGTGTTAGGGTAGTGTAGGGGGTCGTGCTGTGGGTAGTGGTTTAGGGTTTAGGGTAGTGCAGTGGTGTTTGGGTAGTTTAGGGGGTACTGCTGGGGGTAGTGTTTTAGGCTTTTGGGTAGTGCAATGGTGTTTGGGTAGTGTAGGGGGTACTGCTGGGGGTAGTGTTTTAGGGTTTAGGGTAGTGCAGTGGTGTTTGGGTAGTGTAGGGGATACTGCTGGGGGTAGTGTTTTAGGGTTTAGGGTAGTGCAGTGGTGTTTGGGTAGTGTAGGGGTTCATGCTGGGGCTAGTTTTTTAGGGTTTAGGGTAGTGCAGTGGTGTTTGTGTAGTGTAGGGGGTAGTGTTTTAGGGTTTAGGGTAGTGCAGTGGTGTTTGTGTAGTGTAGGGGGTCATGCTGGGGGTAGTGTTTTAGGGTTTAGGGTAGTGCAGTGGTGTTTGTGTAGTGTAGGAGGTCATGTTTTAGGGTTTAGGGTAGTGCAGTGGTCTTTGGGTAGTGTAGGGAGTCGTGCGGGGGTAGTGTTTTAGGGTTTAGGGTAGTGCAGTGGTCTTTGGGTAGTGTAGGGGGTCGTGCGGGGGGTAGTGTTTTAGGGTTTAGGGTAGTGCAGTCGTGTTCGGGTAGTGTAGGGGGTCGTGCTGGGGGGAGTATTTTAGGGTTTAGGGTAGTGCAGTGGTGTTCGGGTAGTGTAGGGGGTCGTGCTGGGGATAGTGTTTTAGGGTTTAGGGCAGTGCAGTGGTGTTCGGGCAGTGTAGGGGGTCGTGCTGGGGGTGGTGTTTTAGGGTTTAGGGCAGTGCAGTGGTGTTCGGGCAGTGTAGGGGGTCGTGCTGGGGGTGGTGTTTCAGGGTTTAGGGCAGTGCAGTGGTGTTCGGGCAGTGTAGGGGGTCGTGCAGGGGGTGGTGTTTCAGGGTTTAGGGCAGTGCAGTGGTGTTTGGGCAGTGTAGGGGGTCGTGCAGGGGGTGGTGTTTCAGGGTTTAGGGCAGTGGTGTTCGGGCAGTGTAGGGGTCGTGCTGGGGGTGGTGTTTCAGGGTTGGGGGCAGTGCAGTGGTGTTCGGGCAGTAAAGGGGGTCGTGCTGGGGGTGGTGTTTCAGGGTTTTGGGCAGTGCAGTGGTGTTCAGGCAGTGTAGGGGGTCGTGCGGGGGCGGTGTTTCAGGGTTTAGGGCAGTGCAGTGGTGTTCGGGCAGTGTAGGGGGTCGTGCAGGGTTGTGGTGTTTCAGGGTTTAGGGCAGTGCAGTGCAGTGGTGTTCGGGCAGTGCAGGGGGTCGTGCTGGGGGTGGTGTTTCAGGGTTTAGGGCAGTGCAGTGGTGTTTGGGCAGTGTAGGGGGTGGTGCAGGGGTGGTGTTTCAGGGTTTAGGGCAGTGCAGTGGTGTTTGGGCAGTGTAGGGGGTGGTGCAGGGGTGGTGGGTCAGGGTTTAGGGCAGTGCAGTGGTGTTCGGGCAGTGTAGGGGGTCGTGCTGGGGCTGGTGTTTCAGGGTTTTGGGCAGAGCAGTGGTGTTCAAGCAGTGTAGGGGGTCATGCTGGGGGTGGTGTTTCAGAGTTTAGGGCAGTGCAGTGGTGTTCGGGCAGTGTAGGGGGTCATGCTGGGGGTGGTGTTTCAGGGTTTAGGGCAGTGGTGTTCGGGCAGTGTAGGGGGTCTTGCTGGGGGTGATGTTTCAGGGTAGTGCAGTGGTGTTCGGGCAGTGTAGTGGCCAGTGGAGGAAGAGCTATCAGGATGTAAATAGACAGAAATATCTAGATGCTTTGAAGCTCTACCATAGTCAAATTAGGAGAGTGCAGAGGGAATATTATACAGCGCAAATTGAGCTAGCCAAACACTCTTCCAAGACCATCTTTCAGGTAGTGAAACAACTATCTTCTTTAGAACGGGTGACTGCTGCACTCCCTGCTTCTACGGAGTACTGTAATAAGGTCGCCAACTATTTTTTTTGATAAGATCGACAGGATATCTGCCTCCTTCCCAGATAGTAGTAGGAGCTATGTTCCTGTGTTTAGTATGGAGGCACCTCTGACCGAGGATAAGTTTATCCTCTGTCCTCTGGTGGAAAACGAGGTTCTGGGGCTGATGGAGGCTGTGAAATCGGGATCACCTCTGGACCCGGTCCCTCCTAAATTTCTCCAATTAGGGAAAAAAATAATTGCCCCTGTTCTCACCTCACTTATGAACCTGTCCTTTAGCACAGGACTGGTTCCTAGTAGATAGAAACATGCCATGGTGGTCCCTCTGCTGAAAAAACCCTCACTGGACCCCGCCATCCCTGAAAATTTAAGACCCATATCTCTACTTCCTTATGTGGCAAAAATTGCAGAGAAACATCTGAATAGCCAACTGTCGAGGTTTATAGAAGAGAGGCCGGCTCTTCATGACACCCAGGCCGGTTTTAGGCCAATGCATGGTACGGAGTCCGCTCTTCTACTAGCAGCTGAAGTGTTGAGGACTGCAGCTGATGAAGGCAGAACAACTGCTCTGGTTTTGCTGGATTTAAGTGCCGCGTTTGACACGGTGTCCCACGGCCTCCTGCTGGAGAGGTTAGGGGAGGTCGGGGTCGGAGGTGTCATGTGGATGTGGCTGAAGAACTTTTTGGAGAACAGAACCTTTCAGGTTCTGCAACATCCATTCAAGTCCAGAGTTTGTCCTTTAAACCAGGGGGTGCCGCAGGGATCTGCTTTGAGCCCCACCCTGTTCAATATATATATGCACCCGCTGGCAGATATTGTGATGAGACATGGAATTAAGCTGGTATCTTACGCTGACGACACTCAGCTAGTTGTGACCCTAGAACAACAAGAATCAGGAAGGGCTGCTGATTTTAAAATATGTCTGAGGGAGCTTATGGACTGGATGAGACTGAGTTGCCTCCAGTTAAATGCAGGGAAGACAGAGGTGTTGGTCGTGGGAAAACAGCCCTCTTTCTGGTCACAGCACTGGTGGCCTGAGGAACTGGGACCTTGCCCGGTGGCCGAAAGCCAAGGTGAAAAATTTAGGGGTGTGGTTCGACGAAGCACTCTCCTTTTCTCAGCAAATCTCTGCTGTGGCCGGAACCTGCTTTGGCATTTTGAAAATGCTGTGGAAGATTCTGGACCTTCTCCCCCTGGATGCTAAAAGAACTATTGTACAGGCTTTGGTCACGTCTCGCCTTGATTATTGCAATGTTCTGTATCTAGGGGTGACTGCAAAAAATCTGAACATCTTGCAGAAGGTCCAAAATGCCGCAGCTAGGCTTATCCTGAATATTCCCAGGAGGGCCCCGGTAGGAGAAGCTCTAAAAACTACACTGGCTCCCAATACAGGCTAGAGTTACATTTAAGGCTCTCTGCATCAGCCATAGGATCCTTAGGAAAAGGGGCCGCGCTTTCTGACCCCCCTTCTGGCGGTCTACCAACCTTCTCAGAATTTGAGATCTCTTGGCAGTATGAGAATGACTGTGCCTAAGGTGCAGAGGGCCAGGGTTGGTGGAAAATCTTTTGGTTTCCTGGCAGCTAAGGCCTGGAATAAGCTTCCTGTGGATCTGAGGATATCTGAGTCAGAACCTTGGTTCCGTAAGAAACTGAAAACTGGCTGGTGTTTCAGGGTTTAGGGCAGTGCAGTGGTGTTCGGGCAGTGTAGGGGGTCGTGCTGGGGGTAGTGTTTTAGGGTTTAGGGTAGTGCAGTGGTGTTTGTGTAGTGTAGGGGGTCATGTTTTAGGGTAGTGCAGTGGTGTTTGGGTAGTGTAGGGGGTCGTGCTGGAGGTAGTGTTTTAGGATTTAGGTTAGTGCAGTGGTGTTTGGATAGTGTAGGGGGTCATGCTGGGGGTAGTGTTTTAGGGTTTAGGGTAGTGCAGTGGTGTTTGTGTAGTGTAGGGGGTCGTGCTGGGGGCTGGTGTTTTAGGGTTTAGGGTAGTGCAGTGGTGCTTGTGTAGTGTAGGGGGTCGTGCTGGGGGTAGTGTTTTAGGGTTTAGGGTAGTGCAGTGGTGTTTGGGTAGTGTAGGGGGTCGTGCTGGGGGTAGTGTTTTAGGGTTTAGGGTAGTGCAGTGGTGTTTGTGTAGTGTAGGGGGTCATGCTGGGGGTAGTGTTTTAGGGTTTAGGATAGTACAGTGGTGCTTGTGTAGTATAGGGGGTCGTGCTGGGGGTAGTATTTTAGGGTTTAGGGTAGTGCAGTGGTGGTTTTGTAGTGTAGGGGTCATGTTTTAAGATGCAACGCTCCAATACCTGACCAGTCTGCACTACATAAAACTGCAAAAAAACTAAAAATAAAAAGTGTTTTGCACACTTTTGTCATTGGGCTATATGTGGGCTACATCTGGGTAATATTTGTGCTACATTTGGGCTCTTTTTTCTCTGGTGGCCATCTTGGAAGACTTCTTTGTTATGAAGTTTCCTAATTTCCTCATTAACTGCAGTCTCCTCAGTAGGAAATGCTTTCAGTTTTTACTTTGATTCCATCAAGAAGGCATTCAGATGTGTTTCACATTTGCCATAAATTCAGAATGTTAGCACTCTAGTTGCTCATTAGATCACTGTAGTAAAGCTACTGCTCACCAGGGAGTTAACTGGAAGTCTGCTGCTGGTATTGAAAGTGATTGTTTCAGTCTGCATGTCAGAATTTTCTAATGAATTAGAAGAGGATTTGAGATCTCACTTAAAACATGCCCTAATTTTTCTTTCTGCAGCACTAACCATAATTTCTATTTCAAAAAGAACCCCTCATTTTGTTCCTTTTTAAATTAAATGTTTTAAGTGTTACCGGTTTATTCCAATCAAGATGGCTTCAGGTGTGCCATACTTTTGTCATAAGTAAGGCTGTTAGCGCTCTAGTTGTTCTTTAGAACACTCTGGGAAGCTGCAGTAGAACACAAAGGCATCAATTGGCAGGCTTCTCCTGTTGAAATATAACAGGAAGATATTTGAGATCACACTTGAAACATGTCCTAATTTTTCTTTCTACAGCACTAACCATAATTTCTATGACAAAATGAACCCCATCATTTTGTTCCTTTTTAAATTAAATGTTTTAAGTGTTACCAGTTTATTCCAATCAAGATGGCTTCAGGTGTGCCATACTTTTGTCATAAGTAAGGCTGTTAGCACTCTAGTTGTTCTTTAGAACACTCTGGGAAGCTGCAGTAGAACACAAAGGAATCAACTGACAGTCTCTGCCCTTGTTGGATGTACATGTTTTACTGAGAATGTCAGACTTCATTCTCACATGACTGAGAAAGATAATGTGAATTTACAGAAAATATGCTCTCATTTTAGCTTCTGGAGCACCTTCCAAAACTCTATGGGACAAGCATGTGAAAATAGTTTTCTCTCAAACATGATTCATGATATCCCAGCAGAAGGTTTTTCACAGGGTAAAATCACCTTAGAACACACCACAATTCCTGAAATTAGTATGGTACCATCAACAAATGAATTCTAATGTAACTAAAGTCTGTTATCACCGTTTATAGTTCTCCTTTTGGTAACCCTCAAAATCTTTGATTCACTACAATGCATTTCAATGGGGTACTATCATGTATATTGGTCCCAAGATGGCTGCCAGCAATTCCAGGATGAAGTGCTGACAGCCAATCAGATCTCACAATGACATGTGTGGTTAGGCTCCGCCCAGATATATATGTGATTTTACTTTTGATTTTCTCAGGAACTACTGAACGGATTTACACCATTTAACCAAAAGCACGACTCTGAACCAAGGGCTACCTTTTTGCCAAATTTGGTGTAATTCCGTTCAGCAGTTCGGGCTGTAGCTGCGACTAAAGGTTCCTATGGAAAATTGCATGGGGAAAACACGTTTTGGGACCCCCTTTTTCTCGGCCCCGCTTGCCGAATCACCCCGAAACTTTCAGGATAGGAGCAGACCGGAGCGCCCCACGAATTTTGAAATTTTCGCGAAGATTCGATCAACCGGCGCCAAAGTTATTGGAAATAGAATGTTGTGAATTTCCTATGGAAAATAGGTCCTAACTATAACTATCTACTGGCGACCGCCAGTAGATTGTTTTTCATAGGAAACTTTAGACACGGCTACAGCCCGAACTGCTGAACGGAATTACACCAAATTTGGCAAAGAGGTAGTTCTTGGTTCAGAAAGAACCCTTTTTGTTAAATGGTGTAAATCCGTTCAGTAGTTGCTGAGAAAATCAAAAGTAAAACACATATATATCTATAGCCGCGCGCGCACCCTCCCGATCATGAGCTGTATGCTAATTGGCTGTCAACACTCCAAACCAGGAAGTGTTGGCAGCCATCTTGTGCCTGGTAGAACCGAGGCACAAGAAATCAGAGAAACAAGTGCGCAAAACGCAAAAAGAGGGCAGGGTAGAAACACCCAGACCCCCTAGGCCTGCTTAGGGGGTCCCACAAGGACCCCCAGGGCCAAAAAAAGCTCAGGATTCAAGGGGACTTAATCCCCCAACTTAAAACATGCCACAGGGCGTGTTTGCACACATGTCACCTCAGGCCCCGCCCCCTCCCTTCACCACTGTGCAAACACGCCCTGTGGTGTGTTTTAAGTTGGAGGATTAAGTCCCCTTGAATCCTGAGGGTCCCTGGGGTCCAACCAGCCCACCAGGTAACTCCAGTAAGCGCCACAGAGCTGCGTTGCAGAGAGGTGTAAAGAGGGCGAGGCCTCGGACCACCTCTCTGCAACGCAGGCCTGTGGCGCTTACTGGAAGTACCTGGTGGGCTAGTTAGGCCCCAGGGACCCTCAGGATTCAAGGTGACCTAGTCCCCCAACTTAAAACGCGCCACGGGGCGTGTTTGCACAGTGGTGAAGGGAGGGGGCGGGGCCTGAGGTGACATGTGTGCAAACACGCCCTGTGGCATGTTTTAATTTGGGGGTTTAAGTCCCCTTGAATCCTGAGGGTCCCTGGGGTCCAACTAGCCCACCAGGTACCTTCAGTAAGCATAACAGAGTTGCGTTGCAGAGAGGTGAAAAAAGGTGCGTGGCCTCGGAACGCCTCTCTGCAACTCAGCTCTGTGGTCCTAACTGTAGGTACCTGGGGGGCTAGTTGGGCCCCAGGGACCCTCAGGATTCAAGGGGACTTAATCCTGCAACTTAAAACACGCCACGGGGCGCGTTTGCACACATGTCACCTCAGGCCCCCCCTCCCTTCACCACTGTGCAAACGCGCCCTGTAGCGCGTTTTAAGAGGTAGTTTTAATCCCCCTGCCCTATTATGTACTAGGGACTTACAGAGCATGTCATGCTAATCACAGGGGTACCCCAACGCATAGTGTTCCCTAGTGTATGTAGGTGTTTTCACTGTATTCTAAGTGTCTTTTAGCATAGCACTGGCTCTGGTTAGTCAGAGTCAGTTACCACCAGTACCCGTCTGAAAAAGTTGTGGGCACAGGATGATTTTGCAACAAGGCCTCTTTCTGCTCCTCTGTTGGTTCTTTCTGCACATCTTTTGCTTCTTCCTGCACTTTTCTTCGTCTTTGTGGACTTCTGTTGCTTCTTTCTGCATTTCTTTTGCTTCTTTCTGTGCGTTTTTCTTCTTTCATCACATGTCCTACCTCTGTAGGCATAGTTAGAAACTAACATTTAAAAAACCTTTGAAATTCACTTAAAAACCATAGGTTTCAGGCACGTTATAGTTAGAAATTAGCATTTAAAAAACCTTTGAAATTCACTGAAAAAACCATAGGTTTCAGACACGTTATAGTTAGAAATTAGCATTTAAAAAACCTTTGAAATTCACTGAAAAAACCATAGGTTTTAGGGAGAGTTATAGTTAGTTGGACATTTCACTCGTACAAAACCATAGAAATTCCCCGTTATAGTTAGTTCAGCTAACTATAACTCGCGCTTACCCGCAATGCACTGCTGATGACGTCACATATTACATCACTCATGACATGGTCAGTGACATCACTGATGACATCACTGATGACATCTCAAATGACATCACTGATGACATCACTGCTGACATCATCCAGTGACTATGTGTTTCTGTAAAGTTTAAATATGTTTAATATATATAGGGAAAGGCGTATTGAAGAATGAGTGGGTGTATAAGTGTCTGAATGGATGATTTAGTACGTGCGTGACTGACTCTACAAGTGAGTGATTAAACTTATCTTACTGAATGCATGGGTTAGTGACTAAACTGTGTGAATGTCTGTATCCGTCTGTCTGTTGGTGTGTAAGTGGATGCATGGATTTGCGAATAGCTACATGAGTGTCTATATGGGTTATTGATTGGTTCTCTGAGTATCTATATGGGTGCCTGAGTGTTTATGTGGGTGGGGTGTGTGTGACTCTGTACATAGATGTGTAAGTGGGTGATTCACTGGGTGCATGATTTCAAGAGTGCATCTGTGATGGACTGCTTGGGTGTGTGAGTGTGTGTATGGGTGTGTTAGTGAGTGAATGTATATCTCAGTGGTACATGTGCGAGTAACTACATATGTAAAAGGCAGTATATATGTGTGTTAGAGTATTTAAATGGCTATAAGTGAGAGTGTGTGATTGTGAGAGTGGCTGTATGGATGCGTGTGTGCTTGTATCAGTTATTGTATAAGAGTGTAAGAATGTGCTAGTATTTGTATGAGTAAGTGAGCTTGTGTGTGTATAACTGTATAGGTGAGTAAATGGGCGTGTGATTAATTTTTTGCATGACTGCCTAGGTGTGTGAGTACCTCTATGGATGAGTGGCGGTGTGTGAGTGTTTATATAGGTGTATGAGTGCATATGATAGTCCTGTACTGAGTGACTGTAAGTATGAGTGACTGTATGGGTGAGTGAGTAGATGTGTGTGTGTAGACCTAAGAATCAGTGAGTGGGTATGTAGTTATTGGTATTGGAGTGTGTATGGTTTTGAGAATGGCAGTCTGTAATTTAGAGTGGGTGTATCAAAGGTTATATTAGGGTGTGAGAAGATGCATCAAATTATCACATGGATGATGTCATCAGTGATGTCATCAGTGATGTCATTTGAGATGTCATCAGTGATGTCATCAGTGATGTCACTGACCATGTCATGAGTGATGTAATATGTGACGTCATCAGCAGTGCATTGCGGGGTGCGCGAGTTATAGTTAGCTGAACTAACTATAACGGGGGAATTTCTATGGTTTTGTACGAGTGAAATGTCCAACTAACTATAACTGTCCCTAAAACCTATGGTTTTTTCAGTGAATATATATATATATATATTATCTACTGGCGGTCGCCAGTAGATAGTTATAGTTAGGACCTAGTTTCCATAGGAAAAGCGTTTTTTGTTTTCCCAATAACTTTAGCGCCGGTTGACAAATCATCGCAAAATTTTCAAAACTAGTGGGGCACTCCGGTCAGCTCCTGTCCTGAAAGTTTCAGGGTGATTCGGCAAGCGGGGGCCGAGAAAAAAAGGGGGTCCCAAAACGTGTTTTCTCCATGTTAATTCCCATAGGAAACTTTAGCCACGGCTACAGCCCAAACTGCTGAACGGAATTACACCAAATTTGGCAAAACGGTAGTGCTTGGTTCAGAAAGCGCCCTTTTTTTTAAATGTTGTAAATCCGTTCAGTAATTCCAGAGAAATTCAAAAAATAAGAGTCAAAAAATCAATTTCCCATATGAAACTTTATGCAAGGCTACAGCGAAACTACTGAACGGATTTACCCCAAATTTGGCAAAAAGGTACTGCTTGGCTCAGAAAGCGACCTTTTTAAAAATGGTGTAAATCCGTTCAGTAGTTACTGAAAAATCAAAAATAAAAGTTTCGATATTTAGAGGCACGGAGGATCCGCGAACCCTCCCGACCACGAGCTTTATTCTAATTGGCTGTCAACACTCCAAACCAGGAAGTGTTGGCAGCCATCTTGTGACTCGGTAGAACCGAATCACAAGAAATCAAAATAAAAAATGTGAAAAAAAGAAAAGGGGGCAGGGTAGAAACACCCTGACCCCCTAGGCCTGCTCAGGGGGCCCACAAGGACCCCCAGGGCCCAAAAAAGCATTTTTTTAAAAAAACAAAACGGGAAATTTGCGTAGGATCCGCGAATCCCGCCGTGAAGAAAAAAAAACTAAGCGCGGGCTACCGCGCTTCGTTAATATTTAGCCCCCGGGTGGGCCAGGTCCCAGGGGCATGTTCAACATAATTGTGGGGGCCCAGGGGGGCCCCCGCAGCCCCGGGGACCGCCACCCCCGGGGCTTTTCTGAAATATTTGCGGGGGGCACACAGCCCCCCCGCAGCCCCGGGGACCGCCACCCCCCCGGGGCTTGGTTTTTTTAATGTTGGGGGGGCCTCCAAGGCCCCCCCAAGCCTTGGGGTCCCCGGGGCTTTTGTCAAATAGTTGCGGGGGGCACACAGCCCCCCGCAGCCCCGGGGACCGCCACCCCCCGGGGCTTGTTTTAAAAAACAAAAATACCTGTGTGGGGGGGCTCAAGCCCCCCCACACGCCCCGGGGACCACCACCTCCCCGGGGCACTAAATATTTAAATATGTGGGTCTGTTACGGACCCCGAGAGCCCCGGGGACCACCACCTCCCCGGGGCTTTGAAACTGTTGGGAGGGGGGCCGGGCGGCCCTCCTCCTGGAGCCCGTGATGGCCCTGGGGACCGCCACCCCCCAGGGCCGGCTCTTGCAGTGTCCCGGGGTGCCCACCCCCGGGACACTGCTGTTTGCTATGGCTTTTGGAAGAGAGAGCAGGTTTCCTGCTCTCTCTTCCAAAATTCAAAGCAGATTGCTTTTCCACACGGGGAGCTGCATGTTAGCAGCTCCCCATGTGGAAAAGCAATGCCGGCTCCCGCAGGACGCGGGGAGCCGGCGGGACCGTGGGGGCATTGGGGCTCCCCCCACAGTCCCCAACGAGAGGCCAGGCCCCGGGGGATGGGGTCCCCAGTGCCAGAAGTGGCCACGGAGGGGGGCCACGCGGCCCCCCTCCCCCATAATATATATATATATTTTTTTAAAACACGCAAAGGCCGGCCCCGGGGGATGGGGTCCCCGGGGCCATAAATGGACTGAGGAGGGGGGCCACGCAGCCCCCCTCCAAATAAATAATAAAAAAAAAAAACACTGGCCATGCCCCGGGGGATGGGGTCCCCGGGGCCAAATATGGCCTCTGGAGGGGGGCCATGCGGCCCCATTCCATTTTTAAAAAAAATAAAAAAATAGGGGTCAGGCCCTGGGGGATGGAGTCCCCAGGGCCCATAAAATAGAAAAGGAAGGGGGGCCACACAGCTCCCCTTCTTAAAAATAAAAAAAAATTAAAAAAGACCGGCATCGCCAAGGCCCCGCCCCCTCCCAGCAACCCTCTGCAAACGCGCCCTGTGGCGCGTTTTAAGTTTGGGAATTAATTCCCCTTCAATACTGGGGGTCCCTGGGGGCCAACTAGCCCACCAGGTACCTCCAGTAAGCGCCACAGGGCTGCGTTGCAGAGAGGTGGTCCAGGCCACGCCCCTTTTTACACCTCTCTGCAACGCAGCTCTGTGGCACTTACTGGAGGTACCTGGTGGGCTAGCTGGACCCCAGGGACCCTCAGGATTGAAGGGGACTTTATCCCCCAACTTAAAACGCGCCACGGGGCGCGTTTGCACAGTGGTGAAGGGAGGGGGCGGGGCCTGAGGTGACATGTGTGCAAACATGCCCTGTGGTGCGTTTTAAGTTGGGGAATTAAGTCCCCTTCGATCCTGAGGGCCCCTGGGGGCCAACTAGCCCACCAGGTATCTCCAGTAAGCGCCACAGGCCTGTGTTGCAGAGAGGTGGTCCAGGCCACGCCCCTTTTTACACCTCTCTACAATGCAGCTCTGTGGCGCTTACTGGAGGTACCTCATGGGCTAGTTGGACCCCAGGGACCCTCAGGATTCAAGGGGACTTTATCCCCCAACTTAAAACAGCGCCACGGGCGCATTTGCACAGTGGTGAAGGGAGGGGGTGGGGCCTGAGGTGACATGTGTGCAAACACGCCCTGTGGCGCATTTTAATTTGGGGAATTAAGTCCCCTTCAATCCTGAGGGCCCCTGGCAGCCAACTAGCCCACCAGGTATCTCCAGTAAGTGCCACATGCCTGCGTTGCAGAGACGTGGTCCAGGCCACGCCCCTTTTTACACCTCTCTGCAACGCAGCTCTGTGGCGCTTACTGGAGGTACCTCGTGGGCTAGTTGGACCCCAGGGACCCTGAGGATTCAAGGGGACTTTATCCCCCAACTTAAAACGCGCCACGGGGCGCGTTTGCACAGTGGTGAAGGGAGGGGCCGGGGCCTGAGGTGACGTGTGTGGAAACACGCCCTGTGGTGCGTTTTAAGTTGGGGAATTAATACCCCTACAATCCTGAGGGCCCCTGGGGGCCAAGTAGGCCACCAGGTACCTCCAGTAAGCGCCACAGGCCTGCGTTGCAGAGAGGTGGTCCAGGCCATGCCCCTTTTTACACCTCTCTGCAAAGCAGCTCTGTGGCTCTTACTGGAGGTACCTAGTGGGCTAGTTGGACCCCAGGAACCCTCAGGATTCAAGGGGACTTAATCTCCCAACTTAAAACGGCCACAGGGCGTGTTTGCACACGTCACCCAAGGACCCCCTCCCTTCACCACTGTGCAAACGCGCTCCGTGGCGCGTTTTAAGAGGTAGTTTTAATCTCCCTGCCCTATTATGTACTAGGGCCTTACAGAGGAGGTCATGCTAATCACAGGGGTACCCCAACGCATAGTGTTCCCTAGTGTATGTAGGTGTTTTCACTGTATTCTAAGTGTCTTTTAGCATAGCACTGGCTCTAGGCCTGGTTAGTCAGAGTCAGTTACCACCAGTACCCGTCTGAAAAAGTTGTGGGCACAGGATGATTTTGCAACAAGGCCTCTTTCTGCTCCTCTGTTGGTTCTTTCTGCACATGTCTTGCTTCTTCCTGCTCTTTTCTTCGTCTTTGTGGACTTCTGTTGCTTCTTTCTGCATTTCTTTTGCTTCTTTCTGTGCGTTTTTTCTTCTTTCTTCACATGTCCTGCCTTTGTAGGCATAGTTAGAAATTAGCATTTAAAAAACCTTTGAAATTCACTGAAAAACCATAGGTTTCAGGCACGTTATAGTTAGAAATTAGCATTTAAAAAACCTTTGAAATTCACTGAAAAAACCATAGGTTTCAGGCACGTTATAGTTAGAAATTAGCATTTAAAAAACCTTAGAAATTCACTGAAAAACCATAGGTTTTAGGGACAGTTATAATTAGTTGGACATTTCACTCGTACAAAACCAGTGAAATTCCCCCGTTATAGTTAGTTCAGCTAACTATAACTCGTGCCCCCGCAATGCACTGCTGATGACGTCACATATTACATCACTCATGACATGGTCAGTGACATCACTGATGACATCACTGATGACATCTCAAATGACATCACTGATGACATCACTGATGACATCATCCATGTGATAATTTCATGCATCTTCTCACACCCTAATATAACCTTTGATACACCGACTCTAAATTACAGACTGCCATTCTCAAAACCATAGACACTCCAACACCAATAACTACATACCCACTCACTGATTCTTAGGTCTATACACACATCTACTCACTCACCCGTACAGTCACTCATACTTACGGTCACTCAGTACAGGACTATCATATGCACTCATACACCTATATAGTCACTGACACACCGCCACTCATCCATAGAGGTACTCACACACCTAGTCAGTCATGCAAATAATTAATCACACTCCCATTTACTCATCTATACAGTTATACACACACCAGCTCACTTACTCATACAAATACTAGCACATTCTTACACTCTTATACAATCACTGATACAAGCACACACTCATCCATACAGCCACTCTCACAATCACACACTCTCACTTATAGCCATTTAAATACTCCAACACACATATATACTGCCTTTCACATATGTAGTTAAACACACATGTACCACTGAGATATACATTCACTCACCAACACACCTATACACACACTCACCCACCCATACAGCCCTTCACAGATGCACTCTTGAAACCATGCACCCAGTAAATCACCCACTCACACATCTATGCACAGAGTCACACACACCCCACCCACACAAACACTCCAGGCACCCATACAGATACTCAGACAACCAATCAATAACCCATGTAGACACTCATGTAGCTATTCACAAGCCCATGCAGCCGCTTACACACCAACAGACAGACGGATACAGACATTCACACAGTTTAGTCACTAACCCATGCATTCAGTAAGATACGTTTAATCACTCACTTATAGAGTCAGTCACGCACCTACTAAATCATCCATTCAGACACTTATACACCCACTCATTCTTCAATACGCCTTTCCAAATATATATTAAACATATTTAAACTTTACAGAAACACACAGTCACTGGATGATGTCATCAGTGATGTCATTTGAGATGTCATCAGTAATGTCATCAGTGATGTCACTGACCATGTCATGAGTGATGTAATATGTGACGTCATCAGCAGTGCATTGCGGGGGCGTGAGTTATAGTTAGCTGAACTAATTATACCGGGGGAATTTCACTGGTTTTGTACTAGTGAAATGTCCAACTAACTATAACTGTCCCTTAAAACCTATGTTTTTTTCAGTGAATATATATATATATATATATATATATATATATATATATGCTGCTTACTTCGCCTGGTAGCACTCCTGTCCCAAAAAAGCTGGCGAACGCAGACCCAAGTATGCTGCAAATTGTTATTTATTCAGTGAACGCCCTGCACCACCGCCATTACGCGTTTCGGGCAACACAGTGCCCTTGATCACATGACGCGCATGTGGAGTGCTTCCCAATATTTAAAGTGACAGTGCATGTACGCAGTTTCTTACATCACAAGGCATAGACATAGAAAAAATCCACCATTGTTTCATTTATAAACAACTTATTAATCCCTTGCATAATGCTTGTAAAGGCAGCGATAAATAAATTAATGTTATCTGCCACTTTATAGCAATAAAAGCAACACATTTGGTAAAAACATTTAAAAACAATTATTATATGTTTCAAACATTTTAAGACCTGATCTTCTAGATGTCAAAAGTAAAGATTTTCCTCAGAATTTATTACGAGAAAATCCTTGATGTTTTGAATAATGCATATAAAAACAGTGACAAATGAATATTTATCTACCACTCTATAGCATTAAAAACAACTTTTATGGTAAAAACATTTAAGACAGTTGTTATATGTATCAAAACATTTTAAAACCAAAACTTTATGCTGTCATAAAAAAAGCTTTCTGAAAATTGAGAGCAGAACCTTGATATCTCAAATTTTACATAGGCATATGTGAATTCCATATCAGGTCTGAACATACCAGTGTGCAAAATTAGCAAAGGGAAAATGTAAATAAGACTGTCTCAAATGTTAATTCTGCCCAAGTGGGCCTAGGTTGTAGATATTTTCATTCATTGATATGCCAAAAGTGAATGTGCAAAACAGTGCTAATATTCCCATATAGTAGTCACAAACGTGACTTAGTAAAGTGCAAATGTGCAAAAAATAGAATTTTTTTAAAAACAATTGTCATAGATACAACAGCTAAATGGATCCAAGATCTTATTTAAAATCCCATTTAAAAGAAATTTATTTCAATCACAGACATGTGTAAAAATCCTCACTCGAATTCAAGCCCTGGGGTATTTTGCTGTCTAAATCCAAAATGTACCGTGTCTCAAGTTTTCGGAGCATGGCTTCCCGGTTACCACCTCGTTTCTGATGGTGGATCGTATCTATGACAAAGTATTTCAAATCGTCTAACTTGCTGTCATGATACTCTTTAAAATGCCGGGCAACTGGGTAAGTAACATCCATATTCGTGATTGCTCTCAGGTGCTGGAGTACTCGTTTATGCACCTGCAGTTTTGTACTTCCTACATATTGCAGGTTACATGAGCACTCCAGCACATAAACTGCATATTCCGTTTTGCAGTTGAGACTTTTATTAATTGGTACTGGTTTGGGTTTGAAAGGTGTAATATAGCTTGTCTTATTAACTCCGTACTTACATGCTTTGCATGTATTGCAACGTGTAAAGCCATTCCTGGGGCTCAACCATGTTTTGGCCACCCTCACTTCCGGACTACTTTTTACTAAGGCATTACTCATCGATTGTGCCTTCCTAAAAGTTATATAAGGCGATTTAGTAGTCTGGCTGCTCAAAACAGAGTCACTCCTTATCAATGCCCAGTTTTTGTTAACGGTCTTGCGAATGGCTTTGTGTTGTAGGCTGTAGGTTAGAATCAATCTAGTGGCTGGCTCATTATGTGTGATGGATGATTTGTCGCGTATTCTGAGTGTTTTAGATTGATCAAGATTAATAGTTTTTTTCATAGCAACCTCTAGCTTTTTCTCTGAGTAGCCCCTCTCCAGGAACCTCTCCTTGCTTTGCAATTGTGCTATTCTACACTCACTGTCACTGCTGCATATTCTGCGAATGCGAAGCATCTCCCCGTAGGGGATGCTGTTGATAAGATGGGCAGGGTGATGACTCGTGGCATGTAATATCGTGTTGCCCGCAGTCATTTTCCTATGTAATCTAGTTTCCACCTTGTTCTCAACAATATATACCTCCACATCTAGAAAACACATGCAGTTTCTGCTCATTTGTGCTGTGAAATTAAGATTAAAGTTATTACAGTTGATACAATTCACAAATTCTTGAGCACCCTCCTCAGTACCTCTCCAGATCAAAAAAATGTCATCAATAAATCTGTACCAACATAAAACATGATTTGTTAAAATTTCCCTATATTCAACCCTCAGGACCTGTTCCTCCCAGAACCCCATATGGAGACTGGCATAACTGGGAGAAAAACAGGCCCCCATGGCTACACCTCTGACTTGATTATAAATCTGGTTGTTGAATAAAAAGAAGTTATTTTCAAGACAAGTTAAAATCATGGCAGATAACATTCTATTAAACATATTTAAACTTTACAGAAACACACAGTCACTGGATGATGTCATCAGTGATGTCATTTGAGATGTCATCAGTAATGTCATCAGTGATGTCACTGACCATGTCATGAGTGATGTAATATGTGACGTCATCAGCAGTGCATTGCGGGGGCGCGAGTTATAGTTAGCTGAACTAATTATACCGGGGGAATTTCACTGGTTTTGTACGAGTGAAATGTCCAACTAACTATAACTGTCCCTAAAACCTATGTTTTTTTCAGTGAATATATATATATATATATATATATATATATATATATATATATTACCTACTGGCGGTCGCCAGTAGGTAGTTATAGTTAGGACCTTGTTTCTATTCAAATAGCATTTTTTCCTTTGCCAATATCTTTGGCACCGTTTGACGAATCTTCGCGAAATATTCAAAACTAGTAGGGCGCTCCGGTCAGCTCCTGTCTTGAAAGTTTCGGGGTGATTCGTGAAGCGGGGGCCGAGAAAAAAAGGGGGGTCCCAAAACGCGTTTTCCCCATGTTAATTTCCATAGGAAACTTTAGACAAAGCTACAGCCCGAACTGCTGAACGGAATTACACCAAATCTGGCAGCCCTATTTTTTAAATGGTGTAAATCCGTTCAGTAGTTCCTGAGAAATTAGAAAAAGAAAAATATCGATATCTGAGCACCGAGGAGGAATCGCGACTCCTCCCGGGCACGAGCTTCACTCTGATTGGCTGCCAACACTCCAAACCAGGAAGTGATGGCAGCCATCTTGTTACTCAACAGAGTCACAAGAAAACAGTGAAAAAGAGGTTAAAAAACAAGAAAAGGGGGCAGGGTAGAAACACCCTGACCCCCTAGGCTGCCAAAAAAAGCATTTAAAAAAAAAAAAATCGGCCGAATTCACGCTGGGTGCGCGAATCCGGACGACACAATAAAAAAAAAACAAAGCGCGTGCTCCCGCGCTTCGTTGTATTTAGGCCCCCGGGTGGGCCAGGTCCCGGGGGCATGTCAAATTATGTCCCGGGGGCCCGCGGGGGCCCCCGCAGCCCCGGGGACCACCACCTCCCCGGGGCTTTATTTATGATGTGGGGGGGCACGTGGCCCCCGCAGCCTCAGCCCCCACCTCCCCGGGGCATTATGTTAAATGAGGTGGGGGGGCCTCGTGGGCCCCCCATGCCCCAGGGACTGCCACCTCCCAGGGGCATTATGAAATAAGTGTGGGGGGGCCTCGCGGGCCCCCCAAATCCCGGGGACTGCCACCTCCCTGGGGCTGTACTAAATAATGTGTGTGGGGGGCTCAAGCCCCCCACACTGCCCC
This sequence comes from Calotriton arnoldi, assembly GCA_963921515.1. Classification (NCBI taxonomy): domain Eukaryota; kingdom Metazoa; phylum Chordata; class Amphibia; order Caudata; family Salamandridae; genus Calotriton; species Calotriton arnoldi. The sequence goes on along the minus strand of CAWUFW010005356.1, from coordinate 1,023,672 downwards.
GTGGACCACCACCTCCCCGGGGCACTTTGTATTTAAATACGGGGGTCCGTTACGGACCCCCGGGGCTTTGCAAACATTGGGGGGGCATGCAGCCCCCCTCCTGGAGCCCTTGATGGCCCTAGGGACCGCCACCCCCCAGGGCCGGCTCCTCCAATGTCCCGGGGTGCTCACCCCAGGGACATTGCTGTTTGCTATGGCAGGGCGGGAGCAAACTCTGATTTGGTTTTTGGCAGCGAGAGCAGGAAACCTGCTCTCGCTTCCAACAACTGAAGCAGAATTGCTTTTGCACAAGGGGAGCTGCATGTCAGCAGGTCCCCTTGTGCCAAATCAATGCCGGCTCCCACAGGAGGCAGGGAGCCGGCAGGATCGTGGGGGCATTGGGGCTCCCCCCACAGTCCCCAACACAAAGGGCCGGCCCTGGGGGATAGGGTCCCTGGGGCCAGAAGTGGCCCAGGAGGTGGGGCGATGAGATCCTCTTGTGTCCTGAGGACCTCAGGACACAAGTGGGATTCATCCTCCAAGCAGCAGTGCACCAGAAGCCGCGTTTGCAGAGTGGTGTAAAAAGGGGCGTGGCCTCGGACCACCTCTCTGCAACTCAGCTCTGTGGTGCTTACTGGAGGTACCTGGTGGGCTAGTTGGCCCCCAGGGACCCTCAGGATTCAAGGGGACTTAATCCCCCAAGTTACAACGTGCCAGGGGGAGCGTTTGCACAGTGGTGTAGGGAGGGGGGCGGGGCCTGATATAACAAGTGTGCAAACGCGCCCCCTGGCGTGTTGTAAATTGGGGGATTAAGTCCCCTTCAATCCTGAGGGTCCCTGGGGGCCAACTAGCCCACCAGGCTCCTCCAGTATGCGCCACAGAGCTGTGTTGCAGAGAGGTAAACGAGGCCACATCCCTTTTTAGACCACTCTGCAAACATGCCTCTTGGCACACTGGTGGTGGGGCGATGAGGTCCTCTTGTGTCCTGAGGACCTCAGGACACAAGTGGACTTCATCCCACGAGCAGCAGTGCACCAAGAGGCGCGTTTGCAGAGTGGTGTAAAAAGGGGGCGTGGCCTCGGACCACCTCTCTGCAATCCAGCTGTGTGGCACTTACTGGAGGTACCTGGTGGGCTAGTTGGCCCCAGGGACCCTCAGTATTAAAGAGGACTTAATCCCCCAACTTAGAACGTGCCAGGGGGCGCGTTTGCAGAGTGGTGGAGAAAGTGAGCGTGGCCTTTGTCCACCTCACAGCAATCCCCCTGTGTGGGGCTTACTGGAGGTAAGAGGTAGGCTAGTTGGCCCCTAAAGGATCCCCAGCAGCGAACGGGACTTCAATCCCCATCCAAGAGCGCGCCAGGGAGCGGGTTTGTAGAGTGGTGGGCAAAGGGGGCGTGGCCTGCTCTTCGAACTTGGCAATGCTGCTGTGTGGGGCTTACTGGAGGTAATTGGAGGGGTAGTTGGCCCCCAAGGATGTCCTTGGGGGCCAACTACCCCTCTTGCTACCTCCAGTAAGTCCCACACAGTGGGATTGCTAAGACGTCTTCGGAGGCCATGCCCCCCTTTCTCCACCATTCTGCAAACGCGCCTCCTGGCAGACTACGGGATGGGGGATAAAGTCCAATTTACTCCTGAGGGACTTTGGGGTCCAAGAAACCCGACTGGTACCTCCTGTAAGCCCTACGCACCGGAATTCCTGAGCGCTGGTCGGAGGCCCAGCACCCTTTCTCCACCACTCTGCAAACGCGACTACTAGTTAAAGAAGTGTTTGCAATGTAATAGGTTTCGCATTTGCGAGAATTAGAGCTATTGGCGTTGTAAATTCAAAAGTTTTTTACTAATGTTTTTTGGAGTGGAGAGAATGTACGTTGTGTGTAGTGGAATTATGTGGTATGTTGTGCAGTGAAATTATGTGGATAGAAAGTATGTGGTATTCAGTGTATAGGAATGATGTAGAGTGGGATTATGTGTTATGGAGAGTAATTATGTGGTATGGTAGTCTGTGTTGTGGAGTGGTAACCTCAGATTTAGTCTTCCTCGTTTCCATAGAAGCTCAATTATGAACTCAGTGAGACAAAAAAGATGGAATCACTGAGGAGCACTTGTGGACCTAGTCAGAGGTATGAGCAGGGCCACTGGAATTATGTGACTGTTTGGCTGCACCGACTTTCGCACAATTATACATTTTCTGCATTAGCCACATAATTCATCATCTGCACCCTAATCTGCAGATTTGAACAAAAAGCCTTGTTTCCAGCTGAAACGGGTCAAACGTTACCAAAAATGCAGCGACAAGTGTTACAGCGTGGTGGAAGGCCCTTTGCAAACCTAGAATGGTCACCTGTTACTTATTGCTAAATGTGGGTGTTAAATTGGTACTAATGGTGTGCAAGCCACTCTTGATTCCCTCTGCGCCTCTCTTGCCTCTTTCTGCATTTCTGTTGCTTCTTTCTGCACATTTCTTTCTTTTTCTGCACTTCTCTTGACCTCATTCTGCAAATCTCTTGTACTTTCTGCACCTCTCTTCCCTCTTTCTGCACGTCTGTTGCCTCTTTCTGCACCTCATTTGCTTCTTTCTGCACCCGTGTTGTCTCTTTCTGCACTCGTCTTCCCTCTTTCTGTACCTTTCCTGCCTGTTTTTGCATCTCACTTGCCTCTTTCTGCACTTTTCTTCCTTCTTTCTACACCTCTGTTGCTTCTTTCAGCAATTCTCTTGCCTCTTTGTGTACTTCTCTTGCCTGTTTCTGCACCTCTCTTGCCTCTTTTTGCACCTCTGTTGGCTCTTTCTGCACCTCACTTGCTCCTTTCTACACTTCTCTTGCCTCTTTCTGCACCCATGTTGCTTCAGTCTGCACTTTCCATGCTTCTTTCTGCACCTGTCTTGCTTCTTTCTGCACCCCTGTTGTCTCGTTATGTACCTCTGTTGCCTCTTTCTGCACTTTTCTTGCCTTTTTCAGCACCTCTCTTCCCTCTTTCTGCACGTCTGTTGCCTCTTTCTGCACCTCATTTGCTTCTTTCTGCACCCCTGTTGTCTCTTTCTGCACTCGTCTTCCCTCTTTCTGTACCTTTCCTGCCTGTTTTTGCATCTCACTTGCCTCTTTCTGCACTTTTCTTGCTTCTTTCTACACCTCTGTTGCTTCTTTCAACAATTCTCTTGCCTCTTTGTGTACTTCTCTTGCCTGTTTCTGCAGCTCTCTTGCCTCTTTTTGCACCTCTGTTGGCTCTTTCTGCACCTCACTTGCTCCTTTCTACACTTCTCTTGCCTCTTTCTGCAATCCTGTTGCTTCATTCTGCACTTTCCATGCTTCTTTCTGCACCAGCCTTGCTTCTTTCTGCACCCCTGTTGTCTCTTTATGTACCTCTTTTGCCTCTTTCTGCACTTTTCTTGCCTTTTTTTGCATCTCTCTTCCCTCTTTCTGCACGTCTGTTGCCTCTTTCTGCACCTCATTTGCTTCTTTCTGCACCCCTGTTGTCTCTTTCTGCACTCGTCTTCCCTCTTTCTGTACCTTTCCTGCCTGGTTTTGCATCTCACTTGCCTCTTTCTGCACTTTTCTTGCTTCTTTCTACACCTCTGTTGCTTCTTTCAGCAATTCTCTTGCCTCTTTGTGTGCTTCTCTTGCCTGTTTCTGCACCTCTCTTGCCTCTTTTTGCACCTCTGTTGGCTCTTTCTGCACCTCACTTGCTCCTTTCTACACTTCTCTTGCCTCTTTCTGCACCCTGTTGCTTCATTCTGCACTTTCCATGCTTCTTTCTGCACCCCTGTTGTCTCTTTATGTACCTCTTTTGCCTCTTTCTGCACTTTTCTTGCCTTTTTCTGCACCTCTCTTCCCTCTTTCTGCACGTCTGTTGCCTCTTTCTGCACCTCATTTGCTTCTTTCTGCACCCCTGTTGTCTCTTTCTGCACCCGTCTTCCCTCTTTCTGTACCTTTCCTGCCTGTTTTTGCATCTCACTTGCCTCTTTCTGCACTTTTCTTGCTTCTTTCTACAGCTCTGTTGCTTCTTTCAGCAATTCTCTTGCCTCTTTGTGCACTTCTCTTGCCTGTTTCTGCACCTCTCTTGCCTCTTTTGCACCTCTGTTGGCTCTTTCTGCACCTCACTTGCTCCTTTCTACACTTCTCTTGCCTCTTTCTGCATGCCTGTTGCTTCATTCTGCACTTTCCATGCTTCTTTCTGCACCTGTCTTGCTTCTTTCTGCACCCTGTTGTCTCTTTATGTACCTCTTTTGCCTCTTTCTGCACTTTTCTTGCCTTTTTCTGCACCTCTCTTCCCTCTTTCTGCATGTCTGTTGCCTCTTTTTGCACCTCATTTGCTTCTTTCTGCACCCCTGTTGTCTCTTTCTGCACTTGTCTTCCCTCTTTCTGTTCTTTTTCTGCCTGTTTTTGCATCTCACTTGCCTCTTTCTGCACTTTTCGTGCTTCTTTCTACACCTCTGTTGCTTCTTTCAGCAATTCTCTTCCCTCTTTGTGCACTTCTTTTGCCTGTTTCTGCACCTCTCTTGCCTCTTTTTGCACCTCTGTTGGCTCTTTCTGCACCTCACTTGCTCCTTTCTACACTCCTCTTGCCTCTTTCTGCACGCCTGTTGCTTCATTCTGCACTTTCCATGCTTCTTTCTGCACCTGTCTTGCTTCTTTCTGCACCCCTGTTGTCTCTTTATGTACCTCTTTTGCCTCTTTCTGCACTTTTCTTGCCTTTTTCTGCACCTCTCTTCCCTCTTTCTGCACGTGTGTTGCCTCTTTCTTCACCCCATTTGCTTCTTTCTGCACCCCTGTTGTCTCTTTCTGCACTCGTCTTCCCTCTTTCTGTACCTTTCCTGCCTGTTTTTACATCTCACTTGCCTCTTTCTTCACTTTTCTTGCTTCTTTGTACACCTCTGTTGCTTCTTTCAGCAATTCTCTTGCCTCTTTGTGCACTTCTCTTGCCTGTTTCTGCACCTCTCTTGCCTCTTTTTGCACCTCTGCTGGCTCTTTCTGCACCTCACTTGCTCCTTTCTACACATCTCTTGCCTCTTTCTGCACCCCTGTTGCTTCATTCTGCACTTTCCATGCTTCTTTCTGCACCTATCTTGCTTCTTTCTGCACCTCTGTTGTCTCTTTATGTACCTCTTTTGTCTCTTTCTGCACTTTTCTTGCCTTTTTCTGCAGTTCTCTTGCCTCTTTCTGCACCTCTGTTGCTTCTTTCTGCACTTCTCTTGCCTCTTTCTGCACCCTGTTGCTTCATTCTGCACTTTGTATGCTTCTTTCTGCATCTGTCTTGCTTCTTTCTGCAACCCTGTTCTCTCTTTCTGTACTCGTCTTCCCTCTTTCTGTGCCTTTTTTGCCTGTTTCTGCATCTCACTTGCCTTTTTCTGCACTTTTCTTGCTTCTTTGTACACCTCTGTTGCTTCTTTCAGCAATTCTCTTGCCTCTTTGTGCACTTCTCTTGCCTGTTTCTGCACCTCTCTTGCCTCTTTTTGCACCTCTGCTGGCTCTTTCTGCACCTCACTTGCTCCTTTCTACACTTCTCTTGCCTCTTTCTGCACCCCTGTTGCTTCATTCTGCACTTTCCATGCTTCGTTCTGCACCTATCTTGCTTCTTTCTGCACCTCTGTTGTCTCTTTATGTACCTCTTTTGTCTCTTTCTGCACTTTTCTTGCCTTTTTCTGCAGTTCTCTTGCCTCTTTCTGCACCTCTGTTGCTTCTTTCTGCACTTCTCTTGCCTCTTTCTGCACCCCTGTTGCTTCATTCTGCACTTTGTATGCTTCTTTCTGCATCTGTCTTGCTTCTTTCTGCAACCCTGTTCTCTCTTTCTGTACTCGTCTTCCCTCTTTCTGTGCCTTTTTTGCCTGTTTCTGCATCTCACTTGCCTCTTTCTGCACTTTTCTTGCTTCTTTGTACACCTCTGTTGCTTCTTTCAGCAATTCTCTTGCCTCTTTGTGCACTTCTCTTGCCTGGTTCTGCACCTCTCTTGCCTCTTTTTGCACCTCTGCTGGCTCTTTCTGCACCTCACTTGCTTCTTTCTACACCTCTGTTGCTTGTTTCTGCACCCGTCTTCCCTCTTTGTGCAAATCTCTAGCCTCTTTCTACACCTCTCTTCCCTCTTTCTGCACCACTCTTGCCTTCTTTGTACCTCTGTTGCTTCTTTCTGCACTTCTCTTGACTCTTTCTGCACTCCTCATGCCTCCTTTTGCACCTCTGTTGCTTCTTTCTGCACTTCTCTTGGTTCTTTCTGCACTGCTCTTGCCTCTTTCTGCATCCCTCTTGCCTCTTTGAGCACCTCATTTGCTTCTTTCTGCACCCCTGCTGTCTCTTTCTGCACTTGTCTTCCCTCTTTCTGTACTTTTTCTGCCTGTTTTTGCATCTCACTTGCCTCTTTCTGCACTTTTCGTGCTTCTTTCTACACCTCTGTTGCTTCTTTCAGCAATTCTCTTCCCTCTTTGTGCACTTCTTTTGCCTGTTTCTGCGCCTCTCTTGCCTCTTTTTGCACCTCTGTTGGCTCTTTCTGCACCTCACTTGCTCCTTTCTACACTCCTCTTGCCTCTTTCTGCATGCCTGTTGCTTCATTCTGCACTTTCCATGCTTCTTTCTGCACCTGTCTTGCTTCTTTCTGCACCCCTGTTGTCTCTTTATGTACCTCTTTTGCCTCTTTCTGCACTTTTCTTGCCTTTTTCTGCACCTCTCTTCCCTCTTTCTGCACGTCTGTTGCCTCTTTCTTCACCCCATTTGCTTCTTTCTGCACCCCTGTTGTCTCTTTCTGCACTCGTCTTCCCTCTTTCTGTACCTTTCCTGCCTGTTTTTACATCTCACTTGCCTCTTTCTTCACTTTTCTTGCTTCTTTGTACACCTCTGTTGCTTCTTTCAGCAATTCTCTTGCCTCTTTCTGCACTTCTCTTGCCTGTTTCTGCACCTCTCTTGCCTCTTTTTGCACCTCTGCTGGCTCTTTCTGCACCTCACTTGCTCCTTTCTACACTTCTCTTGCCTCTTTCTGCACCCCTGTTGCTTCATTCTGCACTTTCCATGCTTCTTTCTGCACCTATCTTGCTTCTTTCTGCACCTCTGTTGTCTCTTTATGTACCTCTTTTGTCTCTTTCTGCACTTTTCTTGCCTTTTTCTGCAGTTCTCTTGCCTCTTTCTGCACCTCTGTTGCTTCTTTCTGCACTTCTCTTGCCTCTTTCTGCACCCCCGTTGCTTCATTCTGCACTTTGTATGCTTCTTTCTGCATCTGTCTTGCTTCTTTCTGCAACCCTGTTCTCTCTTTCTGTACTCGTCTTCCCTCTTTCTGTGCCTTTTTTGCCTGTTTCTGCATCTCACTTGCCTCTTTCTGCACTTTTCTTGCTTCTTTGTACACCTCTGTTGCTTCTTTCAGCAATTCTCTTGCCTCTTTGTGCACTTCTCTTGCCTGGTTCTGCACCTCTCTTGCCTCTTTTGCACCTCTGCTGGCTCTTTCTGCACCTCACTTGCTTCTTTCTACACCTCTGTTGCTTGTTTCTGCACCCGTCTTGCCTCTTTGTGCAAATCTCTAGCCTCTTTCTGCACGTCTCTTCCCTCTTTCTGCACCACTCTTGCCTTCTTTGTACCTCTGTTGCTTCTTTCTGCACTTCTCTTGACTCTTTCTGCACTCCTCATGCCTCCTTTTGCACCTCTGTTGCTTCTTTCTGCACTTCTCTTGGTTCTTTCTGCACTGCTCTTGCCTCTTTCTGCATCCCTCTTGCCTCTTTGAGCACCTCTTTTGCTTCTTTCTGCACTTCTGTCTCCTCTTTCTGCACCTCTCCTGCCTCTTTCTGCACCTCTGATGCTTCTTTCTGCACTTCTATTGCCTCTTTCTGCACCTCTCTTGCTACTTTCTGCAGCTGGCTTGCCTCTTTCGGCACCTCTGTTGCTTTTTCTGCACCTCTCGACTCTTTCAGCACCTCTGTTACTTCTTTCTGCACTTCTCTTCCTTCTTTCTGCATCTCTCTTGCTACTTTCTGCACCTCACTTGCCTCTTTCAGCACCTCTGTTGCTTTTTTCTAAAGATCTCTTGCCTCTTTCTGCACCTCACTTGCCTCTTTCAGCACCTCTGTTGCTTTTTTCTGCAGATCTCTTGCCTCTTTTTGCACCCCTCTTTTCTCCTTCTGCACCTCTCTTGCTTCTTTCTGTACCCCTGTTCCCTCTTTCTGCACCTTTCATGCCTGTTTCTGCATCTCTCTTGCCTCTTTCTGTACCTCTGTTGCCTCTTTCTGCACTTTTCTTGCCTCTTTCTGCACCTCTTTTGCCTCTTTCTGCTCCTCTGCTGCTTCTTTCTGCACTTCCATTGCCTCTTTCTGCACTTCTCTTGCTTCTTCCTGCACCTCAATTGCCTCTTTCAGCACATCTGTTGCTTTTTTGCAGATCTCTTGCCCCTTTCTGCACCTCACTTGCCTCTTTCAGCACCTCTGTTGCTTTTTCTGTAGATTTCTTGCCTCTTTCTGCACCCCTCCTTTCTCTTTCTGCACCTCTCTTGCCTCTATCTGCACCCTTGTTCCCTCTTTCTGCACCTTTTCTGCCTGTTTCTGCACCTTTCTTGCCTCTTTCTGTACCTCTGTTGCCTCTTTCTGCACTTCTCTTGCTCTTTCTGCACCCTTTGTGCCTCTTTCAGCACCTCTGTTACTTCTTTCTGCACTTCTCTTCCTTCTTTCTGCACCCCTCCTGCCTCTTTCTGTACCTCTCTTGCCTCTTTGTGCACCTCTCCTCCTCTTTTCTTCACCCCTTTCCTTCTCTCTCCACCTCTCTTCCCTCTTTCTATACCTCTTTTGGTTCTTTCTGCACTGCTCTTGCTTCTATCTGCACCTTACTTGCCTCTTTCTGCACTTCTCTTGCTTCTTTCTACACCTCTGTTGCTTCTTTCAGCAATTCTCTTGCCTCAATCTGCACTTCTCTACCTTCTTTCTGCACCCCTCCTGCCTCTTTCCGTACCTCTCTAGCCTCTTTGTGCACCTCTCCTACCCTTTTCTGCACCTCTCTTGCCTCTTTCTACACCTCTGTTGGTTCTTTCTGCACTGCTCTTGCTTCTTTCTGCACCTCACTTGCCTCTTTCTGCACTTCACTTGATTTTTTCTGCACCTCTCTTGCCTCTTTTTGCACCTCTGTTGGCTCTTTCTGCACCTCACTTGCTCCTTTCTACACTCCTCTTGCCTCTTTCTGCACCCCTGTTGCTTCATTCTGCACTTTCCATGCTTCTTTCTGCACCCCTGTTGTCTCTTTATGTACCTCTTTTGCCTCTTTCTGCACTTTTCTTGCCTTTTTCTGCACCTCTCTTCCCTCTTTCTGCACGTCTGTTGCCTCTTTCTGCACCTCATTTGCTTCTTTCTGCACCCCTGTTGTCTCTTTCTGCACCCGTCTTCCCTCTTTCTGTACCTTTCCTGCCTGTTTTTGCATCTCACTTGCCTCTTTCTGCACTTTTCTTGCTTCTTTCTACAGCTCTGTTGCTTCTTTCAGCAATTCTCTTGCCTCTTTGTGCACTTCTCTTGCCTGTTTCTGCACCTCTCTTGCCTCTTTTTGCACCTCTGTTGGCTCTTTCTGCACCTCACTTGCTCCTTTCTACACTTCTCTTGCCTCTTTCTGCATGCCTGTTGCTTCATTCTGCACTTTCCATGCTTCTTTCTGCACCTGTCTTGCTTCTTTCTGCACCCCTGTTGTCTCTTTATGTACCTCTTTTGCCTCTTTCTGCACTTTTCTTGCCTTTTTCTGCACCTCTCTTCCCTCTTTCTGCACGTCTGTTGCCTCTTTTTGCACCTCATTTGCTTCTTTCTGCACCCCTGTTGTCTCTTTCTGCACTTGTCTTCCCTCTTTCTGTACTTTTTCTGCCTGTTTTTGCATCTCACTTGCCTCTTTCTGCACTTTTCGTGCTTCTTTCTACACCTCTGTTGCTTCTTTCAGCAATTCTCTTCCCTCTTTGTGCACTTCTCTTGCCTGTTTCTGCACCTCTTTAGCCTCTTTTTGCACCTCTGTTGGCTCTTTCTGCACCTCACTTGCTCCTTTCTACACTCCTCTTGCCTCTTTCTGCACGCCTGTTGCTTCATTCTGCACTTTCCATGCTTCTTTCTGCACCTGTCTTGCTTCTTTCTGCACCCCTGTTGTCTCTTTATGTACCTCTTTTGCCTCTTTCTGCACTTTTCTTGCCTTTTTCTGCACCTCTCTTCCCTCTTTCTGCACGTCTGTTGCCTCTTTCTTCATCCCATTTGCTTCTTTCTGCACCCTTGTTGTCTCTTTCTGCACTCGTCTTCCCTCTTTCTGTACCTTTCCTGCCTGTTTTTACATCTCACTTGCCTCTTTCTTCACTTTTCTTGCTTCTTTGTACACCTCTGTTGCTTCTTTCAGCAATTCTATTGCCTCTTTGTGCACTTCTCTTGCCTGTGTCTGCACCTCTCTTGCCTCTTTTTGCACCTCTGCTGGCTCTTTCTGCACCTCACTTGCTCCTTTCTACACTTCTCTTGCCTCTTTCTGCACCCCTGTTGCTTCATTCTGCACTTTCCATGCTTCTTTCTGCACCTATCTTGCTTCTTTCTGCACCTCTGTTGTCTCTTTATGTACCTCTTTTGTCTCTTTCTGCACTTTTCTTGCCTTTTTCTGCAGTTCTCTTGCCTCTTTCTGCACCTCTGTTGCTTCTTTCTGCACTTCTCTTGCCTCTTTCTGCACCCCTGTTGCTTCATTCTACACTTTGTATGCTTCTTTCTGCATCTGTCTTGCTTCTTTCTGCAACCCTGTTCTCTCTTTCTGTACTCGTCTTCCCTCTTTCTGTGCCTTTCTTGCCTGTTTCTGCATCTCACTTGCCTCTTTCTACACTTTTCTTGCTTCTTTGTACACCTCTGTTGCTTCTTTCAGCAATTCTCTTGCCTCTTTGTGCACTTCTCTTGCCTGGTTCTGCACCTCTCTTGCCTCTTTTTGCACCTCTGCTGGCTCTTTCTGCACCTCACTTGCTTCTTTCTACACCTCTGTTGCTTGTTTCTGCACCCGTCTTCCCTCTTTGTGCAAATCTCTAGCCTCTTTCTACACCTCTCTTCCCTCTTTCTGCACCACTCTTGCCTTCTTTGTACCTCTGTTGCTTCTTTCTGCACTTCTCTTGACTCTTTCTGCACTCCTCATGCCTCCTTTTGCACCTCTGTTGCTTCTTTCTGCACTTCTCTTGGTTCTTTCTGCACTGCTCTTGCCTCTTTCTGCATCCCTCTTGCCTCTTTGAGCACCTCTTTTGCTTCTTTCTGCACTTCTGTCTCCTCTTTCTGCACCTCTCCTGCCTCTTTCTGCACCTCTGATGCTTCTTTCTGCACTTCTATTGCCTCTTTCTGCACCTCTCTTGCTACTTTCTGCAGCTGGCTTGCCTCTTTCGGTACCTCTGTTGCTTTTTTCTGCACCTCTCGACTCTTTCAGCACCTCTGTTACTTCTTTCTGCACTTCTCTTCCTTCTTTCTGCATCTCTCTTGCTACTTTCTGCACCTCACTTGCCTCTTTCAGCACCTCTGTTGCTTTTTTCTAAAGATCTCTTGCCTCTTTCTGCACCTCACTTGCCTCTTTCAGCACCTCTGTTGCTTTTTCTGCAGATCTCTTGCCTCTTTTGCACCCCTCTTTTCTCCTTCTGCACCTCTCTTGCTTCTTTCTGTACCCCTGTTCCCTCTTTCTGCACCTTTTATGCCTGTTTCTGCATCTCTCTTGCCTCTTTCTGTACCTCTGTTGCCTCTTTCTGCACTTTTCTTGCCTCTTTCTGCACCCCTTTGCCTCTTTCTGCTCCTTTGCTGCTTCTTTCTGCACTTCCATTGCCTCTTTCTGCACTTCTCTTGCTTCTTCCTGCACCTCAATTGCCTCTTTCAGCACGTCTGTTGCTTTTTTGCAGATCTCTTGCCCCTTTCTGCACCTCACTTGCCTCTTTCAGCACCTCTGTTGCTTTTTTCTGTAGATCTCTTGCCTCTTTCTGCACCCTCCTTTCTCTTTCTGCACCTCTCTTGCCTCTATCTGCACCCCTGTTCCCTCTTTCTGCACCTTTCCTGCCTGTTTCTGCACCTTTCTTGCCTCTTTCTGTATTGCTGTTGCCTCTTTCTGCACTTCTCTTGCTCTTTCTGCACCCTTTGCACCTCTTTCAGCACCTCTGTTACTTCTTTCTGCACTTCTCTTCCTTCTTTCTGCACCCCTCCTGCCTCTTTCTGTACCTCTCTTGCCTCTTTGTGCACCCCTCCTCCCTTTTTCTTCACCTCTTTCCTTCTCTCTCCACCCCTCTTCCCTCTTTCTATACCTCTTTTGGTTCTTTCTGCACTGCTCTTGCTTCTATCTGCACCTTACTTGCCTCTTTCTGCACTTCTCTTGCTTCTTTCTACACCTCTGTTGCTTCTTTCAGCAATCTCTCTTGCCTCAATCTGCACTTCTCTACCTTCTTTCTGCACCCCTCCTGCCTCTTTCCGTACCTCTCTAGCCTCTTTGTGCACCTCTCCTACCCTTTTCTGCACCCCTTTTGCCTCTTTTTACACCTCTGTTGGTTCTTTCTGCACTGCTCTTGCCTCTTTCTGCATGCCTGTTGCTTCATTCTGCACTTTCCATGCTTCTTTCTGCACCTGTCTTGCTTCTTTCTGCACCCCTGTTGTCTCTTTATGTACCTCTTTTGCCTCTTTCTGCACTTTTCTTGCCTTTTTCTGCACCTCTCTTCCCTCTTTCTGCACGTCTGTTGCCTCTTTCTTCACCCCATTTGCTTCTTTCTGCACCCCTGTTGTCTCTTTCTGCACTCGTCTTCCCTCTTTCTGTACCTTTCCTGCCTGTTTTTACATCTCACTTGCCTCTTTCTTCACTTTTCTTGCTTCTTTGTACACCTCTGTTGCTTCTTTCAGCAATTCTCTTGCCTCTTTCTGCACTTCTCTTGCCTGTTTCTGCACCTCTCTTGCCTCTTTTTGCACCTCTGCTGGCTCTTTCTGCACCTCACTTGCTCCTTTCTACACTTCTCTTGCCTCTTTCTGCACCCCTGTTGCTTCATTCTGCACTTTCCATGCTTCTTTCTGCACCTATCTTGCTTCTTTCTGCACCTCTGTTGTCTCTTTATGTACCTCTTTTGTCTCTTTCTGCACTTTTCTTGCCTTTTTCTGCAGTTCTCTTGCCTCTTTCTGCACCTCTGTTGCTTCTTTCTGCACTTCTCTTGCCTCTTTCTGCACCCCCGTTGCTTCATTCTGCACTTTGTATGCTTCTTTCTGCATCTGTCTTGCTTCTTTCTGCAACCCTGTTCTCTCTTTCTGTACTCGTCTTCCCTCTTTCTGTACCTTTTTGCCTGTTTCTGCATCTCACTTGCCTCTTTCTGCACTTTTCTTGCTTCTTTGTACACCTCTGTTGCTTCTTTCAGCAATTCTCTTGCCTCTTTGTGCACTTCTCTTGCCTGGTTCTGCACCTCTCTTGCCTCTTTTGCACCTCTGCTGGCTCTTTCTGCACCTCACTTGCTTCTTTCTACACCTCTGTTGCTTGTTTCTGCACCCGTCTTCCCTCTTTGTGCAAATCTCTAGCCTCTTTCTACACGTCTCTTCCCTCTTTCTGCACCACTCTTGCCTTCTTTGTACCTCTGTTGCTTCTTTCTGCACTTCTCTTGACTCTTTCTGCACTCCTCATGCCTCCTTTTGCACCTCTGTTGCTTCTTTCTGCACTTCTCTTGGTTCTTTCTGCACTGCTCTTGCCTCTTTCTGCATCCCTCTTGCCTCTTTGAGCACCTCTTTTGCTTCTTTCTGCACTTCTGTCTCCTCTTTCTGCACCTCTCCTGCCTCTTTCTGCACCTCTGATGCTTCTTTCTGCACTTCTATTGCCTCTTTCTGCACCTCTCTTGCTACTTTCTGCAGCTGGCTTGCCTCTTTCGGCACCTCTGTTGCTTTTTTCTGCACCTCTCGACTCTTTCAGCACCTCTGTTACTTCTTTCTGCACTTCTCTTCCTTCTTTCTGCATCTCTCTTGCTACTTTCTGCACCTCACTTGCCTCTTTCAGCACCTCTGTTGCTTTTTTCTAAAGATCTCTTGCCTCTTTCTGCACCTCACTTGCCTCTTTCAGCACCTCTGTTGCTTTTTTCTGCAGATCTCTTGCCTCTTTTTGCACCCCTCTTTTCTCCTTCTGCACCTCTCTTGCTTCTTTCTGTACCCCTGTTCCCTCTTTCTGCACCTTTTATGCCTGTTTCTGCATCTCTCTTGCCTCTTTCTGTACCTCTGTTGCCTCTTTCTGCACTTTTCTTGCCTCTTTCTGCACCCCTTTTGCCTCTTTCTGCTCCTCTGCTGCTTCTTTCTGCACTTCCATTGCCTCTTTCTGCACTTCTCTTGCTTCTTCCTGCACCTCAATTGCCTCTTTCAGCACGTCTGTTGCTTTTTTTGCAGATCTCTTGCCCCTTTCTGCACCTCACTTGCCTCTTTCAGCACCTCTGTTGCTTTTTTCTGTAGATTTCTTGCCTCTTTCTGCACCCCTCCTTTCTCTTTCTGCACCTCTCTTGCCTCTATCTGCACCCCTGTTCCCTCTTTCTGCACCTTTCCTGCCTGTTTCTGCACCTTTCTTGCCTCTTTCTGTACCTCTGTTGCCTCTTTCTGCACTTCTCTTGCTCTTTCTGCACCCTTTGCACCTCTTTCAGCACCTCTGTTACTTCTTTCTGCACTTCTCTTCCTTCTTTCTGCACCCTCCTGCCTCTTTCTGTACCTCTCTTGCCTCTTTGTGCACCCCTCCTCCCTTTTTCTTCACCCCTTTCCTTCTCTCTCCACCCCTCTTCCCTCTTTCTATACCTCTTTTGGTTCTTTCTGCACTGCTCTTGCTTCTATCTGCACCTTACTTGCCTCTTTCTGCACTTCTCTTGCTTCTTTCTACACCTCTGTTGCTTCTTTCAGCAATTCTCTTGCCTCAATCTGCACTTCTCTACCTTCTTTCTGCACCCCTCCTGCCTCTTTCCGTACCTCTCTAGCCTCTTTGTGCACCTCTCCTACCCTTTTCTGCACCCCTTTTGCCTCTTTTTACACCTCTGTTGGTTCTTTCTGCACTGCTCTTGCTTCTTTCTGCACCTCACTTGCCTCTTTCTGCACTTCACTTGATTTTTTCTGCACCTCTCTTGCCTCTTTTTGCACCTCTGTTGGCTCTTTCTGCACCTCACTTGCTCCTTTCTACACTCCTCTTGCCTCTTTCTGCACCCCTGTTGCTTCATTCTGCACTTTCCATGCTTCTTTCTGCACCCCTGTTGTCTCTTTATGTACCTCTTTTGCCTCTTTCTGCACTTTTCTTGCCTTTTTCTGCACCTCTCTTCCCTCTTTCTGCACGTCTGTTGCCTCTTTCTGCACCTCATTTGCTTCTTTCTGCACCCCTGTTGTCTCTTTCTGCACCCGTCTTCCCTCTTTCTGTACCTTTCCTGCCTGTTTTTGCATCTCACTTGCCTCTTTCTGCACTTTTCTTGCTTCTTTCTACAGCTCTGTTGCTTCTTTCAGCAATTCTCTTGCCTCTTTGTGCACTTCTCTTGCCTGTTTCTGCACCTCTCTTGCCTCTTTTTGCACCTCTGTTGGCTCTTTCTGCACCTCACTTGCTCCTTTCTACACTTCTCTTGCCTCTTTCTGCATGCCTGTTGCTTCATTCTGCACTTTCCATGCTTCTTTCTGCACCTGTCTTGCTTCTTTCTGCACCCCTGTTGTCTCTTTATGTACCTCTTTTGCCTCTTTCTGCACTTTTCTTGCCTTTTTCTGCACCTCTCTTCCCTCTTTCTGCACGTCTGTTGCCTCTTTTTGCACCTCATTTGCTTCTTTCTGCACCCCTGTTGTCTCTTTCTGCACTTGTCTTCCCTCTTTCTGTACTTTTTCTGCCTGTTTTTGCATCTCACTTGCCTCTTTCTGCACTTTTCGTGCTTCTTTCTACACCTCTGTTGCTTCTTTCAGCAATTCTCTTCCCTCTTTGTGCACTTCTTTTGCCTGTTTCTGCACCTCTTTAGCCTCTTTTTGCACCTCTGTTGGCTCTTTCTGCACCTCACTTGCTCCTTTCTACACTCCTCTTGCCTCTTTCTGCACGCCTGTTGCTTCATTCTGCACTTTCCATGCTTCTTTCTGCACCTGTCTTGCTTCTTTCTGCACCCCTGTTGTCTCTTTATGTACCTCTTTTGCCTCTTTCTGCACTTTTCTTGCCTTTTTCTGCACCTCTCTTCCCTCTTTCTGCACGTCTGTTGCCTCTTTCTTCATCCCATTTGCTTCTTTCTGCACCCTTGTTGTCTCTTTCTGCACTCGTCTTCCCTCTTTCTGTACCTTTCCTGCCTGTTTTTACATCTCACTTGCCTCTTTCTTCACTTTTCTTGCTTCTTTGTACACCTCTGTTGCTTCTTTCAGCAATTCTATTGCCTCTTTGTGCACTTCTCTTGCCTGTGTCTGCACCTCTCTTGCCTCTTTTGCACCTCTGCTGGCTCTTTCTGCACCTCACTTGCTCCTTTCTACACTTCTCTTGCCTCTTTCTGCACCCCTGTTGCTTCATTCTGCACTTTCCATGCTTCTTTCTGCACCTATCTTGCTTCTTTCTGCACCTCTGTTGTCTCTTTATGTACCTCTTTTGTCTCTTTCTGCACTTTTCTTGCCTTTTTCTGCAGTTCTCTTGCCTCTTTCTGCACCTCTGTTGCTTCTTTCTGCACTTCTCTTGCCTCTTTCTGCACCCCTGTTGCTTCATTCTACACTTTGTATGCTTCTTTCTGCATCTGTCTTGCTTCTTTCTGCAACCCTGTTCTCTCTTTCTGTACTCGTCTTCCCTCTTTCTGTGCCTTTCTTGCCTGTTTCTGCATCTCACTTGCCTCTTTCTACACTTTTCTTGCTTCTTTGTACACCTCTGTTGCTTCTTTCAGCAATTCTCTTGCCTCTTTGTGCACTTCTCTTGCCTGGTTCTGCACCTCTCTTGCCTCTTTTTGCACCTCTGCTGGCTCTTTCTGCACCTCACTTGCTTCTTTCTACACCTCTGTTGCTTGTTTCTGCACCCGTCTTCCCTCTTTGTGCAAATCTCTAGCCTCTTTCTACACTCTCTTCCCTCTTTCTGCACCACTCTTGCCTTCTTTGTACCTCTGTTGCTTCTTTCTGCACTTCTCTTGACTCTTTCTGCACTCCTCATGCCTCCTTTTGCACCTCTGTTGCTTCTTTCTGCACTTCTCTTGGTTCTTTCTGCACTGCTCTTGCCTCTTTCTGCATCCCTCTTGCCTCTTTGAGCACCTCTTTTGCTTCTTTCTGCACTTCTGTCTCCTCTTTCTGCACCTCTCCTGCCTCTTTCTGCACCTCTGATGCTTCTTTCTGCACTTCTATTGCCTCTTTCTGCACCTCTCTTGCTACTTTCTGCAGCTGGCTTGCCTCTTTCGGTACCTCTGTTGCTTTTTTCTGCACCTCTCGACTCTTTCAGCACCTCTGTTACTTCTTTCTGCACTTCTCTTCCTTCTTTCTGCATCTCTCTTGCTACTTTCTGCACCTCACTTGCCTCTTTCAGCACCTCTGTTGCTTTTTCTAAAGATCTCTTGCCTCTTTCTGCACCTCACTTGCCTCTTTCAGCACCTCTGTTGCTTTTTTCTGCAGATCTCTTGCCTCTTTTTGCACCCCTCTTTTCTCCTTCTGCACCTCTCTTGCTTCTTTCTGTACCCCTGTTCCCTCTTTCTGCACCTTTTATGCCTGTTTCTGCATCTCTCTTGCCTCTTTCTGTACCTCTGTTGCCTCTTTCTGCACTTTTCTTGCCTCTTTCTGCACCCCTTTTGCCTCTTTCTGCTCCTTTGCTGCTTCTTTCTGCACTTCCATTGCCTCTTTCTGCACTTCTCTTGCTTCTTCCTGCACCTCAATTGCCTCTTTCAGCACGTCTGTTGCTTTTTTTGCAGATCTCTTGCCCCTTTCTGCACCTCACTTGCCTCTTTCAGCACCTCTGTTGCTTTTTTCTGTAGATCTCTTGCCTCTTTCTGCACCCCTCCTTTCTCTTTCTGCACCTCTCTTGCCTCTATCTGCACCCCTGTTCCCTCTTTCTGCACCTTTCCTGCCTGTTTCTGCACCTTTCTTGCCTCTTTCTGTATTGCTGTTGCCTCTTTCTGCACTTCTCTTGCTCTTTCTGCACCCTTTGCACCTCTTTCAGCACCTCTGTTACTTCTTTCTGCACTTCTCTTCCTTCTTTCTGCACCCCTCCTGCCTCTTTCTGTACCTCTCTTGCCTCTTTGTGCACCCCTCCTCCCTTTTTCTTCACCCCTTTCCTTCTCTCTCCACCCCTCTTCCCTCTTTCTATACCTCTTTTGGTTCTTTCTGCACTGCTCTTGCTTCTATCTGCACCTTACTTGCCTCTTTCTGCACTTCTCTTGCTTCTTTCTACACCTCTGTTGCTTCTTTCAGCAATTCTCTTGCCTCAATCTGCACTTCTCTACCTTCTTTCTGCACCCCTCCTGCCTCTTTCCGTACCTCTCTAGCCTCTTTGTGCACCTCTCCTACCCTTTTCTGCACCCCTTTTGCCTCTTTTTACACCTCTGTTGGTTCTTTCTGCACTGCTCTTGCTTCTTTCTGCACCTCACTTGCCTCTTTCTGCACTTCACTTGCTTTTTTCTGCACCTCTCTTGCCTCTTTTGGCACCTCTGTTGCTTTTTTCTGCACTTCTCTTGCCTCCTTCTGCACCTCTTAGTTAGAGGTAGTTTTAATCCCCCTGCCCTATTATGTACTAGGGCCATACAGAGGAGGTCATACCAATCACAGGGGTACCCCAACCCATAGTGTGCCCTAGTGTATGTAGGTGTTTTCACTGTATTCTAAGTGTCTTTCAGCATAGCACTGGCTCCGGGCCTGGCTAGTCAGAGTCAGTTACCACCAGTACCCATCAGCAAAAAGTTGGGGGCACAGGATGGCTTTGCAACAAGGCCTCTTTCTGCTCATCTGTTGGTTCTTTGTGCACATCTCTTGCTTCTTTCTGCAGCTTTCTTCGTCTTTCTAGACTTCTGTTGCCTCTTTCTGCATTTCTCTTGCTTCTTTCTGCGCCTTTCTTCCTCTTTCTGCACATGTCCTACCTCTGTAGACATAGTTAGAAATTAGCATTTAAAAAACCTTTGAAATTCACTGAAAAAACCACAGGTTTCAGGGACGTTATAGCCAGAAATTAGCATTTAAAAAACCTTAGAAATTCACTGAAAAAACCACAGGTTTCAGGGACGTTATAGTTAGTTGGACATTTCACTCGTACAAAACCAGAGAAATTCGGCCGTTATAGTTAGTTCAGCTAACTATAACTCGCGCCCGCAATGCACTGCTGATGACGTCACATATTACATCATTCATGACATGGTCAGTGACATCACTGATGACATCACTGATGACATCTCAAATGACATCACTGATGACATCACTGATGACATCATCCACATGATAATCTGATGCACCTCCTCATACCCTAATATAACCTTTGATACACCCACTCTAAAATACAGACTACCATTTTCGAAACCATAGACACACCAATACCAGTTAGTACATACCCACTCACTAATTCCTAGGTCTACACACACATCCACTCATTCACCCATACAGACACTCATCCATAGTTACTCACACACCTAGTCAGTCATGCAAAGAATCAATCACACTCCCATTTACTCACCTATACAGTTATACACACACCACCTCACTTATTCAAACATATACTAACACATACTTACACTCTTATACAATAACTAATACAAGCACACACTCATCCATACAGCCACTCTCACAATCACTCACTCTCACATATAGTCATTTATATACTCCAACACTCACATATACTGCCTTTCACATATGCAGTTACTCACACATGTTTCACTGAGACATCCATTCACTCACCAACACACCCACACACACACTCACCTACCCATATAGCCCTTCACAGATGCACTCTTGAACCCATACACCCAGTGAATCACCCACTTACACATCTATGCACAGAGTCACACCCCCCACCCACCCACACAGACACTCAGGCACCCATACAGATACTCAGACAACCAATCAATAACCCATATAGACCCTCATTTAGCTACTCACCAACCCATGCAACCGCTTACACACCAACTGACAAACTAAACTGTGTGAATGACTGTATCAGTCACTAACCCATGCATTCAGTAAGACACATTTAATCACTCACTTATACAGTCAGTCACACACCTACTAAATCATCCATTCAGACACTTATACACCCACTCATTCTTCAATACATTTTGGCCTATATATATATATAAAACATATTTAAACTTTACAGAAACACACAGTCACTGGATGATGTCATCAGTGATGTCATCAGTGATGTCACTGACCATGTCATGAATGATGTAATATGTGACGTCATCAGCAGTGCATTGCGGGGCGCGAGTTATAGTTAGCTGAACTAACTATAACGGCTGAATTTCTCTGGTTTTGTTCGAGTGAAATGTCCAACTAACTATAACGTCCCTGAAACCTGTGTTTTTTTCAGTGAATATATATATACATATAAACAAATACAATTAATTTTAAGTACAACAACACTTGAAAGCCAGAGTTTATTTAATGCATCTTTAATCTACATATACTTACTTCCTTTATGCATCTATATACCTTCCATTACTTATGGATCTATATATTTATTATGTTTCTTCAAATTCAGCATATCCAATGCACTACCCTATTTCTCACCCTATACCTCTCTCAATATATCCTCTACCTCAACTCTCTGACTCATCTCAAACCTCTTTCTACTACTCTTTCCAATGCACTACCCAATTTCTCACCCTATACCTCTATCAATATATCCTCTACCTCCACTCTCTCATTCATCCCACACCCCATGCCACTACTATGATGCCCAAAATAACCCTTTCTAGACTCTTCCCTACTCTACCCCTCCTTGCATCATCTCATACCTCTTTTACTATTCCGATCCCCCAAAACAAACCTTTCTAAACCCTTCCCTCTAACTCTCCCCCCTCCACATTCCTTTTACTCATCCCAATCCTCCTCCTAGCTATGACCTCCCAAAAAAGTCTAAATCCTACCCTCTTCAATCCCTCCAATATACTTTTCAATCCAAATAACAGACTAACATGTCCACTTCTCAAATTAATTTCATATTTCACTATACCTTTTCACTACACCACTAATCCTTTATAGGTTCTGGGGTAGCGTGCTACTCGCCCAAAAAGCGCTTCAACACCTCATCAGCGGTAGCAAATGCTATATAAATGCAAACCTTTTTTCCCTCTTCTATCTCTCCGCTATCGTTCTCAACCCAAATAACTGACTAACATATCCACCACTCAAATTACTTTCATATTTCACTATACTAATTCTATGTCAGGACCTGGAGGCGAGGATTAGGCTTTTCTTTCTCCATTTTTATTCACCAGCAGCCTAGAAAACAACCATAAACAACAATAGGACTTCATTTCCCATGAAGCCTATGACAAAAAAGTAACATTGTTACTGTGTGGGAAAGTCCTGGAATCTATGTGGATCCACAAATTTCCTACCACCCAGCGTTCCCCCAGGTCTCCTGATAAAAATGATACCTCACTTGCATGGGTGGGTCAAGTACCTGCGACAGGCAAGGGCCCAAAACATATTGAGGAGACATCAAAATGACCTATCCCAAAACAACCTGGTTTTGCAAGGGGAGTCACCTGGGTTTTTGGCCCTGGGCTCGGCGGTCATCTTGGGAAACCTACCAAACCTACACATTTCTGAAAACTAGACACCCGGGGGAGTCCAGCGAGGTATGGCTTGCGTGGGCCCTCCAATGTTTTCCTACCCAGAATCCCCTGCAAACCTCAAATTTAGCTGAAAAAAATCACTTTTTTCTCATATTTCTGTGTGGGAAAGTTCTGGAATCTACGTGGATCCACAAATTTCCTACCACCCAAAGTTCCCCCAGGTCTCCCGATAAAAATGATACCTCACGCGCGTGGGTGGGTCAAGTACCCGCGACAGGCAAGGGCCCAAAACGTATTGAGGAGACATCAAAATTACCTATCACAAAACAACCTGGTTTTGCAAGGGGGCTCACCTGGGTTTTTGGCCCCGGGCTCGGTGGCCATCTTGGGAAACTATCAAACCCATACATTTCTGAAAACTAGACACCCGGGGGAGTCCAGCGAGGTATGGCTTGCGTGGATCCCCCAACGTTTTCCTATTCAGAATGCCCTGCAAACCTCAAATTTAGCTGAAAAAAACACATTTTCCACATATTTTTGGGTGGAATCACCGAGCCGGCACAAATGTCCTACCCCACAGCGTTCCCCTCAGTTGCCCGAGTAAAATGATACTCACTTGTGTGGGTGGGGCAAGGGCCTGTGACTGGGAAGAGCCCAAAACATAGGGTTTAAGGGTATAGCATCGAGAATTCTAAGCGCTACATTTTTTTAAAAATACGTTTTTAGCCAATTCTGCATTGGACACGCACACAAGTGAGGTATCATTTTACTCGGGACACTAAGGAGAACGCTGTGGGGTAAAACATTTGTGCCGGCACAGTGATTCCACACAAAAATATGTGGAAAATGTGTTTTTTTCAGCTAAATTTGAGGTTTGCAGGGGATTCTGGGTAGGGAAACGTAGGGGGATCCAAGCAAGCCATACCTCATTGGACTTCCCAGGGTTTCTAGTTTTCAGAAATGTGTGGGTTTTGTAGGTTTCCCTAGATGGCGGCGAGCCTGGGGCCAAAAAACCAGGTGCCCCCCCAAAACCAGGTAGTTTGGTTATAGGTAATTTTGAACTCTCCACAGTACGATTTGGGCCATTTCCTGTTGCAGCCACTATGCCTACCCACACAAGTGAGGTACCATTTTTATCGGGAGACCTGGGGGAATGCTGGGTGGTAGGAAATTTGTGTCAGCCCGGTGATCCTACATGTTTACCACACAGAAATGTGAGAAAAAATTGATTTTTTCAACAAAATTTGAGGTTTGCAGGGGATTCTGGGTAGGGAAATGTTGGGGAACCCATGCAAGCCATACCTTGCTGGACTCCCCCCGGGTGTCTAGTTTTCAGAAATGTATGGGTTTGGTAGGTTTCCCTACGTGGCCGCTGAGCCCGGGGCCAAAAACTCATGGGACCCCCCTTGCAAAACCAGGTTGTTTTGTGATAGGTAATTTTGATGTCGCCTCAATAGGTTTTGGGCCCTTGCTTGTCACGGACACTTGACCCACCCACGCGAGTGAGGTACCATTTTTATCGGGAGACCTGGGGGAACGCTGGGTGGTAGGAAATTTGTGGATCCACGCAGATTGCAGAACTTTCCCACACAGAAATTTGAGAAAAAAGTGATTTTTTCAGCTAAATTTGAGGTTTGCAGGGGATCCTGGGTAGGGAAATGTTGGGGGACCCACGCAAGCCATACCTTGCTGGACTACCCCGGGTGTCTAGTATTCAGAAATGTGTGGGTTTGGTAGGTTTCCCTAGATGGCCGCGGAGCCCGGGGCCAAAATCTCATGGGACCCCCCTTGCAAAACCAGGTTGTTTTGTGATAGGTAATTTTGATGTCGCCTCAATAGGTTTTGGGCCCTTGCCTGTCGTGGGTACTTGACCCACCCACACAAGTGAGGTACCATTTTTCTCGGAAGACTTTGGAAAATGCGGGGTGGGTGGAATTTTGTGGATCCACTCAGATTCCAGAACTTTCCACCACAGAAATGTGAGGAAAATGTGTTATTTTGACAAATTTTGAGGTTTACAAGGGATTCTGGGTAACAGAACCTGGTGAAAGCCAGACAAGTCACCCCATCCTGGATTCCCATGGGTGTCTAGTTTTCAAAAATGTATAGGTTTGCTAGGTTTCCCTAGGTGCCGGCAGAGCTAGGGTTCAAAATCTACAGCTAGGTACTTTGCAAAAAAAGAGTCAGTTTTCACTGTGAAAATGTGATGTGTCCAAGTTGCGTTTTGGGCCGTTTCCTGTCGCGGGCACAAGGCCTACCCACACAAGTGAGGTACCATTTTTCTCGGAAGACTTTGGGGAATTCGGGGTGGGTGGAATTTTGTGGATCCACGCAGATCCCAGAACTTTCCATCACAGAAATGTGAGGAAAATGTGTTTTGTTTAACTAAGTTTGAGGTTTGCAAGGGATTCTGGGTAACAGAACCTGGTGAGAGGCACACAAGTCACCCCATCCTGGATTCCCCTTGGTGTCTAGTTTTAAAAAATATACAGGTTTGCTAGGTTTCCCTAAGTGCCGGCTGCGCTAGGGCCCAAAATCCACAGGTAGGCACATTGCTAAAAACAAGTCTGTGCCTAGTGGGCTTTCTGCTGCCCTGGGGGGGGAATAGGTGGGGCTTGCCACGATATGCCCCCAAGGGGGGGCAGAAAAACTGTGGCTATTCTTTTGGGGGGTGGGGGCATTGGTATGCCCATTCTGGGCAGCCCCCATGCATAAAAAACGCCAGCATAATTGCTGGAGCCTAGTGGGCTTTCTGCTTCCCCTGGGGGCAGATCAGGGGCCACTGCCCCCATTCTGGGATGACCTCAACCCTGAATAGAAAAAAAAATCCTGAGGCCTAGTGGGCTTTCTGCTCCCCCGGGGGGCAGATAAGGGGCTATTGCCCCAATATGCCTCCGGGGAGGGGCAGAAAGACTGTGGTACTTGTTTTTGGGGTGGGGGCATTATCATGCCCATTCTGGGCAGCCCCCACCCCTACATTATAAAAAAAAAATACCTGGTGCCTAGTGGGCTTTCTGCCCCCCCTGGGGGGAGCAGAAAGACTATTGTATTTTTTTTGGGGGGGGTGGGGCATTGGCCTGCCCATCTTGGGCAGCCCCCACCCCTACATCAATAAAACAAAATCCCTGGTTTCTAATGGGCTTTCTGCCACCCCGGGGGAAGATTGGGGGCTGCCCCCCGGGGGGGGGGCAGAAAGACTGGAATTTCACTGGGGGTGGGGGCATTGTCATGCCCATTTTGGGCAGCACCCAGCACCTTGATCAGGGGTGATTAGTTTGTGCTTTACAAATACCGGACTGATTGAGAGATACTACATGGACAGAAGCAGAAAAAGCATTCCTTATTTGCATGTAGAAATGTGCCTGGCGGTGATATCTCATATGATACCTCTCTGACTCCCTATTCAATCAATCAATCAAAATACGCTTTATTCGATTTAAGAACGAGTAAATCATAAAAGTATCATAAAAGCACAAAACATTAAAAACCAAGATATATCAGTTCGTATAAAAAAGATAATACAATATGTTTTAAAAGACAGTGGTTAAAAAGAGCAAAGTACATACAAATTTCCTTGCACGTCCCAGACATAGGTGAAGTCCATAAACAATTAGGAAAAAAAGGGGTCTTGCATAGAATTCCTGAATCTGACCACAACTTTTAGATATTTTGCAATGTGTTCAGTAAGGATTTCATCATCTAAAAATTGCAATTGAATGAACGCAGGTCGACACTGTCTCAAGCCTTGTGATATTAGGATGGGTATAATCCATCTTTTTCTAATTAAAGTATAAAATTTACAATAAAAGATAACATGGATTATCGACTGTGGGGAAGTAATGTTGCACAGACATGGGCACAGGGAGCGTGACCAATCGTTTATCCGGGGGAACGTAACCATGTTATGGAAAATGCCTAAACATAGGCGCGTCAAGAGCATCCTATCATAAGTACTTAAGTTGTGCCCCCGGGGGGCAGAAAGACTGACATTTCTCTGGGGGGGCATTGCCATGCCCTTTTGGGCAGCCCCACCCCAACATCAATAAAAAATCCCTGGTTTCTAGTGGGCTTTCTGCCCCCGGGGGGCAGATTGGGGGCTACTGCCCCATCTGCCTCCCGGGGGGGCAGAAAGACTGTTGTGCCCAAAAAAATATGGGGGGAGCAAAGGCCCTTGCCCAAGGGGCCGCTCCCCCCTCCCTGGTGCTAGTGGGTGGATCCCTGCTTGGGGATCCTCCTCCTGGGGTGATCCCCAAGCAGGGATCCACTAGGGAAGGGTACCATTGGAAAGGGGAGATTCTCCCCTTTCCAACGATACCTCTCCCAAGTGTTTCAGTGCTCGGGGGGCTGAGATAGCCCCACGAGCACTGAAACACCGTTTCGTTTTCAATCGAATGACGACAGCGCGCCATGCGCGCGATCGTCATTAGATTGAAAACCAGGAAGAGCCTCGGGAGGTTGGGAAGCTCTTCCCACCTCCCGAGGCCCCAAAGAAAAATGGAAATCCCTCTGCTGTTTGCAGCAGAGGGATTTCGTGCCCCTGTCCTCATGACGGAATAGTTCCATCATGAGCACAGGAGCACTGGTGCTCATGATGGAACCATTCCGTCATGAGCACCGAAGGAATTAAAGAGGTGGAGGTGTGGCGCAGCAGCCAGGGCTGCTGACTCCGGAGCGTGGGGCTCACGGTTCGAAACCCGGTCGGCAGCTCAGCTCAACATCATGTGACTCTGGGCAATAGCTCACTTAATCTTCCCGATGGCTCCCAGCACCTTGATCAGGGGTGATTAGTTTGTGCTTTACAAATACCGGACTGATTGAGAGATACTACATGGACAGAAGCAGAAAAAGCATTCCTTATTTGCATGTAGAAATGTGCCTGGTGCTGATATCTCATATGATACCTCTCTGACTCCCTATTCAATCAATCAATCAAAATACGCTTTATTCGATTTAAGAACGAGTAAATCATAAAAGCACAAAACATTAAAAACAAGATATATCAGTTCGTATAAAAAAGATAATACAATATGTTTTAAAAGACAGTGGTTAAAAAGAGCAAAGTACATACAAATTTCCTTGCACGTCCCAGACATAGGTGAAGTCCATAAACAATTAGGAAAAAAAGGGGTCTTGCATAGAATTCCTGAATCTGACCACCCGTTTTAGATATTTTGCAATGTGTTCAGTAAGGATTTTATCATCTAAAAATTGCAATTTAATGAACGCAGGTCGACAATGTCTCAAACCTTGTGATATTAGGATGGGTATAATCCATCTTTTTCTAATTAAAGTATAAAATTTACAAAAAAAGATAACATGGATTGTCGACTGTGGGGAAGTAATGTTGCCCGGACATGGGCACAGGGAGCGTGACCAATCGTTTAACCGGGGGAACGTAACCATGTTATGGCAATTGCCTAAAAATAGGCGCGTCAAGAGCATCCTATCATAAGTACTTAAGTTGTAAGTTAAATAAGGTTGTATCCCCGGTTGAGTCAGAATCAATTGATTAACACTGACCGATGTTTTCGTGATATTAGAAGACAATCTAATCATCTCCAGGTGACTAATGCATAGTGACTTTAGTTCCTTCCTTGAGACTAGTGTCAAACAGTCAGGATTAGCAAAATATTCGGGATGACCTATGTCAATCAAGAATTTTTTTACATATACAAGCCAGGGAATACGTAATGCCCCTTGCAGACTCAAACAATCGTTTATCACGTCCCGATTTAGACTGGTAGAAACGC
This sequence comes from Calotriton arnoldi, assembly GCA_963921515.1. Taxonomy (NCBI): domain Eukaryota; kingdom Metazoa; phylum Chordata; class Amphibia; order Caudata; family Salamandridae; genus Calotriton; species Calotriton arnoldi. Next base: position 996,343 of record CAWUFW010005356.1, on the reverse strand, counting down.
CGGTCCAGACTTTGTGCCATAATAATATTGGCTGAATTTTGATTAAATCGGATACATATAACAGCCCCAATTTGGCATGACAAATGTACGTAGCAGTACTGTTTGGGACAGCTAGAAGGTATTTTAAAAATCTATTCTCAACTTTCTGGATGGACTCTACATTTGCATACCCCAAATGCCAGCTCCATACAGAGCAATTGAGGTGCAGATTGTAGATTATCAGCAGGTCATTAATAGGGCGCTTCCCTAACTTCCTTGCCAAGTTTACCAGGGCTCCTACAGCCTTGGCGAAGAGCAATTTTCTAGAGTTAATGGCTGTAACCCACGAGCACATATTTTCAAAGACGATACCCAGATAAGAGAAAAATTTGGCAAATTCCAGCCTGTTATTTCCTATAAAAATATTGTGACACTTAATGATGGACTTACCGCATTTCATAGTATAAGTTTTGGCGATATTTACATTAAGGTCTAGTCTAGACATATAGGACACAAAGCTCGTAACAATTCTCTGCAGGCCAATTGGTGTTCGAGCTATCAAAACCGCATCATCAGCGTATAGAAGTACACCAATTGGCCGTTTACCAATAATAGGTAAATCTAGACACTCCCTAGATAGGGTGTCCCCCAGACTATTTATGTAAAGTGTAAACAGGAAGGGGGCTAGCACGCACCCCTGCCTTGCCCCCTTCCTGACAGGGAAGTTGTCGCTGAGTTCGCCTGGTCTCCCAAAACGAACCCTAGCCCGGGCGTCTAAATAGGACTGTTTTAGGAAAGTAATAAGAGGGATTTCCACCCCCATAGCCTCTAGTATGCTCCACAACTTCTGGTGTTTGACACAGTCAAAGGCCGAGCTCAGGTCAACAAAACACAGGTATAAGTTCCCCCTTTTAGGCTGTGTATATTTTCCCAAAAAGAGGCATAGGTTCAAACTCTGTTCCACAGTGCCAAGGCCTTGGCGGAACCCATACTGTAACTCAGAAATGACACCAGTATCCTCGGCCCATAGCTGCAATCTATTCAAGATAACACGCCCAGCCACCTTCACAAAGGGGTCTAGCAGCGAGATGGGTCTGTAGCAGGCCGGGTCGTTACGGTCGCCCTTCTTAAAGATTGGGACAAGTATGGATTCCATCCAGGTCAGGGTGAAACCTTGCATGCAGCAGGCCCGTAGGACCAGGGTTAGTAATGGGCCCCACAACAAGGGGCTGGATTTATATAAATCCACTGGTATACAGTCTGGGCCTGGGGCTTTTCCACCTATGCTAGCATTAATAGCTAGAATTACCTCATCCATATCGAAATATCAATTGGGAGGAAACTTGATGGAGCTGTTCCAGAAACCTCACCATAAGAAGTGTTATCATAATTATAATATAAACTAGAAAAGTGGGACACCCATTGATCCTCCCCAATCGTGATTTCTAGACTAGGTAGGTTTTTTGGGGCCAGAAACGGAGCATTCACCGCCCTCCAAAAGCCTTTTGTATCTTTAGAATCTGATGCTTGCTTTAGAGCTCGCCACAGCTCGATTTTTATGGCCTCCTTACGCTCTTTGAGAAACTGTTTGTATGCTACCCTGGCCTTTTTGATAGCTTCCTGATCCCTCGTGGACTTATGTAAGGCAGCTATCAGGGCTGCATGCGACTTACTGCACTTGCGATCAAACCAACCTGACTTATTTTTAGTAAATTTTGCAGGTTCAGATCCTAGATTATTTTGTATGGCCTGTGTGATTTTACCAAAAGAGTTAAGGATATTCGGATCCGTGGCGGTCTCCTCAAGACAGGCTAAAAAGTCTATTTTGCAACTAGTTAGGAGGGACTTGGTTAGCTGTAGTGAATCTACTCCTGCCCATTTAATCGTATATCCATTAACTCTATTAATGGCGATATCTTGTATAACCTGGGAGGCCAATTGTTTTTTAGATAGCACATTTGCCGGCAGATCTAATGTAACACTGATAGGATAGTGATCGCTGAAAGCGACTGGATGAGTTTTAAAATTAGATATTCTGCGAGCGTGTCTATTTGATATTAATAAAAAATCTATAATTGAGCACAACCCGCGGCCATTAAAGGTATAAATAAATGGGATGGGAGGTGAGCAAAGATCATTTGCAAAACCCAAATCCATAGTATACTTAAGCAGATTTAGTCGGTCCCCAAAAGGGGAGTGCGAAAAATGGTAAATGTCTTTCTCATCGTCGGACAATAAGCCGCAGTTGCCACCTTCTGCGTGAGGGCAGAGTCCTGTGTTAAAATCCCCACCCCATATTATGCAGAGGTCATTATTAGTTTTCTTTTGGATTTTATCCAGATCCTTCTGTAAGTGCTTTAAAACTCGCTCAAATAGCAGGGTGGGAATATTATTATAAAAATTAACTAGGACGGTACAATGTAAATTATCGATGCTCATTTTCACAACCTGGTAATAAGTATTAGATTCGGCCAGTCCTACCTTACTTATGTTTATGCTATGGGATATATATGTACATAGGCCGCCCTTATTCCTCCCGTGATTAGAGGGTACGGCCGATGTGAAAAAAGTTTTGTACCCATTAATATGATGTATTACGTCTGCCCAGGTTTCTTGGAAGCATAAAATATCATAGTTATGTATGAATTCCAGCCAGGCAGGATCAGTTAGTTTAGTGACTAGTCCAGCCACATTCCATGAAAGAATGCTCGTTAGGCTGCCCCTTGAGTCGCCCTGAGTGACAGTCTTGGTATGAACAACATCGTTATTAATGACGCTAGGGTGATGACCCATAATGAGAGGTATGGGTGAGTGCAGGATGTTTACGCTTGCCGGCTATAATGCCTTATTGCAGTTATCAGGTGCGATAGTGTTACCATCCGGTTCACTAACTGACTGTGCACTGATCAATGGCCCCTGGCAGCTATAAATATGATCATCGGAAGGAGCAATCCTAATACTATGAGCATCATAAGCAAGGACCCTTGATGCAGAAGACATAGGTTTTAAACTGAGGGAATTGGCTGAGATCGGCTCACTTTGCACTATGGGGCTAGGCAGCGGAAAGAGTCAATCTATGTCGTCCAGAGATGGGAGAATATCAAATCTATTATGTAGGGGCAACCTAAAACGTTCATATGTGTTAAGTTTAATGGGTCTCTGTTTTAAAGGGAGATTAGTATGGTTCATTGGAGGGTAGAAAAAGCCAAGGGGTAATACGTTTATGCCGCTGTTAAACGTGGAATCACTACCAAGTCTACATAAGATCTCATGTACCAGTCTAGGTGATCTAAGTGTAAGGACAATACAGTCGCCGAGAATTTTTTTATCCCTACTCCCCACCCAACCCACTCGTCTCACCATTTTGAACTCGCCAAACGGGGCCTCTGTGAGCCCGGTTTTTGTCCCGAGCCAGCAGAGAGCCTTGTTCCTTAGACCCTCCCATGTTTCATTAGCCGTGGGGGTAAGCTGGGGAACGTTTACTAGAATGATGGTATATGGAGTAGATTCCGGGGGCAAGTCCAATCTGACCTCCTCCCTGGCCAGGGAGGTCGCGCAGGGAATGGGTGGGAGCTGGATATCTCTTGACTTATTGAGACCCGGGGACTCCCTATTCAACCCAGAGGTTACAACAAATTAACAAAGACAGCCGAGCCAAGGGAAAGCCTTGGCTCTTAGAGTCTGTGCACGAGCTGGACCTTGAAAATGTTTGTATTAACATTTGGAAGCATTGACATTAATAGCTCACATGATAGCGCTGCACTGAGAAGTATCGATTAAAAGTGATAGTTTTTTAAACATGGATTTAGAACCATTTCTGCCACACCCGACACTGGTGACAGTTCCATTAGTAAAACAAGAGGCCAGAGAGTTGTTATGTGAACCCTGACTGTGGGATCATTATCAAGCAACATTACAGTCTATTAACTCAAACACAGTAGGTTTTTGTGCAGCTGGTATTCTGAAATCACGTATATGAAAGTGCTTGTGAAATAAAATATATGCCTAAAATCACAATATTTAAGCAGGTAAGCTGCGATTTATCCAGGCTTTTTGGTTTCACTTTGTAAAAATCAGTCACTAAATGGGTATGATTTTGTCTCCTTATTATGTTAAGGCTTTGTTTTAACCTCTTTGTGCATTTTTCTGCAAACTCATTCCTAAGGCTTTGGAGTGCTTTATAGCAGCAATATTAAAATTAAACAAGGTCACATTTTTTTGTCATGGGGAGGTTAAGTGATTTGCCCAGAATCAAAGAATGTTGAGCCGCTGTTGAGACTTAATCCTGGTTACCCAGTTCCAAAGTCGACAGCTCTGGCCGTAAATGTCAGAGCAGAGCAGCAGAGCAGAAGGGTAAAGCATTTGCTGCCTGCTGCCAATGGCCTGGGTCACATGACTACGACTAGCTTAGCTGTTGGGCTTTGTATATTCCTCCCAGTGAGACAAAAGGGGATTAGGTGCAGTGGCGGCTGGCATGTTCCAAGGATGGTGAGGTGGGGTGGGGGGAGCACGGAAAAAAATAAAAAATAAAACAGCTGGGTTCGAGAGGTTGTGCATGCCTGGCTGGCCATCACAAGGTGGCCGGCCAAACAGACAAGTGCATTTTAAACTGGAGAGCAAAAAGCTCCCTGATGCCACTCAGCAGCAATGGCCCCACCCCATCCTAATGCTCAGTTCAGGCTGGTCGGTTACTGAAAAATAAAATGGTAGTAAATACATTTTATTTCCATTTTATTTTTCAGCTCTGGCCTGCGGCTTTTGTTTGTGGGGCAGCGCTCCTCCGGAGGAGCCGCCCTTGATTAGGTGTTGGCAGACTTGGCCAGGCTGCCAGGATGGCTGGGGGCAGAGCTGTTCCCTGCCCATCTACAGTTCAAAGGGCAGCCTCCAGCACACACACTAAGAAACCTGGCACTGGCCTTTTTTCACCTCAGACTTCTAGGAGCCTTGGTAGGTTAAGGGAAGAACTTTCCAGATCCAGATGTTTGGGTAGCATGGGAAATTCCCCCATTTCAAAGGTGGGCACTAAGTATAAATATTTCACCCCCAGAACACCTCTTCAATACCCTTCTGAACTTGTGGAAGACTTCAGAAGGACTTCCTGGACCCCTAGAGGACTGCCCTGGTGCTTGAGGCCAGCCTTGGTTCCCAGAGGTGTGCCCTGCTGCTACCAGAGGCTGCCCTGCTGCTTGAGATATGCCTTGCTCCCCAGTGGACTTCCCTGCTGCTAGAGGCCTGCCTTGATGCTTGAAGGAGAATGGGACCATCTCCGTGAACGCAAGACCACCAGACATAAGTCCAATGGATAGTTGGCTGGCCTTCTGTGTGAGCTACAGAGGCATAACAAGCTCCAGAGACCTTGAACTCTGCACCTCGTCTTTGCTGGAGTGAGTCTTAAGGCCCCTCCCCACCAAATAGTGCCTCACAGGTCCGGCACAATTGGAAGTGGTGTTAGAGGTGCTGCTCCTGCCTAGCCCTAAAACGTGGGACTTTGAAAAAGCTTCACCAAAAATACCAAAAGAACTGACAGAAGAGAAGGAGCTACCTGACAGTCAATCCGCCCAAGGTGCATTGCCAGTTGGTCTGACTTTGCAGTAGCTCCTGCTACGTTATTCTACAGAGCAGCAAATCCTGTTCACCAGGACCTCTCAGTGACAGTGTCTGGCCTCAAGGAGCCCTCTTCTGCTACAGCTTGTAGCCCTGTCCCGCTGGAGGTTTTTGTCTTCCAAAAAGTTGTCTAAGTCCGAAGGAAAAAATCTTTACCGAGTCGATGGTGACCGGCTCCTTACCGATGACAAAAAAATCCTCAGCCTGGAAATACGTCTTCTTCTGCTCAGAGTTTATTCCAGCCATTGTCAATGGCTTCACCGAGACTTCGTCCAGCGTTTCCCGGCGAAGACGACTCCTCTTTGGATGCAGCCTGCTGTCTTGCCCCGCTGAATTCTTCAAAATGTAATCTCGGTCTGAAGGTCAGCTGAGACCAGGCCCAATCCACCTACTGTATCTGGCTTGTGCTCCATCATGGTCAACCTTAACTTTTGACTTTGTCCCGGTCTCACGCAACCAGATATGTGCGGTTGGCATTTTGGTCTTTAAGGTGCTAGATTTCGCTGAAAACTTAAGAAGAATCTGGTAGTACTGATAGGGTTTAATTTGTTTTGGTGTTATTTTATTTAGTAAAATGTATCTTATTTTTCAAAATTGGGTTGGTATTTTTCTTGTGTTGTGTTTTCACTTTATTACTGTTTGCTGCATAAATTACTTTACACAGTGACTCTAAGTTAAGCCTGAAAGACTTTTGCGCCAAGCTACCAGATGGCTAAGCACAGTTTAATTCAGTGACTTTTGTGGTTCACGCTGACAAGGATGGGGTTGTTGCTTGAGTAGCATTTCTTTTCCCTCAACCAATAACCCTATTAATTACAGTATCATGACTCTGTATTTGAAAAAGACATTCTTCTGCTCCTTCTGAAGAATCAGGGCGATGACCTGTCCATATTCTTACACTAAAATATGTTCATCATTACAGCTTGAAGTCATGCTTCTTCCTCACTGTTAGAAATTGGGTTTCTGGTTGGCAGAGATATGCACCCTGTCCAAGCAGGAACCACTGTCCCAGTTAGGGTAAGTGTAGTACACACTAAAAGTTTACCTGTGCTCACCCTCTGGTAGCCTGGCACAGAGTAGTCAGGCTAAACTTAAGAGGTAATGAGTAAAGTATTTGTGTGTGTGTACACACACACACACACACACACACAAACACACACACACACACACACACACTATCACAGTAAAAACACCACAAACGTACTCCACACAAGTTTAGACAAATAGCCAATATGTATCTGAGTAAGACCAAAACGACAAAAATCCAACATTCACAAGTCAAGATATGAATTTTTCAACATTAACTCAAAATGCAGTGCTTAGAAGTCAACAACTCCAACTGGGGCTATCTGGTCGCGCTTGACTGGGGTAAATCCAAAAGTTCAATTTGACTGCAATGGAGCGTGGGCTGGAGACAGGAGTCAGGCAGAACCGTTGACAGTACCTTGGATTCGTCGATGCTCGTGGACGAAGCAGTGCGCAACGGAGAGGATGCATTGGGGGTGCAGGTGATGTGTCGGTTCCTGGAGGCACTGCAAGGTGGTTGAGGTGCTGGTGCTCGGGGACGATGCGTTGCACAAAGGAGGTGATGCATCGGTTGAGGGTGCAAGGCTTTGGTTTCCAAAGACGGTGCAGCGTCAGTGATGTGTCAATGTGAAGACCAGGGTGCATCAATTTTGTGGTGTTGTAGTAGAACTGCTGGGGTGAACGTGATTCATCAGTCGAACCCCAAGCAGGGCCGGGAATGCGTCGGAGTCTGGGCGGTTCACCACGGATGTCAGTAATGCAGTGTCCGAGACTTATGCAGCAGCAGTTCTTCAGAGGTCCCGTGGCAAAGTCAGGGCTTCGTTGAAAGTCGAGGTCGTTGTGTCGTGCACTTGGTGAGCAGTGTCCACGGCTTCAGTGCAGGCAGCGGAGTCAGTTTGGCAGGGATGCTCAGGCTCTAAAATGATGCTTTGAAGTCGTCAGGGCCCACAGCAGAGGGGCCCAGGCAGGGCCATAGCCACGGGGGGAGCGGGTCCCGGCCAGGCCATAAAGGGCTCTGGCCCCCCAACTGAAAGCCCAGACCTCTCAGTTTCTGTTACTTATTTAAAATATGGTTAAGCTTGACATTTGAGACAGTACACATGATCTGCGCCTTCAACCCTGCATGCATTACCAATACTGAAACTGAAAGAACCGTAGCTGTCTCCAGAGTAAGAGAGTGAGGCAGGGAGACAGACAGAAGCAAGGGGGGGCTGGGCTGAGGCTGCCGTACACACCCGAGTGCACTGAATGATACTAATATGATTTATGAATCATCAGAACTACCTCTCCTGGAGCCTCAATACCATCAGTGAGGGCACTGCATGCAGGCAGCAGGATGACATGCAGCGTGAACACACTGCTCCTGGGGCTCTTCTATCTGTCTAGCAAAGACCGTGATGGTAGGTGAGTCAATAATGTTTTAAGGCATGGTCAAAATGGGCAATTGCCCAGAGCCCACACAGGGGGCCACCTGATATGTGATCTGGACAGTCCCACGGCATCATGTAACAGCTGTGTTTTTTTATAGCACATCTAAAACAAAACAAATAAAAGTAAATACTGTCACTTATCTTCTGTTTTAAAGCCACTGTAAGGGTTGACTTGTTTAAGTTGGGCTGCATATGTGCACTATGCTTCTTAAAGGTGCAAGCCATGTGCACATTGCATTTCAGTCTGTAGACAGGCTCATTAAAAAGCCAGAACTACAGGACAATGACGGAAGAACAGTGCACATATACATGGGCTTTATGAAACCCTCACGCACCAGTGCATTTCTCTCTGTGCCGGTGCTCGTTCATTGCTGCCTTCATTCCCGCATGGACTAGGGGCCGTTAATTGAATCCCTGCCCATCGATCTCCTGGTGAGCGGGACCCTCGTCGTCACAGGGTGCATCGCCTTGCTTCAACCAGCTTCACCTGCCGTGGGGGGAGGCGTGACCATCGCGCTATAAAGCGCTGCCTCAACCCCCGTGGCGCGGGACGCGCCCGGGCCAAGCCCGGGCCAAGGGCGGGCCATCCTAGCCCGTCATAGCCAGGAATAGGCTGGGCCCACCATCTGACATTCGGGCTGACATTTCCGGGTCCCGAATTCTCAAGGTACTGTCCCACAATTTCATTAATTTTTTCCTCTTTTTGGCAAGGCTCCGAAGCTTCGAGCTAAGTAAGGGTAGTTTTTCGATCATGGCCAAGCACAAGGATTCCCGTGCACGACCAGGGGGTGGCATTGTGGGAACATTGGACGCCTTTTTAACAAGGGCCGAGTCGGTTCGGACCCACCAAATCCAGTTGACTGAAAGGCGATTGTCTATGGATACCCTTGTTAATCAGACGCGCTCATCATTAGGACACCTATGTTCGGTTAATTCCCCAGCACCCCTCCACTCCCCAAGTCATGTGTGCACTGTTCATATCGAACTGAATATGGCTAGTCCGTTAGTAGTCTTGCAGCTCTGTGCCAGTCGTTGCCAACTCTGTTGATCTTGTTGCAAGTGGGGACTAGATTGGTCTCAACACAGCTCTCACGTGCGGAGGCGCAATGTTGGCGATGCCTCCCCCTCTGACGCTGCCGGATGCGCTCAACACAGTCTCTCCTGATCCCTCTGTGTTACCAAGTTTGTGTGACTCTGGCACCAACGAGGTTTCAACAAGGTCAAAAACCTCTCTGAGGGAAAATCAATCAAGGCCAACCACAACCACTAATCCAACTCCCCCAGCTAAGAGGAAGAGGGGTGATCTGTTCTAAAGGCTAAGCCTAAACCCTTGCAGAAAGTCACCAAACGAAAACATCCAGAAGCCACAGTTACAAACACCGTACTAGTGTCAAGCCCAAACTCTGTGGACAATAGTAGCAATACTCATTCCTTGTTTGACTTGGGAAAAAATGCTGGTAGTGAACCAGACCAGTGGAGAAGATTAGAGACTCTGGTCACCGTACTCCTAAACCCAATAATGACCAAATTGCTATTAATAGAGGAGAAATTGTTGCATTTGGAAGGTTATAATGGTTTACAGCTCAAAAATGGGGCATGCTCTTGTAAGTGTAAATGTATAGCCTCTGATGTTGATACTTCTCCACAGGTGCCTTGTGCACCTCGTGCACCCGTAGCTATAGATCCCCTGTCATCAGATCCCTCTATAGCAGGCTCAGGTCCCCGCTCAGGCAATGTGTCCTCAAAGGTACCCAATGAAGGTAAATTACAACTAAATCTTAAGTCTCGCTCTACAGCTACTGTAGCCACTGCTACCCGACAGGCTCTCAATAAGGGTTTATTACCCCAAACAGCAGAGAGGGAGGCTGGGGGCGAGCAGATGGGTGCAGATTTTTGTCGACCCCCGACTGCTTATCAGTCTCTACACCTCCCCAAAGCCTCGTCCCCCCTGGTTCTGATTTTGGGAAATGTCCCCCCCTTGAAGGAGGATCAACATGAATCCACAGCCCAACTTCTGAGCAAATCATTGCATTGGCTGACTTACCAACTTAATGACAGAGGGATTAGAGAGCCCTCGTTAGCTAATCAACTAATAATGGCCAGAAGAGTGGGGTGGTTAGGATCAACTCAGAAAACTATGGAGGGAGATTGTGTGATCTTAAACTTCAATAATTATACAATGCCAAGATACCTTGTGGAACAACTTCATTGGGATCCAAGTAGCCACATCCAAATTAGAGCACTACCTTATGTATACTTTTTTGGGCCGCACCAACGAGGGGATACTGGAATTAACATTTCTGGGGGAAGGGGGAATCCGACACATAGTGTGCAGCACCTACCGGGTAGTAGGGGCTTAATTCTTGAGAATAGATTTGCCCCCTTAAGTGGTTTGGACCAATGTGACTGACTAATGCCCTTAGAGGAACCAATCTCGTTGGGTAGTAATGGGCAAAGAACGATACAACCAACAAATTTGTGTAATGGCAGAGTGACAAATATACCAGTTGAACAAACCGGGGGCCCCGAAATGTTAAACCCAGGTATCCCTTCAACGACATCTATCATTTCCTGGAACATAGCGGGGCTCAAAGCCAAGCTGAATTCTAAGGATTGGTTGGAATTGATTGACCATTACGATGTGTGTATTTTTCAAGAAACATGGTCAATACAACCCTTATACCGTTTGGGATATCTTAATTTCTTCAAGCCAGCAACCCAAGGGCAGAAGGGTAGACCAACAGGAGGGCTTGTAATTTGGGTTAGGCAGAATTTAAATCTCTGTGTACGTGTAATTCCCATTGACAGCCTTGACATTATGGCCATTTGCTTACAAGCTAACCCCAATGCTTCGTTTACAGTTGTTAACGTCTATGCTAGGGGATTACCCGGTGGAAGGCAGTCTGGAACAGTTGACATCCTGGAGGTCTTTTTGGGGAGACGGAATGACAACTCAGGTCTAATTATCGCAGGGGATTTTAATTCCACCTTTGAGCCCCTGGATACAGAGGATTTTAAATTAACTGAGGAAGAAGACGGGTTGTGGAACGTTCCCTCTTTGGAGCTTCCTCCCATCAAGCGTTGGTCAGAGGCAGCTCTTCAGCTTAAGGCACTGTGTTTGGAGAAAGGCCTTAGGGCAGTAAATGGTCGCACACCCTCCGACAAGCAGGGGACTAACACTTTTAATAATGGGAAAAACTCAAGTCGGATAGACTATATATTAATAAATTTAGATTTTTGGTCCTCGGTTATTGATATGGAGGTCAGGGAGAGGGCTGAAAGCGACCACAATCCCCTGCTACTAAAGATGGCTATAACGGGCTTGACACAGTCATTATTTCCCCCCACGTCATGTTCTACAAGCGAAGTTCAGCTTTGCAATAGCTCAAGGACGGTTAAATGGGACAGGATATTGAACAATGACCACGCACTGACAGAAATTAAGGCTATAGTTTCCAACACTCTGAGTGACTTACAAGCCACCGCACCGCAGCCTGACCTAAACAAAAGAATCGCGTCGACCCACGAGGACCTGTTTGGTAAAATACGATCCTTTTTCTTAAAAAAACCAGTTAACATCCCGAACAAGCAGAGGGACATTGAGGCAAGATGGTATAATAAGAATTGTAGGGTAGCTTATAAATCGCTTGCGGCTGCTATAAAACAGAAGGCTCGTGCTATAGTCAAGCTAGCTCGTCAGCATTATAAATTTACACTCCATAAGGCAAAAAAGGACTGGGACGAGCAGAGATGGTCGGATCTTTATCAAGCCAGTCAAGAGAGGAACCTCCAGTCCTTTTGGCACCAGGTTAAATGGGGGAGGGGGGGCTAGCCCCAGTGCCTCACAACCATGTATCTCAGGAAATGCGGGTCTCTCACTTCTCCAATCAATTTGCGATGGAGAGAGAGGGCGCTGAGGAGGAACCCTACATAATCCCGCAATACGACACTGCGCTGAGTTTTGACACTGGGGAAGTCGAAGCAGCGTTGGGGGCAGTCACTAGTGGCCGTGCGCCCGGCCCTGATGGTGTTCCGGCCGATCTGTTCCTACACGACAGGGCTACCTGGAAGGATTATATACTCATGTTAGCAAACGCTGTAGCAAGTGGAGCACCCATCCCCGATACCTGGAAGGGGGCTGAGATCTTGCCCATCTACAAAAAAGGAGATCGCTCACTTCCGGGTAACTATAGACCTATCAGTCTTATAGATGCCATCCAGAAAATCATAGCCAGAATGGCACTGAACAGGATACAAGACTGGATTGTTGAAAAAGATATATTGCCCCCATTACAAGCTGGGTTTCGTACTAATGTGAGCACGATTGATCAGGTTTTCCGGTTTATTTTGATATATTGGAGGGTTGTTTTGTTGGCGGGAGGCACCATTTATGCCGCTTTCGTAGACTTAAAGTCTGCCTTCGATCTAGTGTCTCGCACGAAACTCTGGAGGGTGCTCGCTGATCTGGGTATGCCCGCAGAGTTATTATCTTTAGTGGTGCGTCTTCATACAGAGAATTATGCCCAAGTACGCTGGAGTTCGCAGGGCAATAAAACCCGTAGGTGCCCTGTAGAAAAGGGGTTCGACAAGGGTGCGTTTTGGCCCCAACCTTGTTTTCGTTGTTCATCAATGGGGTAGTCGATTACTTTTCCATGCTCCCTACGGACGCACCATCACTTGCGGGAGTTAAAATCCCCATACTCATGTTTGCCGACGACACCCTATTAATTTCTAAAACACAGAGTGGGTTGCAGAGGGCACTAATGACATTTGAAGGATTTTGTAATGAGCGCGGCCTGGTGATCAATGCCGACAAAACAAAGTTTATGGTCCTCCATAGACGTCGGGCCATTAAGGGAAGGGTATCTCTTAATGACGCCCTACTTGATCAAACCGACGTTTTTAATTACTTGGGGATAACAGTAGGGAATAAACTTAATTGGAAACCGCAGATAGAAACCCTGGCACTTAAACACTGTCATTTGGCCGGAGCCTTGTTGAAAGAGTTCAAGTCTTCGAAGACCCAGCCCATGCTCCCATTGTTAAAAATTTACAATTCTAAAGTTATAGCCTCTGTTACCTATGGAGCAGAGCTTTGGGGCTTCGACAATCTAGCTCCACTAACTCTAGCTCAAAACAAGTTTCTGAGAAACGTCATTGGCGTACCACAGAGCACCCCTATAAAGCCTGTCTACTATGATCTAGGGTGTAGGGGACTGGATGATGCAGCAAAGCTTCGCCCCTAGCGTATTGGCGTAGACTGTGGACTACTCCAGAGCTGCAGCACTACGCCTCCGCTTTAAAAGATGTATGGGCATCTGACACATCTTGTAAAATAAAATGGCTACAAAATATCAAAGCCACTCTGTCAAACATGGGTGTGCAACATCTATGGGAAGATCCAGAGGGTCAGCAGTTTCCTTCAAAAAAGATATGAAGGAACTTTATTGGTCCATGGTGGCGAGGAGAAACATATCGACCTCTGAATCTTCATCGCTGACAGGGAAATTTTTAGAGCATAAGCCCTGCCCCCAATATGAGTCCTACTGGGATATTATCACCAAACCCAGGGACAGACGCCTTTACCTACAATTTCGGGTGGGTACGCTACCTATAAACTCATTCATATGTAAATGGCACAACTCAAATGATAATAAATGCAAGCTGTGTATGAGGCAGGAGGAGACTTATTCTCATATTTTATTTGTCTGTCAGGCCTATCAGGCGCCACGACGCAAATGGCTGAAACCTTTATGCAAGAATATGGGTGTTAGAAGTAGTGCAGTTGCACAGAGAATACTGACGACCGACACAAGTGTCCCGACTGTCATAGCCGTAGCTCGATTCTTGAGCTGGGCGTGGCTTATTCGGGAAAAGACTACAAGATCGCCAAATATAGCGAACCCTCTGACAAGTTCATGAACAAGTAAAATGTTGGACTGGGTGGGTTAGCCTACTGTTAGTAACAAAATCCAGAACTTAGGTGGTGCTCTAACTGATCCCATTAGTATTTGTAAACAGCGGTTCCAAACTGCTCGGCCCTAATCGTACAGTGCATGGAAAGTTCTGATGATTGTATTATGCTTTTATAATTTTATAGATTTTATTGATATTTTAATCATTGTACTTTTCACTATTTACATGATAAATAGTAATGCAACTGGTTTTTGCTTTAATAGGTGGAAAGTAATAGTTTTAATGATCAAATTTTAGAGTTATATATATTTTTTTCTTTTAAACTGTTGTGTGTACTATTTCTTGTCTTTTGTGATCTCGAGCTATCGAAATAAAGACTATTGAATGATGATGAAACCCTCACTCACTCTGCTGATATCACATAAATAGTATACTTCAACCAGCGCTGCCATAAAACAGGCAGGCAGGCATCTTTGACAACAGTAGCAGCAAGATCCCAGTCAGGCTGGTGGGTTGGGATCTGGGCCTCAGCTCAATATATTATACCAGCTTGAGCAAGAGCCATGCCTGGCATCTTTTAATTTTACATCCCGATCTTGCACAGAACCTCCGTACAACTATCTCTAGAGACTCCAGATATAGACACTTACACACAAAAAAATATGGACAACCATGCCCACAAACATAAAGACACCTGTATAGACAGAACCACAAACATAAAGGTATCTGTGTACACAGACCACCATGCAGTATATATAGTCACAAATACCACCCATGCAGGCAGACTAACATATACAGGCCCTATGCACACCTGCCAACAGTCTAATCAATGTGTGCCCATGTGACTGTATGTAGACTGCCTCTGGTAGCAATTACTTCTGGAGCTGGAAGTGGTATTTACAAACCTTCAATAGTCATTGTTTCTAGAGGATGGAGCAGTTGTTTAGAAAGAATGCCTTACTGGTAAAGGGTGGTGTTGGTTTAAAGTTAGAGGTCCCTCTGTCTATGGATTTAGATCTTACAAACATCTAGAGGTAAAATCTCTTCTCTGCTAAAATCTAATAAATGTAATGGATGTGGGGGTGCAGTCTTTTCTGTCAATGAGAGAAGGTTATTATGCTTTCTGCTGATCAACAAATATACAGATAATCATGCACACACACAGGCACAATGTGCACAAACCAACACCCATACATGCTATTTTGTTCTGTAGAAGGCTCTGATATCACCATGTGCTCATCTACCAATGGACATCAAGCATGTGCACATCAGCCTGTACTCACTGCTCCACATCACACTATGTCCTCCAATGTATACCAGCCTGTGCCCCTCATTGCCAATCACCCTGTCCTGCCAGATGCACAATATTCTATGCTCCCAATGTACATCGGCTTACACTTCTCTGAACTGATGTACGTTATCCTACACTTCCATCCTGCAGAATACCAGGTAGTCCCTTGCTGCATATCATCTTTGAGCCTTTTTTGCACTGCACACTATGCTCCCCTGATGCCCATAGCTTTTGCCCCTTACTCTAAGGTGCACTCATGTTCTTCTATATCATTATGTGAGAAATTGCACCAGTTCAGATCTTTCTTGGATTTATGGTGCTTGATACAGGGCTGTTTTAAGGCATGGGCAAATTGGGCGATTACCCAGGACCTCCAGCATCCAAAGGGCCCCCTGGTAAAGTGATCAAGATAGTCAGAAGAACATCATTTTTTTGTTTGATGGGTATGCACACTTTAGAGAATCTTATTCTTTTGAAACATTTGTTTATTGGCATTTGTATTGCACACACATATGTAGACATGACATTGACAGTTCAGGAGTTACATTGTCTGTTAATTTTGCATACTCTTTGGCTTCACCATGGTAGCTTATATTATTCCAGAGATTGACCCTCTGCAGTATACGATCTTACTGTCTGTTTGGTGTCTTATGTGCGAGTATGTCATGGTGGGGGAAGTCGTAATTTGCGTCTTCCTGAGAGCGTATAGACTGTCTAGTGCATTTTGTGCTCTAACATTCAAGTAATAGGAGTAGAAGAAGAAAAAAAGGAAAGCTAAAAGAAGATAGTAAACTCTAAACCGTAAACTTGTCTCTGCAGAGGGGCCTTACGTGGTGATAGCGTACGGAGAATCTAAATGGGTGTTTCTACACCAGCAGGGAGGAGATTAGTGATCCATGGTAGGTAATGGAACCTGTATGGAGGCCGGGATAATGGCACTGGAGCGCTATGTAGTTCTATCATGGGTGGGCTGTACTTTCTATTTGCCTATGTAGCTGTGGGTTCTCTTTCGGGTGTTTCTGCTTTCCCAGCTCCCACATCCTCACTGCATGTCTGTATTGGGAACTCCCAGGCACGTACCAATTCTTTCCATTGATCAGCTATGGGACTTTGCCTCAGACCCCTCGCTTCTTCTCTACATAACCCCCGGACCTCAGCCTCAGCCCAATAGGTGACATCACATTTCCAGGTATCTATCTGTGGCCCCGTATTAGATTTCCAGGCCATTGCTACTCGCCGTTTGGCCTGGGCCATGACCAAATCTATGAATTTGTTCCCTACTTTCCTTTTTGTGGGTGGGGGAATAATCCCAGCAAGCACACTTCGATGGAGCTATCTATTGCCCTCTCCAGTGTGGCCCCTATCCGCGTAGTTACCTCATTCAGGAACGGGCGCAGTACCGTGCAGTTCCAGACCATGTGCATGAAATCTGCATCCTGATGGTCGTACCTCGGGCAATTACGCAAGTTTATGTGGGGTCATGTAAGTCATGTGGATATAGTTGAACTGCGTGTATTTCAGTCTGGTGTTGCGGGATATCTTCTTGGGTGATGCCAATACCTTGTCCCACTCCCAATCAGTGAGTTCCCTGTTAAAGGCTTGTTCCCAATGCCCTCTAATCTTGGGCAGTGGTATCAAAGTTGCCTCTGTCAATGCTATGTAAAACCAATTTACCTGATGCCCGGCAGTGCCCAGGGTGAATAATGCGTGAAGTAAAGTATGCGTCGCTGGCTCCTCCCTACCTTTGCCCCACAGAGTTCCAAAGATGTGTACCAGGGCTTCATACTGTATGAACTGCCTACTGGGAGACCATCATTTTCTACACGATTCTCAAAGAGAACTAGGACATTCTCCTGGTCGCAGTCTCCTACTGTCTCTAGACTTAGCTCTGTCCAGGTTAGCAGTTGTTCAGGCATTTATATCAAGCGTGGGACTCCGTGGGGCAGGCCAACCAGTGGTAGTACTGGCTATATCGGGGGGGTCTCTGCCATTTTTTGACATACATCGTTTCCAGCATTGCAAAGCTGTGGTCTGCAGCAGCGACCGGGAGGGGTCGCCACCGTGTGGTCGAGCACCTTAGCCAATAAATGGGTGGGGGATACATTAGGTTTGGATAAGACTGTCCCCTCCATGTTTACTCCCTTCAGCCACTGCTCTAACCATTGCAACTGGGAGGTTAGTTGGTAAAATTTTAAATTCGGTACCCCCAGGCCCCCTTCCCCCATAGGGCGCTGCAATGTTTTCAGCGAGACTCTCCTCTGTCCATCCCACCAGACGAGGTCCCTCACTAGGGAGTCCAACTTACCAAACTATCCCCTCGGCATCACAAACGGGAGATTAACAAAGAAATATAATAGGCGGGGTAACATGACCATTTTAGTCAGCGAGATTCGTGCCATGACTGGTAATCTCAGGGAGCTCCAAAATGATACACAAGATTTAAGTTTTCTGAGCGCTCTGTCGAGATTGCCCTCTCGTAAGTTATCTAGGGAGTGGTAAATATGGATTCCCAGGTATTTGAACGTGGACAGGGCCCCGTTGAGGACATCTGGCAGTGCTGGAGGTCTCGATAGGGATCCCGACACGGGGAACAAGTAGGTTTTAGTCTGGTTGACCCGCAGTCCTGACAGGAGAGCAAATCTTCCCATGAGTCCCATGGCTGTGTCAGAACTGAACACAGTCTCATTCAGATAGATCAGGAGGTTATCAGAATACAAGGAGATAGTGTAAATTCGCCTATCTATGGTAAAAACACATTCCATTCCCACCCTGGCGAAACAATGTAGCTTACGGCTCCATTGCCAAGGCAAACAGTAAGGGTGACAGGGGACATCCCTGTCGGGTGACACAGGAGATTCCGTACTGGGTGGACACTGTTTTGTCCATTTTGACTCTTGCGGTGAGTCGCGTGTACAGCATTCTGACCCACTTGATCCATCCCTCCCCAAGACCCATGCGTTCCATGGTCCCAAATAAATAATCCCAGCTCACTGTATCGAAGGCCTTCTCCAGGTCTATTGATAAAATCACCGCTTGTGTGAGTGCTCTCGTCCTGGAATGATACAGCACGGAGTAGAGTCTCCTCATGTTAAATGAGGTGTTCCGGGACGGAATGACCCGTTCTGGTCAGTATGGATCAGCGCACGCATATGAGGTAGCAGCCTGAGCGCCAGGACCTTGCTTAAAATCTTAAAGTCCATGTTAAGCATGGATAAAGGTCTATAATCAACTACGCAGGCTCCCGAGACTATCATCTTGGGGAGTGGGATCACTATTGCGTTTTGTGTTGATACAGGAAGTCGTCCAAGTCTTAGGGATCAGCATAGAGGGTGACCAGGCGAGGTGCCAACTTAGAGGCTAAAGCCGAATTAAATTCGTCAGGAGCCCGTCTGGCCCCGGTGTTTTCCCCATAGCCATAAAAACATGGCCTGGCGGACCTCCAGCAGTGTCACTGGGCCACCCAATAGCTCTCGGGTCTGTCTATCCAATGGTGCAAGCTGCAGGGGTGCTAGGAAGTCCCTGATTGTCTCCTGTGTAACTGGGGGCGGGGCTGTGTATAGCACCTCATAGTATTCACAGAGCAGGGCGTTTATTGCTCTGGGCTCATATATGGACATGCCTCCCTCAGTACTAACATGCGTAATCTGAGTTCCCCGAAGTTCTGGTTTGATGAGCCACACGAGTAGACGGTCAGCTTTCTCCTCTTCAAACTGGACCCTTGTGAGGTAACTTTTGTAGTCGTATCTGTGTAGGCGTTACAGCGCCTCGTTACATAGGGTCTTTGAGTCCAGTAGGTTTGCCGATGCTGTGGCATCTGTGCCCTGTTTGTTATCGAATTTATGCAATCGTTCTTCAATCGCTTCTAGCTCTCTGCAGAACACTCTCCGTACTCCGACTGACTGACCCAGACAGTGTCCCCAGACCACTAGCTTAAAGGCCTCTCATTCCACCAACATTGTGGAACCTGAATGTGTGTTGGTGGCGAAAAAGTTCTCGATGCAAGAGTCTAGGGATTCTCTGAAGGGGGCGTCCTCCAGCATTGCAGGATTAAACCTCCATAGGGGGGCGGGGGTCTCATCCCCAGAGGTTGGTGGTTTATTAATAACAGGCTATGATCTGAAAATGTGCGTCCCAGATTATCAGTGTGTGTAATGGCCCCGCTAAGGTCTGAAGAGCAGAGAATGGCATCAAGTCTTGTGTGTAATTGGTGTGGGGGGGGAAAGGAATATTCTCTCTCTGCTGCATGTTGCACCCGCCAAACAACTACCAGCCCCCAATGTCCCCTCCACTCTTGGTATCCCGTTTTCGTGCAGTGAGTTTGGGCCCTGGGCAGAGGGGGATGTGAGCGGTGTAATGTTATGTCTGCAACACAGTTGTAGTCCCCATCCAGTCCTAAGGCCCCAGGTGCAAGCTCAGCCAGTTGGGCCGAGAGATCCCGCAGGAAGGACAGTTGATCATGATTGGGGGCGTATATGCTACCAATTGTGATGTCTCAACCACTCAATATCCCGGTAAGTAACACATATCTCCCTTCCTTATCGATTCGGGTGTTTGTAACATGCAAGGGGACCCCCAGCCGTATCCAGATTAATGCCCCCTAGCATAGGCTGAGTAACAGGTCGCATAGATCTGCCCCCTCCATCTTCTACGCAATTTCTCTGCTTCGCCCTGCAAAAGATGTGTTTCTTGGGGCAGGGTAACCTGGACACCCCTTCTCTTCAGGTAGCTATGTATAGTGTGCCTTTTACTCATCAAGCCCATTCCCCTAATGTTCCATGTTATGAACTTAATTATATGTGGCGCTAATGTCATGGTTGGTGGTAAGATTCATCATCCCTCAGCCTTCCACCACCCGCCAGGTCCACCCCCAGAAACTGTCTATGTCCAATATCCTGCAGAGAAAACAAAAATAAACTGTAGAACAAATTTCCACAAACTCCACCTCCCAGATTCCAGAGCAGCTCGGTAATGGCCAACCGCCCAAACCTTAGCCAGGTCAACAAGTTCCAATGTGGACCTAAATCCACCAGGGGGACGATCCATCCAGGGGGTGTGGCAATTGAAAATGGAGCAGTTTCTTGCCCTGGCCGCATCAGCCCAAGTCCTAAGCCGGCCCGTGCAGGTTCATAGGGGGCCGGTGGAGTACAGTCCTGTGCAATGGGGGTCTAGGAGCTAAATCAGCACCTAATCCTCATCAAATTATGTCATCGGCAGTCCCCGGGGTGACCTCCGGCAAGACCACACTGCTGTCTCGGGACACATCTGAGTCGGATCCCCCTGTTCCCTTTACTGAGCGTGAACCTGCTTCCGATGGGGCTGGGGCGCCCACCTGCCTCTGCGACCCCTCTGCACAATTAGTATGCCAAGGAACACTCTCCCAACAGTTTCCAAATCAAGCACCTGTCCAGTCACCCATAGGGGCCACCACTCTCCACTACCAGCTCGCTGGGGGCTCCCACTGTGCGGGGCGCATCCGGGCATGTGCCCGGGCCAAGACTGGGCTAAGAGCAGGCCCGTCTGCGCCCCTACGCGGCTGACCGAGGCTGGGCTGGGCCACTTCTCTTAGTCCTGTGAATTGTGACTGAATGGACATAGCTTACTCAAGGTACTGCATTTATCGATTTTGTTAACTCCATATATTTATACTTTGTCTTCCTTGGCTGTACAGGGTCGATTTAAGCACTTTAGAAATCCTAAGTAAGGGGCAGGCTTATTTATTCAGCCTTGTGAGTCATTTGTAAGGACAAACGCTAGACTGCTGATCCTAGAGTTAACGGGCTGCAGCAGTCGCAAACAGTTGGTTGCCCACGAGAATTGGTAAGAGGAAGCTTAATGTGGGCACCTCTGGGGGAGCTACAGTTACCACATTGGATTCTTTTTTAACCAGGTCAGTAAATGCCCTATCAAAAAAAATTGCTCCTACGGAGAGGAGACTTTCGATCGAAATCATAAATCACCCTGATGAACCTCTATCTGTTGCTGACCCTTTGTTATTAATAGATACAGTGGGTGCACTATTGCTAACAAATTCTACTGCTGAACTGTTGGACAGTATTGACAATGCCCAGGAAGATGCTATACTCCTGTCATTACCACCAGTAAAAAAGAAGAGGGGTGGAGAGAAAAATGTTGAACAGCCACCCAAGAAGTCTACCGGTCTGCTAACGACTGACCAGTTGAACTTGTGCCAGGCTGTGGATAAATTAATTCCCAATTTTGAATCTGTGTTACAATCACTCTTGGCCCCTATCATATCACGTCTCACAGGGATAGAAGCTGCACTTACTCAAATCACTCATTTCACTGAGCCCCAATTCAGTACCCTCCCTAAGAATTCTGAGGCGGTGGTGGTGGTAGGAGGCATGGGGATTAGTCACGCAGTCGTATCTGTACCTGCTATACCCTCTGGTGAGGGCTGTTAGCCCGTAGGGTACAGCGATACCCCACAGACTGGTCAGGGAGACAAACGACCTGCTCAGGAGGCTCCTCAATCCAGCAGGGGTCTGGGTCCACTGAAAAGTATAGGAACTACTGGGGCTAGGCTGGGTTTAGCGTCTCAGAGGTACCCTGTTGGCCAGAGGACAGACCTTCAAACTATGCCTCTACTTAGAGGGCATAACTTTCAAGCGTCCAACTCATCGAGCCCACCCACAATGACCTTGGGGAAAAGGGCTTATTTAAATCTGCCACCGGAATCTGCTCCTTTGGTGGCCATTTTGACAGGTGTTCTTCCCATTAAGCATGGTACAATGGAGACCACGATAAACCTGTTGCATAAGGTTACCCACTGGTGTGACAACACAATAGTAAACGGACACTATATATCTCCCCATATCATCATGGCCAGAAGAGTAGGCTGGGTTGGCTCTAATGTAAAAAAGGATAGGGAAGGCCTATCACACGAGAGCTATGGTTGACAGCCACTACAGGAAAGAGTCCAAATATTCTATTGGGGTTGTCCCGTTCCAATTTTTTCACCCTATGGGTATGTTTAACCCTATGAGTTCACATATTAATAGGGCCTTTTTCCCAGCAAGGATATCACAGCATCCGTTTTTTAGATCAATTATTCCCTTGACCAACAGATATGCCCCACTGGAGGACCTAGACACTATAGATTGGCAATTGAGATCTTTAGGGGGGTGGGCAAACTGCAAGGTCTCCTGTATTACCAGTTGAAATGCCTAAGCAATTGCTCCAGACTGATCCCACCTCCTTCAGGCCTCCCTTTATTAAAATAATGACCTGGACTATTGCGGGCTTGAGAGCTAAGAGAGAGATGAGGTTCAGTGGTTAGCGACAATAAGGTCTTGCCATGTAGTCGCACTGCAGGAAACCTGGCATACATCTGACACCTTTGTTTTGGATGGTTTTAGCCCTTTTTTTAAAACAGCTTCTCCCTCTACAGTAGGTCACGCTAAGGGCGGCCTGCTAACTCAAAATTGCTTGCACCGGGGGGCGTGGCCAAGCTCATGGCGGCGTAAGACGTGTTGCTGCGAGCTTCCGCTGGAGCCCGACATCCGAGCCTGATCCTGCAGTTACCATTGACTGCATTTAAAGCAACCGGTTCCCTCTGGGAGTGCCCCCCCCCTGGCGGGCGGCGAGACCCCGAGGTGCACCCGTCAGAAGAGGGAACAGAGCTTTGCGCCCGGAGCCCCGTGGCTCGGAAGCACCAAGAGGGCGGCCGACGGCGCCCAGACCACACAGTAAGCCCCCTAAGTGCTGCTTGAGAGGGTAGGGGGCGATTGAGGATATACAACTGGCGCCTGCCCCCCCCCGGAAAAGATCTGGTGACTGGGGAGCGCTTTCCCCCATCTCTCCTCCCGAGTGGAGCAGCGCGCCGACGCCGAGGCCCGGGCCGGGACCAAGGGAGAGAGACGGATGCCCGGGAGCTCACAAGATGCTGCCGGCCGTGTGGGTGTGACTCGGAGGCCCGGCGCGCTTGAAAACAACTGAGGGAGGTCTGGGACCCTCGCCCGCCGCGCGCCCCCATCCAGAGCAGGAGGAAGCGAGAGGAGCTGCCCGGTGGCCTCGCAGTCCGGCCAGTGTGTGCCGCAAGCAGGAGGGCCCGGGCCTCCTCTTGAAAAGCTGCATTGGGCTACAGAGGACCCGGTGAGACCTAGCCGTGGCTGACCCCTGGTGAGAGGCTCGCGAGATTGGGAGAGCACCCTGGGAAGTGGTAGGGCCCAGGAGAGCCCGTGTCAGGTGAAGACGCTGGGAGAGACATCTACTGATTGTTGAAGATCCTGCCACTGGAATTGCCGCAAGTGCCACCCGGGACGCCATGAGGATTGCCCCTGGGTGGGGGCTGGAGATTCCAAATACAGGTGGGCAACTCCAGTATAGACTGCGCTGCCCCCGGGCTCCGTAGGGGATAGGTGGCAGAGGGCGGCGTGCCCTGGGGCTGTTTCTGCCCTCTCCCTCTCTTTCTCTCTTCTTCTCCCTTGGGACCCAGAGGTGCGACGGGAGCGATGAGACCGCGGACACATGATAGAACAGGAACGGTGTCCCGACCATTCTGAGACGGCATAAAGAGCCCGTACACCCGGGGAGTGATGGAGAGGTGCCGTTCTCCTTGGCTCTGACTCGTACGAGGGCACAGACCGAGGATATACCCTTCTATCAAGCAAGACACAAACCCGCGAGATGACTGAAGATAAAGATCTGAAACCCCTGAGACAGGGAAAAATGGACGAGTACGCCAAGGTGCTCCCCACGCAGGCCGCGGTGACAGAGACGGCGCATTCATCATCCGACACGACTCTGCTCCTACAGGCCATACAGAGCTCCAGGGAAGCCTTGGAGGGGAGGATTGGAGAGATTAGCTCCGAGGTGTCGCTGCTCCGACAAGACCTCTGCAAGGTGTCGGAGAGGGTAACGGAGGCCGAGACCCGGGTGTCGGAGGTGGAAGATACTGTCAAAGATCTCCAGAAGGGGTTGAAAGACATGCAGACCGCTGCAGCGGACATGTTATGGAGGATCGATGATGCGGAAAACCGGGCCCGGAGGAATAACCTCCATTTCGTTGGATTTCCAGAAGGGGCGGAAGGTGCAGATTCTGTGGCATTCCTGACATCCTGGCTGAAAGATCTAATCCCGGCTGAGCGATTTTATCAATGCTTCGTCATAGAACGCGCACATCTCGCACTGAGTGCCAGACCCCCTCCCGGGGTGCCGTCCAGGCCCATCATCGAGAGGCTGTTGAACTTTTTAGATAGAGACATGATACTCCGCGAAATGCGACGAAAGGGAGAAGTCCACTACGAAAACCTCAAAATTATGACTTTTCCGGATTACAGCCGAGAGGTTCAAAAGCAGCGCCGCACCTTCGACTTCGTGAAGGTGAAGGTACGGGCTATGCAACTTCAATATATGCTCCTGTTCCCGGAAAAGCTAAAGGTTCTTTTCCAGGGGAAGGCCCTTTTCTTTCAGACCCCAGAAGAGGCCTGGGCGTGGGTGGAAGAGCGCCCAGTGTCTCGACCCCAGGAGGGATCACAACTGGACAATGTCATGTCACGCGGCGGAGTCAGGGGAGAGAGGTCACCCCGTCACCGACGTCACCTAACGGCGAGCCGAAATCAGAGACTGGGTACAGGAACCCCATATGCTCTGCGGAAACCTAAACACGTCCAGGGAGGTCAAGACCAACATAAAAGTGAACATTCGCAATCTGAATCGGAAATGGCACGGAAAACGGGGTCTCCCGATCCGCACACGGACTTGAAGACAATGACTTGTCCTCAGGAGCGGAATCCAGACATCGTCTAGAGAAGGCAATTCAGGAGCTTGAACAGGGCGAGGAGGTCGAGGGGCCCACGGAAGGAGTTCGGCCTTTGGAGATCGACTTGAACGAACTGGGTACTGCAACTTGAATTCCAGCGGGGAGTCATCGACTAACAACATCAATTCCCCCCCACTGAGCAGAGGTGGTCTATGCTTCTAACAGTGACTCACTTGGGCATCTGAGCAATAAACTGTAAGCGTTGAGGTTTTGGGGATTCTAATCGGGTGGGGGGAACGACAGACCGACCTGTTCTCACCTACCAAGGGTCACTTCCAGAACTGGGGGGCTGAAGGATATGGGAGGGAAAGAGGGAGGTGGGGTGGGAGGGTGGTTGGGGCTTTGCACAGTTGGGGTTTAAACGTTTACATGTTATTTGGTTGCGCGCAATACCTTTCACAGCAGGACTAATCTACAGATTAAGATTTAATGGGGATCGGAACTCCCACTTATCACCAGGCTTCAGGGACTGGAACATATTGCTGTCAAACGTAGCATGACACATAACTGTAATTAATAGGATTAAAAGAGGACTGGTATCTCAACACATTAAGAGACTACGCCCAGATATTGTAATGCTTCAAGAAACACACCTCAAAGGCACAAAACGTGGTTTCATTGGTCGCGGGGTCTACAAGGTGCTGGCCCACTCAGGATTCACGTCCGGGGCGCGGGGGTGGCTATCCTGATTAAAAAAAGCATCCTCTTCCAAATTTCACGCGTCTGGCATGACCCCCTAGGTAGATACGTGGGTGTATCGGGGCAGTGTTGAGACCACACTTATTTGCGTGTATGCCCCACCCAGATTACAAGCGCCCACCATGGCTAAGGAGGTTGACATCCTGCTCGAAACACCTTTCACCCTGCACATTGTAGGCGGCGACTTTAATGACGTTATGGACCCTGCACTGGACCGCACGGGAGGGGGGGTAGGTCCACATTAACCACACCATTGAAGTGATTCTCCACGACAATGGGCCTGACAGATGTCTGGAGAGAGACGCACCCCCTCGCTATACAATTCTCCTTCCACTCTGGGGCCCATGACACTCACTGTAGGCTGGATTATATATTTATCCCCAAGGGGGGAATACAGACAGTAGGGCGCGCAGAAAACACAGCTAGGGGACTGTCAGATCACTCTACACTTCTGGTCGAGATGGGACTGAGAGACCGGGAGGGTGTGCGTAGCTGGAGATTAAGTACATGGGACCTGAAAAACCCCAAAATAGCCAAAGGGATTAAGGCAGATACCAAAGTCTACTTTCTGGAAAACAAAGACTCGGTCACGTCTGGGGTGACTGTCTGGGAAGCATATAAGACGGTGCTGAGGGACAGAGCCCAGAGCAGTATAGCCTGGGAAAAGAAAGAGAGAGATAAAAACCTGGTTGCACTAGAACACGAAATAAGTGAATTAGACAAGCAATTCACCCACAGCGGCGACCCCGAGTTGACACGCAGAGCGATCATCCTGCGATCGGAATACAAAGAGGTGGCCATGGATAACGCCCAAAAAATGCACTTAGCGTCATTACATCGACTCTATGAAGTAGGGGACAAGGCCGGGAAACTCTTGGCCTGGATCAGCAGACGGGAGATTCAGGACATATGGGTGAGGGAGGTGAAAGACCTCGGGGGGGGCCACTCAATCTACGGATGTAGGGGTGGCAATCGCTTTTGCTGAATACTACAGAGACTTATATCGTGCGCGTATCTCCAAATCACAGGCAGAGATACAGGATTATCTGATGGCCATCCCCACGCTGAGGAGGAGACTCGGGGCCTGGAAGAGGATCTGTCACTGGCAGAGGTCCAAGCAGCAGTGGTGAAGCTTCGCCCCGGGAAGACCCCTGGAACCAACGGGCTACCCGCAGAATTCTTTCAGCGCTATACCAATATCCTGAGCCCGCACCTTCTCCGGCTTTTCACAGAGGCCCACGAAGAAGGTATTCTTCCACTGGATCTACGCATGGCCACTATCGTGGTCATCCACAAGGCAAGAAAACCCCGTGACCAGTGTAGTTCTTATAGACCCATTTCATTACTGAACACAGAAATCAAAATCCTGGCTACCATCTTGGCGACACGTCTGCTGGGGGTAATCACCCATCTGATACATGAGGATCAGTCTGGTTTCATGCCAGGCAGATCCACCCGTCTAAATCTCAGACGCACGCATAACTGGCTCATGAAAGTGAGACACAGGGAAAGCCGGCAGGTCTTCCCATCACTAGATGCCGAAAAGGCATTCTACGCCGTGGACTGGTCATTTCTGGACGCTACTCTGGCCAGGTTCGGCTTCGGGCCGAAGTTCCGCAGCTGGGTAACCCTTTTATATAACCAACCACTGGCCACGGTGCAAGTAAACAGCCACCATTCGGCCCCCTTCCCTATCGAGAGGGGGACGCGACAGGGCTGTCCCCTTTCACCTCTTCTCTTCGCACTCACCCTTGAATCACTGGCCTGTACTATTAGAATGCACCCTTCCATCCGAGGCTTCAGCACCACACCCACAGGTTCGAGAGAGGAGAACATTTCTCTCTATGCCGATGATATTTTGATGTATATCACTGATCCCGAAAGTTCCATACTGGCCCTCTTTGACGCGATCACTGGATACGGGAGTCAATCGGGCTATAAGGTCAACTGGAATAAGTCCACGCTTTACTGCCTGACCACTACACAAGTAGTTTGCCCCCTACCCGGAGAGTTGCGAGTAGCACAAAGGGGCTTTAAATACCTCGCCATATTCGTTACTCCACATTCAGAGATATGTAGGAAGGAAAACCTTGGTACAGTCCTGGACAACTCCAAGTTAGATGTGGAGAGGTGGAGGGATCTCCCCCTTACCCTACTCGGTCGAACAGCAATATTTAAAATGATCACCCTTCCCCAACTCCTATACGCCCTGCAAAACTCGTATCATCACCTACCCAAGTCTATCTTTGCGGAAATAGCAAGTAAAATACGAATACTACTGTGGCAAGGGGGTCACCCGAGAATATCGCTTAGGACGCTGCAACGTAATCCATATAATGGGGGGATAGCGCTTCCTGACATAGAGGCATACTACTGGGCGTCCCATCTGATACCTATAAATGAATGGATTCACAAGCCTAGAGACCATCCCACCTATCACCTGGAGAGGGAGGAAATGTTGCCACACGCATACTTATACTATCTTTATGGGGGGAAGGGTGCGTCCCGACTATTGCCAGCGACTCTGGTCAGCATGGGCGAGGGAGACCAAGACCATGGGATGGACCGGAAAGATCGCGAAAAGTACACCGCTCTGGGAGGGAGCCCGGTTTCGAGAGCTACACAGGCTTATGGGGTTTGAGACCTGGGATATCCTAGGGATCTCCACAGTGGGGGACATCCTTGAACATGGGAAACTCAAAACATGGGCAAAATTCAAACTAGATTACGACATGCACAACTCGCAATTCCTTAAATATGCACAATTGCGCCATGCCTGGCAGGCAGAGAAGCTCCCCAGCGAACAACTCCAGGAATATGCACCCCTGGAAGGCAGACTCTTGCAAGAAGAGTTGACACATAAAGCAATCTCCTTTACATACACGACTATTAATAACAATATCCCTGATGGCTTGGTGGAACTCCGGGCACAGTGGGAGAGGGAGGTGGGGCCCATGGAGGACATAGACTGGGAGGCGGCGCTGATGCACCCCAGAGAGGTTGCCATAAAAACAAGACTTCGCTTCATCCAACTCAAGATATTGCACCATATTTACTATGACACGGACAGGTTGCACAAGATGGGTAGGGCGGAATCTCTATTCTGCTTGACTTGTATAACGGTAAAGGGCGACTTCTTCCATAAGATATGGTCATGTCCCGAGATACAGTTGTATTGGACACAGGTATCCAAAGTACTGGACGCGGCCCTGGGGTTGACAATGCCGATAGACCCCAAGTTCGCGATACTTGGGATATCAAGCGAGGTAGACATCACCAGACCACAGCTACTTTTCGCCTCCTTGGGACTGGTGGTCGCCAAGAGGGATATAGCCAGGAAGTGGGGGGTTTGCCGACAAGCCGACCATTCAGGAATGGACGAGGGGGATGGACACATACATGACGGCTGAACAAACTACCTATCGTAGTAGAGGGTGCCCCAAATTTTTTAATAAAATCTGGGGTCCATGGAGGAGATACTTTGGACTCGACAGGGGTGATGACACTCAATCACCCAATACACAGAACACGCAAGGGATGTTGACGTAATGCCCGATTGTACACGGACCGGGCGACCTTCATAGCGACGCATTTACCGACCCTTTAGGACTCCAAATGATGATCCATGAGCAGAATGATAAAACACTGGTGGCGAATCTTAATTTATATAAATCGAGGCAAGGGTGGGGGAATGGCCTCGATGCTGAAGGTATTGTTTGTATTGACATGCAATTGACTCCTGCATCTGTACTATGTGACAACGGTATTGCGCTAATTGTTCAGTTAAAAAATAAAAAAAATAAAAAAATAATAATAATTGCTTGCACCATAAAACTGGTGAAAGGCCACTCTCCCCATTTGCTAGCAGTGCAATTAACATTTAGTAAGCGCCCTACCTTGTTGGTGAGTAATTTCTATAATTCCTTTGCTAGAACCAGTGACATTGAACACATTGCTGCCATAGAGGGTTTTATGGGGAGGTAGAATGCCCATATTATGAGGTTATCATACTGGGGGACTTTAATGCACACCTCTGTCAACTTAATTGCACTTTAGCAAAGGGACCATGGGATGCCTTATCACCTTCAGCTCACTTCGAGCATTCGGCCCAAGGTCTTCGGATAGAGAGTTTGCTTGCAGCCAGT
This sequence comes from Calotriton arnoldi, assembly GCA_963921515.1. NCBI lineage: Eukaryota > Metazoa > Chordata > Amphibia > Caudata > Salamandridae > Calotriton > Calotriton arnoldi. Next base: position 966,472 of record CAWUFW010005356.1, on the reverse strand, counting down.
AACATGCACTGCCTTGAAAACACTGGAAAAGTAGATTCTGTACCAACATTTACTTGCAGGGGCTGTTCCTCTACCATTGATTTTATCCTGGTAGCTTCCCCTTTGCTCCCCGATGTGCTCAATTAATACTCTTGTTGGAGTAGCTTTAGTGATCATAATCCACTAGTTATGGAACTGAGAAGGGCGCAGATCTTTCATGGTGTGGAGGAAAAGAGCATGACAAATAGGGAACTAAAAACAATAGATCAGGCACGTATAATTAAATGGGAGAAGATAATACCGGATGTTTTTTAGACAAGCTGTATGTAGAAGGCGCGGAAGACATCAAACTCTGTCTTGATAATTGTACTCAGGATAGTGTGGTTTTAGATGCCTATAGCAATCTAGTAAAGTGGATAGCAGACAACCTAGTGGCTAGTGGCAGAGCCGGAGCCATCAATGGGGTAAGTTGGTTTGATGCCGCATGCTCCAAATCACATAAAGCCCTCATGTCCGCATTAAAACAAAAACCCAGGGATGTGGGACAGGTTAAGGCTTGTAGGAGAACCTATAAATTAGCACTCAAACAAAGGAAAGTTATAAAGGATCAGGCATGGGATGATTTAAGCCAGGCCAGTGTACTGTCCAATAGCTCCAAATTTTGGGAACTTATCAATTGACCTTTCTTTGCAGATCAGCACTTGTAAATAGTGGACTGTGCCATCCCCGCTGATAAATGGGTTCAACATTTTGAAGAGCTCTATAGAGGGGTGGATACAGGAAGTGAATGATATCCATTGGGTTTTAAATGCAGATACTCGACCTGTGATCTTCAGGGTAGACGAGGTTCAAAAATGCCATCATGGCCACAGCCGTCGGATCTTTATAAAGCTGATCCTGTGAGGTGAGCCAAAATCCTGACCTGGGTTTTTAATGCAGCAGCCGTAAGTGGCCTGCCTCACTCCTGGTCTACTGCGGTTATTGTACCAATCTTTAACAAGCATTGGCATAGCCAATAGGTCTCGCCTTTGGGACCTTATAAGTGTTTAGCCTTGCAACGGTTAATATTGTTGCACCAAGGATATTGTGCTGCATAACTAAATACTTATAAGGTCCCAAAAGCGAGACCTATTGGCTATGCCAATGCTTGTTTTAATTGATTTTTAGCAGTTTGCTCCCCAACCCCTCTCGCCCGTCAACATACCCCCTTCATGTCCTTCTCTAATGGCCCCAACCCACTCACCAAACAAAAGGGTAAGTGGTTTGGGGAACAAGGCAACACAGAAGAGATGTGGGTGTGGGAGAGGGGAGACAAGAGAGACAAGGGCAGCACATGGACAGATAGTGTGTGCGCAGAAAGAGCTGGGGCAAGCACACATACGGGGGAGGATGGGTGGGAGGGCCTGGGACAAGCATATGGAAAATGGAGAGTGGGTGGAGATGGGCTGGGGCAAGCACGCGGCCAAAGGATGGTGGGTAGTAGGGGCTGGGGCAAGCACACAGGTAGTGGAAGGTGGGCAGGAGGGGCGGCGTACAAACACACATACAATGGATGGTGGGCAGAAGGGGATGGGCAAGCAAATGGCAAATTAAGAAGGGCGGTAGGAGTTGGGGCAAGCACACGGATGACGGACAACAGAAGGTGGGTGATGGGGCTGAGGAAGCAAACAGGCAAGAAAACGGGCAATGGAGCCTGGGTGGGAGGGGCTGGAGGATAAACACTGACAATAGAGGGAAGGCGGGAGGGGTTGGGGCAGCAAATGGACACTAGAGGTTATGCGGGAGGGTAATGGTGGAGAAACACCAAGGGGGAGAACTACACAAAGGAGTCAGCTGGAAAACACATGCACTCTTGTAGGGTGCTCAAACAAAAAGTAAAGAGCAACGCCTGAAAAGGGAACAGTGGAAGGAAACAGTAATGTGTCCATGCTCCAGGGGAAGAACCAATACAAGAAAATGAAAGCCTACGGAAGCTGATGAATAAGAAGCAAGCAAATGAGAGTAAAAATGAAGCCAACCAATGGTAAGCAGTGGGCGGCCTCTAAGCTTCCTGTAAGGTAACAAAAGGTCTCACAAGAAGCTAGCCCTAAAAATGGCCTGCTACTCCTGTCATCCCCTGTGCTGGTGAACTAAAAGGCAGTCAAGTGCCACGGACAAACATTGCACTGTGGATTAGAGGTGGGTGCATGCTGTCTAGCATGGGATTTGTACTAGAAGCATATGCTTCCTACCCAGATAAATTCTGAAACATTTCACACATTGTATGTGTACTGTACAGTGCAGCCCACATGCAATGTGTGTAATGTTTGTAGAAATTAAAACATTTCTCATTATTAGCACCTGCTTCAAGAAGGTGCTATTTTCTGGTCCAAAGTCTGGTATAGCTATCTTCGGAGATCGTGCTTTGCGTCAAAATCTATGAGTGCTTGCGCTGGTCTACCCAAGTTACACCCACATAATACCCCCTTCAAGCAAAGTGAAGCAAAGTGCTATTTTCACTGAGAAATGGACACTTTTGTGGCACCCTCTCAAGACTATGTGCCACTTTGTTTCACTTTAATAACTTTGCGCCCAGCGCTAACCCTTAGTGAATCTGGCCTTGGATCCTCTAACAGTTCATTGTTTATTTATAAGTGAAATAAACTCTTATTGACTGACAGAACAAAACAGTATACTCAAAATGAGGGACTGATAATAACAATAATACCTCAAACACGTGTGCTTTGTGAAGGTTTGGGATTTTGCTTTTTCATAGATATGGTAGAATTGTTCAAACTATGTGAAATATCGGAATCTTCTTTTTAAATAGAGGGGGATCCCAAAAGATAGGTTTTGCTGACGAAAAATTAACCAAAATTCCATTCTATTTTGTGGACCTATGTTTTAGCACAAATAGGTGAAACAGTCTTAATTTGCTGGAAGAAAAGTTTAATGGCAAAACATCACCAGAAGCTTAATTGGAAATTAATCTAAAAATTGTGCAACATTCTGAAGTGTACAAATCAGAAACTTCACCACGTTATGCTGGACAGCAGCTGGTTTAGCAATACAAAGCTTGATAGAGGTAATTCAGGCACTAATGATTTCCTGTTCTTGGCGATGGAAACGATCCAATATTTCACTGTTAGCTCACTGAGCCACTGCCAGACATTATGGAAGCACATGTCTTCTGTATAGTTCCTACTCACTGGTAGCCTGCTCTAGTTCATGAGAATAATAATTATTTTTGCAAATAGCACATCAATCGACACTTGTGTCATGTCAAAGCGCTGTAAATAGCAGGTATTATGACTACTTAATTTAATGGCATCGACTTTACAGACATACCAAAGAATAAACGTCTCAAAGAATGAACGTCTAAGTTGGCCTTACCAGGATTCAAACTTGTGACCCCAGATAACAGCAGATATCTTGCATAGGGCACTAAAAAGCAACCAGTAGTACCAATACTACAAAAAATCCTAATCATAAAATTGCCTATTTTTTTAGACTATTTACTTACATTTCTGAGTTGGTCCGAATTCCATGTTATGAATTTACATTGTGCCTTTATGTATGTTCTCTGCAACGAATATTAAGCCCATTTAAATCTGGCTAAACTCTTTGTTGCATTTAAAGTATGTGACTGACTTCATGTTTGCACCAGTTCAAAAGTAGAGATTTTTGAAAACGCCAAATACGCGTTTCCTTTATGAACTTATGAAAATCAGGTTGCTTTTAACTTTGAGCTAAAATGTCAAGAACGTATTTTTGGTAGTCACACTCCTAAATGTTATGTCAATAATCGATTTTTTTAATGCTTTTTTATTTCTTGTATTCACACATGGTACGTGATGTTATGACCCACCCTTTGAAAGTAGATTTTTTTCAAATATTTATTCAGTGTACCTGTAAGAATGACTCTGTCCGTGCTTTCTTTTCTTGCACAACCTCTGAACATACCTTTATGAATGGTCTTGTCTTGCCTCCAGCACCCCTTCTGATTGGCTGTTTGTCATGCAGCTATTTCCACCTGAGGGAGATGAATCACCTCAGCTATTGTTACATCTGTCTGGCCACCGGTAAGGTACACTCTGACTAACTCTGTGTACACAACACACCGGGAGTCTGATAAGTGTGTTGTTTATTTAGACCTTATTTGGCACTGAATAACAAAAGAGAACTTCACATTCCCTGCAAAATATTTTGCAGAAAACAAGCTAATGAGAAGCCTCGGCCAGCTCAGCTCCCAAATGTTGTTTGGTGTGCACGGACAGACGGGCAGGATTAGCTGCGAGCTTCTGTCCGAACTGAAGCTAAGTTCCCAAGAAGGACATGAGTAATGAGATGTCTGTCTGGTACACAAAGACTAACATTCAAAAGGGAAAAGGTGTGTCCTTCTCAGAAAAGCAAACATGCCCAGGAGTAGCGCCACCTTGACGAGCCCAGTCGAAAACAAGTGTCGGCAAAAGTGAAAGCGTTTCACTTGCGGGTGCGAGCAGCGCCAGGAGCGATAATTGCTACCATATGGCGCCAGCTGCTCGCTCCCGCAAGTGAATGCAAACGTGCACGCGTTGCCATTGAAGGCAATGGAACGCGTGCACGTTTTTGGCTGAAAAGCCGAATCGATTGAAAAAGGTCTTTTTGCCTAAGCAGCGCATGCGCGCTGCGTAGGCGAGACCTAAAAAGGGAGCGAGGGACGATCCAGTGTGCTATCGCCCGATCTTCCTACTTGATTCGGCAGCAAAATTTATGGGTAACTTGATTCTGGACCGCCAAACACTATGGCTAGAAGATTCCTCTATTATCTCAGAACTGCAATACAGTTTCAGGAAAGGGAGAGGAACTTTGGAACAATGTAACAATTTGCTCCTGGTGATCGGTAATTATACAATTGCCAAAAGGGGAAATCTGCATACGGCTTTTATGAACCTTAAGTCGGCATTTGACCATGTTAATAGGACCAAACTATGGCCTTTGCTACTAGAGATGGGTATGGATGCCAATTTGGTGGCTCTCTTGCATTGGTCACAAGAGCCTCTGTTAGATATAATGAAAATGGCTCACTATAAGCATTCTGGGGATGCATTTTAGTCCCAGTTTTGTTTACTGTATACATCAATAAACTTGGGGAGGTTCTGTCAGCTGCATGTAAAGACATCCCCAGAGCGGGCTCCAAACTTGTTCCAGCTCTGCTGTATGCAGATGATGCAGCGTTACTTGGCAGAACAGCAGTGGGGCTGCAAAGTCTTGTAAAACTTTTATAGATTTTATGGTCGCACTTGACCTTTCTGTTAATTTTTGTAAGTCACATATAATGACGACAGGCAGAACAAAGCTCTCCAAATGTAGGCTTTTGTGTAGGGGAGGTGAACTGCCTAAAGTTTCCACATTCCCTTACTTGGGCGTCCTGTTTGACAAAAGGGGGTCTTGGGTGGCACAGAGGTCACTCAAAAAAAATACCCTGGCCAGAGCAGCATGAGCCACCATGGACTTTGTAAGGAGACTGGGGGCTAAACCCAGCCACGGCTGCTGCAGGTAAGAGCGGTGGGGCCAGGTGAGGGGGGATTTCGAGAGACAACCACGAGGGAAAATTAATTAATTATTTAATTTTCTCTCGTGGTCGTCTCTCGAATTCCCCCCTCACCTGGCCCCACTGCCCCACCGCTCTTACCTGCAGCGGCCGCGGCTGTCTAAACCTTTACCCGCCTTATTGAAAGTTTATAATGATAAATGTATACCCATGACCATTTGTGGCAGTGATGTATGGGGCTATAAAGATGTTAGTGAACTGCAGGCAACTGAGAATAAACACCTCCGCAGACTCCTAGCAGTACCCCCTTGTACCCCATCCTTTATGGTACATGAGGAACTTGGGCAGGGTTATATATCTGATTCTATTGCTATGGCCCCAGTAATGCGCTGGTTGAAAATCTGGTCCAACCCTACTCCTATGCTGAACCATCTTATCCTAGAGGACTGGATGAAGCTTGACGAGGCCCTTAATATTTCATGGCTCGGTTACGTCTCAGAGTAGTTGAAAATCCTAGGCCGTCCCGAGCTGTTCATGAATCATAGGCTGATGCGCCCCAATGAGCTGAGAGATATAAAATCACTGTTCTTGGAGAGAAGGATGGCAGAAAGGGAAAACATGGAACTCATCAAGCCTAGGATAAGGCAATATGTAATAGTGAGCCCAGGGACCCTAGGACAACCTTATTGGTCGTACATTAAGAGCCAGTACCATTGCTCTCTTTTAACCAGGTTTAGGTTTAATCTTATTCACTGGGGTCTATCTGTCCCTAGGGGCTTTTCTAAGATGGGTGCTTTAATGCCTTGCTCTTGTGATCATTTCTAGGAACAATGGGCCTGATTCACAAAGGTAAACTTAGACCAAAAATCTAAGTTTAGACCTAAAGTCTAACTTTACTACTACTAAAGTTAGACTTTTGGTCTAAGTTTAGACCAAAAGTCTAACTTGGACCAAAAGTCTAACTTTAATAGTAGTAAAGTTAGACTTTTGGTCTAAGTTAGACTTTTGGTCTAAACTTAGACCAAAAGTCTAACTTTAGTAGTAGTAAAGTTAGACTTCAGGTCTAAACTTAGACTTTTGGTTTAAGTTTACTTTTGTGAATCAGGCCCAAGATCTCTTACACTTTATTTTTTTCTGTGATTTTTATTGCAACCTATGGAAACAATATATTCTTTCATTGCTAAGGCATCGTAACTTTGCACAAGTGAAACCAGCTCTGATATATTTGCAAATGCTGTCTTCCCCTCTGATTTGTTTTGGTGTTGCTATTTTTTTATCAGGTGCTTTAAGACAAAGGAAAAAACTGCTCATAGCTTAAGTATGTCAGTTTTTGTTACTGTTCCCTTACGTTATTTATTGGCTTTTTTAGCAATGAGTTGTTTTAGTAGTTTTATTGTATTATACTGGTGGTTTTTATACATATGTACTGCACTACTTTGCACTTTACAGGGTGGCTTAAAATTTCTTGTCTTGGTGCTTCCTGAGCCATATACCCTCCGATTGTTTGACACGCCTGTTTGAATTATTAGTCTGTGCTTTTTATTAAATTGTATTGATCAGTTCTGGTATTTTTTTCTTAACTGTGTGTTTATCTGCTTTTATGGCGTATGTTGGCTGAATAAAGTTTCCTTGACTTGACTTGATTGTTTATGTTCAGGAAGGTTAGTGCTTAGGTAGTAATGCTGTAAGACGTTTTTAAAGTCTGTATTCTGATTTGTTAAAAATTTATTTCCTTGCTCACACCACGATTCTGCAGTTTTCATACTGTTCTATAGGGAGATTTCCTACATAATTGCCCGATTTTGGGGGTGAGCCAGAAGATCTTTCCTATGCTACTAGTGATGCTGTCTGAGTTCTTACTGATATTCCTGCATATTTGGAACTTGGTCTTTTATGGCTTTTTCCTATTGCTCTGTATTCTTCTATTAAGAGAGCCTTCACTGCAATGACTTTATGCACATAAATGAGATTAGTTGCATTTCCACTTTACTATTTCATATTTTGTACATTTTACATTTTTGTAATAAATCTTCATAAAACTTCTAATTCTGCCCTTTAACTCAGTTATTGAGTCAGTCTTTTCTTATTTGACTGAATTTTGATATGCTGATTTGTACATTATTTTGGGACATATTGCCTTATGAAATTGAGGTTAACACGATTCCTGATCCACTGTGGGCGTGTTTTTGTAGTGTAAGGTTTTAGGACCACAGCACACTCACAAAACTCAGGCCCATAGACTGGAGGAATATAGAACACCCAGTTGAATGCTGTCCAGTACACTTAGAAATATTGTATGCGTTCACACCACTGTGGGTTCGGTCTAGAGACACTACTACAGCGCAGTAGATTTGCAAACTATCCTAATGATATCACACTTGCATGATTGGAAAGATTCACATGTCTGCCTTGAGGATTTAACTGAGATAAAGTAGCTGCAGAGTGGTGAGGTACCTGGGCCTAAAGGGATATCAATTCAATGTTATGAAGCTTATGATGATTTAACAAGCCCCCACCTACTTAAGGAATGTGAAGAAGCCATTCTGGAATGGGAACTTCCCACAATGACACGAAAGGACATGTGGATAGCACTTCTCAAACCAGACAGATCAGAAGGCCACTATGCATCATATAGACTACTGTAATTGCTTTACATTAACAATATGATATTTGAAAAAGTCCTAGTTAGTAGATTAAAACCACTTATGTCAGGTCTGGTACTTTCAGACCAGACTGATTTTATACCCAGCCGGCCAACATTGTTAAATTTAAGTACTCTCCCAGCAGTGCTACATCATTTAGACCCTCAATTACCGGCAGTGTTGCTTTTTCTTGACACTAAAAAAGTATTTGACTCTCTGGAATGGCCATATATGTTTCAGGTATTAACTAAAATGGGCCTGGTTAGGTGTTTTATTAAAATTATCTTGTCCCGCAGGAAACCCTTGGCCAGAGTGTTTATCAATGGGCAGTGGCACCAGACAGCGTTGCCCCCTGTCATCACTCCTATTTGTCATTACTGTGGAACCCATTGGCCTTGTGTACAGGCTGTTGCATGCACATTGAGGAATTGATACAGGTGGCAGCCCATTGGTTGTATACCTGTACATGGACGATGTCCTTCTGCATATACAGAACACAACCGGAAACATAAATCCAATTGTTCAAGAAATCGTCTGATTCAGTGTTATCTCAGGACTAAAAATCAATTGTGCAAATCAAAGTAGCGAGAGGGGCAAGTTTTATTCATTTAGCATCGACCTGTTCATACATAGCTAAGTTTGGGGGGGGGGGTGTGATGACTGCACTGTACAGGATGAGATAAATCCTTTCCCTCTTGTTCCCATTGTTGGCACTATTGGACTTGAGAATTTATAGCCGTGGCTCTACTTTTGGCAAAGTGTGGAATTGCAGTGCGATGCATGAAAGGTCCAACACCTACATCTAAAAAATGGACACACGACTTAAGGTATTTAAGTGATTTGATGGACACTCATTCAGGACTGGTCCACCCAGTGGCAAGATCATGGGACTACAGGGACCCACTGAGAACATACCTTTTTGTTTTTCAAATTTCTTTATTGGTATTAGCACAAGTAGAAAAAGAAACAAAAAACCATAATAGTGACAATTCCTATGTTTCACTCACAAACGATATCACATCAAACAGAATAACAAACATGAACAGTAGAGCCACAATAGCCTAGACATGTCGCACCACCAACCTCAGGTGTGGCAGCATGTCATAATGAAGTAGGCCCCTGCACGGACATTGGTGCAGTATGGTGTATTGTAGCAATAGTCCCTGGGAAAATAACATGATTAGGAAGGTCACCCAGGAACGTGCGCATGCCAGTACAGGCTAATTCACATGTAGAGATATAGGAAGATCCTGCAGGCCAGTGCGAGTGGTCGCTCCGGGTCAGGACACCAATTCTGGGGTGTCCTTCAGGACCCCCTTCAAGACCCACACTTCACGGTCGTAAGGGGCAATGATTGAGTTGTAGGATGGGACAGAAGGACCTAGGGTAGTGTTCAGGATGGACGTGCATAATTTTTTGCCTCTACATTCCTGATGTAGGTATCCCAGCACCCACCTACAGCATTCCCCCATCCATGTGTACCTGACACTGCAAGAACGTTTAGCTCAGTTTTTGCTCTTTTCAGCAATGTGTAGAGCCAACAGTGTTTATTGGGGGCTGTATGAGCCTTCCAGTACATCGTGATTTGTTGTTTAAAGAGTATGATGGCTAGATCAAGAAATCTATGAAAGTACTTATCTCCCTTAGTCTTGGGTCTAAGACAGAGTAGGCATGATTGCAACGAGGGCAGGACCAAGTACTGCACCAAAGTGGCGGTAATTGTGTGACTTCCCCCCAGGCCCGCTGCATCACTGGGCACTCCCAGACAATGTTGTAAAAAACCTGCCTCATGTGCTCTACATCTGGGGCATGTAGAGGATGCCGTAGAAAACATGCAATTGATGCATTTCGGTGTGAGGTGTGCCTGATGTCAATAGTTAATTTGTGTGTAACGGAAGCGTGGATTATGTGAAACCTCCTTTACATGTTGTAATGCCCGGGTCCAGAGATTGTCTGTGAATTGTGTCCTGATGTCCCCCATCCATTGGTCTTTAGCCCTGTCATCCTACCCCCAGTAGGAAGAGCGCAGTTTAACATAAAGGGCTATAAAAAATTACTTTGTGCCTATGTGTGGCAGGATTACGTGCAGTGGTGGTGCAGTGTTGTGATTGCATGCTGTGAGGTGTGATACATCAGGAAATGGCCTGCCACAATGCCTTAAGTGTCCATAATCTCCTGAAAGGGCTTTAGTGCATCCGCCAGGAAAAGGTCTCCCATTTGGTCAATCTCTGCCTCTCTCCAAGGCGACATGTCATGGTGTTGGGTCACCTCCTGGAGTGCCAGCAACTGCCAAACAGAGATCAGTGGGGAGTAGGGAGAATGGGGCCCACTGCCTTGCTCATATGCATGCCAGCAAGGATATACGATCTTCATCTGATGCGTCTTATACAGTGGGTGATCCTTGGGGTCCGACAGCCAAATATATATGTATGTCCACCCGAGGAGCCTGTGGATGGTTGCTCTCTCAGGTCAAGGGGCTGTGCCCAGCCAATGCATCGGCCACTGCAGCTGAGCTGCTGCATAGTACAACTCACAATTGGGGGCGCCAAGACCTCCCTCAAGAAGCAGGCGCTGGAGTTTGAAGAGCGCCACCGCCTCCTGCCTGAGCCCCATATCAGCTCCAGCAGGAGACCATTGAGGTCCCAAAAGAAGCGCTTGGTGAGGGAAAGTGGTAATGCTGCTAAGAAGTACAGGAGCCGTGGCTGGATAAGCATCTTGGAGATCACCACACGGCCCAGCGGGGACAGCGGCAAGGACAACCAGAAAAGGAGGGACTTACAAATCGAGTCCAGGGCTCTACCCATGTTAATGTTACCCTCCACAAGGTACTTGTCCGAGTGGTAGATCTATACACCCAAGTACTTGAGCGTGTCAAGACGCCATTCCAGCCGAAACCGCAACGGGCCCTCCTGTAATGCTCAGGAACTGGAGAGAGGGGGAACAGGCAAGACTTAGACCAATTTACTCTGAGGCCTGACAAAATTCCAAATTCCTCCAGGGTCTCCATCAGGCCTGGAAGTGTGACAGTGGTATCACAACAGATAAATAAGGACAGCATTTACTAATAAAGAGAAGATATGGTGCTCATCATGTTGTAGGAGACTCCAAAGCTGCCCATGCAAGTGCAGGCAGCAGGTCAATGGCTCCATGGCCAGGGTACAAATCAGCAGGGAGAGGGAGCAACACTCCCTGATGCCCCTATGTATGTCAAAGCTGTCAGATATCAACTGTCTCATCCTGACTCTTGCTGTTGGGTTCTTATAGAGAGTGTGTATCTAACTAAGGTAGCCCAGCCCGAAGCCTATTTCCTCCAGCATTGCTAGTAGGTAATCCCACCCCAGTATGTCAAATGCCTTTTCTATGTCAAGCGACACCGCTAACTTCTGTCCTGTCTCACTCGAGGCAGCTCTCATCCGATAAAGTAGTCGTCGCATGTTGAGGAAGGTATTGCATTCGAGAATAAACCCACATTGATCTACGTGCACTAGGGTGTTAGCAACAGGGACCAGCCTATTGGCCATGGTCTTCCCTAATGTCTTATATTCTTTGTTTAAGAGGGAGTGCGGCCAATATGAGGGGAACTTCGGGGGGATCCAGGCCCAGATTTGACAGAACCTCTATCTGCGCCTCACGGAGTGAGTCTGGGAGCTGACCCTTCTACCTTACTTAATTAAAAACATCCAAGAGATTGTGTGCACTGAAGGTGGCATAATAGTCTATATTATTTTATACCCAGGGCTTTATTTCAGCCAATTTGGGTGATAGCCACCCGTATCACATCAATTTGAAGGGGCTCATTCAGTTCCGCTCATTGGAGAGGAATCAATCAGGGTAACGGTAGCCCATGAAGAAACCCCTTGATCCTGTCAACGGGGGGCTGTCTACATCCACATACAGAGAGCGATAGAACTGTGCAAATGGGCGTGCCTGGTCCTCTTCAACCAGCCACGACAATAGCCTGCCCAAGCGATCCCCCTCCGCATGGAGAAGGGCAAGACAGTGCCAATAGTCATGTTTCCCCAACCATGCCTCTAGATGCCTGTGACTCTCTCTTAGCTGCTTGTGTCTTTCTGTCCCGTCAGCCCACCATGACACCTCAGTCTCAAGTAGTCTCAACTCCAGCTCGGACCCCCACACATAGTGGCAATGCATTGCCCCCTGATGACCACCTTTTGGGCATCCCAGTCCAGCGCTCTGGAGGGGGTGGTGCCCATGTGATGTTCAGAATATTGGGTAATATATGTTAAAAGGGCCTCCCTGAAGAGGGGTTCTGAAGTGCCTCGGTCTGGAACCTCCAGGTCTGTAACATCATCAGCAGTGGACTGATCTGAAAGGGTACGCTCCAAGGTCTCTGTCATAGTTATCTGCATGCCAAATGGTTCATTGCAGAGAAAAGATCAAGCTTGGTGTGGAGGTCATGGACCAGGCAATAAAACAAGATGTCACTGGTGTCTGGATGGTGCAAGCGCAACATATCGAATACGCTCTTGTGAACTATCCAGGCCCGAGAGTATTGTGACACCCTGAAACACATAGCTTCATTCAGCAGAGGGGTGGAGCAGTCCCGGGCAACATCCGGAACACAATTTAATTAGCTGCCCGATATGCTGGGACTGTGTGGGCCCCAGAAAAGAGCTGGGGTTAGGAGAACTAAAAAAAGCTGAGTGATTAGTGTTGGAGGCAAAAACAACCACCAGCGTGAGGAGGCACCATCCATATGTCCTTCCACCACCATGTACCTGTCACAAATGGGAACCCCGGGGCAATCCATATCATGACCCACTTGCATACCCCAATGTTGTAGTGCCATACACCTGAACCCTCAATTTTTCATGTACATGTACTGCCTATGTCAAATGCATCTCTTGCAAAAAAGCTATATGTACCTCTTTGTGGCCCTTCACGTTCCACGTCAGCAAGTTAGAGTGTGGGTTAGTGGGGCCTGTAGGTGTGCCCATTGGGTATGGTGGTAAGTAGTGATGCATTGCATTCCTTGATTCCCATTCCCCACAACTCCAGTGTACGGGTCCCCCCAAACACCCCGTTGACAATCAAGAGACCAGTGCAGTACAGGGCCATGCCAAAGAATTATATGTAGGTAACTTCATCTGTGTGTCAAAAGAAAACACAAGATTTGCAACCCCTCCTCCCTGACCAGGACTCCTCTGAGTGCCCAGCCATAACCATCCAATGAATGAACAACCAAAGAGAAATGTGTAATAAAATACATTTTCTATTGGAGAGGTCAGGGCTCACGGACACATGTGTTGTAATTTGGCAGCACTTAAGTTAAGCATTGGCTGAAGACAGCCTGTATTCAGAGGCTGAATTGTCCACTTTGTGGAATCCATTTTGTATTTCTGGCAGCCATTTTGGTTGCCATGTGCTGCCATGTGCTCACCATGTGCTCTGTCCTACCTTCCTGTTAACTGCTCTTGAAATCTGCCTAGAGACAAGTTATATTTAGTTCTCTTTTGCTTTGCACATGCTCAGTTGAGCTTGCAGCTGTTCCGAGTTTATAAATGTCAGGATGTGTCTACTAGAAGTAGAAACTGTTAGCTCCACCCACTTGTCGACTGTGCATTTTCTGTATGACCTTATATGTATCTAAAACCAGCATTTGTGTTTGTACCGCCTTCATTTGAGCCCCTGTGTGGGTATAAAAGGACCATGGTCCTTCCATTCAGTGTGCTACTTCATGCATTACCGAAGGGTGGTGTGTAAATGTAGCTCCACCTCATGAGGTTTAATAAACTCTGTCTTTCTTATTTCAGTTTCTGTGCCAACTTCTTCCTATTGATACAAAAGGGGATGATGGACGGAACGTTTGAGCCAATCAAACACTCACCCCCAGTCAACTGATCTGGGTTTAATCCATCATCATTCTTTAGCTCACTCCACCACCCCAGTTCAGACATGGCCATATGCAAATCAGTCTGACCCTGTGCCTCATGGGAACAGTCCAGCCCGAACTGCCAAGCCATGTCTTCCCTGGACCGGAAACAAGCATCCTAGGACCGGTTTCTGGCATTCCAGCCGTCATCAGCCAGGCTTGCTTGAATCCAGTGGCAAAGTGAGCAAGGGACCCACGTCTGGGCATACCCCCGCCAGATCAGTTGACTGGGGGTGAGTGTTTGATTGGCTCAAGCGTTCCGTCCATCATCCCCTTTTGTATCGCTTTGTTCGCCCTAAGTTGGCGGGGGTATGCCCAGACGTGGGTCCCTTGCTCGCTTTGCCACTGGATTCAAGCAAGCCTGGCTGATGACGGCTGGAATGCCAGAAACCGGTCCTAGGATGCTTGTTTCCGGTCCAGGGAAGACATGGCTTGGCAGTTCGGGCTGGACTGTTCCCATGAGGCACAGGGTCAGACTGATTTGCATATGGCCATGTCTGAACTGGGGTGGTGGAGTGAGCTAAAGAATGATGATGGATTAAACCCAGATCAGTTGACTGGGGGTGAGTGTTTGATTGGCTCAAGCGTTCCGTCCATCATCCCCTTTTATATCGCTTTGTTCGCCCTAAGTTGGCGGGGGTATGCCCAGACGTGGGTCCCTTGCTCGCTTTGCCACTGGATTCAAGCAAGCCTGGCTGATGACGGCTGGAATGCCAGAAACCGGTCCTAGGATGCTTGTTTCCGGTCCAGGGAAGACATGGCTTGGCAGTTCGGGCTGGACTGTTCCCATGAGGCACAGGGTCAGACTGATTTGCATATGGCCATGTCTGAACTGGGGTGGTGGAGTGAGCTAAAGAATGATGATGGATTAAACCCAGATCAGTTGACTGGGGGTGAGTGTTTGATTGGCTCAAGCTGCTCCGTTCATCATCCCCTTTTGTATCGCTTTGTTCGCCCTAAGTTGGCGGGGTATGCCCAGACGTGGGTCCCTTGCTCGCTTTGCCACTGGATTCAAGCAAGCCTGGCTGATGACGGCTGGAATGACAGAAACCGGTCCTAGGATGCTTGTTTCCGGTCCAGGGAAGACATGGCTTGGCAGTTCGGGCTGGACTGTTCCCATGAGGCACAGGGTCAGACTGATTTGCATATGGCCATGTCTGAACTGGGGTGGTGGAGTGAGCTAAAGAATGATGATGGATTAAACCCAGATCAGTTGACTGGGGGTGAGTGTTTGATTGGCTCAAGCTGCTCCGTCCATCATCCCCTTTTGTATCGTTTTGTTCGCCCTAAGTTGGCGGGGGTATGCCCAGACGTGGGTCCCTTGCTCGCTTTGCCACTGGATTCAAGCAAGCCTGGCTGATGACGGCTGGAATGCCAGAAACCGGTCCTAGGATGCTTGTTTCCGGTCCAGGGAAGACATGGCTTGGCAGTTCGGGCTGGACTGTTCCCATGAGGCACAGGGTCAGACTGATTTGCATATGGCCATGTCTGAACTGGGGTGGTGGAGTGAGCTAAAGAATGATGATAGATTAAACCCAGATCAGTTGACTGGGGGTGAGTGTTTGATTGGCTCAAGCGTTCCGTCCATCATCCCCTTTTGTAACGACTTCTTCCTATTGGTCTGAGGACTCTGTGCAGAGAAGGGTGAACCCCTAAGCACTGGTAGGCCTTGCTGAGGCTCACTACTACAAATTGGCGCTTCCAACGTGGGACTCATCAGCGACTCGGATGCCCGAAGGACTGGTCGAGATGAAGGATTGGAATCTCGCTCTTGGACGCGATCGCTGCCTGAGGAGACCAGAGTCTTGGCACCCATGGCGTTTTCCTTTCTTTCTGATCTGACCATCCCGGCGGCGCCGGTCCTTGACTGAGATCTCTTTTGTTGATTCGCCGTGCAGTGACCATTTGGTCGATTTGAGAACTTGGCAGTTGGAACCTGGACACCATTTGATTGGTAAGAGCCGTTTTGCGGCACTTGATGTTGGTTTGATGCCTTTGATTGGTAAGGTAGTTTTAGTAACACTTACTGTGGCTTTGTTTGTATGATTGGCCAATTTTGGAATTTGTTTTGTAAATTATATATGCATTGCAATACATATAGGCAGGTAATGAGGAGATTTTTCTCTATTTTAAGTTGTTTGAACAGCGCAACGTACGAAGAGTACCTTAAGCGCTACTTTGATTATAATACTGCATATTCTGCACTATTTTTGGCATGCCTGTTTCTAGCACACTTCGCAGAAAGTGTTGCTGTTTTGGAGGTACCAATATGGATTTAGTAAGTACTCAGTTGACTCCCTCAGAGGGGATACCTAAATAGGTTTAGATATAGTAAAAGATATTTCTTTCTTGGTGACTAAGTACCCCATGGAACTAAATATGTACATAAAACGGATCCTGATCTGTGCACTTAGTAACATTCATAAGTGGTGATATGCAGAGCGCTTTTTGAGTGTTCTACCAGCCAAAACTGGCGAATTTGGTGTATTTTGGCTTCTTGAACATGGAAGTCTTTTGGACTACTTTTGAGAGCTCTTCTTGTAAATATGACTTACAATTAGTATTTACAAATAGTTTGGTTTTGCGTACAGTCTGTAGGCTGTCTCTTGTTTTTGCCCTAAATGTTGATTTGTGGGTTAAATGTGTGTTTAAATGTCTATGTGGTTTGTGGTTTGACATTGGTGATACTTGTGTGAGTAAATAGCGATTGCGCTCTTTGTGTAAGAATGGCTAGCATTAAGCGCGCTGTGTTGTGTGTTATGAGTGTATGACCCCTTCTGAAAATGTCTGGAATGAGCTAAAATTGCTTTTTGTTGTCATTCTGTTATGCAAATGTCATTTAAAAAAAACTACATTTTTTTAAATTCAGGGAATGAATAATGTAACATATGTTAAATAGCTGCACGCTACCATTAAAATTGATAAAGTAAGAAACTATAGATATGTGCAAATTGCCACACTGGTACAGATAAATCAGAATTTACATTCAATAGGAATAAAATAGGCCTCATAGAAAGGTAGGGGAAAAAAAACGAATTTGTGTGCTTTCACACAATTAGGACTAAAATGCAAAATGTTACAGTATTATCCTTATATATTAATATTGAAAGCCATTCATATTATCTGAGTGAATTGGTTAATGTTGAAATAAACACCACATTACAGAACGATAGATTTGTGCTGGCTTGAAAAGCGTGAGATGTTGACGCCTGCTGGTCAGAACACAGCTGTGTCAACAACACATGGCTATTTTTGGTCCCAAGCCATGAGGCCGAGTCGACTAGATTTTCAGTTAGTGCAAACACGGTATAAAGGCGTGCATTAAAAACTGCAGATTTTATAAGTTAGAAAAGACAGTTTCATTATTTTGGATAACAGAGAAAAGATTAAAAGGGATTTCCTTTCTTAATGCCTTTTTAACAAGTACATCTGTGGTTCTGATGTTAAATAATAACTGTCCTTTAAAAAGTGGCGCAGACTTTTCATGTTTCAAGTAAGGCTTCTGTGCTTAGGGTTATAAATGAATGCGTTTGAATATGATAGGCTACGAATGAAGCTTGCTTTTCAAATGTGGAATCCTCAAAATGGTTGGTTTTATTAAAAAAAATAATAATAATTTATATGGAAAAAATATATATTATTAAAAATAAATGCTTTAAATTCGTTTTTTCATCTTTATAAAGCCTAATCATCATACTGTGAATTCCTAGCATCAAAGTTGAATTTAAGCAGTGCTGTACCGCAATGGGGGGAAACTTAAATGTGAAATGTCACTTTACCCAGCCGTACAAAACTCTTTTTTATAAGGGTATACCTTATACATTTCTGATTTCCCATTCCTGGGCTATCTAGAGAACACTCTGGGGGTTCCTATTATGCAAAAATATTGTAGGATATTCATTTTTAAGTGCCCCTACCACCAAAGTCGAATTTGGGAAAAAGTCACTATTTAAAAGCAATTCTGCCACTCAGGGCAATTTTTGAAATGATCTCAGGCTTCAATAATGTATACATGCAAGTACAGACCAAACAGCTGACCTTTAACCTGCTAGACTGCACACCATACATTGTACACAGGTAGAGACAAGTATTGAAAAAAAAAGAAAAACACAGCAGAAGTTATTCTCCTACCTTTAAATTATTGGCAAACACACCGGACAGGACTGCCTTTCAGCCGTGATTCTCCAGAGTTGCTTTGACTTGCAAAGACCGCATGGAAAGCCTTGCACAAAAATGGACAGCTGTTGAAAGGGTTAAAGGTCGAGTTCTACATTTAGAAGCCTACCAGGGCCCAGAGCAAGGTTTGCTTTGACGTTTTGACCTCTGAAACTTTTTGAAAGACGAGGTGACAGCGCAGAGAAAGGAAGAGAAGCTTTGCTTCCTATTTTTGGCAAACCCAAGTTTTGCGCAGTCATCTGAAAAGACGGAAAAGCCTTGAGTAAAGCATAGCTCTCCATGTTTATAAAAATAATGGTTTTAGCTTAAAGATTACTGTGCAAGGGCTGAGATAAGGAGGCAATGGATTTTAGTTTGCATTCATGCGCCCTCATGTTAATCTAGTACAATTGCTGAAGGAATTAGTAAATTGGTTATTAACGCTTTCTACAGTACTCAATGTGCTTGTGTTAGGCTGAATCTGAAAATAGCCACTTTCTAAGATATCTCCTACAAGTTTGTTTGTGCCCAGTTGCTACAAATAGGGGTTGAAAGTGTTGACAGAAGTGAAACCTGTTTCAGGTTTTCCTACTGTCAAAATGGGGGAAGGAGGCTAGCTCCTCTACAAATTAAGGGTAGGCAAAATTATGTTTTCTCTCTCTTTTTCTCACTCTTTCTTGAGTCTGTCTAAGCTGTCTAGGAAATGCCCATGAGATATTTCATTGGCTATTCTGTAATACTGTTTTAAAATTGTTAGAATTAATAAAATGATGAAAATATATGCTATGTTACTGCCCATCCTGTATGAAAGAATGAGTAGAACAGATTGATGTTCCCTTATTTGACCTTTAAAGGGGAACTGTATAGTGGGGGTTTCTGTTCAAAAATCTCAGGTGGCAATACCATTATTGTTTATGTTATTCTCATGTTCTATACAGTTTTGCAAGGGCATTGCTAGTCTTTTATTAGCTAGTCTGTGTAATTGAGCTGACAGCCCTTATTAGAGCTAGAGAATAGGGTTTTTTTCCTTTTGAAAATATGTTGCATAGTCCGGATTGTGAAAAGTAGAATGCAGGAAAGACGCTCATGTGATCCTTAGCAAACATTTTGAAGGAAAATATTGTTTTTTAGGAGTTTGTTTGTCACGACATGTTCTGCTGGAGAAATTTATGTACCCACTATGTTGAAGTTTAGTTCTTTTTGCAATAAGAATCCCTGTTAAATTAGCAGTTTTAGATTTTTCCTGCTGCGCCTATAACATGAAAGCATGACCTTAAGTGTAAAATGAAGGTGTTTTTATTAAGAGAAATTATTTTAGAAGTGTCTGCAGTCCTGTACAAGTAATGCAAGGTTCATAAGTAGAAATGTAGGAAAAGTTCCTTTTTCTTGAGGTTCTTCAGATGAATAATATAGGAATGCACAAATGTAAGGATTTGGAGTATGTCTGTATTGTTTTTCTTTTTTCCTCAGAATTTAGTAAATGAACACAGACTTCCTTGGCTGCTTGGGATTGGGTGACGTATTATTCTTGTCAGTTCACCAAAAGTTCCTTTTATACTTGCCAATAGGTCTAGGTTTTTTTTTATTCTCAGATAAGATGAAGTGGTTCTTGGGTGCCTTGCTAATGAATGGGGCATCCCAAGACTAAGGAAGTATTCTGAGACTATCCTCTCTGTTGATAGATTATTTCTGTGCCTTGTCTAAAGACCCTTTTGTTCTGCCCACCAATAGATATTTGCTGCCCTACAACCATTGCCAGAGGGGCCCGGACATCAGATCCAGCCTGGGAGTCAGCACCAGTCCAGCTTGGAGCCAAGATAAAGGGAACCAGCACAGGCGTTGCTGGCAACTAGGACCTCAGTGAAGGCCGGAAGCACTGGGACGTGAAGTGTGTACCCCTGCCACTGTCTTGGGCGAAAGACGGGGTCACAAATCAGGATGAAGAAATCTTTCTGTGGATCCAGTTTTTGATGCCCAGCTGAGAGACTCACAGACCGATAAGGACGGCAAGGAGGCTTTTACTTGAGGTGACCCCCTTTGAAACAAGGGTTGCTTCACATATCCCAGCATCAGGCCTTTTGAGTCCTGGTCCCCAAGTGAATGCAAGTCTGCGCCTTTGTTTGTTGATCAAGGGATGCCTGAGCATATTGGCTACAATCAGTGGCCCCAACAAAAGAGCAGTGCGCCAGTGGTGCAATACAGGAGTTAGGGAAGGACTTGAGTTTAGGGTACAGGTGCTGTGCCCTTGGTGCCTGTTAGATTAAAGTGAAGAAAACTGGTGCACTGCCTGAGACACTGGACAGGATCGTTGAGGGTATTTGCCCTGGGGGGTGATTGCCCTATTCTGAAAAAAAAGACTTTTTATTCTCAAACTGGGCCGTGATTCTTGAGTTGCGAGTTGTGCAGCTCCACCGTGGGAACAACAAGAGCCTGCCTGTGAGGCTCAAACGGACACAGGGAGAAGACTCCCCTCTGGATGGTTGTACAGCGGCTACAATTTCCCAAGGACTCTTTTTTTTGTTAGTAATGTACCCCTTTGGTCGTCCCATTTTTGAGGAAGAGCAGCCCTTTGCGGCTCCTTGTCCTAATTCCTATGGCCCTGTGTGGTCCTCCTCGTCCCCCGGAGCCAGGATTGTTTTTGTAATAATATGTCTGACTGCTTTGATATTGGTACTGGGGGTAGTGTTTATTCTGCACGAGAAAAGTTCATCTGAGCAGTTGATAAATGTTACTTTACTCTTTCCTTGAGTATATTAATTGATACTCTAGTCCTCATAAAAGAAATACTGAAAAAGTCTATTGAAAATGTTTTTATTAGGTATGTGCTGTTGGCTATTCTGAAATTGAAATAGATAGTCACTGAAATACATCAGAGCCCTGAAACTTAGAATTAGACTAGATGGTTTTGGACTCTTGTTTCTGCTTGGGGCTGGAAGCTACTGACTATCCTGTATGTAATGACTGATACTTTTTACATGCTGTGTATGTATCCAATGTAGTCCAATGCTTTGCTCCATTTGCATCTCTGCTTGTATACCTGCCAAAGGGAACGTTGCTGAAACAAAGGCCCAACAAATGTTGAATAAAGAGGTGGCCGAAATAATGTTAATAGATGTACGGGATGAATATCTAGATTACCCCAGATAAACGAATGTCTTCAGCCAATGCTGAAAGGGTCGTCTGTTGTAATTTGGCAGCACTTAAGTTAAGCATTGGCTGAAGACAGCCTGTATTCAGAGGCTGAATTGTCCACTTTGTGGAATCCATTTTGTATTTCTGGCAGCCATTTTGGTTGCCATGTGCTGCCATGTGCTCACCATGTGCTCTGTCCTACCTTCCTGTTAACTGCTCTTGAAATCTGCCTAGAGACAAGTTATATTTAGTTCTCTTTTGCTTTGCACATGCTCAGTTGAGCTTGCAGCTGTTCCGAGTTTATAAATGTCAGGATGTGTCTACTAGAAGTAGAAACTGTTAGCTCCACCCACTTGTCGACTGTGCATTTTCTGTATGACCTTATATGTATCTAAAACCAGCATTTGTGTTTGTACCGCCTTCATTTGAGCCCCTGTGTGGGTATAAAAGGACCATGGTCCTTCCATTCAGTGTGCTACTTCATGCATTACCGAAGGGTGGTGTGTAAATGTAGCTCCACCTCATGAGGTTTAATAAACTCTGTCTTTCTTATTTCAGTTTCTGTGCCAACTTCTTCCTATTGGTCTGAGGACTCTGTGCAGAGAAGGGTGAACCCCTAAGCACTGGTAGGCCTTGCTGAGGCTCACTACTACACATGGGCCTTCTCGAATATCTGGATGTCCTACCCTCTCTCATGAGGCCCCAAGGTGTCTCCAATAGGCACCAGTAAGACGTCCACACCACTTATCACACAGCAAAGAACAAACCCCCACCCCTCATAGGAGATCATCCGCTAGCCAAAGTGTCAACTCCGGCCCCCAGGAGTCCTTCCCAGCAGAGGCCATGGAGCCAATAGTATTCGACTGTCAGAGGCACGGTCTGACTGCAACGTCTCAAAAGAGTTCTGGCCATTTTGCAGAACCATTTCCCCTGACTGTGCTCGCTCACTGGCCTCCTGTGTCATGAAGGGGCGGCTCGGGTCCCCTGCTCCTCCTGCACTTCAGTTGCGACGTCAGCCATTTACCAGCGTTCCAGTCATCTTCGCAATTCCCTTGGCAAGTAACCAGGTTTATGCCTCTCCAGGAGACAAGAAAGAACAGGTTCACTCATCATCCATCATCTTAAGTCTAGCAGGATAAAGAAGAACATACTCTAGGCCTAGCTCCCGGAGGCGTTGCTTGACCATCGTATGCGAGTTGCGAAGATGCTGCACATCCATAGTAAAATCTGGGTAAGCAGTGATGCTGCTGCCCTCGAAGTGCCAGGGACCTTTCATCCAAAACAACTTCAGAATCAAGTCTCTGTCTGTCCCTATAATTAAGTAGTTTTGCAATTACAGGACTTAGCTGGGCCCCCGGTGGAGGCGGCCTCCCAGGTAGACAATGTGCTCTCTCCACAGAGAAGAATTTGGGTTCATTGCCAGACCGCATTGTGGTCATCAACTACTGTTCGGGGAAGAGTTCCATACTCAGGCCCTTCAAGCACTCCAGAAAGCCCAATAAGTGGACATTATTACACATCGAGCAGCCCTCAGCATCCTCCGATGTAGAGAGGTCACCTCTACCCTCATGTCTTTCAGTTGGGTGTGGAGTTCCTGCAATGTGGGTCACCTTGTGGTCAATGTGGATTCAGCATTGTCCAGTTTCCTGTGATCCGTACAGAGCAGGTTCACATCCAAGGAGACTGCATAGATCTTGGACTTCAGCATGGCTTTTGTGTCCAGAATTGCAAGCAATATCTTTTCAAACTGGACAGAGTGATTGTGGAGAGTGGCCCAGTGTGCCAATTCCATAATCAGGAGGGGCGGAAAGGGCCGCTGCATCCCCTATGCCTGGGGTGGGCGGTATTAGCAGATTTGGGCTTCACTATCATGCCCACATTGTTATCAACCCCAAGTGGATGCACCAGCAGGTTCTAGACAGTGCGCCATCATCCCCAACTCTCCGCCAGGTTCGGGCCGCAGGTGAATGCAGTGCAATGCTGGACCTGCGTGTGGTGACCGCCAGGCCCCCTCAAAGGAACTGAATGTGAAAGCTGGTGGAATGTTATCAAAAATGTGAAGAAATACTATAATCTGCTATCAAATAAAAGGCAACTTTAGTTGGTCAATGGCTAAAGGGTAACACATGAAAAGTAGGGAACATTACAGCCTATGCACAAGCCGTAATATTTGGTATTGTCATTGTAAGAGATGTTAGAAAACTTGAGGAAGGGTGCCAGTTGGCAGAAAAATATTGCGCTCACCAAGCCAACATAAGACCATGTCCAATTGAGTCCTAGCAAGTTATAACCCTAGAATCCGACGGGATACCAAATATTATAGGCCATATGGGCCATTAAAAAGGCAACTTCAACTGGTCAATGGCTAAAGTGTATCCCATGAAACATAGGGGATATGACATATTACAGCAATGTGTGACCCATAATATTTGGTATCCCCATAGAAAACAATGTTGGAAAGCAATAGGAAGGGTGCTATTTGGCATAGAAATACTGTGCTCACTTATCCAACGTAAGACCATGTCAAATTGAATCCTAGTAGGTTCTAACCCGAGAAACAGAGAGGATACCAAATATTATAGGCCGTATAGGCCATTATGTTTGTTATCCGCTAAGGGTACCGGATGTAAAATCTTGTAGAATGATGTACAAACTGTGTAAAGATACTGTTGTCTGCTATCAAATAAAAGGCATCTTCAACTGGTCAATGGCTAAAAGGTAATCGATGAAATGTAGGGGATATGAGATATTACAGCAATGCGTGAGACATAATATTTGGTATCCCCATAGAAAACGATGTTGGAAAGCAAAAGGATGAGTGCTATTTGGCATAGAAATACTGTGCTCGCCCATCCAACATAAGACCATGTCAAATTGAATCCTGGTAAGTTTTAACCTGAGAAACACACGGGATAGCAAATATTATAGACGGTAGAGGCCATTATATTCGGTATCCGCTAAAGGAACCAGATGTAAAATCTTGTGGAATGATGTAAAAAATGTGAAAAGATACTGTAGTCAGCTATCAAATAAAAGACAACTTCAAGTGGTCAGTGGCTAAAGGGTAACCCATGAAACGTAGAGGATAAAAGATATATAACAGCAATGGGTGCGCCTTAATATTTGGTATCCCCGTAGTAAATGGTGTTGGAAAGCAAAATGAAGGGTGCTATTCGACATAGACCATGTCAAATTGAATCCTGGTAAGTTCTAACCCGAGAAACACAGGGGATAACAAATATTATAGCCGGTATAGGCAATTATATTTGGTAACCCCTAAGGGAACCGGATGTAAAAACTTGTGGAATGATATAAAAAGTGTCAAAAGATACTGTAGTCTGCTATCAAATAAAAAGGCAACTTCAAGTGGTCAATAGCTAAAGGGTAACAAATATAGGTGATACGAGATATTATAGCAATGCGTGATTCACAATATTTGGTATCCCCATAGTAAACTATGTTGGAAAGCAAAAGGAAGTGTGCTATTTGACATAGAAAAACTGTGCTCACCCATCCAACATAAGACCATGTCAAATTGAAACCTGGTAAGTTCTAACCCGAGAAACACAGGGGATACCAAATATTGTAGCCAGTATAGGCCATTATATTTGGTATCCCCTAAAGGAAATGGATGTAAAATCTTGTGAAATGATATAAAATATGGAAAAAGATACTGTTGGCTGCTATCAAATAAAAGACAACTTCAAGTGGCCAATGGCTCAAGGGTAGCCCATGAAACGTAGGGGATACGAGATATCACAGCAATGTGTGAGCCATAATATTTGGTATCCCCATAGTAACGATGTTGGAAAGCAAAAGGCAGGGTGATATTTGGCATAGAAATTCTGTGCTCACCCATCCAACATAAGATCATGTCAAATTGAATCCTAGTAGGTTCTAGCCCAAGAAACACAGGAGATACCAAATATTATAGGGCGTATAGGCCATTATATTTGTTATCCCCTAAGGGTACCGGATGTAAACTCTTGTGGAATGATGTACAAAATGTGAAAAGATACTGTTGTCTGCTATCAAATAAAAGGCAACTTTAACTGGTCAATTGCTAAAGTGTATCCCATGATACATAGGGGATATGAGATATTACAGCAATGTGTGACCCATAATATTTGGTATCCCCATAGAAAACAATGTTGGAAAGCAAAAGGAAGGGTGCTATTTGGCATAGAAATACTGTGCTCACTTATTCAACGTAAGACCATGTCAAATTGAATCCTAGTAGGTTCTAACCCGAGAAACACAGAGGATACCAAATATTATAGGCCGTATAGGCCATTATATTTGTTATCCGCTAAGGGTACCGGATGTAAAATCTTGTAGAATGATGTACAAACTGTGTAAAGATACTGTTGTCTGCTATCAAATAAAAGGCATCTTCAACTGGTCAATGGCAAAAGGTAATCGATGAAACGTAGGGGATACGAGATATTACAGCAATATGTGAGACATAATATTTGGTATCCCCATAGAAAACGATGTTGGAAAGCAAAAGGATGAGTGCTATTTGGCATAGAAATACTGTGCTCGCCCATCCAACATAAGACCATGTCAAATTGAATCCTGGTAAGTTTTAACCCGAGAAACACACGGGATAGCAAATATTATAGACGGTAGAGGCCATTATATTCGGTATCCCCTAAAGGAACCATATGTAAAATCTTGTGGAATGATGTAAAAAATGTGAAAAGATACTGTAGTCAGCTATCAAATAAAAGACAACTTCAAGTGGTCAGTGGCTAAAGGGTAACCCATGAAACGTAGAGGATAAGAGATATTACAGCAATGCGTGAGCCTTAATATTTGGTATCCTGTAGTAAATGGTGTTGGAAAGCAAAATGAAGGGTGCTATTCGACATAGACCATGTCAAATTGAATCCTGGTAAGTTCTAACCCGAGAAACACAGGGGATAACAAATATTATAGCCAGTATAGGCAATTATATTTGGTAACCCCTAAGGGAACCGGATGTAAAATCTTGTGGAATGATATAAAAAGTGTCAAAAGATACTGTAGTCTGCTATCAAATAAAAAGGCAACTTCAAGTGGTCAATAGCTAAAGGGTAACAAATATAGGTGATACGAGATATTACAGCAATGCGTGATTCACAATATTTGGTATCCCCATAGTAAACTATGTTGGAAAGCAAAAGGAAGGGTGCAATTTGGCATAGAAATACTGTGCTCACCCATCCAACATAAGACCCTGTCAAATTGAATCCTGGTAAGTTCTAACTCGAGAAACACAGCGGATAACAAATATTACAGGCGGTAGAGGCCATTATATTTTGTATCCCCTAAGGGAACCAGATGTCAAATCTTATGAAAAGATGTAAAAAATATGAAAAGATACTGTAGTCTGCTATCAAATAAATGGCAGCTTCAACTAGTCAATGGCTGAAGTATTACCCATAAAACATAGAGGATACAAGATAATACAGCAATGCGTAAGCCATAATATTTGGTATCCTCATAGAAAACAATGTTGGAAAGCAAAAGAAAGGGTGCTATTTGGCATAGAAATAATGTGCTCACCCATCCAACATAGGACCATGTCAAATTGAATCCTGGTAAGTTCTAACCCGAGAAACACAGGGGATACGAAATATTATAGCCGGTTTAGGCCATTATTTTTGGTATGCCCTAAAGGAACCAGATGTGAAAGCTTGGTGAATGAAATAAAAAATGAGAAAGGATACTGTAGTCTGCTATCAAATTCAAGGCATACTGAGTTGTTCAGTAGCTAAAAGGTAACCCTTGAAATGTAGGGTATACCAGATATTACAGCAATGCAGAAGCCGTAATATGCCGTATCCCCATAATAAAATATTATGGAAAACAGAGTGAGAAGTGATATTTGGCAGGAAAATACTGTGTCCACCCAGCCAACAGAAGGCCATGTCAAATTGAATACTGGTAAGCTCTAACTAGAGAAACATAGGGGATACCAAATATTATAACCAATATGATGCATTATATTTGGTATCCCCCAAAGGAACAGGAAGTTAAAGCTTCTGGAATGAAATCAAAAATGTGAAAAGATACCGTAGTCTGTTATCAAATAAAAGGCAACTTGAGTTGATCAGTGGCTAAAAGGTAACCCTTGAAAAGTAGGGGATACCAAATATTACAGCAATGCAGAAGCTGGAATATGTGGTATCCCCACATTAAAGATTATGGAAAACAGAGTGAAGGGTGCTATTTCGCACAAAAATACTGTGTTCACGTAGCCAATAGAAAGCCATGTCAAATTAAATTCTTGTATGCTCTCACCTGGGAAACATAGGGGATACCAAATATTAAAGCCCTTATGGGGCATTATATGTGGTATCCCCCAAAGGAAAGGTTGTGAAAGCTTGTGGTATTAAATCAAAATATTTGAACAGATACTGTAGTCGGCTATTAAATAAAAGGCAACCTAAACTGCTCAATAGCTAAAAGGTAACTCTTGAAAAATAGGGGATACAAGATATTACAGCAATGCAGGATAAGTACTACGTGGTATCCCCACAGTAAAAGATGTTGGAAAACACTAAGAAAGGTGTTATTTGGCAGGAAAATACTATGTTCAGCCACCAGCCAAAAGAAGGCCATGTCAAATTTAGTCCTAGTAAGCTGTAAACCCGAGAAACATGCAGGGATACCAAATATTATAGCTCATACGAGGCATTATATTTGGTATCCCCTAAAGTAACTGGATGTGAAAGATTATGGAATGAAATAAAAAATGTGAATATATGCTGTAGCCTGCTATCAAATAAAAGGCAACTTGAGTTGATCAGTGGCTAAAAGGTAACCCTTGAAAAGTAGGGGATACCAAATAGTACAGCAATGCAAGAGCCGTAATATGTGGTTTCTCCTTAGGAAAGATGTTGGAAAACTCAAGCAAGCATTCTATTAGGCAGAAAAACGAATGTCTTCGTCCAGCAAACATAAGGCCATGTCTAAATGTTTCCGGGTAGGTTCTAGCCCTAGAAAAATAGGGGATACCAAATATTATAGGACTTATGTGCCATTATATTTGGTATATTCCAAAGGAACCAGATGTAAAAGCTTGTGGAATTATATCACAAATGCAAAACGAGACTGTAAACATCTAACAAATAAAAGGCCATTTAAACTGGTCAGTGGCTAAAAGGAAACCTTTGAAAAGTGGGGACTAAGATATATTAGTGCATGAGCAATATTGTTTAGTATCCCCATACACAAAAGATATTTGAAAGCACAAAGATTGGTGCACATTGTTTGAAAAAATATTGTGTTCACTTAACCAATATGGATATGTCGTGTTACTTACCTATTTGTGAATTTTTTCAAAATGTGAAATACAAAATGCTATAGAACAAGGGGGGAATGTGCTGTAACCAGTGGCACCCTAGATTGGCTGCTGGCACCTGGCACTCTAACCAAACCAAGTAAAGGGCGTATCCACCACCAAAAACAAATAACATATTGAGGCTAAGGATATTTTTTCGTTTTCAGTTTATTTCATTTGAAAGTTTTTCCCTTGAATTTGGCACCTGAAGCAACCATCTAGTACACCTATGTCTATAACTATATCAGTTCACACCACCGCCAGCCTTTCCTACGTTGGGGGACTTCAAGCCCCAGGGTCCCTAGCACAAGGAGGTGCCAACGCCAGCAACCGTGCCCGGAGGCGCACAAGAGTGCTCGGGGCTCCCGCGGCGCGGGAGCCCATTCACACCACCGCCAGCCTTTCCTACGTTGGTTGACTTCAAGCCCCAGGGTCCCTAGCGCCAGGAGGCGCCAAAGCCAGCAGCTGTGCCCGGAGGCGCATAAGAGTGCTCTGGGCTCCCGCGGCGCGGGAGCCCGTTCACACCACCACCAGCCTTTCCTATGTTGGGGGACTTCAAGCCCCAGGGTCCCTAGCGCCAGGAGGCGCCGACGCCAGCAACCGCGCCCGGAGGCGCATTAGAGTGCTCGGGGCTCCCGCAGCGCGGGACGCGCGTGGGCATACCCGGGCCATGGGCGGGCCTGTCTGCGCCCGTCCGCGGACGTACGAGGCCGGGCCGGGCCGACTCTCTTGGCCCTTGTCAAGTGGGACAGTAACTTTTTTCCAGCAGGAGGATTGGTGTGTCTGGCTGTCCATTGTTTATCGGTAAAGGGCAAAGGGGTTTGCAGGACAGTGATTATCGATGCAGCCCATGTTAGTACTTGTTTTGTGCCTCCTCTCTTATTGAGACTTTATAAGTGTTTTTGCCCGTGGCGTGGAGGTGGGTTTGGCAGGTTGACCGATCAAGCACACCATGGGGAAGAGGAAAGGTGCCCCCACATGTTCACCACAGAACTTAAGTAATGGTACTATTGACTCATTTCTAATAAAAGTGGTGGGGGTAATTTCCAAAGAAATAGACAAAGCTGAGAGGAGGCTTTCTTTGGACCGGGCAGGAACAGCTGCACCGATCCTGTGGGTGACTTAAAAATAGTCTCGTGGAACGAAGCAGGTTTGGCCAGCAAATTTGGGGATGAGCAGTGGCTCCATTATATCAGAAATATGTATTCAGGAAACGTGGGAGCCAGTTAATAACTTCTTTTTAGAAGGTTATAAACCTTTTTTCTGTCCAGCATTAAGGTCCAGCGCAGGGAGAGCAAGGGGGGTTTAATTATGTTTATATTTATTTATTTTTATTTTAAAGGTTTTATATAGCGCTGGCTAGACCCGGAGGTATCAGAGCGCTTTACATGAGTATCAGACCATAGTTGTAGGTTACATCGTTATAAAGGTTACACTATTAGAGCATGGCAATATAGTTACATGTAAGGTCGAGACAAACAATAAGGACGTATATGTAAGGGAAAAAAGCAGGTAAGGAGAGAGATTCAGGGGAGGGGGGTAGGAGTAGGGGAAGTAGAAAGAGAATGAAGGAGGGAAGGAGGAGGGGAGGGTGAGAGACACAGCCTGGAAGGAGGAGGGGAGGGTGATGGGGACACAAACCGGTAGACGAGTCAAAGCTGCGTCCAAAGTCCAGAAAGCTGTGATCCCAGGGGAAGTGGTATTATTTCCCCATCTCTGTTGCGAGAGGTTCCCTTTACACAGTGGACTCTCTCAGAGGGGTCTCTGAGACTCCAAGGCCTACATACTGGATCCTTCCCCAAAAAGGGGAGAGGGAGTGCTTTGGCAAGGGGTGCCATACCATACCTCAACTGTGAGTGGCTCCCTTGGCGCTGTGGACTCTCTCAGAGGGATCACTGAGACTCCAGAGAATACTTATTGGATCTTTCCCCAACAAGGGGAGAAGGAGTGCTTAGTCAAAGGGCACAAGGGACAGGGGGCTAGGCGGCGCCGCAGGCAAGGGGAGAGATTCAGGGGAGAAGGGATAGGAGCAGAGTGAGTAGACAAAGAATGAGAGAGGGAGACAGGACATTGCATAAGAACATTTTTACATAGTTACATCTGTTATAGTTACAGTTAACAGTAAATGCTAGGGAGGAAAATGCTTAACAGGATAAAAAGATATTGGAGCATAGCATAACCAGGACACACGTCATAGGAGTGGTGGAGGGTAGAGGGGAAAAGGAAAGCAAGAGAGAGGCAAGTGGACAGGGTCGGGTAGATCAGAAGGGGGAAGGTACTCAGGGAAAGCAGGCAGTAGAAGTAGATTGAAGAGAAGAGACAGATAGAGCCGTGAAGAGCCGTGAAAATCAATGTCCGATGTCCGGCTGGGTAGGTGACGGCCAATGGGGTGAACCAGAGCCAGACTCCGCTTTAGCTGCATAGGACAGCTCCACCGGGCAGCGGCCAAGGGTACTCAGTCTCCGCGGTAAGTACACATGAATAAATATAGTGACAGGCCGTGGGGCATCGTCGTAGTTCCATAGAGAGGCATCAGTCCCGGTGTAATTGGAAGGCGTCAACTGCCTCGTCCTCCATCCCACTCCCGGCTCGCCGGACGTAGGGATCTGGGATCACCGAGGAGCCCTGGCTCGGGTGCCATTTTAGGTCAGGCACTGCTTCCAGACCTCAGCCCAGATTAGGATTTCTGCATCAGAAAGTCCGAAGGTAGCCACATTGAAAAAAGGGGGGGGGGGCTCTAGGAAGCCAAGCATGGGAAAACGATGCGGCTGCTGGCAGGTTGCGTATGAGGTTGCTGCTGGCAGAAATAGGGATTGGTTGGTTGTAGTTGGTGTGTACTCAATCCTTCTGATCTGTAAAATCTGCTGACACAGTGTCTCTGATTCGAGCCGACCCTACTCCCGGCACTTCCCTTCTCAATCCCTGTTATTCGTGGTGGGGGGAGGACCCCCACTGTAGAAGGGAGATGCGAGTTGAGTCATTGGCTCGGGAAGCATCAAGAAAAGCCACTGTTTGATTAGCAAGCGGCGGCCATTTTAGGGTCAGGCACTGTGTTCCATTTTGATTCAGTCCCAGTCCCCTATCACCCTTTGGACAGTTCCTTGCTTGCTTATCCGATTTAATAAACAGTTGTGGTTTTAAGCGCTCAGGTAGATCTTAGCATGTTGGGCGCATCAGCTATAATAGCACGTTAGTCGCATAATACATGTTCTTGAAACCCGTACTTTGGTTTCAATTTGCAACTCGAGAGGTTGCATTGCACCTCCAGCTTAGGGTCAGGCACTTGGGATTATCGGTCGAGCACCCGATCGGGATTACAAGAGCATAAGGTAGAAAAGGAGAATCTTTGTTGGTTTACTGTTTCCGAGGACCGGCTAGTCTCCGGTGGTCTCCGATGGCGTGTGTGCTCTTCCCTGAGTGACCGGAGAGGCGGCTGCAGTTCCGATGTTTGTGATGTCCGCCATGCACCGCGAGGGAGAACTCGTAATGGCGCCGGTGGCTTTTGGAGGTCGGAGTTTAATCGGCTGATTCCCAGTAACGTCGTCTAATAACAACCAGGTGATCTCTTGTTTATGCCTCCGTTATAATTTGGTAGACTCGCGACACGAGGGAGGGTTTTGCTATGGCTCCGGTGACGCTCTCGGAGTCCGCTCGATGGAGAGACGAGAACAAACAGCCATCGGCTCTGTAATGGGGCTGTTCGCCGTCCAAGCTCGACGGAGACGGTAGCTTGGCAGAACCGGAGAATCGCGGAGTCGCAGCCTGTCGATCCCCAGGGGTGGTGGAGCCCAGAGGGGGCTATCTCCGGGATATTTCGACAAAAAGGCGATCCCTGGTCCGGGAGCTCCCGGCCAGAGCTCCTCAGCCGTCGGCCATTTTGACTATCTCCAATATATAGATTTAAGGATAAATTTTATCTCCAAAATTATAGATTTAAGGATCCATGGGAGGTGGAAGCCTATGTCATGGGCAGTGGCGGCTGGTGGCATTTGAAAGTGGTAGGGCGTAAAATTATTTGCATACTGCACTGCAGCAAGCAAGCGTAGCGACCGAGACCGAACAACCTACGGGGGCTTCAGGGGGGGTTCTCCCCCCGAGAAAATTTTGAAAAAAGAGTGGTTAAATGGTGCATTTTCAAGCAAATTTGAGGAAGCAGGAAGGTTAATAAAGCAATACGATTTAATTATTTATCATTTAAGAAATTGCCAATTTTTATGAGCTATAGAGGACAATCTTTGCGTATGCTGATGTTATCATTTGCCCATATTAACTTTTGAACACACTGATACACTTGTAATGGTTTTAACCAACCATACAATAAATACATTCATTGACTGTGCAGTGCTGTACATCAATATGATGACACTATTTCCTTAAATTAATTTTCTGTTTTCATGCAAGAAACGCCATTTAAAAAAAAAGTGCAACAGTGACCTCACTACAACATTCTGAATGTGTTTTAGGTGACACCGTTGCATAGCAGGAAGTCCACAATACAGACCGTGACTATAGTGAAAGCACAATTAAATGTTAGGATTGATTTCAGGTGATCTTCCAATTAGGAAGTGTCAGTTCCACTGCGCCACCCAAACTCCTCTCACACTCTTCTTAGTCTCCTTGCACTCTTTTGCACTCTTCTGGTAGATCACTCTTTAGCGCTCTCTCTCTATTTAGCTGTCACCGTCTGTCTCACACTTTCTCGTTTTAGCTTTTTATGTTTGCTTCTCACTCTCTCGTTAGATCTCTGTGCCTGTCTCTCACTCTCTTTAGATCTCAGTGCCTGTCTCTCACTCTCTCTTTCTAGTTAGATCGCTCGGCCTGCCTGTCTCTCACTCTTTCTTTAGATCTCCCGTGCTGTCTCTCACTCGCTTTTTCTTTATAGCGCTCTCTCTATTTAGTCCTCTCTGCCTTTCTCTGACTTACTTAATTGCTGTGTTCGCCTCTTGCACTCTCTGTATCTTCCCCTGTCTGTCTCTCACTCTTTAGCAATCTCTGCTGGTAGCTCACTCTTTAGCTCTCTTTCTCTTTCCTTAGCTGTCTCCTCTGTCTCACACTTTCTATTTAGCTTTCTATGCTTGCTTCTCGCTCTCTCATTAGATCTCTGTGCCTATTTCTCACTCTCTCTTTAGATCTCTGATCCGGTCTCTCACCCTATTTAGATCTCTCTGCCTGTCTCTCACTCTCTTTAGATTTCTCTGCCTGTCTCTCACTCTCTCTTTAGATCTCTCTGCTTGTCTCTCACTCTTTTTAGACCTATGTGCCTGTCTCTCTCTATTTAGATCTATCTGCCTGTCTCTCACTCTCTTTAGATCTCTCTTTATGTCTACATGCCTGTCTCTCACTCTTTCTTTAGATCTCTGTGCCTGTCTTTCTCTCTCTCTTCAGAGTGCTCTGTCCGTCTCTCACTCTCTCTTTAGATCTCTCTGCCTGTCTCTCACTCTCTCTTTAGATCTCTCTGCCTGTCTCTCACTCTCTTTAGATCTCTCTGCATGTATCCCACTCTCCTTCTCTATAGCGCTCTCTCTATTTATCCCTCTCTGCCTTTATTGCTGTGTTCATCTCTTGCACTCTCCTTATCTTCCCCTGTCTGTCTCTCACTCTTCTGCACTCTGTGCTTGTCCCTCGCACTCTCTTGGTCTTTGGCTCTATCTGCCTGTCTCTCACTCTCTCTTTAGACCTCTGTGCCTGTCTCTCACTCTCTTTAGATTTCTGTGCCCGTCTCTTACTCTCTCTTTGCCTGTCTCTCACATTGTCTTTCGACCTCTGTGTCTGTCTCTCACTCTCTCTTTAGATCTCTTTGCCTGTCTCTCACTCTCTCTTTAGACCACTGTGCCTGTCTCTCACTCTCTTTGGGTCTCTGTGCCTGTCTCTCACTCTATTTAGATCTCTGTCTGCACCTCACTCGCTTTCTCTATAGCACTCTCTATATTTAGCCCTCTGTGCCTTTCTCTGCCTTGCTTTATTACTGTGTTCGTCTCTTGCACTCTCCTTCTGTTACCTGGCCTGTCTCTTACTCTTCAGCAGTATGTGATCATCTCTTGCACTCTCTTGGACTTTGGCTCTATCTGCCTGTCTCTCACTCTTTCTTCTCGCCTCCGTTTCTCTTCTGTGGCTGTGGATTTCTGCCTCTCGTGCGCTCTCTTTAGTTCTCTCTAAGTTGTGTTTGCACTGTCTGTCTCCTCCCCTCTTTGTCTCTCGCCCACTCTCTTTCGCTCTGTCTGTCTTTCACTGCCTCGCGCCATGGAGCTCCCCCGCCCGTCTCTGAGTCTCTTTATCTTTCACAGTCTGTCTCCCTCTCTCTCTCCTCCTTCCAAACTGCCCTTATCTCACTCTTTAACTCTCTCTCCCAGTTTATAAATGTCTCATTAGCTCTGACTGCTTGTCTCTACCTAAAGCTATATGCATCTGTCGCTCCCCCTTTCTCTCCAGGTCTCTCTCCCCACCCCTCTACGTCCCACTCTCTGTGCCACTCTCTCTGTCCATGCCTCCTTGACACTCGCTGCCTCTTTCTACCTCCTGTAGTTACCTGCCTCGGTGCTGCTAGTCCTGCGCATGGGAGCAGGAGTGTGTGTGTGGGGGAGGGGAAGGGGGGGTGAAGAGGGAGAGGGGAGTACAGTTTATAATATCCCAAGCCATCAGGAATTTAAGAATCTCGATCGAAGGTAGCGAATATTTACCAGCCGCCGGCTAAACAACAGATAATGATTGACCGGTGCCGTATAAAGCGCTACTTTCTTCAATCGTGTTTAAGGTGAGGGAGGGCGGCGGGGAGGTATGTTGGACTTTGGCACCTCACGTGCTTACAGACACAAAGCCCAGGGGTTACATCCAACCTGCGGGTGAAAAACATCTTTTCTCATCATGGCAACTTTCTACTGTAGACATAGGCATACATAGTAAGTGTGATAGCAAACTTCCCAGCAGGGGTACCCCGAGTATGCCTGAGCGATTTGTGCTGCTGAAGGAGTGACTACTGACAAGCATGCAACACTCTCCCAAGTGTGCCCAAACCAGTCTCTGCCTTCGCAGTTGTGGCATTTGCCGTAAGTGAGCCCTAGTGATCTGAGCCTCTGAAGAGACTTTTGGTATGGCACTGCCCAAGCGGACTAGACCACTGAGAGTGAAGCTACAGTCTCAAGTTACTTGATCACTCTGTGCCGGATCGACTGCGCGGCTGCAATCGGCCCTTGTGACTTGGCTGCAAGCTTGTTTTGTGCCAAACTCTTGCAGCTGAGTGAATACAGGCATGAACTGAAGTGTGAATACCGTCGCACAAAGACTGCCATGCCCCCGCCCACCTGAAACCGGCACCAAGCAGGCGTTGCAGAGTAGCCTGACCACTGTCCCCGTGTAAAATGAAGATTGTAGGCGTGGACCGATAACTGTGAAACCTTCTCAGGCGTGACCCCATCACTCCCGTCCTGTGGCCTTGCACTGGCTCCTACAGGCTAGAAGAATCGTATCTAAAGCTCCCTGTATGGTTAAGCGGGTGATCCACCAGCAGGACCCACTTTTCTTCAGTTAAAATGGCCGCTCTGTTACCAAATGAGGATTGCCAGATAGAGAATGGCAACATTGCCGACCACCTCCCCCTTGTATAACCAAAAAAAAAAAGAAAGATAGGGAAAACACTCGATGGGGTGGGTGATCGGACTTGCAAATTGTGGAACACGTTCCCGAACAACCTAAAGATAATGAGCCACCACTGTGAGTTCAGAATGCCCATAAAAACGTGTCTATTACCAGAAACAAACACCGATTGGATTAAACTACCTCACATGCTCCTTTTGTTGCATCCATCAGTCGCTGCAGGCATGACGCGGGGGTCGCGCGGGGGGGTAGTTGGGGGGTGTTAATTATTATTATATATACAAAAAACTTACCTTAGCCGCCCGATCCGGTCCCGCGTGGTCTCTGCTCCTCGCAGATGCAGAAAGCAAGCAGGCAGCCTCCCTCCCCTAAGCCAATCACAACGCTGCAATGGCAGCGTTGTCATTGGCTAGGACGCCGTCCATACAGGCGTCCATGGGGAGGCCGTTTTCTCCATGCAGGCTGCATGCAGCCTACATGGAGAAAATGGGAGAGTGTGCATGACTGGTTTGGTAGGCCCTGGGGCCGATCAAACAGTCAGCGCCCATAACATTGGGCTAGCCACTCCTCCCCTACCAGCCCACCGGCCCACCCCCAACCAGGCAACCAAACCGCTCTTCTGCTTTCTCGCAGTGCGAGAAGCAGTAACATAAAATGGTATACCATTTTATGTTACTGCTACTCGCACTGCGAGAAAGCAAGTGGGGCGACGCTCCTCCGCCCACGTGGAGGAGCCGCCGCTGGTCATGGGAGTCGGATGTAGTACAAGGACTCACATTTCTAAGCAATACCTATTGACTGGCACTAATTAACTTTTATAATGCGCAGTCGCACCTGCAGGGATCGAACTGCCTCGATGAATTAAGCAGCCGGTTGGAGAAACTGCAATGTGAAGGTCTAGCACAGTCACATTTAATTTTAGCTGGAGACTTCAATTGCCATCTGTGCCCCAATTTGAGGGTGACTCATTGTGACTGGTTGACCTGCACATAAAAAAAGGGTATTAGAAAAATAGGGAGCGACCCCACTGACCAAGAGACAGGGTACCACTGGTAAATATAAAAAATATTTTCTCTTGGACATGTATAGAAATACACCTTCAATCTGGTACACAATCAACCAGATTCACAAGCAATTGTACACTACTATATCACCTATCCACATTACTCCATAAACACCATCCAATTGAACCCAGAGAAACAACCATATATCACATAAGGATAAAACACTCAAATGTATGACAAATTCAAGATTTATTAAAAATAGGTTAAAATCACAAAAATAATACGATAATAAACTTTATTGAATTTGTGTTTATTATCGTATTATTTTTGTGATTTTAACCTATTTTTAATAAATCTTGAATTTGTCATACATTTGAGTGTTTTATCCTTATGTGATATATGGTTGTTTCTCTGGGTTCAATTGGATGGTGTTTATGGAGTAATGTGGATAGGTGATATAGTAGTGTACAATTGCTTGTGAATCTGGTTGATTGTGTACCGGGTTGAAGGTGTATTTCTATACATGTCCAAGAGAAAAATATTTTTATACATAAAAAAGGGGCCACATATGGAACACACTCAGGAAGGGAGGGAGTTGAGTGTTCTTTTAAATACCTTTGGCCTAACCCATACAATGGACCTGATTGTCACTCACCCAGATATAACTGTGCCCCCGACTTATAAAGGTAGAGGCTGCTCGTCATTCATTGATTTTATCTTTGTTTCCCACACAGTGACAAGGTTTATAACCTTCTTTAACATTTGTTACAGCATATTTAGTGATCACAATGCTGTGACCATATCACTTGTTGCCCCTGATACCACCCAGTATCGCATAGACTAACGGGGGGAACGATTTCCGCTATTGACCAAGGCAGGCGGTTACGCTGGGTGCAGGTTGATACTGCTGCCTTTAACAAATCCCTTTTTAACATAGGAAAGCAGGAGATCCAGAAATGTTTAGACCCAGAAACACAGGGTCTTGAATTAGTTCAGGCATTCACGGCTATTGCGCAAATAGTGGATGGCTTACTATCAGTACCGGTACACTCCTTCCGTACTGATCCAGCGATCAGGGATCAATAATTTTTCATAAACACAGGCCCATTTACACTACCCAACTAATCCCTTCACGCTGGGGTTCAGTGTGATGCAAGTTTATATCTAACTAACCATAGAACACTATTGAACCTGCATTTCTCTTTATATAATTGTGGCGACAGACCTATAGTTGCAAAGTTGATGGTAATAATTATGTACCTATCTATACTACTAAATAATAACAGACCCAGTATGTCATTTATTATATTTATCGTAAATAAAGTGTAATAATGCTCATTAAGTACAGTCACACAATGCAAAACACAGATTATCACGGAGAGGAAATATTAGCAATGTATAAAATCAAACTCATGTCAAATAAACAATGCATTGAAGGAGTGGATAGGCGAAGAGAGAAAGGTTTCAGAGACAAAATACATTTGCAAATGAATATGCAAATTCAGAGTATTGTCTATACTAACCCAAGAATCAAAGGAAACCACCATCTGGCCAAAAAGGGCAGCTAGGCCACTCAAGGAGAGTCGAGTGATAAAGATTAAGTCAAGAATCAGGAAACAGGTAGGCCTCTTTCTGGAAACAGCAAAGCGACGATCTCCCGCTACCTAAACACCAGCCGACGACCCCAACCACACCCACCGGGGACTTTCAATTATCCCCTAAAACCTAAATGTCCAACCCACATATGTTTCAATATGAGAACAAACTCCGTCTCCCATTGGCTAAGAATAGGGGTGTTCTGTCACACCACTCTCATCATGACCAGTTTATTCAATGTTCCTTTGTCTTAGACTATCAGCATTACGACAGATTCTTCTCGGGAAACAACTTTGAACACAATCATAGTACATATTTCCTGCAGTTTTACTACATGTTGCAAATCTCAGTGCTTCCATTGTTTGCCTCTGCCATCTCGTGAAGAAAGTTGCACGCTTCCACTTGTTTATCAATCTTTCCGTAGCTTGGCGGACATTCAGTACACCATGAAGGTCACATCTATGCCTTTGCGTTCTCTCTTCTCATTTTGAGAGCCTTTTCTGTCATTTTTATTTCTTTACCAAATATTAACCCCAAACTGGCATGCAGGAAAGTAGGCCCATGCTTGCTTTTTCTACAGAAAACAAACACAAACATTTATTATTTTCATGAAATGTAATTTCATTCACACACCATCCCAGCATTGCACTAACCCATGCACAACCCATGTTATTCCTAGCAAAATATTATTATCGTGCACAAAAGCAGCATTAGCCTTTTTAATTCCTTTAGCAATAAGCATCTGCGGCCTAGTTCCATGCATTAGTAAACGCATGCGCAAAAGCATTTCCCCTTATTTTAGCGTTTCTTTAATAATATCCTTCACAGCACACTGTTAATAAATGTTACTGAGGGTTCAATCCGAGCAGGTTTTATTTTCCCAAAACCCTGCTCCATCAGTACTGACGTCCCAAGATGGCTTGATGGGCAATGCTCGCAGGCCCTTAGAGCCCTAAAGATGGCCCTCAAACAATCACCTAGAGATAGGGGTTGGGTGGTGGTCTGCCGTAAAATGTATAAACAAGCAGTTAGGACGTGGAAGCGCCAATTGCAACTGAAGGCTTGGGAGGATCTAGAAGAGGCCTTTGAGCTAAAGGACTGCACTCTTTTCTGGAGGGTTATTAATAATCCATGTTTTAAAGATTCTAACAATACAAGCCTAAGCCACAACATCTTACCAGAGCAATGGCAGGCTCATTTTGAGGGACTCTATAACCAGCCCCTCAGAGAGGACGAATCACAGATATTGACTATTGCCCAGAGAACAGACCCCATGACCGTTACTTTGGATGAGGTGAGATCAGGTATCGATGGTCTCTCGCAGAATAAAGCCCCGGGACCAGATGGGATCCCACCTGACCTCTTCCGAAGTAACCCGGAGGTATGGGCTCCTCTCCTAGTGAGGGTTTTAAATGCGGCAGTTGCAACAGAAATGCCACCATCATGGTCCACGGCCACCATTGTCCCGATATTTAAGAAAGGAGACAGGGATAGTCCGCACTGCTATCGCCCGATATCCCTTATCGATGTGACAGTGAAGGTCCTGGGTCGGGTGGTATTAAATACGTTGGCTGATTGGGCAGAGGCCAATCGAATAATAACGGATGTGCAATATGGGTTCCGTGCTTGCAAATCCACGGCCGATCAATGTCTTAGTCTTTATCTTGTCACTGCAAAGTAAACAATAGCCAAATCAGGGTCACTGTATCTAGCCTTTATGGACCTCACTGCAGCTTTTGATCGAGTAAATCGCTGCAAGCTCTGGAACCTTATGGGAGAGCTTGGGGCAGATCCGGCATTAATTAACATCTTAATGGTCCTACACTTGAATACCACTGCTGCAGTAAGATACACGCAAGAGGGGAAGATCACAAACCATTTTAAGTGTTCAAGCGGGGTTAGACAGGGCTGCATTTTAGCGCCGTTCTTGTTCACACTATATATTAACGGCCTTGATTCCGCCCTGACCGCACCACAAGCAGATACCCCGAGGATAGGTTCACGACCAGTCCCCATCCTGCTTTACGCGGACGATGCAGTTCTCCTTGACCGCACACCAAAGGGCCTGCAGCTTTTATTAGATGGGTTCGTGGGGTTTATGAACATGATGGACCTGTCCCCCAACTTATCAAAATCCTATATAATGGAAATGGGGAAGAAGTGCAGGAAGTCTAATACTTATACAGTAGGTACACACACTGTAGGGAAAGTACCGGCCTTTTCATACCTAGGTATTTTATTTGATGAAAAACTGAGTTTTAAACATCTACTAGAGGAAAAGTGCCTTGGTCTGACAAGGTCCACTGGAGCAATCGCAAGCTTTGCCCACAGATTAGGCTACTGGTCACCTGGGACAATTTTAAAGTTATACAACTCCTTCTGTAGCTCCAAAGTTTTATACGGTAGCGAGGTCTGGGGATTCATGATGACCAACAAGTTACAAATTGAAGAAAATAGTGATTTTAGGTGCTTGCTGAAAGTCCCTCATAGTACCCCTGCGTTCATTGTCCATGAGAAACTGGGGTCCAAGTACATCTCCGACATGGTGGCTGTGAAACCCCTTTTGTGTTGGGTGAATATATGGTCCAACAAGGAAGCAGGTTTTAACAGGCTGGTAATCCAGGACTGTCTCTCTTTAGATCACGCGTTAAAAATCCCGTGGCTGAAATATGTAAAGGACACCCTCACTATTTTAGGACAAACAGATTTGTTCCTTAACCCTGATAAGGTGGGATCACGAGAAAAAGCGCCCATCAAAGATATGTTTTTTAAACATGTCATGGCACAAAGGGAGGAAAGGGAGTTGAAAAAATCCACGGTTAGAGATTATATTTTAGTCATGTCAATACAAGGCATGGAACCTTATTTATCCCTCATAACCAGTGCACATGACAGATTTTTAATCACACGT
Source organism: Calotriton arnoldi (assembly GCA_963921515.1). NCBI lineage: Eukaryota > Metazoa > Chordata > Amphibia > Caudata > Salamandridae > Calotriton > Calotriton arnoldi. Next base: position 924,728 of record CAWUFW010005356.1, on the reverse strand, counting down.
TTTAGGCTGAATTTATTCCATCATTTATTGGCTGTACCTGCTGGTTTCATGGCACATATAGAACAAAGAGGTCCCTGTGTCTGCGACAATAGGTCTCCACAGGACACCTTACATTTTGTTTTCCTATGCCCGTACTATTCATATCCGAGAAGAGTGTTTCTTAAGGGGCTTTTAAGGAAACTAAGATTCAAGCAGGCCCGTGTTGCTCTGTTGTTTTTTTAAATTGTCTTTTGATGTTTTTACGCTCTTTTGTGTCTCAAACTTTTTAAGATCTGCTCTAAAGTTAAGAACTACTAGGGGAACATCAAGGCCCAAGGCTTCCTGTTAATCTGTGTATTATGTATGGTGGCTTTGAGAGCCTTTTAATGTTTTTAGTAGTTATTTTTTAAAACTGAAGTAATGATTACTGGCTGTTTATGAATTTAGCAGTCCAAGAAGGACAATAGCATTGTTAGGATTTTGCACTGCTTTTTCTGTCTCAATGCGTCCCTGACTGTTTTTATGAATACTGTTTACATTGTTATGCTACTGAAAATGTCTCTTTTATGGTCATATTTTCATATGTCGAATAAAGATTATTATTATTATTATTATAAACCCTGACAGTAACTTTTGTATGTTAAAGTGAAGCTTGCGCTGCAGGTGCCGGAAAGTCTGGATTCTCTCCGGGTTGTTGACTATTGCACTATTGAGTCCCAAACAGTACTTTTAGTGATCCCACGCCAGCTAGTCTTCTCTTTTTAGCCACAAGAGTGCTTTGCTTGCTACAATTTTTCAGCCATACTGTCAATCTTAAAAGAGAAACTACAAGTCCTAAAATGCTCACTTGAGACTAAAAAGTGAAGCCTGACATCTTTCATATTATAGAGCCGCTTGACACTAATGTTGCACCAGAAAAAAATATCATTTGGTTATGTTTACTTTTCTGAAACAGCTGAAAGTTGGCACATGAAAAGGTATTTGTGTAAAGTGCTCTATATTCATTTGTAACAATCATGCTTCCTTTTAATAATCATTGTACAAAACTACCATTTTTTGTGTGGCGTCCCTCTAGATTCTTTCCATATCTGCTTTGCTGGCTTTAGAACTCTGTTCAATCTACCCCTTCTAGTAGAGTACCTGTGCGCCCTTTTAGATATGGTTAATTTGACTTAAACATTTAACTTGCCTGGAAATCCCTACTATATGGTGTAGAAAGTGAGCACTGGGTCTGGAAATTTAATGGCACTAGAGGACTGCAGTACCTATAGTGCCATCAACTACAGCAGCAGTGCAAATATGGCTTCAGGCCTAACCCGTGTATCCTGACTGCTGCACTGTAAACCCTACTGTGCATTCTTTCAACATAACCTTTTTTGACAGGTAAAAACATTCCATTTAAATAAATCGGAAAGTCACCCCTATGTAGGTCTTGAAGCCCACAAGGCACGGTGCATGGTATATAAAAGTAGGACAGTAGAAATTTAAAGTTAACATGCCCTTATAGTGACCTATCACCTAAAAGCTATTTTCACTGTAAGAAGGCTCTTGCTATCTCAAAGAGAAACACTGGGAAGCGATAGTAAATGTAAATGTTGGTATCTCCGGTTAGGGTCCAGCTAGAAAAATTATGAAACAACAATTTTTAATGGTCATTAAAATCCCAACTTATTGGTGTGAAGTCGTATTTCTAATAAATATTAGGGAAAGATATATTTTAAAAGTTACCATTTTCCTGCTTGAAGCTGCTGGGGTCTAATATGCATTCGCTCATAAGCAGTGGCACAGCCAGAAATTAGCCATGATGAATGGTAAGAAAATGGATCCCAGGTCAGGTACAATGGCTTGGGTTTTCACTTTCCCTGACAGGAAGACCAGTAAGGTGGGCACAGGAACTAAATTTACTTCAAAGGGATGCCCCTTGTAACATGGAAATGTTTGGTGACACATGGAAAGGCCCCTGAACTGGTTTAGGGGGACTGGTTTTGGGTGACTTCTGAGAAGGAGAGTGTTTATTACCCTGGTCACATCTCTGGTGGAGGGGGGGGGGCGCACAGGCTCTGCATAAACTGAAAAGGATTTCCCCCATGTTGGATTTCAAGGGTGAGAGTTCGCTGGGATTGTTTACGGAAGGGCAATTAGGAACAGTTTCAAAAGCTGGTAGGGTTACCCCTGGGAACTTTTAGCCATTCGCTTTGGGAGAAGTAATACACCGATTGGTGCCAGGCATAAATATGGCACCTCCAGACATCCTTTTTAGAACACTTTATGGACCTGTGGAAGAAGAGAAGAGGAATGGACCTGCTGTTTGTAACCAAAGAGGAGGCTAGAAGTATTGGACCTGCTTAACCCTGTAACCAGGACAAAAGAGTGGACTCCAAGTATCAGTTGGCTGCCCTGTGTAGCTACAGGCCACAAAAAGCTACAAGAGGACTTTTCCTTGAAGTGCCCAGCTGACCAGTAACAACTTGAACCTGACTTGGAATCTGCTGATGTCCTCTGCTGGAGTGAGTCTTGACTCTCAAGTGCTGTTCCTCAGTTGCTGGAAACCTGGGCTGTGTCTAGCTGCACTTGCCATACCACCTCTGAAAAGCTGGAACTTGCAACCTTTTTGGATTTTCATACCTCTGGAGCCCAGAACGAAAATAACCAGTCTATCCACCCAAGGCACGGCCTCCCCTATTAGAAAAAAGAGATTTCTCTTGGAGCTTCTCAGCAGCAGCAAATGAGTGGGGCCTGTGCAATAAGGTACCCAACTTCATGGAATACATCATCAGATATAGCCTGGGGGCTTGACCCACTGAAGGATTTTTACTTTCATTTTTGCAGACTGAGTCCCAAGGTAGAACTCTATTGTGATCATTGACCATCTTTGGCGCGTAATCGTTTTCAGTGCTATTGTCACTTTAATCTTTAAAAGTTATTATGTTTGGTACCCCTTAATGGATTATTCTTGTTTTGGTGTTATTTTACTTATTACATTTTACTCAATTTTTCTAATTCAGTTTAGTAATTTTATTGCGTGGTGTTTTGACTTTATTACTGTTCTGATGCTGCATAAATATTTCACATACTGCCCTAGGTTAAGCTTGTCTGCTCTGCACCATTGCTATCAGGGGGTGGAGCTCAGCTTCATTTCGTGACTCTGAGGGTTCACCCTGACTCTAGTTGTGATTATTCCATGAGATGGGCAGTCGTCCACCCCAAATAATAATCTAATTTCTAACAATCATTGAAAAAAATAGACATTTTAAAGGATTTCTTTGTGTGTTTTGTGTGTTAGTTGTATATCTCAAAAGGAAAAAATACATAATTGTATTGCTTTTTAGGTCAAGCATTCGAGACCTCTTGTATATACTTTAGTATGTACTTTCATATATACTTCTTTGTGGGCTTACAGCCCGCCCACTGCATAGCTGCCAAGGTTTCAGATTGCCAAGTGTGACATTTTCACAATTTCAGTGTAATTATGAGTGACATTTTAACGACTATGAGTGACACTTTCTCACGAGAGCATTAAGCAATTTAGACATACAAATAATATCAGAAATTACACCCATTTGAGCAACGAGAAACTAAGAAGTCACTGAACTAAAGTGTACTAACGGCAGGCAGCTGAAAACTGAGCAGAGCAGCGTCAGGCTGCATGACTGCAAAGTTTTCTGACTCAGTACACCACAGGACAGGGGGCGCAGGCAACTCAGATTGATTGAAGTATCAATGTTATTTATCAAGAGCATCCATAGCAAGTTAGCTTAACTACTAAAACACAGATGCCCTAGCAGCCTTCACGCACACTGGCCCCCCTGGGTCCTCCTTACTGCCGGCAATCAATCAAGTCAGCATGCAGAGAATTAGTGTAGATTCCAGGGCCTCTCTGATCTACGTGGGACCCAGGCCACAACAGAAGGACGAAAACCAGAGTGAAGTATTAGCCGTTGCAGAGTGCAGCAATTGGGAAACCAGCAGCTACATACATGGAGCAGCAGACTGACCCCATAATTTAAACAAATAAGAACAGTTCTCTCTCAGTGCAGGCAGTTAAAATGTGCTCAGGAAACTTCAGTAATTAGTTTCTTGCATCCATAAACTGTCAGGACGCAAGAACATGCAGAGGAAACGCTCCATTTAATCTACATATTTTCTGAGGCAAGCGTTAAAAAGAAAATTTGACACTAAGATGGTCTCACACTTACTTGTGAGGAGAGCACGGAATTCCGGTTTACGGGCCGACTGCCCGCCTCCCCAGAGTCTGGTTGCAACTTCTCTCACTCGACTCCATTGGGAATGGCAAACGTGCGTGCGCCCCCCCCCCCCGATGCCCATCAGACTCACTCAGGCTCACAGCAGGCGCAGCTCAGAGTGGAGCTCGATGGGTCACTGACTCCTTCCTCTGTGTCCCTCGGCTGTGGCAAGACTTGAATTTGGCAGGGTGCAGCAGCTGACAGCACACTGCGGCCAGGCTCGGGCCGGTGCAAGCTGCAGCAGGAAGCTGCGAGAGCCATGAATGGTTTGCGGGCGGCAAATTCAGCAACCAGCCGTCTCCCTCCCTAAACAAACTGAACTCCGGTCTCCCCGCTCAGACAGACAGGATGTGACGACGGTCCACCGCGGCGCAGGCAAGTACTAGCAGACAACCTGACGGGGCCCCGTGACGTCAGGCTGACAGCCAGAGCCGCACGCGGGGAAATCGCAATAATGTAAATGAGACATTGTAGCAGTGTGTCACCGCGCGGCGCCGCAGGAATTAATATGCGGCAGCCTGGCTGGGAAGATTTATTACATTGCACTCTCAGCCACTCCAGAGCTGAGAGCAGAAATCTTTAACTATTTATGAACTTCCCAGCAAGCAGCTGCTGGCAGCACGTCTCGGAGCAGCAGAGCCGGCGCACAGGCGAGCGGCATTAAATGCGTGACAATGCATTTCAGTGCGGTGATGCGGAACACCATACTGAAATGCGTGAGCGTCACACCTGATGCGTGATACTTGGCAGGCATGCCACTGCTTTAATTTGTCTGTTTCATGGTTCTTTAAGAATCCTTGCTTGCTATTCGTCAATCCTTCTTCTTGTCCCTCCCTTTTGTCTTTTTTTTCCTCCCACTTGGAGCGTTGACCTAGTACGGTATCCTTACGCTTTTGGTAGACTATTTTTTTTAAGTTGTACTGTTTGCTTGTGTTCAGCTTCAGCACCCATAGCTGCTTGTTGTAATTTTGGATGTTGACCCGTCAGTTGGGCTTCTTTTGGTAAGAAACCAGATTGGGTTTGGGCTTCCTTTTAAGGGGGATTGGGCTTGTTGTTTAGTTGTTGCCTAGTGCTCCTCCGGCTATTAGGAGCTGGGCGGGCTAAAATCTTTTTTTCTTTCACTCGCTCCATTGAGGTCTGCAGACGCACAGGGCTCTGGTTACTGGCATGCCAGCAATTTTAGGAGGCCAGGCGCCTTTCTTATAAAAACACAGCTCCCGCTTTCCTATACTTATGCTTCAGACTCTAGCGGCGTCATCCAGTACAGAAATCCTCTTGCCCATTAATTTCCACTTTTTTCCTCTACACTTCCTCGGTGCAGCATGCGCTTGACAAGCAACTGGCTCGTCCAATCCTAAATGCGGCCGCTATCACGCTGGCCCTGCTCGGTCACGTGATCCGGAAGCAGACTGTACAGTTCAGCGCCGATAGAGAAAGATATAAATACCCTGCGCACGCACCTCCACACGACCGTCATCTTGACTCCAGCTGCTTGTTCACTTGTTTTAGAATGCAATTCCAGCAGCTTGCAGATCTACGGAGCATTCAGGAAGACTCTTGTCTCAATTTTTTATCTTTCTTCCCTAGTGCTAAAATTCATGACCGGGGAGGTCTGAGCACTGCTTGTGACCAGCTCCTTCTGCGCGCTGCAATCACTGCCAGTATCTCTTTCCAGCACACGGACATGCTTTCTGTGCTTTCCCTCCAACAAGACTGACTGCATTGTTCTGCAGATCAGTGCACACCAAAATATTCTTGCACCCAGCCCCAGCGCCTATAAACACCAGAGCCTTCACTTCCACATTCAGCTGGTCAGACTCCTTAAGAGCAGATGTCAGGTTCACATTCTGCAATATTCTTGTAGTTTTGTTCACTGTTCTGCCTTAGAAGAATGTAAGATGTCTCTATTTTCTGTTGAATATGTGCAAGTTCGGAAACAAAGCACATCACATCACTTCATTCCAGTGAATATATTTTTCTTTGGTTAGTGTGCCAAGGCATGTGACATTCGTTTTAAAAAACTCAAATTAGAATCTTTTCTTTATGTCTTTTTATTGTTTTATAAAGTCACAGACTGATTTTAGGACTGTGAGTCAAGAATTGGTTTGTCGAACTTTTTACCTATTTTTCGTCAGGTTGTTTTTTGTTTAATGCAACACTGCACATCCACAGAAATAATTTAAAATCACTGTCATTAGTATATTACATTAGTAGGTGCCTTTTTAACCCCAATTGTATGCTTATTCAGAAAAACTTATCGAACATCTCCCTCCTCATTTTTCCCCATCACGCACTATGTTGGGTATCGCAGACACTGGATTCACGCAATGTGCCCCTACACTGTAAACACCGGGTTTGCCCTAGGCCTTCATATTATCGCTTCACCAGTTGCTTGTGGACATACAGATGACGGAACACCCTGTGGGAATTCACTCCCTTTAAACACAGTGCTGTTCTTGTCTGTGAGCCCTCTAAATCTCGCCCAGCAGTTCCCAGGTTCTGCTTTCCATCATGGGGTTTAGTAAGCTCATGCGTTGGCTAAATAGAGTGTACCTCTTCCTCTCTGGGGGTAGTTTATACAGTTATTACTCCTGCAATTAAATGTGGCAGCGTCAGATTAAGAATAGTCTTGCACCCCGTGCCCTGTGTTCTTTTTGGGAGGTTGGCACAGGGCCTGTGGGCTCCACCAGTGGACTGGTTACTTTGCCCTTGTTGTTTATTCAGTTGCGCACTCAAAGTATGCTGTGTTGTAGTGTTGCTGACCATCATCAGGCCTCTGATCTAGTTTTCAGTGGTGGCCAGCTGCAATTAACACAGGTGTGGTGACAGGCACACTGACAGGCACTAATAAAAACCAGCAGTGCCCTTAGGCCCAAAGCCAAATTTCTGAATCGTGGTCCGTTTTAAAACTGTTTATAATTGGACACGAATGAGAGTTATGGAGTTGAGACTGAAGGCACTGCGAGTTTCTGTGCCTGTCAGTTAATTAAAGCAACTTAATATTAAAAATAATAATATTTATCTGTTGCCTCGTGCTGGGTGCTCCTCTTCATCTCGGCAGCACAGGATCCCAGAGCTACTCCACTCTACCAATCCAGATGCTCATTTCAGCAGCATGAAAGAAGCACCAGGATTGGCTTAAGCACACTGGTGCGACGCTCTTTCAAGCACTGTGGGTTCTGTGCTTGCTCTCCACCCAGCTGTCTGAGACAGCTTGGGTTGGAGTGTTTAAAGTGCGCATGTCAGGCTGGCATTGCAAGACAGCCGGCCAAAGTGACATGCGCAGTTCAGACCTGAAGGGCACACTGTTCCTCCCTGCTTCTGACCCGCCCTCAGACTCGTCTGCTACCAGGACGAAAAATAAAATGGTAGTAAACGTGTTTTATTACCATTTTATTTTTCATGTTTCCTGTTCTCCAGCAGAGTGGCTACGCTCCACCGCTCTCATGGAGTCACAGCTGCAGGCAGTTTTGTATCAGACTCTACTCTCACGTTATTATTCCACATTATTAAATATGTAGCTGTACAGTTTAGTATGTGGTATATTGCACTACATGTTTTAAAACCCAGTTCTTCTAAGTACCCAAACACATATATTTAAAAGATGTCCCTAGTACTGTCAGATTGCAGCAGTTGTGGAGTGTACCAAACAAGAGTGCAGACCTTTAGGCAAGGGAGTAGCCAGAACATTAAACTACTCCCCACTTTGAACCAAGCAAACAGAGTAAGTCATCACGACTTTCCCCAGAAGAGCTCTCTTGTCTCTTCCATCAAAGCATCTATCCATTCATCCTTCCACCCACCTGCTCATACCCATAACTTTACCTTTACATTCTGTCATCCATTCATTCTTTCATCTATTATTCAGTTTTTCACCATTCCATCCATCCACCCATCCATATCCAAACCTATGCATCCATCTCTATCCATCTATCTATCTAGCCATCCTTCCTTTCACTCGTCCATCTCTCCGTCCACCCTTTCACTTATTCATCCATCCTTTCAGTCATTCATCTGTCCATCCACCCTTTTACTCCATCCATCCTTGCTCTCCATACTTCCATCCTCCCTTTCACTCATCCATCCATCCTTTCACTCATCCATCCATCTGACCACTCATCCATCCATCTGACCACTCATCCATCCATCCACTCACTCATTTATCCATGCTTTCACTCATCTGTCCATCCATCCACCCTCCCTTTCACTTATCCATATAGTATATAGCGTGCACCACATAATCCCACTACAAACAACATTACATCCACTCCACTACAAACAAAAGAACAGGAATAAAACACAATGTCATTTAGAGAGCCAATAGTTCCAACTTTCACAAATGCTTGGCTGATTGCATTGCAAATGCTTGTTTAATTAGCATGGACACAAAAATATAGGGCTGACTGGTAAAATGCTAACAAGGTTGTATGAATCTAACCAAACATGCACTACTATTCAGCTTACTATGCAAGTTATATGTTTGCCAATAACACCTTGTAACATTTTCATTATACAAAAATCAAAACACTTTATTTCCCCCGTTTTAATATCTTGCTTTTTCTCATTGCCCTTTTTTTTAACCTTAATGCCTTAAATCTTTCACCCGTTTTGATATTGGCTTTCCCCTTATTTTTGCCCTGACGTTGTTTCTATTCTCTTTTATTCTCTTCCCCTCGTGTTTATTTCGTTATGATTTCATATGCTCCAGCAAATATTTTCCTTGCTTTCACTATGTATATTAGTAATTGTCCTTCATTCTTTTTTAGGTCTCGCCTAGGCAGCGCATGCACTGTCTCGTTGAGACATGCAGTATATGCTTTACTAGGTGAGTGCCGCCTCCGTTTTCCTATTTGTTATTGAGTGTGTCTTCCAAAATCTACTACTTGCTATTGGCTAAGCGTGCTTTATGTCCCTCCTTTTTCCCTTTTGGGCACGCCTATGGCTATTGGCCCCTTTACTGGTATTAGTCCATTTTGTTTGGGTCTCTTGTTTTTGGGGGATCTCTTTTTTTAATGTGCCTTGCTTTTTTTCACAGCACGGGACAACCGTAATGGCACCCTCGTGTCTTCTGCTTAAAATGCGAGGCTGCAATGGCGCCCGCGCGTTCGGGCCCTCCCCCTCGCAGAGTATCAGTAGCCTTGGGTACTTTAGGTGAATGTTGGGACACACGTCTTAACCATTTGAAGTGCCTAATCAAGTGCTTGTGTTGTTTAGCCCGCTCTTGTGTGATACTGCACGATGTGTTTATTTAAACGCAAAACTAAACTACAAGTGTAGCGGACCGAGGTGGTAAAGTGGGGCGCTCACTCTTTCGAGGCTGTGTGTGATCCGTCTTAACGGCGCTTCGTAAGCCTCTGAAAAACGAACTGTGCAAGAGTGGGCGCCGTAGTCTCACTCCGCCTATTTTGTTTCTCTCAGATTATATCCAAATGGGTCTACAGGGTACCGCGTTTATTAATTAATTTTTTTATTATATTTTTCGGATTGACATTCCCTAATAAAGGCAGCGGGTTCAGCGAATGGGCGGGGCAAGGGCGTCTACAGAACACCGTGATTGGCAGGTGGCGCCGATGACAACGCGGATGGAATTGGAGGGAAGGCGATAGTTCTGTTCTAGTTGTAAACATGGAAGTGCAGGCGTAAGAGGGGCGGGGCTGGGTGATGTGCTGCTTCAGCCTGCTTGCGTGTTGCAGAGTATACCACCGGCACGAGAGGCTGCACAGGATGTTGAAAGGCGGGCTCCCCTACCTCTTAGGGGGTAGCACAGAGAGGACTACTGTAGGCTCTGAGCTCAATAATTGTCACTGGAAATGGTAAAATTACATTGTAGGTCAAGGAGAGGATGTGGCTAGAGCGGCCGACTTTGAAGTTGGTGAACCAACCAGGTTCGAGTCTGGCGGGAGGCTCAAGCACCCTGTGATTCTGGGCAAATCACTTAATATCCCCTTGAATGAATGTGTCCATCTGTAATGCAACTTATGCTCATGTAAAGCGCTCTGATACCTTATGGTCGAGTTCGCTCTATATACAATTCCAACAAAAAAAGCATAGTGCAGTAAAGATCAACCGTGCATACCCACCGGTGCGACGTAAAACAGCTTACCGTAATGTTTTATATACATAACCGTTTAGATTGTATATCTAACTAATGAATGCGTATCGGGTTGGCCTTTTGCTCCAAAAGATGCCTTTCCTAAAAAGTAACGCCTTCTCCTACACGACTGCATGTTCCCGGTGAACTGCTTTCGCAACTTCTGTTACCCTCGTTATACCATTGTTTTCAATACCAGACGAAATGTAAGGGCGCTATTATACGGTATGCTTTGAGTTCTACAAAGTAACATAAAGACCAGCTTGTGTGGGAGTCAGAGTTCATTTTATGTCAGATATTATGGTCAGTTTGATAATTTAAAGTTTTACAATTCAGACTTGTTCAGAAATGTATTGGAGGAGCAGAAGAAGGAGCCAGACTTGCTATGTAAACGGTGCCTACTAAAGTTGCATAGCATAACGTGTATTTGTAAAGCGCATGTTCACCCAACCTTGGTGCTGAATAACAGATGTTTGTTACTCAATGGTACTCATTTTATCGACCTCAGAAGGATTAGTGTACCCGGCGGGATTTGAACCTGTGACCATGAGGTTGAACACAAGCCAGCCACTACCGTGAACGTATTAATCCACCAGACACAGCCAACGTTGTACCCGGAGACAAAGGAATCCATTGCGATATTTCATTCCTATAAACATAGTAACGCTACTGTTTTATCAATGTGTTGCAGATCACATCTCTAAACGGATATCCGGCATGTAGTGGTCTATTGAGGTGTCTGTACCAAGTCCGGTTTGAGGGAGGAATAAGGATACATTTCTCATCTCGTTGGATAATTATCAGGGTGCAGGAGTTTCACCTAGACATCATCTCTTTATCCTACATCGAATAGTGATCTCTGCCCTTACTCTCTATGTATTCTGTGCAGCTAGTTATACCGTGTCAATTATTTTTAAAAAGGACACGTGTCATATGTATGTAACAACTTGTCCTCCTTGATCTGCACAAGGGAGTATAAACTTGTTCATTTTTGTAAGCAGCACAAGATAGAATAGGCCCTTTCTGTCTCTTAAAACATGGAATACCCTGTGTTTAGAAGTCTTTCCTGTTTCAGCAAGCAACACAGAGGTCATTTGTTCTCCACCATTTAGTCCTGATAAAATGGTTCATGTAATTTTATGCTGTGACAGGATGCCGCTGAGGCTGAACATACACTTCACAAACATTTTTTAGACTGGCTTTGAGTGTATTCACAAGCTTATGGTCGAGAACAGCTATTCTCCTCGTGCTAGTTTCACAGGGCAAAGAAAGCATAAACATGTTGATGAGGGGGGCAATTTCGTCTCATAACTACCTGCTATTTGGTATTGCTGAAAACACCCACATGTCCCTTTTTATCTGGCATATCCTGGCTTTTTCCTGGTTTTTATCTGCACAATCCTCCTGCTGTTCTTCTTTAACTCAGGCATGACTTTAGGATGGCAAGCAACTTGCATTTCAATTACATCGCTCATGTTTCAGAGAATTGTGGTCTTGCTTTCAAGAATATGAGATGTGTCTAGGAGCACAAAGGTGAGAGAATGACCTACAGTCGGTCACTTAAAATGGGGGCAGTAAATGTACAGCGATGAAAAGTTGCTTTGTGAACGTAGGTACAAGCAGGCCAGGTGTTCATAAGCGAGGGGTGTCCGTGTGCACATAGTTCACACAAGCGAGATGTGACTAGATGCACCCCAATTGAAAATGAACCATTAGGCAATTCAGTTTGTGGCTTGTGTTAAGTATATGACTAAAATAATTAGTGTACAGCGTCCAACAAAAGTTCAGGAACGCTGGAACCATACCGTATCTATACCAGATTTTTATGGTAGCCAAATAGAACACATTCAATTAAAATTAACCTAAATGCAACTTAGTCAGTGATTAATCTGAAGATCCGGCATAAATCAAGGCCTCATGGAGCTATGATGGCTATTCCTGATGTATATAAAATAAAGCAGTATGAATTATGACCATTCACAGGCTAAATATATGCCACACAAATCAATTATTAAACTATACATTCTCCTCCCAGAATTGGCATTTAGGTTTTCTGTGTACACAGGCAGCGATGACAGGAGAAAGGGAAAGAATTCAGAATTGTGTGCGAGATGAGTATATGCATATTTTGTTGGGCCATTTTTACCTGGGTCTGGGTGTGTGGAGCCTGGGAGCAGACTGGCTGTGATAAGGTGACCCTACACGTGTTCTATCCAAGGCTAACTTCTGTTTAATGATAAGGCTGTTCTGAGTCATCATTTAGCCTGGGGATGCCTGGACATATATTAGATTTGTCTTGGCATGTGGGCATTCTGTCTTTGATTTTGAGGCAGTATTTAGGATTTTGAAGCTATGTTTCGAATATGATGACTGTAGTTGACCTGTGATGTCTTTTCCCCTGGCGCATGATGACTGTGGTCCTCACTTTTTGTGGTTGCGCCACTGGCCTTTCATGACAGTCTGTATATGGATGATATCTAAAATGCATTTTAGCTAATTTTCTGATTTCGATTATCAGTTATTGTGCATTTTTTAAACTTTAGTGATATACTTTCCTGCAACACCAACAGGTTCAAAGATCACGACATCTCTTATTTTGATGTCTCTAGGGTCAAAGGTTATGTGACGTCACTTCCTGCGATGTCATTGGGGGAGGGTCAAAGGACATGTGATGGCACTTCCACTACCTGAAGCATTTTGGTGAATCGACGTCAATAACTTCAAATCATTTTCGTAACAGATGCAATGTCGTTCAGAGCCAGCACTATACATTTTATAAAATAGCCTTTCTTTTTAGAGCTCATCCCACTAAACCATGACAATTTGGCCTTCCATCATAAGTGGATGCCCTTCTCATTGAAAGCTTTTCAGCTGGGAGTGACCCATTATATAACTATCTAAAACAAAATTCACCCAGTCCTGGGTTCTAGAGTATATTTTAACAAGAAACCTTACTTCTGATTTAAAATCATTCACAAATAATGATGAGTTTTACATGTAAATCATAATGCGACTCATAGGACACAAATTATATTATTAGTTTAAGGTTATAAACATCAGTAATACTTTGGCCAATTACAAATTAATATATACTTTTGGATTCTTTTTGCCTTGTTTGTACATAAGAATTACAAGCTCACATTGATAGTTTTACCTTTTTAGTGAGACAAAGGTCCCTAGAGAAATTGAAAGGTGCCTACATGGTTTGAGAGACCATTATAATGTGAGAAGCAGGTCTGTTATGCGCAGCGTGCTGCCTCCGGCAGGAAGGCTGTTTTAGGACTGGCATGTCTGTTACCATCTCTTTCCAATAGACAAACAGTGAGCTCTGGCTTCGTGTTAATCTTTGGGCATTTTTGCTTTCTTTAACTCTCTTTTTCATCATTCTGTCTTTATTGTACCATTTCCATCTTTATTTTATTTTCACTCCAGTTGTTCTCTTTCCACATATTCGTTCCATCTCCGTTTCATTTTTCTCCTTTCTCTACCATCCTTTCTATTTCCATATTCTTTCCTCTTTCATTTATTTGGTAGGTAAAAGACATTGTCATTTACAACGCCAATTCATCTAACTCTCACAAATGCGAGACCAATTTGCATTGCAAATGCTTGTTATTTATCGCGCTTTCTGTCTCTCTCTCTTCGCGCAGCAATGTCAGACAAGTTGCAAGTGATTTATAGCCAGAGCCGAGTTTGGCATCCTGTTGAATCGTGTATCCCCTAACTCAGCCCGAGCAGTGATCAGCTGCTTCTGTCTGAACCTGCCCGGGCTGAGTTTCGTTTCCGATAGCTCCAGAAGAGCAAGGGATACACGATACACCAGATATTCTATGTCAGTCCACGGAGGCTTCGGATTATGCTTCTCTCTCTTTACTGAACAATACCAGCAGCCAATAAACTTTAAACAGCATAACCCCGGAAGGACAACCCCCTTCATTGGATGCACCAATCATATAGGACCCATAGGTATAAATGTCTCTTCACGTCATACAACTTCCTCTTTCTTTGCTGCTGCAGCAGCGAGTTAAGTGCATTAATGTTTTCTTATTTAATGTGGTGTGCTAATATTGCATAGTGATATTTGAAAGTGGTTAATTGTTTTCGCATCGCATGTGTCCCGCGTTACATAGGCGAGGTATTTTGTGGTGATAATTGCCGGTGACTCGAGTGGAGCGGGAGCGGGACAGACGCGCTCTGCGCGCTCGGGGGGCAGTCCGCTTTCTGCTACCACTATACTCGCGCATGCGCGAACAGCCGATCGGAGTTTGCATTCTCGATCGGCTGGACGCGCACTCGCGAGTGAAGACTGCTCTACCCCCTCTCCCCATTGAACGCCCGACGGGGCGAGAAAGCGGTGCAGGGCTCTGCCCTAGGGGAAAATGAGGGGTGGCTCCCTCCACAATTAAATTAAATAAATAGTATTTAGGTAGCTTAGTTTGGCCCAGCCAGATCCACAATAGACAATTGGACATAAAAAAGTGTATATCATTTGCAGCAGAATTAGGCTTGGAGCCTGGAATTAACTGGCACTAAGGTTAGTGAGGGATTTAGGGTTTGTTCACCCCTGGGTTATTCCCCCCTGAAATTCCTCCACATCTCCTGTAACACGATGGCGTACTACGCCGAGGAGATTGACCAGTGAGCTGATTATGACGATTATGCAGAGTTTGAAGAAGTGCCTTACGAGCACCAGATGGAGGAACAATTGGTGGAAGCCCTGGATACCCACGTCCAGGGTTCTGTGAACAGGGCGCTAATCAAGGCATTACAGCCATTTACGAAGCTCCTGCAGAATTATGGTAAATGCAAATTTAGTGCATCCCTGGGTGAGTCATCACAACTATCCTCAGCGGAGATCCTTTCACAAGTGGCGTCCAGTGTCATTAAAGACCATGGGTATGGGGGCCGCTAGAGGGCGCACAGCAAGATGGCCGCACGCTAGTGTAGCTCTGCCAGGCTGAGCTGAAATCCGCCCATTATCCGCCACATTTTCAAGACATCCAAGTCCCTCTTGCATGGGGACTGAGCTCGCTCGCTCTCCTCCAGCTGCGGGGAAGATTCAGTGAAGTTTGGCTCTGCCGTTGCGCAGTTGAGGAGTGAAGACGCCTCGGGAGTGGAGTTAGGATGGCGCCTGCTGCGGGGCCCCGACGGACATCGGGCCGGGCTGACGGGGATCGAGTGAGCTGCGCGCTCCCTGGAGATCTGCTGGCGGAGCGCGGGGAGAAGAGGGACAACGGAGTGCTGACGGCAGTGCCGCCTGAGGGTGCGGGAGCCATCTGGGTGCGGCGGAGCGGAGCTCCGAGCCGCGTGAAGAGGTGGCGGTGATCAGAACGGCGCTTCCTCTCCCAACTGGCCTGGAGACTGCCCGCTGTCGCTTGAGACCTCCCGGGGCCGACCGCGGTGAGTGGGGCTTGGTCCGCCCGGGCTTGCGGCTGCGGAGGTGGGTGTGGGCCCGGGACTGAGGGCTGAGCTCTGTACGCTGTGGAAAGCACTGGGGGGTGAGAGTGAGACGGGGGTGAAGAGCGGGAGAGGGGGCTTGCATATGCCTGGAGCTATTGCCCGAGGGGCTCGGGACACTTTGCCATCTTGAAGTGTCGATTGCATCAGGGGAGATAGCACCTCAATGTGCATGTGGGACACGCGTTGGGGCATACTAGCGGAGGAGCCGTGACTACTGGACCTGGGAGAGCGACGGAGGGGTCGCCCCTCTCGAGGACTGTTGGGTCTACAACGGCTGCCTTGGATTAAAGGGGCCACACCTGGGAGAACAGTAACTCAGCATCGTGAGAGAAGGATAGCTGGACTGTCACACCGGGACGCTCCTGGTGGCCTTGGAAAAGTAGCGCGAACATTGGTGTGGGCCTCCTACATATCCACTTGAGATTAGTATCACTCTCGACAATTTCAGTTGCCTGACCTGCCCCCCGTTCTGGTTGCAAGTAGGGTGGCTATGCGACACGCTCCTGGTCCCCTGACGGTCAACTGAGGCTGGATGGGATATTGTACTGCCTGGACTGCACGGATATTCTTGGCCATAGGGCTCCGGCGGCCCGGTGGGCCCACCGCTCCCAGCAGATCCTAGTACTGTTGCACAGAGGGCTGGGAGTGATTTGGCTGTGGGGGGCCCGAGTGGAGTTTGCTGCTGAGACTTGGGGACTGGGATTGGGACTGCGAGGAAATCCCCTCTCTCTGATCTGCAGGTTTGGCCCTGGGCTCCTAACGGGGGTAGGTGTGGGCTGCCACCTCTGGTACAAGCTGACACTGGCGAAGTAAGTTTCACTGCCTCAGCATGGGGAGAACGGACAAATCACAGCCGTGTCTCACCTTTGAGGTGCGGAAGTCCACAAAACCAACGCAGAAGGCAGCTTCGGACTCTGAAGCAGATTCACGGGGAGATGAGCCCCCCGCTCGAGACCACCTTGTTGGCCATGCAGCGGAGCCTGCAATCTATAGAGGGCTCAATGGCAGCAGTGAACCACCGCCTAGACCATATGTCCACACAGTTGGAGAAACAGAACACACGCATGGGTGAGGTGGAGCAACGAGTGTCCACTGAGGAGGACGGCCTGAGTGAGGTGGCGAGCAAAACCCTGAACATGGAAAAGGTTCTGGCTCTCATTCAGGCCAAAAATGAGGACTTAGAGGCGCGATCCCTGCGTAATAATATAAGACTCACGGGGCTGCCGGAATCTTCCAATGTTGGTAAAATGGAGACCTTTATTGAAAATCTTATTAAGGATATTTTTGGCACAGAACAGTTGTCCACCATGTTCATAGTGGAGCGGGCGCACTGGTCCCTTGCGGCACGCCCCGTCCCCGGGGCTCCTCCCTGCCCAGTAATAGCCAGGGTGTTGAACTATAGAGATCGTGACGCCATACTTAGAATGGCTAGGGATAAGGGCTCCATTGTTCATCAGGGTAACACTCTGGCCTTTTTCCCTGACTTTACAGTCGCTGTGCAAGCTGCCCGTAGGGAATTTGGCTCCGTGAAGAAGTTTTTGCAATCAGAGGGAGTCCCATACGCGATGCTGTACCCCGCCCGACTGCGGATAGGGCCGGAGGGGGATTCAAAAATATTCTCCAACCCGAAGGCGGCGCTCGAGCATGCGAAACAATTGAAGCGTAATCGAAGGGAGTGCAGTGTGGCACGAAGTGATGAGGAACACTAATGACAACTTGATTGTCCCTATTATGGACTATATTGTATGGTCTTATCTTCCCTTGTTATGATATGCAATGTAAAACTGGTGGCATTGGTTTATTTGTCTCCCCCACGGGGTGTGCTTTGATATTAGGTTGTGCACGCTAGGGGATCGTGATAAGGCTATAGTGGCACAGTCCCTTGCCCTGCTTAGCCGCCTCCTGCGAGACGGGAGGTTAGTAGTGCTCTGGCGACCCCCCTATGTCGGGTGTGCCCCACAACATGTTCTTTGTTTTTTTGTTATGGGTGGGGTTTGTTGTATTGCCTTGGGATGGCTTCAGCAGGTTGGGAAAGCTTGAGTGGGTGGGGGTTTGGGGGGAAGGGGTACTGGGTGAGGCATTGGCAGACATGGTATACGGGACACAAGCTAGTGAGATACCTCGCGAAAGGGCTGTTCTTGAAGTATGGGATAAAAGGTTTGATTTTTCTCTTTTCTCAGGGAATGTAACATGGTCTGAGTGGAATGAGTGGTAAAGTAAAATGCTTAACCCGGAATGTGCGGGGCCTGAATTCCCCCAAAAAGATACGAGCAGTCTTGGCATATTTGGACAGGACGGAGGTGCAAATTGCACTTCTTCAGGAGACACATCTTACCAAGTCTTCCGAGTGCAAGGTTGGGGCCAGGTGGGCTGGAGTGCGATTGGCGTCTTCTTACTCGACCTACGCACGGGGGTCATGATATTGGTTAAGAGAGGGGTCCCATTCACGTTGCTGCGGGCTGAGACGGATGAGCAGGGTCGAGTGGCGTTACTTTATGGGCAATTGGGTAATGTGAGCGTATTGTTGGTGAATGTTTACGGCCCGAATGTGGACGATCCTTCCTTTTTCTCTGATGTGTGGCGCAGGATATCTGGATTTCCCTCAGCTGAGATTATTTGGGGCGGAGACTTCAATGTATGCTTGGATGGAGCACTGGATCGATTGAGTAGCGGCGTTGTCAGGCTTAAACTGGCATCGGAAACGTTGCTGGGGATCATGGATGCTGGCGATTTGCATGATGTGTGGCGTCTGCGTCATCCAGGGACACAGGAAAGCACCTTTATATCCTCTGTCCACGGGACATGGTCACGTTTAGATTATTGGATTGTTTCTGTCTCTGTGTGTGCTTGGACACTGAAAGTGGGGCATATGGCAAGAACATTATCTGATCACTCCCCAGTATTGCTCGAGTTACAGGTTCCCACTTGTGAGCGACCACCTTTTACTTGGCGTTTACAGCCCTCTTCGTTGACTGATCCTGTGTTTAAGCAGACAATTGGGGAGGCAATCCGGACCTTCTTTAGGGAGAATAGCGGATCTGTAGATAGTGTGGGGGTCCTCTGGGAAGCATTTAAAGTCACAATTAGGGGCATATGTATGGGAGCACAGGCTGGGGTGCTGCGGGATATCAGGCGCAGAATTAATAGGCTTGCTGCAGAGATTTCGAAGTTCGAACGTGAGTATGATCAGTCTCCCTCTCCTATCACACTGGCGGCGATACGAGATCACATTACAGAGCACAATAGCACCGTAGATCAGGAAGTGTTGCATAGATCAAGACGGCACGTGGCTCGGTACTATGGGGAAGGGGGTCGACCCGGAAGGTCCCTGGCCCAGAAGCTGGCTGCGCCGCGAAGTCAGGCCTTTGTTACTGAAATGGTAGATGAGGAGGATGAGGCTCATTATACAACGCCAGAAATTAGCGATATTATTGTGAAATACTACACCACTCTATATGGGGGGAACTTCTGTGCCCCAAGAGGAGATACACACTTATCTGGATGATATTGCGCTGGGGTGGCTGTCTCAGGGGCAGAGGGAGTACCTCACGCAGCCCTTTGACGTTGAAGATGTTAAAATGGCTATCATGTCTCTCCCGACGTGTAAGGCTGCTGGGCTCGACGGACTCCCAAGTGAATTTTATAAAGCCTATGTAGATGAGTTGGCCCCATGGTTGTTGGAAACATACGCGGAGGCCTATGAATCCGGAGAGCTCCCTCCCACTCTAAAGGAGGCATTGCTGGTGACACTTTTAAAGCCGGACAAGCCTGCCAACCGTTGTGAATCATACCGACCTCTCTCCATTAACAATATAGATGCCAAGATCTTAGCCAAAATGATAGCAACGAGATTGCAGCCGCTGGTCCCTCTCTTGGTGTTGCCGGACCAGTCGGGCTTTGTGACAGCCAGGTCCACTACGCATAATCTGCGTACGATTTTTTCCACACTGCATTATTTTGATCCCGGCTTTCAGGCAGTTGCTGTGTTATTGGACGCAGCAAAGGCATTTGATTCGGTTAAATGGGACTATATGTTCACAGTCTATACTAGAATGGGATTTCCCCCATTTTTCCTAAAGTGGATACGGGTGCTGTATGCCGGGCCTGTGGCACGGGTGCGCGTTAACGGGTGGGTCTCCTCCTCCTTCCCAATAGAGCGGGGTACGCGGCAGGGCTGTCCCCTGTCGCCAATGCTCTTCGCGCTTGCGCTGGAGCCACTGGCCTGCAAACTCCGGCTGTGTCATTCAGCGGCGGCCCTGCGCTTTCGTCAAAGACCACTTGTAGTTTCGCTATACGCGGACGATATGTTATTGTATGTCAGGGAACCTGCCACACATCTCCCGGCAATGCTTCGGGAATACGTTAAATTTGAATGGTACTCGGGCTTGGGGATAAATTGGACAAAGTCTATTGTGTTTCCGCTCACTGCTGGAACCGTTGAAGTGCCCTCTGAGTTTTCATTGGAGTGGACCCAGGAACCGGTGAAATATCTGGGGATCTGGCTACACAGGGACCCTGATAGGGTAATCACAGAGAACTATGGCCGGGTGCTTGCCAAGATAGCTGAACAGACGGAGCGGTGGACCAAGTTGCCTCTTTCGTTAGCCGATCGAATCGCAGTTATTAAAATGACTATCTTACCTAAATTGCTTTATCTTTTTGTAAATATTCCCATTAGATTAAACATTGTACTGTTTCGTACCCTACAATCTACACTACTCACGGTTGTTTGGGGGGGCAGGAAGCCCAGATGTAGTTGGGATACCCTGGTACAGCCCTTTGACAGAGGTGGGTTCGAGGCGCCGGACTTAAGACTTTATTATCTATGTGCGCAAGCGCAATTTGCGCATTATTGGCATTTCCCACAACGCTTTCAACCACATGCGGCGGTAGCGGCGGATGCTGTTCTTCCTTTGCCTCTACCGGCGGTCACTCTGTCTGGAGGCAGGGGCGGACCTAGAACAGAAATGAACCCCGCTCTCTGTACAGCATGGGCATGGCGAGCCCTAGCTGAGAGATCCGGACTTCCGTATTTGTATGCCCCATTGTTACCTATAGCTGCACATCCTGGTATTTCGGCAGCGCGGGAGAAGCTCGCATTGCGGGAATTAGCTGCTGCGGGCATCACCAAGATGGGAGATTTGTATGCACAGGGGCAGTATCGTACGCTGCAAATGGTACAGGAGAATTGGTGTAACAGCGTTATGTTGGGATTCATTTATGTCCGGGTGCGACAGGCAGTGAGGGATATATATCCGGACTTTCCGACAGAGCCCAGGACATTGCGAGCGCTGCAAGCGGTGCTCACGGTAGCTGAAACCAGGGGCCTGATTACCCGGCTGTATAATGCATCGCAGAGGGAAAATGAGCCAGGGACCCACCCTTCCTTCTTGAAATGGAATTCAGTGCTGGGCGCTACATTCACGGTCGAACAGTGGCAGTATTGCTGTATCCTGACAGGTCGTCTCACATCAAATTGCAATCTTCGAATGACACACTTTAAATTTCTACATCAATTATACTATACCTCTTTACAATTACACAAGTTTGGGCTTCGTGGGAGTGCTAATTGTGTGCGCTGTGGACAGGCTGATGCTGACTTTTTACATTCGGCATGGGCGTGTGCTGGGGTGTTTGCGTTCTGGAATAAGGTGGTCAAGGTACTGACAGAAGTGGTACAAGAGCCTGTGCGTTGTGTTCCAGATGTGTGCCTCCTGGGGTGTGTTGGGAGTCTTAAGCCTTGTAATAGGAGTTTAGTGGCAGTTTCTACTTTGCTGGCAAAAAGAGTCGTGGCTCTGAATTGGGGGGCAAAGGCAGTACCAACCGTAAAGAAATGGATGCATGATTTACTCTATTGCAGGAATCAGTTGGAGGCCTATGCTGCAGAGATACCTGAGGCTTCCCGACCTAAAGATTTCTGGGCCCCGTGGACAGTATACCTATTGAGTAATCCAGATATGTGAAATCGAGTTTCTTTATGAACTGCTCAGAATAGAAATGAGATAATGATTGATGCCATTGTTGTTTCCCACCAATACGACCTGCTATGTAACAGTATGTTCTCGCTATGCTGCTCATGTCTTTTGTATTAATGGTTGCTCTTCTACTGCCATGCCGGGATGGGGGAGGAGGGAGGGTAGACTGGGGAGTTGGGTATGATACTTGCTGCATTACTATGTATTGCTCTTGTTCTTTTTTTTGATTCTTCCAAAAACTAATAAACAAATACATTTTTTTTTAAAAAAGACCATGGGTATGGCGGCTCCCTCCCTTCGGGAAATTCATCCCTTCTGATTCCAGGGGAGGCGGAGGAATCTTCCCCGGCCGCCCCGGACACTTCGGATTCGGAGCAGGACGCAGAAGAGCCTTAAAAAGACGACAAAAGGAAAGCGCAAAATGCATCATGTGAGCAGTGTCTCAACTAATAAGATCCTGCTCTTTGACCCCGGAAATATCGAACACCCGAGGTCTACTGAATAGGTCCCATGTGTGGAGGTTGCACACTATGTACAAGGGAACCTCCGACAAGGCTTTGAGAGGGAGGTACGCGCCACGTTGAGGTCTGAATGTCCTAGACCAGCCTTACTGGGCAAGGTGGCTGACACACCGGAGTTGGACCCTAATATGGCCACGTTTCTGAAAAAGTTTTCCAAAGACCCAAAAAAGGGGTTGGACAGGGCATGGAATGGTGCCAGGATAAACTACTAGATGTCTCTAGCCCTTTCACGAAAATTCTTGATGCGGCTGTCCAAGCCAAGGATTCCAACACCCCACTAGACGCAACAGAGATATTGGAATGGGTGCAGAGGGCACTCTGTTTTCTGGGTAATGCCAATTGTGCACTATCAACTGAAAGGAAACGATCGTTCCTAATGAGGATCGATCCGCAACTGGCGGACATGGCCACGACCGAAGCTGGAACCCTGGCGAACGGGTTACTGTTTGGTGATAAATTTGTAAAGGAGTTGGGGAAATATGTGGCGACATTCTTGGCACTGGACAAGGCCCAGAGCAACATCAAGAAGGTTTTCCACACTGGCCTTTTTACCAGGGCCGGACGCTTTAGGGGTCGAGTGGCCGGCCGTGGTTTCAATCAGACCTCCAGAGGTTTTGAGCAGAGAGGCCGTGGGGGATCCCAGCGGTCCAATTTCTACCCCATCAGAAACCGTGGGGGTAGAGGCAGACATCAAAAGGGAGGCTATCGAGGACAGAGTAACGACAGAGATGCCTCCTATTCAGGTAAATCTGATTCAATGTGAGGATGTCAAAGTGGGGGGCCGGATTGCCTGGTTTATACACAAATGGGTGAACCAGACGCACGACCCTTGGGTACTACAGACAGTACAGGGTTTTCGAATAGATTTCTATGCAACCCCAAAACAGACTCGTAGACCGCACCCACTGCAATTTTTCCATGTAGAGAGGTTTTTTATAGACAACAAAGTGGCATCCTTGGTGAAGAAAGGGGCAATCGTAGAGACAGAGCCCCACAATCACGGGTTAACCAGCACTGTGTTTCTAGTTCCAAAGTAGGATCAGGGTTTCCGACTAGTGTTAAATCTCAGGGAGTTCAACTCTTGGGTAGTGTATCGCCACTTCAAGATGGAGGGCATACATTTACTCAGAGATTTGCTCTTAGAAAGGGATTGGATGGTGCGTCTCGATTTAAAAGACGCGTATCTAGTGGTACCTATTTTCCCTCCACACCGGAGGTTCCTACAGTTCCAATGGGGAACCAAATGGTACGAATTTTCCTCCATGTCGTTCGGACTTTCGTCCGCCCCTTAGTGTTTCACCAAGCTCCTCAAGCCAGTGGTGCAATTCTTGAGGGAGAGAGGGGTCAGACTCATCATTTATTTGGATGACATCCTTATTATGGCACAGAGCGAGGATACAGTTCTTCGGCATCTAGCGTGGACGACTCAACTCCTACAGGACTTGGGGTTCATCATCTACTCAGACAAATCTATACTGACTCCAGCAAGGTCGATGGAATTCTTGGGGTTCCAGGTAAATTCAATAGAGGGGCAGTTACTGCTGACGTTGAAGAAAAGAATTGCGATCAAGAAGGAATTGAGGAGAGCGCTTGCCTCTCAGACTATATTCTTGAGGACATTAGCCAGGTTAGTGGGCCTTTTAGCCTTATCGATTCAGGCCATCTTCCCGGGTCCCCTTCATTACAGGGCACTCCAGAGACTGAAAATTATGCATTTACGCAAGGGCCTGAATTATACGGTACATATTTTGTTAAACGCGGAAGCCAGAACAGAAATTTCCTGGTGGTTGGAACACATGGACGCATGTAATGGCAAGGCCATATTCGCGTCAGTTCCGGATGTGGTGATAGAGTCGGATGCCAGCCGATGGGGCTGGGGAGCCCGTCGCAGCCCCTTGGAGACGGGGGGCAGATGGTCCGCGGAGGAATTGAAACTCCACATAAATTGTCTGGAACTGTTGGCGGGCTCTTTCGCAATCAGGACGCTGTCCCCACAGAAGGCGGGTTGCTGTATACTCCTGCGGATGGACAATGTCTCGGCAGTGAGGTATATCAACCGTCTGGGTGGCACGAGGTCCCTGCTGTTAGTGGAAATAACCAAGGATTTCTGGCATTATTGCCTCCTACACCACATCTCGGTGACGGCGGAGTACATTCCGGGCAGCGGCAATGTGGTGGCGGTTTGGAACTCACGCTTCCTTCGGGATTCCAGCGATTGGAAGCTTCACCCCAGAGTATTTCAACAATTGAACGACAAGTGGGGTCCTTGTGCGATAGATCTATTTGCATCCAGGCTGAAAACGCAACTGCCTCGGTTTTACAGTTGGCAACCAGATCCACTGGCAACCAACTCGGACGCATTCCTTCAATCATGGACGACGGGTATGCTATATGCATTTCCTCCGTTCGTCATGATCCAGAGAGTGTTGGCGCAGACAGAGGGCGGAGGTGATGATGATATCCCCGTGTTGGAGGGCACAAGCGTGGTTCCCAGCGGCACTGGACTTGTCGTGTGCTCCTCCAATACGTATGTTATCATTCCCAGAGATTTTAACAGACCCTCTGGGTCAACCTCATCCATTAGTACTTCAGGAGCAGTTGTCTCTCATGTCATGGAGACTTTCAGGAGACGTTGGCAAATGCCTGGAGTTTCTGAAGACACAATGTTTTTCCTGTCTCAATCCTGGGCTCCCACTATGCATAAGCGATATGAGTCAGCTTGGCGTAAGTGGGTTGGTTGGTGTGCTGAACGGCCGGGGGATCCCGTGGGATCCGGAATCCATATGATAAGTTAATTTCCTGTCGGACATGGCGAGTAAAGGTTTGGCCTATCGGACTGTTAACAATTTCCGATCGGCAATTTCAGCAGGTCTTCCTCACGTGGAGGGAAAACCAGTGGGAGAACATCCTCTGGTATGCAAAGTGGTATGAGGCATCAGATTAGTGAATCCTCCAAGACCACGATACTCACAATTGTGGGATGTGGATTTAGTGCTACGCTTTCTCAGGAATTGGCCGGTGAATGAGGGCCTATCCGGTAAGCAGTTATCTGCAAAACTGACACATTTACTATGTTTGATTTCCTGTAGACGTGTGTCTGATGTGCGTGCACTGGATTTGGCAGGTAGAGTATTCACTCCATCGGGGGTATCCTTTAACATTTCGAAAAGAACTAAAACGAACTCTAAATGTGTTTCTTATCCTGCGTTTCCACATCATAGCAAGTTGTGTGTGGTACAATGTTTGAAATGTTATGAAGATTGTACCAGAGAATTTAGAAATGACGTTGCAGGACAGTTGTTGATTTCTTTACAGAGACCTTTTCGCCAAGTCACTGCCGCTACTTTAGCCAGGTGGGTCACTTGGTTGCTAGGTCTGGCAGGTATTGATTCTTCGGCTTTTGGGGCCCATTCTGTGAGAGGAGCTATGGCTTTCTAAAGCTTTTGCTACAGGTTCTCGATTGGAAGACATTATGACTGCGGCGGATTGGTCTTCTGATTCTACATTTAAAACATTTTATCACAAACCAATTGTGGATGTGGCATCTACGGTGGTGGATCAACTTTAAACTAGCATAATCCGAAGCCTCCGGGGACTGACACAGAATACATTTTTTTATAGCTGACGCATCAAGAATTTTCAATTCTATTAAGGACACGAGGAGGCGAGGATTATCCCACCCTAGAAACTGCATTTTACAATATGAGGTTTGAATTGTTCATATTGATAATGTTGATTTTATACAAAGTTCTGTATAATAATGTTGGGTTTCTTCCAGCCCGTACTATTGTTAGGAATATTTTCAGTGAGTTGTATGTTACGGCCTATATTCTCTTTTCAGGAGAACAGAGTAAACCAGCTTGAGGAATCACGAGGGTATCCAAATCGGATCAAGAGAAGATGTTCCTGTGGTTGACGTTCTGGTTCCGGTCGAGGAAGGAATCGACAAGGTTCAAGGTTCAACGGTCAAGTTTAAGGACTGTGTTTAAAGGGTTTCACAAAGAAAGAGGTAGTTGTATGATGATGGAGCTCAGATTTCACCTATAAAATGTATGTATTATTATATGACAAAAAGCTGCAGACAGCATTTATAAAATGGCACGCAGATTTGGCGCAAGCAAAATGAAAACATGACATAAGGCCTGGTCAAATGTATTCTTTTTTGTAGTGGCAGATTTTGGTGCATGAAAAGTGAAAACATGAATCAGATGCTTTTAAAGGGGTAACACTTTTGGTGCCTACAAGTGAAAATATGAAATAAGGCCTAGTCAGAATGCTTTCAGTTTAAAAGTGCTTTCATGTAAAAACATGCTCAATTAATTAAACAGCCATGTTTAAATGTGATTAATCAATATGTAATCTCACTATAGAATGCACATTAATTTAGAAAATATATTTGTACTTTCAAAATAGCATATAATTGTACTGAATTAACGTATTTTTTTGCAAGAGTAGAAATGTGCTGAAATGTGTTTTTGCGGTGTAGAAAACCACGTGATTTCAGTTTGCTTTAGTAGACTCAGCTTACTGCAGTTTTTGCCCTTGAAGATTAGAATGGAATGTGCTCCTCTTCCCTACCAACTTTCAATGAAAGGGCTTTGTTAATAAATCACGCCCTCCTGTTTCCGTCTCTTCGACCTTCATTGGCAGGGCACTGTGACTGACTCCTGTGACAACAGCATGTCACTTGTAATGCAGCCAGGGCATGTGGTGTTGGGTGAATCCAACATAATCAGTTAGTGTAACATTTGTAGCAGGCTGCGACTAGCAACTACCCTGCGATCAGCTGAGCCAGCCTCCAAGCCTGCCAGGATCTGCGCTCACCCCACGGTGACCGCGTGCTGCCACTCCAGCTTCAGTAATGGTGAGTTAGGAGCGCTCCCGCTTTGACAGTTGAGGAGGCGCTATAATTGCCTGACTTTGCATTTCAGTGTGGTGATGCGGACCACCACACTGAAATGAGTTAGTCTAACGCCTAATGAGTGCTACTTGACAGGGCTTTTTGTCAATGTTTTTTTAGCCATGTTCAGCAACAGTTGTGCATTATGGCTGAAAGATTTTTTTTTTTGAAAGCACTATGACTGCCCAGCGTTGGAGGGTGGGATATGAGGTAACACGGAGGAAGGAAGGTGAGGTGATACAGTGGGGAAAAATACACTAGGACGCAGCCAGCAGTGTCCACATCATAGCGCTTTTGTTTTTGTTATGGCTGGGGAGAAACACAGACTGTGAAGGGAGGGCAGACGGATGAGAGGGCTGTCATAGACAACAGAAGGAGGTAGGGCTAAGCAAGCCAAATACGGACAACAGTAGGGAGGGTGGGAGCAAGACAACATGGACAGTGGATAGGAGCAAGACAATACAAATGGAGGGAGGAAACTAGCAAGGCAACAAGAGGGAGGGTGGGGGAAGGCACCACAAACAATGGAAGGAGGGAGGGTGGGGGCGAGGCAGCATGCACAACTCAAAGGAGGGAGGGGGCAAAGCAACATATGAATGTGTCCTTGTGTAACATAACTGGTGTTCATGTAAAGCGCTCCAATACCTTCGGGGTGAGTTTGCGCAATATAAATATGCAAAAAAAGCAAAAACATAGAAACTTGAGGGAGGGTGGGGTAAGGAAACATGGACAACTGTATGGAGGATGGGGAGAGCAGGGGGAAGCCAACATTGTTAGTAGGAGGGAGAGTGGGGGAAAGGCATCATGGAGAGTGGGAGGTAGGGTGGGGGAAAGGAAACACGGATAGCGGGAGGGAGGGTGGGGGAAAGGCAGCACAGAGAGTGGGAGGAAGGGTGGGGAAATTCGGCATGGAGAGGGGGTGGGAGTGTGGAGCGTGGGGGAAAGGCAGCACAGAGGGTGGGGAAAGGCAACACAGACAGCTGAAGGGAGGGTGGGGGCAAGGCAACATGTACAACGAGGAAGGGATGGGCAAGGCAGCACAGTCAATGGAAAGGAGGAGGAAAGCAACACAGTCAATGGGAGAAAGGGGCAAGGCAACACAGCCAATGAGAGTGAGGGTGGGGGAAGATAAACAAAGTGAATGGAAGGAAGGGTGGGGGCAAGGGAGGGGGGCCAAGGCAACAGGGACAACAGAAGGGGGGGAGGAAACATGGCGCAAGCCAACATGGACTACGGAAGGAGGGAGTGTGTTTGATTAGGAGCAAGCAGGCTGAAAAGGGGGTTGTATGACGGAACCCCACAAGCATTTACCCTGCATGCCTTTGCAATGCAGTCAGTACCCCGTGTGCGACATTAGCACACATTACTTTAGCATGCAACTCGTTATAACAACTTGCTTTAGTGGGCGCTGGACTTTGGATTAGTATAAATTACTATTTCAACTCCAGTCTATGCAACAGTAGGGAAGGTGCTAGACTAAAAAACCCAACATGAGTCCAACAACGTTCCCCCTACAGCAAGTAGTTGTAACGATTTGCCTGATAAAGTAACACGTGGTAACCTCGCATGTGAGGGACTGACTTCATTGTAAAGGCTGGTTGTTGTGCCTGCGGGGTAATGGATTTTTCCTGAAAAGGGAACACAGAGGAGTGAGAAGTAAGTGAGGGAGCCAAAAGAAAAAGATTCACTCTGGTAGAGAGCTTAAACACAAAGTACACAGTAGCGGCTAAAAAATGATCTGTGGAAGGACACAAGTAATGCGTCCATGCTCCAGGGAAAGGACCAACACACAAAGAGGAAGAATCCTACAGCAGCTGACTAATGAGAAGCAGTAAATGAGAGTGACAATGATGAAAACCAATGGTAAGCAATGGGTGGTCTCTAAGCCTACTGGCAGAAAACAAAACGTTCCAATGAGTCAGTGCATGCACCACTTTTGAGGAGTATGCACTAATGCTGAATGGACTTTAAGGGGCAATATTTGTTTTGAGGGGAATGCATATTGAACCAGCTGGACTATATTGGGTGCAGAGACGTTATTATGTCTTTGCACAAAGTGCTGTCTGCACTATGGGGCTGGAGCAGTTTTGTAGCACTTAGACAAAGTGTTGTTTTGAATTAATAGGAGAGCATTAGTTATGCAGTAAATACATAAAGTATTGTCTGGTATACACAGGAGAGAGCAGGTTTCATGTGTTATATAGAGCTTACAGGATAGCATTAGTTAAGCAGTGCTTGCATAAAGAGGTGCATGCACACTATTGTATGTAATTTACAGGACAGCATTAGTTAAGCAGTGCATGCACAAAGTGCAAAGCACTATGTGGACTAAGATACATGCACCGTGCTCTATGGAATTTACAGGATAGAATTATTCATGAGGATAAAGCACATAGTGCAGCTTTGCCAATATCGTGCTGGGGCCCAATTGAAGTGCAGTATAAAGTGTTGTATGAAATTTACAAGACAGAGTAGTTATGCTCACGGCCAATAGAACTATGCGATTTTCCTGCTGCTTTGTTTTCTGTGTAATTATGGATTTGCTGCACTTGCTACAGAATCCATCATCTGCTGGTTATCTGCATATTTTAAGAAAAAAATGACTGGTCACCTTTCTGTTGCTTATTGCTATGTTTGAGGGTTAAACTGGTAGTAATGAGGTGAACTATATGTTCAGACAGTGATAACAAGAGAGAAAATCTCAAAATAATAAAGTAATGTTATCGCAAAATATGTCCCATTATGCACATGGCCACTGGAATTATGCGATTATGCAGCCAATGCTTTTTCTGCATAATCATGGATTTGCCGCATTTGTCACAAAATCCATCATCTGCTGCAATATCTGCAGATTTTAACCCCAAAAAATGGGTTTGGAGCTCAAACGCATCAAGTTACAAAAAATATGACGACGTGTTTGAGCGCATTAGAAGGCCCTTCGCAAAGGTTAACGGTTGCTTATTTCTGTATTTGGCTGTTAGACTGGTGCTAATGAGGACAAAATAATGAAGGAATGCTAGAAAAGAATGTGCTGCATTATGAAGCATACTATGCCTTTTCTTGCCGCATAATGTAGTCAACCGTGCTGCATAATTTGGTGTGTCCCTGTTGGATGATTCCAGTGGCCCAGGTTATACTGCATGATTTGCCTTTTCTTGCCACATAATTTGGTCCTCTCCCAGTGCATAATTCAAGTAGCACTGGTTATGAGGTGCAAGCATTGAATATTTTCAGTGTTTTCTGGGCCTGCAATGCGTTTTGGATTGCATGCTCAAAGTGTTGTATAGACTATATGGGTTAGGACTGTTTGTAGGGTAATGTACCAAAATGTAGGATGGGCTGTAAAGGGATGTATGTGTAGGAAGGTAGGATCTGACTGCATGGTTACCCCCACTTTTTGCCTGGTGTTTTGCTGGTTTTTGACTGGTCTGACTGGGATCCTGCTAATCAGGACCCCAGTCTATCTGCTTTCTCCCTAAAATGTAATGACATGTACTTAGGTACACTCCAGATTGGATACTGGGGTACCCTTATAAGTCCCTAGTATATGGTACACAGGTACCCAGGGCATAGGTACCCCAGAGGCCTCCCATGGGCTGAAGCATGTATTATGCCACCCATGAGAGGCCATGCAAAATGGAACTACAGGTATGCCATTGCAGCCTGTGTAAGCTGGTGCCTGCATCACTTACAATAGATATAGGTTTACTATATCTATAGGTCACTACACTTAAAACCTATAAGTCACCCCTATAGCAGGACTTAACAATCCTGAAGGCAGGGTGCTGGGTTTTACGTGAGAGGGTGCCCCTGCATGAGCAGAGCCCCTCTGAAGCCTTCGGAGACCATTCTCCCGGGTTGTCTGTGACACAGCCAGACATATAGGTAGAGGTGCATTATATCCTCGCGGTAAATGCTATCTCGAAAACAGCTGAAACAAAACATGTCGTGTTTGGTATCAAATACCTTGGAATCATACCTCCACACCGGTAACCGGTGTGGGAGGTATGACTCCACCCTTCTGAAGCAAGCTACGTGGGTCCCTGGTCTTCCTTGTACCAGCCTTCTAGACCCGGACAGCACAAAATGATTGCTGCCGACCAGAGACACATTTATGCCCTCCTGCTGCTGAGCCAAGCTCGAGCAGAGGAAGGCAGCACAATAGGCATCCTGTCACAGGGAGGTGTGACCACCTCCCAGACAGGATTTAGTGTATTGGAGCTGGGTGGGTCACTTCCAAAGTGCCTGAAAGTCTGCACGAGGGGCACATTTGGTGTCCCTGTGCATAGTCCAGCTCAAACCAGTTCTGGGAGCCGTTGGCTGCTGCTCTGGCGTGAAACTGGACAAAGGACATGGGTGTAACCACCCCCCTGTCCTGACCCTTACCTGGGAGGGTCCCCTGAATCTGTCCAACCCTGTCCCGTGGGTACAAAAGGGCTTACCTGGCTGTAGGACCCTAGATTCGATGTGGACAAGATTCTGCAACAAGAAACCACTGACCTTCGACCGTCTGGACACTCTGGACTTCCCTGGACTTCGACTGGGCCCAACTTCACCTCCCTCTCCGTCCAAAGCATCATCTGTGCCCGTGCACCATACAGGCTCCATGCAGGACCTGTGGAGCATCAAGAACAACTGAAGTATCTCCCTTGGGGTGAAGGAGTCACTCCCCTGCGTTTGCAGGCACCGTAATGCAACTGACCAGTCTGCTGATCCTGAGCTCCTGCGGACTCCGAAGGCTCCCGCAACACAGGAGGTAGGTTCCTATGTTCCTTGAGGTTGACCTGTCCTCTCACCAAGTTTGAGGCCAGTATACCTCGTGGGAACCGCATAACCTGAACCTCTGTGCATCATGTACATTTGCAAGTGCATATGCTTGTTGGTGTCCCCCAACTTCGTGCTTTGGGCTGTCGATAGCCCCAACCTCTGTGCACATTTCATACCAAGGACTTTGGCCTCCTTGCACTCTGTACCCTGCAAGCTGTTGTTTGGTGAAACTGCTAGAGGTCCCCTTGCAACTCCTGTGCCTTCGTCCTGTGGGTCCATTTGAGGGACAATCCTGATTTTATTGGGCTCCCCTGGTTGCTCCAGGCCTGCCCTGACTCCCCTTGCTGTGGTGAGTCCTCTGGTCCTTGCTGGGCCAGACCGTAACCTTTCTTGACCTTCTTCATTGGTTGCCATTGCCAAGGCTTGTTGGTGCTCCCGCTGGACACCGACCCCTCAGCACTCAACATCCTTTGTGGGACAGCTCGTATCCAGCTCCTGGTCATCCTCGACATCTCCTGGTCACTGCAGCTGTAGAGTCAAGGTCCCCTTCTTCACACCTGAAGCACCCGACATAGGTGGGCATTCGTCTACCGAGCCCCTGGTCACTCTTCAGTGACCCAGACTCTGTCCCCTCTGCTTTCAGGTTCCTTCCATCAAGAATCCACCTGCGGATTCCACCGGACACTTTTCTTCTTTCCAGCAGTGGCATTTCTTTGATGACTCCCATTGAGAACGACAACGGTTTCCGACGCCACTTCAGCCCTATGCACCCGGCTTCCCTGGGATAGGTAACTCTGGTACTTCCATATCCACGGGTGGGGTGGCTCTCCAACCTTCTATGTTCCAAAGGGTTTCCTCGTAATCCACTGATAAGGGTCCTTAAACTTTAAAACTGCATTAGCGACTCTCCCATTGAATTGTACGTAGCACGGGGTCGTGTTCTCACACTTCACCCGTCCTCCGTGGGGTCCCTACTTACTCACCTTGGGTGGTTCCTTGGGGTCCCAGCAATTCTACATCCTCTAGACACTGTCTTGGTTCGAGTTGTGGTTCTTATACCACTATTTTAGTATATGGTTTGGTCTCCCCCTGGAGCCCACTGTGTATTAGTGCTACTTACGATTGTTTCCGTGCTACAGTATTGTGTGTTTTGTGTTTATCTGTGTGTAGCAGATACTGTGAGGTATTTAAGGTGTTATAATAATAAATGTATATTCTTATAACTACTGTGTGGTTCTCCTTTCATTTAACCTATACAATAAGGTTGCATTCTGGTAAAACAAGCTGCTTGTCAACAAAAGGGGGGACACTGTTCCACAGTGAGTGGTGCAAAAATCGTACACTCACTACAGAGAAGCTAGAGAGAGGAGAGTGCTAGGTCAAGGACTCAGTGGGGGGGGAGACAGAAATTGTCTCTTGTAGCCCTCACACATCCCGAAGGATGTCATGCTTCATCATTGGGCAGTTGCTCCTCGTCAGGCCGGCGGTGCAATGCCCTACGGGTCCCCCGAAGGGTCACTTTGGCGGAGATCTTTTGAGAACTGCCGTTTGGTGCATGTGGGTGTGTGAACTGAGTCCTAAGTGAAGGGTGATAATATGCGTGCAATGTGATTAAAACTGTCTAAGAGTTACCAACAAGAGAAATTTTAATAAAAAGGTACCCTTGGCAGACTAAAAAACCCGTAGGTTTAGGAGTTACCAATGGAGGCGTAATGTGCCCAGGTAACTACCAGGTCGACATGTTTCACGCCTTAATGGTCAAAGCGATCTCTGGCGTTTCATCAGGACCAGAAAAACTGTGGAAGTGGTGTAGTGCACGAAGAAAATAATAATTAATAGAGGGTTAACATTAGCCCTCTAAGCGGTCAGTAGGGGCAATAGCCTAAGAGACTATAAGCTATGGTTTGAAAGCAATAGTCGAATATGCCCTCTTGACCGTGACCTAGAGTAACAAAAAAGAAAAGAAAAGAAAAGAAAAACAGAAAGACATGACTACGAGGCAAGTAAATATGTAAAACTTGCAGATATGCCTCCAACGGTAGGTGTCCTAGAGGCGCATCTCGCGTCAATAATGTAAAGTGCAACATGACTAGTCAGGTGACTCTCTCTTCTATTACATGCGCCCAGCGCGGTGGCATCAAAGAGTAGAGAAGGCGGAGAGCCGATGGCATGCCGCATGAAAGAAACGGTTGTCCATGGGGCTCCCCGCCCACCCCCCCCGGATAATGTCAGCGATAGCATGGGGGCCTGTAGAAAATAGGGGATCTTACAATGTACACATCAGGAGGCAGGGATGACCAGCTGAAGTTTAAGCTCACACCAGACGCCGCACGTTTAAGGAACGCGTGGAGGTAGCTTGCAATAGCCCATCATTTGCGTTCCGGCGCATCTAAATTGTCAGGTGTGTAAGGTTACTGCATTTCTTACCTAAGAACTAGGAGAACAGTGCTCCATAGGCTAAAGGCGTAGGGTGCCCGCACCTTACTTGGCTGTTAAAAGAACAATGAGACAGTGCAAGGAAAAAATCGGTAAGTAACATGTCTGACGATTATGGCTAGTCACATGAACTTACTTCAACAGGCGATAACCTTCACCAGCGCTGCGATCTTTGTACTCACGTATGTACTCGGGTGTCGGCTCCGTTAGACCTGCCCCGTCCTGACGCCTGCCTGAAGGTCAGGAACTGCGGTCTATGGCTGCGTAGAAGTACTAGCATCAATTAGCGTGAGGGAGGTACCTGTTTCCGGTATGTCCCATCAATGTCCTCTTCGGCGCGCATGCGTGTGTGCAGTGAAGCTGTCTCAGTGTTGCGCATGCGTGCTGAGTAGAGCCCAATAACGGCTGCGCATGTGTGTAGTTAGGTGCGGAGTGAGCCTCGGGTGGCTGGTTCACGTAGTAGCAGGGCAGTCTACGCCCACGTAGGACGCTGGGAACCCCTGTCGGAAGAGTGTAATAATGATAATAATAACTTAGTAAAAGACCAGAATGCAATCTGGAATCATGATATTGTACTTCCAGTGAAATGTAGAAAATAAAAAACAGGAATTTATATTAAAAAACAAGAAGAAGAATTTATAGACCACACCCCCAGAGACAGGGCACCAGATGTCATGCCCCGTTAATGTTGAATGGGGTGCGGAGTGTGCTATACTCCAGAGAATAAGTATGGCATAACAGCTGCAGGGGTCGGTGTCATTGCGGGTAGCAAGAACAATCAGACCTAGAGGGATGTTAGATATGGGTCGTAGTTCTAGTGGTAATACAGCTAATGGCAGGATCATTGTGTAACGTTGAGGCCATCGTGTCTCCTGTGATGGATGAGTGATAGGAGAGTTATAATTCAGACCATGGGATTTCCTCATTGAGGCCTTGTGTGTGGGTGCGAAGGCGATGGACCCACCGTTGCTCTCGTCGTAGTAGTGAGGAGCTGTTCCATCCTGGGTTAGCCTCTAGGATGGTCCAGTGTATGGCTTCACATGGGTGTCCTTTTTCAATGAAATGGTTCGTCAGCTTGGTAGCAGTGCGTCCGCGTCTCACGGTACTCTTATGCTCACTAATCCTTACTTTCACGGCTCGGGTTGTCATCCCTACATACCGGAGCAGGCATGGGCAAGTGATAAGGTATACACAGTTAGTGGTGTTACAATTGGTATGTCTCCGCTGTTCCCACACAAAATTGCCCAGTTGTAGTGATTTAGTATGTTTCGTGGAGGAGCAAGCCCCACACGTACCGCAGGGGTAGTGTCCTGTGACTGCCGGAAGGTTCCAGAGTGTGGTTTCCTTGGGTGTCTTGTGTACTCGTGGACGTGTGTTGACCAACTGGTCTCTGAGATTCGCCGTTCTTTTGAATGCGAAACGGGGAGTTTTAAATCCAATGAGTCAGTATTGAGGATCCTCCAATTCCGGTTAATGATCTTCTTTACTTGATTGGATAGTGGAGTAAAGGTAGTAACACAGGTGATTACTTCATTTATTCTGGGTTCCCTCGTTTCCAAACGCCCTGACGGGTGTTGTTTCTTGCACGTTTTTTGCTTTAGAGATCACATCTCTGGGGTAGTGCCTCTCCTGTAGGTTGTTAGCCAGTATAGTCGCCTGGGACTCGAATTCATGTATCCTGCTACAGTTCCAGTCGAATCCTCAAGAATTGGCCGTATGGTAGATTTTCTCTGAGGGCTTTAGGATGGTAGCTTTTGAAACTCAAAAGACTATTACAGTCAGTGGTCTTCCTATAGGTAGTGGTGTGTAGGAAGCCATCTTCAAGGCTTATCAGTAGGTCTAGAAATGGTATTTCTTTGTCACTGGCTGTCATCGTGAAGCGTAGATGGGGATCCTGGTTGTTGATCCACTCATGGAATGTATGGGCCGCCATCTCAGTGCCCCTCCAAAGGATGAGGATGTCATCAATGTACCTCTTCCAGGTCATAAGGTTCCTATGGAAGGGATTGGTGTCTGTAAAAATGTTCTTGGCTTCAAAATGAGACATGTACAGACCTGCCAGACTGGGAGCAAAGGTGCTCCCCATGCTGGTGCCCTGTACTTGGTGATATGTCATGGTCTTATACATAAAGAAATTGTTGGTTAAGGCCATAGATATTATGGCTATGATGAAATCGGCCGGGGTGTTAGTTGGTAGGTCTGCCTCCCTCAGAAGATTCCCAACAACCTCGATGGTAGCATCCTGGGGAATGTTTGTGTATAGTGCCTCTACATCAAGTGTGAGGAGCAAGTTGATCTCCTCAGTGTTATCGTCATTGATCTCTTGAATCAAGTTAAGGACATCCCGGGTGTCCTTGAGGTAGGCAGGAGTTGTTTGGACCAGAGGGCGTAGAAAATGGTCACTGAATTGACTCAGTGGTTCCAGGAGGGAGCCTATGCCCGATACTATGGGACGGCCAGGAGGTGGAATGACTCCCTTGTGAATCTTTGGAAGGAGATAAAAATAGGGCATCCTAGGGTTTTGATTCACTAGGAAAGCCGCTTCTTTAGGTGTAATCCATCCTTCCGTAGATGCTTCGTTTACCATAATGCGGATCTGTCCTAGTAAACGTTCCGTCGGGTCTGTGTCAAGTGCCTCGTAGTATTGGGTGTTATTCAACTGTCGCGAGCATTCATTTTCATAATCCTTGAGGTCAAGTATGACCGTGGCACCCCCTTTATCCGCAGGCTTGATTATTATGGTTGCATCATTTTTCAAAGAATTGATGGCATCTCGGTGTTTATTGGACATGTTGTTGTAGGTCGGTGGCGTTTCTAGAAGGTTAGCCTCTTTTAGAACCACCTTTTCGAAGGTCAGGACCTCATTCGGGACCATGCCTGCTGTAGGGGTAAATCTCGAAGGTGGTCTAAGTCCTGTGTCATCCGGCTCCGGTATGTTGGTGTCTTTAAAGAAGGATCTGAGTCTGATTTTACGGAATAGTTGGTGTAATTCTTCGTTCAGCCTGAAGTTGTCTTCCTTAGGGGTGGGCACAAAGCCTAAGCCCATTTCCAGTGCTGTAGTCTCGTCGGTATTCAGCTCCCTTGTAGACAGGTTAACGATCAGTTTTTTTGGTGCGTCATGCTTCTTGTTGTCCTGGGCTGGTTTTCTGTGTCCTGCCATTGCACCTGTTTGTTCCCTCTTCTTCTTCCTCTGCCTCTGCCCCTGCCTCTGTTCTGAAAAGGAGGAGGAGGGTTGTGGAAGAATGGTTGTTGGAAACCTGGCTGTGGTCCAGGATAGGGAGGGTACCACATCGGACCTGGTTGCGGGTATGGCTGATGAGGATATCCGTACATGGGAGGCATCAGAGGAGGAGGGAGAAGTCCCTGTTGGTTAGAACGCCTGCTCCAGCTCCGATCGCTGGAGTTGCTGTTAGATGAGCGTACTGATTGCTGGGACGTGGATGAACCATCGTCTGACACTGCATCGCTGTCAGTTTGTTGGAAGTCCTCCCTGGTGTAGGGGTAGATTTTAGCCCTATCAAATCTTTTAATATCTTTCTGCAGCTTTGTGATCTTTTGGTTTAGGAGATAGTCACGATGATCGGTCATTTCTGCGTTGATCTCTGCCAGTCGAGTTTTATACGCCGATATACTGATGCCAGATTTTAGACCGTTTTCAGCTATGTTAATTTTTATTATTAACGCCTCCGAGAGACGTTTCGCCGTGCTGATAATGAGGATAATCCAGTCGCGGGTACATTTCCACGCGATCTGACTCCATTCTCGCCTAAAGATTAAGTCCTCGAGAAAAATCCTAGGTGCGGTCCGAACCAGTAAGCCATTTGCTGCCATGTTGGCTCTCAGGTACTCTGTCATTACATAGCCATGAAGAGCGATTTTCACTTGTAATTTTTTTAAAGAAGCTATAGAATTCCAGTCTCCTTGAATGCTTGCCGTTGCTGCGTTACCCTCGCTATCCAGTAATGAAGGTGTTCTCAATATTTCTGCCACGATGTCTTCACCGAAGCTTAGGCCTAGATTGTCCCCCATGGTAGAGGTAGTCATGTCTCGGAGAGTGTGGTAGAAGGAGTAGAGAAAGAATTATGATAGTAGTAAGGTCCCTCGGCTGAGCCGCACGTGCTAATGCAGTATCAAAAAGAGGGGGGACCAGGAGCTAGTTAATGGTCCAGTGCCCGTGCTCCAAACTAACCATGAAGTCAACAAAAGGGGGGACACTGTTCCACAGTGAGTGGTGCAAAAATCGTACACTCACTACAGAGAAGCTAGAGAGAGGAGAGTGCTAGGTCAAGGACTCAGTGGGGGAGACAGAAATTGTCTCTTGTAGCCCTCATTCTTCTACACAAAAAGGAGCTACAGAGGGAAAAACAGATTGGGTCGCCCTCCACTCAAAATCATAAATAACAACAAAGACCTAATCTGCTCGGGCCAACGAATTCTATTCACTTACTGAGAGGGAATGGAAGTTTATTTTCTTCTTTTACAACAACCCTTCATATTTTATAGGTATTGTCCCAACTCAGACTCGCCCTATTTATAAAAGAACCCACCCATGAGTCCAAAGTCACTGCGTTCACACAATATATCCTGTACTCTAACAGGTATACATAACACATAAATGTGAAAAAATGAGAAAATGTGAAAATGCGAGGTAGCACCTCACGTGCGCACCACCAAGGGAGCTTACTGGTTAATTATCACCAGTCATGCCCACGTTTCTCATCATTGGTTGCTACCGCGCAAACAAAGATAAACAAATGCGGTGTCCAGAAACCCAGTGAAAACCAGTGAATATGTGTGTACAATAACACAAATCAACCCCGTGTGAGTAAAATTGAAATAAGCCAACTCAATCGCCAGGGAGCCACTTTTATTCTCAACTTGAGGGCTTATTCAAATTAAAAACATACTGCATGTTTGCAGACCATGTAATGTTGGGCCGACATGTTTCATTGCCTGTAAATTGTAATGGCAATTTCTTCAGGGCACGAGGACTTTGTCCACCTTTTCTGGACCCTTATTGTGAACACGCAGGTACATGAGGTGCTCCTCATTGTACACAAGGCTGTCGGAACGAGAGTCTGGAATCCTGCGTCAGACCGTCTCGCTCCTTGGAAGCAAAGAAAACGGACAACATATGTGTCCTTTTATACGAGACAGGGCTAATAATAATATTTAGTCCCTGTGTGACATGGTGGCTAGCTGGTACGAGAGGCCTTGGCTGCTACTAGTCACTGCGTGTTCACAATAAGGGTCCAGAAAAGGTGGACAAAGTCCTCGTGCCCTGAAGAAATTGCCATTACAATTTACAGGCAATGAAACATGTCGGCCCAACATTACATGGTCTGCAAACATGCAGTATGTTTTTAATTTGAATAAGCCCTCAGGTTGAGAATAAAAGTGGCTCCCTGGCGATTGAGTTGGCTTATTTCAATTTTACTCACACGGGTTGATTTGTGTTATTGTACACACATATTCACTGGTTTTCACTGGGTTTCTGGACACCGCATTTGTTTATCTTTGTTTGCGAGGTAGCAGCCAATGATGAGAAACGTGGGCATGACTGGTGATAATTAACCAGTAAGCTCCCTTGGTGGTGCGCTACGTGAGGTGCTACCTCGCATTTTCACATTTTCTCATTTTTTCACATTTATGTGTTATGTATACCTGTTAGAGTACAGGATATATTGTGTGAACGCAGTGACTTTGGACTCATGGGTGGGTTCTTTTATAAATAGGGCGAGTCTGAGTTGGGACAATACCTATAAAATATGAAGGGTTGTTGTAAAAGAAGAAAATAAACTTCCATTCCCTCTCAGTAAGTGAATAGAATTCGTTGGCCCGAGCAGATTAGGTCTTTGTTGTTATTTATTCTTGTAGCCCTCACACATCCCGAAGGATGTCATGCTTCATCATTGGGCAGTTGCTCCTCGTCGGGCCGGCGGTGCAATGCCCTACGGGTCCCCCGAAGGGTCACTTTGGCGGAGATCTTTTGAGAACTGCCGTTTGGTGCATGTGGGTGTGTGAGCAGAGTCCTAAGTGAAGGGTGATAATATGCGTGCAATGTGATTAAAACTGTCTAAGGGTTACCAACAAGAGAAATTTTAATAAAAAGGTACCCTTGGCAGACTAAAAAACCCGTAGGTTTAGGAGTTACCAATGGAGGCGTAATGTGCCCAGGTAACTACCAGGTCGACATGTTTCACGCCTTAATGGTCAAAGCGATCCCTGGCGTTTCATCAGGACCAGAAAAAATGTGGAAGTGGTGTAGTGCACGAAGAAAATAATAATTAATAGAGGGTTAACATTAGCCCTCTAAGCGGTCAGTGGGGGCAATAGCCTAAGAGACTATAAGCTATGGTTTGAACGCAATAGTCGAATATGCCCTCTTGACCGTGACCTAGAGTAACAAAAAAGAAAAGAAAAGAAAAGAAAAACAGAAAGACATGACTACGAGGCAAGTAAATATGTAAAACTCGCAGATATGCCTCCAACGGTAGGTGTCCTAGAGGCGCATCTCGCGTCAATAATGTAAAGTGCAACATGACTAGTCAGGTGACTCTCTCTTCTATTACATGCGCCCAGCGTGGTGGCATCAAAGAGTAGAGAAGGCGGAGAGCCGATGGCATGCCGCATGAAAGAAACGGTTGTCCATGGGGCTCCCCGCCCACCCCCCCCGGATAATGTCAGCGATAGCATGGGGGCCTTTAGAAAATGGGGAATCTTACAATGTACACATCAGGAGGCTGCTTAACATTCCTTCAAGACTAAGCCTGAAGGCTACTCTCCACAGCTACCACTTGGATAGCTTTCTAAGGTTATCTTTGACCTCTTAAATCACCATAAGGGTTGTTTGGACTGGTGCAAGGTGCCCACTTTCATTAGTGGACATCATATACCAGGCCAACTTCTCACATTGGTGTACAGCGGTTGGGATTTAAGCCTGCATTGTTTTACCAGATAAATCTTTGTATTGATTAACTGAAAACCACTAAGTACTAGGTACATATATTACTAGCTTAGAATAAGTAAGTTCTACTGAACTTAGGGTTGGGTAAGTCAAGGGTCTAGCACACCCTTTCTCCACCCTCAGAGAGTTTAGTTCCCACTAGGTTAGGTAGGTGCAACACCTCACCACACTTAGTATGTCTTCTAAAGGAGATGACAGTGGCTCTGCCCGCTAGATACAGTGAGCTTTAATTCCAAGA
The DNA here is from genome assembly GCA_963921515.1 of Calotriton arnoldi. Lineage (NCBI taxonomy): Eukaryota > Metazoa > Chordata > Amphibia > Caudata > Salamandridae > Calotriton > Calotriton arnoldi. Next base: position 883,150 of record CAWUFW010005356.1, on the reverse strand, counting down.
ATTGAAACCCCTGTGAGCCTCTAGAAAGCTGAAGACAGGGAGAACTGCAAACACCCACCGCCTCATAGAGGCCTTGTTGCTAGATGACCTTAGGAAGACCCCTGGGTCAGATGAACAGGAGAAAGTAGGTGGGACAGGGAATGAGGACAGGTCAGAAGGTGGCACCTTCTATGACCTAGACTCAAACCCTGGCCAGGAGGAACAAGATGATTCCTACCTGGACAACTCAGATCTTCAGGGAGATGGTGTAGTGTAGTTCCTATTTCCCTAATAGGCTCTGCGCATTGGAATAATATAACCTATAGGCTTGACATAGGACTAAGGTCGGTATGTCCCTATCGAGTATATTAAACTTAATTACTTGTGCCAGCTAGCTCAGAGGCCACTAGAAACTCCTTGAGAACAAGAAGGGAGTAGTTTCTGGCAACCGAAAAACATGACAACTTTGTTTCCCTTTAGAATCAGAACACGTCTCAGAATCGTGGAAACAATAGATAACAGTTTCACTCAGTCAATCGTGCATGCTTAGTTTCTACAGAGTTACACAGAAAGGAAAGACGGGCGTTTCAATAAAAGGGTTTTATTGAACAGTCTTGTTTCTCGTGTAAGAGATATGTGCTGTTATGATCACAAGACAGTATGCAAGAGAAATAATGTACAGCGTAAGCAGTAGAAATAAATAATACTGCGCTAGCATTATCTTTTAGCATATATTCATGTACATAAATAACATGAGCTAAAAATGCGAGTACTCATACGATGCGTCTCTAAGCTAGTTCTACCCCAATGTACCTAACCTAGTCTAGGTGTAGGGAAAGGTAGAAGTAGGTGGAGTATTCTCTAGTCTGGTATACTAAGAGTATGTTAAGCATAGTATGCCAAGTATGCCAAGAGTCCCTCTAGGTTCTAGTCAGCTCCATTCCTTGAGAATGAGAGAGGTGGGAATCTCTTGCCGGATCTGGAACTCTAACACCCCGCGAAGGGAGTCAGAACACTGGAAGCTGGATTCGTCTGCGTGCAGGAATGACAGCGTCTTCTCAGTGCGTCAGGCCGGGATACGGGCTCCTCTGAAGTCGAGGTCTCCTCTAACTTGCTTGGGCAAGGGAAGGTATATTTATACCTGGTAGGTGCCTTGGATTGTTAGCATGGACGTGAAGTCGGACAGAGGAAGACGTCAGGAATGAACCCTTAAGGTATAACGGTTCATACATAATAGATGAGTTCTTGGAGAAATCAATAGTCCTGTGCTAGGGGAACTCCCGAAGCTTAAGGGTCTGGTTTCTAAGAACTTGTTGTGACGTTAGGGTGGACGGATGTCGGTGACCATGCCTGTATTTGAGTGCACGGTTAATGCCGAAATAAGGACAGGGATTCTATGCCTATATAAGGGCAATGCGAATTGTGCCTATATAAGGACATGATTCAGGAAAACCTATATACGGTCACCTAAAGCGAAATACAACACCCACTCCACTTTCGAATGAACGATAATACTAAATGCTAAACATTTAAATGCTAAACATAAAATTGAGTACCACATGTTGCTAAAAACATTTCTAAAAGCATATTAAAAGAAGTTTAAAAATAAACTGTTGAATGCAATAGGTACTGTACATTTAAAGCATCGTTTTCATTCTAAGCATATAATGGAAGTAAAATGCAACATGAATGAATAAACAGAACTATATACATATGATGAAATGGTCGATAAGTTTTCAAAAATCAAAGCCATTGCATATCATGGAATTAAATGAAATGCTAGACAAGTAAGGTGACAATGTGTCCCTGGAAGTATTCAAAGAAGTCCGTTTTATAAGACTAGTTCTACTGTAAGCAGATTGTACATTTGCCATGTCATTTAAAAAAAAAAAAAAAAAAAAATGTTTAAAAGAAAAAACTTCAATTTCTGGGAAAAGTTCCAAGTTTTGAATATATGAAGGCCAAATTTCATTGTTGCCCTGGTACACTGTGAGCCGAATCAAAGTCAGTGTATGGGTCTGGCGTAAACATGAGATCATCTATTTACGTAGCCAAAATATCGTCCACCGAAGTTGGTGACATTTGGAACACCTCGTTCAGAAGGTTAATTGCACAGAGATGAGAAACATCGCCTTCAGCAGAAGATGCAATGTTCGCGTCCGTTGTTACCTGTGTGTCTGTTGATCCATCTCGTACCTCAGCAGCTGCCGGAAGCGTCTGTGAGATCTCAATGAATGCCGTCATCAGGATTGGTAGCCTCTGGGGACAACACACAGCATGGGCCGTTATCGGGTCCAGCAGAGCATCGACATCCGTTGGCATGACTGATAGAAGTGTTAGACAGGTGTCTAGCACGCATTCTTCACTGCAAAACAGGCAGCGTAGAACAGGTAAGATGCAATCTTGCCAGCTTGGTCTGAATGACAGGAACCACGTTGTATTAAGTTCCCGTAGACGAGGCATGCCCAAAAGCTGTACTATTCGCTCACTGCATTTCCGTTCAAGGAGAGCTTTCTCCACATCTCTCAGAGTGATGTTGGCGAATAGGCTTGCCATAGCGTAGTAGGAGGAATAGAAACAGAATTCCTGCAACAAGTGCTAGAATTAATGGCACACCACCAAACACCGAATGTGCGAAGTTTGGGATGATTCCGAGGACAGCCTGAAAAGGTGCTAATAGTCCGGAACAGATGGTCTTAAATACATGTACAATTCCGCTTGTATCAGACATGTTAAAGATACGTCCTATCATTTCTACGAAATGTATAGGGCAGTTTGTACGAATTAAAGCCTGTATCTCAGCCGAAGTCCTTGCAACTTGCAAATCATAGATTTCTTTGGCCGAGGTCAAAGGCACTGTTTGTTGTATAAGCATGGCTTTCATTCTGCTTAAAGTATCAAATCGTATAAAAGAGACATTCAACGAAGGCCATAAAGGCGACTCCCTGACTGTGTCTATTGGGGCAAACAATACTTGCATACAGCAAGTGACCCTGGAGTCGACCGTTACTAGATATGGGATGCCTGGCAACATGCCACAGCAACTCTGATCATTCAACATGAGGTAACTCCCAATAGAAAGTTGGCCAAACGTTGGATTAATCACAGTAGCCGGTGTACCCTGCTGGTGACAGGACAAATTTGCCACAGAACCATTACAAGCCCCGTGTAAAGAAATGTCCTGACAAATCAGTGAACCGCTTAGTGCACTTTCACAGTGTGTACCGCTCAGAAACACTTTACGATCCCCACTCCAACATCTATATGTGTAAGGTAAATTCCAGGATGTCTTAATGTATTCTTTACCCAACCTTTCATATTTGCCTGCTTGCATCTGTTTGAGGCAATACTGAAACTGAAAAGTAGTCAAAGGTAGACTAATTTTGCCATGAATAAGCCATTCTGTAGCTGGTTTTTCTGCCACCGTGAATGGTAATTTCTCAAGTTTCTCAATGCTCAGTAGTGTATACTTTGCTCCCCTTTGTGCCAGTACGATCTGTTTATCAGTTAGATTGTATTCTGCAAACAGAGCCGACGTGTTGATAAAACGCCAAGGCACATAGCCCGCACACAAAGATTGCAGCGTCCAGCTTAATAACACAATATAACGTAACTGCGATTGGCCTTGTTGTAACATGGCTAAATCTTGTTCCAGTATGTTGATAGCAGAGGATACAATACTGTCCAATGAATAAATTCTGGAGGACAAATTTGTTAACCCATTGTCGACCACAGAGAGAGTTTTCTCTAAATTAATACGATCAAGTTCACGTATTCGTCCTGCGGCCTCCATCTGTGACACCTTCCATGCTTCATTATAAGCAGCATAGATGCCGGCATATATGAAACGTTTTTGACGCGGTTTTCTTGGTCCAAGCAAGAATTCCCTAAGGTCTGCGTCTTCTTTAAGTAAAGATAAGTGTTGTTTCACATCCTTAAGTGTAGATTTTTGCAGCCAATCAATGCATAATTTTCCTACACTATATGTTGTTACTACCCCCGGATGTTGTCTTTGGACGTATCTTGGGTCTGGCCTATGAATAGTAAACCCCTGTGTTTTATTCAGGAATCTTTCTTGACAGATGTTTGTGTCTGTGGGCCAGATCAACCATTTTCTCCAATCAGGATTTGTTCTGTTGATTTGTAGTATTGTGTCAACTGTAACCGCTGCCTGTGTATTGTTATTACTGGCAGGTGTTGGTACAGAAGGAGTTTTCATGTCTTTGATCTTGGCTAAACCAAGGCAAGACGTTTGTTGCACAGTGTCATTCAAAAACATTATTTGCTGAGGGATGATACAGGCTCTAAACAAAGCTTCTATCCCCTGCACTTGCCAATCTTTAGTACCCCAGACAGATTTTGTGTCTATTGTGTCTTTCCATAAGTCGAAACCATGTCTAGACAGTTGGGCAATAAATGCTGCAGAGTAAATCTGTTTTGTATTAGTTAACATAATTTTCAGTCCTGTTTTGTTTACATTTTTATAGTAAAATGTTTCTGGATCAGATGTATTGTATCCTGAAAAATATGGAAACTTTTAGCAAATGTTTTTGAACTACCATTTGGTGGTGTAGGACAATGCTCCCATTGGTTAAACATAAACACATTTCTAGGTGTTGCAGATTTATGCAAAAAATGATGACCATAATGGTTATAGCAATACAGCTGTTCATAGTCTGATGAACCCTCTAAATATTCATTATTAGAAAATGCAGCAGATTTTTCTAGGTCAAACATCATGTCATTTACAGTTTCAAAGTCCCAATCATCAGAATAGGCTGGATGAAACAAAATCACTTAGTGACATCTTAAATAAATGTGGAATGTTCAAATGTTCCGTAGGGCCGAAAATATCGAAATCAGTTTTGTCCCACACTATACCATCCTGTATAGGAATGGCTGTGATGTTACTGCAGACAAGTCTCTTGTTTCACGATGGGATGATTTGTGTGGTTTTAAAAGTAAGTTCACATTCTTTACTTTCAGTGTCCAAATGGATGTATCTGCCATTTATAAGCACGCTGATAGTCATAACCAAAGCTAGCCAAAGCAGAAAGAAAAATATTCCAGAAATAATCCAGAGTTCAATCCATGGTGAAACCAGATAAGTCTTTCTCAGAAAATGAAAAAAAGTCTTGTACTTGCTGTTTAAAAGTTTTTGATGCTGGCGACGTCTCAGGCTCACTCAGATCCTCAGAAAACGTATCAAATTTAATGAAATAGCCAGAAGCAGTTCTGTCAATTGTTGGAATTGCATCAGGATTTGTAGAAATCGCTGGAACCAGTTGATCACTTATTACATTGGTGTAGACAGGTGTATTTGGACGAACTGTTACTTGAGTTTCAAGAGGGATGAGTTCCATAGCATTGTTGCTCAGTCCCTCATCTGTTACTGCTGAATTCTCGATGGTTATCAGTCTTTCAGTCTGAACCTCTTGGATAGTAGCGAGAGGAATGCGTCTGCTACTAGGTCGGAGTCCATGAGGCCTACTATTTAGTATTGGCCACATACTGTGGTTTGATGAGGTCGATGGACACAAATCTTTTCTCCTTTTTTCCAGCAAGGGGCGGCAGAAGTACTGTTCTTGTTCTTGTTCCGTGTATGGCTAGGACAGGTCCAAATTCCTTCTTGTCCGCAATTTTCTCTCTGACTAGATCCCCAACTTTTGGAATCCAGACAGGCCTTGCTGGGACCGCCGGTTTTTCCCCAGTGGTGGTTGGCTGCAGGAATACGTTGCTTTGTTTCGATCTTAGTTCATTTAGATCCTGTAAAACAGCCAAACGATCTTTGATATTAAAGGGTTTATTTTCCACCACTGTGCCTTTACATTCTAGATCAGGCACCCACATTCTTGTCCCAAATAGGACCTCATATGGAGTGACCCCCCCTAGAGAACTTCTTGGCAAATTATTTAATGAGCGTTGGACCCCATAAAGATGTTTGACCCACCCATCACCCGAACCTAATACCCTAGCTGTTATAGACTGCTTTATGTCCCTGTTTTTCCTTTCCACAACAGAATTTCCCTCAGGATGAAACGGAGAGGAGTACCGCAATGCAACGCCCAGACTGGCCATGGCGTCTTTGTAAGCCCGAGAGCTAAACGCAGGGCCCTGGTCAGAATGTAGCGTGCCTATTGCGTATGTGCCGATAAAGACTCGCAAATCTTTTATAACAGTTCGAGCGTCAGCCGAGCGCTGAGGCCATATCCATAGGAACCTTGACTTAGTATTTGTGGGATTGCAGTTGTCCACAAGGACGCCTGTGCATAGATAGTCTAATGCTGTCTAACAATGGTGTCTGTACTGGGCAGGCTACTTCGTAGCATGGTGTCTGGTGGCGTTCTGCATCTCGCTGTACCTTACAGTCTATGCAATCATTGATGAAGATGTGAATCTGTGTATTCATTCCAGGCCACCAGTACATCTCTTTTAATGTCAATATTGTTTTCGAGATCCCTTGATGTGACAGACCCTCCCCCAAATGTGCTTCATAAATCAAAGCTGCTCTACGTTCCATGTTTGGAAATACCCTATCCCCCACTCCAGGGATTCGAGCAAAAGGAACGTTGTTCGCATCAATTACATAAGAGTACTTAAGTGGAAACCTTTTTGGTAACGCTGCACCACTGCCTTTGCTCATAGCATTGACAGCCAACATTATCTCACTGTCTATTCTCGTTTTTGAACGAGTGATCGCAGCTACGGAAGCTGCCTGAACAGCCCCCTTTGCGGCTTCTTCAGCCAATGAATTCCCTGCAACGTGAACGCCATCACGTTGATGATTCAGCGTGTGTATCACGTGAGCCTTTGGTAGTTAGTTTTTTAACTGAACTACTTGTTCCCAAAGCGTTTTATGCTTTATTGTGCCACCTTTTGCATCTTTGAACCCATTTTCAAGCCAATTTTGTATATATTCATTATACGACTGCACACAGTAGAAAGAATCGCACACTATTAGTGAGGGGAATTCTCGATCTGTACTTTCAAGTGCCAGTTTGAATGCTTGTAGTTCAGCTCGCTGAGCTGTGCAATCTCCTAGAGATTGGGTTTTTGTGACCATAGGTCTGAAGTTGCCATCTCGCATGCGACCTTTAACGATTGCACACGCTGCACTGTAAGCTTGCTTACTCCCTGTAGCGGGTTGTGCGGATCCGTCAGTGTAAATTATGAATTCATACTGATCGAGAGGCAGAATCTCAGTGGGCAGAGGACATTCATGTTCATATTGCAGGAACGCTTGTGTTTTTAAATCAGGATCAAAAACATATTCAACATCTGTTGCAGCAAGAGAATTAACCCATTGTATCCATCTAGGATGTAATGCTTTAGCATTTGGAATGCTCGCTTTTGTTACCGCCTCTAAAGCCGGTACTGGGGTTACGACAATAATGCGTTTCCCTTGGGCTAGAGCTCTTTCTTTTGCTACAGCAGTTTGAACTGCTGTCAGTATTTTTTCAGTTGAAGTGAAGCGCATTTCTGCTTGTGTATACAAATGTGATTTGTATGCAATTGGTACTTTTTCACCCTCATTAAATGTTAAGTAGGTGAATCCGCATTGACCCGAAATTATTCGGATGACTAAATTGCGTTGACTTACGCGTGTTTGTAAGTGATTTGTTGCTAACATGTTAGCTTGGAGTGAACGCAAGATTTCTGTGTGTTCCTGTGTCCAATTTTTGATTGAAAAATCAGGTTTGATTAGTGCGTTGAGAGGTTTAACCCTTTCTGCGTAAATTAGAGTGTAAGTTCTTCCAAAATTTAGGAAACCCAGGATGGATTGTACATTTTTCAGCGTTTTTGGAGGTTGAAGCAGCGCACACCTTTCTAAAAAGTTGGCTGCCAAGCTCTTTCCTTCACTTGAAAGCTCATATCCTAGAAAAAGGACATTGAGATGGGAAATTCTGGATTTTTTAAAGTTGAACTTATAGCCCTCAGAGGCGAAGCCCAGTATAATGGTGCTCACCCTGTTCAAGTGCCTATCCAGGTCATCGTCTGTCAGATAGATGTCATCGACATATGACAATGCCTCATTATCATAAATTTGTAGTAACTCCGTTACCCTCGCTGAGAATAACCCCGGGCTGTTCTTGAACCCTTGTGGGAGTCGACAAAATTGACGCTGGGTCCCCATTATTGAGAAAGCTGTTAAGAACCTGCTTTCAGGTGCTATGTTTTGACAAAAGAAACCATTTGAGATATCCAATGTGGTTTTATACTTTTTACGCACAATGTTATTCATTAATGCTGTACTATGTGCATTTTGCACTGCAAATGTTTTAGAACAAGTGTTTAAGTGTCTGTAATCCAAAACTAGACGATATATATTGTCTGGTTTGGAGACAGGAAACAAAGGGTTGTTCATTGAAGAGGTGCATGTTTCAATCACCCCTTGGTATTCAAGTTGATCTAAGATCTCCCTGACCTGTTTTTTAGCTTCTTGCTTTATTGGGTACTGCCTTTGTGCAGTAGGTTCATTTTTAGATGTATTTTATGGTGAGGTGAGTCCTCATCCCATCCTACATGATTTTTGTATAATGCTGGGGCCTGGGCAACTGCCCATTTCCTGGCATAAGTATATTTTAGATGAATTGGAATATGGTTGGAGAAGGCAGGCATAATAATGTCTTCGCCATGTGGGCACTCCCTGACAAATTGTGGTGGCCAGTCTTTTTCTGCTAGAAGTATGTCATAGCCCCTTGAAAGTTTTTCCCAAAAGAGTGCTTTCACCTGTCTAGGTATGTCTCCCTCCATTCGGAGTGTTATTTCATATAACTTTTGTGGAGTACTAACCCTGGTGTCTACAGTCTCGACTGTGATGTACTCATTCAAGTCCACTGTCTCCAGAAGTTCCTTCAGGTTCTGGCGAGCTATTGTGACTTCTGCTGCACTGTCCAGCATTGTCTGAGCCCATTCTCCGTTCTTGAGTTGTGTTCTCAGTATCCTCGGCATGTCTGATCTTCAGACCTGCTACCTTCTTTTTTGAGAATTGAGGTTTTGATTTATTTTTCGGAACGTGTTTGTCGTCTTTCGATTTTACGCGTTCTTCTCTATGTTCTGACCGTCCTCTTCTTTCCGATGTCTGTGACGATATCTGAAAGGTACGAGAGGAACGTGTATCAGTATCTTGATACCTGTCAGGTTTTTTTAAATTATCCCTATTCCTGAGGTTATACCTCCTTTCAGAGGGCTCCTTTTGAGGAGACCTACCTCGGGATTGAGAACGTTTCTCGTTTGAATTTTGTTTATTAGTTTCCCACTTCTTTTTAGAAGATGTAGGAGTTTGTTTAATAGAGTCCTTCTCAGGACTTTCAGATAGTTTTGGCTTTAATGGTCTTCCACCCAAACTATCTCTGCCTAATTCTGCATAAGATTGTTCTATTATTCTGGGTAGTTCTGTTTGATGTTCTGTAACATCGAATTCCCTTAATCGTTGGCGGATCGCCACTGCTGCTGCCTCCCCTTTAATATTAGATAATATTATTGTTGAGACCTGGTCGAAATTTTTCAGTAATTTCATACCTAAATTCAGAGCAGGCTCTGCCCCGTATTCGTTTTGAATTTGTTTCAGGACATCAGGTATTACTGCAATTGACGGAATACCATGTGTTTTAGTATAGATGGCAGCAAAGACTGAGCCCCAAGTGGTGCAGTCTTCCAGTTGTTGTGTGATCCCCATTGGTAAACAGATTGTTAGGATTCTGTGTTTCTCATAAGGGCTAGTATTTGGAAATACTGCTTCTATTTGAGTAATTTTTTGAGCTATCCAGAATGGAATTTCCTCACGTTTTGTGGGCATTTTTCCCATGACTGCGTATAGAGTCTGTGGTGTAATTTTTAGTGTATTCCCCTGTTGAGGAGTTTGATTTGGAATGGTTAATGGTGGTTGGGCTGTGAAAGTCCGCATGACATATTGGACTAATTGTCTGTAGATTTTTATTAACTCTGTAAGTTGAGTAAGTAATTCCTCGTCTGACATTATATCGATGTCAGGATGAGGAGTGTAGCCGGCTAGAATCGACCATGTTCCTCCTGGTCTACCTAGTGGACCGAGCCTGGTAATGTTTTTGTGATGTTTTAGGGCGCCTTTAAACCAGAGCTGATGCTCCTGGTATGTTAGTGGAATTTCAATATCCTCGAAAGGAATATATTCCTCTGGTGGTTCATCTTCTTTGTAAAAGTGAAACAGTCTTGTTACTGGATTTGATTCAGGGAATATTATCCATGAATAGAATACCTCTGTCTGAAAAGATTTGTGTGCCTCTATCACGAAAACTGCTCTACCGCCTCTTGGTGGTAGGCCATGATTTATAAGTTTTAGAGTGATGGCTCTTCTTAAGTTTGGATGGATGTCTATAACACCCTCCTCGGTTTCATTTAAACCTGTAATGTTAAAAGCTGTTACGACTGGTTGAGCCGCAGCTCCACCGTTTTCGGTGTTATTGTCCCCGTTTATGGACATTTGTTTTTTGAAAAATGTAGAACAAGTTTCAAGGAAACAAAAGATAATGTGCACAATATTTTGGAACACTGTATCCTTCAACGTTGAACAAACCAAACAACTAATATATAGGGTTTTTTGTCCTAATTAGTTATGGCGGATATTTAACCCTACCCACTCCAGACGTCTTATGGAGTATGTGAGTAGGGGTCTCTGAGAAAAGCACGACTGAGTTACTCAGTATCTAGCGTTAAATTACTGCCTGACCAAACGTTTGGGCGCCATGTAGTGTAGTTCCTATTTCCCTAATAGGCTCTGCGCATTGGAATAATATAACCTATAGGCTTGACATAGGACTAAGGTCGGTATGTCCCTATCGAGTATATTAAACTTAATTACTTGTGCCAGCTAGCTCAGAGGCCACTAGAAACTCCTTGAGAACAAGAAGGGAGTAGTTTCTGGCAACCGAAAAACATGACAACTTTGCTTCCCTTTAGAATCGGAACACGTCTCAGAATCGTGGAAATAATAGATAACAGTTTCACTCAGTCAATCGTGCATGCTTAGTTTCTACAGAGTTACACAGAAAGAAAAGACGGGCGTTTCAATAAAAAGGGTTTTATTGAACAGTCTTGTTTCTCGTGTAAGAGATATGTGCTGTTATGATCACAAGACAGTATGCAAGAGAAATAATGTACAGCGTAAGCAGTAGAAATAAATAATACTGCGCTAGCATTATCTTTTAGCATATATTCACGTACATAAATAACATGAGCTAAAAATGCGAGTACTCATATGATGCGTCTCTAAGCTAGTTCTACCCCAATGTACCTAACCTAGTCTAGGTGTAGGGAAAGGTAGAAGTAGGTGGAGTATTCTCTAGTCTGGTATACTAAGAGTATGTTAAGTATAGTACGCCAAGTATGCCAAGAGTCCCTCTAGGTTCTAGTCAGCTCCATACCTTGAGAATGAGAGAGGTGGGAATCTCTTGCTGGATCTGGAACTCTAACACCCCGCAAAGGGAGTCAGAACACTGGAAGCTGGATTCATCTGCGTGCAGGAATGACGGCGTCTTCTCAGTGCGTCAGGCCGGGATACGGGCTCCTCTGAAGTCGAGGTCTCCTCTAACTTGCTTGGGCAAGGGAAGGTATATTTATACCTGGTAGGTGCCTTGGATTGTTAGCATTGATGTGAAGTCGGACAGACGAAGACGTCAGGAATGAACCCTTAAGGTATAACGGTTCATACATAATAGATGAGTTCTTGGAGAAATCAATAGTCCTGTGCTAGGGGAACTCCCGAAGCTTAAGGGTCTGGTTTCTAAGAACTCGCTGTGACGTTAGGGTGGACGGATGTCGGTGACCATGCCTGTATTTGGAGTGCATGGTTAATGCCTAAATAAGGACAGGGATTCTATGCCTATATAAGGGCAATGCGAATTGTGCCTATATAAGGACATGATTCAGGAAAACCTATATACGGTCACCTAAAGCGGAATACAACAATGGTGAGGAAGACCAAAATGGCCCTCTCTCCTCTCCTCCTGGAAGAGTGCAGAGTTTACGAAGGAGATCTAGATCTCCCTCTGCAGAGTCACATCACTCAGGACAGTCTGTAGGGACCTCTGTATCTAGCAAGAGGGACCATTCCTTGGACAGAGGGTACCAACTGCTTGAACTTGAGAAAGCTAGGTTTAGGCTCAGGCAAGAGCAGTTGACCATAGACAAGGAATCTCTAGAAGTCCAGAGAGCTAGAAAAAAGTTGGGACTAGAGCCCCATGGTGGCAGCAACAGTGTCCCTAGAGTTAAAGAACATTCTTTTGACTGTAGAAACCTGAGCAAGATTGTCCCTCCCTACCATGTTGGGAATGACATCCACAAATGGATAACTGCTTTAGAGAGGGCCTGTAAAGTTCAGAGGGTCCCTCAAGAGCAGTGGGCAGCTATCTTGTGGCTCTCCTTTGCTGACAAAGGTAGATATAAGCTCCTCACTGTTAGAGAAGAGGAAGCTGACAATTACTCAGTCTTGAAGAGTGCTCTCATTGAAGGGTTTGGCTTAACCACTGAACAGTACAGGATTAAGTTCAGAGACACCCAGAAGGCACAAATACAAGACTGGGTAGACTTTGTAGATTGTGCTAAAAAGGCACTGGAAGGTTGGATACTTGGCAGCAAGGTGCATGACTATTTAGGTTTGTACAATTTGATTATGAGGGAGCAGATCCTTAATAATTGTCAAAACCAGCTTTTGCACCAGTACCTGGTGGACTCAGATCTGACTTCTCCCCAAGAATTGGGAAAGAAGGCAGATAAATGGGTCAGCACCAGGTTGAAACAAAAGGACCAGGATGGTGACCAGAAGAAAGATTCTTTCAAGACCCAAGAGAAAGGTGGGGATAAATCGAAAGATAAGTCCTCTGAAGGGCCCCAAAAATCCTCTTGTGGGGGTGGGTCCCAAACTCCTTCCTCCCCTGACTAGAAACCTTATTGCTTTGTCTGTAAAAAGCCAGGGCACAGGAAAATGATGCCATTTGCCCCAAGGTCAGCAATAAGGAAAATATTCCTCCAAACACCACTTCTACACCTCCTGGTACTACAGGTAGTAACCCCCCAGGTGGTGGTAGTGCACCCAATTATTTAGTTGGGTTTTCTTGGGGAACTGAGGTGGACTCTGGCCTAGCCAGGTACCCCACACAGGCCTATAGAGACACAGGGGCTAGTGTCACCATGGTGACAGGAACCTTAGTGCCCCCAGCTCAGCTTTTACCTGAGTTCAAGTACCAGGTGACCAATACTGATGGTGTGAGGACAGATCATCCCATGGCTATAGTCAATCTCAGCTGGGGAGGGGGGTCACTGGTCCAAAGAGAGTGGCAGTGTCCCCAAACTTGCTTGTAGATTGCTTCTTGGGTAATGATTTAGAAACTTCAGCCTGGGCTGAAGTAGAACTGAAGGCCCATTTACAGATGTTAGGCCTCCCTGAGAGAGTTGGTGGGACCCCTAGGGCCTCAGTCCAACCTCAGGAAACTTTTGGAGTAGTGGAGCCTGAAACAATGGTCCACTCTACTCCACCAGAGAGCATAGGGAATGAAGAAAAGTCTTCTTGCCCCCAGACTATAGGTAAGGGTCAGCTCCCTCAGGGAACTGATCCTACCTCTTATGAAGGAACTGCCCCAGAAGTGGTCAGGCCTGCCCTGGCAGAACCACTGAGGGCAGGGGACCCTTCCAAGGAGGTGCCCAGTCTGGAGCAGGTATCCTGCCCCTCTCTACCCAGCCTCAGTCAGCCTAGGGCTGCAGAGGTCAGGGGTGTCAGTGGACCCCTAGGAGCCCACTGTCCAGAGGAACCCCCTCATCATCAGATTAGGGACACCCAGTCTAGTAGCACTAGCCAGGTGAATATTCCTCAACATTCTGAGGGATCCGTCTTACCCTTAGGTAGTGACATCCCCCAGATGGACTCTGATGGGCAAAGGAAAACCTGGGACACAGTTGTCTCAAACCTTCCCTGGCCCCCCATTGTTCCAACCAGAGGGACTCAACCCCCAGCTGTAGGTAGCCAGAGGTTGAGCTCTAGGGCCAGATATAACTCAGTCATGGAAAGAAAGGCCTCCATGGTGACCAGTGCTCTGAGGAAGCTGAGACCAACCCTATTAGGGTCTCACTTCCCTACTCAGGCACCCCACCAGCCTATTTCTTTACCAAAGCAAGCTTTGGAGAGCATCCAAAACCCTTCAGGGTAGGGACTCCTTAGTGGTCCATAAGACAGGGGGTATCCATGCTAATGCAGGACCTTCCTTTTATGGCCACTTAGGAAATAAAGGGCCAGATGTACGATGTGATTTTGCATGCGCAAACGGGTTTGCGAACCCGTTTGCGCATGCAAAATCACTGTTGGCCATGTACAATTCCTAAATAGCGAGTCGCAATTTATTTGCGACTCGCTATTTAGGAATTGCGAGTCGCAATTAGGAAGGGGCGTTCCTTTCCTAATTGCGTCCGCAATGCTATGTGTGAATGTTTTGTGACCGCAATTGCGGTTGCAAAACACTCGCAAATTACCACCCTCTTCAAGAGGGTGGTAATGCAGTCGCAATTTGGAAACGGTCCCCAGGGGACCCCTTCCACTTTGTGACTGTCTCAAAAAATATTTTTTAAGGGAAGGCAGTGGTCCCAGGGACCACTGCCTGCCCTTAAAAAATGAAACGAAAACGTTTAATTTAATTTTTTTTTAAATGCATCCAGTTTTCCTTTAAGGAAAACGGGCTGCATTTAAAAAAAAAAGCTGCTTTATTAAAAAGCAGTCCCAGATATGGTGGTCTGCTGAGTCCAGCAGGCCACCATCCCTGGGAGGGCTGGCATTCCCAGTGAGCTCCCAAATTGCGAGAGGCTCATTAATATTAATGAGCCTCTCAATTTGCGACCCCATTGGGAATCGCAAAACAGTGTAATAACACTGTTGTACATTTCATTTAGCGCCTCGCAATTTGCGACTCGCAATGAGTCGCAAATTGCGAGGCGCTAAATGAAAGGGTCCTACATCTGGCCCTTAGTCTCAACTGGGCAAGGTTAGCCTTATCTCCTTTGGTTGGGGGGGTTATGTAGGAAGGTAGGATCTGACTGCATGGTTACCCCCACTTTTTGCCTGGTGTTTTGCTTATAAGTCCCTAGTATATGGTACACAGGTACCCAGGGCATAGGTACCCCAGAGGCCTCCCATGGGCATGTATTATGCAACCCATGAGAGGCATGCAAAATGGAACTACAGGTCTGCCATTGCAGTCTGTGTAAGCTGGTGCCTGCACCACTTATGATAGATATAGGTTTACTATATCTATAGGTCACTACACTTAAAACTTATAAGTCACCCCTATAGCAGGCCTTAACAAACCTGAAGGCAGGGTGCTGGGTTTTATGTGAGAGGGTGCCCCTGCATGAGCAGAGCCCCTCTGCAGCCTTTGGAGACAATTCTCCCGGGTTATCTGTGCCACAGCCAGACATATAGGTAGAGGTGCATTATATCCTCGCGGTAAATGCTCTCTCAAAAACGGCTGAAACAAAACATGTCATGTTTGGTATCAAACACCTTGGAATCATACCTCCACACCGGTAACCGGTGTGGGAGGTATGACTCCACCCTTCTGAAGCAAGCTACCTGGGTCCCTGGTCTTCCTTGTACCAGCCTTCTAGACCCGGACAGCACAAAATGATTGCTGCCGACCAGAGACACATTTCTGCCCTCCTGCTGCTGAGCCAAGCTCGAGCAGAGGAAGGCAGCACAATAGGCATCCTGTCACAGGGAGGTGTGACCACCGCCCAGACAGGATTTAGTGTATTGGAGCTGGGTGGGTGCACTTTCAAAGTGCCTGAAAGTCTGCACGAGGGCACATTTGGTGTCCCTGTGCATAGTCCAGCGCAAACCAGTTCTGGGAGCCGTTGGCTCCTGCTCTGGCGTGAAACTGGACAAAGGACATGGGTGTAACCACCCCCTGTCCTGACCCTCCCCTGGGAGGGTCCCCTGAATCTGTCCAACCCTCTCCCGTGGGTACAAAAGGGCTTACCTGGCTGTAGGACCCTAGATTCGACGTGGACAAGATTATGAACTAGAAACCACTGACCTTCGACCGTCTGGACACTCTGGACTTCGCTGGACTTCGACTGGGCCCGACTTCGTCTTCCTCTCCGTCCAAAGCATCGTCTGTGCCCGTGCACCATACAGGCTCCGTGCAGGACCTGTGGAGCATCAGAACAACTGAAGTATCTCCTTTGGGGTGCGTTTGCAGCCACCGTAACGCAACCAACTGGTCTGCTGAACCTGAGCTCCTGCGGACTCCGAAGGCTTCAGCAACACAGGAGGTGGGTTCCTACATTCCTTGAGGTCAAGCTGCCCTCTCACCAAGTTTGAGGCCGGTATCTCTCGTGGGGACTGCATAACCCGAACCCCTGTGCACCACGTACATTTGCAAGTGCATATGCTTGTTGGTGTCCCCCAACTTCTTGCATTAGGCTGTCGATAGCCCCAACCTCTGTGCACATTTCATACCAAGGAATTTGTCCTCCTCGCACTCTGTGCCCTGCAAGCTGTTGTTTGGTGAAACTGCTAGAGGTCCCCTCGCGACTCCTGTGCCTTCGACCTGTGGGTCCATTTGAGGAACAATCCTGATTTTCTTGGGCTCCCATGGTTGCTCCAGGCCTGCCCTGACTTCTATTGCTGTGGTGAGTCCTCTGGTCCTTGCTGGGCCAGACCGTAACCTTTCTTGACCTTCTTCATGGGTTGCCGTTGCCAAGGCTTGTTGGCGCTCCCGCCGGACACCGACCCCTCAGCACTCGACATCGACCGAATAGCGGAGTACCTTGACGTTTAGAACCGACAGGATCCTAAGTTAATGTATATAATGTGTAGGTTATAATTCTGTCATTTTAATAAGGTACCCCGTTTGTCCAGCAGCTCATTTTCCTTAGCGTTTGATCCAGAAAATTGAATGAATGTATGTATGCGGTGTTATGGGCCCCACCGACATAGGTTTTTATATGATTAAGGTTGAGTAGGTGTTTTTCTGGATTAGTGTCATAAGGAAAAATTTATACTAGCCGCGCTGGATCATATTTCTTGGTAGCAGAGTTATGATTACTATAGATTAGTTTGGTGATTATTGATTATCGATTTTTCATGTCTAACACTCTATGTTGAGTTTGTATTACGTTATGTGTAGTCAGAATTTTGAAGCTTACGGGAAGTAGGAAGTGGACACGTGTGGCAAGAGAAGTCACATGGAATTGTACATTGTCTGTTTTCAAATTTGGTGATAACACAAGACTGTGTTATTTTAGGGAAATTTCATGTATGAATTGCATATGAGTGAAATAGCAACAGGTTTTCTTGTGAAACTTTGGCCTTAATTCTCAGGAGCAGTGTAGTCTCCACATGTGTTTTATCCCCAGAGAAACGGGTTTACCTCTTGCTTGAGAGAAGGGTAAGGTAGAGAGAAGTGCTACACTTATCGAACGAAACAGTATTCTTGTAAGTGGGAATAAACTATCTCTTTTGTTTTGAGAAACAGACAATGGTAATGTGTTTTACGTTGTAACTAATCGATTTTGTTGAAAAGAAAAGTTAAGAAAAGTGCCGATAATTTTTGTAAAGGAGGGGTCAGTAGAAGCAGGAGTAGAGCTGACGTCAACAAGAACCGCGCTGGTATTGACCAGTTGTGGAAGAGCGAAGAGTTTCCTGATTGGTGCGTTAGTGTGAGACGTGCTGGAATAGGTTAGTGTGAGAGTGACATAGAGCTTTCTGATTGGTGCGTTGGTGTGAGACGCGCTGGGATAGGTCAGAATAGCCGAGCGGTAGAAAGAACAGATTGGTGAAGAAATTGTGTGAATTAGCTTCGGAAAAACAACAGTGAAATATGGCTTATTACAATGAACGAGAAAGAGAGAAACCATCATGGTTTGCGAAGCTTAAAAATCTTTTTAAGAAAGATAAAAAGGTTGTGACTAGGGAAGGAGAAGTACTTCCTCCGCCGAAAACACCAGCATCTTATATGATGGTGAAATATGGCTATCATACTTGCATTTGGTTGGAAAATTGGGCGAAATATACCAAAAACGATTGGCTATTGGCGTTTCCGGAAAACGGTTCGTTTAGCACAGCTGTACTTCGAAATTTGAGAGACTTGAACCGAGACCTAGACCGACACAGTTTGAAGCCTTAAGTGAATGGGAAGATGAGATGTATGAAAGGGAAAAATACAGAGGTGCAAAGAATTGTAATTTTATTCATGGAAGAGTATGGGGTGTGAGTCATGAAGACAGGATGAGACGATGGCGATATGCTAACATGACGGATGGAATGTTTCCTACCAGAACGGTTGAAGAATTTACAGGGAAAAAGTGTACGGAGAAAAAGAAGCATGCAGTACCAGAGAAATATGGGTATGGAGTTAGCGACACTGAGGATGCGTTGCTGGAGGACATTTTAAATAAAAGACCCCCTCCATATCAACAGGATTCTGTGGTGGTGACACCAAATGCACCGCCAACGAGAACTGTAATAAATCAAAGCCCTGAACAAATTTCTGAAATAAATAGTCCATTTAATAGACCAGAAACACCACAGACTGTGAAACATGATAATGGTAATACAGCCGAACTAGCCAGAACAACAAGAGAGTTGACTGAAAAGATATGAGAACTGACGAAGAATATGGAAGCTGTGACTGTGCCAGTAACTATAGGACCAGTAATCCCAGTATTTGAAAATCAAAAGATAGACGAACATTCCTTAATAATTCCATTAAATTCTAGTATGCAAAAAGTAAAAGAAGGAATAATTCCAGAAAATAGAGAGACAAAAGATTCTGTTGGTCCATTTAGGTCAAGTCCACCTGTAAATTTGACAATTAATGAGAGTCCAATAAATAAGACTCCTATGGGAGCCGAGTCAGCAACTGAAACCCCGGAGAGAAGTGTAAACAGGGTAGAATTAATAAAAACCCCTGTGGGTCCGACTGCAGAGGAATTAAATGATTGGGTGAGGAGCTTGCAGAAAAAAGATGCCGAACCACAACTTTTGGATGTGGTCAGATTAAAGATAGATATGGAGGAATTGATTCTAGGGACTATTGGTACAGATCGATTGAAGTCCTATCAAGATGATGAATTAATGTTTATGTGTAAAAGCATCACTTGGAGAGCTAGGAACTTGCATGAAAAATTGGAAGAAACAGCGAACGAACTAGGAGTAGATTTTGGAAAAATTAGAGGATTGCAGAAACCGTACAGGGTAGATTTTAGTGAAAAGGACATAGAAAATCTGAACACTTCAGGACGACTAACACAGATAAAAGAACTAATTGTTTTACTGAGAAAATGGGGAGATGTAGACAAATGGAGAAGTAGGTGGATAAGAAGAAAAGAGGGAACAACTGATAAAGCATCATTGGCTTTTCCAGTAAAAGAGAAAGAACCAACAGTAGTAGAATGTCCAATAAGAGAAATTCCAGGAGGAGGTTATGTACAAGTCCCATGGTCCAGACAAGATATATTGTCATTTACAAATGATTTTCCAAGATTGAGAGAAAAGCCTGTAGAGTGGCATAGACAGGTAGAAAGGTTTGTAAAGGTTTCAAAAGTATTGTGGGAAGATCTGGATGGATTGTTTGAGATTGTTGTTCCTGCGGATTTATGGACAGAGTGTAAAATTACAATTGACTGGCCAAAGGAAGAATATCCTAGACATGCATAAACAGGAGCCCCAAGTTCAGAAGTAATGAGAAAATATGAACAGGCAATTACATTCCTGAAAAATAAGATTCCATCAAAAGAAACGGACTGGGTAAAGATTGATAGAACAACTCAGGAGAATAAGGAATCTGTACATGCTTATTATGAGAGGTTGCTCTTGGCTTTTAAACAGTATATTGGATACGAGAATTTGAGTGAAAAAGACATGAGTCATTTTGTGTATCGATATGTGTATGGTTTGAGACCTGAGATAAGTGAAATGATTAAGCAGCATATGTTATGTTGGCAGACTAGCACAGTAGATGAGGTATTACGGTATGCAAAATATTGCAGTGACGATATTGAGTGCAGACAGCGTAAACTCAAGGAAAAGGCAATGTGGGCACAAGTAAAGGTTGCAGAAAAGCAAGAAGCTCAGATGAATAATCAGTCTAGTGATGCAGGACAGACCAAGTCCAAACCGAATATTGGTAAGGGAAAAGGTCAGATGAGTATAGAAGAAGCTAAAAAGAAATGGCCATGTCATAATTGCAGAAAATTAGGGCACTGGAGAAACGAGTGTAAATTTCCTCCGAGAGTTAATACCGAGAATCAATCATTGAATCCACAGGTGCAGAATGAGGTGAGTTACCAACAGCCGCAACAGCCGCAGGTAGTTACTCAACAGTGTCAGGTGCCGCAACCACCTCTTCCAAATAGTGTAAATCCTCAAAGATACAGTACAGAGGCAGGATTCTACGGAGGAGAGCAGGTAACAAAATTGCCGCGCGCAGCTGCTGTTTCACAATATTGGTTACGGCAAGATGGAGATGAATCGGATGAAAGCTTATGACGGTGCCTGGGAGAGGAAGAAGAGTGCGTGCTTGGCGCAACTCTAGAGGTAGATCAGTCAGGTCCATTTGTGGATGGAAAAGTGAATGGTGTAAATGTTACTTTCCTTGTGGACACTGGCGCTACCCGTTCTACTGTCAGGTCAGTGGAAATTCCAAACCTTCCTCTCTCAGGAGAATACATCCAAGTTGTAGGTGTTTCAAACAGGCAAATTAAAACCCCTCTTACAACACCAGTAGAGGTGGAAATTGGTCCATTCAAAGACATGCACCGTTTTGTGGTGTGTGATTGTAGTCCTGTAAATTTATTAGGACGCGATGTGCTTTGTAAAATGAATTGTACCATCTACTGTACTCCAGATGGTATTGCTTTCCAGACACCAGATGATGATGTTCTGTATAAATTGACAATGACAGAACTAGAACCAGGAATGTTTGATACGTTTCCTGTGTTCGATGCAGAGAAAATCCATACTGAATTGAAAGAAACAGTCAGGTCTGATGTATGGGATTTCACAGGTGAAGATATTGGACTAATGAGAGAAGTTGATCCTGTAAAAATTAATGTAAAAGATTGAACGAATTACCCAAACACCCCGCAGTACAAACTGACGGCAGAAATTATTGAAGGAATAACACCTGTAATTAATAAGATGATTGAACAAGGGATTTTGAGAATAATAATGAGCAGCCCATGTAATTCTCCTATAATGGAATTGAAAAAGCCAAATGGAACATATAGAATAGTACAGGATTTGAGAAAAGTGAACAAGATTGTTATTCCTTGCTGCCCAATTGTGCC
Organism: Calotriton arnoldi; assembly: GCA_963921515.1. NCBI lineage: Eukaryota > Metazoa > Chordata > Amphibia > Caudata > Salamandridae > Calotriton > Calotriton arnoldi. The sequence goes on along the minus strand of CAWUFW010005356.1, from coordinate 861,859 downwards.
AAACCCTGCTGTAATGCTGTATCAAATCCCACATGATGCAGAATGGTATACAGTTATTGATTTGTGCCATGCATTCTTTTCTATTCCATTGCACCCTGACAGGCAGCCATTATTTGCGTTTCGGTCCGGAGAGCGTATTTTGGCATGGTGCCGAATTCCTCAAGGGTATACTGAAAGTCCTTCTATTTTTAATCAGATTCTGAAGAAATCATTAGAAAGTTTAATAATGCCTGAAAAATCTGTGATGGTCCAATATATCGATGACTTATTGGTGGCATCAAAGACCAGAGAAGCATGTGTTACAGACACAATTGCTTTACTGAATCATTTGGCAGAAGGAGGACACAAGGTGTCCCCATCAAAACTGCAATTCTGTCAACAGGAAGTACAGTACCTAGGTCATAAGATTGAGAAAGGGATGAGAAAAGTGACAACAGAAAGAATAAGGATTATTAAAGGAATGAGAGCCCCAATGACACAAAGAGAGGTGGATAAGTGGATTTTCATTGACTGCAAAACCTTTACAGCGATTGACAAAGAGGGATGTCAAAGATCTGATTGCACTGGATGAGGAGGAAATGAAGGCTTTCGAGGAACTGAGAACAAGTTTGTGTGTGGCACCAGCATTGGGAATGCCTGATTATGAGAAAGAATTTGAGCTGTATTGTAGTGAGAGAGACGGATGTGCACTTTCAATATTAGTGCAGAGGCATGGAAGAATGAAGCGACCAATAGCTTATTTTTCAGCTGTTTTAGACCCGGTAGCAAAGGCGTTGCCTGGATGTCTGAAAGCAGTAGCTGCTACTTGTGTGAGTCTGGAACAGAGTGAAGGCATTGTGATGGGATATCCTTTGAGAGTATATGTCCCACATTCAGTTCAAATCCTTCTAACCAGAACAAAAACACAATTCATGACACATAGTTGGCTGACTAGGTATGAAAAAGTGATCTTGGGTGCAGACAATGTAACCATTGTAAGATGCACGAGTGTGAATCCTTCCCCGTCACTGCCAGATGCAGTAAATGCAGAGGTCAAAGATGACATTGATCATAACTCTTTGGATGTGCTTGAGTTTTGCACAAAGCCCTCCCTGATATTAGAGATGAACCCTTAAAAGAGTCAGATTATGTGATGTTTGTGGATGGGTCATGCCTGAGGACAAATGAAGGAGTTTTAAGTGCTGCGTATGCTGTATGTACGGCGGCAACCATAATGGAAGCATCCTGTTTGAGAGGAATACGTTCAGCCCAAGTTGCTGAGCTGATTGCTCTGATTCGAGCGTGCAAACTGGGAAAGAATTTCCGAATTACTGTGATCATGGATAGCCAGTATGGCTTCGGAGTGGTCCATGATTTCGGACAGATCTGGTCCCAGAGGGGATTCCTGACTTCCTCGGGGTCTCCTATTAGGAATGGTGAGTTTGTGAAGAAGTTGCGTGAGGCGATACAGCTGCCTAAACAGATTGCGGTGGTAAAATGCACTGCTCACAAAAATGGAACTGATTACATTGCAGTAGATAACAATTTTGCTGATGAATTAGCTCAATATTGTGCCAGAAATATGACCTCAATGAATCGGAGAAGGGAAAAAGAAAATGTTTCATGTCCCTTGCTGTTTACTAACCCAGTTGAAACATGGGAAGAGGTAAAACAATTGCAGGAAGAGGCAAGTGATGAGGAAAAAGACGTTTGGATAAAATCAGGTTGCAGACGGAGAGAGGAAGATGAAGTCTGGGTTTATAGGGATGAAAGACCAGTTATGCCTGATAGCATGATCTCTAACATGGCACGGATGTACCATGGACAGGCACACATAGGTAGAGATACCATGATCAGACTTTTCAAACAGACCTGGTACAACCCAAAGTTTAGGGCTATAGCTGAAAGCCTTTGCCTAAGATGCCTTATATGCCAACAGATAAATCCTGGAAGGAAGACAGTAGTGAGTTTGGGAACAATAGGACGTGAAGGAGGTCCTTTTACTAGAATGCAATTAGATTTTATTGAAATGCCCCAGAGTAACAGACTGAGGTATGTCCTGGTGGTCGTCTGTTTGTTTTCTTGTTGGGTGGAGGCCTATCCAACAAGAAGGAATGATGGAGTTACTGTCACTAAGCTCCTACTGAGAGAATTCATTCCTAGATATGGCTTTCCAGTAACGATAGAAACAGATAGAGGAACGCATTTCCAGAATGAAATTATCCAACTAATATGTGAAGCACTAGACATTCAACAAAAGCTGCATTGTGCCTACAGACCAGAGGCTTCTGGAGTGGTAGAGCAAGTAAATGGCACAATAAAGAATAGGTTAGGGAAAATGTGTCAAGCCACAGGACTCAAATGGCCAGATGCCTTACCATTGGTGCTGATGAGCATAAGAAGCATACCTGACAGAAAAACAGGTTTGAGTCCTCATGAGATAATAATGGGACGAGCAATGAGGCAAGCATATGTACCTGTCAACAAACTGCTGACTATAACTGATGATATCATACTGGACTATTGCAAAGGATTGGCTGATGTGGTACATTCTGTGTTTCATCAGGTTGGGCCGGATGCGACCACTCTTGAGAGAAAACCAGCTCATGATCTGAGTCCAGGAGACTGGGTCCGCATAAAAGTTCACAGAAGAAGAAATTGCTTGGTTCCACGCTGGGACAAGCCACGTCAAGTGATTCTGGTGACAACAACTGCTGTGAAGTGTGCAGGTGTGAAAAATTGGATTCATGCCAGCCATACTATCAGAGTTCCAGATCCTGAAGCTTGACCTGTAAGTCGACATCTGGAAATATCAGATACCAGTTCGGCATCTGAAGCAGAAACTGAAACTATCAGAGTTCCAGATCCTGAAGATCGACCTGTAAGTCGACATCTGGAAATATCAGGTACCAGTTCGGCATCTGAAGCAGAAACTGAAACGATCAGAGTTCTAGATCCTGAATATCGACCTGTAAGTCGACATCTGGAAAAATCAGGTACCAGTTCGGCATCTGAAGAAGAAACTGAAACAATCAGAGTTCCAGATCCTGAAGATCGACATGTAAGTCGACATCTGGAAATATCAGATACCAGTTCGGCATCTGAAGCAGACCAACCTGAATGCAGTGAAAGACAAACAAAAGAATCCGAAAATCAAAGAACTGATATTGAAACAGGAGAAACTAACCCAATAAACAGTGACGGTGAACAGCCAAGTACAAGCTATGGGGAAATTCCTCCAGAAATTATAAGAATAAATCAAGAGAGTTCAGATTCAGACAAAGAGACAGAGATCATAAAGTTCAAAGTTAAAGAAAGTGAAGTGAGATCTGAGACAGAATCTGAAGAAAGTGAAGAAGAAATAAGACAAAGAATAGGACCAAGAAAGAGAACTTGGAGAACGGAACGAGGAGAAAAGGAAAGTGAACTGAAAAGGCCAAGAAAAGGAGACAATTGGCCCAACGAAATTAAAAGACTGAGATATAAGCTAATACATTTGAACAAAGACAATGCAGAACAAGTAAATGAAATAACAAGTCAGGAAAGACAAAGAAAAACAAATAAAAGACAATTGCAGAGACCCAAAAGAGTGAAAAGACCTAACTTGAAATACAAGTCACCTGAATGGGTATACATAGCACTGCCGGACATTAAAGAAGTGGATAGCAGTCACGAAAACCCAGACAAAGACTGTGGACAAATTGGGTGACAGTGAACTGCGCCAATCCTAAAGAGGAGAAAAGAAAACCGGACTAGACACACAAAACTGATAAAGACAAAGAAAAATTTCTGAAAAGACTAAAAAGTGCGTCAAAAGCAATTGGCTCCAGTAGACATTTAAAGAAAGGGTAAAACGGCAAAAAGTCATTCTGAGGTGTGGAAACACATTTTCTGTACATATATTTAGATTATAATTCAACATGGTAGACACTGAGAATAGAAGATCTAGATGTGAGTTTTTCCGTAGATGGTGTAAAATGTGTTTCTATTGTACAGGTTTTCTAATGCTTATTTGGTTCATTTTAGCAATAATAATTCCACTTAGATTATTTGGAGAAAATACATCTACAATCATGAATGACACGAAGAGTGACAAGAAGTCTAACATAAAGGACACTGCCACACTGATAGATAGTACTGAATTTCATAGGGATAAGTCAATAACTGATATCTCCAAGAATGTCTTCACAAAACTCTTGTATGAATATGTGGAGACAATGGATGTCAGAGATTGTTATGTATGTATGCAGTTACCTGCGTCTGTAACAGAAGGTGTGACGTATCATCACCTTCCTTTGACGTATGGAATAACTTGTAGTGTTTTAGTTAGTTTATTTTACAAAACTGGTAAATTAGAGTATTACTACACTGACACAGATGCTATTTTTGCTACAGTTCCCGTAGTCCCAGAACTAAATAAGGTGAGATTTGCAAAGATTTTTGGAGAATTTTTCTTAGAAACGAAAGAATTAACATTAGAATATGCATTTAGACATAATCTTACTTGTAGGTTAAGAAAGGAAGAAAAGGTTTTCTTAGACATGGTAGAAGATAGAAGGGTTAAGTTTCAAAGAAAGGCAACAGGAGAAAAAACAAAAACCCCACCTTGGGCGTTTGAAGAGGGAAGTTATGACAAAGGAGAAACAAATGCAGCTATGGTTTTACATTGGCCCCAACAGGGAAAATTGTGTATTAGTAGGGATAACACTATGTATGATAACTATTTCGTGGGTTCAAATGAGTGCCGAGATACATATAAAATTTTAGGGGGATGGGGATTCAAAGGAGGAAAAGATCAAGTATTCCCAGGGATCTATTATATTTGCGGAAACCGAGCCTATTATGGGTTGCCGGACCACTGGTATGGAACATGCTATCTAGGCCTTGTCTTTCCAAAGATTTTTCAAGTGGAGAGAGGAATGAAAGGAATTCACGAGATAGGTAAACCATTAACCCGTAGGAGAAGGGAAAGCTTCTCAGAGATAATAGGTGACATTTTTGGAGCATTGATACCAGCAGTGGGTATATCGGAAATTGTCTACAGTAGTAGATCGTTTATCAACGAATACTGCTGGAGGGTTCTTGATGATAAATACTGAAATGGTTGCCATGAGAGCTATGGTAATGCAAAATCGACTTGCCCTTGACATTCTTTTGGCAAAAGAGGGTGGAGTCTGTGGAATGCTGAAGGTACAACATTGTTGCACTTACATTCCAGACAAAAGTCAGAATATACAGAAGTATATAAAGAACATTACTGATTTGCATAAAGAAATTGCCCCACTGGAGGTTGAAGGTGCTTGGGAGAAACTTGGTAAAGGTTTTTCCTTAATGAAGAAATGGTACACCGAAATAGGTAGTTCACTAATTGGGAAAATACTAATTGCAGTGACCTTAGTAGTAGTGATAATATCAATATTGAGACTAGCATATGTGTGTAATAAAAGAAGAAAAAGACAAAAAAGAGCAAAAAGAGAAAATGAGAAAAATAAGGAAAGAGAACGGGAGATGGGAGAGATCGAATTGGAAGAGTTTAAAGAGAACATGTACAAAAGGTCTAAAAAACAAGATGAAAAGAACACAATTGTCTAAAATAACAAATGCAAGTGGACAAGAAACATTTTTCTTATAAATTTGTAGGGATAGGTTTTAGTGGTGATGTTAAAAATCACCAAAGGGGGAATTGATGGAGCAGGGGAAACAAAATATTTTTTTGTACCCCATGGAAGTTAATGACCCCATAACGATTAATGATACTAACCGTTTTGAAATGCATGAACTAATCAACAAATGCAGCTTTTATTAAACATTACACGTGGACAGCTTGCTGGCATTGCAAAATCTAATTTATTTACAAATATGAAGCAAAATAACATGAGTATTGTGATTTTGAGTAGTAAATAGAGTAAATTGCATGATTTGTGTATCGTAGTAAAATTGCACCATGGCAAAGAATGCAGGTGGTAAGTAAAATGGCTTTAAATGTCGCTTCTGCTAGGTAATACCTAACACGGGTCTTTAGAATGGCAGGTGGTAAACAGAAAGGCTTATTTTCCATGTTTTAATTTCTGTTGTGTTTGCTCTTATATTAGTCTCGTTCGGGCCTGCTAGGCCATGCTTCGAAAATGGCCGCTGGAAAGGACGAGATCGCGTGCGCTGAATAAAATGGCCCCCGCGCATGAACAGTGTGGATGCTCCAGTCACGTGTATGCGGCCTGTGCCCGGAGTGAGAGATGTCAAGGCCAATCTGACCTGCAACGAGGATCGTGCCAAGAGTTCAGCATATATGCATGGGAACGGATGAGAAAATCGAGCGACAGGGGATGAACTAATGTGTGACCATCGGAGTTTGTTACAAATTACATTAACAAATTGAATTACCTTTGGACATTGTTAATCATGAGACTTAATATATGCATTATTGTCCCCAAACCGGTTCGAACAAGGAGGGCGATGAGGTGACCATCACCACCCCTCCAATGGACCAATTAGCGTGATTTCTGCCCCTAAAGATTGCAACTTTAAGTGTAGCGAGTCAGAGGATAGGGTATAAGAGAGTCTGCTCTTACGTTGTGAAAAAACTTCGCTCCTTCTATCCTGATGCTGCGAGAGACTCTGTCATTTTTGGACTTTGAACTTTGACTGGGGAAGGAACGAGACCGTTGCGGGAGTTGCCTGGGAGGAGATTGCATCCGAGGAGGTTAGCGGGACAGTCAGTCAGTTTGGGAGTCCTATCCTGTGACCTGGGGTTCATCTTTCTTTCCTGGTGAACCATTCTTGTCATCGCCCTATGGCCAAGGGTAATGAGTATTTTTCCATCTCTGTTCTTAATCTTTTACTTAAATGCTTACTGATATAATAAATGTATTTGCTTAATTATGAACTTTACTTATTTTCTTAAAGAAATTAGATAAAATTATATGCTAACTCTAAAATGAGTCTGTGGTTCTTTTAAATAAAGTTGTGATTTATAAAATGTTAAAGGTTCTAATTGTGATTGAGCTGGACTTAATCACCATCAACTGATTCTACTAGTTGGTCCATCGACCGAATAGCGGAGTACCTTGACGTTTAGAACCGACAGGATCCTAAGTTAATGTATATAATGTGTAGGTTATAATTCTGTCATTTTAATAAGGTACCCCGTTTGTCCAGCAGCTCATTTTCCTTAGCGTTTGATCCAGAAAATTGAATGAATGTATGTATGCGGTGTTATGGGCCCCACCGACATAGGTTTTTATATGATTAAGGTTGAGTAGGTGTTTTTCTGGATTAGTGTCATAAGGAAAAATTTATATTAGCCGCGCTGGATCAGTATCAAAATGAAGCACGCAAATAGCAAGCAAAGTTCAGAGACTAAAAAGCATCTTTTCTCTAAAGGCCTCACTTGAAGAGGAAAGGTGACTGTATGAGGTTAACAAGATAACAGTTACATGTGGCGCAGAAGGTGTGGTGTACCCTACACTGTATTGAACTTGGGAAAAAAGGCTCCCCATCTGGTGATACAAATTGTGTGCAAATTGACAGCACGCATGCCACTGCAGTGGTTTTCGGGGGTTGGGCAATTATTTTCCACACTTAGATTCATCTTCCTCCCTGACCGTCTGCTTCCCTTACAATCAATCAATCAATCAATCAATCAGGAAATTGTAAGCGCGCTATTCACCCGTGAGGGTCTCAAGGCGCTGAGGGGGGGGTCCGCAGATCTGTTTAGCCGAAGAGCCAGGTCTTGAGGGTCTTCCTGAAGGTGTTCCGGGAGGGGGCGCGTCTGATGTCTGCCGGTAGCTCGTTCCAGGTCTTGGCTGCAATGTGAGAGAAGGATCTTCCGCCTGCTCTGGCTCTGTGGATGTGCGGGATTTCGGCCAGTGCGAGGTTGGAAGATCGGAGGTTTCTTTTGGGTACGTGGAAGTTGATTCTGTTGTTGAGGTATTTGGGTCCGTTGTTGTGTAGGCATTTGTAGGCGTGAGTGAGGATTTTGAAAGTGATTCTTTTCTCCACGGGGAGCCAGTGGAGACTTCGTAGGTGTTGGCTGATGTGTTCGTGTCGGGGGATGCCGAGGACGAGTCTGGGGGCGGTGTTCTGTATTGTCTGGAGTTTGCGGATTAGGGACTTGTTGATGCCGGCGTAGAGTGTGTTTCCATAGTCCAGTCTGCTGGTGATGAGTGCATGGGTGACTGTCTTCCTTGACTCAGGGGGATCCACTTGAAGGTCTTGCGGAGGATGCGGAGGGTGTTGAAGCATCTGGAGGTGACGGCGTTGACCTGTCGGTTCATGGTGAGTGATGTAGATGTTGAAGAGGGTGGGGCTCAGTGATAAACCCTGTGGGACTCCGCAGGTGATTTTCGTGGGGTCGAAGAGGAAGGGTGGGAGTCTGATCCTTTGGCTTCTTCCGGTGAGGAATGATCGGCTCTAGTCCAGGGCTGTTACTTGTATGTCTGCGTCGTGTAGTCTGGCGACTAGTGTGCGGTGGGAGATGGTGTCGAAGGCCCCTGATAGGTCGAGTAGGATGAGGGCTGCGGAGTGGCCTTGGTCCAGGAGGGTGCGGATGTCGTCTGTGGCAGCGAGTAGGGCGGTCTCTGTGCTGTGGTTGCTTCGGAATCCGGATTGGGATGGGTCGAGGACGGCATTCTCTTCAATGAATCGTGTCAGTTTCCTGTTGACTGTTTTCTCTGCAAATTTGGCTGCGAAGGGGAGGAGCGAGATGGGCCGATAGTTCTTGAGGTCGGTGGGGTCAGCTGTGAGCTTTTTGAGCAGGGGTCTGACTTCTGCGCGCTTGCAGTCATCTGGGAAGGTGCCTGTTTTGAAGGTGGTGTTGATGGTGCGTTGTAGTTTGGGTGCGATAGCGGCCGCAGCTCTGTGGTAGATGTGAGGGGGGCAGGGGTCGGTGGGGGCCCCCGAGTAGATGCTTTTCATGGTCGAGGCGGTGTCTTCGGCTGTGATCGGTGTCCAGTTGGAGATGGTGGGCTGGCTCGTGTTTCTGGGGCCGGGGGGCCGTCTGTGGCGCCTGGTGGATGGTCGATGAAGTTGTCGTTGAGGTTTTTGATCTTGAGGTGGAAATAGGTTCCAAGCTTGTCGCAGAGGTCTTGGGATGGGGTGATGTCTGTGGCTTCACTGCGTGGGTTGGTGAATTCTTGAATGACACTGAAAAGTTCCTTGGAGTTGGTGGAGTTGGTCAGGATTTTGTTGTGGATGAAGTTCCTCTTGGTGTCTCTGATCTGGTTGTGGTAGTCTGTCATGGCGTCCTTGTAGGTGGTGTGGTTTTCGGTTGTCTTGGTGTTTCTCCAGTTCTTCTCCAGGCATCTGCAGGTGCGTCTGGCTTCTTGGAGAGCAGTGGTGAACCAGGCGGCTTTCCTCGGGCGTTGTCTGTCGGGGTTGCATAGCGGGGCGAGCTCGTCTGCGCAGTTGGAGATCCAGGTGTGGACTTCTCTGGCTCCGTCGTTTGTGTTGGGTGCCCAGGTGTGGTTGTTTCGGGTGAGGGTGCAGTTAAGTTGCTCGTCGGTAACCTTGCTCCAGTTCCTTCGTGGTGGGCGTGGGGCTGGTTTGGGTGCCTTGGGTTTGTTGATGGCGAAGTGTACGCAGTGGTGGTCGGTCCATGGCGGCTGCGTTGTGTGGCTGAATTGTACGCTGTTTCCTGCCGTGAAGATGGGGTCGAGGGTGTGTCCTGCTCTGTGGGTCTGTGTGTTGACGAGTTGTTTAAGTCCGATGCTGGCGAGGTTCTCACGAAGGAGTGGAGTTGGGGTCGCTGGGGTTGTCGAGGTGGAAGTTCAGGTCTCCAATGAGTATGTAGTTTGTTGAGGCGATGGCGTGGGGTGCGATGAAGTCGGTGATGTTGGTGGCGAAGGGTGTTCGGGGGCCGGGGAGTCTGTAGACGAGGGTTCCTCGGAGTGTGGCTTTGGGGGTGGTCTGGATCTGGAAGTGCAGGTGTTCGGCAGAGGGGAAGGTTTCGCTGGAGGTGGTGAGGTGGAGGGTGCTCTTGTGGGCGATTGCGAGGCCCCCTCCTGGGTGGTCTTTTCTCTGGATCTTGTATCCGTCTGGGATGGCGGTGCTGATGTCGGGGGCGGGGGATGCGTTGGTCCAGGTCTCAGTAAAGAAGGCGATGTCGGGCGAGAGAGAGTCGAGTAGGTTCCAGATTTCCATGGCGTGTTTGTGTACGGAGCGTACCTTGAGGAGGATGCATTTTAGGGTGTCGCCGGTGCTGGCGTCGGCGGTGTTGGAGGCCGGGGTGGCAGTGAGGGTCTGGCGGCAGTGGAGGCAGGAGAACTGGCCGTGGGTCGTGTTCGGCGAGGCTTGTTGGCATTCTCTAAGTCTTCCAGGGTTGAGTGCGAGGAGGGTGGTGGTGTCATATCGATGGGTAGTGGGAGGTCCAGGGTTCCTGGCGCTGGCTGCGGTCGGTTCGCGGACGGGCGCAGAAGGGCTTGCCTTTGGCGTGCCTTTGGCACGCCGGTGGTGCGCCCGCTGCGCGCGTCCGCTGCGCGACCGCGCAGCGGCCGCCATGAAGTAGGGGAGGTGGGAGGGAGGAGAGGCTGGGAGGCGGGAGCGGGGGAATTCCGGGGGGGAGGGGCCGCAGGGGCAGCAGCGGCGAAAGGCGAAAGGAACAGGCAGGCATGAGAAAAGAAAAACAGAGGTGGAATTAGAGCAAGACACAGATGGGCACAATAACAGTGGCACAACAGGGGAAAATTAAGAAAAAAAACGCCTGAGAATGGTTACGGTGATTACAGGCAGTCTGGTCCCAGTTGGAGTGGGCAGCAGGCGCAGGAGCGGGCAGCAGCCTCGAACCTTCCAAGGAGGAGGTCGGGATCTGGAGGCAAGAGATGGCACAGCGGAGCTGCGGGGAGAGAGTGGACCTAGACCGAGGGTCGGAGGTCTTACATGCCTTCCCTCCATCTGTTGTCTGTGTTGCCTTGTCCCCACCCTGCTTCCCACTGTTCGTGTTGTCTTGCCTCCACCCCAGCTCTGTTGTGGGTGAGGGTAGCATGCTGTGTGTCCCTGGGCAGACTACGGCCCACATGCCATACATAGACAGCCTGCTATCTCAGTAGCGATCCACCCCCCTCCCTGAGTCACTTCTTGTCGGGAGCTCCTCTGCCCACATGCTATTTACACTGTTCCAACACCCACTCCTGCTCTCTGTGATGGATGGCAGGGGCCTATGTTCACCTTCCAATTAATTCCGGGTGATTGCTGCTGCACTCAGACCTCTACGAGCCCCCCTTATGACTTGCACACTGGAGAGCAAGTCCACTTCAGCTCACTTAAACTTGCCTGCTGCTGCTCTGGGGGGGAGACAGGGACCATCTGCACTACGAGGGTACCAGCAGATCGCAGTGTGCCACCGTCTGGTGCACAAGGGCACCAGCATATCTGTAGGAGCCCCGCAACATCAAGAGCATAGTGTACCTATTGAAGACATGCCTCTGCGGGCACCACCGTGTCTGTTTTATTCCTGACATCAGTGTTTAAAGCATGTCCAGCAGCATCCCTGTGTTCATGGCATATGTCCAAATATAGTTAACAGACATTTAAGATTGTTATTTACTTTTGTTATGCAGCAGTCTAGAATCAGTGCAAATAATAACAATGTAATTTTAATCTTGGCCTTTGGATTGAACCCGATGAGTTGCGTGGCCATGCTGAAAAATGATGAGTTGTCAACCAGCGACACATTAAATGTACAAGAAAGTAAGTCTGGAAGTGAACTGACAGGGTCTCCTCTTCTTCACACTTCCCACTTAGGCAATAAATGCCATGGACTAATCCTGCTTACAGTTTCTTACATTTAAACCATTGTTTGCAACAATCCTCTCAGTCCCGTAGAGTAAAATCGTGTCTGTGTGCGCCATAAAACACCGAGCAGTGCAGTATCTTCAAATGGCAGGTATGCACTCACCCACAATGCGGAGCAGGTCAATATAGTTAAAAGAAATTAAGAAACAGAAGCACGTGTTTCATAACTTCCGTCAGTGTCATTTTCAAACAGCCATGTGTGTAACCTCCAAGCCTTTCTGAGTTCAGGGTAGTTTAGAAGCAATCTGGGCGACCAACCCAACACCCCACCTCAGTCCATATAACTCAAACAACTCCTTTCAAAGACATGCAGGTCAGTGCTCCATGTACTCGGAATAGCACGTGGTGTGTGTTCCTCACGAGTGCTCCTGGTTCATATAAATCAAATACTTCCTGCAGCAAAACACACAACATTGTGCATGTACTTCAAAACATCCCTTTACAGCCCACATCACATTTTTGAGCATTACCCTACAAACAATACTAACTCATGTAGTCTATACAACACTTTGAGCTTGCAACCAAAAACGCCTTGCAGGCCCAGAAAGCACTGAAAATATCCAATGCTTGCACCTCATAACCAGTGCCACTGTAATAATGCGCCAGGGTTGGACCAAATTATGTGGCAAGAAAAGGCAAATCATACAGTATTAATCAGGATCACTGCAATTATACGTCAGGGACATACCAAATAATACAGGAGGGTTGACTAAATTATGCGGCAAGAAAAGGCATCATATGCTTCATAATGCAGCACATTCTTTGATAGCATTACTTCATTATTTTGTCATTTTTACACATTGTAACACTGTCTGGGAAAATATTTCACCTCATTAGCACCAGTTTAACAGCCAAATACAAAAATAAGCAACTGAACGATGACGAGTTAACCTTTGTGAAGGGCCTTCCACTGCGTGCAAACATGTTGTCATATTTTTAGTAATTTGATGCGTTTGAGCTCCAAACCCATTTTTTTGGGTTAAAATCTGCAGCTATTGCAGCAGATGGTGGATTTTGTGGCAAATGCAGCAAATCCATGATTATGCAGAAAAAGCATTGGCTGCATAATCGCATAATTCCAGTGGCCATGAGCATAATGGGGTATATTTTGCGATAACATTACTTTATTATTTTGAGATTTTCTCTCTTGTTAACACTGTCTGAACATATAGTTCACCTCATTACTACCAGTTTAACCCTCAAACATAGCAATAAGCCACAGAAAGGTGACCAGTCATTTTTTTCTTAAAATATGCAGATTATCCAGCAGATGATGGATTCTGTGGCAAGTGCGGCAAATCCATAATTACACAGAAAACACAGCAGGAAAATCGCATAGTTCTATTGGCCGTGTGCATAACTACTCTGTCTTGTAAATTCCATACAACACTTTATACTGCACTTCACATGGGCTCCAGCTCGATATTGGCCAAGCTGCACTTTGTGCATTATCCTCATAAATAATGCTATCCTGTAAATTCCATAGAGCACGGTGCATGTACCTCAGTCCACATAGTGCTTTTCATTTTGTGCATGCACTGCTTAACTAATGCTATCCTGTAAATTACATACAATAGTGTGCATGCACCTCTTTATGCACGCACTGCTTAACTAATGGTATCATGAAAACTCTATATAACACTTGAAACCTGCTCTCTCCTGTGTATACCAGACAATACTTTATGTATATGCTGCATAACGAATGCTCTCCTATTAATTTAAAACAACACTTTGTCTAAGTGCTCCAAAACTGCTCCAGCCCCATAGTGCAGACAGCACTTTGTGCGAAGACATAATAACGTCTCTGCACCCAATATGGTCCAGCTGGTACAATATGCATTACCCTCAAAACAAATACTGCCATTTAAAGTCCATTCAGCGTTCGCGCATGCTCCTCAAAAGTGGTGCATGCACTGACTCTTTGAGACTTTCTGTTTTCTGTCAGTAGGCTTAGAGACTACCCATTGCTTACCATTGGTTTTCCTCATTGTCACTAATTTGCTGCTTCTCATTAGTCAGCTGCTCTAGGGCTCTTCCTCTTTGCGCTTTTCTTCCTTCCCTGGAGCATGGACACTTTACTTGTGTCCTTCCACAGCTCATTTTTTAGTCGCTACTGTTTACTTTGTGTTTAAGCTCTCTACCAGAGTGAATCTTTTACTTTTGGCTCCCTCGTTTACTTCTCACCCCTCTGTATTCCTCCCTTTTTGCGAAATATCCTTTACCCTGCAGTCTTTACAACGACCAGCCTTTACAACGAAGTCAGTACCCTGCATCTTTCAGCCATAATGCACAGCTGTTGCACAACATGGCTAAAAACATTGACAAACAGCCCTGCCAAGTACCACACATAAGGCGTTAGACTCTCATTTCAATGTGGTGGTCCGCATCACCGCACTGGAATGCAACGTCACCCATTATAGCGGCTCCTCAACTGTCAAAGCGGGAGCGCTCCTAATTTACCATTACTGAAGCTGGAGTGGCAGCGCGCGGTCACTTGTTCTAACCGTTTGCACCTGTCTATTTGTGCCTCCCAGGACGTCAGAGGGAAGCCTTGAAATACCGCTGCTGCCCGTATGTTTGTGCTTGCCCGTCTGTCTATACCTTCCCGAAAGCGCCACAGATGCCCGTATGTTTGAGGTCTGCACTGTAGGAAGGTGGAATCTGACTATATGGTTGCCCCCACTTTTTTTATGGTGTTTTGCTGGTTTATGACTTAGTTGGACTGGGATCCTGCTATTCAGGGCCCCAGTCTATCTGCTTTCTCTGTAAAAAGGTTTCCATGTGCCTTAGGCACATCTCTGATTGGAATCTGGAGTGCCCTTATAAGTCCCTAGTATATGGTATACTATGTACCAAGGGCATAGGTACCTCAGAGGCCTACCAGGGGCTGCAGCATGTATTATGCCACCCCTGGAAGGCAATCCAAACTGACACCACAGGTCTGCTACTGCAGCCTGGGTAAGGTGGTGCATGCACTCCTTACTGTGATATAGGTTACCTATATCACTAAATACATACACACATATAAACCTATAAGTCACTCCTAAGGCAGGCCTTATCAATCCTGAAGGCAGAGTGCGTGGTTCCTATGTGAGAGGGTGCCCCTGCATGAGCAGGGCCCCTCTGCCGCGTTCGGAGACCCTTCTCTGATGCTGTTTGTAGTGCAGCCTGACCATATACTCTTAAGCGCATTATAACCTCGCGTTAAATGCTAACTTTGGAATGGCTGCACCTAAACATGTCGTGTTTGGTGTCAAACATCTTGGAATACTACCCCCGCCAATTCTGGCGGCGGGGGTAGCATTCCACCCTTCTAGAGGGAGAGACATGTTAACCCTGGCCTGGCCGGTAACTTCTTTCTAAAGCCTGGCATCACAAAATGGATGCTACTGCCACAGACACAAGTCTGGCCTCCTGCTGCTGGACGAAACTCCGGCAGGGGAGGCCTGGACAATAGGTTTCCTGTCCCAGGGAGGTGTGACCACCTCCCCAGACAGGATAATATGTATTAGGGCTGGGCGGGAGCACTTTCTGGTGCTTTGAAGTCCTGCACTGGGGGCACACTTGGTGTCCCTGTGCATACCCCAGTTCAAACCGGATCAGGGGCTTGCAGCCCCTGCTTTGGCACGAACTGGACAAAGGGAAAGGGGTGTAGCCACCCCTCTGCCCTGACCCACCCATAGGTGGCGCCACAGAGTAGTCCAACCCCTATCCTTAGTATAAGTATAGGAACCCAGTCCTTAGGACTTTAGATTATCCCTGGACGAAACTCTGAAACTGAATCCTGGACCTTCGACGCTCTACTCACGATTAGAGGACAGAAGAATCTCCCTTGGGGTCAAGGAGTGACTCCCCTGCTTGGCAGGCACCAAAGAAGCATCTGTCCGGTTCGCATTTCTGAAGCTCCCGTCGGACGCCGAAGTCATCGCATCACCAGAGGTGGATTCTCAGACTTCCCCGAGGCTACCCTGAGTCCCCAGCAAAGCTGAGGCCCGTGGCTATCGTGGGTGACTTGAGACCGTGACCCCTGGACACCGAGCACATTTGCAAGTGCATCCTCTTCTGGGTCTCCCAAGAAGTCGTGCTTTTGGCTCCGAGTAGCCCTAGCCTCCAGCACCACCTGCATCGAAGATCACTGGCCCCCACTCCACGAGTGTCCTGTGAGCCAGATCCACGTGCGGCGTCACGAGGCTCCTTCGCAATCGCTAGCCCGTTGGCTAGTAGCCCTTAACGAAGGCCAATCTTTTCCTAACTTGGCATCCTGGTTGCTCCAGGCCTGCCCTCACTTACCCTCGCTGGGTGAGTTCCCCAGACCTTGCTGGTCTGCACCATCGACGATCTTTCTCTGCATCGAGACTTGCCGTTGCCAAGGCTTGTTGGGTCCAATCTGGTCGCCGACACCTCAGCACTCGACAGACATCGTGTACCAGCCCGAATCCTGCTCCTGGTCGCCGACAACGCCTCCTGGACCTCGTGGCTGAAGAGACAAGATGACCGTCAACGCACCTGAAGCACTCGACATCGGTGGGCATCTGTCCATCGCCTTCCTGGTCACTGGCTAGTGACCCAGACTCTGTCCCCTCTGCTTTCAGGTTCTTCAGAACTCCGATCCACTTTTGGATCCACCCGGACACTTTTCACTTGGTCGCCAGCAGCACTTTGCAGCAGATCGCCATTCAAATCGACGACGAAACCCGACCCCGAAAGGCACCTATGCACCCGGCTTCCCTGGGTGAGGTAACACGAGTACTCCGGTGCTCCCGTGGGTAGAGACTCTTCAAAGTCCTAGATCTCAAAGGGTTTGGTCCAAGTCCTCTTTTAAGTGTCCCTTTTCTCTAATTTCCCGATCACGACTTTCTCCATAGAAGTCAACGGCGTATCGCGGTTGTGTATTTACACTGCACGCGTCTCCCGTGGGTCCCCTGTGTCACTACCTTGGGTGGTTCCTTGTGGTCCAAGCACTTCTAGAGGCTCTAGGCCTAGTGTCTAGTTCAGTCGTGGTTCTTATACCACTTTATTGGTATATGGTTTGAGTACGTCCCCAGGGCCCAAACGTGTATTTGTGCTATTACTGTGTTTAAATAACTTCTAACTTATGTACTTCGAACTCTAGCCTCATAAAGAGACTAGAGGGGTGTGTTTAGCAAAAAATACATATATTTTGAATATATACCTGGTGTGGTGCTCTTTCATTTGATCACTCAAGAGATTATAGACTGGTAAAACAAGCTGCTTTACATTCCTTCAAGACTTAGCCTGAAGGCTGCTCTCCATAGCTACCACTAGGATAGCTTTCAATAAGGTTGTCTTTAACCTATCTCCAATAAGGGGTTGTTTGGACTGGTGCAAGGTGCCCACTATAATTAGTGGACAGCATATACCAGGCCAACTTCTCACATGCACCTCACCAAAATCTGCTATGGAATGCGTGAAGAGGCACGGAAATACTGTTTTAAGCAATATGTTTAAATGTATTTTTGTAATATAACATATGCAGAAGTAAAAGGAAAATGTTTGTTTTCATGAATTATTTGGGTTTAAGGTAATATTTATATTTGGACACAAGAAGCTTTTTGTTTGTTTGTATAATAGCATGATACATGTATGTGTATATACATATATATATATATATATATATATATATATATATATATATATATATATTACTTACTGGCGGTCGCCAGTAGGTAGTTATAGTTAGGACCTAGTTTCCATAGGAAAAGCGTTTTTTGTTTTCCCAATAACTTTGGTGCCGGTTGACGAATCTTCGCGAAATTTTCAAAACTAGTGATCAGTTTCGGTCAGCTCCTGTCTTGAAAGTTTCGGGGTGATTCGCCAAGCGGGGGTGGAGAAAAAAGGGGGGTCCCAAAACACGTTTTCCCCATGTTATTTTCCATACGAAACTTTAGACAAAGCTACAGCCCGAACTGCTGAACGGAATTACACCAAATTTGGCAAAAAGGTAGGTCTTGGTTCAGAAAGAATCCTTTTTGTTAAATGGTATAAATCCGTTCAGTAGTTCTTGAAATATTAAAGGAAAAAGAAAGGAAAAAGAAATATCGATATCTGGGCGGAGCCTAACCACACATGTCATCGTGAAATCTGATTGGCTGTCAGCACATCATCCAGGAAATGCTGGCAGCCATCTTGGGACTAGGTTGAACCAGAGTCATAAGAAAACAGTTAAACAAAGATGAAAAACAAGAAAAGGGGGCAGGGTAGGAACACCCTGACCCCCTAGGCCTGCTCAGGGTGTCCCACAAGGACCCCCAGCCCAAAAACATTTTAAGAAACGTCCGAATTCGCGCTTGGTGCGCGAATACGGAATAAAAAATAAAAAACAAGCATTGGCATCGCCAATAGGTCTCGCCGTTGGGACCTTATAAGTGTTTAGCCAGAGATATTGGCAATGTTTCTAAGGTATGTTGTAGAGAGAGAGAGAGAGACTGACTGACTGAGAGAGAGACTGACTGACTGAGAGAGAGTCTGACTGACAGAGAGAGACTGACTGACAGAGAGAGACTGACAGAGAGACTGACAGAGAGAGAGAGAGACTGACTGAGAGAGAGAGACTGACTGAGAGAGAGACTGAACAACAGAGAGAGACTGACTAACAGAGAGACTGACTGACTGAGAGAGAGACTGACAGCGAGAGAGAGACTGACAGAGAGACACTGACTGACTGAGAGAGAGACTGACTGCCTGAGAGAGAGACTGACAGAGAGAGAGAGACTGACAGAGAGAGAGAGACTGACAGATAGAGAGAGACTGACTGACTGAGAGAGAGATACTGACTGACTGAGGTAGAGAGAGACTGACTGACTGAGAGAGGCTGACTGACAGAGAGACTGACTGACAGAGAGACTGACTGACTGAGAGAGAGACTGACTGAGAGAGTGAGACTGACTGACAGAGAGACTGACTGACAGAGAGACTGACTGACTGAGAGAGAGACTGACTGAGAGAGAGACTGACTGACAGAGAGAGAGACTGACTGACATAGAGAGAGACTGACTGAGAGAGAGTCTGACAGAGAGAGAGACTGACTGACTGAGAGAGACTGACTGACTGAGAGAGAGACTGACTGACAGAGAGAGAGACTGACTGAGAGAGTGACTGACTGAGAGAGAGACTGATTGAGAGAGTGACTGACTGAGACTGACTGACTGAGAGACTGACTGACTGAGACTGATAGAGAGAGAGACTGACTGACAGAGAGACTGACTGAATGAGAGAGAGACTGACTGACTGACAGAGAGAGACTGACTGAGAGAGAGAGACTGACTGAGAGAGAGAGAGACTGACTGAGAGAGAGAGAGCTGACTAAGAGAGACTGACTGACTGAGAGAGACTGACTGAGAGAGACTGACAGAGAGACTGACAGAGAGAGAGACTGACTGACCGAGAGAGAGACTGACTGACTGAGACTGACAGAGAGAGAGACTGACTGACTGAGAGAGAGACTGACTGACAGAGAGACTGACTGACCGAGAGAGACTGACTGACTGAGAGATACTGACTGACTGAGACTGACAGAGAGAGAGAGAGACACTGACTGACAGAGAGAGACTGACTGAGAGAGAGACTGACTGACTTAGAGAGAGACTGACTGACTTAGAGAGAGACTGACTGAGAGAGAGACTGACTGAATGAGAGAGAGACTGACTGACTGAGAGAGACTGACTGACTGAGAGAGACTGACTGACTGAGAGAGAGACTGACTGACAGAGAGAGAGACTGACTGACTGAGAGAGACTGACTGACAGAGAGAGACTGACTGAATAAGAGACTGACTGACTGACTCAAAGAGACTGACTGACAGAGAGAGAGACTGACTGACAGAGGGAGAGACTGACTGACTAAGAGAGAGACTGCCTGACTGAGAGAGACTGACTGACTGAGAGAGACTGACTGACTGAGAGAGAGAGACTGACTGACAGAGAGAGAGACTGACTGACTGAGAGAGAGACTGACTGACAGAGAGAGAGACTGACTGACTGAGAGAGTCTGACTGACAGAGAGACTGACTGACAGAGAGAGAGAGAGACTGACAGAGAGAGAGACTGAGAGAGAGACTGACTGACAGAGAGAGACTGACTGACAGAGAGACTGACAGAGAGAGAGAGACTGACAGAGAGAGACTGAGAGAGAGACTGACTGAGAGAGAGAGAGACTGACTGACAGAGAGAGAGACTGACTGACTGAGAGAGAGACTGACTGACAGAGAGAGACTGACTGACTGAGAGAGACTGACTGACAGAGAGACTGACTGACAGAGAGAGAGAGAGAGACTGACAGAGAGAGAGACTGAGAGAGAGACTGACTGACAGAGAGAGACTGACTGACAGAGAGACTGACAGAGAGAGAGACTGACAGAGAGAGAGACTGAGAGAGAGACTGACTGACTGAGAGAGAGACTGACTGACAGAGAGAGAGACTAACTGACAGAGAGACTGACTGAGAGAGAGAGAGAGACTGACAGACAGAGAGAGAGAGACTGACAGAGAGAGAGACTGACTGACAGAGAGAGACTGACTGACTGAGAGAGAGACTGACTGACAGAGAGAGACTGAATGACAGAGAGACTGACTGACTGAGAGAGACTGACTGACTGAGAGAGAGACTGACTGACAGAGAGAGACTGGCTGACAGAGAGACTGAATGACTGAGAGAGTCTGACTGACTGAGAGAGACTGACTGACTGAGAGAGAGACTGACTGACAGAGAGAGACTGAATGACAGAGAGACTGACTGACTGAGAGAGACTGACTGACTGAGAGAGAGACTGACTGACAGAGAGAGACTCACTGACAGAGAGAGAGAGACTGACTGACCGAGAGAGTGACTGACTGGCTGACAGAGAGACTGACTGACTGAGAGAGAGACTGACTGACAGAGAGACACTGACAGAGAGAGAGAGAGAGACTGACTGACAGAGAGACTGACTGACTGACAGAGAGATTGACTGAGAGAGAGACTGACTGACAGAGAGACACTGACTGAGAGAGAGAGACTCACTGACAGAGAGAGACTGACTGAGAGAGAGAGACTGACTGACTGAGAGAAACTGACTGACTGAGAGAGACTGACTGACTGAGAGAGACTGACAGAGAGAGAGAAACTGACTGACAGAGAGAGAGACTGACTGACTGAGAGAGAGACTGACTGACAGAGAGAGACTGACTGACAGAGAGAGAGACTGACTGACAGAGAGAGATACTGACTGACTGAGAGAGATACTGACTGACTGACAGAGAGAGAGGAAAACCTGCTCTCGCTGCAATGAAGTAAAGCAGGATTGCATGTCAGCAGCTCCCCTTGCTCAAAAGCAATGCCGGCTCCCGTAGGAGGCGGGCAGCCGGCGGGACCGTGGGGGCATTGGGGCTCCCCCCACAGTCCCCAACACAAAGGGCCGGCCCCGGGGGATGGGGTCCCCAGGGCCAGAAGTGGCCCAAGAGGGGGGCCACGCGGCCCCCATTCAATATTAAAATTAAAAAAATAAAAATAAATAAAGAGGCACAGCCCCGGGGGATGGGGTCCCCGGGGCCAATAGAGGCCTAAGGAGGGGGGCCACGCAGCCCCCCTCCTTAAAAAATAAAAAACAAACAAAAAAAATGTGGCCATGCCCCGGGGGATGGGCTCCCCAGGGCCGAAATTGGCCTCGGTAGGGGGACCGCGCGGCCCCCTTCCCGTTTTTCTTTTAAATGTAACAAAAAGAGCAGGCCCTGGGGGATGGGGTCCCCAGGGCCCCAAATAATGTAAAAGAAGGGGGCCACACAGCCCCCTAGTAAAAAAAAAAAGCAGCATCGCGCCGGAGGCCCCGCCCCCTCCCTGCAGCACTCAGCAAACACGCCCCTGGCGCGTTGTAAGTTGGGGAATTAATTCCCCTTGAATACTGAGGGTCCCTGAGGGCCAACTAGCCCACCAGGTACCTCCAGTATGCGCCACAGAGCTGCATTGCAGAGTGGTGTTCCGAGGCCACGCCCCTTTTTACACCTCTCTGCAACTCAGCTCTGTGGCGCTTACTGGAGGTACCTGGTGGGCTAGTTGGCCCCCAGGGACCCTCAGGACTCAAGGGGAATTAATCCCCCAATTTACAAAGTGCCAGGGGGCGCGATTGCACAGTAGTGCAGGGAGGGGGCGGGCCTGACATAACAAGTGTGCTCACGCGCCCCCTGGCGCGTTGTAAATTGGGGGATTAAGTCCTTTTCAATCCTGAGGGTCCCTGGGGCCAACTAGCCCACCATGTACCTCCAGTAAGCACCACAGAGCTGCATTGCAGAGAGGTGGTCTGAGGCCACACCCCTTTTTACACCTCTCTGCAACGCAGCTCAGTGGCGCTTAATGGAGGTACCTGGCAGCCTAGTTGGCCCCCAGGGACCCTCAGGATTCAAGGGGACTTAATCCCCCAACTTAGAACACGCCAGGGGGCGTGTTTGCAGAGTGCTGCAGGGAGGGGTTGGGCCTGATATAACAAGTTAGCAATCCTGCTGTGTGGGACTTACTGGAGGTAATAAAAGGGGTAGTTGGCCCCCAAGGTTGACGTTGGGGGCTAACTATCCCTCCTGTTACTTCCGCTAAATCCCACACAGTGGGATTGCTAAAAGGTGTTTGAAGGTCAGGCTCACCTTTCTCCACCACTCTGCAAACGCGACTGCTATGTTATTGTTAGAAATTAGCATTTAAAAAACCTTTGAAATTCACTGAAAAAACATAGGTTTCAGGGACGTTATAGTTAGAAATTAGCATATAAAAAACCATTGAAATTCACTGAAAAAACCATAGGTTTCAGGCACATTATAATTAGAAATTAGCATTTAAAAAACCTTAGAAATTTACTGAAAAAACCATAGGTTTCAGGGACATTATAGCTAGTTGGACATTTCACTCGTATAAAACCATAGAAATTCCGCCGTTATAGCTAGTTCAGCTAACTATAACTCGCGCCCCCGCAATGCACTACTGATGACGTCACATATTACATCATTCATGACATGGTCAGTGACATCACTGATGACATCACTGATGACATCTCAAATGACATCACTGATGACATCACTGATGATATCATCCACGTGAAAATCTGATGCACCTCCTCACACTCTAATATAACCTTTGATACACCCACTGTAAAATACAGACTACCATTTTCGAAACCATCGACAGACCAATACAAGTTACTACATACGCACTCACTGATTCCTAGGTCTACACACACATCCACTCATTCACCCATACAATCACTCATACATGCAGTCACTCATCAATACAACACTATCATATGCACTCATACACCTATACAGACACTCACACACCACCACTCATCCAGAGTTACTCACACACCTAGTCAGTCATGCAAAGAATCAATCACACTTCCATTTACTGACCTATACAGTTATACACACACCACATCACTTATTCAAACAGAAACAAACGCATACTTACTCTAATACAATCACTGATCCACACTCATCCATACAGCCACTCTCACAATCACTGACTCTCACGTATTGTCATTTATATACTCCAACTCTCACATACACTGCCTTTTACATATATATATTTACTTGGACATGTACCACTGAGACATCCATTCACTCACCAACACACCCATACACACACTCACCCACCTATACAGCTGTTTCCACATGCACTCTTGAACCCATACACCCAGTGAATCAACCACTCAAACATCTATGTACAGAGTCACACACCTCCCACCCACCCACACACACACTCAGGCACCCATACAAATACTCAGGCAACCAATCGATAACCCATATAGACACTCATGTAGCTACTGACCAACCCATGCAGCAGCTTATACAACAACAGACAGACTGATACAGACATTCACACAGTTTAGTCACTAACCCATGCATTCAGTAAGACACATGTTCTCACTCACTTAAACAGTCAGTCACGCACCTACTAAATCCTTCATCCAGACACTTATACACCCACTCATTCTTCAATACACCTTGGCATATATATAATACATATTTAAACTTTAAAGAAACACACAGTCACTGGATGATGTCATCAGTGATGTCATTTGAGATGTCATCAGTGATGTCACTGACCATGTAATGAATGTTGTAATATGTGACGTCATCAGCAGTGCATTGCGGGGGCGCGCGTTATAGTTAGCTGAACTAACTATAACAGTGGAATTTCTATGGTTTTGTACGAGTGAAATGTCCAACTAACTATAACGTCCCTGAAACCTTTGTTTTTTTCAGTGAATTTTTAAGGTTTTTTAAATGCTAATTTCTAACTATAACGTGCCCAAAACCTATGGTTTTTTCAGTGAATATATATATATATATATATGTGTATATTGGCTTTAATGAAATAAAGACTTGATTTGCCACTCAGATTGGAGTCCGTCTCTCACTCATCGCCGAAAGGAAGCTGAGGAGATTGTTACGTGGTTTTGATATATATATATATATTACCTACTGGCGGTCGCCAGCAGGTAGTTATAGTTAGGACCTATTTTCCATAGGAAATCCGCAACATTCTATTCCCAATAACTTTGGCGCCGGTTGACGAATCTTCGCGAAATTTTCATAACTTATGGCCCGCTCCGGTCCGCTCCTATCTTGAAAGTTTCGGGGTGATTCGTCAAGTGGGGGCCGATAAAAAAGGGGGGTCCCAAAACGTGTTTTCCCCATGCAATTTTCCATAGGAACCTTTAGTCGCAGCTACAGCCCGAACTGCTGAACGGAATTACACCAACTTTGGCAAAAAGGTAGCCCTTGTTTCAGTGTTGTGCCTTTTGGTTAAATGGTGTAAATCCGTTCAGTAGTTCCTGAGAAAATCAAAAGTAAAATCACATATATATCTATGGCCGCGGGGGGTCCACGCACCCTGAGCGCACCCTCACGATCACGAGCTGTATGCTAATTGGCTGTCAACACTCCAAACCAGGAAGTGTTGGCAGCCATCTTGTTCCTCGGTAGAACCGAGGCACAAGAAACAAGTGTGCAAAACGCAAAAAGGGTGCAGGGTAGAAACACCCTGACCCCCAGGCCTGCTCCCAATTTATTTTTATTTTTTTTAAACCACGTGCAGGTGTCCGCGTGCAGGGTGCGCGGACACCGCCGTAAAAAAAAAAACCGAAGCGCGGGCTCCCGCGCTTCGTTGTTATTTGCCCCCGGGTGGGCCAAGGCATGCGGGGGGTTAATAAAAATGTGTGGGGGGCCTCTAAGGCCCCCCTAAGCCCCGGGGACCGCCACCCCCCAGGGCTTTGAAATAAAAATGGTGCGGGAGGGCACTCGGCCCCCCCGCAACCCCGGGGACCGCCACCCCCCGGGGCTTCTTTTTAAAAAAATTAAATTACGTGTGTGGGGGGGCTTGAGCCCCCCCACATGCCCCGGGGACTGCCACCTCCCCGGGGCACTAAGAATTGGAATGTGGGGTTCCGTTTCGGACCCCCGAGCCCCGGGGACCACCACCTCCCCGGGGCTGTGCACGTGTTGGGAGGGGGGCTGCGCGGCCCCCCTCCTGAAGCCAGTGATGGCCCTGGGGACCACCACCCCCCAGGGTCAGCTTCTGCAGTGTCCCAGGGTGCCCACCCCCCGGACACTGTAGTTTGCTATGGCAGGGCGGGAGCCTCGCGGCTCCCGCCCTGTCATTGCAAACTGCTTTGGTTTTTGGAAGAGAGAGCAGGAAACCTGCTCTCTCTTCCAAAAACCAAAGACGATTGCTTTTCCACACGGGGAGCTGCATGTCAGCAGCTCCCCATGTGGAAAAGCAAGGCCAGCTCCCGCAGGACGCGGGGGGCCGGCGGGACAGTGGGGGGATTGGAGACCCCTCCACTGTCCCCAACGGAGAGGGCCAGCCCCGGGGGATGGGGTTCCCGGGGCTACAAGTGGCCCGGGAGGGGGGCCACGCGGCCCCCTTCCACAAAATTAAAAAAAAAAAAGGCCGGCCCCGGGGGATGGGGTCCCCGGGGCCATAAGTGGCCTGAGGAGGGGGGCAACGCAGCTCCCCTCCAAAACATTTTTTTTTAAAAAGAAGGCCATGCCCCAGGGGATGGGGTCCCCGGGGCCGATTAAGGCCTCGGGAGGGGGGCCATGCGGCCCCTTTCAAATTTTTTTTTATTTTTAAAAAAATATTAGAGGGCAGGCCCTGGGGGATGGGGTCCCCAGGGCCAATAAATTAGAAAAAGAAGGGGGCCACACAGCCACCCTTAATAAAAATAAAAAAAAGAAAACACAGGCATCGCGCCGGAGGCCACGCCCCCTCCTTGGCAGCACTCTGCAAACGCACCCCCTGGCGCGTTTGCAGATGGGGAACGAATTCCCCTTGAATACTGGGGGTCCCTGGGGGCCAACTAGCCCACCAGGAACCTCCAGTATGCGCCAGGGGGCTGCGTTGCAGAGAGGTGTTCTGAGGCCACGCCCCTTTTTACACCTCTCTGCAACGCAGGCCTGTGGCGCTTACTGGAAGTACCTGGTGGGCTAGTTGCACCCCAGGGACCCTCAGGATTCAAGGTGACCTAATACCCCAACTTAAATCGCGCCACAGGGCGCGTTTGCACAGTGGTGAAGGGAGGGGGCAGGGCCTCAGGTGACATGTGTGCAAACACACCCTGTGGCGCGTTTTAAGTTGGGGAATTAATTCCCCTTGAATCCTGAGGGACCCTGGGGGCCAACTAGCCGACCAGGTACCTCCAGTGCGCGCCACAGGGTTGCGTTGCAGAGAGGTGGTCCAGGCCACGCCCCTTTTTACACCTCTGTGGAACGCAGCTCTGTGGCGCTTACTGGAGGTACCTGGTGGGCTAGTTGGACCCCAGGGACCCTTAGGATTCAAGGGGACTTTATCCCCCAACTTAAAACGGCCAGAGGGCGTGTTTGCACACATTTAACCTCAGGCCCCCCTCCCTACACCAGTGTGCAAACGTGCCCCATGGCGCGTTTTAAGAGGTAGTTTTAATCCCCCTGCCCTATTATGTACTAGGGAGTTACAGAGGAGGTCATGCTAATCACAGGGTACCTCAACGCATAGTGTTCCCTAGTGTATGTAGGTGTTTTAACTGTATTCTAAGTGTCTTTTACCATAGCACTGGCTCTAGGCCTGGTTAGTCAGAGTCAGTTACCACCAGTACACGTCTGGAAAAGGTGTGGGCACAGGATTATTTTGCAACAAGGCCTCTTTCTGCTCCTCTGTTAGTTCCTTCTGCACATGTCTTGCTTCTTCCTGGATTTTTCTTTGTCTTTGTGCACTTCTGTTTCTTTCGACATTTCTTTTGCTTCTTTCTGTGCGTTTTTTCTTCTTTCTTCACATGTCCTACTTCTGTAGGTATAGTTACAAACTAGCATTTGAAAAACCTTTGAAATTCAGTGAAAAAACCATAGGTTTCAGGCACGTTATAGTTAGAAATGAGCATTTACAAAACCTTTGAAATCCACTGAAAAAACCATAGGTTTCAGGCACGTTATAGTTAGAAATTAGCATTTAAAAAACCTTAGAAATTCACTGAAAAAACCATAGGTTTTGGGGAAAGTTATAGTTAGTTGGACATTGCACTCGTACAAAACCCGTGAAATTCCCCGTTATAGTTAGTTCAGCTAACTATAACTCGCGCCCGCAATGCACTGCTGATGACGTCACATATTACATCACTCATGACATGGTCAGTGACATCACTGATGACATCTCAAATGACATCACTGATGACATCACTGATGACATCATCCACGTGAAAATCTGATGCACCTCCTCACACTCTATTATAACTTTTGATACACCCACTGTAAAATACAGACTACCATTTTCGAAACCATCGACACACCAATACCAGTTACTACATGCGCACTCACTGATTCCTAGGTCTACACACACATCCACTCATTCACCCATACAATCACTCATACATGCAGTCACTCATCAATACAACACTATCATATGCACTCATATACCTATACAGACACTCACACACCGCCACTCATCCATGGAGTTACTCACACACCTAGTCAGTCATGCAAATAATCAATCACACTCCCATTTACTCACCTATACAGATACTAACGCATACTTACTCTCTTATATAATCACTGATACAAGTACACACTCATCCATACAGCCACTCTCACAATCACTGACTCTCACGTATAGTCATTTATACTCCAACTCTCACATACACTGCCTTTTCCCTATGTAGTTACTTGGACATGTACCTCTGAGACATCCATTCACTCACCAACACACCCATACACACACTCACCCACCCATACAGCTGTTTTCACATGCACTCTTGAACCCATGCACCCAGTGAATCAACCACTCACACATCTATGCACAGAGTCACACACCTCACACCCACCCACACACACACTCAGTCTCCCATACAAATTCTCAAGCAACCAATGAATAACCGATATACACACTCATGTAGCTACTCACCAACCCATGCATTCAGTAAGACACATTTAATCACTCACTTATACAGTCAGTCACGCACCTACTAAATCATCCATCCAGACACTTATACACCCACTCATTCTGCAATACACCTTGGCATATATATAAAACATATTTAAACTTTACAGAAACACACAGTGACTGGATGATGTCATCAGTGATGTCATCAGTGATGTCACTGACCATGTTATGAGTGATGTAATATGTGACGTCATCAGCAGTGCATTCCGGGGCGCGAGTTATAGTTAGCTGAACTAACTATAACGGGGAATTTCACGGGTTTTGTACGAGTGCAATGTCCAACTAACTATAACTTTCCCTAAAACCTATGGTTTTTTCAGTGAATTTCTAAGGTTTTTTAAATGCTAATTTCTAACTATACGTGCTTGAAACCTATGGTTTTTTCAGTGAATATATATATATATATATATATATATATATATATATATATATATCATGTACTGGCGGTCGCCAGTAGATAGTTATAGTTAGGACCACGTTTCCATAGGAAAAGCGTTTTTGATTTGCTTATAACTTTGCCGTCGTTTGACGAATGTTTACGAAATTTTCCGAAAACTTCTCTTTTCAGATCAGCTCCTATGTTGAAAGTTTGGGGGTGAATCATCAAGGGAGGGCTGAGAAAAAAGGGGGGTCCCAAAACGTGTTTACTCCATGCAATTTCCATAGGAAACTTTAGACAAGGCTACAGGTCAAACTGCTGAACGGAATTACGTCAAATTTGGCAGGGAGAAAGGTCTTGGTCCAGAAAGCATGCTTTTGTTTAAATGGGGTAAGTCCGTTCAGTAGTTTTAGAGAAAGTTCAAAATTTGCAGATATCGATATTTGAGAATTCTGACATCTGATTGGCAGAGGCGTTACGAGCACGAGCGTGCGGCTCATTGGCTGCGAACTGTTGAAACTAGGAAGTGTTGGCAGCCATTTTGTGACTGAGTTGAAATGCGTAGGGGGAAAAATAAGAGAATAATTGTATAAGAGGGTATAGTAGGAACACTGTGGTCTTAGTTTAAGCAGTCTGTACGGTGCAGAGGCAGGGAGTTTAAATGTTGCGTAGGCCGTGGAAATCACATCCGCAGAACAATGGTGCGCGGTATTGCGGCAAGGTTGTGTAGGCTCTGGAAATCCCGTCGGCAAAACAATGCGCCGTATTGCGGCAAGCAGTGTGTAGGGTGCACACACAGGTAGTGTGAATGTTGCGTAGGCTGTGGAAATGCATAGGCTGTGGAAATCAATGCCGCAAAAGAACGATGCACGGTATTGCGGCAATGTTCAGTAGGCTGTGGAAATCATATTGGGAAAATAACAATGGGCCCTCTTGCAGCCTTCCTTTACCTTCCTTTAATATAATGCGCAGTAATGTTTAGTTATAATGCGGTGTTCTCTTTTATCACGGACAGTGAACAAAATTAAAGTTTAATTGGCTGAGGTGTACCAACAACGAGCTCAATGTTCATTGGCTGAGAACCATTAAAAGTAAAAGTGTTCCCAGCCATTCCCTCCCCCTGCGCGGAGTAGCAAGGACATCTGATTGGCTCACATGTTCCAAGCAGGACCTTCCAGAGGTTAATGTTCATTGGCTGCGAACCATTGAAAGTAGAAGTGTTGCCAGCCATTTCCTCCCCGTCTGCGGAGTACCAGGGACATCTAATTGGTTGACGTGTTCCAAGCAGGAGCTTCCCAACCTTAATGTTCATTGGCTGTAAACCATTTAAAGTAGAAGTGTTGCCAGCCATTCCCTCCCCCTCCGCAGAGCATCAGAGACATCTGATTGTGTAATGTGTTCCAAGCAGGACCTTCCCAAGCTTAATGTTCATTGGCTGGGAAGCATTAAAAGTAGAAGTGTTGGCAGCAATTCCCTCCCCCTCTGCGGAACACCATGGACATTTTACTGGCCAGAGTGTTCCGAGTACAAGTTTGCTCATTATTGGTTGGGAAGGTTTCACTGTTGTGAAGCGTTTTGTGACGCACTTCAATGGAGTACGGGAAAACAAAGTAGTAGCGGGGAGGGTAGGAACACTATTAACTCTGTAAAGTGGTCAGAAGGTGGTGAACAGGGATTGTGAAGGTAAAAATTGTTTTTTATATATTTTTAAGGGCCATTTATATAATTGGCGTGGGGTGTACAAATCACGGCGGGAAAATAACAGTGCGCTGCGGTCTTCTTTTTATTAAGTTTGCGGGTGGGATAGTTCACAGTAGCACTATTTACTTAGAATGTGGTGTTTACTTTTCTGACGGGGATGTGTGGTTGCGCAGGAAAAATTTCAGTCTAGGTTTGAAACTGTTTTTATTAAGCAATTACAAAGAAACTTTCTTCGAAAACTGAAGCTGTATATATCAAAGAGGTGACAAATAAAAACGCAATTCATAAAATATCCCTTAAGCGTGGCCACACTCTCCCTTTTTTTCTGCTATACTTTGTAAAAGTGTTGCCCCATATTCTTGATAATATAAGAGGGCATGAGTTACTTTTAGATAAAGTAGAAAAGAAGTGCTACAAGAAACACTCCTGCAGTAGATCATCTCAGGTCACAAGAACAATAACAAGTAAAAAACTGTTAAACACAAATGACTTTATATTAATTAGAAATGTACGCTTCATCATTTTTTACAATTTCTATTCTGTAGAACTTTGGAAAGTTCAGTCGTACTGCTTAGAGGTCGCTCACTGCTCCGCTAACAGATCACGGACTCCTTTAAGAACATATAGGATAGTAGTAATATATACACTACTATTCCTATCAATCCTATAGGGAGAACGAGAATAGGAACCACAACAGAGAAAAAGATAAATACCAAAAATCATTCAAAAATGTAGGGTTTATCAAAGGCATTCAGTAAGAAAGTGTCTATGCAAACAATCTTTTTTTAAACTGCAGTTTCGAAAAATATTGTCACTCTAAAAATATCTGATCAAGTAAGTTATAAAGGTCAGTAAGCTGTATTTCAGATGGTTTACTCCTGGCGTCGACAAATCTCCAATTCCTGTTGTGTGAAAATATGACACTCTACTACAATATAGAGAGTGACACTGATGCCACACAAAAAGGAAAAGGAAAATAAAGTCATGAACACAAAACAAGATCAATAACGAAATACTTTCCAGCGGTGAATATGTTCAGAGCTTGTTTTATCCGGGACTTCGAAATCTTTCATCTTTGCGCCGACGGGTCATAAACTCCTCTGAGATCATAATGACTGTGAATATTTTAATATACATATTCACAGTATATGATCCCAAGGGGGAAACAGAGTAAGAACCAGAAGCTGCTGACGTTACATATAGATCTTTAGTCTTCGCGCCGACGGGTCATAAACTCCTCTGAGATCACAATGACTGTTAATATTTTAATATACATATTCATAGCATATGATCCCAAGGGGAAACAAAGTAAGAACCAGAAGCTGCTGACGTTACATATAAATCTTTAGTCTTCGCGCCAACGGGTCATACATTTCTCTGAGATCATAATGGGTGGTTATTATAATATACATAATCACACTATATAATCCCAAGGGGGAAACAGAGTAACAACCAGAAGCTGCTCACGTTACATATAAATCTTTAGTCTTCGCGCCGACGGGTCACCAACACCTCTGAGGTCAAGTACAGTGTCAATATTATAATATACAACGTCACACTATATGATGTCAAAGGAGCCAGGAAAGGAACAATGTTTGCTGTGTTCTGTCTGTTTCTGAAAACAAGCTGCTGACGTTACATATAAATGGCAAAAACAACCAATAACACTTTTTTCTAAATACAAATGTATAAATATTAACAAATAGCTACGTATTATTAATATCTACTATGCCATAATCAAACAACTTACAACTCTGGAATATGTTTTGTTGCCGCAAAACAAGAATCCGACGCTAGAAAAGGGAACGTGCATCGCAGAATGGACACGCGTAAATAAGTCGCATAAACGAAACTAATCAAAGAACGGGTGTGGTTTATATACTTTTTGGTTATTGAGTAGTCTATAGAAGGAAGATGCGGCTCCGCCCATTTACATGTCACGTTTTACAGTTGACACGTGCTCATGTTTTCTCTGTTTAACTTGTGCACGTGTTAGGAAAAAGTTACAAAATGTGAAGCGGTAAAGGTTTTGATTTCGATCCTAACACGTATAAGGTCCTTAATAAGGTAGATACGTTGGAGAGCTTAAAAACTGTTACCCGGTAAACCGTGTCTTTTCCATTCTCATGACTACAAACATCTATTAATTGCCGTAAGTCTAAATAGAAGACATTAAAAAAATATCGTTCAGAATAGAAAAAAAATACGTGCTAATATTTCTCATCACTATGGTTTTAAAGTAAAAAAATGCCAGCATTTGTAAAGCGTACAGCTACCTCCAGAGAGGTGTCCCGGCGCTCGGGGCATCGGGAAGATCAAGCAAGGGATTGCCCACAGTGACATAGTGGTGGGCTAACGTGCCGCCAGAGCCGGGAATCGAACTGTGAACGCTGTTGTTCTAAGTCAGGTATCATAGCTGCTGCGTCACACTTTTTCCACACTTATATGTTAATTAGTGCTAATTAAGTTTTAAACATTGTTAAATTATAACTTATAACAGACTACTGTTACAGTTAGTTTTTCACTACAAAAAGTATGCACGTGTTTTTTAAATTTACTTAAAAACAATATAAGTTTTAGGGACATTGTAGTTACAAATTAGCATTTAAAAAACCATTGAAATTCACTGAAAAAACCATAGGTTTCAGGCACGTTATAGTTAGAAATTAGCATTTAAAAAACCTTACAAATTCACTGAAAAACCCATAGGTTTCAGGCACGTTATAGTTAGTTGGACATTTCACTCGTACAAAACCAGACAAATTCTGCCGTTATAGTTAGTTCAGCTAACTATAACTCGCGCCCCCGCAATGCACTGCTGATGACGTCACATATTACATCATTCATGACATGGTCAGTGACATCACTGATGACATCACTGATGACATCTCAAATGACATCACTGATGACATCATCCACGTGACTGTGTGTTTATTTAAAGTTTAAATATGTATTATATATATATGCCAAGGTGTATTGAAGAATGAGTGGGTGTATAAGTGTCTGGATGGAGGATTTAGTAGGTGCGTGACTGACTGTTTAAGTGAGTGATTACATGTGTCTTACTGAATGCATGGGAGAGTTGGAGTATATAAATGACTATACGTGAGAGTCAGTGATTGTGATAGTGGCTGTATGGATGAGTGTGTACATGTATCAGTGATTGTATAAGAGAGTAAGTATGCGTTTGTTTCTGTTTGAATAAGTGATGTGGTGTGTGTATAACTGTATAGGTGAGTAAATGGAAGTGTGATTGATTCTTTGCATGACTGACTAGGTGTGTGAGTAACTATATGGATGAGTGACGGTGTGTGAGTGTTTGTATAGATATGTCACTGCATTGATAGTGCCGTATTGATGGTAGACTGCATGTATGAGTGACTGTATGGGTGAATAAGTGGATGTGTGTGTAGACCTAGGAATCAGTGAGTGCGTATGTAGTAACTAGTATTGGTGTGTCTATGGTTTCGCAAATGGTAGTCTGTATTTTAGAGTGGGTGTATCAAAGGTTATATTAGGGTGTGAGGAGGTGCATCAGATTATCACGTGGATGATGTCATCCGTGATGTCATCAGTGATGTCATTTGAGATGTCATCAGTGATGTCATCAGTGATGTCACTGACCATGTCATGAATGATGTAATATGTGACGTCATCAGCAGTGCATTGCGGGGCGCGAGTTATAGTTAGCTGAACTAACTATAACGGCGGAATTTGTCTGGTTTTGTACGAGTGAAATGTCCAACTAACTATAACGTGCCTGAAACCTATGGTTTTTTCAGTGAATATATATATATATATATATATATTATCTACTGGCGGTCGACAGTCGATAGTTATAGTTAGGACCACGTTTCCATAGGAAAAGCGTTTTTTGATTTGCTTATAACTTTGGCGTCGTTTGACGAATGTTTACGAAATTTTCCAAAAACTTCTCTTTTCAGATCAGCTCCTATGTTGAAAGTTTGGGGGTAAATCGTTAAGGGGGGCTGAGAAAAAGGGGGCTCCCAAAATGTGTTTACTCCATGCAATTTCCATAGGAAACTTTAGACAAGGCTACAGGTCAAACTGCTGAACGGAATTTCGTCAAATTTGGCAGGGAGAAAGGTCTTGGTCCAGAAAGCATGCTTTTGTTTAAATGGGGTAAGTCCGTTCAGTAGTTTTAGAGAAAGTTCAAAATTTACAGATATCGATATTTGAGAATTCTGACATCTGATTGGCTGAGGCATTACGAGCACGAGCGTGCGGCTCATTGGCTGCGAACTGTTGAAACTAGGAAGTGTTGGCAGCCATTTTGTGACTGAGTTGAAAGGCGTAGGGGGAAAAATAAGAGAATAATTGTATAAGAGGGTATAGTAGGAACACTGTGGTCTTAGTTTAAGCAGTCTGTACGGTGCAGAGGCAGGGAGTTTAAATGTTGCGTATGCCGTGGAAATCACGTCCGCAGAACAATGGTGCGCGGTATTGCGGCAAGGTTGCGTAGGCTCTGGAAATCCCGTCGGCAAAACAATGCGTCGTATTGCGGCAAGCAGTGTGTAGGGTGCACACACAGGTAGTGTGAATGTTGCGTAGGCTGTGGAAATGCGTAGGCTGTGGAAATCACGTCCGCAAAAGAACGATGCGCGGTATTGCGGCAATGTTCAGTAGGCTGTGGAAATCATATTGGGAAAATAACAATGCGCCCTCTTGCAGCCTTCCTTTACCTTCCTTTAATATAATGCGCAGTAATGTTTAGTTATAATGCGGTGTTCTCTTTTATCACGGACAGTGAACAAAATTAAAGTTTAATTGGCTGAGGTGTACCAACAACGAGCTCAATGTTCATTGGCTGCGAACCATTAAAAGTAAAAGTGTTGCCAGCCATTCCCTCCCCCTGCGCGGAGTAGCAAGGACATCTGATTGGCTCACATGTTCCAAGCAGGACCTTCCAGAGGTTAATGTTCATTGGCTGCGAACCATTGAAAGTAGAAGTGTTGCCAGCCATTTCCTCCCCATCCGCGGAGTATCAGGGACATCTAATTGGTTGACGTGTTCCAAGCAGGAGCTTCCCAAGCTTAATGTTCATTGGCTGTAAACCATTTAAAGTAGAAGTGTTGCCAGCCATTCTCTCCCCTCCGCGGAGCATCAGGGACATCTGATTGGGTAATGTGTTCCAAGCAGGACCTTCCCAAGCTTATTGTTCATTGGCTGGGAAGCATTAAAAGTAGAAGTGTTGGCAGCAATTCCCTCCCCTCTGCGGAACACCATGGACATTTTACTGGCCAAAGTGTTCCGAGTACAAGTTTGCTCATTATTGGTTGGGAAGGTTTCACTGTTGTGAAGCGTTTTGTGACGCACTTCAATGGAGTACGGGAAAACAAAGTAGCAGCGGGGAGGGTAGGAACACTATTAACTCTGTAAGGTGGTCAGAAGGTGGTGAACAGGGATTGTGAAGGTATAAATTGTTTTTTATATATTTTTAAGGGCCATTTATATAATTGGCATGGGTTGTACAAATCACGGCGGGAAAATAACAGTGTGTTGCGGTCTTCTTTTTATTAAGTTTGCGGGTGGGATACTTCACAGTAGCACTATTTACTTAGAATGTGGTGTTTACTTTTCTGACGGGGATGTGTGGTTGCGCAGGAAAAATTTCAGTCTAGGTTTGAAACAGTTTTTATTAAGCAATTACAAAGAAACTTTCTTCGAAAACTGAAGCTGTATATATCAAAGAGGTGACAAATAAAAACGCAATTCATAAAATATCCCTTAAACGTGGCCACACTCTCCCTTTTTTTTCTGCTATACTTTGTAAAAGTGTTGCCCCATATTCTTGATAATATAAGAGGGCATGAGTTACTTTTAGATAAAGTAGAAAAGAAGTGCTACAAGAAACACTCCTGCAGTAGATCATCTCAGGTCACAAGAACAATAACAAGTAAAAAACTGTTAAACACAAATGACTTTATATTAATTAGAAATGTACGCTTCATCATTTTTTACAATTTCTATTCTGTAGAACTTTGGAAAGTTCAGTCGTACTGCTTAGAGGTCGCTCACTGCTCCGCTAACAGATCACGGACTCCTTTAAGAACATATAGGATGGTAGTAATATATACACTACTATTCCTATCAATCCTATAGGGAGAACGAGAATAGGAACCACAACAGAGAAAAAGCTAAATACCAAAAAATCATTCAAAAATGTAGGGTTTATCAAAGGCATTCAGTAAGAAAGTGTCTATGCAAACAATCTTTTTTTAAACTGCAGTTTCGAAAAATATTGTCACTCTAAAAATATCTGATCAAGTAAGTTATAAAGGTCAGTAAGCTGTATTTCAGATGGTTTACTCCTGGCGTCGACAAATCTCCAATTCCTGTTGTGTGAAAATATGACACTCTACTACAATATAGAGAGTGACACTGATGCCACACAAAAAGGAAAAGGAAAATAAAGTCATGAACACAAAACAAGATCAATAACGAAATACTTTCCAGCGGTGAATATGTTCAGAGCTTGTTTTATCCGGGACTTCGAAATCTTTCATCTTTGCGCCGACGGGTCATAAACTCCTCTGAGATCATAATGACTGTGAATATTTTAATATACATATTCACAGTATATGATCCCAAGGGGAAACAGAGTAAGAACCAGAAGCTTCTGACATTACATATAAATCTTTAGTCTTCGCGCCGACGGGTCATAAACTTCTCTGAGATCACAATGACTGTTAATATTTTAATATACATATTCATAGCATATGATCCCAAGGGGGAAACAAAGTAAGAACCAGAAGCTGCTGACGTTACATATAAATCTTTAGTCTTCGCGCCAACGGGTCATAAATTTCTCTGAGATCATAATGGGTGGTTATTATAATATACATAATCACACTATATAATCCCAAGGGGAAACAGAGTAACAACCAGAAGCTGCTCACGTTACATATAAATCTTTAGTCTTCGCGCCGACGGGTCACCAACACCTCTGAGGTCAAGTACAGTGTCAATATTATAATATACAAAGTCACACTATATGATGACAAAGGAGCCAGGAAAGGAACAATGTTTGCTGTGTTCTGTCTGTTTCTGAAAACAAGCTGCTGACGTTACATATAAATGGCAAAAACAACCAATAACACTTTTTCCTAAATACAGATGTATAAATATTAACAAATAGCTACGTATTATTAATATCTACTATGCCATAATCAAACAACTTACAACTCTGGAATATGTTTTGTTGCCGCAAAACAAGAATCCGACGCTAGAAAAGGGAACGTGCATCGCAGAATGGACACGCGTAAATAAGTCGCATAATCGAAACTAATCAAAGAATGGGTGTGGTTTATATACTTTTTGGTTATTGAGTAGTCTATAGAAGGAAGATGCGGCTCCGCCCATTTACATGTCACGTTTTACAGTTGACACGTGCTCATGTTTTCTCTGTTTAACTTGTGCACGTGTTAGGAAAAGTTACAAAATGTGAAGCGGTAAAGGTTTTGATTTTGATCCTAACACGTATAAGGTCCTTAATAAGGTAGATACGTTGGAGAGCTTAAAAACTGTTACCCGGTAAACCGTGTCTTTTCCATTCTCATGACTACAAACATCTATTAATTGCCGTAAGTCTAAATAGAAGACATAAAAAAATATCGTTCAGAATAGAAAAAAAATACGTGCTAATATTTCTCATCACTATGGTTTTAAAGTAAAAAAATGCCAGCATTTGTAAAGCGTACAGCTACCTCCAGAGAGGTGTCCCGGCGCTCGGGGCGTCGGGAAGATTAAGCAAGGGATTGCCCACAGTGACATAGTGGTGGGCTAACGTCCCACCGGAGCCGGGAATCGAAGTGTGAACGCTGTTGTTCTAAGTCAGGTATCATAGCTGCTGCGTCACACTTTTTCCACACTTATATGTTAATTAGTGCTAATTAAGTTTTAAACATTGTTAAATTATAACTTATAACAGACTACTGTTACAGTTAGTTTTTCACTACAAAAAGTATGCACGTGTTTTTTAAATTTACATAAAAACAATATAAGTTTCAGGGACATTGTAGTTACAAATTAGCATTTAAAAAACCATTGAAATTCACTGAAAAAACCATAGGTTTCAGGCACGTTATAGTTAGAAATTAGCATTTAAAAACCTTACAAATTCACTGAAAAACCCATAGGTTTCAGGCACGTTATAGTTAGTTGGACATTTCACTCGTACAAAACCAGACAAATTCCGCCGTTATAGTTAGTTCAGCTAACTATAACTTGCGCCCGCAATGCACTGCTGATGACGTCACATATTACATCATTCATGACATGGTCAGTGACATCACTGATGACATCACTGATGACATCTCAAATGACATCACTGATGACATCATCCACGTGACTGTGTGTTTATTTAAAGTTTAAATATGTATTATATATATGCCAAGGTGTATTGAAGAATGAGTGGGTGTATAAGTGTCTGGATGGAGGATTTAGTAGGTGCGTGACTGACTGTTTAAGTGAGTGATTACATGTGTCTTACTGAATGCATGGGAGAGTTGGAGTATATAAATGACTATACGTGAGAGACAGTGATTGTGAGAGTGGCTGTATGGATGAGTGTGTACATGTATCAGTGATTGTATAAGAGAGTAAGTATGCGTTTGTTTCTGTTTGAATAAGTGATGTGGTGTGTGTATAACTGTATAGGTGAGTAAATGGAAGTGTGATTGATTCTTTGCATGACTGACTAGGTGTGTGAGTAACTATATGGATGAGTGACGGTGTGTGATTGTTTGTATAGATATGTGACTGCATATGATAGTGCCGTATTGATGGTAGACTGCATGTATGAGTGACTGTATGGGTGAATGAGTGGATGTGTGTGTAGACCTAGGAATCAGTGAGTGCGTATGTAGTAACTGGTATTGGTGTGTCTATGGTTTCGCAAATGGTAGTCTGTATTTTAGAGTGGGTGTATCAAAGGTTATATTAGGGTGTGAGGAGGTGCATCAGATTATCACGTGGATGATGTCATCCGTGATGTCATCTGTGATGTCATTTGAGATGTCATCAGTGATGTCATCAGTGATGTCACTGACCATGTCATGAATGATGTAATATGTGACGTCATCAGCAGTGCATTGCGGGGCGCGAGTTATAGTTAGCTGAACTAACTATAACGGCGGAATTTGTCTGGTTTTGTACAAGTGAAATGTCCAACTAACTATAACGTGCCTGAAACCTATGGTTTTTTCAGTAAATATATATATATATATATATATATATATTATCTACTGGCGGTCGCCAGTAGATAGTTATAGTTAGGACCACGTTTCCATAGGAAAAGCGTTTTTGATTTGCTTATAACTTTGGCGTCGTTTGACGAATGTTTACGAAATTTTCCAAAAACCTCTCTTTTCAGATCAGCTCCTATGTTGAAAGTTTGGGGGTGAATTGTTAAGGGGGCTGAGAAAAAGGGGGTCCCAAAACATGTTTACTCCATGCAATTTCCATAGGAAACTTTAGACAAGGCTACAGGTCAAACTGCTGAACGGAATTACGTCAAATTTGGCAGGGAGAAAGGTCTTGGTCCAGAAAGCATGCTTTTGTTTAAATGGGGTAAGTCCGTTCAGTAGTTTTAGAGAAAGTTCAAAATTTACAGATATCGATATTTGAGAATTCTGACATCTGATTGGCTGAGGCGTTACGAGCACGAGCGTGCGGCTCATTGGCTGCGAACTGTTGAAACTAGGAAGTGTTGGCAGCCATTTTGTGACTGAGTTGAAAGGCATAGGGGGAAAAATAAGAGAATAATTGTATAAGAGGGTATAGTAGGAACACTGTGGTCTTAGTTTAAGCAGTCTGTACGGTGCAGAGGCAGGGAGTTTAAATGTTGCGTAGGCCGTGGAAATGACGTCCGCAGAACAATGGTGCGCGGTATTGCGGCAAGGTTGCGTAGGCTCTGGAAATCCCATCGGCAAAACAATGCGCCGTATTGCGGCAAGCAGTGTGTAGGGTGCACACACAGGTAGTGTGAATGTTGCGTAGGCTGTGGAAATGCGTAGGCTGTGGAAATCACGTCCGCAAAAGAACGATGCGCGGTATTGCGGCAATGTTCAGTTGGCTGTGGAAATCATATTGGGAAAATAACAATGCGCCCTCTTGCAGCCTTCCTTTACCTTCCTTTAATATAATGTGCAGTAATATTTAGTTATAATGCGGTGTTCTCTTTTATCACGGACAGTGAACAAAATTAAAGTTTAATTGGCTGAGGTGTACCAACAACGAGCTCAATGTTCATTGGCTGCGAACCATTAAAAGTAAAAGTGTTGCCAGCCATTCCCTCCCCCTGCGCGGAGTAGCAAGGACATCTGATTGGCTCACATGTTCCAAGCAGGACCTTCCAGAGGTTAATGTTCATTGGCTGCGAACCATTGAAAGTAGAAGTGTTGCCAGCCATTTCCTCCCCGTCCGCGGAGTACCAGGGACATCTAATTGGTTGACGTGTTCCAAGCAGGAGCTTCCCAAGCTTAATGTTCATTGGCTGTAAACCATTTAAAGTAGAAGTGTTGCAAGCCATTCCCTCCCCTCCGCGGAGCATCAGGGACATCTGATTGGGTAATGTGTTCCAAGCAGGACCTTCCCAAGCTTAATGTTCATTGGCTGGGAAGCATTAAAAGTAGAAGTGTTGACAGCAATTCCCTCCCCCTCTGCGGAACACCATGGACATTTTACTGGCCAGAGTGTTCCGAGTACAAGTTTGCTCATTATTGGTTGGGAAGGTTTCAATGTTGTGAAGCGTTTTGTGACGCACTTCAATGGAGTACGGGAAAACAAAGTAGTAGCGGGGAGGGTAGGAACACTATTAACTCTGCAAAGTGGTCAGAAGGTGGTGAACAGAGATTGTGAAGGTATAAATTGTTTTTTATATATTTTAAGGGCCATTTATATAATTGGCGTGGGGTGTGCAAATCACGGCGGGAAAATGTTATGTTATGTTAAGATAACTTGTAGAGCGCGCAGCTGCCCCAGCAACGGGGCGTCCCGGCGCTGAGCAAAATAGAGACTAAACAGCGAGTATCCCTCCTAAGAGAAAACAAGAAGAGCCAGGGAAGACATATGGATCAAAAGAAGGGGGACCTAATGAGGGAACAGATGGGTCTTTAGCGCTTTTCGGAAGGTCAGGTAGTTGTCCATGCTCCGGATGTGGGACGGAAGATCACTCCAGAGCTTGGCAGCCAGAACGCGGAACGAGCGACCACCAGCACGGGCCCTCTTCACACGTGGTATAGAGACCAAATGTTTGCCTGCAGAGCGCAGATGACGCGAGGGAGTGTAGGTCGAGAGCAGGCCAGATATTATACCAGAGGTAGAGGATTTCAGGATCTTAAAAGCAAAGCAGAGAGATTTAAACTCCAACCGCCTCTCCATTGGCAGCCAGTGTAGCCGCCGAATGGTGCTAGAGGTGGGACAGCGACTGGGCAAGGCAAGAAGAGTTCTGGCGGCGACATTCTGGACCCTCTGAAGTCTTGAGATCTCGGTCTTATTGACCCCAAGATAGAGCACACTGGCGTAGTCCAATCTAGATAGAACAGATGCTTGCACAATGGTCTGCCGGATGGAAGGGTCAAAGAAACCCAACATGGGTCTAAGACTGCGCAGAATGCCAAGACATGTCGCCACCACCCTCTTAATTTGAGCTTGGAAGCTCAGCGCCGAATCAACCCATACACCCAGATTTTTCACCACCTTTTTTGGAGTGGGGGGTCCCAGGGAGGAGGGCCACCAATGCCCGCTCCACAGCTCATGATCCTTTCCGACCAGCAGGACCTCAGTCTTGCTGGCGTTGAGCTGTAGGCAATTGGCAGTCAGCCACTCTGCTACATCCGCCAAGCCACCTTGAAACTTGGCCGCATCATTTTGGCAGTCATTGGAGAGGGCGACAACAAGTTGGGTGTCATCAGCATATGACACGATCGTCAACCCTCTCCTTTTGGCTAGTATGGCCAGCGGCTGGACATACAAGTTAAAAAGTGTAGGGCTTAGCGCAGAACCCTGAGGGACCCCCTGTTTGATGGAATACACCCTAGATGAAAAAGGGGGAGCCGACACTTGAAAAGACCTGTCTGAGAGAAAGGAGGTAAGCCAGGTCAGGGCAGCGCCCGCAATGCCGGCCTCCTTCAGTCTTTGGATCAGGATCTGGTGCGAGACCATATCAAAAGCGGCACTGAGGTCCAATAGGATCAGTGCCGAGGTCTGTCCCTCATCCAGAGCTGCTCTCAGATGTTCGGATACAGCTAGGAGGGCTGATTCAGTGCTAAGGCTGCGGCGGAAGCCACACTGAAAGGAGTCCAGAATGTGATTTTCCTCCAGATAGTTATACAGAATAGAATTGACATGTGCTTCGGTGATTTTAGAGATCCAAGGCAGCAAGGAGATAGGGCGGAAGTTCTCCAATTTAGTCGGGTCTAACGTGGGCTTCTTTAGAAGCAGCATAACAACGGCCTGCTTCCATGACCTAGGGACAATGGCCCTGGCCAGAGACAGGTTGATGACCTGGCCCAGCGGTGTGAGTAAAACGGATAGTAATCTCCTCAGATGTTCCGGCTTCATAGGGTCAGTCCGGGAACCAGATTTGACCTTCCTGCAG
The DNA here is from genome assembly GCA_963921515.1 of Calotriton arnoldi. NCBI lineage: Eukaryota > Metazoa > Chordata > Amphibia > Caudata > Salamandridae > Calotriton > Calotriton arnoldi. Next base: position 818,939 of record CAWUFW010005356.1, on the reverse strand, counting down.
AGTATAGTAAGTGCTTCTTCAGTAATGGGTGAAAAAGTGGCTAATATATGAACGGAGGGGGATGGACCCTCGGAATCACTACCCAGAACCGTCGAAGGGAAGGTTTTGTAGATGTTTTCCACCTTGTTTATAAAAAAGGTGGCTAGGTCCTCACAATGCTCGTTAGACTTGACTGTGGGTGCCTTAGGTGCCCCAGCGTTTTTTAGGTTAGTAATAATGGAGAAGATCTTCTTGGTGGGATTCTGACTATTTCTAATCTCCTCCGAGAAATAGGAAGCCCGTGCTTTCTGAACAGCCCTATGGTATTTTTTTATGGCGGATTGGTAATGGCCTTTCAAAGTGATATCAAAATCTCGCCTCCACTCCCGTTCCAGCCGTTTACACGCTTTGCGCATGGTGGAGAGGTTGCCATTGTACCAGGGATTGGACTTGGTACTTCGTCCCTTCGTCCCTTCGACCATTTAGCCGGGACCATAGCATCCAACGGAAGCCTAAGCCAGTCGGTGAAAACATCGCTGGCCAAGTCAGGCTCATCTGGCCAGCAGGGCATACTTGATGAAAGAGAGGTGCAGAGCTGGTCAAAGTTTAATTTGTGCCAGGGACGGCGGAAAGTGCAGTTCTGATGGGGCCTGCAAGATGACACCACCCCAAGGAGCTTCATAGAGATCAAATAGTGATCCGTCCAACATAACGGAGTGGGGGTTAAAACAGAAAGACCCGAAAGGTTAGTAAAAACTGGGTCGAGTAAGTGGCCCGCAGAGTGAGTAGGACCGTGGACCAATTAAAGCAGCTGGCAGGCCGCTAGGTCCGTGGAAAAATTAACCGCTTCAGAAAAATAACAGTGTGTTGCGGTCTTCTTTTTATTAAGTTTGCGGGTGGGATACTTCACAGTAGCACTATTTACTTAGAATGTGGTGTTTACTTTTCTGACGGGGATGTGTGGTTGCGCAGGAAAAATTTCAGTCTAGGTTTGAAACAATTTTTATTAAGCAATTACAAAGAAACTTTCTTCGAAAACTGAAGCTGTATAAATCAAAGAGGTGACAAATAAAAACGCAATTCATAAAATATCCCTTAAGCGTGGCCACACTCTCCCTTTTTTTTCTGCTATACTTTGTAAAAGTGTTGCCCCATATTCTTGATAATATAAGAGGGCATGAGTTACTTTTAGATAAAGTAGAAAAGAAGTGCTACAAGAAACACTCCCGCACTAGATCATCTCAGGCCACAAGAACAATAACAAGTAAAAAACTGTTAAACACAAATTACTTTATATTAATTAGAAATGTACGCTTCATCATTTTTTACAATTTCTATTCTGTAGAACTTTGGAAAGTTCAGTCGTACTGCTTAGAGGTCGCTCACTGCTCCGCTAACAGATCACGGACTCCTTTAAGAACATATAGGATAGTAGTAATATATACACTACTATTCCTATCAATCCTATAGGGAGAACGAGAATAGGAACCACAACAGAGAAAAAGATAAATACCAAAAAATCATTCAAAAATGTAGGGTTTATCAAAGGCATTCAGTAAGAAAGTGTCTATGCAAACAATCTTTTTTTAAACTGCAGTTTCGAAAAATATTGTCACTCTAAAAATATCTGATCAAGTAAGTTATAAAGGTCAGTAAGCTGTATTTCAGATGGTTTACTCCTGGCGTCGACAAATCTCCAATTCCTGTTGTGTGAAAATATGACACTCTACTACAATATAGAGAGTAACACTGATGCCACACAAAAAGGAAAAGGAAAATAAAGTCATGAACACAAAACAAGATCAATAACGAAATACTTTCCAGCGGTGAATATGTTCAGAGCTTGTTTTATCCGGGACTTCGAAATCTTTCATCTTTGCGCCGACGGGTCATAAACTCCTCTGAGATCATAATGACTGTGAATATTTTAATATACATATTCACAGTATATGATCCCAAGGGGGAAACAGAGTAAGAACCAGAAGCTGCTGATATTACATATAAATCTTTAGTCTTCGCGCCGACGGGTCATAAACTCCTCTGAGATCACAATGACTGTTAATATTTTAATATACATATTCATAGCATATGATCCCAAGGGGGAAACAAAGTAAGAACCAGAAGCTGCTGACGTTACATATAAATCTTTAGTCTTCGCGCCAACGGGTCATAAATTTCTCTGAGATCATAATGGGTGGTTATTATAATATACATAATCACACTATATAATCCCAAGGGGGAAACAGAGTAACAACCAGAAGCTGCTCACGTTACATATAAATCTTTAGTCTTCGCGCCGACGGGTCACCAACACCTCTGAGGTCAAGTACAGTGTCAATATTATAATATACAAAGTCACACTATATGATGTCAAAGGAGCCAGGAAAGGAACAATGTTTGCTGTGTTCTGTCTGTTTCTGAAAACAAGCTGCTGACGTTACATATAAATGGCAAAAACAACCAATAACACTTTTTTCTAAATACAAATGTATAAATATTAACAAATAGCTACGTATTATTAATATCTACTATGCCATAATCAAACAACTTACAACTCTGGAATATGTTTTGTTGCCGCAAAACAAGAATCCGACGCTAGAAAAGGGAATGTGCATCGCAGAATGGACACGCGTAAATAAGTCGCATAAACGAAACTAATCAAAGAACGGGTGTGGTTTATATACTTTTTGGTTATTGAGTAGTCTATAGAAGGAAGATGCGGCTCCGCCCATTTACATGTCACGTTTTACAGTTGACACGTGCTCATGTTTTCTCTGTTTAACTTGTGCACGTGTTAGGAAAAGTTACAAAATGTGAAGCGGTAAAGGTTTTGATTTCGATCCTAACACGTATAAGGTCCTTAATAAGGTACATACGTTGGAGAGCTTAAAAACTGTTACCCGGTAAACCGTGTCTTTTCCATTCTCATGACTACAAACATCTATTAATTGCCGTAAGTCTAAATAGAAGACATAAAAAAAAATATCGTTCAGAATAGAAAAAAAATACGTGCTAATATTTCTCATCACTATGGTTTTAAAGTAAAAAAAATGCCATCATTTGTAAAGCGTACAGCTACCTCCAGAGAGGTGTCCCGGTGCTCGGGGCGTCGGGAAGATTAAGCAAGGGATTGTCCACAGTGACATAGTGGTGGGCTAACGTGCCGCCGGAGCCGGGAATCGAACTGTGAACGCTGTTGTTCTAAGTCAGGCATCATAGCTGCTGCGTCACACTTTTTCCACACTTATATGTTAATTAGTGCTAATTAAGTTTTAAATATTGTTAAATTATAACTTATAACAGACTACTGTTACAGTTAGTTTTTCACTACAAAAAGTATGCACGTGTTTTTAAAATTTACTTAAAAACAATATAAGTTTCAGGGACATTGTAGTTACAAATTAGCATTTAAAAAACCAATGAAATTCACTGAAAAAACCATAGGTTTCAGGCACGTTATAGTTAGAAATTAGCATTTAAAAAACCTTACAAATTCACTGAAAAACCCATAGGTTTCAGGCACGTTATAGTTAGTTGGACATTTCACTCGTACAAAACCAGACAAATTCTGCCGTTATAGTTAGTTCAGCTAACTATAACTCGCGTCCCCGCAATGCACTGCTGATGACGTCACATATTACATCATTCATGACATGGTCAGTGACATCACTGATGACATCACTGATGACATCTCAAATGACATCACTGATGACATCACTGATGACATCATCCAGTGACTGTGTGTTTCTGTAAAGTTTAAATATGTATTATATATATGCCAAGGTGTATTGAAGAATGAGTGGGTGTATAAGTGTCTGGATAGAGGATTTAGTAGGTGCGTGACTGACTGTTTAAGTGAGTGATTACATGTGTGTTACTGAATGCATGGGAGAGTTGGAGTATATAAATGACTATACGTGAGAGTCAGTGATTGTGAGAGTGGCTGTATGGATGAGTGTGTACATGTATCAGTGATTGTATAAGAGAGTAAGTATGCGTTTGTTTCTGTTTGAATAAGTGATGTGGTGTGTGTATAACTGTATAGGTGAGTAAATGGAAGTGTGATTGATTCTTTGCATGACTGACTAGGTGTGTGAGTAACTATATGGATGAGTGACGGTGTGTGAGTGTTTGTATAGATATGTGACTGCATATGATAGTGCTGTATTGATGGTAGACTGCATGTATGAGTGACTGTATGGGTGAATGAGTGGATGTGTGTGTAGACCTAGGAATCAGTGAGTGCGTATGTAGTAACTGGTATTGGTGTGTCTATGGTTTCGCAAATGGTAGTCTGTATTTTAGAGTGGGTGTATCAAAGGTTATATTAGGGTGTGAGGAGGTGCATCAGATTATCACGTGGATGATGTCCTCCGTGATGTCATCAGTGATGTCATTTGAGATGTCATCAGTGATGTCACTGACCATGTCATGAATGATGTAATATGTGACGTCATCAGCAATGCATTGCGGGGGCGCGAGTTATAGTTAGCTGAACTAACTATAACGGCGGAATTTGTCTGGTTTTGTACGAGTGAAATTTCCAACTAACTATAACGTGCCTGAAACCTATGGTTTTTTCAGTGAATTTGTAAGGTTTTTTAAATGCTAATTTCTAACTATAACGTGCCTGAAACCTATGGTTTTTTCTGTGAATATATATATATATATATTTTTTTTTTCTTATATATAACCACAGGATACTTAATAATAAATGTATCATAATAATGTTAACAGTGAGAAAGTTGAAATTACTTAATCTCCATGACCTCAAAAACTCTGATAAAGATGAAACTGACTTTTTTTTAATGTAATCTGATACTCGTGTAAAGCATTCTAGTGTCAATTTAGTACAATGTAAAACTACAAACATAATTTAAAAAAATTAAGAAGTCATAAGTATAAAGCAGCAGTCCGTTAAACATTCACACATGGTACTGCTGAGCGGTAGGAATATTGTGGGTGTCTGCAAATTCTGTAACTTGCCTGCACACAAATATGTGAAAAATGTGTAATTTACTCCTGCTTGCCATGTGGATGCTGTATGCCCCAATGGTCCCAAGAGAATCTATGGGCTTTAGGAGTGCACGTGTGATCTGATATCTTAATGGGCCTCCCCTTCCCCACTTTTACGTTTCCCTTGTTCACAGCACTTTTGCCGTCTCTGCAATATATATTGTTTACCATACAGGGATTGTAGCCTGTTCAACGCTTACTGTTGGACCGGATGCAAAAATAACATGGTGATGGATGGAATGCTTCAACTAATCTCAGTCACTGGAAATCATTTGGCCCCCATTCCAATCCATCGTTTTGTTTGCCCACCATGCTACAATGCCACCCCAGTTTGGACCCAGCCATATGCAAAGCAGTCTTGACCCTGTTCCTCGTGGAAGCAGTCCAGCCTGAACCTCCAGACCAGGTCTACCCTGGCTAGCTTGAATCCACTGGCAGAATGAGCCCGGAACCCACATCTGGGAATACCCGGCACACTTAGGGCGGCAAATGCAAAAACAACCATGTGATGGATGGAGTGCTTGAGTTAATATCAGCCACTGGCAATCGCTTGTGGCCACATCCCAATCCCTCGTTTTTTTCCCCACCATGTCACCCCAGTTTGGACCCAGCCATATGCAAATCAGTCTAGACCCTGCTCTCCATGGGAACAGTTCAGCCTGAAATGCCAGGCCAGGTCCTTCCGGGACTGTAAGCAAGCATTCTGGGACCGGTATCGGAATATCACCCTCATCAGCCAAGCTAACGTGAATTCAGTGACACAGTGTGTACTGGATCCATGTCTGCGCACACCCTTTCCACTTAATGCATCACTCTGCCACTCCACTTTACCCTACTCCTCTCTACAACACTCTACACTACTTCACTGTACAACATTCTGCTCCACTCTATGCCCTTCCTCTCCATGCCATCCCACTCCAAGACACTCCGGTGTAAGACTTTCTACCACAGGGCTCGCCATTCCACTCCACTGCACTTCCCCCCCACTCTACCCCTCCACTCCATTCTATCCAACTCCATTCCATTCCACTCCACTCCAATATACCCCAACCCAATCTACCCACCTCCACTTCAATATACCCCACTCCAATTCACTGAAATGTACTCCACTCCACTCCAATCTTCCATTCCAATGTATATACTGTAATCCACCCAATCTACTCTCCTCCAATGTACCCCACTCCACCTTAATATACACCCACTCTACTCTAGTCCAATCTACTCCACTGTAGTCCACTCCACTGTAGCCTATCTACCACGCTGCACTCCACCCCAAACTACACCACTCCACTTCACTCCAATCAATCCCACTAAAATTCTACCACGCTCCACTCCAATCTAACCCACTCCACCCTAATCTACCCCACTCCAGTCTAGCCCAGTCTACTCCACTATAATCTACTTCACTCCACTATACCCCACTCAACTCCCACCTACCCTATTCCACTCAAATCTACCCCACTTCAAATTACCCCACTCCAATCTATCCTCGTATACCCCACTCTACTGTACCCCAATCTACCCCACTTCTTTCCAATTTACCCTACTCTAATCCACCCGGTCTACCACACTCCAAACACTCCACTCCAATCTGCCCCATTCCATCCCATCCCACTTTAATCTACTCCAATCCACTGAATTCAACTCTTCCCCAATTTACCCCATTCCAGTCTACCCCTTTCACTCTACTCCAACCTACCCTGATCTAACGCACTCCTATCTACCGCAATCCACACAAATGTACTCCTTTGAGACCTGCAATGGCTGGGAGTTTTTTCACTTTCAGCTATTGGTACTCATATAGCTGAGCTGTTGTCTCTACTTATCAATGCTCCCACTGTATGACAGTTCATTACCACTGCATGTTTATATATTTATTTGTTGTGCAACCCACAATTTTGGGGATGTATTTCTTGCAGTTCCCATGTTGGGGTTTTGGTATTTGCCAAGCCTGGCTCTGTTTCTGGGTTTCGTATATGTAATAGCCTTCACACAGGAAGGGAGCCCTTTTTTGTCCTGGGTTGCGTGGCCTTGGCTGTTCTTGCTAGTCGAGTTGAGGTCTTGTTATTTGTTGTTTAGTAGGACTCTTTTTTCCCCACTGTCTCCTAGCCCTGTTTTGTTTTTGCAGCATTTGCCCTTTTCATTGCTCAACCTGGGCCGTTGGCATCATCACTTGACGCTTGTTGCTGGTTATGTTTTGAGTATGTATGCGTGTGTTTGTGTGTGTGTCATTCACACTCTTCAGCTTCACCTTGTGTTTCCACCAACAGCGCAAAATAAGAGCAGTAGGGCGTGAGAAGAGGTCATCCATCAGGGTTGCGTACAGACCCGCCATAGTGTCCCTAAAACCTTTCCAGGTCATAATATACTGCAATAGGGGAATAGGCACTATATTGCAGGGGGGAACCCAATGCATGCTGAAGACTGTGTGTGAGCTGGCGATACTGCCAGTGTTGCGATTGAGGTATCCTGTGATCGCGTTTGAGATCCGTAAAGGGGACCAATGCACCGTCCTGAACCAGGTCATTCACATGACGAATCCCCTTATTCCTCCACTGCGACCAGTCATCCTAAGCCCAATCTTAATATCACTGTTCTGCCATAGCAGCGCCTTAAGATGGAGCGTGCATGGCAAGCAAAGCAGATGATGGGCATGACGCTATGCATAGTGTGTGGCATGTATAATCGGGTTGCCCAGGTGGCTGGAAAAACCATAGCCCGTGGAAAGAGCTGTAAGTTCCCCTTTTGAATGATGCAGATAGCGCTCCAGAAAAACCCACGTAGGTGTCTCATTAGCCAGCTTCAGTATCTGCACTACATGTGACAATTGCAAAGCCAACCAGTAAGACTCTGCATGGGGCAGTTGCTTCCCCCCTGCTGTAGTTTTAGCTTGTAGTTTAGTGGCCTTGTGAGAAAGTCTGAGCCCCTCCCACACAGAAGTCTCTGTGTTCCGGTCGATCTCCCCAAGCATGCTACTGGATATTTTCAGGGGGAGCATCCCAAATATGTAATTAAATCTTTACATCACATTCATTTTATCAATTTGAACCCAGCCCTATAGAGATAGGTGCAACGCCAGCCAGGAGGTGAATTCCGCCCGTACCATGTCTATGATGGGGGCGATGAAATCACCAGTCGCGGCTCCTCCACTATGGCGGAGGAGCGTCGGCGCACTAGAAACATAAAATGAAAATAACTTAGAGTTATTATCATTTTATGCTTCGTGTCCCGTTGCTTTGTGGGTGGGTGGGGCTGCTCTGCTTTCGGAGAAGGGGAGGAGTGGTTTGCCCACTCCTAAGCGCACAATGACTTTTTGGTCGACCCTCTTGGGCCGCCCAAAGCAGTCATGCGCACGTTCCCGTTCTCCATGCAGGCTGCATTACAGCCTGCACGGAGAACATGCCCAGCCCTCCAGCCCCTGGCTGAGCGCCGTGTCATGGCACTCAGACCAATCACAATGCCGAATTGCAGCATTGTGATTGGCTTAGGGGAGGGAGCCTGGCTGTCTGTTTTTTGTTTTTGGAGTCGGAGGCAGGAGAGCAGGAGCAGGGACGCGGGATCCGGCCTCAAGATAAGTTATTTTTTTATCGCCCCGTGGTGCAAACCCCCCACAACATTCCCCACGCCCGCTTCGCGACTGCCTATCATGCACCACCCGACATAGATCACCACTCTGGTACCTGCCCAGATATTTTAGATGTTCAGTCCGCCATGTGAATGGCGCCCCCCGTCCCAAGATGCAACCATAGACGAGGAAGTCATATGCAGGGCCTCACACTTCGACCAGTTTATACGGTATCCTGAGAAGGCAGAAAAGAACGTAATCACCTGCATGAGAGCTGGTATTGATTCACTGGTGCTGGAGCGGACCGGTAAGAGATCATCCCCATAATAAAACTCTTTCCTTTCACCCACCGGTGTAACTATCCCATGTATACTAGGTGCACTGCATATTTTAGCCGCCAGGGATTCCAGTGCCAGAAAAATAACAGTGGGGAGAGTTCAAACCCCTGCATTGTACTGTGACGGACAGCAAAAAAGGGGGATGAAATGGCCCACAGGTCACTGAGGTCATAGGAGCAGTATAGAGTCACTGTACTTTAGCAAAGTACGTGTCCCCTAGGCCACTGATCTTCATCACCCGGAACAGCAGGTGAAAGCCTTCTCGTTGTCAAGATGGTCAAGCACCTTCTCCTCTTCATTGTGCTGCACCTGCTACAATAGATGGGAGAGAGCCCTCAGATGATTCGCCGAAGTGCAATCAGGCACAAACCCAAACTGTGAGGAGTGGATAAGTATTGAAATATAGACCTTAAGTCTGTTAGCCAAAACCTTCACCATAATCTTCATATCTGCCTTTATGAGGGATATCGGGTGATGGTTGGTGCATTGAAGCAGGTCTCTGCCAGGTTTGAGAAATCAAGGAAATAAGCACCCTATTGAATTCCGTGAGAGGAGCTGTGACGGTTAAGATATCCCTGAACAGTTTTCCCAAAAAAGGAACTAAGAGGCGTTTAGTGGTTTTGTAGAATTCAATCGGTAAACCATTGTCTCCCAGGGCTTTCATAGTCGCCATTTCATCAATGGCCTGTGCAATTTCTTTGTTGCTAATGTCAGCACCTAGTGACTGTAACTGATCTTGTGAAAGGGCCGGTAGGGTAAGGCCCGCTAGAAACGCCTGTTCCGCACCAGCATGTTTAAGCCTAGTTAAGGAGTAGAGGGTCCTGTAAAAAGTGGCATATTCCTGCAATATGTCATGCAGGCCAGTGAGGAGCACATCACATGCCGATCTGATGGTCTCTATTTTTGCGTGTGACTGCGCCTGACACAACTGCACAGCCAATAACTATCTATCCTCTTCCCCCTCTCGTAATGACGCTGCCGCAAGTGAAAAAGCATTGACTCTGCTTGTGCTTTGTAATGAGGGTTCTAATCATACTTGGTGCTGAGCAGTTCCATAAGAAGGGCAGGTGTTGGCGAAACGTTATATGCCGGAGTCAGGCAAAGGGTGATGTCCGTCAATCGCTTGTATTCTGCCTCACAACGGCACTTGAAGGCTGACGAGTTGTTCTTCAAATCTCCTGTCAGGGAGGCTTTGCTGGCCGCACAGAGTACCTGTGCAGAGGAGACGGATCTAGCATTCTCCTCCAAATAGCAGCTCAGTTAGAGGCCCAACTAACGCTTTTCCTCAGAGGCTCTGTACCGCATGGCGTTCATACACCAGTGCGTCTGGTGGGGTTGCAGGAGACAGGGGTAAAGGTCGAGCAACACATGGTCGTGGTCAGATGTACTGTTTGGGAGAATCAAGGCAGCCAATAGATTACGGTGTTCAGAAAAAATATCGAAAATAAAATATCGTCAGACAGAAATATTGAGTCAATAATATCGTCACACAGAAATATTGTGTGCAAGAGTATCATTGTCAAGAATATCGATTTTAAGGTAAGTAAAATCGATTTTAACATTATCAAAATCATTAATATAGTTTACAGAAATATCTTGTTAAGAATATAGTTTTTTAATTATTCTTATGTATTTTAGTATGTATTTTAATTGTATATGTTATAAAATGTTTATTTAATTTTGTTAATGTTTTTTAATATAGTTTTAAAATTGGTAGTAGTTTTGAAATTTAAGTTTATATTTTTGTTTCATTTTAAGTACCGTAGTGGGTTGAGGGGTTTATAGGGGTATAGGGTGGGAATTAAATTAATCATAATAAATTAATAATTAACTTTTAATTGATTTTTTTATTTATTTAATAATTATTTGTTAATTGTATAATTAATTGTCTTTTTTAATTAAGTTTGAGGTGTGGGTTTTGTGTTTTGTAGGAGTATAGGGTGGGAAGTAAATTCAATCTAATTAATTAATAGTTTATAATTAATATTAATTATTTAATTCATAATTCATTATGTTAATCGTATAATTTTTTTAATTATGTTTCAGGTGCGGGTTGTGTGTTTTGTAGGGGTATAGGATGGGGAGTAAATTCATTCTAATTAATAAATAATTAATTGTTAATTAATATTAATATTTGACAATTAATTATGAAAATATGTAATACAATATATATTTGTTTGGGTGTGTGTTATTTTTGTATGGGTAAAGGGTGTGAAGGAAATGAATTATAATATTGAATTAATAATGTTAATTTATAATCATTAATAAAATGCAAAATAATTATGTAAAATATGTAATTAAGATATTCTTTATGTTATATATTCAGTGTGAGTTGTGGCATTTGTAGGATTAAAGGTAGTGAAGTTAATTCAATATAAATATTTTTTTATAGTTAATTATTAATAATTGTTTAATTGACAATTATGAAAATGATGCAACGAATGTTTTCTAATTTTATATATGAGGTTTGAGTTGTTTGTTTTGTATGGCTAAAGGGTGGGGAGGTAATTAAATATAATTATTTTAGTAATAGTTAATTATTAATAATTGAATTAATATTTAATTATGTTACATGTGTAAATAATATCATTTAAAGATTTTAGATATGTGCGCGTACTTTGAAGAAATATAGGGTAGAAAGTACCTAAACAAAAAAGCCTGACAGTGGAACCCTCAGAACCACAGCACCTGAATTGCTATCCCTCTGATATTCTGACCCCTCTATACTTTTTGGGGTTTGTGTGCACACTGAAATGCACCCACCATCACAGTGCAAATCCTCATGGGATCATAACAATTTGAAACATAAGCACAGGTGCACCACACATCAATTACAAAAACGGAGAGAACAAAAGTATAATCTGTATACAATGCAGATATTATTCAAAATTTTCCTTTTATTCCAATTTTCTATTGTTTAAAAACGTGGTCATAAACATCAGTTTTCACAGTAATACAGCCGACGCGTTTCGTCCTACTAGAGGACTTCTTCAGGGTCAATAACAAATGTATAGGCAGCGTTCCTCAAAGTCATAGATGTTAAAAAGACATAGAAAACAAAAATGTCGATTGGGTCCAATGAGAGGGCACCATTGGTTACGCAGAATAATGTAAAAACGAGAGGGGATTACACCTGCAACGGTTGATATTGAGTTTGGATATCAATCAGAGTGAAGCTTCTTTATAAAAGCGGTAAAGAACGTCCTTCCTGCCGTGACGTTTGGCTCTTGAAGAATTGATGACAGTCTAATATCGGCTGTCGTCCTCTGATCTTGCACACACAGCTTACATTTGAACTGATATAGTTTGGGTCTGCTGCATACGGTATTGGGGCTAATGATATGGTGCTTATGTGATTAAACCGGGCGATCATAAGCAGGTTTGCAAGATCTAAGTTTATATGTGCGCCTTTGCCTGCGGGTGACATCCTTTTTATAGATATCTTTACCGCTTTTATAAAGAAGCTTCACTCTGATTGATATCCAAACTCAATATCAACCGTTGCAGGTGTAATCCCCTCTCGTTTTTACAGTATTCTGCGTAACCGATGGTGCCCCCTCATTGGACCCAATCAACATTTTTTTTTCTATGTCTTTTTAACATCTATGACTTTGAGGAACGCTGCCTATACATTTGTTATTGACCCTGAAGAAGTCCTCTAGTAGGACGAAACGCGTTGGCTGTATTACTGTATAAACTGATGTTTATGACCACGTTTTTAAACAAGGCTGTATCACTGTAAAAACTGATGTTTATGACCACGTTTTTAAACAATAGAAAATTGGAATAAAAGGAAAATGTTGAATAATATCTGCATTGTATACAGATTATACATTTGTTCTCTCCGTTTTTGTAATTGATGTGTGGTGCACCTGTGCTTATGTTTCAAATAGGGTAGAAAGTAATTTAAGTAATAATACATTTTAAAATAGTTTATGTTTTAAAAATGTTATTTATTATTGTATGTGTTACTTGTGTCGTGCTTTTTAAATGTAAATAACATTGGGGCTCCTTACAATGTCGGGCGGACCTGTTCCGCGGTTGTGTCTGGGTCGGTCGGTCCGCCAAATGTCGCATCGGAAGCGGTCGCTCCAACCGCATGATTATGATGCACTCCAATACATGGCTTACTGTCCGACGCGGTTCTTCCGACTCCAACAGGAAATTCTGACCGGGCAGGTCTCAGAAAGGTCCAATCGGAGCGCGGTCCCACCCTTGATCTGCGCGCCCAATTACGATGCGGACTTCTGACCTGCCGTCTGTGGTGATGGGGTACATTCACCTATCTAGATCTTGTCCTATGCCAGAAGTATTGACATACCATATGTGTACCACTAAGTGCAAAGCACATTTATATAGCTCACATGGCTGTAAAAGGTGGCAACATAGACATGATACATGTCCCTATGAGTCCTCACCCTAATTCCCTGTAATATGAAGCCACTCAAACTCCTGTTGTGACTAACAAGATAAAGTGGTCACAATGCAAAGATCACTAGACTGATCCACTCTACCACAACCCAGAAGTCCTAAAGCTTGTGTATGTGCAACTGTTTGCAGGTGACACATCCTACCTTAACATATACACACCCTCCACATCACTTGACACACAAACAAACCTTGACAACCGTGGCCCACACCTTACAACAAACATGACCCTCTGATAGCCCATACATCCCTTGGAGGCTGGAAATCATAGTAAGGATAGGGTATTTCATCCCTGAGTGGAATATCTATTGTGGGGCCATGTCTACAACAAGACAGAATGTAAAGCCACATCACATTAGCATGATGTCCCCTATGTCCAGTTTACTGATAATGTCCATGCACAGACTGACATACTCTAACTGTGAGTTAAGCCTAGAAGCTGATGTACATTTGTGTGCAATGAAGTGTAATTCAAGACCATCACACCATAATTGAACTAGCTATCAAATCCTGTGACACCCGTTCCTGTACCATAAGCTAGATCCTCATGCAACTAACACAGACATCTGTAGGACATTTCAAAATAGACAAACACAGTTTAACTTACTAAGCACTGTAATGGACCGCCCACAGACATCGCCCACATGAAATAGGCAAGTAAAGTGAAAGGGATTACAATCATCCAAGTTTCATAACATCAGGAGGCCACAGTGCATAGACACCTTTTGTAGAATGGTCCCTAAAATTAAGGGGAGTCCTGGAAGCCTACAGGGCCCTGACACAGTCTGATTTGTAACTACTTCCAAGTCTCCATGTGGACAGGACAGTTAGAATCAGTCTCATCAGGGACTAATGGGTATTGGCACAAAGTGGCATCCACATGGGGCAACTGTGTCATTGGAAGATCATAACAATAGCCACAAAAGAAACAGCAATTGCCCCATACCTAGTAAGACATATTTTGCAATGTATACATTGCTTTGTGTACATGTGTGTCTAAAGTACCTAGCATGTATAAAAAGACAAAATGCCTCCAATTGTGTAGACAAAAATATTCACTTTGTACACATCAAATACATATGCAACATGCATCTCATTGAGTTCTGTCTATTGACGCACTTGCACATTGGCCAAAGAAAGCTGTAAAAGCCATGAATGCATAAAATATCCAATGCAAGGTTTGGCCAAATACCCCACACCCCTACAGATACATCATGTGGACATTTACACTCAACCACTGTAGGTACATAATTCCACACAAGATCCCAATAGACTTACTCTCTGAACCATATGCTATCATTGTTAAACAAACAGAACTGTAGTCACACATCCCAAATTACACAAGAATAACAGTTAACATCAGTAGCATTGGGTGGGCACAGGAATAACAAAACAAGTAAGTGTTTTATTCAGCCTCAATATCTGAACTGTAAAAAACAAAGGACAATGGCCAGTCCAAAAGTCCATGTTGTGGGGCAGCAAACTATTGCCCATCAAATTCTGCCTTCAGATACAATGCAAAGGGATACCTGCCTCGGAAGGGGTATCTAGGGGGTGGGACAGGCACAAAAAGAACAAAACTAGGGTGGGCTGGGTTGGTCCTTGGAAGGGCTGGGTTCAGTATTGGGAGGGTCGGCTGGGTCAGTGGGAGAGCAGGAGTCAGTTGGGTGGGGGCTGGGTTTCAACATCTTGGGAATTTTGTAACCATGAAGGGTGGTGAAGGGAATGGGGGGGTTGTCTTATTTATCTTCCCCTTGGAAGAAGTGGGGTGGGATGGGGAAGATGATCTTTGGGTTTTAGGAGGGGGTGGGGCATTGGCAGGATGGGGAGTGTTGGACTTGGCCCTTTTTAGCAGGTTCACCCCTAAACTTTTTGCCTGGTCTGTGACCTTGTGTGTCAGTAGTTTTAAGTCTCTGGGCACTTTAGCACTGTGGGCCAGTGTAAAGTGCGTGCGCGCTGAGTGCGTGTGGTGAGATTGTCCTGCCCTCCCATAGGAATGCATGGGGGATATGTGTGTCCATGGTAATTCCTGGTGTGAGAGGAGTGCAGGGGCGAGTTTAGTATGTGCGAACTCGTGAGAATAAATGCTGCGCAATGGTGTGCGCAGATTTATTGTGACTGGTGTAGAAATGCCACTTTTAGAAGTTGACATTTATGTGTGCTCTGTGTCTGCCTGCCTGATGTGAATTGCATGTCTGGCTTTGTGAGTGACAGGGGCTGGGAGGTGTGTGTGGCTCCTGGAGGGGCAGGGTGAGTCAGCGCAGTGGTGAATAGAGAGATCTGCATCTAGATGGGAGGGAGGAGTTGCACCTGGGACCTGAATAGGGCTGTGCCTTCCCTCCACAATGCTGGCTCCACCCCCTGTGGTGCGTCTGATGTCCCTAGCCTGTCCTGTGAAAGGAGAGAGGAGCTGAGCAAAACAAAGTGCTCCAAAGCTCCCCCAAACCAGTTGCGTCTGGTTTTTCCCCAGCCCTGCACCTTTACACAAAGGGAAAAGGGTGTATAAAAGAAGGGGCTGTGACCCCATGTCCTTGTTCAGTCTTGTTCCTGAAGCCTGCCGGGGCGTGCTGCTGCTGGGGCCCAGGGGGGGCTGCCATGAGGGCTTGCCTCCCTGGGCCCTGCATTGCCTCCTTGATGCCTAAAGGACTCTTGGGACCATTTGCTTTATTCCCCTTGCCCCAGGACTTTGCCTGCATCTGGCGCCCTGTGAGCGCTTTATTTTAATTTGCCCCAAGGAGGAAAAGGAGCGTGGGCTACGCAGCGCTGAGCTGCAGCCCCTTTGGAGGGGGAATCCCGACGTAGGGATTCCCCCGTGATGCTGAATGAGGCGGGTGCCCACCCCGCATATTGGTGACCGAGCGGGAGCCTACCCCGCTTTATGGATGCTTAAAATTGCGGGTGCCCACCCCGCATTTGGTGCCTATTTTGAGCGGGTGCCCACCCCGCTTTATACTTTTAATCGGCGAGCGGGTGCCCACCCCGCCTCGCCATTAAGAAGAGAATTGCCGCCTGCCCGACCAGGAACACAGGCACTTCCGCCTGACGGTGGGCGGGGCCGCGTGACGAGAGTAGGAAGGAGGACGGGAGCCTACCCCGCCTCCGCGAGACGCCGCCGAGCTGTCCCCGCGTCCAGCCTGAGACGGGAGAAAGTCCCGGTCCCAGGAAGGGGGACCGGGTGAAGAGAAGCCAGGCGGGAGCCTACCCCGCTCTGGCAAACGCCCAAAAGGCGCCGGAAATGGAGAGAGAGGCAGCGCGACGCTGCTGGCCGGCCGACGGTGACCGGGGCTCCCGTGCCGAGAGGAGAGCCCCGACTGCCAAGAGGAAGACCAGAGGAGCATCCACGAGCCCGGTGAGTGAGGGCTGGGTGGGACACTCTGGCCGGCAGCTACTTTTTATGAGCGGGCCCGCCGTTGCGGGCCGCTCCAACGTTCTGTGCATAGTCTTCCCGAGAAGGAAGTCCGGTGAGTGGAGCCTGGTGGGGAGTGGGGGGTGTGTCGAGGCACGCTATCGGTGCCTGCCCCCGTAGTTGCTCCCCCGAGGCACAGAGGTGCCAGAGCCTCCTTGAGTCTTCACAGCGGTACCGCCATGGCGGACCGCTGCAACGATGGGGGCCAGTATTATTTAATGAGCCCCAGTTGGGCCCCGAGGGCACAGTCGTGCCAGGGCCCATGTCCACAGCTGCCCCGAAAGTGAGTGGGCAGCTGCAACGTTTGGCATCTTTTTGTCTAGAGGGCACAGTGAGTGCCAGTGCCACATTTTGATTCCCAGCTGCCCAGCAAGTAGTGGGCAGCTGCACCGTTCAGGACCTCATGGGATATTCCCAGCTGCCCAGCAAGTAGTGGGCAGCTGCTACGTTTAGGTTTGCGCAGTTGCGCACCCTTGACTTTCGCTGCGTTGGCAGCGCGCCCTGACTCTGTGGACATAGGGCATTTGAGCCCCTTTAGAGATGGCCAGTTGGCCAGGGGGACAGTTAGGTTTATAGGGCGCCAGGCCCTAATCTGATCTATGTGCTGATGTGATTTTGGGTGCTAGGAAATGTAATTCAAGTAGTATGATTTACGCACCCTGTATTATGCCTCTAATGTACTGTCATGATTATGAGGTTTTGCATAATGTGTTTATGCTTGTGATTTTATTATTACCTAATGCGTTTAGGTTGTGAGTTATTCTCTACTGTGCTTTACGCCCCTAATGTGAGTTATACTTAGGAGGTTAGGGTCTAATGTGTTTAGACTTATGAGAGGATTGCATAATGTATTTATGCTGGTGAGGTTGGCGCAGAATGTAATTCGCGCCTTATGTGATACTGTGCATAATGTGGTTTATGTTACAGGCTGATGCTGAGTACAGTGGTTACCAGTGATTACTGGTTGTACGTTCATGATGTATTCTACATTTATTATAAGTGCTACAGGTACTAAGTTCGCTTTGTGCTGGTTCTGACAGTGGTCCAGTTAGCCCTGTCAGGTGTAAATAATCCCTTGTAAATATGACCCCGTGCCAGGTGGCACGATGTATATCATGTGAGTACTATTCTAATGTGTTTTATGATAATACAAAGGCTATTTTTATATATAACCTTGTGTGGAGTTCCTTTTTGTGGTGTGCCTAGTATGTTGTTGCTGTGGGTGTGTTGCGCAAACGCTTTACACATTGCCTCCGGGATAAGCCTGACTGCTCGTGCCAAGCTACCAAGGGGGTGAGCAGGGGTTATCTTTGGCGTGTAACTCCCTTGCCCTGACTAGAGTGGTGGTCTCTGCCTGGCTTTGGCGCAAGCCTTAGCCAACCAGAGATCCCATTTCTAACATTGGTTGTCAGCGGTGAGGATAGGACTTGCGTTTGCGCAGTACCACAGCGACAACTGGTTGCACTACAAACTCTGCATTTTAGATAATCACATATTGGGGATTATTTTTACTGATTTTATTTTTCTCCTCAACAGTGTCATTTTTTAATGGTGTTTTCTGCGCTTTTATGATTGGTGGCAGAAGAGAGAAAATGACAGGGCGGGACGCCAGTAGGTTGGGAGGTTCCCATAGATAGGGAGTCCCTTGCTGGGTCCAGTGCCCAATCCCTTTTTCTGTCCCCAGAGGTGTGGGTGGATAGGAGGGAAGAAAGGGAGTGTGGAGGAGAAAAAGTTAGCTCTGGAGGGTAGTTTATCCCCTGAGCTCAGTTGAGTTGTCTGGATTCACCAGTAAGGGTGGGATCCAGTAGTGGCAGCAATATGGTGTCCAGTGCAGGAAGTCCCATTCCCCGTTCCCACAGTATGGTACCTGGTTCCCAGTAAGAGGGGTACAGGTTGAGATTCAGGGGCAGTAAGGAACTGTCTCACCAGTCTTGGTTGGGGGCGTGTCTGGATGAGGGGTGTGTTGCACTGGACGAGTGGGTGTGAGTTCTTTTGGTGATAAGGAGCTTAGCACGGGAGGTGGACCTCTGACTATGTGCTAGAGGTCCTGCAGAGGCATTGGAGAATGATTCCAATAAGAGTGGCTCGGGTATCTTCCGGTCCTGTGTGGTGGAAGAGGTTCAGTGTAGCCCAGCTAGGTCCCAGTGTAGTGGGTGGGGTGTAGGGGCTCACGTCCTGTCTCAGAGGAGAAGGAGTGAGTGTGGGCTGTGTCCCAAGGTGCCCGAAACCCAGTCCCAGGGCCTGGATGGTTTCTTCAGGGAACACCAGGTTGGGGGCCTAGGTTGTACTTGTAGGCCATTTGAGGAGGATCTCCCATTGTCTAGAGGACGTGGAGTGTCTGTAACCAGAGCTCCAGCGGTCCTGGTGTCTGGCAGTACCACTCCAGTTGGGAGGGTGCAGAGGTCCAGAGTGAGGGGTGAGAGGGGGAAAGAGTCCTCAGTGGAAGAACCAGTGGGTCAGGGGCCAGCCAGAAGGGCTGAGTCGCCAATGAATGACCATGGTGACGCCACTTCTGTCCTGGGGGATCTGCACGCACTGTCAGATGGACAGGAGGTCGTGAGATCTGCGCCAGGCAGACTGTCACACGACACATTAGTTATGTGTCACCCTCGAGGGGGGCATGCGTGCTCCCCGTGAAGTCCTGGTTCGCCGGGCATCTGACCAAAGGGTACCGTCCCTGGGTTGGGGAGCCAGGTTCAGGTGTTTCCTGACCTGGACGGCAGGGCGACTGTAATCAGTGTCCTGGCCAGGTTGCCTTCTAGGGGTACCCCTGTGAACACAGGTGGGGCCCATCTTAAGTGAAGAGACCCTGTGTTTCCCAGAAGGGGTGGTGCAGGCCTAGCCGGGATCTTTAGGGTCCCTGGCTGAATGTGGTAGTACTACCCTGAGAGCAGGTGGGGCCCATCTTAAGTGAAGGGACCCTGCTCTACAGTGGGAGGGTGCAGAACTCTGGAAGGGGGTGCAGAGGGAGGGAGTCCTCGCCTCTTACCCCGGTGCATCCGGTGAATTTGGATCCCAGGTGGTGGACCAGTTGTTGGAGAGAGGTCCTGAACTGGTGGGAGAGTTGTGTTCTGGTGGGTGCTTCCCCTGGGAGGGTGCGGAACCCCAGAAGTAGAGGTAGGGTGAGGAGATGCTTTGCCCGTGACCTCTGGTCAGCCTGAGGGTGCGGACCCTAGGTTGAAGGATCAGTGGTAGTTTGGAACTACACTGAGAGGGAGAGTAGAGAATGGCTATTGTATGCCAGGGTTTACTGCCCCCACTCTGGATTGGCAAGGACCAGTGGCATCTGGGTGGCCTAGGGCCTGGTCCTGGCCGTGGACAACTAAGGAGTACCGGTGGGGTAGCCTAGTTGGTCCTGGAGTTTTTTTTTCTCTTAGATGGATTCCATGGGTTCCAAGTGGCGTAGAACCGGAGGGTGTCCCTGCAGTGCGGGCCCGCGTCCGTGTTCTATCGCCCCAAGCAGGGAAGCCCATCACGGTGGTGATTGGTCTGCCCTGCGTTTTGGCTGGAAGGGGTTGTGTTGGACTTGGCCCTTTTTAGCAGGTTCACCCCTAAACTTTTTGCCTGGTCTGTGACCTTGTGTGTCAGTAGTTTTAAGTCTCTGGGCACTTTAGCACTGTGGGCCAGTGTAAAGTGCGTGCGCGCTGAGTGCGTGTGGTGAGATTGTCCTGCCCTCCCATATGAATGCATGGGGGATATGTGTGTCCATGGTAATTCCTGGTGTGAGAGGAGTGCAGGGGCGAGTTTAGTATGTGCGAACTCGTGAGAATAAATGCTGCGCAATGGTGTGCGCAGATTTATTGTGACTGGTGTAGAAATGCCACTTTTAGAAGTTGGCATTTATGTGTGCTCTGTGTCTGCCTGCCTGATGTGAATTGCATGTCTGGCTTTGTGAGTGACAGGGGCTGGGAGGTGTGTGTGGCTCCTGGAGGGGCAGGGTGAGTCAGCGCAGTGGTGAATAGAGAGATCTGCATCTAGATGGGAGGGAGGAGTTGCACCTGGGACCTGAATAGGGCTGTGCCTTCCCTCCACATTGCTGGCTCCACCCCCTGTGGTGCGTCTGATGTCCCTAGCCTGTCCTGTGAAAGGAGAGAGGAGCTGAGCAAAACAAAGTGCTCCAAAGCTCCCCCAAACCAGTTGCGTCTGGTTTTTCCCCAGCCCTGCACCTTTACACAAAGGGAAAAGGGTGTATAAAAGAAGGGGCTGTGACCCCATGTCCTTGTTCAGTCTTGTTCCTGAAGCCTGCCGGGGCGTGCTGCTGCTGGGGCCCAGGGGGGGCTACCATGAGGGCTTGCCTCCCTGGGCCCTGCATTGCCTCCTTGATGCCTAAAGGACTCTTGGGACCATTTGCTTTATTCCCCTTGCCCCAGGACTTTGCCTGCATCTGGCGCCCTGTGAGCGCTTTATTTTAATTTGCCCCAAGGAGGAAAAGGAGCGTGGGCTACGCAGCGCTGAGCTGCAGCCCCTTTGGAGGGGGAATCCCGACGTAGGGATTCCCCCGTGATGCTGGAATGAGGCGGGTGCCCACCCCGCATATTGGTGACCGAGCGGGAGCCTACCCCGCTTTATGGATGCTTAAAATTGCGGGTGCCCACCCCGCATTTGGTGCCTATTTTGAGCGGGTGCCCACCCCGCTTTATACTTTTAATCGGCGAGCGGGTGCCCACCCCGCCTCGCCATTAAGAAGAGAATTGCCGCCTGCCCGACCAGGAACACAGGCACTTCCGCCTGACGGTGGGCGGGGCCGCGTGACGAGAGTAGGAAGGAGGACGGAGCCTACCCCGCCTCCGCGAGACGCCGCCGAGCTGTCCCCGCGTCCAGCCTGAGACGGAGAAAGTCCCGGTCCCAGGAAGGGGGACCGGGTGAAGAGAAGCCAGGCGGGAGCCTACCCCGCTCTGGCAAACGCCCAAAAGGCGCCGGAAATGGAGAGAGAGGCAGCGCGACGCTGCTGGCCGGCCGACGGTGACCGGGGCTCCCGTGCCGAGAGGAGAGCCCCGACTGCCAAGAGGAAGACCAGAGGAGCATCCACGAGCCCGGTGAGTGAGGGCTGGGTGGGACACTCTGGCCGGCAGCTACTTTTTATGAGCGGGCCCGCCATTGCGGGCCGCTCCAACGTTCTGTGCATAGTCTTCCCGAGAAGGAAGTCCGGTGAGTGGAGCCTGGTGGGGAGTGGGGGGTGTGTCGAGGCACGCTATCGGTGCCTGCCCCCGTAGTTGCTCCCCCGAGGCACAGAGGTGCCAGAGCCTCCTTGAGTCTTCACAGCGGTACCGCCATGGCGGACCGCTGCAACGATGGGGGCCAGTATTATTTAATGAGCCCCAGTTGGGCCCCGAGGGCACAGTCGTGCCAGGGCCCATGTCCACAGCTGCCCCGAAAGTGAGTGGGCAGCTGCAACGCTTGGCATCTTTTTGTCTAGAGGGCACAGTGAGTGCCAGTGCCACATTTTGATTCCCAGCTGCCCAGCAAGTAGTGGGCAGCTGCACCGCTCAGGACCTCATGGGATATTCCCAGCTGCCCAGCAAGTAGTGGGCAGCTGCTACGTTTAGGTTTGCGCAGTTGCGCACCCTTGACTTTCGCTGCGTTGGCAGCGCGCCCTGACTCTGTGGACATAGGGCATTTGAGCCCCTTTAGAGATGGCCAGTTGGCCAGGGGGACAGTTAGGTTTATAGGGCGCCAGGCCCTAATCTGATCTATGTGCTGATGTGATTTTGGGTGCTAGGAAATGTAATTCAAGTAGTATGATTTACGCACCCTGTATTATGCCTCTAATGTACTGTCATGATTATGAGGTTTTGCATAATGTGTTTATGCTTGTGATTTTATTATTACCTAATGCGTTTAGGTTGTGAGTTATTCTCTACTGTGCTTTACGCCCCTAATGTGAGTTATACTTAGGAGGTTAGGGTCTAATGTGTTTAGACTTATGAGAGGATTGCATAATGTATTTATGCTGGTGAGGTTGGCGCAGAATGTAATTCACGCCTTATGTGATACTGTGCATAATGTGGTTTATGTTACAGGCTGATGCTGAGTACAGTGGTTACCAGTGATTACTGGTTGTACGTTCATGATGTATTCTACATTTATTATAAGTGCTACAGGTACTAAGTTCGCTTTGTGCTGGTTCTGACAGTGGTCCAGTTAGCCCTGTCAGGTGTAAATAATCCCTTGTAAATATGACCCCGTGCCAGGTGGCACGATGTATATCATGTGAGTACTATTCTAATGTGTTTTATGATAATACAAAGGCTATTTTTATATATAACCTTGTGTGGAGTTCCTTTTTGTGGTGTGCCTAGTATGTTGTTGCTGTGGGTGTGTTGCGCAAACGCTTTACACATTGCCTCCGGGATAAGCCTGACTGCTCGTGCCAAGCTACCAAGGGGGTGAGCAGGGGTTATCTTTGGCGTGTAACTCCCTTGCCCTGACTAGAGTGGTGGTCTCTGCCTGGCTTTGGCGCAAGCCTTAGCCAACCAGAGATCCCATTTCTAACATTGGTTGTCAGCGGTGAGGATAGGACTTGCGTTTGCGCAGTACCACAGCGACAACTGGTTGCACTACAAACTCTGCATTTTAGATAATCACATATTGGGGATTATTTTTACTGATTTTATTTTTCTCCTCAACAGTGTCATTTTTTAATGGTGTTTTCTGCGCTTTTATGATTGGTGGCAGAAGAGAGAAAATGACAGGGCGGGACGCCAGTAGGTTGGGAGGTTCCCATAGATAGGGAGTCCCTTGCTGGGTCCAGTGCCCAATCCCTTTTTCTGTCCCCAGAGGTGTGGGTGGATAGGAGGGAAGAAAGGGAGTGTGGAGGAGAAAAAGTTAGCTCTGGAGGGTAGTTTATCCCCTGAGCTCAGTTGAGTTGTCTGGATTCACCAGTAAGGGTGGGATCCAGTAGTGGCAGCAATATGGTGTCCAGTGCAGGAAGTCCCATTCCCCGTTCCCACAGTATGGTACCTGGTTCCCAGTAAGAGGGGTACAGGTTGAGATTCAGGGGCAGTAAGGAACTGTCTCACCAGTCTTGGTTGGGGGGCGTGTCTGGATGAGGGGTGTGTTGCACTGGACGAGTGGGTGTGAGTTC
The DNA here is from genome assembly GCA_963921515.1 of Calotriton arnoldi. Lineage (NCBI taxonomy): Eukaryota > Metazoa > Chordata > Amphibia > Caudata > Salamandridae > Calotriton > Calotriton arnoldi. The sequence continues at coordinate 795,123 of CAWUFW010005356.1, read as the reverse complement.
TTTTGGTGATAAGGAGCTTGCACGGGAGGTGGACCTCTGACTATGTGCTAGAGGTCCTGCAGAGGCATTGGAGAATGATTCCAATAAGAGTGGCTCGGGTATCTTCCGGTCCTGTGTGGTGGAAGAGGTTCAGTGTAGCCCAGCTAGGTCCCAGTGTAGTGGGTGGGGTGTAGGGGCTCACGTCCTGTCTCAGAGGAGAAGGAGTGAGTGTGGGCTGTGTCCCAAGGTGCCCGAAACCCAGTCCCAGGGCCTGGATGGTTTCTTCAGGGAACACCAGGTTGGGGGTTTAGGTTGTACTTGTAGGCCATTTGAGGAGGATCTCCCATTGTCTAGAGGACGTGGAGTGTCTGTAACCAGAGCTCCAGCGGTCCTGGTGTCTGGCAGTACCACTCCAGTTGGGAGGGTGCAGAGGTCCAGAGTGAGGGGTGAGAGGGGGAAAGAGTCCTCAGTGGAAGAACCAGTGGGTCAGGGGCCAGCCAGAAGGGCTGAGTCGCCAATGAATGACCATGGTGACGCCACTTCTGTCCTGGGGGATCTGCACGCACTGTCAGATGGACAGGAGGTCGTGAGATCTGCGCCAGGCAGACTGTCACACGACACATTAGTTATGTGTCACCCTCGAGGGGGCATGCGTGCTCCCCGTGAAGTCCTGGTTCGCCGGGCATCTGACCAAAGGGTACCGTCCCTGGGTTGGGGAGCCAGGTTCAGGTGTTTCCTGACCTGGACGGCAGGGCGACTGTAATCAGTGTCCTGGCCAGGTTGCCTTCTAGGGGTACCCCTGTGAACACAGGTGGGGCCCATCTTAAGTGAAGAGACCCTGTGTTTCCCAGAAGGGGTGGTGCAGGCCTAGCCGGGATCTTTAGGGTCCCTGGCTGAATGTGGTAGTACTACCCTGAGAGCAGGTGGGGCCCATCTTAAGTGAAGGGACCCTGCTCTACAGTGGGAGGGTGCAGAACTCTGGAAGGGGGTGCAGAGGGAGGGAGTCTCGCCTCTGACCCCGGTGCATCCGGTGAATTTGGATCCCAGGTGGTGGACCAGTTGTTGGAGAGAGGTCCTGAACTGGTGGGAGAGTTGTGTTCTGGTGGGTGCTTCCCCTGGGAGGGTGCGGAACCCCAGAAGTAGAGGTAGGATGAGGAGATGCTTTGCCCGTGACCTCTGGTCAGCCTGAGGGTGCGGACCCTAGGTTGAAGGATCAGTGGTAGTTTGGAACTACACTGAGAGGGAGAGTAGAGAATGGCTATTGTATGCCAGGGTTTACTGCCCCCCACTCTGGATTGGCAAGGACCAGTGGCATCTGGGTGGCCTAGGGCCTGGTCCTGGCCGTGGACAACTAAGGAGTACCGGTGGGGTAGCCTAGTTGGTCCTGAGTTTTTTTTTCTCTTAGATGGATTCCATGGGTTCCACGTGGCGTAGAACCGGAGGGTGTCCCTGCAGTGCGGGCCCGCGTCCGTGTTCTATCGCCCCAAGCAGGGAAGCCCATCACGGTGGTGATTGGTCTGCCCTGCGTTTTGGCTGGAAGGGGTTGTGTTGGACTTGGCCCTTTTTAGCAGGTTCACCCCTAAACTTTTTGCCTGGTCTGTGACCTTGTGTGTCAGTAGTTTTAAGTCTCTGGGCACTTTAGCACTGTGGGCCAGTGTAAAGTGCGTGCGCGCTGAGTGCGTGTGGTGAGATTGTCCTGCCCTCCCATAGGAATGCATGGGGGATATGTGTGTCCATGGTAATTCCTGGTGTGAGAGGAGTGCAGGGGCGAGTTTAGTATGTGCGAACTCGTGAGAATAAATGCTGCGCAATGGTGTGCGCAGATTTATTGTGACTGGTGTAGAAATGCCACTTTTAGAAGTTGGCATTTATGTGTGCTCTGTGTCTGCCTGCCTGATGTGAATTGCATGTCTGGCTTTGTGAGTGACAGGGGCTGGGAGGTGTGTGTGGCTCCTGGAGGGGCAGGGTGAGTCAGCGCAGTGGTGAATAGAGAGATCTGCATCTAGATGGGAGGGAGGAGTTGCACCTGGGACCTGAATAGGGCTGTGCCTTCCCTCCACATTGCTGGCTCCACCCCTGTGGTGCGTCTGATGTCCCTAGCCTGTCCTGTGAAAGGAGAGAGGAGCTGAGCAAAACAAAGTGCTCCAAAGCTCCCCCAAACCAGTTGCGTCTGGTTTTTCCCCAGCCCTGCACCTTTACACAAAGGGAAAAGGGTGTATAAAAGAAGGGGCTGTGACCCCATGTCCTTGTTCAGTCTTGTTCCTGAAGCCTGCCGGGGCGTGCTGCTGCTGGGGCCCAGGGGGCTGCCATGAGGGCTTGCCTCCCTGGGCCCTGCATTGCCTCCTTGATGCCTAAAGGACTCTTGGGACCATTTGCTTTATTCCCCTTGCCCCAGGACTTTGCCTGCATCTGGCGCCCTGTGAGCGCTTTATTTGAATTTTCCCCAAGGAGGAAAAGGAGCGTGGGCTACGCAGCGCTGAGCTGCAGCCCCTTTGGAGGGGGAATCCCGACGTAGGGATTCCCCCGTGATGCTGAATGAGGCGGGTGCCCACCCCGCATATTGGTGACCGAGCGGGAGCCTACCCCGCTTTATGGATGCTTAAAATTGCGGGTGCCCACCCCGCATTTGGTGCCTATTTTGAGCGGGTGCCCACCCCGCTTTATACTTTTAATCGGCGAGTGGGTGCCCACCCCGCCTCGCCACGAAGAAGAGAATTGCCGCCTGCCCGACCAGGAAGACAGGCACTTCCGCCTGACGGTGGGCGGGGCCGCGTGACGAGAGCAGGAAGGAGGACGGGAGCCTACCCCGCCTCCGCGAGACGCCGCCGAGCTGTCCCCGCGTCCAGCCTGAGACGGGAGAAAGTCCCAGTCTCAGGAAGGGGGACCGGGTGAAGAGAAGCCAGGCGGGAGCCTACCCCGCTCTGGCAAACGCCCAAAAGTCGCCGGAAATGGAGAGAGAGGCAGCGCGACGCTGCTGGCCGGCCGACGGTGACCGGGGCTCCCGTCCCGAGAGGAGAGCCCCGACTGCCAAGAGGAAGACCAGAGGAGCATCCACGAGCCCGGTGAGTGAGGGCTGGGCGGGACACTCTGGCCGGCAGCTGCTTTTTATGAGCGGGCCCGCCGTTGCGGGCCGCTCCAACGTTCTGTGCATAGTCTTCCCGAGAAGGAAGTCCGGTGAGTGGAGCCTGGTGGGGAGGGGGTGTGTCGAGGCACGCTATCGGTGCCTGCCCCCGTAGTTGCTCCCCCGAGGCACAGAGGTGCCAGAGCCTCCTTGAGTCTTCACAGCGGTACCGCCATGGCGGACCGCTGCAACGATGGGGGCCAGTATTATTTAATGAGCCCCAGTTGGGCCCCGAGGGCACAGTCGTGCCAGGGCCCATGTCCACAGCTGCCCCGAAAGTGAGTGGGCAGCTGCAACGTTTGGCATCTTTTTGTCTAGAGGGCACAGTGAGTGCCAGTGCCACATTTTGATTCCCAGCTGCCCAGCAAGTAGTGGGCAGCTGCACCGCTCAGGCCCTCATGGGATATTCCCAGCTGCCCAGCAAGTAGTGGGCAGCTGCTACGTTTAGGTTTGCGCAGTTGCGCACCCTTGACTTTCGCTGCGTTGGCAGCGCGCCCTGACTCTGTGGACATAGGGCATTTGAGCCCCTTTAGAGATGGCCAGTTGGCCAGGGGGACAGTTAGGTTTATAGGGCGCCAGGCCCTAATCTGATCTATGTGCTGATGTGATTTTGGGTGCTAGGAAATGTAATTCAAGTAGTATGATTTACGCACCCTGTATTATGCCTCTAATGTACTGTCATGATTATGAGGTTTTGCATAATATGTTTATGCTTGTGATTTTATTATTACCTAATGCGTTTAGGTTGTGAGTTATTCTCTACTGTGCTTTACGCCCCTAATGTGAGTTATACTTAGGAGGTTAGGGTCTAATGTGTTTAGACTTATGAGAGGATTGCATAATGTATTTATGCTGGTGAGGTTGGCGCAGAATGTAATTCGCGCCTTATGTGATACTGTGCATAATGTGGTTTATGTTACAGGCTGATGCTGAGTACAGTGGTTACCAGTGATTACTGGTTGTACGTTCATGATGTATTCTACATTTATTATAAGTGCTACAGGTACTAAGTTCGCTTTGTGCTGGTTCTGACAGTGGTCCAGTTGGCCCTGTCAGGTGTAAATAATCCCTTGTAAATATGTCCCCGTGCCAGGTGGCACGATGTATATCATGTGAGTACTATTCTAATGTGTTTTATGATAATACAAAGGCTATTTTTATATATAACCTTGTGTGGAGTTCCTTTTTGTGGTGTGCCTAGTATGTTGTTGCTGTGGGTGTGTTGCGCAAACGCTTTACACATTGCCTCCGGGATAAGCCTGACTGCTCGTGCCAAGCTACCAAGGGGGTGAGCAGGGGTTATCTTTGGCGTGTAACTCCCTTGCCCTGACTAGAGTGGTGGTCTCTGCCTGGCTTTGGCGCAAGCCTTAGCCAACCAGAGATCCCATTTCTAACAGGGAGCTTTACGTTTGAGGGTTCCTTGGGGTGTAGGTTGGGTTTTAATAGGGGGCTGGGTTTGATTTTTGTGGGTGTTGTGGAAGGATATGGTAGTGGTGGCAGAGTCTTCTTTTTAGGTTTGGAAGGGGGTCCGTCAGTTTGGGTAGGGAAGAGGACAAGGACAATCAGGCAGAGAGTTTGGGCAGGCTGGGTACGAGGAGAGTCAAGGGTAAGGGTTGTGGAGGTAGAGGGCTGTGATGGATGTGAAATGTCTGTGTCTTCTGGTGTGGTGTCTCTATTGGCTGTGTGTGATGCTGTGGTGTCTGCCTGTTTGTTGGTATTTGAGCTATGTGATGCAGTGGGTGTTGAGTCTGCCTGCATGTCAGTGGATGTGCTAGTGAGGATGTCTTCTGTCTGCTGCATGCGTGTATGTCTGTCTTTTGTCTTATGTCTGTGTGTTTCTGTGCTGCGTATGGATGTTGAGGTGGATGCATGGTCATGTTTGTGTGTGCTTTAGGCAGGTATAGGAACAGGGACTGTGGATGGGGAAGAGGCAGGAGGATGGGTAGAAAGTTGGAATTGGGTGAAGGCTGCCGTGAGTGTGGAGGCTAGCGCCTGAATGGATCTCTGTAGGGAATACATGTCAGAGTAAATACCCTACAGGAACTATACCACTGCTGATTGGTATGCACTTGGAGGACATTCAGCACTGCTGTCTGACCACAGAGATCTGCCTCAGGAGGTCAATGGCCTCCACACTCAGGGCAGCAGGGGAGACAGAGGAAGAGGGTGAGGTGCCTGGTGCAAAGGACACTCCTCCCCTTTTAGGGGAGCAGCCACGGGCAGCTGCTGGGGAGCATCTTTGAGGGTGGAGATGGTAGGGGGGTGGACTGAAATGGAGTGGATGCAGGTCCAAGGGGATTCACCACCAACTCACTGGAGCTAGAGTCAGACGAAGATAACACAGCTGTTATGTCAGTCATCTCCTCCGTGGCCCTCCCATCACCCTCTGTGCCACTGGTTCCTTCTTGTTCACTGCCAGCACTTGAACCACTGTGGCCAGCTGCTTCCTCAACATTCGTGGTGCTGTCTCCTTCATTGCCCTGGTGTGATGCAGCAAAAGATATTTAAGGACAATTTAATTAAATTGTTGATATATACTGGCTACATAGGTGTAAAAACAACTCTAACCAGACTGCCATTTTTTACAGTTTGTACTTGGATGACTACATTAGTTCATATATAGCCATTAGCACATAACTAAAAGCTACCTGACCTGTGCACACTCTCACATAATGGTGTCATAACCATAGTCTGATACAACTTCATATTTGTCCTTCTTCAAATTTTAACCACATGTATGTACCAGCTGATGTACTGACTCTAACTTCTTATGCCCTTGTAGTATACCATACTTACCTTATGGGATCAAAGGGAGAATCGACATTATTTTAAGAAATTGTCTACCACTGCAAATCTTGATAATCAGAATATAGTCAGCTATCCCTAATCCAGAACTTGTTGAACAGCAGGTCCCCTGCTGCAGTGAACCCATTTTGATATGTTACTATCAAGATGTTAGGGACATGGAACAGGCCATTTCACACTGTTCACATGACACTTGCACATCTGTCCACTGGCAAATGATGCAGTTGTAGATGTCACATGTGCAACTCATATAGAAGTCACATATAGAATATAGGCTTTGAAAGCCAAGGTTCATGTCTACAAGTAGTGTGTCATGTCAACACAGCGCAGCAATGGCATAGTTTGTCAAAAAAACTTCAACACTGTAAACATTGGTGCATGTGAACACAGCTTATTACACTGCCAGTGTCAATGATTGCAGATTACTTAGAGGACATGTGGCTCACAATACCTCCAGGCCATGTAGAATCCTTAATTGTGCCCACAATAGGAGTGGAAATCATGTAACTTAATGCCTATTGTGTTATGTTTCATATAGGTACCCCAATATAGGCTTAGGTAGCAACCAAACCTTTCACCTATATTTCCCCTGCCATTACACTACATAACGGTTCTTGGAACTGACCTTTTACCTAGTTACCGTACTCCTTACAAGACGTGGGGTTTTCCCTGAAAACTAGCCTCATTTATTATGCATGAAGATTCTTGGAAACTCAGCAGGACTACCATTTCCTGCATAATAACTATGTATAAGGGTTGTTAGAACTGGGGGTCTCTAGTTGGCTGAGGTAGGTACCTTAGTCCAAATAGGGACCCTTGCTTCTAGTCAGGGAAAGGAGGGACACACTCTCAGATAACCCCTGCTCACCCTCCCGGTAGCTTGGCACGAGCAGCCAGGCTTATCTCCAAGGCAATGTGTAAAGTATTTGCAACCACACTCCCAGTAACACAGTGATAACACCACAAATGGACACCACACAGGTTTTATAAAAATAGCGGTATCTTTATCAAAAGGGATACAATGAGACCAAACGATAAAAATCCAACATATGCGTATTCGTAATATTTCACTTTGCCTGTTATTAGGCCAACAATCACTTGTAGGTTCTTGCAGTATTAATGAGCAATTCTCGATGATCTAATGCAGTCCTAATGCAATGCAATGCTATGCAGTTCGTAATGCAGTTCGTAATGTAGTAATAAGACAGTCCTTAATGCAAGTACTAATGCAGTTCGTAACACAGGAATAACGCAGTTCATAATGCAAGAATAAGGCAGTTCGTAATGCAAGAATAATGCGGTTCGTAATGCAAGAATCAGGCAGTTCGTAATGCAAGGAATAATGCGGTTCTTAATGCAAGAATCAGGCAGTCCGTAATGCAAGGAATAATGCGGTTAGTAATGCAAGAATCAGGCAGTCCTTAATGCAAGAAATAATGCGGTTCGTAATGCAAGAATAAGGCAGTTCGTAATGCAAGAATCAGGCAGTTCGTAATGCAAGAATAATGTGGTTTGTAATGCAAGAATCAGGCAGTTCGTAATGCAGGGAATAATGCTATAAGCCAATCTGCGCGGTCAACTCGGGCACCACTAGGCCCCAACAGCAGAAACAACGGTCGTACGCTTAAAGAGGCGGCCCCGCTACTGCTGGGCGGGTACGGGCCGCTCGGGGACTCAGCGCGTCTAACGCGGTGCAGCAGGAGAGAGATCGGAGCACTCCCGACCGGAGTTCAAGCCTTACTTGGGGGGTGTGCTGCCTCACTCTCTCTCTCCGCTCACCGGACGTCCTGCTGGGCGGCCCCGATGACATTCAGCTCCGTTGCTAGGCAACGCTGTAGATGGACGATCTTGGGCAGATTCCTCTTGGCAAACAACGATCACGATCCCTTTCGCCTTGCAGCTTCCTTAGCTTCAAGAAATCCTTTAGCACGTTGCGGCTCGGGCCGACGGCGGCGATCCTCACTCACAGCCTCAGTTACGATGACGGCTCGAGCCACAAACAGCAATGCAGAAGCGTGGGTGATGTTTCACGCTGCGGAGGCAATGCGGTCACGGGGCACCTCGTAAACAGCACCACGGACCACACCGCAGTCTCAGGCGTGCAAAAGCACATGCACCAAGCGTCGCTGAGACACGGTTGGAAACTTTGATGTTCCTGAGTTTCCACAACAGGGGACCAGCTCTCCTCGGGCCCTTGGAGACAAGTTACTTCAGGACACAGCACACAGCAAAGTCCTCTCAAGCAGGGGGACACAGCACACAGCAAAGTCCCTTGTCCTCTCCTTAGTCAAGTCAGCAAACTGCAGGCCAGCCCCAGAACACACAGCAAGGGCAGTCCTTCTCTTCAGTCTCTTCAGCTGTTCTCCTTTGGCAGAGGTTCCTCTTGATCACAAAGTAGCTTCAATCCTTTTTCAGTCTGGATTGCAGTCTTGAGTTCAGGGGTTTCAGCTCTTACATTTATACCCCTAAATGCCTTTGAAGTCTTTGTGTTCAGGGGGCCCTGAGCCCGGTCCAAACCAGTTCTGGGTGTCTTCCTGCCAGTGCACACCTTCTTTCTTTGATAGTGAGGGTCTGGGCCTCAGACACTCTGCAGGAGGTAGAGCCATTCCTTTGTGGCAGCAGCACAGGCCTCTTCGCATCAAAGGGGCTACTCCTCCCACTACACCAAATGCAGGCCGGCCTGTGCTGTCTCACCTACTCCTCTCTGGTGTCAGGACACTCTCCAGACCCTGTCACATCCAAACCCAGACAGTCAATACACAACCAGGCAGAGACACACAGGATGGTTAGGACAAGAAACCAGCCACTTCTAAAAGTGTGGTTTCTAAACACACAATTTAAAAACCATCTTCATAGAAAGATGTGTTATTAAATTCTGAATTCAGGCACACTAAACTTCATCTCTCCATCTTATGCCTATAGGAAGATATGCTGGAAAGATGGGACCCAGCATTCCCCATTCTGTCCTATGGGCAAGATGGCCTTGCAACAGTGAAAAACGAATTTGGCAGTATTTCACTGTCAGGACATGGTACACACCTCAGTACATGTCCTACCTTTCACATACACTGCACCCTGCCCAGGGGGGTACCTTGGGCCTACTATAGGGGTATCTGATGTGCATAAAAAGGGAAGGGTAAGGCCTGGCAAGTGGGTGCACTTGTCAGGACAACAAGGCAGATAACAAACTGCGCGCAGGCACTGCAGTGGCAGGCCTGAGATCTCTTTTTAGGGCTACTTATGTGGGTGGCACAATTAGTGCTGCAGGCCCACTAGTAGCATTTGTATTACCAGCCCTGGAACACATAGTGCACTTTACTAGGGTCTTTACTAGTAAGACAAACATACCAATTATGGACAACCAATTACCATAACACTTTATACAGGGAGTACTTGCACTTTGACACTGATCAGCAGTGGCAAAGTGCCCAAAGCATCTAAGCCAGTAAAACGAAATCCATCACAGCATCAAAAAATAGAGGAGGTAGAGGCAAAAAGTCAGGGGTAACCATGCCAAGAAATGCCAGGTCTAACAAGGGTCATTCCTTCTGTCATCCTAAGTCCGACATGACACAGCAAGGTAGATCCCCTGAGGGTACCACTTTGGGTATATAAACGCCATATCTTTGCTGCGGCAGGGAGAGGAGAAAAAGGACTTCCATGCTGACACACTGATGCAAGACACTGAGGTTCCTGCACGCAGACACTCCAGCTCGCAGTGGTGTGACAACCCTCGCGGGGTGTCCATCTCGAGACCAAGACGGGGTCCCACAGTCTCTCACTTCAGGTAACGGGGTTGACTTTATCCTAGAGGGATTCTTGCCTCCACACCTACATACATGCTAGGTACACTTAGGTACATCTAGTTAGGGTTCCATCGTAGCAGTACGCATTATTACTGTCATGTATTTTTATACCTGCCTGTATTCATTGTTTTAGCACTATGGTAGAGATCTACCATCCTTTTACTCTGCTGGTGCTTATAATCATTTACATCTGTTTCTGTCTTATGGTTTCTCAGCACACCTATTTTATACCAGAATGACTCCGGTTCAATAAATACTTATTGAAAACGTCCCCACCGTCTATTCTGTGTATCTCTCTGAGACAAAGTGAGCACGAGTCGAGTAACTGAGCGAAAAATACTCTACTGTTTCCACAATCCTGATGGGACAGAGTTGTCATGTTCGATAGTTGCCAAGAGCTATTCTCTCCTTGGTAAGAGGGGTTTCTAGTGGCGCTGTGAGCTAGCTGGTATACAGGCTAACATACCTGGTGGGGGTGTCTAGAATCAGTCTGAACACCGATCCTACAGACTATGTTGTCTAAACGCGCAGATCCTATATAGGGTTATAGGAACTACACGACAATTGGCAACACTACTTACAAGCCTGTGAATACTGCTGATGTCCACATCTCACCACAACAAGTCAGCCTATCCCTCCCTGATACATATCATCATGCACATATTGACTCTCATAGATGCAAATGTGTTCTTCACGTGAATGAATTTTCCCTTCTCGGAGGTATGTTAAGGCACAATTCCAGAGAGGTCATTTATGTTTCCAAACTATGGATATTTTGCCCTCAACATGTTGATCCTCCTTCTTACACTCATCAATGCCATTGGGAATGTGTTACTCTCACATCCATGTAGTTACCACCATGTTACTAAGTGACACCTACTCTGTTGGCCAATCACAGGCATGTGTTGTCATTTACACATAGGCCTAAATATGCAATCAGCTTGAAATCAGATAGGATACATTCAATCCCTCACTTAAGGTAAGGGCCAGTCTAACATGTGACATCAATACACATAGGTCCACACCTACCAGCTGCTATATTGGACAACAGATAGCACTAGTGGTGTTTTCTCCACACAGATCATTCACCACTTACCAAGGCCTTTAATTACACATTGCTTGCTACCTGAATGTATTGCATGGCATGTCACAGTCAAGTTTTCCAGCATCACGTAACACAGAAGTGCTGTTGCCTCTATACAGATACTAGGGTAAAAAATGGCTTTTTTGAGGAAATAGGTTGTGCACGACTGCAATACGAAAAGGGTATTTTCTGGGACGTGTAGTCATGTGCCCATTCTACAATGGATTAGCACAACTGGCAATACCTTGCCTATTTTAGCCTTACATGTCCCATAATCAATGGATATTACAATGCACCTACTACTATTGTTGCATATGCTCTATTTTACACATTACATGTGTGAGAAGTTGGCCTGGTATATGCTGTTCACTAATTAAAGTGGACACCTTGCACCAGAACAATTCGACTCTTATGGTAGATAGGTTTAAGAAAACCTTTATAGAAAGCTATCCTAGTGGTAGCTGTGGAGAGCAGCCTTCAGGCTAAGTCTTGAAGGAATGTAAAGCAGCTTGTTTTACCACACATTCTCTTGAATCACCAAATGAAAAGACACCACACAGGTATATATATCAAATATATATGTATTTATTAATAAACACTCTCTACTAATCTCTTTATGAGATTAGAGGACAGGAACATATGTACAAGTCAAATATTATCAGGATAAGTTTAGCACAATTGAATGTTACAATCTTAGTTTGCTAGACCTAGGTCTAGGGCATCTAGAATCGAGGGACCCCCAAGAACCACCCCAAGTAGTTGTAGGAGACCCACAGGGGACGGACGCGGTGACCTGGCACCGATGCGAATCCTGTACCAGTCTATGCACTCAGACGCGATTGAAATATCAATGTTAAAGGTCCCTTGCGTGTTCGAGGCGAACACACCGATCGGTCCTTGTACGAGTCGAAGGACGCGGTTACAGATGGTATTGCAAGGGAGTTGGACGCGGTGTGTCTAACACAGACGCGAACCAGGTACGAGTCAGTGCGATAGTCGCACTTGGAAAATTAGAGTTTTAGGACACTTCGAGGGAAGCTACAAGCAAGTCACTTACAGGGTAAGTAGTTCTAGGGCCCACACCCACAGGAGCACCGTAGTGCCGAAGTTACCTCACCCAGGGGAGCCGGGTGCATAGGTGTTCTTTGGTGTCGGGTCGCGGCGTCGTTTTCAATGGGAGCCAGTGAAGACTTGCTGCTTGCGGCGACAGGAGAAGTGTCCGGAGGAATCCAAGCCTGGATTCAGAAGATGGAAGACCTGAAAGCAGAGGGGACAGTGTTCAAAGTCACTTGGCAGTGACTCGGGGCAAGGAAGATGGATGCCCACCGTCGTCGCAAGATTCAGGTCGTCCGCGGTTGCCTTGACTCTTCAGCCACGAGGTCCAGGAGGCGTCGTCGACAACCAGGAGCTGGATTCGGCGTGTCCCACGATGTCTGCAGCTTACTGCGGTGTCGGCAACTCGATCAGAGCCAACAAGCCTTGGTAACAGCAAGTCTCGGGGAAAGTGCGAAGAGACAATGGCGCAGACCAGCAAGGTCTGTGGAACTCACCCAGCAAGAGTAAGTCAGGGCAGGCCTGGAGCAACCAGGGGAGCCCTTTGGTTTCTTTTGAAAGTCTTCTGGGGACCCGCAAGCTGGCTGGCAAGGGATCGCAAAGACGCCTCGGGAGGATTCACTCACAGGGGCCCACGGTCACTCGAGACATGGTAGGCCTCTGATCTTAGGAGGGATTCCTGCTGGAGGCTGGGACCACACGTGGTCCAAAGCACAAGTTCGGGGAACGTTGTGAAGGGGTTGCACTCGACAATAGTGCACGGTACACAGGGGTCGCGGTTCCTCGTTACTCTTGGGGTCCACTGGCCTCAGCTTCGCTGGGGACTCACGATGGCCTTGGAGAAGTCAGGAAATCCACTTCTTGGGCTGCAGGGACTTCGGACTCCGGCGGGAGCGGCGTAGTTTGTGACCGTCGTTTGTAGTTTTTGGTGCCTGCCAAGCAGGGGAGTCACTCCTTGACTCCAAGGGAGATTCTACAGTCTTCCAAAGGTAGTGGACCGTCGAAGGTCCAGGATTCTTCTTGTAGAGCGTCGTCCAGGGAAATCTAGGGTGCAATGCACAGGTTCCCCCTCTTATACCAAAAGAAGGGGAGGGACTAGCTCTATGACCCTACCTATGGGAGGGTCAGGGGAGTGGGTGGCTACACCCACTTCCCTTTGTCCAGTTTGCGCCAGAGCAGGGACAGGTAGCCCCTGAGCAGGTTTGAACTGGCATATGCACAGAGGAGCCTTCTGCTCCCCCAGTGCAGGACTTCAAAGCACTCTAAGAGTGCACCCACCCAGCCCCAATACACTAAACCCTGTCTGGAAGGTGGTCACACCCCCTTGGGACAGGATATCTATTGTTGGGCTTCCTCCACTGCGAGTGTTGGTCATCAGCAGGAGGGCAGCCCAGTGTCTGTGACTGGTGGCATCCATTTTGTGATGCCAGGGCTCTGCAGGATTCTACCGCGTTTCCACAGTAGGTACATGTCTATCCCTCTAGAAGGGTGGAATGCTACCCCCGCCGCCAGGACTGGCGGGGGGAGTAGTATTCCAAGGTGTTTGACACCGAACACGACATGTTTCGATGCAGCCATTCCAAAGTTAGCATTTTACCGCGAGGATATAATGCACTTAAAAGTATATGGTTTAACCGCATCCACAAACAGCACCAGAGAATGGACTCTGAGAGCTGCAGAGGGGCCCTGCTCAGGCAGAGGCACCCCCTCACATAGAAGCCAAGCACCCTGCCCTCAGGATTGATAGGGCCTGCCTTAGGAGTGACTGATAGGGTTATATGTGTGTGTAGGTGAGATATAGGGAACCTATATCTCAGTGAGGGGTGCTAGCACTTCCTCACTCAGGCTGCAGTAGCAGGCCTGTGGTGTCAGATTTAGTCTGCTTCCCAGGGGTGGCATAATACATGCTGCAGCCCCTGGTAGGCCTGTGAAGTACCTATGCCCTTGGTATCTAAGGTACCGTATACTAGGGACTCATAAGGTGCCACAGTATCTAATCACTAGTGCACCTAGAGTGCACTCCAAATCGTTTAGAGAGAACAGAGAGGCTGGGGCCCTGATTAGCAGGGTCCCAGCCTGACTATAGCCAGAAACCAGTGTAAACATCAGAAAAAAAAGTGGGGGCAACATAAGAGGCAGATCCTACTCTCCTACACAATGGGTCTGGAGTCTCTCCACACCTAAAATTGTGAAACTCTCGCTGCAATACCTGAACATATATGGCATTGTACAAAGTTCATCAAGGCCCTTACTCACCCCCTCCTTGCTGCTGTCTGGCTTTCAACTGCCCATCAAGGTTGGGATAGGCCACCCCCCAGAATGCGGGCCATTAGGGGGGTCATGGTCTGGCGCATACCCCTTCTGCCTGAAGGTTACAGGCCCAGCTATTTTCTTACTCCAGCCTCGCAAGTCCTGCCACCATTTTCCCCCAATGGACACTGCGTTGACTTGTGACCCCCAGGGACCGCACCTTTTGGGCGATGGTCCTCCACAGGAAAACATTCTGATGGGTGTTGAACTGTAAGGACGACATGGTATCAGACACTTAGTACACATGCAAGATGTACATCTACAGCTAGTTTTTCACATAGGTCATATATATAGCTAGCTTAAGCATTTAACAAGTTAGCAGACTACATATTTTCACACTGCACATGTTGTCAAACATCTAACATAGTAACATCTAAAAAAACATATTCAGTTCCTGTTGGCGCCACCCTCCATCCTGACCTTGCCCTAAGTGATTACGACACACCTCTTACTACACTGTGGATGGGACCACACCACAGGTGGTATGAAATCTTTTACCAGCTAACCCAGCACATCATTGTGTCTTCTGGAAGGGAAAAGTAGCACTTTGGCCCTGGACATACACCTAACTAGTATGGACAATTTACCAGAATCACACTGCCTAAAATAACACTGATATCTGGTCATTTTGTTCAGTAAATGTTGTTGGGAGCAAATGTAAGGTAGTATAAGTGTGCAACTTGTTGATCACACTCAGTCTAACAATGGACATGTGTCGGACACAATAGGACAACAAATCACGGTTGTCTGTGTTAGCCTGTGAAAACTCAGTTTTCCACAAAACAATGTATGCCATATGTGCCAGTATGAAGGGGACAACATCAACATACCATTGTACAACAATCATTGCCACAATACAACAGTGCATGTGATGCGCTTATGCTCTGCTTTGCAGTTGTCCCAAAATATCTGAAGGTGACATGTTTGAGATCACAAATGTGCACATACATCTTGGCATCACTCATGATAGTCTGATTGCCAACTGGTATGGTAAAGTGGTTTATTTTCAAGAAAACATACTGGGTGACAAAATGTGTATATGTCCCGGACAACTGGGTCTCACAGCATGTACTTGAACATATATTGCTAAACTAAGAGCATAATTGCCAAACCATAGTCCAATGAGATGTGATGAAGCCAAAACAGAGACTATGTATATCAACAGACGGAACCCTGTGTAAAACAGTAACATTGGCCACATAACTGTGCTCCAGCTTGGGGAATGGTCCATACAGGGCTTACAAACTTGCCTGTGTGTCAGCTCAGCATTATTGCACTGTTGTTAAACATGATCATCATATGGCCTGACTGAACATAATAACCTATACACCTGGTGGCCTTCTACACCTGACATGACCATTGTTGAGCACTGTGAATTGCTATGTGAGGTGTAGTGATATGGCTGACGTAGCATTAAAATTGCCTCATGTGCGTTGAGTTGTTGTTGTGACTGTGCACAACAACTTATCCACATATGCAACTGACAGTTTACAGTCACCATTAGAGTTTGAAGAGCTATGACTCCACAAGTGATTCTTTGCTAATAATTAACAAAAAACTAAATTAACATTGTGTAAAAGTGATGTGTACATGCATAACTAAAACACCATACGATGTATGTGATCTATGATGAGATATGCACATGACAATATAGATGTCATTTCCAGAACAGTACTGTCACACATACAGCAGTAAACTTGTCCATAACATTTCCCAACACACTTTCATACAATTGGAAACAGAATCAGTTCTGTGTCTCATCGCCACAATCTGCCCTATATGTATGGTTACCTGACATGTAGGTAAGTTTTTTTAACTGAATTTTACCCGTCTGCTCCTCTGGTGTGCCATACAGCTGCTTGTACAGGGGAAGGACCGCAACTACCAGGGTTTCCAGCTCCTCTGGTGTGGTGGCAGGGGCCTGCTCCCTGTACAGCAAGTAATTGTAGCTCCCAGAGGATGAGAACAGCAGCAGAGAGATGGGAAGGACTGTAAAAGTGCAGTTTCTGAAGGCAAGTGATCTATATAGCAAATCGCGAGACATATATGTAGACCGCATAGGCGATCTTCTGTGTAGGCGGTCAAAGGGATAGGTCCGCGTCGGGTGTATTTTCTGACTTTGTCCAATGGCTGTGATTGCTGGCTGACACTCTGCCTACTGCATGGTTCAAAATAGACGTCGGTCCACGAGTAAACTTGTTCCATTAGTAATGGAAGTTTACTGCGTCGGTCTTCACTGTAGGTGGACACATTCAGTGAACCGCAGCTGTCATCATAACAAATTACAGCCTATGACTGTGTCCGCCTCGGTTTTGAACTGCCTCCCGCTATTTTTAAATAATGGTTCGGTTGGTGCAGATACATTTGCCAATGTTGTGACTTTAAACTCCATGCCTGGATGCACAATATTGTGTGTTAAAGGAGCATCTAAATCAATCGCCCACACTCCCTTCACAAAGTCACCTTGAGAGGTGTTGGCAGGCTAAACGAGCATGAAAGCACAAATGACAGTTCCATGTTTACCTCTTTTTCTCAGGCTGTAAGCGGCCCATGTCCATTCACAGGTGTAAATACACCAAAGGACATTGCTGAAATCCACTGTCACCAAATGTGTGATCTGTGAGATGTTCAGGTAGAGAGGGTGTGTGTGTTAGATGATGTACAGAATCCAACATTCACAGAGGGCCGGAACCCTCAAATTTCAAGCACCCTACTTGTGCATTGCAATTCAATGGAACATTGTAAGTGATGTATGTGTTCTGTACTTAAGTGTATATCTGCAGATTAATGCAAATGTACATTGTAAATTGGTAGTGTATGTCGTATGTGCAATGCAGAATTCACAACATGACAGTGTCCACCATGCCACATTTGTGTGAATGAAGTGCTGAGTGCAATTACAGATTTATGTGGTGTACAGGATTGTATGCATAACATGATCCTACTGTGTTTACCAAAAAACTTGCTCAGCCAGTAAACATGCGTAAATCATGTGTTGTTTGCTTGTAAGATTTGGACCGTCTACTGCTTGAATTGACCTGTACCAAAAATGTCACTAGTGAAACTTGAGTCTACTGTCCTTTCATTCCTGTGTTTTTAAAGTTTGGCACATATTCTGAAATGGTATGTATGCTGTTGAATGCTTAGTAAAAAAATATGTTGTAAAAGCTGGTTTGCACTGACATAGACTGTTGTGTGTGGTTATATGGTCTTTTATGTTTGTCTAAGTACATGTTACTGGGGACTTTGTGATGTAACACCTGCTGTGTATACACTCCACACATAGGTACCGTGGAGGAGCAGGAAGACAGCCTCCCATCTACAGGCCCATTCCAGACCTACAAACCATGGAAGAGAGATAAGCGATCTGCAAATACCGTCTCAATAAGGCAACTGTCAATGATTTGTGCCAGCAGTTGGAACCTTCTTTGCATCCGCATAGAAACTATCCAACATCTCTGACACCAAAAGTTAAGGTGATGGCAGTACTACATTACTTGGCCACAGGTTCCTTCCAGTACACTGTGGCAACATCTGGCGGACAGTCCCAGCCTATGTTCAGCAACGTACTTCGTGATATACTGCAGGCATTGACAAGACACATGGACAGCTACATTAAGCTTCCCAAACGTGAAAAATTGGCCAATATTAAAGCGGGATTTTATAAATTTGGTCGAATTCCACATGTAATTGGAGCTATTAATGGGACACATATTGCTTTAACCCCTTCACTGCTAGGCCTTCCCCCCCCCCCCTGTGCTAAGCCTTTATTTGGCTATTTGGGGAAGTTCGCGCTTAAGCCCCTGTAACTTTTTGACCACATAAAGTATCCACACCAAATTTGCGTCCTTTTCTTCCAACATCATGGGGATTCTAAAGGTACCCAGGGTTTGTGGATTCCCCTGAAGGGGACCCAGAAATTAGCCAAAATACAGCTAAATTTTGTTTTGTTTGTGAAAAATGGGAAAAAAGTGCTGCAAATGAAAGCGTCTGTTTTTTTCCTGCAAATGGTATCAACAAAGGGTTTGTGGGGCTGAAATCACCATTTTTCCAGCTTTTAGGGAATGACAGACTTTAGTCAGAAAACCAAACTTTTTACACAGTTTTGGCATTTTACTGGGACATAGCCTATTTTTGCTCTTTTTGTGCTTTCAACCTTCTTCCAGTTAATGGTAGAAATGGGTATGAAAGCAATAATGGATCCTGGAAAGCTATACATATTAGAAAAGTAGACAAAATTCTAAATTCAGCAAGGGGTCATTTGTGTAGATCCTTCAAGGTTTCTTTATAGAAACTAACAGTTGAATATAGGTTAAATTGAAAATTAGTTGAAAAAAACAGCCATTTGTGCCAACGTTTTCACCTGTAACTTCTTCTAATTATGACAGCTTTTTGAAAGCAATATACCGTTACATCCACTGGACATTTATGGTTGTGGGGATATATAGGACTTGCAGGTTCACCAAGAACCCGACGAACCCAGAGCCAATAACTGAGCAGCGTCTTGCAATGGTTTTTTAATTATGTACCGGGTATATAGCAATTAATTTTGGAAAATATATACATGGAAAAATCGGTATGAAAGACACCTATGTATTTCTGAAATTGGAACAAAATATAGAGTTTAGAAACAGTAGATATTTGCACATTTCCAAAATTGTGAGTACCTATACTAGCATGAGAATTATAGGACATTTTTCCCAGTGACTTCTTTTTTACACATTGTCTTTCATTTGGAAGGCAAAAATGCATCGAAAGTCAGTAGGTAATAACAGTTGCTCTACAATTCTGTGTTACCTTAAGTCTCCCGATAAAAATGGTACCTCACTTGTGTGGGTAGGCCTAGTGCCCGCGACAGGAAACGGCTCAAAACGCAACGTGGACACACTTTATTTTTACAGTGAAGACTGACCCTTTTTTTGCAAAGTGCCTAGCTGTAGATTTTGAACCCTAGCTCTGCCGGCACCTAGGGAAACCTAGCAAACCTATACATTTTTGAAAACTAGACACCCAGGGGAATCCAGTATGGGGGTGACTTGTCTGGCTCTCACCAGGTTCTGTTACCCAGAATCCCTTGCAAACCTCAAAATGTGTAAAAAAAACCCCACATTTTCCTCACATTTCTGTGGTGGAAAGTTCTGGAATCTGCGTGGATCCACAATATTCCACCCACCCCGCATTCCCCAAAGTCTTCCAAGAAAAAATGGTACCTCACTTGTGTGGGTAGGCCTAGTGCCCACGACAGGAAACGGCCCAAAACGCAAAGTGGACACACCACATTTTCACAGTGAAAACTGACCCATTTTTTTGCAAAGTGCCTAGCTGTAGATTTTGAACCCTAGCTCTGCCGGCACCTAGGGAAACCTAGCAAACCTATACATTTTTGAAAACTAAACACCCAGGGAAATCCAGGATGGGGTGACTTGTCTGGCTCTCACCAGATTCTGCTACCCAGAATCCCTTGCAAACCTCAAAATTTGTCCCCCCAAAAAAAGTTCCTCACATTTCTGTGGTGGAAAGCTCTGGAATCTGCGTGGATCCACAACATTCCACTCACCCCGCATTCCCCAAAGTCTTCTGAGAAAAATGGTACTTCACTTGTGTGGGTAGGCCTAGTGCCCGCGACAGGAAACGGCCCTGTTAGACCTGGCATCCTTGGCGTGGGTCTCCCTTCCATTTTTTCGTAATGCCTCCACTGTTGCCGATATGTTTTTGCTGGACTAGATGCTCATGGGCACTTTGCCGCTGCTAATCAGTGCCAAAGTGCAAGTGCTCCCTATCGTTAATTGATACATGTATTAGTGACTCCATGATTGGATGATTGGTTTACTTGTCAGTCCCTAGTACAGTGCACTCAGTGTGCCCAGGGCTTGTAAATCCAATGCCGCTGGTGGGCTTGCAGCACTGGTTGTGCCACCCACAGAAGCGGCTGGTAAAATGTGTCTCAGGCCTGCCATCGCAGAGCCTGTGTGCAGCCTAGGGCTGCCATGTCGACTTGGTGAGTACACCCACTTACCAGTCCCTAAACCTTCCCTTTACTGCATGTTGGTCACCCCTAAAGTAGGCCCTAGGGCAGGGTGCATTGTAAGTATAAGGTAGGACATGCCCTGGTGTGTGTGGCATGTCCTAATAGTGAATTACAGCCATTTTCGTTTTTCACTATTGCAAGGCTACCTGCTCCCCATAGGCCAGAATGGGCAGACTGACTATTACACCTTATAGTCAGAACTGACCCAGGGAACATGGTAGAAAAACGAATTTAGTATGCCTGAACTCAGGATGATAAAATACATCTTTTAGTGAAGTTGGTTTTAACATTCTGTGTTCGAAAATACCACTTTTAGAAAGTGGGTATTTTCTTGCCTAACTATCCAAGCCTGCCTCTGCTAGGTTGTGTATTCCTTGTCTGGAGATTGAGTGACAGGGGCTGGGGGGGCTACCGGAGACAGGGTGAGTCAGCGCAGGGCTGAATAGAAAGATCTGCAGCCAGAGTGGAGGGAGGAGTTGCACCTGGGTCTGAATAGGGCTGTGCCTGCCTTCCACAATGCTGGCTCCACCTCCTGCCGGGCGGCTGAGCACTCTGCCCCACATTCTGAAAGGAAAGAAGGAGTCAGAAAAACAAAGTGCTCCAGGACTGACCAGAACTGGTTTTGGACTAGGCAGAGGCCTCTCTGCCTCCAGAGAACAAAGAGAATCAGGGTATAAGAGGGGCACCCAGACCCCAGGAAAATTAGATCACTTTTGGGAACAAGAAGAAACCTTTACTGAGGAGCGGAACCAAGAAGAAACTGAGGAGAAACTATCCCTAAGCCTGAAGTGCTGCTTGGGGGATTGGCCTGCAGTGGTTTGCCTGACTGCCAAAGAGAGGAGAAAGGAACTTTTGCTTTGCTGTGACTTTCATCAACTTGTGAAGGATCTCCAAGGGCTTGGAAGAGAGCTTGCCCCCTGACCGAAGTCCCAGGACCATTGGACTTCACCCCTTTGTGAATTGCTGCTGGAAACTCTGTTTCAGTGGCTACAGAGGTAGGGAGCTGTGACCGACTCTCACGACCGACTCGGTGTCCTGCAAGCACCGCATCGAAGCACCGTCTCGCCCTGCAACGCACGGCCCTGGTCTCACCGACTCCGTCAACGAGCCGCTGCCTGCACCGCATCGAGGGACAACGCGTCCTGCAACGCTTCGCTACGCCGAATCGAACTGGTCCGACCGACACGGTCACTGCTGCTGAGTTCGAGTCCTGTGACCGCACCGGAGTTGGGCACCGCTCGCACGCTTTGCGACGCACCGCCCGACTCGCACCGCTGTCCGGACTGATCGACGCCAGCTCCTGAATCCGGCTCCGTCGCCGCACCGCAACCTGCCAGCACCGCATCGAAGCACCGTCTCGCCCTGCAACGCACGGCCCTGGTCTCACCGACTCCGTCTCGACGACGTCAACGAGCCGCTGCCTGCACCGCATCGAGGGACAACGCGTCCTGCAACGCTTCCATTTTTGCATCGCGACCGCGACGAACAGCCATCCGGCTCGCACGCCCGTGCCTGCCGCTTCAAGTAAAAGGTACTGTGACCGAGTCTGTCTACGCTGTGTTGGCCCGTCTCGACGCGGTCAGCTGGATTTGTTAGACTCTGTTGGTTCTCGACTCCGCCGTAGCCGGAGGAGGCTACCGACTCGCACAGAACCTTGAATTAAGCCTTTTTGATCAGAACTAAGTATTCTTAACAGTATTGTGGATTATTTTTGTCGTTTATGGTCTTGTGATAAATCTATATAAAGTATACCTATTTTTATAAATATATAACCTGTGTGGTGTCCATTTGTAGTGTTGTCACTTGATTACTGTATGTGTTCACAAATGCTTTACACACTGCCTCTGAACTAAGCCTGTCTGCTCGTGCCAAGCTACCAAGAGGGTGAGCAGGGGTTATTTCGGGAGTGTACCTACTTTCCCTGACTAGACGCAAGGGTCCCTATTTGGACAAAGGTACATACCTCTGCCAACTAGAGACCCCCAAATCTAACATTGGTGGTCAGCGGTGAGGATTCTGGACTTGCATTTGTGACTCATGTACAGTGATTGGTGAACACTACTTAGTGAGTGCAGACCAAAACGCAACCACATACTTTAATAGCATTTTTTCTGGGATTTCCTATTTTTGCAAATGCCAAGTTCAGTCACTATGGAGAAACCAGCATCAGTAGCCTCTGTTGAATGTGATTGGGAAGAAGAGAGGCTAGAATGCTACACCCTTAAGCAGCTCAAGCAATTCTGCAAAAAGTTTAAAGTGTCCATGACCGGGATCTCCAGGAAGGAGGACCTCCAAAAGGCGCTGAGGGCCTGGGTCGAATCAAGGAGTGCCCCTGTGGAGGGGGCTGAGAATGCAGAAGGGCAGCTGGAGGGGCTATTGGGTCTAGGGGCTAGAAGACCACCTTCCCCAGTAGGTAGCAGTGTTTCTGCCAGAGGACTGTCTCCAGAGGAGTTGGAGGACAGGAAAGAGAGTAGGGTGCACGAAATGGAGCTGACCAAACTCAAGCTGAATAAGCAGTTAGAATTCGAAATGCAAACAAGGAAATTAGCCCTAGAGGAAAAGAAAATGCAGTTTGAACATGAGAAAGTTTTGAGGGAGTTGGAATTGAAGGCCAAGAGCTTAGAGATTACTCCCTCTGGTGGCAGTGTACCGCCTGTGCCTGTTGAAGCTAGGGTGTATATTCCCAAAGATGTGGTGAAGGAGTTTTTAAAAATGACGACATAGGGCAGTGGTTCAAAGCCTATGAGGTAGCCATGTCTTCCCACCGGGTCCCTGAGAAGGATTGGGGAGCGGGGTTGTGGGGACGGTTCCTCAGTGAAGGGCGGGATACCTTGTTGGATTTGCCCTCTGAAGTCTATAATTCGTACAGCCACATGAAGGAGGCCTTAATGACTAGATATGGTTTGACCCCTGAGCTTTATAGGCAAAGGTTCAGGAACTGTAGTAAGATTGAAAGCAGTACCTGGGTTGAATATGTGACCTTCTTTTGCAGAGCCTTGGATGGTTGGGTAAAGGGTAGCAAAGCGACTGATTTTCAGGCGCTCTTTGATTTGATTGCCTGGGAGCACTTGTCCGGTAATTGTTTTCCTGAGCTACGCCAGCACCTGATTGATAGTAAGCTGACTAACCCTAGGCAGCTTGCTGAGGAGGCGGACCGCTGGGTGAGTACCCGGGTCCACAAGGGTCACGTGGGAGACTCCGCCAAGGGTGGGCAGGGTCCCCAGCAGAAGAGTGGGGGGGACAAGGGTAAACAGAAGGAGTTCCATAAAGGGCCCCAAAGTAGACCCCAAGGGAACCAAGGGAAAGGTTCCCAGCCTCCCCCTGAGAAGAAGCCAGTGGCCCTGACAGGCCCCCTGTTCACCAGGGACCACTGGTATGTTACAAGTGTGGCGCCCCTGGCCACAAGGCAAACGATCCTCGTTGCCCTTTGCATGGAAAACCAGCACCCACCAGTGCAGTCCCCCGGCAGTTGGCTAGTGTAGCCCTGGGGGAGGAGTTGGGTGCCCAAGGTGGGGGGATCCCACAGTGTTTTCCCTTGTCTCATTAGGAGACTCTGAGATGGTCCCTAGGACCCCGCTGCCTGAGAACACTAAGAAATACAGGCAGTGGGTGACCATCAATGGCCATAGGGTGGAGGCTCTGAGAGACACAGGAGCCAGTGTGACAGCTGTCAAGTGTCACCTGGTGTCTAAAGAGCAGGTTATCCCTGATGCATTCTATCCGGTTGTTGCCGCTGACAACACAGAGAGTCACTGCAAGGTGGCTCAGGTTCCCTTTGAGTGGGGGGGTCTCGGGTACTCTTCAAGTAGCTGTGAGGCCAGCCATGCCTGTTGACTGTTTGTTAGGGAACGATTTGGAGAGCTCACCTTGGGCTAAGGTGGAGCGGAGTGCGCATTTAGAAATGTTGGGCTTGCCTGATTGGGCATGTGTGACCACCCGGTCAATGGCAGCTAAAGGTGTTCAAGAGGACCTGGAGCCTGAGAGGGAGGCCCAGGTGCCTGCCGGAGAGAGAGGAGGCAGGGGGCGCGGGAAACCGGCCCCCGAGGTTCCCACGGTCCAGGAGGAGGCAGACCCTGAGGGGGATGCCCTGGAGCCTACAGGGGAACAGGTAGCTGAACTGGGGGACCTACCTGAGCTGACCCATTGGCAGCAAGAAGGAGGACCCTCCAGGGAAGAGTTCTGCAAGGAGCAGAACACATGCCCTTCTCTCGTGGGTCTGAGGCAACAGGCCACAGACCAGGCAGCAGGTGATCAGTCTGGATCACATTGGGTTTACTGGGAGAATGGTCTCCTGTATTCAGAGCCTAAGGTTGCTGAGCCTGGGTCAGCCCGTGTGCTGGTGGTACCCCAGCGCTTCAGAGCCTTCCTACTGGGGTTGGCTCATGATGTACCGTTAGCGGGACATCTGGGGCAGGACAAGACCTTTGACAGGCTTGTTACCCATTTCTATTGGCCCCAGATGCGCAGGAGTGCCGCCACTCACTGCAGGACATGCCAGACTTGCCAGGCAAGTGGAAAGAGTGGGAGGAAGCACAAGGCTCCTCTCCAGCCATTCCCTGTGGTCAGCACCCCCTTTGAACGGGTGGGTATTGACATTGTGGGGCCACTGGACCCCAAGACAGCCATGGGCAACAGGTTTATCCTGGTCTTGGTGGACCATGCCACCCGGTACCCTGAAGCCATCCCTCTGAGGACAGTGACGGCCCCCGTGGTGGGACGGGCACTGATGGGAATTTTCTCACGTGTGGGATTCCCTCAAGAGGTGGTGTCTGACAGAGGTACCAACTTCGTGTCCAAGTACATGAAGTCCCTGTGGCAGGAGTGCGGTGTAACTTACAAGTTCACCACTCCTTACCACCCTCAAGGAAATGGTCTGGTTGAGAGATTCAACCGGACCCTCAAGGGCATGATTATGGGTCTGGAAGAACCCATGAGGCGTAAATGGGACGTCCTCTTACCATGCCTGTTGTTTGCATACCGGGAGGTGCCACAGAAATCTCTAGGGTTCAGTCCCTTTGAGCTCCTCTATGGACACCCGGTGCGAGGACCTCTGAGTTTGGTCAAGGAAGGCTGGGAGCAATCTCCCAGGAAACCTCCCCAGGATGTATACAGTTACATGCTGGCCTTCAGGAACCAGACTAGGCGTTTCAGAGAGCTTGCTGAGGCAAATCTGGAAGCCAGCCAGGAGGAGATGAAGCGGTGGTACGACCAGAATGCCACTCTGGTAGAGCTTCAGCCTGGTCAGAAAGTGTGGGTCATGGCCCCTGTGGAGCCCTGTGCGCTCCAGGACAGGTGGACCGGCCCTTTTACGGTGGTGGAGCGCAAGAGTCCAGTTACCTATTTGGTGGACTTGCAGTCTCCCAGGAACCCCTTGCGGGTCCTGCATGTGAACCGCCTGAAGCCCCACTTGGAGAGGTCCCAAGTGGGCATGCTCTTAGCTACAGATGATGGAATGGAGGAGGAGACCGAGCCTCTTCCTGACCTCCTGTCAGCCCGAGAGCAAGATGGATCAGTGGAGGGAGTAAACCTCTCTACCTCCCTGACACCTGAGCAGCAGGGTGACTGTCGCCAACTGTTGGGACAGTTCCCTGACCTGTTCTCCCTGGTTCCCAGTGTCACTCATTGGTGCGTCCATGATGTGGACACTGGGGACAGTCTTCCTGTGAAGCACAAGGCTTACAGGGTGACTGACAGGGTCAGAGCCTGCATCAAGGAGGAGGTCTCCAAGATGTTTGCGCTAGGGGTGATTGAGTCCTCTAACAGCCCTTGGGCCAGCCCCGTGGTCTTGGTTCCAAAAGCTGCCGCGCCTTGGTGCCACACCAGAACTCCGGTTCTGTGTGGACTACAGGGGACTCAATTCCGTCACCAGGACTGACGCCCACCCCATCCCCAGAGCTGATGAGCTCATAGATCGGTTAGGGGCTGCGCGGTACCTCAGCACGTTTGACTTAACGTCTGGGTACTGGCAGATCGCCTTGACTGATGGGGCAAAGAGAGGTCAGCATTCTCCACACCAGATGGGCACTACCAGTTCCGGGTGATGCCCTTTGGGATGAAGAATGCCCCTGCCACCTTTCAGAGGTTGGTCAACCAGGTGTTGGTTGGACTGGAGGATTTCAGTGCCGCCTACCTGGATGACATCGCAGTGTTCAGTGCCAGTTGGGAAGAACATCTGCGCCACCTCTGGGAAGTGTTGATGGCGCTGCGGAGAGCAGGCCTCACAATCAAGGCGAGTAAGTGCCAGATTGGGCAGGGTTCTGTGGTGTACTTGGGACACCAGGTTGGGAGCGGCCAGGTGGCGCCCCTCCAACCGAAAGTTGATACCATTCTGGCTTGGGAGCCCCCAAGACCCAGACAGAGGTGAGAGCCTTCCTAGGACTCACCGGGTATTACCGGAGATTCGTCAAGGGGTATGGCAGCATTGTTGCCCCCTTGACCGAGCTGACTTCCAAGAAGCAGCCCAGGAAAGTGATTTGGACTGACGCCTGTCAAAAAGCTTTTGACACCTTGAAGACTGCCATGTGCACGGCGCCTGTGCTCCAGGCACCCGACTTCTCCAATGAGTTCATTGTTCAAACCGACGCTTCAGAGCATGGTGTAGGGGCTGTTCTATCACAGATCAATGAGGAGGGCCTAGACCAACCTGTAGCCTTCATCAGTAGGAGGTTACTTCCCCGGGAACAGAGATGGAGTGCTATTGAGCGTGAGGCATTTGCTGTGGTCTGGGCACTGAAGAAGCTGAGACCATACCTGTTTGGGACTCACTTCCGGGTTCAGACAGACCACAGGCCCCTCAGATGGTTGATGCAGATGAGGGGTGAGAATCCAAAGCTGTTGAGGTGGTCCATTTCCCTACAGGGGATGGACTTTACGGTGGAACACCGCCCTGGTACAGAACACGCCAATGCTGATGGACTGTCCAGATTTTTCCGCCTTAGCGATGAGAACTCCCTAGGGGTAGGATAGTTCTCCCCACATTTCAGCTGGAGGGGACACGTGTTAGACCTGGCATCCTTGGCGTGGGTCTCCCTTCCATTTTTTCGTAATGCCTCCACTGTTGCCGATATGTTTTTGCTGGACTAGATGCTCATGGGCACTTTGCCGCTGCTAATCAGTGCCAAAGTGCAAGTGCTCCCTATCGTTAATTGATACATGTATTAGTGACTCCATGATTGGATGATTGGTTTACTTGTCAGTCCCTAGTACAGTGCACTCAGTGTGCCCAGGGCTTGTAAATCCAATGCCGCTGGTGGGCTTGCAGCACTGGTTGTGCCACCCACAGAAGCGGCTGGTAAAATGTGTCTCAGGCCTGCCATCGCAGAGCCTGTGTGCAGCCTAGGGCTGCCATGTCGACTTGGTGAGTACACCCACTTACCAGTCCCTAAACCTTCCCTTTACTGCATGTTGGTCACCCCTAAAGTAGGCCCTAGGGCAGGGTGCATTGTAAGTATAAGGTAGGACATGCCCTGGTGTGTGTGGCATGTCCTAATAGTGAATTACAGCCATTTTCGTTTTTCACTATTGCAAGGCTACCTGCTCCCCATAGGCCAGAATGGGCAGACTGACTATTACACCTTATAGTCAGAACTGACCCAGGGAACATGGTAGAAAAACGAATTTAGTATGCCTGAACTCAGGATGATAAAATACATCTTTTAGTGAAGTTGGTTTTAACATTCTGTGTTCGAAAATACCACTTTTAGAAAGTGGGTATTTTCTTGCCTAACTATCCAAGCCTGCCTCTGCTAGGTTGTGTATTCCTTGTCTGGAGATTGAGTGACAGGGGCTGGGGGGGCTACCGGAGACAGGGTGAGTCAGCGCAGGGCTGAATAGAAAGATCTGCAGCCAGAGTGGAGGGAGGAGTTGCACCTGGGTCTGAATAGGGCTGTGCCTGCCTTCCACAATGCTGGCTCCACCTCCTGCCGGGCGGCTGAGCACTCTGCCCCACATTCTGAAAGGAAAGAAGGAGTCAGAAAAACAAAGTGCTCCAGGACTGACCAGAACTGGTTTTGGACTAGGCAGAGGCCTCTCTGCCTCCAGAGAACAAAGAGAATCAGGGTATAAGAGGGGCACCCAGACCCCAGGAAAATTAGATCACTTTTGGGAACAAGAAGAAACCTTTACTGAGGAGCGGAACCAAGAAGAAACTGAGGAGAAACTATCCCTAAGCCTGAAGTGCTGCTTGGGGGATTGGCCTGCAGTGGTTTGCCTGACTGCCAAAGAGAGGAGAAAGGAACTTTTGCTTTGCTGTGACTTTCATCAACTTGTGAAGGATCTCCAAGGGCTTGGAAGAGAGCTTGCCCCCTGACCGAAGTCCCAGGACCATTGGACTTCACCCCCTTTGTGAATTGCTGCTGGAAACTCTGTTTCAGTGGCTACAGAGGTAGGGAGCTGTGACCGACTCTCACGACCGACTCGGTGTCCTGCAAGCACCGCATCGAAGCACCGTCTCGCCCTGCAACGCACGGCCCTGGTCTCACCGACTCCGTCAACGAGCCGCTGCCTGCACCGCATCGAGGGACAACGCGTCCTGCAACGCTTCGCTACGCCGAATCGAACTGGTCCGACCGACACGGTCACTGCTGCTGAGTTCGAGTCCTGTGACCGCACCGGAGTTGGGCACCGCTCGCACGCTTTGCGACGCACCGCCCGACTCGCACCGCTGTCCGGACTGATCGACGCCAGCTCCTGAATCCGGCTCCGTCGCCGCACCGCAACCTGCCAGCACCGCATCGAAGCACCGTCTCGCCCTGCAACGCACGGCCCTGGTCTCACCGACTCCGTCTCGACGACGTCAACGAGCCGCTGCCTGCACCGCATCGAGGGACAACGCGTCCTGCAACGCTTCCATTTTTGCATCGCGACCGCGACGAACAGCCATCCGGCTCGCACGCCCGTGCCTGCCGCTTCAAGTAAAAGGTACTGTGACCGAGTCTGTCTACGCTGTGTTGGCCCGTCTCGACGCGGTCAGCTGGATTTGTTAGACTCTGTTTGTTCTCGACTCCGCCGTAGCCGGAGGAGGCTACCGACTCGCACAGAACCTTGAATTAAGCCTTTTTGATCAGAACTAAGTATTCTTAACAGTATTGTGGATTATTTTTGTCGTTTATGGTCTTGTGATAAATCTATATAAAGTATACCTATTTTTATAAATATATAACCTGTGTGGTGTCCATTTGTAGTGTTGTCACTTGATTACTGTATGTGTTCACAAATGCTTTACACACTGCCTCTGAACTAAGCCTGTCTGCTCGTGCCAAGCTACCAAGAGGGTGAGCAGGGGTTATTTCGGGAGTGTACCTACTTTCCCTGACTAGACGCAAGGGTCCCTATTTGGACAAAGGTACATACCTCTGCCAACTAGAGACCCCCAAATCTAACAGGCCCAAAACACAACGTGGACACACCACATTTTCATAGTGAATATGGACCCTTTTTTTGCAAAGTGCCTAGCTGTAGATTTTGAACCCTAGCTCTGCCGACACCTAGGGAAACCTAGCAAACCTATACATTTTTGAAAACTAGACACCCAGGGGAATCCTGGATGGGGTGACTTGGCTGGCTCTCACCAGGTTCTGTTACCCAGAATACCTTGCAAACCTCAAAAGTTATTAAAAAAAACACATTTTCCTCACATTTCTGTGGTGGAAAGTTCTGGAATCTGCGTGGATCCACAAAATTCCACCCACCTCGCATTCCCCAAAGTCTTCTGAGAAAAATGGTACCTCACTTGTGTGGGTAGGCCTAGTGCCCGCAACAGGAAACGGCCCAAAACGCAACGTGGACACACCACATTTTCACTGTGAAAACGGACCCTTTTTTGCAAAGTGCCTAGCTGTAGATTTTGAACCCTAGCTCTGCCGGGACCTAGGGAAACCTAGCTAACCTATACATTTTTGAAAACTAGACACCCAGAGGAATATAGGATGGGGTGACTTGTCTGGCTCTCACCAGGTTCTGTTTCCCAGAATCCCTTGCAAACCTCAAAATCTGTAAAAAAAACACATTTCCCTCACATTTCTGTATTGGAAAGTTCTGGAATCTGTGTAGATCCACAAAATTCTACCCACCCCGCATTCCCCAAAGTCTTCCGAGAAAAATGGTACCTCACTTGTGTGGGTGAGTCAAGTACCCGCGACAGGCAAGGGCCCAAAACCTATTGAGGCGACATCAAAATTACCTATTACAAAACAACCTGGCTTTGCAAGGGGGGTCCCATGAGTTTTTGGCCCCGGGCTTGGCGGCCATCTAGGGAAACCTACCAAACCCACACATTTCTGAAAACTAGACACCCGGGGGAGTCCAGCAAGGTATGGCTTGCGTGGGTCCCCCAACATTTCCCTACCCAGAATCCCCTGCAAACCTCAAATTTAGCTGAAAAAATCACTTTTTTCACAAGTTTCTGTGTGGGAAAGTTCTGGAATCTGCAAGGATCCACAAATTTCCTTCTACACAGCATTTCCCCAGGTCTCCCGATAAAAGTGGTACCTCACTTGTGTGGGTAGGCATAGTGGCTGCAACAGGAAATGGCCCAACCCGTACTGTAGAGACTTCAATATTACCTATAACAAAACTACCTGGTTTTGGGGGCGCACCTGGGGTTTTTGCCCCGGGCTCGCCACCATCTAGGGAAACCTACCCAACCCACACATTTCTGAAAACTAGACACCCTGGGGAGTCCAATGAGGTATGGCTTGCGTGGATCTCCCAACGTTTCCTTACCCAGAATCCCCTGCAAACCTCAAATTTAGCTGAGAAAACAACATTAACCACATATTTTTATGTGGAATCACCGTGCCGGCACAAATGTCCTACCCCACAGCGTTCTCCCTAGTGTCCCGAGAAAAATGATACCTCACTTGTGTGTGTGTCCAATGCAGAATTGGCTAAAAATGTATTTTGTTTAAAAATGTAGCGCTTAGAATTCTCGGTGCTATACCATTAATCCCTATGTATTGGGCTCTTCCCAGTCACAGGCCCTTGCCCCACCCACACAAGTGAGGTATCATTTTACTCGGGAGGCTGAGGGGAATGCTGTGGGGTAGGACATTTGTGCCGGCACAGTGATTCCACCCAAAAATATGTGGAAAATGTTGTTTTTTCCAGCTAAATTTGAGGTTTGCAGGGCATTCTGGGTAGGGAAACATTTGGGGGATCCACGCAAGCCATACCTTGCTGGACTCGCCCGGGTGTCTAGTTTTCAGAAATGTGTGGGTTTGGTAGTTTCCCAAGATGTCAAGTCGCACGGGATGAGTGTCCGTAGAACACTGCAGAGTCAGAGGTAGTATTGAGAATTGCCACAGAACCCGGAAGAACTACATCTCCCATGATTCCATGGGTATTTGACGTCGCAGACATCATCCCGTTCTAGGAAGGAGTTGAATTTAATCACTTCCTGAGCACCGGGTGGGTGCCGTTTACTATTGCTGCTGAGCTTCATCCGTGTCGAGAGGAGGTCCGGTAAGGGTGCTACACGCACCATTACTTCCAAGTCCTTTAGTTATTTTGTTGTGTGCTCAGTAGGCAGTGGCCTGATTTCTCTGTAGTCATTTCCGTCTGCTATTTTGCCCCATTGGTTGAACCTGTATTCCCGGTTCTTGCGGGGCAAAATCGAGCAGCGTGCATATCCTGACTTTTCCACAGCATTACTTGTGTGGGAGAATTGTTTAACCACAAAAGGTGTGGTTACTGCCATCTTTTAAAACCACTTTCACTACCCTCGTGTAATTGCAGTCCACGGTTTTGCGCGGCTGCCATTACCAACTGATAAGGCACTTCATTGGTGTTCTCTCGTGTTGGGGAGTTGAGTCCCAACTCATGCAGAGAGAACACATTAAGCCGGGACAATCTGGCAAATACTGGCGTATACATTCTGAGTGAAGAAGTATCGCTATCCAAGGAACTATTTGGAAATATCCTATTTTGTTATGGCACGTTGTGTTCTGTAATATCGTTACGCAGTGGTTGCTCCTACCAAGGGTTACAAGCTGACTATTATGATTGATATACCTTGGAATAACGGAGCCACAGTTATGAGTCTTTATACGAAGAGTGACATCTAGCTAACACCCAGAAGAATTTATGTAATGCATGGATTTCTATGATTGCATTTCCCTTTGGGTTATACCACCGTTTATGCACCATCGTTAATAGTGCTAGGGCACTTGTTTGTTTCTTTGTGTTCTTTCACAACAGGGGTACTTGAGAATACAGGAAGACAGCTCTTCACCCCTGTTTTGATCCACTCTACAGAATCCTGGATAGGTGTTGTTTCTCGAGAGTTAGGGTTCTCAATAACATGATTGTGTTTCCAGGAAAGGTTATTAATTATGTGGTTCCATCCTTAGATCTTAGTGGAGTCTTTCACCACGAAAAGCTGTCTATGAATCAGGAAGAAGTTTATTTTACAGGTATGTTTAGATACTCAAATCGGAGATAAAAAGGTATCATTGTGCATGTATTGGTGTACTGTGTTCTAAACGTTATTGCTCTCGTTACAGGTCTCCTTCCCCGCTGTTCCCATCCTTCCCTTCCCCCCCTTGATCACTCCATTAAGTCTGTATACTCAATCAGACCATGGGGCTATCAGGAAGTGGACCATATAGAGCAACATACGATCCTGAGGATTCAAGGCCACGACAGAGTAAACGGCCCAAGTATTATAATCCTCCCGGTCGTAAGTTGAGTATGGCTACCTTAGAGGACGTTATAGCAGCATTAGCTATAGTACAGACAGAACTGACGGCCTCTAGGGCAGAAACCGCTGCCTTACAGGCTACAGTAGACAGGATACAAAGAAACCCGTTTAATGCAGGCGTAACGCATGCACCCCACACAGCACCCATGGTAGTGGAGATACCTACACCCATTCTGTTGGCTACGCCCGAAAGGTTTCATGGGGAGAGTAGTAAGGTGCAGGTATTCCTTACACAGGTATTGCTACACTTTTCATGTAAAATCAAGGCATTCACCACCAACCATGCCAGAGTAGCTTTCCTAATATCGTATTTGGCCGTGGATGCAGCACAATGGGCGGTACCCCTAGTAAAGAGAGATGATCCCTTATTATACGATTGGGATTCATTCATCAGGGAATTCGAAAAAAGACATTCAACCACAGATCGGCAACGCTCTCCGCAGATCAAGATTTGTTGGAGTTGAGGCAAGGGAATCGGGACCTTATCACCTACCTGAACGATTTCCGCAGGCTTGTAACTGAAACCGAATGGCCAGAGGCAAAACAAGCAGCTATTTTCCACCAAGGGCTTAGAGAGGAAATGGAAGATGTGTTGGCCCAGATAGACCCACAACCTACTTCTTGTGAAGATTTAATCAGTCTGGTGCTAAGGTTGGATCATCGTCTCAGTGAGCGAAAGGGGGAACATAAAAAACGGGACAGAAATCCTACTCGTTTCGACCAACCCCGACATTCCGACACTAACCAAGCAACTAAGTCTGAACCTATGGAGATTGGAACGGTTCGTCCTTCTCTTACTGCCGATGAACGAGAGTACCGAAGAAAGAAAGGCCTGTGCATTTACTGTGGAAGAAAAGGGCATTTTATCAAAGAATGAACCTTGAGACCGAAATATCCCCGAACGGAGTACAAAAAGGTATTGTCGGTGACCTCCGCTCCACAGGCGGGAAACGAACGAGCTTGAAGAAAGATGAAGGGAACCCTTCAAGCCCGAATTACATCCCTTCACTGGACAGTGATCCCCTCTGTGGTAAAGACCATTTCTTCTTGGACATATGCCTACTGATAAAAGAAGAATGGTGCCAAGTGCAGGTGATGTTAGACTCTGGAGCAACAGGCTGTTTCATAGATCAAGAGCAAGCACTGACCTTAGGAATCACATTACAGGAGAAAGAAACTCCTGAGGCTGTATATGCCGTGGATGGAAGACGTCTAGACGGCGGTCCCATTTGTTTCCAAACAAGTACCTTGGACGTCTTACATGGAACAGACCACTTGGAAAAACTAGTCTTTAACGTAATACAAGCACCTCAATATGGGGTTATATTAGGATTACCTTGGCTGAGAGTACACAACCCCCAGGTGAATTGGGTGGAAAAAACCCTTCTGTTCACCTCCGACTTTTGCTTACAACACTGCATCCAAACTAGCGGCAACCTGGCTAAAACCTTGGCCACATGTCTTCACATCGCTACTGCTGCAGAACATAGGGTGACGTTACCAGATGACTATAAAGAGTATGCAGAGGTATTCAACGAGATGAAGGCGGAAATACTTCCTCCACATCGGCAATACGATTGCCAGATCGACTTAGTACCTGGGGCAGTCATACCATCCGGGAAGGTATATGCGCTAACCGAACCGGAAAACATCCATCTCCGTGCGTATTTGGACAAGTATCTGGCATTGGGGTTCATACTCGACTCCAAGTCCCCGGCAGCTTCCCCTTTATTTTTTATACCCAAGGCGAATGGGGAATTACGCGCCTGTATAGACTTCAGATCATTTAACGCAATAACGGTCAAGAATAGATATCCGTTACCTCTTATCAACGTCTTGCTGAAGCAGGTGAAAAAGTCTGTCATATACACCCGTCTGGATCTGAAAGGAGCATACCACTTAGTTCGAATGCGCAAAGGGGACGAGTGGAGGACGGCATTCAAAACACGCTATGGTCTATATGAATACCTAGTGATGCCGTTCGGCTTATGTAACGCCCCCGCTGCATTCCAGTTCTTCCTCAATGATGTATTACAGGAGTATTTGGATCACTTCGTGGTGGTGTACATAGACGATATCCTGATCTATTCGCCCAACGTGGAAGTCCACAAACAACATGTGCGCACTATTTTACGGACTCTACAGGATCACCATCTATACTGTAAGATCAGCAAATGCGAGTTCAGCGTCACTACTGTCGAATTCCGCGGAGTTATGCTGACCCCTTGGGGGCAAGAAATGTCGGAATGTAAAATAACAGCAGTGAAGGATTGGCCTACTCCAGCGAACGTCAGGGACATTCAGTGTTTCCTGGGGTTCGCTAATTTCTATCGCCGGTTCATCGGTCATTTCTCACATCTGGCAGCACCCCTCACAAGTTTGTTGCGGAAGAAGGTTGTGTTCCAATGGACGGAGGAAGCTCAAAAAGGGTTTGAGGCATTAAAGACTGCTTTTGTGTCTGCCCCGGTATTAATGCATGCTAATCCTGATCGACCTTATATAGTCGAGGCAGACACATCTGAATCTGCTGTGGGAGCGGTGCTTTCTCAGCGTCTTCTTACTACAGGCCAATTACACCCGGTGGCATTTATGTCAAGAAATTTCAACCCTGCTGAACGCAATTACACGATTGCAGAGAAAGAATTGCTAGCCATTAAAAACGCATTCCAGGAGTGGAGGCATTTCCTGATGGGGCCTAAACACATAGTTACTGTATTTACCGATCACCGCAACCTCCAATTCATAACGGCAGCGAGACATCTAACGCCCCGACAGTTGCGATGGATGTTATTCTTCGCGGAATATAACTTTCTGGTGACTTATCGACCAGGGAGTGAAAACAAGAAAGCCAACGCCTTAACACGCCAAACCACTCCCCAACCTCCTGAAACACCTCCTGAGAAGGCCATTGTCGATCCGAAGAATATAATATGTGCGACAATCACGGAAACTTTCCTTAGGAGCATTTCAAATAATATCATAAACGAAAGGTGGAAAGCATGGTTGGAGAAGAACAAGGACTGGAAGGTGAAAAAAGGGCTACTGGTATGAGGGAATCAGCTGTTGCTACCTATCTCTTCGCTGTGAAAGCAGGTGTTCAGATGGTGTCACACCTTACCCAGTGCAGGACATAATGGCACTGAGAAGACCACAGAGAGAGTGCTGCGCCAGTTTTGGTGACCCACCATCAAAAAAGACATAAACACATCGGTTAGGGAATGTGGGACGTGTAGCCAAATGAAAACCTCACATACCCGACAGGCCGGATTGCTACAACCGCTCCCTATGCCAGCACAACATGGGAACACATATCTTTAGATTTTGTGGTAGGGATGCCTCCTGACAAGGGACACACTGTCATTCTCATAGTGGTGAACTACCTCACAAAACTGGCCCACTTCATAGCCTGCAAACAAATACCTACAGCAGGTCACTTAGCCCATCTTCTTCTGGTACACATAGTACGGTTACATGGGCTTCCTCAGGTGGTGGTTTCCGACCGTGGTCCGCAGTTCACGGCCAACTTCTGGAGGGTGTGGTGTTCTGCCTTGAAGATTACCTCAAACATGTCCACTAGTTTCCACCCCCAAACAGATGGCCAAACAGAAAGGGTAAACCAAACCTTAAAACAATATCTCAGATGTTATGTGGATGTCACTTCAGAGGCCTGGTTAGATAGTTTGTGGTTGGCAGAGATAGCGTATAATAGCGCCATTCATAGTTCCACTAGACACATACCTTTCAATTGCACATATGGGTTTCATCCTACTTTTATCCCCCTTCAGCATCCTTTAAGTCATGGACACATTCCCGAGGTAAAGGAACGGATAACACACATCCAGAACACACTGATGGAAGCTAAAAAAGAGTTGAGAGAAGCTAAAGCCCAATACAAGGCACACGCTGACAAACACAGATGCCCAGGGCCAACATACAAACAAGGAGATTATGTGTGGTTATCCACAAAGAACATCAGATTCAAAAAGTATAGCATCTTTAATCCCCGATACATCGGCCCCTATAAGGTTGTCAAGCTTATAAACCCAGTGGTGGTAAAACTGGCCTTGCCCTCCAATTTGAGAATACATCCTGCTTTTCATGTCTCGTTGCTTAAACCCTCACATACCGTGGTCAGAAAAGGTCCGGCACCTGTCTTGGTGAACGAGGAGGTTGAGCATGAGGTGAGGGGTATTCTAGATTCTAAAATCTATCGCACTAGGTTGTGGTATCTGATAGCATGGAAAGGATACGGGAATGAAGAGAACTCCTGGGAACCAGCTACAAGTGTTCACGCACCTCGATACGTTATCCAGTTTCATAACCGCTTCCCTCAGAAGCCTTGTCTCTGTCAGTGTTCTTCGGGAGAGGGATGTACTGTCAAGTCGCACCGGATGGGTGTCCGTAGAACACTGCAGAGTCAGAGGTAGTATCGAGAATTGCCACAGAACCTGGAAGAACTACATCTCCCATGATTCCATGGGTATTTGACGTCGCGGACGTCATCCCGTTCTAGGAAGGAGTTGAATTTAATCACTTCCTGAGCACCGGGTGGGTGCCGTTTGGCTGCTGAGCTTCGTCCGTGTCGAGAGGAGGTCCGGTAAGGGTGCTACATGCACCATTACTTCCAAGTCCTTTCGTTATTTTGTTGTGTGCTCAGTAGGCAGTGGCCTGATTTCTCTGGAGTCATTTCCGTCTGCTATTTTGCCCAGTTGGTTGAACCTGTATTCCTGGTTCTTGCGGGGTAAAATGGAGCAGCGTGCATATCCTGACATTTCCACAGCATTACTTGTGTGGGAGAATTGTTTAACCACAAAAGGTGTGGTTGCTGCCGTCTTTTCAAACCGCTTTCACTACCCTTGTGTAATTGCAGTCCGCGGTTTTGCGCGGCTGCCGTTACCAACTGATAAGGCACTTCATTGGTGTTCTCTCGTGTTGGGGAGTTGAGTCCCAACTCATGCAGAGAGAACACATTAAGCCAGGACAATCTGCCAAATACTGGCGTATACATTCTGAGTGAAGAAGTATTGCTATCCAAGGAACTATTTGGAAATATCCTATTTTGTTATGGCACGTTGTGTTCTGTAATATCGTTACGCATTGGTTGCTCCTACCAAGGGTTACAAGCTGACTATTATGGGTGATATACCTTGGAATAACGGAGCCACAGTTATGAGTCTTTATACGAAGAGTGAAATCTAGCTAACACCCGGAAGAATTGATGTTACGCATGGATTTCTATGATTGCATTTCCCTTTGGGTTATACCACCGTTTATGCACCATCGTTAATAGTGCTGGGGCACTTGTTTGTTTCTTTGTGTTCTTTCACAACAGGGGTACTTGAGCATACAGGAAGACAGCTCTTCACCCCTGTTTCGATCCACTCTACAGAATACTGGTTAGGTGTAATTTCTCGAGAGTTAGGGTTCTCAATAACGGGATTGGGTTGCCAGGAAAGGTTATTAATTATGTGGTTCCATCCTTAGATCTTAGTGGAGTATTTCACCACGAAAAGCTGTCTATGAATCAGGAAGAATTTTATTTTACAGGTATATTTAGATACTCAAATAGGAGATAAAAAAAGGTATCATTGTGCATGTATTGGTGTACTGTGTTCTAAACGTTATTGCTCTCGTTACAGGTCTCCTTCCCCGCTGTTCCCATCCTTCCCTTCCCCCACTTGATCACTCCATTTAGTCTGTATACTCAATCAGACCATGGGGCTATCAGGAAGTGGACCATATAGAGCAACATATGATCCTGAGGATTCAAGGCCATGACACAAGATGGCAGCCGAGCCCGGGGCCAAAAACCCAGGTGACCCCCCTTGCAAAAGCAGGTTGTTTTGTGATAGGTAATTTTGATGTCTCCTCAATACGTTTTGGTCCCTTGCCTGTCACGGGTACTTGACCCACCCACGCGAGTGAGGTATCATTTTTATCAGGAGACCCGGGGGAACGCTGGGTAGTAGGACATTTGTGGATCCACGTAGATTCCAGTACTTTCCCACACAGAAATGTGAGAAAAAAGTGCTTTTTCAGCTAAAGTTGAGGTTTGCAGGGGATTCTGGGTAGGAAAACGTTGGGGGACCCACGCAAGCCATACCTCGCTGGACTCCCCCGGGTGTCTAATTTTCAGAAATGTATGGATTTGGTAGGTTTTCCAAGATGGCCGCAGAGCCCGGGGCCAAAAACCCAGGTGACTCCCCTTGCAAAAGCAGGTTGTTTTGTGATAGGTAATTTTGATGTCTCCTCAATACGTTTTGGGCCCTTGCCTGTCGCGGGTACTTGAC
This sequence comes from Calotriton arnoldi, assembly GCA_963921515.1. Classification (NCBI taxonomy): domain Eukaryota; kingdom Metazoa; phylum Chordata; class Amphibia; order Caudata; family Salamandridae; genus Calotriton; species Calotriton arnoldi. The sequence goes on along the minus strand of CAWUFW010005356.1, from coordinate 755,950 downwards.
CCACCCACACGAGTGAGGTATCATTTTTATTGGGAGACCTGGGGGAACGCTGGGTGATAGGAAATTTGTGGATCCACGTAGATTCCAGAACTTTCCCACACAGAAATTTGAGAAAAAAGTGATTTATTTCAGCTAAATTTGAGGTTTGCAGGGCATTCTGGGTAGGAAAACGTTGGGGGACCCACGCAAGACATCCCTCGCTGTACTCCCCCGGGTGTCTAGTTTTCAGAAATGTGTGGGTTTGGTAGGTTTCCCAAGATGGCCGCCGAGCCAGGGGCCAAAAACCCAGGTGACTCCCCTTGCAAAACCAGGTAGTTTTGTGATAGGTCATTTTGATGTCTGCTCAATACGTTTTGGGCCCTTGCCTGTCGTGGGTACTTGACCCACCCACGCGAGTGAGGTACCATTTTTATCAGGAGACCTGGGGGAACGCTGGGTGGTAGGAAATTTGTGGATCCACGTAGATTCCAGAACTTTCCCACACAGAAATTTGAGAAAAAAGTGCTTTTTTTCAGCTAAATTTGAGGTTTGCAGGGGATTTTGGGTAGGAAAACGTTGGGGGGTCCACGCAAGCCATACCTCGCTGGACTCCCCCGGGTGTCTAGTTTTCAGGAATGTGTGGGTTTGGTAGTTTCCCAAGATGGCCGCCGAGACCGGGGCCAAAAACCCAGGGGACCCCCCTTGCACAACCAGGTTGTTTCATGATAGGTAATTTTGATGTCGCCTCAATAGGTTTTGGGCCCTTGCCTGTCGTGGGTACTTGACCCACCCACGCAAGTGAGGTATCATTTTTATCGGGAGACCTGGGGGAATGCTGGGTGGTAGGAAATTCCTGGATCCACGCAGATTCCAGAACTTTCCACCATAGAAATGTGATGAAAATGTGTTTTTTTGACAAAGTTTGAGGTTTGCAAGGGATTCTGGGTAACAGAACCTGATGAGAGTCAGACAAGTCACCCCATCCTGGATTCCCCTGGGTGTCTTGTTTTAAAAAATGTATAGGTTTGCTCGGTTTCCCTAGGTGCCGGCAGAGCTAGGGTTCAAAATCTATAGCTAGGCACTTTGCAAAAAAAGGGTCAGTTTTCACTGTGAAAATGTGGTGTGTCCACGTTGCGTTTTGGGCCATTTCCTGTCGCGGGCACTAAGCCTACCCACACAAGTGGGGTACCATGTTTCTCGGAAGACTTTGGGGAATGCGAGGTGGGTGGAATTTTGTGTGTCCACGCAGATTCCAGAACTTTCCACCACAAAAATGTGAGGAAAATTTGTTTTTTTTTTTACAAATTTTGAGGTTTGCAAGGGATTCTGGGTAACAGAACCTGGTGAGAGCCAGACAAGTCACCCCATCCTGTATTCCCCTGGGTGTCTAGTTTTAAAAAATGTATAGGTTTGCTGGGTTTCTCTAGGTGCCGGCAGAGCTAGGGTTCAAAATCTACAGCTAGGCACTTTGCAAAACAGGGTCAGTTTTCATTGAGAAAATGTGCTGTGACCATGTTGTGTTTTGGGCCGTTTCCTGTCACGGGCAGAAGGCCTACCCACACAAGTGAGGTACCATTTTTCTCGGAAGACTTTGGGGAATGCGGGGTTGGTGGAATTTTGTGGATCCACGCAGATCCCAGAACTTTCCATCACAGAAATGTGAGGAAAATGTGTTTTTGTTTAACTAAGTTTGAGGTTTGCAAGGGATTCTGGGTAACAGAACCTGATAAGAGGCACACAAGTCACCCCATCCTGGATTCCCCTAGGTGCCTAGTTTTCAAAAATGTACAGGTTGGCTAGGTTTCCCTATGTGCCGGCTGCGCTAGGGCCCAAAATCCACAGTTGGGCACATTGCTAAAGACAAGTCTGTGCCTAGTTGGCTTTATGCCGCCCTGGGAGGGAATCGGGGGGGGGGGGGTTTGCCCCGATATGGCCCCAAGGGGGGCAGAAAGACTGTGGCTATTTTTTTGGGGGGTGGGGGCATTGGTATGCCCATTCTGGGCAGCCCCCACCCCCACGCATAAAAAAAGGCAGCGTAATCGCTGGCGCCTAGTGGGCTTTCTGCCAACCCCGGGGGCAGATCAGGGGCCAGTGCCCCCATCCACCCCCCAGGGGGGCAGAAAGACTGTGGCATTTTTTGGGGGAGGTGTGGGCATTGGCATGCCCATTCTGGGCTGACCTCACCCCTGAGTTAAAAAAAAACAATTCCTGCCCCCCCGGGAGGGCAAATAAGGGGCTATTACCCCAATATGCCTCCGGAGAGGGGCAAAAAGACTGTGGTAATTGTTTTCCGGTGGGGGCTTTATCATGCCCATTCTGGGCAGCCCCACCCCTACATCATAAAAAAAAAAAATCCCTGGTCCATAGTGGGCTTTCTGCCCCCCAGGGGGCAGATCAGGGGCTACTGCCCTGATCTGCCCCTGGGGGAGCAGAAAGACTGTTGCATTTTTTTTGGGGGGGTGCAGGCATTGGCCTGCCCATTTTGGGCAGCCCCCACCCCATCATCAATAAAAAAAATCCCTGGTTTCTAATGGGCTTTCTGCCCCCCCGGGGGGCAGATTGGGTACTACTGACCCATCTGCCCCCCAGGGGGCAGAAAGACTGGCATTTCACTGGGGTGGGGGCATTGTCATGCCCTTTTTGGGCAGCCCCCACCCCTACATCAATAAAAAAAATCCCTGGTTTCAAATGTGCTTTCTGCCCCCCCTGGGGGGGCAGAAAGACTGGAATTTCACTGGGGGTGAGGGCATTTTCATGCCCATTTTGGGCAGCCCCACCCCAACATCAATAAAAAAAATCCCTGGTTTCTAGTGGGCTTTCTGCCCCCCGGGAGGCAGATTGGGGGCTACTGCCCCCGTCTGCCCCCTGGGGGGCAGAAAGACTGACATTTCTCTGGGGGGGTGGGGGCATTGCCATGCCTTTTTTGGGCAGCCCCCACCCCAACATCAATAAACAAAATCCCTGGTTTGTAGTGGGCTTTCTGCCCTCCCAGGGGGGGCAGAAAGACTGTTATGCCCCAAAAAATATAGGGGGAGCAAAGGCCCTTGCCCAAGGGGCTGCTCCCCTCTCCCTGGTGCTAGTGGGTAGATCCCTGCTTGGGGATCGCCATCCTGGGGTGATACCCAAGCAGGGATCCACTAGGGAAGGGTACCATTGGAAAGGGGAGATTCTCCCCTTTCCAACGATACCTCTCCCATCTGTTTCGGTGCTCAGGGGCTGAGATAGCCCCACAAGCACCGAAACTGAGAAGTTTTGTTTTCGTTGCAATGATGATAGCCCGCCATGCGCGCGATCGTCATTGCAAGAAAATACAAAACCAGGCCTGGGGTGGTTGGGGATGCTCTTCCCCACCTCCCCAGGCCAAAAAAAAAAGGGAAAACCCTCTGCTGTCTGCAGTAGAGGGATTTTCTGAGCATGTGCTCATGACGGAATGGTTCCGTCATGAGCACAGGAGGACTGGTGCTCATGATGGAACCATTCCGTCATGAGCACCCAAAGGGTTAGTCTCATCACTGGCCAATGAACAGGTTAATAGAAACAGGAAGCACTTCCACTCAATCAATGTACAGGTGGTTTGTTTGGCAGATTTGTACATCTCACACATCTGTGCCAGATTTCCAGGTTCAGCCCATGACTCCTACATACTACGGAACAGCATCATACCCCATTTGATGACAAAACTACTTCCAGAGAGGGCCTGACTTGTTGGTAAGTAAGAATTTTTATGACGTTTGTTGTGAGTGGTTTTGTGTGCATATTCAGAAAATGTTTTCTTGAACATTGAACAACTGTCAATCTTCCATGTAGGAGACTCAGGATAACCCAACCAGCCATGGTTACTGACACCATTAAGGAATCCTGTCACCCAAGGATAAGTCCACTTCAATTAGGCCCATGGGAAAACAAGGTGGTCAGTGGAGTAGGCTTTTGGCCTCCTGAAGGCCAGAGTTTGCTGTTTGGACAAAACTGTGGTGCACTTAGGATGATGTGGCCCGTGCTTGATTGTGTGTCTGTTGGGGTAGGGGTCAGCTGTGAGTTGGAAGCTAAGGTGGGAGATGTTGCACGGACCCTGTTGGACATACTGGTGCAGTCTGCCCAGCCAAACCTGATGGGCCAGGTTCCTTCTCCATGCCCAAGTGTTCAGGAGAGTCATCATCACCAGAGAGCTCATTCAGGGCTGGAGTCTGAGGCTGGATAGTTTTGTCATTCATCCTTGAAGTGTTACCAGATTGCCCTGTTGGTACAGCTATCATACAGTCAATTATGTGATTATACATTGTACCTCAACAGACACACATTGAGTAAATGTCTGGAACAAAAACTGATTTAGATGGAGGAATTGGCACCTATCCCCATTATGTTAGCATTTATTTGATGTAAACAATGCAACTTTTTCACAATGTGTATTATGGTCTTGCTCCACCTCTGTGCTGATATGATCATTGTCACAATTTGGATTGTGACATGACTACTGCCAATGACTTGAACTTTGAGGATTAGTGAGTTCAAATGTATTGGCAGGACATACCTACACATCAATTGGAAATGTTTAGTTGTTATTCCTGTGCGCTATGCATTGTCAATGTATCACAAGGCACAGTGAAGTGACAGCCTTACATGAAAACATTTGCAGTATTTTATGTTCAAAATTGTCATGGTGTCAGTAATGTGCTCATTATTTTCTACTCAAGAGTTTGGGGTAAATCAGCCTAAGTAGGCAAACGTGTAAGAGCATAGCATTGTGTATACACAGCTCAGTGAATTTGACCTTACACTCCATAGTAAGATGTGAGAAAAATGGTTGTTGAGGTACATCACAGGTGTCTGTTTTTCTGAGCTTGGGTTAGGAGGCCTGATGGTAGTTGTGGTCATTTCAAACACTGCTCATCCCCACTTGACCAATGGCTCCCTGCCAATGAGGGGAAGTTGAGTAGAGAGATGGCTGACACTGGTGCCTTTAGTTTGGTGTTAGGAGTACAAGGCCTGATGGTAATTGTGGTCATTTCAGACACTCCTCCCCTCCTCTTGACCAATGGCTCCCTGTCAGTGAGTGGGATCTTCAGTTGAAACATGACTGACACAGGTGACCGTGGTTTGGAGTACTACGAAGCCTGATAGCAGTTGTGGTCAGTGCAAAGAGTTCTTCTCCCACCTAGCCCACACAGCCCACCTGGGCCTATTGCTTCCTGCCAGTGAGGAGAAGTTGAGTAGAGAGATGGCTGAGACAGGTGGCTGTTGTTCTTAGGTAGAGTCTGAGTGGCTGATGGTAGGTCTAGTCCTTTCCTTTTGGGAGATCTTATTACTTGATGAACTGGTTAGCATTACATACCTGTTAACTACTTACTCTAGTTATGGGCCATGTATAGGGATGTTGGCAGATGTAGCTGCTGCTGCCATAATGACTTAATGGGTATGCACTTACAGCCTACATGTAAACATTTGAAAATGTCATTGATTTGGTTATTTTTAATCCTATGTGCAGGTATACAGGTTGTCAGCATTAATTACACATCTCCAATACTTTGGCAACAGCTTTCTTTAAAAAAGTCAGATTTACAAGACTTTGACATTACAGTAATGTGTGCTAAGTGTAATGGATAACTTGAGCCAGATGTTTAGGTATAACTTACCAGACTCCATTCCTTCAGGTATTCCAAACAAGCTCTCAGGTGGCAGGATGGCATGCACCTTCTCCTCCTAGAAAGGAAGGTGTACTGGTGACAGGGAAGGGCCACCGCCAGTCTGTTGTGCTGCCAGGTGGTTCCTGTTGACCAAGGCCTTGACCCTCTTCTTGACATTGTGCCACCTCTTTCTGATAATGCCCATTTGTGTGCAGGGTGGCACTACTGCTTTCACCTTGTTGACTATCCTGTCCCACATTAGGTTTTTCTGGGTGATGGAAGTTTGTTGTACTTGGGTCCCGAATAACTGTAGTTGACCTCTGAGGATTTCATCCACAAGCACTGACAACTCCTCATCAGAAAAATGTGGCTGCTTCTTTTTGACATTGTGAGTGAAATAGTGAGTGTGATTGTGAAATTGAAGAGGTGTACAAAAAGTGGAAAAAAAATATGATATGTGCAGTGAATGGTGCTATGAAAGTGCGTGATTGTGTGAAGGGGCTGGCTGCAGTGTGACAGAAGAAAGCAATACGGTCAGTTGGACTCTGCAGAATTGTGATAGCAAAGGATCATGGTCTGGTACGGGTTTTGTGAACGCATACTATGGTTGGTGTTGTGATCCTTAGCATAAGTTTCTCACAATCATGCTTGCCATGTGGCCTACAAGCCGCCATGGATCCGCCAAAGTGTCGGATGCATCATAATCTGCTCGGTGGTTAAACAGATGCATTTGCGGAATCGGAATCCCTATGAACAGTCTTTCTGACCAAAGTGGTCCTGTCGGAGTCGTCTCCGACAGACGTGGTCCTGTCTGGGTCGTCTCTGACCAACACAGTTGGAGAATGGACTTGTATACATCATAATACGTTGGTCGGAGACACTGCGGATTAGTTGTCCGGAATCTCACCGCGGTCACATCGGTCAGATGCTCATTCCGCCCGACATCGTAATCAGGCCTATTGTATTTATTTTTTGTGCTTTCAACCTCCTTCCAGTTAGTGGTAGAAATGGGTATGAAAGCAATCATGGATCCCAGAAAGCTATACATTTCTGAAAGCTAGACAAAATTCTGAATTCAGCAAGGGGTCATTTGTGTAGATCCTTCAAGGTCTTTCAATAGAAACTAACAGTTGAAAATAAAAAATATTGAAATTGAGTTAAAAAAAACTGCCATTTGTGCCAACGTTTTCACCTGTAACTTCTTCTAAGTATGACAGATTTTTCAAAGCAATATATCGTTACATCTGCTGGGCCTTTCTGGTTGTGGGAATATATAGGACTTGTAGGTTCACCAAGAATCCGAGTAACCCCGAGCCAATAACTGAGATGCGTCTTGCTATGGTTTTTTATTGTGTACCGGGTATATAGCAATTAATTTGGTAAAATATAAAGAGTGAAGAATAGGTACCAAGGAAACCTATATATGTCCAAAATGGGAACGGAATATAGAGTTTAGAAGCAGTGGTTATTTGCACATCTCCAAAATTGGAGGGTACCCATACAAGCATGTGAATTAGAGGTCATTTTTCAAAATGACGTCTTTAGCTCTACCTGGGAGGATCACCTGGTCCACCTGAAAAATATTTTGGAGGCCCTGTAAAAGGCAGGCCTCACTATCAAGGCCACTAAGTGTCAGATAGGGCAGAGTAAGGTTGTGTACCTAGGCCACCTTGTGGGTGGAGGACAGGTTCAACCATTGCAGAGCAAAATCCAGACCATAATGGGCTGGGTTGCTCCAACTACCCAGACTCAGGTCAGAGCTTTCTTGGGCCTGACTGGGTACTACAGGAGGTTTGTCAAGCGATATGGATCCATAGTGACCCCCTTGAATGATCTGACCTCTAAGAAAATGCCTAAGAAAGTTCAGTGGACAGTTGGCTGTGAAAAGGCATTTGATGACCTGAAGCAGGCCATGTGCACTGCTCCCATTCTGCAAAGTCCTGACTATTCCAAACAACTCATTGTTCAAACTGATGCATCTGAGTTGGGGGCAGGGGCTGTGTTATCACACATTTCTGTGTTGGAAAGTTCTGAAATCTGCATGTATCCACAAACTTCGACACACTCAGCATTCCCCAAAGTCTCACAATAAAAATGGTACCTCACTTATGTGGGTAAGCCTAGTACACGCGACAGGAAACGGCCCAAAACGCAACGTGGACACATCACATTTTTCCAGTGAAAACTGACCCTTTTTTCGCAATGTTCCTAGCTGTGGATTTTGGACCCTAGCTCTTCTGGCACCTAAGGAAACCTAGCACACCTATACATTTCTGAAAACTAGACATCCAGGGGAAACCAGGATGGGGTGACTTGTGTGGCTCTCACCAGGTTCTGTTACTCAGAATCCCTTGTAAACCTCAAACTTTGTAAAAAATAAATATATATTTTCCTCACATTTCTGTGATAGAAAGTTCTGGAATCTGTGTGAATCTACAAACTTTCACCCACCCAGCATTCCTCAAAGTTTCCCGATAAAAAATGTACCTCACTTTTGTGGGTAGGCCTAGTTCCCGCAACAGGGATTGGCCCAAAACGTACTGTGGAGACTTCAAAAGTATCAATTACAATCAAAGACCTTGTTTTGTGAGCGAGTCACCTGCCTTTTTGATCCCGGGCTCGGCAGCCACCTAGGGAAACCTACCAATCCCAGACATTTCCAAAAACTAGACACCGGGAGAAGTCCAGGGAGGTGTGACTTTTGTGTATCCCCCAACGTTTTTCTACCAAGAATCCCCTGCAAACCTCAAATTTAGCTGAAAAAAATCTCATTTTTCTCACATTACTGTGTGGTAAAGTTGTGGGATCACCGAGCTGACACAAATTTCCTGCCACCCAGCATTCCCCCAGATATAAATGGTATCTCACTTTTGTGGGTGGGCCAAGTACTAGTGGCAGGGAAGGGCCCAAAACGTATTGTGGAGACATCAAAAATTCTCTATCACACAACCACCTGGTTTGCAAGGGGGCCACCTGCGTTTTTGGTCCTGGGCTCGACGGCCATATAGGAAAACCTACCAAACCCAGACATTTTCTGAAAACTAGACACCTGGGGGAGTTCAGGGAGGTATGGCTTGCGTGGATCCCCCAATGTTTTCCTACCCAGAATGGTAGGCCTATTCTGGGCAGCCCCCACCCCTACATATAAAAAAAGCCAGCATAATCCCTGGTGCCTTGTGGCCTCTCTGCCCCCCGCAGCGATGAGACAGAATCTGTAACCGACCTGATTGCCATAGGAGCGCCTGGTAAAGGGCTCCTACCACGGTATTTTTTTAAAATCACTCGTTTTTAAGAAAGTTTTTATTGACCAACTGTATCTTTGCACCACTCCTATTTGCACTAATTGCTCTTACCGCACTCAGTTTTGCACTTGATCCCCGGTCCACCGCCGATCATTCGGTTTGCGTGGAGGGATCTATGTGCTACAGGAAGTGTTCGTTACTTCCGCTTGGCCCTCCAATCAGCTGATCAGCAGCTGATCTCCACCGGACATAGAAATAGATGCCTCTTCCCTTGCGCAGCGGACACGCGCAGCGGGCGCGCCGCTGGCGCGCCGAAGGCGCGCCAGGGCAAGCCCGTTTGCGCCCGTCCGCGCCTGGACCGGGCCTAGGGCCATACCCCCTGGCCCGCCAAGATCAACCTCGCAAACTAATATTCGAACCTACACTAGTAATCAACTCAAAAACATATCAAGTACACTCAGGGACTTTCAAATCTGTCCCTGCTTTACTTCAGATATCTTATCTGCCCAAATCATTGTCACATGTCCGAGATGTCCACTTAAACCCACTCTTAATAAAACTCCGTCAGCCTTCAACAACCTCCGGACATCTACCATACACAGAACGATTTGCGCAGCCCTTATCAACGCGCGCTCCCTTCCCAAACATAAGTACGAAATACTCACTCTCCTTGAAAATAATAAACTAGATCTCCTATTCATAACAGAGACCTGGGGTGATCCTTCCTCAGGACCGGACTTTGCAACAGCTACCCCTGAGGATTTCTGCGTCAGGAGATTAGATAGAAACAACCAAAAAGGCGGTGGATTAGCTCTAATTCATCGTAACAATTACACAGTTAGAACAGAAACAATTCCGACAAAAAATTGTGAAGCCTTTTTCTTTACCATCTCACTCACTAATTCCTATACATTTAAAGGTATCCTACTATATCGCCCACCTGGATTGCGAGCACAATTCCTTTCATCACTAGGCCTCTTAGCTGAACCATCAGCAGGAGAAACCAATTTTACCATCTTAGGCGACTTCAATTTCCATCTTGAGGCCAATAACGATGATGACACCTCAGCCTTACTATCAGAATTCAACTCAATAGGACTCTCACAATTAGTCACCACCCCATCTCATTTGGCTGGACACACACTCGACGGACTATTCACTAATAATAGACATATCGTTTTAACACATGTTCTCCCTTTATCCTGGACCGACCATTCTGCGGTCTTTTTCAATATTAATATCGAACGCAGCATCCATAACAACATCAAAACCTCCCACCCTACGCAGTTCAAATCTTGGGGCAGCATCTCCCCTGAAGACCTAAAACTGCACCTGCTGGCCACTCATCAAAATCTACCGGAAAACTCCGAACAGTCAGCCTTGCAATACACACAATGGCTCCATTCCGCCATTAACACTCTAGTACCGCTAAAAAACGCCTCGAAAAACAGAAAGACTCTTTCCGCTCCCTGGTTCTCGGAAGCACTAAGGCTAGAAAAACAGAAATGCAGAAACTCGGAACGTCATTGGCGCCGAAATTACGACAGTACTATGAAAACACGGTATAATGAAGCATTGTCCAAATATAAACATTTTCTAATCACAGAAAAAAGTAAATATTACCTAAATCAAATTGAAACAGCGCAAGACTCTGTGAAACAGCTATTCAAGGTAGTCACCAAGCTCTCAGGACCAGACACCAGCTCTCCTATACCCCCCACACAGCATTTCTGTGACTCTCTCGCTACGTTCTTTCAAGAAAAAGTCACCGACATCTATTCCAACTTCTCAACTCTCTCCTCGACAAATATCCAAAGCATCAGCACCAATGAAGACTCGCACCCCACTGACATCTCACCATCACACACCTCGAATCATTCCTCGTTTTTAGAATTCAATCAGGTCACAACAGAACACATCACTGACCTTATATCCACTATTAAATCTGGCTCCCCCAAATACCCATGCCCCCCCACCATAATAAAATGAATACCGGAGATCATAGGTCCCGAATTAGCCAACATCTGCAATCTAATGTTTACAACAGGAATATACCCTACCATTTGGAAAGAAACCATTATCAAACCTCTACTTAAGAAACTTAATCTCAACCCTACAGAGACTAAGAACTATAGACCTATTGCAGGCCTCCCTTTCCCTGCAAAGATCATCGAAAAGGAGATGAATACCCAGCTAGCCAGTTATATTGAAAAAAACAACCTCCTAGATGACACCCAATATGGCTTCAGGAAGAGCCACGGCACTGAAACTGCCCTCATCAAAACATCCGATGAAATCAGGACGATTCTTGATAAGGGAGGTGCTGCGGTCCTGGTGCTGCTGGATCTTTCGGCGGCATTTGACACGGTCGACCACTCCACCTTACTCGACCGTGTCACAGCCATAGGTATTAAAGACAAAGCAAAGGCCCTTCTGACATCCTTCCTGTCCAACCGTACACAACGAGTAAGGCTCGGCAATTTTAATTCCCCTTCCTTCTCACTGCCATGCGGGGTCCCTCAGGGATCCTCGCTAAGCCCGACCCTGTTTAATATTTATGTGTCGGACCTGGCTAGAATCATTAAATCTCACAACCTGCGTCTGACGTCCTACGCCGACGACACTCAGATAGTGTTGGAGATCCATAATAATGGCAAGTCAGTCTCGGAAAACTTCAAAGAAGGAATGTGTGCCATCAACACTTGGGTGGCACACAATTGTTTAAAGCTGAACTCCGAAAAAACCGAGGTGATGATCTTTGGAAAGCTCTCCCCCAGTTGGTCCCCTTCTTGGTGGCCTGCAGAGTTGGGCCCACCTCCACCGCCTGTCTCTAAGGTCAGAAATCTGGGAGTCATGTTTGATGACAAACTTTCTTTCAAACATCACGCCAACTCGGTCGTCTCATCATCCTTTTTACCATCAGGATGATAAAGAAACTTCTGCCCTACCTTCCTCTTAACGCAGGCAAGACTCTCATTAGTACACTCGTCATGTCTAAGATAGACTATTGTAATGGCTTACTAGTTAATGCCCAGGAAGGTGTCCTACACAAATTGCAGATGGTGCAAAATGCAGCAGCAAGAATCCTTACAGGCACCCCTAAGTTCAAACCTATCTCCAAGGAGCTTCGACAGTTACACTGGTTGCCCATCAAATGTAGAACAAAGTTTAAGGCCCTCTGCATCGCCTACAAGGCTATCCACAATACAGGACCTAAATTTCTCAAACAAAGTTTATGCCCCTACAGACCCACAAGATCCTTACGATCTTCAGCAGCTTATCTGCTGACTGTGCCTAGAACCAAAAAGGCCACCTGGGGTGACAGAAGATTCACTGTCGCCACCGCCAAACTCTGGAACACACTCCCTTTACATCTCAAAACCATTCCTACATTGCTATTCTTCCGTAAACAATTAAAAACCTGGTTATTCAATCAATAAACATTCTCTCCTTCTTTCTCTCAATTCAGCGGTCCTCAGCGCCGAGACACCCAAGGGTATTTGCGCGCTCAATAAATTGCCTAAATAAATAAATAAATAGCCCCCATCTGCCTCCTGGGGAGGGCAGAAAGGCTGTGGCAATTTGTTTTGCGGGGTGGGGGTATTGGCATGCCCATTCTGGGCAGCCCCCACTCTCTACATATTAAAAAAAGAATCTCTGGTGCCTAGAGGGCTTTCTGCCCCCCCTAGGGGTCAGATCAGGGGCTACTGCCCCCATCTGCCTCCTGGGGGGGCAGAAAGACTGTGGCATTTTTTTGGGGGAGGGGAGGGTGGGGGTATCGACATACCAATTCTGGGCAGCCCCTACCCCAGAACTCTGCCAAAAATAATCCCTGGTGCCTAGTGGGCTTGGCAGATAAGGGGCTATTGCCCCATTTGCCTCCCGGGGGGCAGAAAGACTCTGACAAATTTTTTGGGGTGTGGGCATTAGCATGCCCATTCTGGGCAGCCCCACCCCTACGTATAATAAATAAGAATAATCCCTGGTGCCTAGTGGGCTTTCTGCCCCCGGGGGGCAGATCAGGGCCTACTGCCCCCATTTGCCTCCCGGGGGGCAGAAAGACTGATCATGCCAGTTTTTCTGGGGGGAGCAAAGGCCCTTGCCCAAGGGGCCGCTCTCCCCTCCCTGGTGCCTAGTTGGTGGATCCCCAAGCAGGGATCCACTAGGGAAGGGACCATAGGAAAGGGGAGATTCTCCCCTTTCCAATTATACCTTTCCCATGTAATTCGGTGCTCGGGGGCTGAGATAGCCCCACAAGCACTGAAACAATGAAACTGACACTAAGTTTCAGTTTCATTTTCAATGTAATGATGTCAGCATGCCATGCGCGCAATCGTCATTACATTGAAACAAAAAAAAAGCCTCGGGAGGTTGAGTAAGCTCTTCCCCACCTCCAGAGGCAAACATTTTAAAAAAGAAAATCCCTCTGCTGCCTGCAGCAGAGGGATTTTGTGCGCCTGTGCACATGAAGGAATGGTTCTGTCATGAGCAGAGGAGCACTGGTGCTCAGAGCACCGAAGGGGTTAAAATTATAATATTTATAAATATTAATGTTTTTAATAAGTAATCTATTTTTACCCTAATGTAATTTGTTTTGTTTCATTTTATATTATTAATAAAAATGGTTTTAAAAAAAAATGTTTTATGTTATTGGATAAATGTATATATTTAATGTTTATATTATTACATCAAAAAACTATTACATTATAATATAAATTAAAATTAGTTTAATTATATATATATATATGTGATCAAGGCCTCATGGAGGCCGAAACGCGTAATGGCGGCGGTGCAGGGCGTTCTCTAAAAATAAATAACATTGCACTGAATAGGGTCTGCATTCGTCTGTCCAGGAAATCTTGGATTGTTGGGCGAAGTCCAGAAATATATATATATATATATATATATATTCACTGAAAAAACCATAGGTTTCAGGGGCGTTATAGTTAGTTGAACATTTCACTCGTACAAAACCATAGAAATTCCCCCGTTATAGTTAGTTCAGCTAACTATAACTCGCGCGCTCCGCAATGCACTGCTGATGACATCACATATTACATCACTCATGACATGGTCAGTGACATCACTGATGACATCTCAAATGACATCACTGATGACATCACTGATGACATCATCCTTGTGATAGAGTGGCAGAAGTCCTCTCACCCTAATATAACCTTTGATACACACACTCAAAAATACAAACTAACATTTTCAAAATAATGGACATACCAATACCAGTTACAACACACCTATTCAGTAATTCCAAGATCTACACACACATCCACTCATTCACCAACAGTCCCTATAGTCACTCATACATGTACTCACTCATCATATGTACTCCTATACATCCTGTTACACACCGCCACTCATCCATAGAGTTACTCACACACATAGTCACACATGCAAACAAAGTATCAAACATCCATTTACTTGCATATACAGTTATACACACACTACCACACTTACTTCTACAGAAACTTACACATACTTACTCTCTTAAACAATCACTTATAGAAACACCTACTTATTTGTTCAGGAACTCTTCCAATCTCTCACTCTCACATATACTCACTTATATACACCAATACTCACATATACTAGTTTAAAACATATGTAGTCACTCATAAAGACACTATTGAGACAGTCATTCACTCACTAACACACCCATACACATACTGATCCACCTATACAGTCCTGCACACATGCTGTCTTCAACACATACAAACAGTGAGTCACTCATTCATGCATCTATGCACTAAGTAATACCCCCCACCGAACCATACAGACACTCAGACACTCATACTGATACTCAAAAAACCAACTAATAACCCATATAGACACTCATGTAGCTACTCACCAACCCATGCAGCCACTTATACACAAAGTAAGAGACTGATACAGATATTTTCATATTTAAACATTACTCACTAACCCATGTATTCACTAAGATACACTTAGTCAGTTATACAATCAATTTTACAAAAACAAATCATCCATTTAGACACTTATATACCCATTTATTCTTCCATCGACCTTGAGATATACATATATAAAACATATTTAATTTTCAGAAAAACACACATTCACTGGATGATGTCATCAGTGATGTCATCAGTGATGTCATTTGAGATGTCATCAGTGATGTCATGAGTGATGTCACTGACCATGTCATGAGTGATGTAATATGTGACGTCATCAGCAGTGCATTGCGGGCGCGCGAGTTATAGTTAGCTGAACTAACTATAACGGGGAATTTCTATGGTTTTGTACGAGTGAAATGTCCAACTAACTATAACGCCCCTGAAACCTATGGTTTTTTCAGTGAATTTCTAAGGTTTTTTAAATGCTAATTTCTAACTATAACGTGCCTGAAACCTATGGTTTTTTCAGTGAATTTCTAAGGTTTTTAAATGCTAATTTCTAACTATAACCTGCCTGAAACCTATGGTTTTTTCAGTGAATATATATATATATTTATTATACTATGTATACATGTGAAAATGTCTCGGTCCCCTGTTTGCCTCGGTGGCACGGAAAAAATGGGTGGAACTGACGTCAGCACGCCGACGAGGTCCTCTTATGGCTCCGATGACGTCATACGGTGTCGCGAGCGGAGCCGTGCTATTATGACGTCCTCGTTGACGTGGGAGAGCTAGGAAAGAATTTCCGTGGAATGCTGGTGCAGGGGATATTCACCTAAGTGTTCAGGCTAGTCCTTTGGGAGCAACTGTTTATGTTGCCACTCCAGAAACCGAAACCAGTGATCCGAGGGCAGAGGCCCTGCAGATGGCACACAAGGTGGGGTGCCCAGTCGTGTGCACCGGCGGGGCAGCGAAGTGACAAGCACCACAACCCACAAAAAAGGTAACGAGGGCACTGAATAACACAGGATCTTCTCTTTGTATCTGGCAGGAACAACGAAGTTAAAATGCCCTAGTACCAAAATGTAGAATTAGTGCTACAACGGTCTTTAAGAGGACCTGCGATGCCGCTTCTGCCTCCCGTACCCTGGAGGTGGCACATGGGTCACGCGGTACGGTCATACTGCGGTGGGACGCACACTCGTTGACCTCTCATGGCACTGCTCCACACTTCAGGGAGGACGCTTTCCATTAGCTATGTTTTCTGATGACATGTCGCGCCGGCCCCGTCCAACAACAGAACTCCTTTAGATCCAAACAGACTCTTCCACTCTCTCACCGGAAGTGAAACCAGGCCACGCGGACACTTTCACAATACAACAGCCGGGAATGCACTTTTCGGTAAAAAAACACATTCCTTCCTCCTAATTAATCAAATAAATGTCTCACTGAAGAACAGGGGCCAGCTTCGATCGGTAAACAGCCGTTACAACGACTTTTTACTTTGCGATACCATTACAACGCATGCATTACCACGCATGCGTTGTACATCACGAAGTCATTACTACGCATTTTTTTAGAACGCATGGTCATTTACCATGCATGCCTTTACAACGAATTTTGTTGTAAAGGTATGTATGGTAAATGACCATGCGTTCTAAAAAACATGTAGACGATCCATGTCGTTGTAAGGAAACAGAGGCTGTTCCGTTTCCTCACAACGAAGTGCACCGCCCCTCAGAGACGACGTGAAGCAGGAACCACGAGGAGAGAGGAACAACGAGGAGTGAGAGGTAAGGGGGATTGGGCATGGGGTGGGGTTTCTTTTCTAGGGTTTACGGTAGTGCAGTGGTGTTTGGGTGGTGTAGGGGGTCGTGCTGGGGGTAGTGTTTTAGGGTTTAGGGTAGTGCAGTGGTGTTTGGGTAGTGTAGGGGGTCATGCTGGGGGTAGTGTTTTAGGGTTTAGGGTAGTGCAGTAGTGTAGGGGGTCGTGCTGGGGGTAGTGTTTTAGGGTTTAGGGTAGTGCAGTGGTGTATGGGTAGTGTAGGGGGTCATGCTGGGGTAGTGTTTTAGGGTTTAGGGTAGTGCAGTGGTGTTTGAGTAGTGTAGGGGGTCATGCTGGTGGTAGTGTTTTAGGGTTTAGGGTAGTGCAGTGGTGTTTGTGTAGTGTAGGGGGTCATGCTGGGGGTAGGGTTTTATGGTTTAGGGTAGTGCAGTGGTGTTTGGGTAGTGTAGGGGGTCGTGCTGGGGGTAGATTTAGGGTTTAGGGTAGTGCAGTGGTGTTTGGGTAGTGTAGGGAGTCGTGCTGGGGGTAGTGTTTTAGGGTTTAGGGTAGTGCAGTGGTGTTTGTGTAGTGTAGGGGGTTGTGCTGGGGGTAGTGTTTTAGGGTTTATGTTAGTGCAGTGGTGTTTGGGTAGTGTAGGGGGTAGTGCTGGGGTAGTGTTTTAGGGTTTAGGGTAGTGCAGTGGTGTTTGTGTAGTGTAGGGGGTAGTGCTGGGGGTAGTGTTTTAGGGTTTAGGGTAGTGCAGGGGTGTTTGGGTAGTGTAGGGGTTCATGCTGGGGGTAGTGTTTTAGGGTTTAGGGTATGGCAGTGGTGTTTGGGTAGTGTAGGGGGTCATGCTGGGGGTCGATTTAGGGTTTAGGGTGGTGCAGTGGTGTTTGTGTTGTGAGGGGGTCGTGCTGGGGGTAGTGTTTTAGGGTTTAGAGTAATGCAGTAGTGTTTGTATAGTGTAGGGGGATTTAGGGTAGTGCAATGGTGTTTGTGTAGTGTAGGGGGTCATGCTGGGGTAGTGTTTTAGGGTTTAGGGTAGTGCAGTGGTGTTTGTGTAGTGTAGGGGTAGTGTTTTAGGGTTTAGGGTAGTGCAGAGTTGTTTGCATAGTGTAGGGGGTCATGCTGTGGGTAGTGTTTTAGGGTTCAGGGTAGTGCAGTTGTGTTTGTGTAGTGTAGGGGGTCGTGTTTTAGGGTATAGGGTAGTGCAGTGGTGTTTGGGTAGTGTAGGGGGTCATGCTGGGGTTAGTGTTTTAGGGTTTAGGGTAGTGCAGTGGTGTTTGGGTAGTGTAGGGGGTCATGCTGGGGTAGTGTTTTAGGGTTTAGGGTAGTGCAGTGGTGTTTGTGTAGTGTGGGAGGTCATGCTGGGGGTAGATTTAGGGTTTAGTGTAGTGCAGTGGTGTTTGGGTAGTGTAGGGAGTCGTGCTGGGGGTAGTGTTTTAGGGTTTAGGGTAGTCCAGTGGTGTTTGTGTAGTGTAGGGAGTCGTGCTGGGGGTAGTGTTTTAGGGTTTAGGGTAGTGCAGTGGTGTTTGGGTAGTGTAGGGGTCGTGCTGGGGGTAGTGTTTTAGGGTTTAGGGTAGTGCAGTGGTGTTTGGGTAGTGGAGGGGTAGTGTTTTAGGGTTTAGGGTAGTGCGCCCAACCAGCCACAATATCCGTGGACAAAGTGGATCCTGACTCTTTGGATCGCTCCGTCAATTGAATAATTTGGGTCAAGGGCCCTACCACGTCCAAGACCTATCAATTCCTTTCTTGGGATCCCTCATATACTTGGAGAAAAAGGTACATAGTTTCTCATCAATTTCAGGCGTGTGTGCCACCTTCCCCTTCAGTGAGGGCCTGGGGCATTCTCCCCTCATCCTATTCCTGACCTCCCTTTCAAGGGATTGATGGATTTTCCCCACCACATACTCTGCCACTTTGGCGTCAGGTGTCCACTCCGCTGACCTAGGATGGTAAATTTGGGTAGGCTCGAACATGTCCGAGTGGACCCCGTCCCCAACCGGGAACTGAGAGGAGTGGGACTCTGGACGCCAGGGACGCCCGAGTCCTTATCCTCATCGGAGGAGAAATCGTCCTCCGATACACCCTCTCCCTCTAAGGAAACCCGCCGTCGGGGTCTACAATAGTGGTGACAGTGTCGCAATTTTCTCCGGGCCCCTCCTCCTCCCGGCAGGGTGCATGTTTTAGCGTTCGCGCACTCTTGAGGAAGGTCTCCGTAAGTTTATCAAATCGTTCCAAGTGCCCCGTGTTATGCTTAACGGCCCTTTTATTCCCCATCTGGGAGCTACTGGGACCCGCCACCACCAGATCTGGGTCACTGAACACCCCAGGGATGCTTTTCGCCAACTTATCAACCTGATCCCTAAGAGGAGCCAGCGCCCTAAAAATAGCCAGAGAGAGGGCTTGGTCCACTGCTGGAGGGAGAAGTTGGGGGGCCATTCCTCCTCCACTTCCTGGTAGGAGGAGTAAAAATGGTCTTCTGGAGAAGACATGATAGCAGAAGGTGTGAGCACAGAACAAATGCCCTTAAAATCCTTAAGGCAGCCCCTCACCGGTGCTCCAACAGCTGGGCTTTCCCCAAAGCTGTTATAAGAATAGACTGAGGCGCAATACCAATTACCACCACCAGGTGGCGCTGGTCACTAACGTGGCCGTGTGGGGAAATCACTGCGTAGCGGTGTCAAAATTAGGCGAGGATTGGTCGGGAATCAAGCGGACACTAAAGGAGTGACCGGATTCCCAAACGCGCGTAAAGACCAGCGGGAGCACTCGACGGAGCTGCCTCGCTCGGACCAGCCACGCCTGACAGGATCTCACCGCGCGCAGAGCACACAGCGGGAGAAACTGCGAGGGGGAGAACACGCTCGGGCAAGAGCCTGCTGCGCAGGGAATATGAAACAATACCAAGGCAATAATGCTAATAACGTGCACAAGAAACCGCTATACAAACAGCAACAACGTCAGATTAAGCCAAGAATGTAAGGAATGCACTTAACTGACGAGCAGTGAAGAAAGAGGAAGCGGAAGGGACGTCACAATATTATATACGATGGACTGTGATATGATTGGACTATAGTTGCCTTGGAGACTACCCCCTAATGGTTCATGGGTTGTGTAGTCTTTTGTTTAATGATTGTTGTGTTACGTTTTCTTTGAACTGCTATGCAAATAAAGTGAGGAAAGATATGCATAATCCTCGCCTCCGTCCTGCCATAGAATTCATTAAACTTTATTTGATCTGATTTAGAAACATAGATCATAAAAGTGTACATAAAAACAGTAAATCCTCTTTCCTAATACAATACAGTGAGAATTAATTAAAACCAGTAGGTAAAATCGGGTGTTACAAAGTTCAGAGCAATTTCAGGTTAGCAGAATCGTAAAGGTCAATGTTTTGCAAGATCAATCTCATGTACTTCGTGCAAAATACGCAATAAGGAGTCCAAGTAAGATGTAACGCTCCAATACCTGACCAGTTTGCACTATATAAAACTGCAGAAAAACTAAAAATAAAAAGTGTTTTGCACACTTCTGTCATTGGGCTATATGTGGGCTACATCTGGGTGATATTTGTGCTACATTTGGGCTCTTTTTTCTCTGGTGGCCATCTTGGGAGACTTATTTGTTATGAAGTTTCCAAATTTCGTCATTTACTGCAGTCTCCTCAGTAGGAAATGCTTTCAGTTTTTACTTTGATTCCATCAAGAAGGCATTCAGATGTGTCACACATTTGCCATAAATTCAGAATGTTAGCACTCTAGTTGTTCATTAGATCACTGTAGTAAAGCTACTGCTCACCAGGGAGTTAACTGTAAGTCTACTGCTGGTATTGAAAGTGATTGTTTCAGTCTGCATGTCAGAATTTTCTAATGAAATAGAAGAGGATTTGAGATCTCACTTAAAACATGCCCTACATTTTCTTTCTGCAGCACTAACCATAATTTCTATGGCAAAATGAACCCCCTCATTTTGTTCCTTTTTAAATTAAATGTTTTAAGTGTCACCAGTTTATTCCAATCAAGATGGCTTCAGGTGTGCCATACTTTTGTCATAAGTAAGGCTGTTAGCACTCTAGTTGTTCTTTAGAACACTCTGGGAAGCTGCAGTAGAACACAAAGGCATCAACTGACAGGCTGCTCCTGTTGAAATATAACAGGAAGATATTTGAGATCTCACTTAAAACATGTCCTAATTTTTCTTTCTACAGCACTAACCATAATTTCTATGACAAAATGAACCCCCTCATTTTGTTCCTTTTTAAATTAAATGTTTTAAGAGTTACCAGTTTATTCCAATAAAGATGGCTTCAGGTGTGCCATAATTTTGTCACAAGTAAGACTGTTAGCGCTCTAGTTGTTCTTTAGAACACTCTGGGAAGCTGCAGTAGAACACAAAGGCATCAACTGACAGGCTGCTCCTGTTGAAATATAACAGGAAGATATTTGAGATCACACTTGAAACATGTCCTAATTTTTCTTTCTACAGCACTAACCATAATTTCTATGACAAAATGAACCCCATCATTTTGTTCCTTTTTAAATTAAATGTTTTAAGTGTTACCAGTTTATTCCAATCAAGATGGCTTCAGGTGTGCCATACTTTTGTCATAAGTAAGGCTGTTAGCACACTAGTTGTTCTTTAGAACACTCTGGGAAGCTGCAGTAGAACACAAAGGAATCAACTGACAGTCTCTGCCCTTGTTGGATGTACATGTTTTACTGAGAATGTCAGACTTCATTCTCACATGACTGAGAAAGATAATGTGAATTTACAGAAAATATGCTCTCATTTTAGCTTCTGGAGCACCTTCCAAAACTGTATGGGACAAACATGTGAAAATAGTTTTCTCTCAAACATGATTCATGATATCCCAGCAGAAGGTTTTTCACAGCGTAAAATCACCTTAGAACACACCACAATTCATGAAATTAGTATGGTACCATCAACAAATGAATTCTAATGTAACTAAAGTCTGTTATCACCCTTTATAGTTCTCCTTTTGGTAACCCTCAAAATCTTCGATTCACTACAATGCATTTCAATGGGGTACTATCATTTATATTGGTCGCAAGATGGCTGCCAGCAATTCCAGGATGAAGTGCTGACAGCCAATCAGATCTCACGATGACATGTGTGGTTAGGCTCCGCCCAGATATATATGTGTTTTTACTTTTGATTTTCTCAGGAACTACTGAACGGATTTACACCATTTAACAAAAAGGGTTCTTTCTGAACCAAGAACTACCTCTTTGCCAAATTTGGTGTAATTCCGTTCAGCAGTTCGGGCTGTAGCCTTGCATAAAGTTTCCTATGGGAAATTGATTTTTTGACTCTTATTTTTTGAATTTCTCCGCAACTACTGAACGGATTTACACCATTTAAAAAAAAGGTCACTTTCTGAACCAAGCGCTACCTTTTTGCCAAATTTGGTGTAATTCTGTTCAGCAGTTCGGGCTGTAGCCGTGTCTAAAATTTCCTATGGGAATTAACATGGAGAAAACACGTTTTGGGACCCCCCTTTTTCTCGGCCCCCGCTTGCCGAATCACCCCGAAACTTTCAGGATAGGAGCAGACCGGAGCGCCCCACGAGTTTTGAAAATTTCATGAAGATTCATCAACCAGCGCCAAAGTTATTGGAAATAGAATGTTGCGAATTTCCTATGGAAAATAGGTCCTAACTATAACTATCTACTGGCGACCGCCAGTAGATAATATATATAACAGCAACTCCTCTCACTTTCCAATTTGCCGCAGAAGACAGGAGCTCAGACCACAACTTCGTGCTGTAAGTTTCTTTATTGTCTGCTCAACAAACCACAGCCATGACGCGTTTCGAGCCCGTAGGCCCTTGATCACATATATTATCTACTGGCGTCGCCAGTAGATAATTATAGTTAGGACCTATTTTCCATAGGAAATTCACAACATTCTATTTGAAATAACTTTGGCGCCGGTTGACGAATCTTCGCAAAATTCTCAAAACTCGTGGGGCGCTCCGTTCCGCTCCTATCCTGAAAGTTTCGGGGTGATTCGTCAAGCGGGGGCCGAGAAAAAAGGGGGGTCCCAAAACGTGTTTTCTCCATGTTAATTCCCATAGGAAATTTTAGACACGGCTACAGCCCGAACTGCTTAAAGGAATTACACCAAATTTGGCAAAAAGGTAGCGCTTGGTTCAGAAAGCGACCTTTTTTTTAAATGGTGTAAATCCATTCAGTAGTTGCGGAGAAATTAAAAAAATAAGAGTCAAATAATCAATTTCCCATAGGAAACTTTAGACACGGCTACAGCCCGAACTGCTAAACGGAATTACACCAAATTTGGCAAAGAGGTAGTTCTTGGTTCAGAAAGAACCCTTTTTGTTAAATGGTGTAAATCCGTTCAGTAGTTCCAGAGAAAATCAAAAGTAAAACCACATATATATCTATGGCCGCGGAGGGTCCGCGCACCCTGAGCGCACCTTCCCGATCACGAGCTGTATGCTAATTGGCTGTCAACACTCCAAACCAGGAAGTGTTGGCAGCCATCTTGTTCCTCGGTAGAACCGAGGCACAAGAAACAAGTGCGCAAAACGCAAAAAGGGGGCAGGGTAGAAACACCCTGACCCCCTAGGCCTGCTCAGGGGGTCCCACAAGGACCCCCAGGGCCAAAAAAAGCATTTAAAAAAAAAAAAAAAAAAAATCGGCGGGATGCGGTCTACCGCGCTTCGATGGTATTTGGCCCCCGGGTGGGCCAAGTCCCGGGGGCATGCGGGGGTTCATTGAAATAATGTGTGTGGTGGCCTCTAAAGCCCCCCCAATCCCTGGGGACCGCCACCCCCCGGGGCTTTGAATTATAAATGGTGCGGGAGGGCACTTGGCCCTCCCGCAGCCCCGGGGACCGCCACCCCCCGTGGCTTCTTTTTTTGTTTTGTAATAAAATACCTGTGTGGGGGGGCTCGAGCCCCCCCCACACACCCCGGGGACCGCCACCTCCCTGGGGCACTAAAAATGTAAATGTGGGGGTCCGTTACGGACCCCCGAGCCCCGGGGACCACCACCTCCCCGGGGCTGTGCACAGGATGGGAGGGGAGCTGCGCGGCCCCCCTCCTGGAGCCTGTGATGGCCCTGGGGACCGCCACCCCCCAGGGCCGGCTCCTGCAGTGTCCCGGGGTGCCCACCCCGGGACACTGCTGTTTCCTATGGCAGGGCGGGAGCCTCGCGGCTCCCGTCCTGTCATAGCAAACTTGCTTTGAATTTTGGAAGAGAGCAGGAAACCTGCTCTCTTCCAAAATTCAAAGCAAATTGCTTTTCCACACGGGGAGCTGCACCTAAGCAGTTCCCCGTGTGGAAAAGCAATGCCGGCTCCCGCAGGAGGCGGGGAGCCGGCGGGACCGTGGGGGAGTTGGGTCCCCAAAGGATAGGGCCGGCCCTGGGGGATGGGGTCCCCGGGGCCTAAGGAGGCCTGAGGAGGGGGGCAACGCAGCCCCCCTCCATGAAAAATTTAAAAAAAATATGTGGCAATGACCCGGGGGATGGGCCCCCTTCCCGTTCTGTTTAAAAAAAAAAAAAAAAAGGGGGTCAGGCCCTAGGGGATGGGGTCCCCAGGGCCCAAAATAATTAAAAAGAAGGGGGGCCACACAGCCCCCCTTTTAAAAAAAAAATTAACAAAAAAGACCGGCATCGCGCCGGAGGCCCCGCCCCCTCCCTGAAGCACTCTGCAATCGCGCCCCCTGGCATGTTGTAAGATGGGGAAGTAATTTCCCTTGAATACTGGGGGTCCCTGGGGGCCAACTAGCCCACCAGGAACCTCCAGTATGCTCCAGGGAGCTGCGTTGCAGAGAGGTGTTCAGAGGCCACGCCCCTTTTTACACCTCTCTGCAACGCAGCTCTGTGGTGCTTACTGAAGGTACCTGGTGGGCTAGTTGGACCCCAGGGACCCTCAGGATTCAAGGGGACTTAATCCCTCAACTTAAAACACGCCACGGGGCGCGTTTGCACAGTGGTGAAGGGAGGGGCCGGGGCCTGAGGTGACATGTGTGCAAACACGCCCTGTGGCACGTTTTAAGTTGAGGAATTAATTCCCCTTGAATACTGGGGGTCCCTGGGGGCCAACTAGCCCACCAGGTACCTCCAGTAAGCGCCACAGGGCTGCGTTGCAGAGAGGTGGTGCAGGCCACGCCCCTTTTTACACCTCTCTGCAACACAGCTCTGTGGCACTTACTGGAGGTACCTGGTGGGCTAGTTGGACCCCAGGTACCCTTAGGATTCAAGGGGACTTTATCCCCCAACTTAAAACAGCCAGAGGGCGTGTTTGCACACATGTAACCTCAGGCCCCTCCCTCCCTACACCAGTGTGCAAACGCGCCCCATGGCGCGTTTTAAGAGGTAGTTTTAATCCCCCTGCCCTATTATGTACTAGGGAGTTACAGAGGAGGTCATGCTAATCACAGGGGTACCCCAACGCATAGTGTTCCCTAGTGTATGTAGGTGTTTTAACTGTAGTCTAAGTGTCTTTTACCATAGCACTGGCTCTAGGCCTGGTTAGTCAGAGTCAGTTACCACCAGTACCCGTCTGGAAAAGGTGTGGGCACAGGATGATTTTGCAACAAGGCCTCTTTCTGCTCCTCTGTTGGTTCTTTCTGCACATCTTTTGCTTCTTCCTGCACTTTTCTTCGTCTTTGTGGACTTCTGTTGCTTCTTTCTGCATTTCTTTTGCTTCTTTCTGTGCGTTTTTTCTTCTTTCTTCACATGTCCTACCTCTGTAGGCATAGTTAGAAACTAGCATTTAAAAAACCT
Source organism: Calotriton arnoldi (assembly GCA_963921515.1). Lineage (NCBI taxonomy): Eukaryota > Metazoa > Chordata > Amphibia > Caudata > Salamandridae > Calotriton > Calotriton arnoldi. Next base: position 730,700 of record CAWUFW010005356.1, on the reverse strand, counting down.
TTGAAATTCACTTAAAAAACCATAGGTTTCAGGCACGTTATAGTTAGAAATTAGCATTTAAAAAACCTTTGAAATTCACTGAAAAAACCATAGGTTTCAGACACGTTATAGTTAGAAATTACCATTTAAAAAACCTTTGAAATTCACTGAAAAAACCATAGGTTTTAGGGACAGTTATAGTTAGTTGGACATTGCACTCGTACAAAACCCGTGAAATTCCCCCGTTATAGTTAGTTCAGCTAACTATAACTCACGGCCCCGCAATGCACTGCTGATGACGTCACATATTACATCACTCATGACATGGTCAGTGACATCACTGATGACATCACTGATGACATCTCAAATGACATCACTGATGACATCATCCAGTGACTGTGTGTTTCGGTAAAGTTTAAATATGTTTAATATATATAGGCAAAGGCGTATTGAAGAATGAGTGGGTGTATAAGTGTCTGAATGGATGCTTGAGTAGGTGCGTGACTGACTCTACAAGTGAGTGATTAAACGTATCTTACTGAATGCATGGGTTAGTGACTAAACTGTGTGAATGTCTGTATCCGTCTGTCTGTTGGTGTGTAAGTGGATGCATGGATTTGCGAATAGCTACATGAGTGTCTATATGGGTTATTGATTGGTTCTCTGAGTATCTGTATGGGTGCCTGAGTGTTTCTGTGGGTGGGGTGTGTGTGACTCTGTACATAGATGTGTGAGTGGGTGATTCACTGGGTGCATGATTTGAAGAGTGCATCTGTGATGGACTGCTTGGGTGGGTGAGTGTGTGTATGGGTGTGTTAGTGAGTGAATGTATATCTCAGTGGTACATGTGCGATTAACTACATATGTAAAAGGCAGTATATATGTGTTTTAGAGTATTTAAAAGGCTATAAGTGAGAGTGTGTGATTGTGAGAGTGGCTGTATGGATGCGTGTGTGCTTGTATCAGTTATTGTATAAGAGCGTAAGAATGTGCTAGTATTTGTATGAGTAAGTGACCTGGTGTGTGTATAACTGTATAGGTGAGTAAATGGGTGTGTGATTAATTTTTTGCATGACTGACTAGGTGTGTGAGTACCTCTATGGATGAGTGGCAGTGTGTGAGTGTTTATATAGGTGTATGAGTGCATATGATAGTCCTGTACTGAGTGACTGTAAGTATGAGTGACTGGACAGGTGAGTGAGTAGATGTGTATGTGTGTAGACCTAAGAATCAGTGAGTGGGTATGTAGTTATTGGTATTGGAGTGTGTATGGTTTTGCGAATGGCAGTCTGTAATTTAGAGTGGGTGTATCAAAAGTTATATTAGGGTGTGAGAAGATGCATGAAATTATCACATGGATGATGTCATCAGTGATGTCATCAGTGATGTCATTTGATTTTTTTTTTTTTAAATATCTTTATTCAGTTTTTAAACAGCAAATTTTCGCCCTCATCCCACCCCCTCCCTCCAGGTCAGACAAGTATACATACATTTATAAAATGAGTTACATTATCAAAAAGACAAAATTGATACATACATTAGTACGCCCAGATCCGGTTGCACCTTAAGTCAAAAAACAAATTCATTCCGTGCGACCTTGCAATTGGCACCATTCTTTTAGAGGGGTCCAAATTTTTAAACCTCTTTTCCAGTCGCCTGCTGCCCTTACGTTTATAGATAGCAATTTCAATATTTGAAATGGCGAGAAATCTGGCTAACCATTGTTGAAATGTCGGGGCAGTAGCATCCAACCACGCTGAGGCTATACACAACCTAAAACGGCCATTGCTATAAAGATAAGTTCATGCCCTATTCTAGCGTTTCCGGGATCTGTTGCCCCTAGTAGAATAACACCGCTGGATAAAACTATTGTGCTATGCACCACTGTAGATAGAAATTTCCCTATCTCTTGTTTGACAGATGTTAACCCTTCGCAGGTGGAAAAAATGTGTATACAATCAGCATTAAAAAGCATACATCTAGGACAACATGTGCTCTTACCAGTTCCCCACTTGGCTATTTTGTCCGGTTGTATAATATAGGAAGAAACGGGTTTTAAAAAATTGTGCTTGGAGTTTGGTTGACATTAGAATTGTTTGCGACATTTCATAAGCATAATTAAACTCATCATTTGGAATTGCTGCTTTCTCTAACCATTTTTGCGCAGTTTTCTCCATATCATCTGGAAACATAGCATTAATGCGTGAATAAATACCCCCAATCGTGTTTTTGGTGCCAGATAAAAGTATTTCTACTAGGTCGATTTTTTCCACCCCCCCTCCCGCCTACCTTCCGTGACAAAAAATCTCTAATTTGCAGGTACTTGAAGAAGTCCCGCCAGTCTAATCCAAAATTGGTTTTTAATACTTCGAAGGACCGAATCCCAACGGAGGAAAAGAGGCAGCCGATCTGGACAATTCCTACATCATGCCACTTATGTATATAACTATCATTAAAAATTTCGGGCAGTTCTGGGTTATTCTTTAAGGGCGTATAGAAAGACAGTCTCCCTATACCAAGCATTTTCCTAATGGTCTTCCACACCTTGAATCCACTAAATAGTGTTTTAAATTTGACCTTTTTGTGGTAGCTGTCGTGCAAATGTCTCCACCAGTATCCTCTGCTCTCCCTGCCTAGTAGTAATTGGAAAATAGATGGTGCATAGGCTTCTCCCTCCATACCTTCCCGGTTATTCTGAAGTAACTCATCGCTATACAATAGCACGGTAGCCCAGTAATATGCCTTCAAGTTTGGGAGAGCTAGTCCACCTCGCTCCTTCTGGAGAGTGAGGAACTTGTAGGCCCGCCGAGGTTGTGAATATGCCCAGATAAAGCTAGAGAACATCCGTTCTATTGATTTGAGCCAGGATGAAGAGAATTCTAGGCAGATTGCCCTAAACATATACAAAATTTTAGGAAAGAAGACCATTTTAATTGCGTTCACTCTTCCAATGATAGAGAGATGTAAATTGTCAAGACGTTGGAGATCTTTCCGCATTGCACCTGTTATTGGCTTCAGATTTATATCAACCAGATTTTCAAGATCAGATGTGATGCAGACTCCTAAGTAAGTAGCCTGTTCCACAACTCGAGGATCCCTCCATTCACTTTTCCTATTTAAAACAATCTGAGTTTTGCCCTGATTAAGTACATAGCCGGACACATCTCCAAATTGTTTAGCCTCCCTCTCGATAGCAGTCATAGCCGTGTTTGGATCGGATGTCACGATAGCGATATCATCCGCATAGGCTAGCGATTTAGTGACATACCCCTGTGATATTATAGGTTTAATTTCTCCCTCCTTTTCCAATCGCCGGATAAATGGGTCTATATAAATTGCGAAAAGCAATGGCGAGCAAGGACAGCCCTGCCGTGTTCCACGTGATATAATCAGCTCTTCAGTTAAAATACCATTTACCAATACTACGGCCCTTGGATTCACGTACAGTTTTTGGACTGCCTGTATATAGCCTCCTTGATACCCATTCTGGACATTGCAGTCCACAGGAAGTGCCAGGAGACCCTATCGAAAGCTTTCTCCGCATCAAGCAGAATCAGCGCCATAGGGTCTCCTGTAACATCCATACCATCGAACAAGGTGATTACTCGCTGAATGTGGTTGATAGTGGACCTGCCTGGAACGAAGCCATGTTGGTTCTGAGCAATCACCTTGTGGATAATGGGAGCAATTCTATTAGCCAAGACTTTTGAGTAGATTTTGGAGTCTGAGTTAATGAGGGTAATGGGACGATATGAACCCATCTGTTCCGGCGGTTTGTTCTTTTTAGGAAAGATGACTATTTTTGCCCGAGACCAAGATTTCGGGGGATGGCCTCCTTTAAAGATATGTATAATGAGCTCTATCAAGATGCTTTTAATTTGATCTAGAAAAGAGGCATAGAATTCCGATGGGATGCAATCTAACCCCGTAGCTTTCCCTCTTGGCAAATCTTTGATTATGCCAATGATTTCTCCCTCTGTGGGTAGCTCCTCTAAGAGATTTGCACCCTCATCTTTAAATTTCTCATTAGAAAGCTGATCTAGGTAATCCTCAATGCTTGCCTGGTCACCACCCCCGATTCAGTGTATAAATCTTGGTAAAACCGCCAGAAAGCTTCTCTTATGAGTTTAGGGTCTGCTACTCGGACTCCCTGAGGATCCTGGATTTCGCGGATCAAATTTGATGAGGCCTGTTGTCTCATACGAACGGCTAATTGGTGTCCAATTTGCTCGTTCACTTCATATATCATTTCCTTTTGTGAGAGTGCTTTTTTGATTACTTTTTCCATGAAAATATTCATAATTAAAGCCTTAGCGATTGCCACCTGGTTCTGGACTTTCTCTACTTCTTCCTTCCCTACTGGAACATTTCCCGTTGTAACACTTATTAAGTCTTCCTCAGTCTTTTTCAGGTTATCTTGTAGCCCCTGCATAGCTTCCCTAGCTAGTTTGTTAGCTTTTAAAGAATATTGCAGGGTCTCCCCTCGGATCCCTGCTTTTAGCGTATCCCAGACTATTTCAATTGAAGAGCTCCCTTCATTGCAGATAAAAAATTAGGGATCCACTCTCGGATGTGGCTGCAATAATTCTCATCTAAGAGCAGGGCTTTCTCGAAAGTCCATGAGCAAGGAGTGTCACTTCTATTGTCTATTTCCACGGAACAAATGAGAGGATTATGATCCGAAAGGATCCGGGGGAGTTTCATGATTTGGCACTTGGTTTTTATTGCATTGGACATTAAAATATAATCCAATCTTGCATGGGTGAGATGTGGATTGGAGAAATACGTAAACCCTGGATCATCAGATTTTAAGGTCTGCCAGCCATCCACCAGCCCGTGTATGCAACACATTTGTCTTAATGCTTTAAATACTTTGGGTTTGCGGCCGGTATAGTGCCACCCCTCCTTTAAGGACCAGTTGTTTGGCAGGTTAATGTTAAGATCCCCACAAATCATTAAAGGTAGTGGCCAATGCATCAATTCGTTTGAGATCTCATCAAAAACTGATGTCTCGTCACTGTTGCTGCCATAAATGGCACATAGAGTCATCTTTTGCCCACTCCCATATTGACATTCTGTAATTACCCAGCAACCAAATTTATCTGCCTTAGAGTGACTAAAAACGAGCCCGCTCCCCCTGGCTAAAATAGCAACCCCCCTTACCCTAGCTCCTTGTGACGTGGCACAGATCAACCTATATCCTAATGATTTTAAGATATGTGCTTGTGACCCCTCAATATGCGTTTCTTGCAAACAAACAATATTTGTGCCCCAAGTTTGAAGTCCTACTGCCACCGCCTGTCTTTTCCTAAGATCGTTTAGGCCACAAATATTCATTGATAATACCCTTAACAGACCCATCTTTTTCCACTACATGATCCGTATATATAGCCACACTTTTTCCTTTTTTCCCCTTTTACCGACAATCAAAACCGGGTAACAAACTAAATTAGTTTGGCTCATTTTTGTAGTTTTCTTTTACAGTTACCATTTAGTGCAACCTGTCTGACCTCCCCCTTCTCCCACCCCCCACCCTCCACCACCTTTGGAGGTTACCTGGCCAAGCCAGGGATTTGACATCCGACGTGTAAAGCCACGCGATCCCGCTGAGCCTCCCTACCGAGCATAGCCAAGATGAAAAAAAAAAGAAAAAAAAAAGAGGAAAACATTTTCCATAAACTCTGGTAGCAGTTACCCCCCAAAAAAACAACCGCATGCCTAATACCATGTGGGAAAAAAAATACCTAAACTATGTCATAAACGACAAGGCGGATTCGGCAGAAGAAGGGGCTGCTAAGCCTTGTAACCTGCCTTCCCTTTCAACAAACTACTCGAACATTGTCTAGCCATACTTAGCGCATTGCCCCAAGTGTACTTTGAGATAATTAACTACATTATTTGTGCCCCGAGAGTTAAGTAGTTTTGCGCCTGAATTTCAGAAACAAAACTGTGGGTAGTCCCTTTGTATATTATTTTCTACCGGGCCGGGTTCTGTAAGTACACCTCGGCCCCCTGCTTCTGAAATGGTTCAAAGAGCTGCCGGAGCATCCACCTGCGTTCCACCGTGGCGTGAGCGAAATCGGGTCTGGTGAAGAAGGTAATTCCATCAAAGGTTCGTTTCTTTGTGGGTCTGGCCAAGTCAAAAAGAGTTTGGCGGAGTAAAAAGTTTCTGAAAAATAAAAGCATGGCACGAGGGTGCTGTGATGCCGCTGCATGCTTGCCGGGAAACAAGGAAAATCTGTGGGCTCTTTGAATTTCCCTGTCCAAATCCCATGATTGCAGTTCGGGAAAAGCCCCTTTCAATAAGGTAATCATAAATTTCCTGGGATCATCTTTTTCAACCCCTTCCGGAATTCCTAAGAAGCGGAGGTTGTTGCGTCTCTGTCGATTTTCTTGCTCCTCCAGTTTCCACATCATGTCTTTTACCACCCCCTCGTGTTCATCGTGCTGAGTCTGAAGTGAGGCAACATCTTTTCCCAGTTGTTCCGTCCTTCCCTCCACCATAGCCATTCGATCCGCAATATCGGCACAGGTTTTGCCAACCTTTCTAACTGCCCCTTGCAGTTTTTTGGCCGCCATACGGGATCTACGACTGTCTGCCTTGACTTCCTCCTGGAAGCTTTTGATGGACTGTAAAACATCTGTCAGGGCAGGTTCACTTCTTGTGTCTCGGTGATCGCCGCAATGCTTGTTTGATTATGCACAGAAGCGGTGGAGGATTCTGAAACTAAGGTGAGAGGGGTGTTGTTGTAGTCCCATGTCAGCTCTTTTACACCCGCATTATCGTTATCAGATAAGTCGCCCTTTCTTTGCGCACGATCTCTGCTCTTTTTTTAAATAGTTTTTTAGTGCCAGGTTTACCTCTCTGGGTGTCAGTATTGGGACTGCTGTACCATTTCTTTCCTTCCTCCCCACTAGACAACGAGATGCTGATGTCTGACATTTTGGATTCCTCTGTCAGAGAATAAAACTTATCCTGATTGTCTGGCGTCTTTGAATTCCAGTCTATAAGCGCACGATCTCCAAGGGCGCTAGTGGAAGAGGGTTAGCTGTGGCTGCTGTGTTGTTAGGAGCAGACAAATTGCTTGCCAAAATACTAGGGTTATTGTGCATGCTGGTCGAGTTACCCTCCGGACTAACCTCTGCTGGCATGGTTACCGGAAAAAGGGCGAGGGCTTTACCTGTATCATCAGATGAAGGAGTATCTAAAAGCTGCCCTGCCGCGCATGTCGACCCTCCTGTACCCAGGCTGTCTGCGCCGCTTACAAGCATATTGTTCTCTTTCTCTTTCTCACTTGTTGCTGCAAAGCAACTAGTAATTAAAGGTTGATTGAGGGGTTGGGCGTGCGCAGGTGATGAAGTCCAAGGAGTCAATGTTTATTTTTTCAAATGAGTCTACTAGGTATACTAGGTAAATTTGACCTAGCTCCAATGTGACCTTTCGTGTAGGATTCGAATAAGCGATCCTTTAACTAAGTCGGTGTTCCAGGTAAGTATTCTGGAAACACTCAGGATATCGCAGGGCCTCAATCGGCCTATGTAGCAAATCTCAAGTTACGAGTTCTCCTGCCAGAATGGAGCTAGGTCAAATTGACCTAGTATACCTGTGAAGTGCGGAATTCTCACCATTTACTCTTTACATCAAGGAATGATACTCGCCTACTGAGCCCTGACGAAGTTCTTGTCATGAGAACGAAACGCGTTGGCTGATCGTAAAATCTCCGATTCTGTGAGAACTAACTAATTGAAAATAAAGACTCATTTGAAAAAATAAACATTGACTCCTTGGACTTCATCACCTGCGCACGCCCAACCCCTCAATTGCTTAGGATCTGACGTACAGAGGCATCACCCGACGGCTGGTGCAAGGGCTTGTTGCGCACGGAACCTGATTTAATTGAAACTAGTGTGAGGTGCAGAAACAGCAGTCCGCCGTCAAAGTATCATTGTTAATTTAGTAATTAAAGGTTGTGAGCCATCGGCTTCCTTGGGTGTGCGAGTGGTGCCCTTCTTCCCGACGGTCATCAGTGTCGAGTCTTTTTCCTCCGAGGTCTTTTTTGCACCGTCACCTTTCTCACCACCACCTCTGCCTTTCGTGCTTAAGGCATCCACTCTTTTTTGCCGTGTGAGTGCCAGCGCTGCTTTTGACTCAGAGGGCACAAGAAGAGTCTTCCCAGCCCTCGCCCCCTTGCCGGTCATCCTTACTTGGGTGAACTGGCAGGAAATGCCTTTGCTGCAACAAAGTATCTCGGCGCCGAACCTGCTCCACGCTCCGATTCCAATCCTATACCAATTGCAGCGCCACAATGTTGCCACAGCGGGAGACTTCTCCGCTCTGCTTGAAGATCGCGCCGTCCTCCGCACAACCCTTCTCTGCTCAGCCGGGGAAAACTCACGCAGGCCAGGTTCCATCCATGAACCCAGAGCTACCTCGGCGTCCTCACGGTAAAGGCAGAGCGTAATGACAAGCAGCCGAGGTGAGTCTTGTGGTTTCAGCTGCATTCTTTCCCTTTTCTTTCAGATTACTTTATGGGGGTTTAAATCGTCCTCATTTTTTCGCTACCTAAGAGGCGAGTAGAGAGCCTTCAAAGCCGCCGCAATTGGGGAGGCTCAGCGGAGCATCTTCACGGCGATATCAGTCGGTTGCCATCTTGCCTCCGACCGCACAAGTTGTGTCAAGAAGTGATGTCATTTGAGATGTCATCAGTGATGTCATCAGTGATGTCACTGACCATGTCATGAGTGATGTAATATGTGACGTCATCAGCAGTGCATTGCGGGGGCGCGAGTTATAGTTAGCTGAACTAACTATAACGGGGAAATTTCACGGGTTTTGTACGAGTGCAATGTCCAACTAACTATAACTGTCCCTAAAACCTATGGTTTTTTCAGTGAATATATATATATATATATTACCTACTGGCGGTCGCCAGTAGGTAGATATAGTTAGGACCTAGTTTCCATAGGAAAAGCATTTTTTCTTTTCCCAATAACTTTGGCGCCGGTTGACGAATCTTCACGAAATTTTCAAAACTAGTGGCCCGCTCCGGTCAGCTCCTGTTTTGAAAGTTTCGGGGTGATTCAACAAGCGGGGGCCGAGAAAAGAGGGGGTCTCAAAATGCGTTTTCCCCATGTTAATTTCCCTAGGAAACTTTAGACAAAGCTAGAGCCCGAACTGCTGAACGGAATTACACCAAATTTGGCAAAAAGGTAGGTCTTGTTTCAGAAAGAGTCTTTTGTTTTAAATGGTGTAAATCCGTTCAGTAGTTCCTGAGAAATTAAAAAAAGAAAAGGTTTCGATATCTGGGCGGAGCCTAATCACACAAGCACGAGCTTGCCTCTGATTGGCTGCCAACACTTCAAACCAGGAAGTGTTGGCAGCCATCTTGTGCCTCGGATGGAGGGAGAAATAAAAAGGTAGAAAAAGCGGTGAGGATTACTGGCTTATTAATCTTTATACAAACGGTCTCCCCCGATCCTGCTTATTTGTTTTATTTTATGTTATCATGTGTGCTGCTGTTACAAGTGGAAGCTTCCTGATTATAACACACATTATGGCTGGCCCCAGACTCACGGGATTAGGTGAAACGGAGCCCGCATGAAGTCTCTGACCGTAGTTCCCAGGTGAAGTCACGCATCAATCCTGGGTAGTTGTTTGCACATTATTGAACTTTCAAACATGACGTAACATTTGTTCATTCAACGATGTCGAAATGAGTTTGCAAACAAACTGTGAGGTGTTTATAACTGGCGGGGCCATTCAGCACAGTGCAGGTCTTTACACCGAGATACCACGGGACATGCTGGGGAGATCGAGCATTGTTGATTCTATTTACAGCCGATCCATTATGCCGTGACTTCGGTATTTTCAACAGCGCCGATGAAACGAATCCGCACACGGATTTCCAAGTGCCTATCAGCTGGTGGGATCATTCAGCACAGTTCACTCTACTGAGGCATCTTGGGACGGGTAGTCCCTGCGGGGGTGACCAGTTAATATCGAGACTATCGGCAGGTGATTTAGAGCATTAAGTGTGCTCTTGAAACTCCTCATTTACGATGGCAATACATTTGCATGCAGTAGTCGGAACACTAATGTGATCATTTTTCATTTATCAGTTCCAAAATCCGAACTCGGTGTAAACATGTCTGTCATCTTTAATACGTTTATTTAAACACACAAACGTTACTACGGACTCTGTCCTGAGCTGCGTGTCTTGTAGCGAAAGAAAACAGATGGTTATCAGCAAGTCTCCCTTTTACCACAGTTTTAGTGCAGCATGATTTATTTTAAATATTGTTACCCGATTGGGTCTTATTAATCGTTATACAAACAGTCTCCCCTGACCCTGCTTATTTGTTTTATTTTATGTTATCATGTGTGCTGCTGTTACAAGTGGAAGCTTCCTGATTATAACACACATTATGGCTGGCCCCAGACTCACGGGATTAGGTGAAACGGAGCCCGCATGAAGTCTCTGACCGTAGTTCCCAGGTGAAGTCACGCATCAATCCTGGGTAGTTGTTTGCACATTATTGAACTTTCAAACATGACGTAACATTTGTTCATTCAACGATGTCGAAATGAGTTTGCAAACAAACTGTGAGGTGTTTATAACTGGCGGGGCCATGCAGCACAGTGCAGGTCTTTACACCGAGACACCACGGGACATGCTGGGGTGATCGAGCATTGTTGATTCTATTTACAGCCGATCCATTATGCCGTGACTTTGGTATTTTCAACAACGCCGATGAAACGAGTCCGCACACGGATTTCCAAGTGCCTATCAGCTGGTGGGATCATTCAGCACAGTTCACTCTACTGAGGCATCTTGGGACGGGTAGTCCCTGCGGGGGTGACCAGCTAATATCGAGACTATCGGCAGGTGATTTAGAGCATTAAGTGTGCTCTTGAAACTCCTCATTTACGATGGCAATACATTTGCATGCAGTAGTCGGAAAACTAATGTTGATCATTTTTCATTATCAGTTCCAAAATCCGAACTCGGTGTAAACATGTCTGTCATCTTTAATACGTTTATTTAAACACACAAACGTTACTACTGACTCTGTCCTGAGCTGCGTGTCTTGTAGCGAAAGAAAACAGATGGTTATCAGCAAGTCTCCCTTTTACCACAGTTTTAGTGCAGCATGATTTATTTTAAATATTGTTACCCGATTGGGTCAGCGCGACGCTTTCTTTTACATGACTTTTAAATAGTACCGGTTTCTTAACACAATAAGGCAACAATTTCTCTGTTATATGCAGTGGTTGGTTTGTGCACTGGGCACTTAATAGGAACATTATTATGCACTATGCATTCATAAATCGATAGTTTATATTTTCCACGCAGCACATTGTGTATGCAACGTGATGACAATGCATGTCTATGGAGTGTAAGGGAAATGTAATGCTTTATTATTTGCAATTGAGAAACTCTTCTATGTTTATAACTGAAACCAGGTATTTAACCTCTTCGGTGCTCAGGACGGCCCCCGGCCGTCCGACGTCACGGTGGGCGTGTGCTAAGGATGGCCGGGGGCCATCCGAATCCCGCCCACTTATTAATTCTCCCGCACAGCGGGAGAATTCGCGCAGCACCGAAGGGGTTAAGTGGAAGTAAAATGGCGCTGAGTAGATTGAAGAAGGCTGCTGCGTCAGCCGAAACGCAACTCTCTTGTCTGCCGGGTCAGAGGAGGCCCCACACAATAAAGAAGCCGTAAACCTTGTTACCCTTGTGTGCGTGCTCTTTTCCATGTGGAGCAGAGGTTTTGTTGGATATATATATATATATTCTGCTCCAAAGGTTGTCCACCAGGTGAAGTGGCGAAGTGGGTTAAGCGTTTGCACACACTGTCTCCGTTCAAGCCTCTGAAGAGAAGCATATGGAGCTTCGAAACGCGTCAGGCATTTCCATTACGGAGCAGCTTCTACAAGCGGATCCTCGTCCCTGCCTATCATAAACAAAGCTGTTGATCGAGTGCTACTCACCAGGTGGACAACCTTTGGAGCAGAATGTAATACGCGGCCGTCCTGCCGCGGAGTGTGCACCACCCCGTAATGTTATGAGGGCCACCCGACATGGTAACTATCATGTCGGCTATGTGGGCCAGCAGCCGCAAACAGGATTGAGGTCGGGTCCACTTGCAGGGTCCATACAGGACAAGATTTGTGTGCTATCCGGACCACATTTCCCACAATGCACAGTCTCATTCGAGCTTCCCATTGGTGGGTGTGCAATATGAAAATGGCGAAGTGGGTTCAGCGTTTGCACACACTGTCTCCGTTCAAGCCTCTGAAGAGAAGCATATGGAGCTTTGAAACGCGTCAGGCATTTCCATTACGGAGCAGCTTCTACAAGCAGATCCTCGTCCCTGCCTATCATAAACAAAGCTGTTGATCGAGTGCTACTCACCAGGTGGACAACCTTTGGAGCAGAATGTAATACGCGGCCGTCCTGCCGCGGAGTGTGCACCACCCCGTAATGTTATGGGGGCCACCTGACATGGTAACTATCATGTCGGCTATGTGGGCCAGCAGCCGCAAACAGTATTGAGGACGGGTCCACTTGCAGGGTCCATACAGGACAAGATTTGTGTGCTATCCGGACCACATTTCCCACAATGCACAGTCTCATTCGAGCTTCCCATTGGTGGGTGTGCAATATGAAAATGGCGAAGTGGGTTCAGCGTTTGCACACACTGTCTCCGTTCAAGCCTCTGAAGAGAAGCATATGGAGCTTCGAAACGCGTCAGGCATTTCCATTACGGAGCAGCTTCTACAAGCGGATCCTCGTCCCTGCCTATCATAAACAAAGCTGTTGATCGAGTGCTACTCACCAGGTGGACAACCTTTGGAGCAGAATGTAATACGCGGCCGTCCTGCCGCGGAGTGTGCACCACCCCGTAATGTTATAGGGGCCACCCGACATGGTAACTATCATGTCGGCTATGTGGGCCAGCAGCCGCAAACAGGATTGAGGACGGGTCCACTTGCAGGGTCCATACAGGACAAGATTTGTGTGCTATCCGGACCACATTTCCCACAATGCACAGTCTCATTCGAGCTTCCCATTGGTGGGTGTGCAATATGAAAATGGCGAAATGGGTTCAGCGTTTGCACACACTGTCTCCGTTCAAGCCTCTGAAGAGAAGCATATGGAGCTTCGAAACGCGTCAGGCATTTCCATTACGGAGCAGCTTCTACAAGCGGATCCTCGTCCCTGCCTATCATAAACAAAGCTGTTGATCGAGTGCTACTCACCAGGTGGACAACCTTTGGAGCAGAATGTAATACGCGGCCGTCCTGCCGCGGAGTGTGCACCACCACGTAATGTTATGGGGGCCACCCGACATGGTAACTATCATGTCGGCTATGTGGGCCAGCAGCCGCAAACAGGATTGAGGACGGGTCCACTTGCAGGGTCCATACAGGACAAGATTTGTGTGCTATCCGGACCACATTTCCCACAATGCACAGTCTCATTCGAGCTTCCAATTGGTGGGTGTGCAATATGAAAATGGCGAAGTGGGTTCAGCGTTTGCACACACTGTCTCCGTTCAAGCCTCTGAAGAGAAGCATATGGAGCTTCAAAACGCGTCAGGCATTTCCATTACGGAGCAGCTTCTACAAGCGGATCCTCGTCCCTGCCTATCATAAACAAAGCTGTTGATCGAGTGCTACTCACCAGGTGGACAACCTTTGGAGCAGAATGTAATACGCGGCCGTCCTGCCGCGGAGTGTGCACCATCCCGTAATGTTATGGGGGCCACCCGACATGGTAACTATCATGTCGGCTATGTGGGCCAGCAGCCGCAAACAGGATTGAGGACGGGTCCACTTGCAGGGTCCATACAGGACAAGATTTGTGTGCTATCCGGACCACATTTCCCACAATGCACAGTCTCATTCGAGCTTCCCATTGGTGGGTGTGCAATATGAAAATGGCGAAGTGGGTTCAGCGTTTGCACACACTGTCTCCGTTCAAGCCTCTGAAGAGAAGCATATGGAGCTTCGAAACGCGTCAGGCATTTCCATTACGGAGCAGCTTCTACAAGCGGATCCTCGTCCCTTCCTATCATAAACAAAGCTGTTGATCGAGTGCTACTCACCAGTGGACAACCTTTGGAGCAGAATGTAATACGCGGCCGTCCTGCCGCGGAGTGTGCACCACCCCGTAATGTTATGGGGGCCACCCGACATGGTAACTATCATGTCGGCTATGTGGGCCAGCAGCCGCAAACAAGATTGAGGACGGGTCCACTTGCAGGGTCCATACAGGACAAGATTTGTGTGCTATCCGAACCACATTTCCCACAATGCACAGTCTCATTCGAGCTTCCCATTGGTGGGTGTGCAATATGAAAATGGCGAAGTGGGTTCATCGTTTGCACACACTGTCTCCGTTCAAGCCTCTGAAGAGAAGCATATGGAGCTTCGAAATGCGTCAGGCATTTCCATTACGGAGCAGTTTCTACAAGCGGATCCTCGTCCCTGCCTATCATAAACAAAGCTGTTGATCGAGTGCTACTCACCAGGTGGACAACCTTTGGAGCAGAATATATATATATATATATATATATATATATATATATATATATATATCTTGAAACAAACAGTCCGTAATCGGTGCGCACTTTGCTCCGCTGGTGCATGTGTCGAGGTCAGACCATACCTCGCAGTAGTTTCTTCAAACAAATAAGGCACTGCACTCCAGAAGTCGTGTTGTTTCAAAAAGCTTTTAATAAAGCATAATTACCGCCACCATTACCACCACCAACGTTTCGACCAAGAGATGGTCTTTGTCACGGTTATCTATCTATATATATATTCACTGAAAAAACCATAGGTTTCAGGGACGTTATAGTTAGAAATTAGCATTTAAAAAACCTTTGAAATTCACTGAAAAAACAACAGGTTTCAGGGACGTTATAGTTAGTTGGACATTTCACTCGTACAAAACCAGAGAAATTCGGCCGTTATAGTTAGTTCAGCTAACTATAACTGGCGCCCCCGCAATGCACTGCTGATGACGTCACATATTACATCATTCATGACATGGTCAGTGACATCACTGATGACATCACTGATGACATCTCAAATGACATCACTGATGACATCACTGATGACATCATCCAGTGACTGTGTGTTTCTATAAAGTTTAAATATGTTTTATATATATGCCAAGGTGTATTGAAGAATGAGTGGGTGTATAAGTGTCTGGATGGATGATTTAGTAGGTGCGTGACTGACTGTATAAGTGAGTGATTAAATGTGTCTTACTGAATGCATGGGTTAGTGACTGATACAGACATTCACACATTTTAGTTTGTCAGTTGGTGTGTGAGCGGTTGCATGGGTTGGTGAGTAGGTAAATGAGGATCTATATGGGTTATTGATTGGTTGTCTGAGTATCTGTATGGGTGCCTGAGTGTCTGTGTGGGTGGGTGGGGGGGTGTGACTCTGTGCATAGACGTGTGAGTGGATGATTCACTGGGTGTATGGGTTCAAGAGTGCATCTGTGAAGGGCTGTATGGGTGGGTGAGTGTGTGTATGGGTGTGTTGGTGAGTGAATGGATGCCTCAGTGGTACATGTGTGAGTAACTGCATATGTGAAAGGCAGTATATGTGAGTGTTGGAGTGTATAAATGACTATATGTGAGAGTGGCTGTATGGATCAGTGTGTGCTTGTATTAGTTATTGTATAAGAGTGTAAGTATGTGCTAGTATATGTTTGAATAAGTGAGGTGGTGTGTGTATAACTGTATAGGTGAGTAAATGGGAGTGTGATTGATTCTTTGCATGACTGACTAGGTGTGTGAGTAACTCTATGGATGAGTGGCGGTGTGTGAGTATCTGTATAGATATTTGAGTGCATATGATAATGCCGTATTGATGGTTGACTGCATGTATGAGTGACTGTATGGGTGAATGAGTGGATGTGTGTGTAGACCTAGGAATTAGTGAGTGGGTATGTACTAACTGGTATTGGTGTGTCTATGGTTTTGAAAATGGTAGTCTGTATTTTAGAGTGGGTGTATCAAAGGTTATATTAGGGTATGAGGAGGTGCATCAGATTATCACGTGGATGATGTCATCAGTGATGTCATCAGTGATGTCATTTGAGATGTCATCAGTGATGTCATCAGTGATGTCACTGACCATGTCATGAATGATGTAATATGTGACATCATCAGCAGTGCATTCCGGGGGCGCCAGTTATAGTTAGCTGAACTAACTATAACGGCCGAATTTCTCTGGTTTTGTACGAGTGAAATGTCCAACTAACTATAACGTCCCTGAAACCTGTAGTTTTTTCAGTGAATATATATATATATATATATTTATATATATATACATATATATATATAAATCAACAAAATGCCCAAAGCATTCGAGAAGCACTCGACAGTCCTCTGCCCTCCGGGCTTCTAGCTCAGCATGCCTTTCCGCTTCACACATCTTTAAAATGCCTGACGCGTTTCAGGGAACCACCCCCTTCCTCATGGGCTGCTATGAAGGACACTCGATGCTACACCCTTTATATTGCTGACCTTTTATTAAGACAAGCCCCCCAGTGGGCGTGTGCTAAGTGCACCGTCGAGCAAGGTTTGCTGGGACTTGTGGTCCAATGTGATTCAGATAAAATATCCCCTTTTAGTAAGGTCGAGTGTTCAATCAAAAATAATGCATTGTCGTTAAATGCCTCTAGTAGGCTGTGTTGCGGTCAGGCACGCTGTATTAATTGTAGAGTCCTGTGCTCCAAAAGTCCCGAACTGTTCGGAATTTAAAGCCTCGTTCTGCTGACAAAACCATCCTAGTATCAGCAGGCGATGGTGCCTTCTCCACGGCCGGGCCGCCATGTAGCAATATAAATCAACAAAATGCCCAAAGCATTCGAGAAGCACTCGACAGTCCTCTGCCCTCCGGGCTTCTAGCTCAGCATGCCTTTCCGCTTCACACATCTTTAAAACGCCCGACGCGTTTCAGGGAACTACCCCCTTCCTCATGGGCTGCTATGAAGGACACTCGATGCTACACCCTTTATATTGCTGACCTTTTATTAAAACAAGCCCCCCCAGTGGGCGTGTGCTAAGTGCAGCGTCGAGCGAGGTTCGCTGGGACTTGTGGTCGAATGTGATGCAGATAAAATATCCCCTTTTAGTAAGGTCGAGTGTTCAATCAAAAATAATGCATTGTCGTTAAATGCCTCTAGTAGGCTGTGTTGCGGTCAGGCACGCTGTATTAATTGTAGAGTCCTGTGCTCCAAAAGTCCCGAACTGTTCGGAATTTAAAGCCTCGTTCTGCTGACAAAACCATCCTAGTATCAGCAGGCGATGGTGCCTTCTCCACGGCCGGGCCGCCGTGTAGCAATATAAATCAACAAAATGCCCAAAGCATTCGAGAAGCACTCGACAGTCCTCTGCCCTCCGGGCTTCTAGCTCAGCATGCCTTTCCGCTTCACACATCTTTAAAACGCCTGACGCGTTTCAGGGAACCACCCCCTTCATCATGGGCTGCTATGAAGGACACTCGATGCTACACCCTTTATATTGCTGACCTTTTATTAAAACAAGCCCCCCAGTGGGCGTGTGCTAAGTGCACCATCGAGCAAGGTTCGCTGGGACTTGTGGTCCAATGTGATGCAGATAAAATATCCCCGTTTAGTAAGGTCGAGTGTTCAATCAAAAATAATGCATTGTCGTTAAATGCCTCTAGTAGGCTGTGTTGCGGTCAGGCACGCTGTATTAATTGTAGAGTCCTGTGCTCCAAAAGTCCCAAACTGTTCGGAATTTAAAGCCTCGTTCTGCTGACAAAACCATCCTAGTATCAGCAGGCGATGGTGCCTTTTCCACGGCCGGGCCGCCGTGTAGCAATATAAATCAACAAAATGCCCAAAGCATTCGAGAAGCACTCGACAGTCCTCTGCCCTCCGGGCTTCTAGCTATGCATGCCTTTCCGCTTCACACATCTTTAAAACACCCGACGCGTTTCAGGGAACCACCCCCTTCCTCATGGGCTGCTATGAAGGACACTCGATGCTACACCCTTTATATTGCTGGCCCCGCATGCTAGATTTTTGAATAAAAAGAGCAATCCGCATTTCACTGGTGTCAAGCAGCCTATGATTAAGAGGAGAGAATCCTTGAAACGCGTCAGGCAACTATACTTACCGAGATGTGAAGGCAAGTTATCACTGTAACCGGATGGTGGCTGGCTGCCGAGTGCGTCCTAAGAGCTCAAGGGCGTTTTGTGTAACAAATACTTAACACGGCGTGCCCCGCCGTGTCGGGACTGCACCATCTTCAAAGCGTGAAGAGACTGAGGATTGAAACTAATTCAGACCGTTTCAGCGCAGCGAGCCGGATGAAATGAACTCGCCGTAACAACTTGGATCCTACTAAGGAAGGAATAAAATAGCTTTAAATTATACTAGTGAAAGTGGAATCCACTGTGGATCATGTAATGTGGCTCTTTGAGACTACCAGTCCCAGCATGCATAACATTTGTGTGTCACGAACTAAGTGCGGCCCACTGAGGGCCAACAGCCAATAACAAGCATGCCAGATTTTTGAATAAAAAGAGCAATCCGCATTTCACTGGTGTCAAGCAGCCTATGATTAAGAGGAGAGAATCCTTGAAACGCGTCAGGCAACTATACTTACCGAGATGTGAAGGCGAGTTATCACTGTAACCGGATGGTGTCTGGCTGCCGAGTGCATCCTAAGAGCTCAAGGGCGTTTTGTGTAACAAATATATATATATATATATATATATATATATATATATTTCAGTGAAATTGAAGAGGTTTGCGCCCTCGTTCGAGCCCGCCGCCGTGAGAGGCAGAGAGATCCGCGATCTTACTTGGATATATATATATATATATATATATATATATATATATATATATATATATATATATATATATATATATATCAAAACAATACCCTTTCAGGTACAATATCCCTCAAGTTTAGGTGGAAAGCAGCTCCTGTATAGAGCACCCTCAACACCAGCTTTTATTCATTTCAGGTTGACTTGGTTGGTATTTTACCAATTCGAAGCTGTAATACTGTGCCTGGAGTGGTAAAAGGCTTTTGTCATTTTGCAGCTCGGCATGGACAGCACTGAGCTAGTCCTATGCTTAAAGACTTTGCTGTAGAAATGGCAAAAACCTTTGTCCCTTTCTATCTCGGCGTGGAGGGCACTGTGCTAATCCTTTGCTTGAAGACTTTGATAGAAAAACAGACATTTGAGGTGAGTAGATCTAGAGTGTCACTGGTGTTGAGGGTGCTCTATACAGGAGCTGCTTTCCACTTAAACTTGAGAACTACCCAGAGTTCTCTGCTTCTTTTTTGCATATATTAATATATGTACTGTTAGAACTGGGGGTCTCTAGTTGGCAGAGGTAAGTACCTTTGACCAAATAGGTACCCTTGCTTCTAGTCAGGGTAAGGGGGGTACACACTGTTGATAACCCCTGCTCACCCCCTTGGTAGCTTGGCACGAGCAGACAGGCTTATCCCCAAGGCAATGTGTAAAGTATTTGCACTAATACTCACAGTAATATAATGACCCACCACAAACTTACACCACACAGGTTATAAAAATATAAATCTCTTTATATAGTTTAGGCAAGATCAAAAATGTCAACAAACCAACATACGCAAATAGAGTTATTTAAAAAAATCAATGGCTCTCTTGTAGTGTTCTTTAGAACGTTTTTGCAACAGTCAAAGCAAAGTATTTGTAGAAGTATGACTGTAAGACTTCCTGTTTCCAGCTTGTGGAAAGTCACTTTCAAAAGAAAGGTGCTCTTATCTTCAGAATCAAATCACCCCCGTGTTGATCAGGCGTGAGTGCGCGTTGATGCTGCCAACGTTTGTGAATAAAACAAATCACCCCCGTGTCTCTCAGGCGCGAGTTACCTTCGTTGCTGCGGCGTGTGGTTTGGGCGCCGGTGGGGCAGCTTCCTGGTGTTGCCGCTCCTCGCTGGCAGTCCCGGTCACTGAAGAATGCCTCACGCTGGGCGGGACACGGCGCGGCTTTGTCCGCCAAGCCTCCGGGTTGCTGAGCAACTCTCTCCGGCTGGGGCCAATCCCAGTGCGGCGGGGAGGTGACGTCTTCGGATTCCGGGCTTGCGGCGGTGAATCTCGAGGAAGCTTCCTCGCGTTGCCGGGCAACCACTACTGCTGGGGCCAATCCCAGCGCGGCGGGTGGTGACGTCAGCGGACTCCGGGTCCGCGGCGGTGAAGGCTGATTCTGGACTTCTGTGTCTCTCGGGCCGGCGGCGGTGATCGGAGCCCGTCAGAAACAGCGCGCAGGAAAGACAGGGGCCAGACTCTGAGCTCCCGCGTCTCCCGGCCTGGCGGCGGTGATCACAGCCTCAACAGGATCGGCAAGGACGCAAAGGCGGGGGCTGGTGGAGGCAAAGCGCCGGCCCTCGTTCTTTGCACTTAGCGAGTTGATTTACCGCGCAAGTCAGGCAGACTGCACGAGGCAGAGCGAGTTGTAGAAGTCCTTGGTAAACTTTTTGTCCCTGAGTTTCAACAGGAGGCCAGCTCGTCTCAGGCCCTTGGAGACTCGTTTAGGACACAGCACACAGCAACGTCCTTTCTGTAAGCAGGAGGGAAACACAGCACACAGCAAAGTTCCTTAGTTCTCTTCCTTAGTAGCAACAGCAAACTGCAGGCCAGCCCCAGATCACACAGCAAGGGCAGTCCTTTTCCTCAGTCTCTTCAGCTGATCTTCTTTGGCGGAGATTCCTCTTTTTTGCAGAAGTAGTCTTGGAAACTTTTATATCCCTGTGTTTCCACAACAGGAGGCCAGCTCTTCTCAGGCCCCTGGAGACTTTCCTTTCAGGACACAGCACACAGCAAAGTCCTTTCTTCAAGCAGGGGGGACACAGCACACAGCAAAGTCCTTCTCCTTCTTTTGGCAGAAATAGCAACTGCAGGCCAACCCCAGACACACTAGGGCAGTACTTCTCCTTCAGCTCTTCAGCTTTTCTCCTCAGCAAAGGTTCCTCCTTGATTCCAAAGTAGTCTAAAGTTCAGGGGTTTCAGCTCTAGTATTTATACCCCAAAAGCCTTTGTTCTCCATGTGTGAGGGGTCCTGGCCCCAGTCCAAACCAGTTCAGGGTGCATTCTGCCAGGGCACCTCTCCTTCCTTTGTGAGTGTGGGCCAGGGTCATCAGACACACTGCAGGAGGTGGAGCCAACATTGTGGAAAGCAGGCACAGCCCAGGGTCTTGTTCGTGCTTTATAAAACTTTTCAAATAATTCAGACCCAGGTGCTACTCCTCCCACCACTCTACATGCAGATAGGTCTATTCAGCCTAGTGCTGACTCACCCAGCCTCCTGCAGCCACCCGCAGCCACCCCCAGCCCCTGTCACTCACAAACCAGACAGTCAATTCACAAACAGGCAGAGGCACACAGAAAGGTTGAACAAGAAAATAGCCACTTTCTATATGTGCTATTTCCAAACTTAGAATTTAAAAACCATCTATACTAAAAGATGTGTAATTAAATTCTGAGTTCAGGGGTACCAGATTCCAACTTTCTATCTTGCTGCTATGGGAAGATATGCAGGTAACCATGTTACACAGCATTCCCCATGTTATCCTATGGGCAAGATAGCCTTTCAATAGTGAAAAACGAAATTGGCAGTATTTCACTATCATGACATGTCATCCATACTAGTACATGTCCTACCTTTCACATACACTGCACCCTGCCCAAGGGGGTACCTTGGGCCTACCATAGGGGTGTCCAATGTGTAAGAAAAGGGAAGGGTTAGGCCTGGCAAGTGTGTACACTGGCCAGGACAACATGGCAGTTCACAAACTGCGCACAGGCACTGAAGTGGCAGGCCTGAGACACCATCTTAGGGCTACTCCTATGGGTGGCACAATTAGTGCTGCAAGCCCACTATTAGCATTTGAATTACCAGCCCTGGCACACTCAGTGCACTTTACTAGGGACCTACTGGTAAAACAAATAAGCCAATCATGGATAACCAATCACAATTACCAATTTACAGAGAGACCATATGCACTTTAGCACTGATCAGCAGTGGTAAAGTGCCCAGAGTCCTATAGCCAACAACCACAGGTCAGGATAAATAAAGGAGGAAGAAGCAAAAAGTTTGGGGATAACCCTGCAAAAAGGGCCATTTCCAACATGTATGTTTTATTTTTTGAAAATAATGATGATTGTTATATTTTTTTTTAAAAACATTACACATATTTTATTTTTATTACATTAGTGTTATTTAATGTTTACTATTTAAATGTATCTATATTTAAAAAAACAATATTTTATACAAGGATATTTTTTTCAACGATATTTAAAAAAATTTCATTACAAGTATAGAAGGAGAATATTTTTGACTTAGACATTTTTCATGATATTTTTGTATGGGGATATTTTTGGGGTTGAGATTTTGTCAGTGAACCCTAAATTACCAAGCAGTCTGACAGAGAGCAGAAAGTAGTCGATATGGGAACGTGTGCTATAGATGCATGAGGTAAAAGTGTAATCACTGTCCCTCAGGTGTCAGATAGAAAGAATCTGTTCTGGGGCTGTTGGAACACGCGATTCTCAGACTTGTCAAGGTTCCTCCCCCCTTCCCCTTCATGAGCACCCTGGCCGTTTCAAAAGAAAGCAGGAGTTTGTTCAATGTGGCAAGGAAGTCCGCCTTGTCACCTATCGAGGCATATACAGGGCCCATGATCAAGAACTCATTGCGGATCCGGATCATGCCAAAGACATATCTACCCATCGGGTCTCTCCACGTCTACAGAGTGTGGAGCACCAGGGATTTATGAAAGAGGATGGCCACCCCACTCTTCCTCTGTGCCATGGGGGTAGTCGGGTGGAGTGGACCCTGTGTCTTACTGGCGTGTATCACCACACTCACCCAGTCCCATCTAAGTTTGCCGTTTGGGGGAAAGGTGTGCTTTTTCTGAAGTAATGCCACAGCAGGGAGGTGCGTCTGCAGAAAAGAGAGAATTTCCTGCCTTTTAATAAAATGTGTCAGGCGATTCACATTAAGGGAGGCTATCGGCAAAGTGCAGGTTGGTCAAGTTGGGAGTAGGACATGTGTAAGGCTTTGGCGGAGGGAAGGGGAAAGGTGGGTATAACAAGGGGAGGAAGGGACCAGAAGTCAGGAACCAGGGAAAACCAGTAACTATCCCAGATGCCCGCACCAAGTCCTCTGGCAGGGAGGAGTACGACTAAACTAGAACCCAGAGATGTGTGTGCCTACTGCCTCATCTACCCTATCTTCTGGGAGTGGGATAAAAAAAAGCTGTAGATCAGCTGCTTTCTTCCGTCCCAGATCTGCGGCTGTGAGCCCTTGTTCATAAATTGACAGTGTAGATACGGAAGCGGTCTGACACCCGCATAGTTGCCGCCTAGGGTAAGGAGAGCCCTAAGCCTAAAACCCCATTTACTAGCCGCCTCATCCAAGACAAAACAGTCAAGGTACATAAACAAGGTACATAAATCGGCTCGGAAGCCTAGCATTTGAATGAACAATTATGAAAAAGTAAAACCCATGGATACTTTGATATCAGAGAGCTCACGAAGCAGGGTGTCTATAGCCAAAGATAACAAAGATGGCAGTGTCTGCACCATGTCTTCTGCTTCCGAAGCGGCTGGCAGACTCACCCTAGAGACAGCCTCCGAGAATGGGAATTGGCGCGTGGACTTCGACTTGAGCTTGGACAAGGGCAACAGTCAAGTCCCATCCAGATGTAAGAAGTAGCTGCCCTAGTAAATTAGAGGTTCAGAGCGGGAATCTCCACTTGCCAACCTCCAGAAGTAGGTAGAGGGGTACACTGCTGGCGTGGAACACTACAACCGGGCTCTAGGGGTGCTGTAGGCAACAGGGCACAGAAAGTACTGGCTGGGTCTAAACTGGGGTGGCATGGTGAGCAAAAGAACGATGGATTTAACCCAGATCTCTTGACTGGGGGTGAATGTATGATTTATTCAGCATTCCGTCCATCATTTGTTTGCGTAGCACTTTTCACCCTAAGTGGGATGGGTATGCCCAGACGTGGGTCCCTTGCTCACTGTGCCACTGGATTCAAGCTAGCCTGGCTGATGAAGGGTAGTACCCAGAAACCGGTCCCAGGATGCGTGTTTCCGGTCCAGGGAGGACCTGGCTTGGCAGTTCGGTCTGGACTGTTCCCATGAGGCACAGGGTCAAGACTGATTTGCATATGGCTGGGTCTAAACTGGGGTGGCATGGTGAGCAAAAGAACAATGGATTTAACCCAGATCTCTTGACTGGGGGTGAATGTATGATTTATTCAGCATTCCGTTCATCATTTGTTTGCGTAGCACAGAAAGTACTGGGCCTGCACATAGTGCAAGGAAGGAGGGCATGTGGGCCACCCCTGTCTCAAGAGAAGGTTGGTGGACGCTTGACCCTGCTTGGATTCCAGTACACCAGGGGGCTGTAATACATAAGCTGTTCATCCCTGTCAGAGGAGCGTAAACTGTAGCCGCTAGAAATGCCCTTGGTTTTGTGGCGGCGCTGCTCTCGCCCTGCACCACTCACTGTCCGCAGGAGTGTCCCTGGGGTGACCCTCGCTGTGGGAGGCACACTCAGACCAGGCCTCACTGCCAATCCAATCTTCAAGGTCTTTAGTACAAGACAATACATGGGGACAAAAGGGAGGGAAACCCATGTCCTGCAACACCCTCCAGGTTGTGTCAGAGGAGGATGGGCATATAACAGGCCACGCAGTGCCAAGTATTCCCTTATGAGTGGACAGGGGCTTGCTGTAGCAATCCCAAGGTGCTCTTTTAGAGGGTAGGGTCATCAAGCACCCTTAGGCTTATCAGAGTGGAGTGTTAGGTGTCTGCAAATACACAAAATAGTCAATAAATGATTCACACGACTCAAGAAGGACATCCACACCAATGTATAAAATGAATACGTATCTTTATATATATATTTTGGCCCCAGGATCCATACGATCAGGTAAGTATGTTTTGCAAGAAAAATATTTTTCATAGGCTGCAATGTTGTCCTATGGGAGGAGAAACAAATATGGCATACAAGTTCTTTGTTGCGACTTACGAGACCAACCTCCTGGAATTAAGGCGAGTATGGGGCAAGGTCTAAGGCAGTACCAGCTGGTCACCGCCAGCGACACTAGGGCACCTGGGTGCAGTGGTGCAAAACAGCTTTGGGTGCCTAATGCAAGTCCATGTGGATTGGTCTTCGTCAACAGAGGCTGCAGGTTCGGACTGGGAGGCCAGTAGGGTTAAACTAACAGGGGGGATCAGGCTTCACAACGCTGATGGATGTGGGGACACCTTTGGTCCTCTTCTCCGTGGGCCAGAGGCGACGGGTGCAGAGGTGTCCTTAGACGTTGGATTTTCGTCACCGGGAGCAGTAGAGGGGGCCTGCAAACAGAGGCTGCTGGCGGCGTCTAGAAGTCCACAACGGGGAAGCTGAAGGTGGGCTTTGAGTCTGGAGGGCCTGGGGACCACGTTGGCACCACTGGCCCACTTCAGCTTAGGCTAGGTGGCTTGAGTGAAGGGGTGATTTCTGGCATCAGGTTTTTGTGGTCTTGGAACCTCAGAGCTCAGTCTTTGGTACCTGCAAGATGCAGGGAAACAGCTCCGCTGCCCCACAGGAGTTTCTTAGTCACTGAAGCGCTGGCAATCCTCCCAGGCTTTGGAGGATCAGCTACTTGCAGGGTGAGACGACTCTGGTGCAATTGTCGAGAATAGGTGAACTGGCTGGCAGGGCTGGTTCCAAGTCAGTGGCTTCTTCTGCAGTTCTTGCTCTCAAGGCTCTTCGGTCCTTCTTTTGGTCTACAGGATCTGACTTTCTGGTGCCAGGGGCTTCCCTAAATACTGAATTTAGGGGCGTTAAGGGAGTGTAGGGTAATAGCCAATGGGCTACCTACGCTTGGGGTCACTATGCCCCCTATGTGACCACTTCCTGTGGGAAGTGGGCATAACCCTGTCCCAGAATTCCTACGTTTGCCATCACCAAGATAGCTAACTTTGAAAAATAGCCTCCACTTCAGGTACCCCTCCTTAGGAGTGGCACTAGCCTGTGAATGGACACGCCTCTATGACTTGCTAATTTTCCTCCCTCTCCAGGTCCCAAAGGCCTCTGGACAAAAGGGGTCTGCTTCCTCTCCTGTGAGAGAAGCCAGATTTGGATACCACAGGTGGTGGGCTGTTCAAAGCCCCCTGCTTTGGTATGTTAATCTACAGATCATCCTGTAGGGGGAGGTGAAAACTCCCTCTGCCTGAGCAGGCTTGGTTTATAGCCTCCTGAGAGCAAAGGCCCTCATCCTTGGGGTCAGAAACTCATCTCTGGTGGCTATCCTGCACGGTCAACTGAGAGCACATAGAACTATTGGAGCTGAACACTCCCACCTTAGCGGAAAAGCAGACGAAGGGGTGAACAAGGTGTGTTCTTTGTCTGCTATCATCCCATCTCTATGCTCTTGCAGTTCAACCATTGGCCATCTCCATCCGCTGCAATCCTGCCATTGTGGGCATCCCCTTTGGTGGCTGAGATCATAAGATTAGCTTGTTTGCAGATCATCTCTTTCTTACTTTCTCTCAACCCGCTACCTCCCTACTGGCAATAGTTGACTGCCTTGCCGCATTTGAGGCAGTATCTGTCTTCAAAATCACCATCACCAAATCTTGCATGCTCAATCTAACTATACCCAAGCAGGACCTCCATGCTCTGCAAGCCCTAGCGTCGTTACAATGGGCCCCCAACACAATTAGGCATTTGGATGATAACCTAACTTCTACGCTGTCCTCTTGGTTGCAGGCCACATGGCTGCAGCTCCTAAGGTCCATCCTAATAGATTACAGACACTGGAAACCCCTTATTGTCTCTTGGCGGGGTTGCATCAATTAATAAAAATGAATGTCCTCCCATGGGCCATATGTCTTTTACAGTCCCTGCCTACTCCGATCCCCCAAGATGATATCACTTGCTTGCGGCAGGACCTTCGCTCCTTTATCAAGAATGGGAAGTGGCCAAGGATCTGTAACTCTTCACTGATGCGGCCTAGAGAAAGTGGTAGACTGGCCTGCTCTTAGATCCTTAAGCACTATTGGGCTGCCCACTTATGATACATCTGAGTGGGTGGTCCGCTAGACTGCAAAAAATGGGTTCCACATAGATCTGGCAGTGGCCAGCTTAGCTAGCTAGCATGCTCGACTGCGCAGCACCTATAGGTCAGTGGGTATGTGTATATGTATATGTGTATATGTATACATAAATATTTGTATGTATATATATATATTCTGCTCCAAAGGTTGTCCACCAGGTGAGTAGCACTCGATCAGCAGCTTTGTTTATGAAAGGCAGGGACGAGGATCCGCTTGTAAAAGCTGCTCCGTAATGGAAATGCCTGACGCGTTCTGAGCTCCATATGCTTCTCTTCAGAGGCTTGAACGGAGACAGTGTGTGCAAACGCTGAACCCACTTCGCCATTTTCATATTGCACACCCACCAATGGGAAGCTCGAATGAGACTGTGCATTGTGGGAAATGTGGTCCGGATAGCACACAAATCTTGTCCTGTATGGACCCTGCAAGTGGACTCGTCCTCAATCCTGTTTGCGGCTGCTGACCCACGTAGCCCCCATGACATTACGGGGTGGTGCACACTCCGCGGCAGGACGGCCGCGTATTACATTCTGCTCCAAAGGTTGTCCACCAGGTGAGTAGCACTCGATCAGCAGCTTTGTTTATGAAAGGCAGGGACGAGGATCCGCTTGTAGAAGCTGCTCCGTAATGGAAATGCCTGACGCGTTTCGAAGCTCCATATGCTTCTCTTCAGAGGCTTGAACGGAAACAGTGTGTGCAAACGCTGAACCCACTTCGCCATTTTCATATTGCACACCCACCAATGGGAAGCTCGAATGAGACTGTGCATTGTGGGAAATGTGGTCCGGATAGCACACAAATCGTGTCCTGTATGGACCCTGCAAGTGGACTCGTCCTCAATCCTGTTTGCGGCTGCTGACCCACGTAGCCCCCATGACATTACGGGTGGTGCACACTCCGCGGCAGGATGGCCGCGTATTACATTCTGCTCCAAAGGTTGTCCACCAGGTGAGTAGCACTCGATCAGCAGCTTTGTTTATGAAAGGCAGGGACGAGGATCCGCTTGTAGAAGCTGCTCCGTAATGGAAATGCCTGACGCGTTCGAAGCTCCATATGCTTCTCTTCAGAGGCTTGAACGGAGACAGTGTGTGCAAACGCTGAACCCACTTCGCCATTTTCATATTGCACACCCACCAATGGGAAGCTTGAATGAGACTGTGCATTGTGGGAAATGTGGTCCGGATAGCACACAAATCTTGTCCTGTATGGACTCCTGCAAGTGGACTCGTCCTCAATCCTGCTTTGCGGCTGCTGACCCACGTAGCCCCCATGACATTACAGGGTGGTGCACACTCCGCGGCAGGACGGCCGCGTATTACATTCTGCTCCAAAGGTTGTCCACCAGGGGAGTAGCACTCGATCAGCAGCTTTGTTTATGAAAGGCAGGGACGAGGATCCGCTTGTAGAAGCTGCTCCGTAATGGAAATGCCTGACGCGTTTCGAAGCTCCATATGCTTCTCTTCAGAGGCTTGAACGGAAACAGTGTGTGCAAACGCTGAACCCACTTCGCCATTTTCATATTGCACACCCACCAATGGGAAGCTCGAATGAGACTGTGCATTGTGGGAAATGTGGTCCGGATAGCACACAAATCTTGTCCTGTATGGACCCTGCAAGTGGACTCGTCCTCAATCCTGTTTGCGGCTGCTGACCCACGTAGCCCCCATGACATTATGGGGTGGTGCACACTCGCGGCAGGACGGCCGCGTATTACATTCTGCTCCAAAGGTTGTCCACCAGGTGAGTAGCACTCGATCAGCAGCTTTGTTTATGAAAGGCAGGGACGAGGATCCGCTTGTAGAAGCTGCTCCATAATGGAAATGCCTGACGCGTTTCGAAGCTCCATATGCTTCTCTTCAGAGGCTTGAACGGAGACAGTGTGTGCAAACGCTGAACCCACTTCGCCATTTTCATATTGCACACCCACCAATGGGAAGCTCGAATGAGACTGTGCATTGTGGGAAATGTGGTCCGGATAGCACACAAATCTTGTCCAGTATGGACCCTGCAAGTGGACTCGTCCTCAATCCTGTTTGCGGCTGCTGACCCACGTAGCCCCCATGACATTACGGGGTGGTGCACACTCCGCGGCAGGATGGCCGCGTATTACATTCTGCTCCAAAGGTTGTCCACCAGGTGAGTAGCACTCGATCAGCAGCTTTGTTTATGAAAGGCAGGGACGAGGATCCGCTTGTAGAAGCTGCTCCGTAATGGAAATGCCTGACGCGTTTCGAAGCTCCATATGCTTCTCTTCAGAGGCTTGAACGGAGACAGTGTGTGCAAACGCTGAACCCACTTCGCCATTTTCATATTGCACACCCACCAATGGGAAGCTCGAATGAGACTGTGCATTGTGGGAAATGTGGTCCGGATAGCACACAAATTTTGTCCTGTATGGAGCCTGCAAGTGGACTCGTCCTCAATCCTGTTTGCGGCTGCTGACCCACGTAGCCCCCATGCTGATCGAGTGCTACTCACCAGGAGGACAACCATTGGAGCAGAATGTAATACGCGGCCGTCCTGCCGCGGAGTGTGCACCAACCCGTAATGTTATGGGGGCCACCCGACATGGTAACTATCATATCGGCTACGTGGGTCAGCAGCCGCAAACAGGATTGAGGACGAGTCCACTTGCAGGCTCCATACAGGACAAGATTTGTGTGCTATCCGGACCACATTTCCCACAATGCACAGTCTCATTCGAGCTTCCCATTGGTGGGTGTGCAATATGAAAATGGCGAAGTGGGTTCAGCATTTGCACACACTGTCTCCGTTCAAGCCTCTGAAGAGAAGCATATGGAGCTTCGAAACGCGTCAGGCATTTCCATTACGGAGCAGCTTCTACAAGCGGATCCTCATCCCTGCCTATCATAAACAAAGCTGCTGATTTCTAACTATAACGTGCCTGAAACCTATGGTTTTTTCTGTGAATTTCAATGGTTTTTTAAATGCTAATTTCTAACTATAACGTCCCTGAAACCTATGGTTTTTTCAGTGAATTTCAAAGGTTTTTTAAATGCTAATTTCTAACTATAACATAGCAGTCGCGTTTGCAGAGTGGTGGAGAAAGGTGAGCGTGGCCTTCAAACACCTCTTATCAATCCCACTGTGTGGGATTTACTGGAGGTAACAGGAGGAGTAGTTAGCCCCCAACGTCAAACTTGGGGGCCAACTACCCCTTTTATTACCACCAGTAAGTCCCACACAGCAGGATTGCTAACTTCTTATATCAGGCCCTGCCCCCTCTCTGCACCACTGTGCAAACGCACCCCCTAGCACGTTGTAAGTTGGGGGATTAAGTCCCCTTGAATCCTGAGGGTCCCTGAGGGCCAACTAGCCCACCAGGTACCTCCAGTAAGCGCCACAGAGCTGCGTTGCAGAGAGGTGGTCCGAGGCCACGTCCCTTTTTACACCTCTCTGCAACGCAACTCTGTGGCGCTTACTGGAGGTACCTGGTGGGCTAGTTGGCCCCCAGGGACCCTCAGGATTCAAGGGGACTTAATACCCCAACTTAAAACACGCCACAGGATGTGTTTGCACACATGTCACATCAGGCCCAGCCCCCTCCCTTCACCACTGTGCAAACGCGCCCCGTGGTGCATTTTAAGTTGGGGGATTAAGTCCCCTTGAATCCTGAGGGTCCCTGGGGTCCAACTAGCCCACCAGGTACCTCCAGTAAGCGCCACAGAGCTGCGTTGCAGAGAGGTGTAAAAAGGGGCGGGGCCTCGGACCACCTCTCTGCAACGCAGCTCTGTGGCGCATACTGGAGGTACCTGGTGGGCTAGTTGGCCCCCAGGGACCCCCAGTATTCAAGGGGAATTAATTCCCCAACTTACAACGCGTCACGGGGCGGGTTTGCAGAGTGATGCACTGAGGGGGTGGGGCCTCCGGCACAATGCCGTTTTAAATAATGTATTTTATTTTTTAGAAGGGGAGCTGTGTGGCCCCCCTTCTTTTCCTATTTTTTGGGCCCTGGCGACCCCATCCCCAGGGCCTGACCCCTATTTTGTTAATTTTTGAAAAAAAAAATATGGGAAAGGGGCCGCGTGGCCCCCCTCCCGAGGCCATTTTCGGCCCCGGGGACCCCATCCCCCGGGGCATGGCCAGTGTTGGACTTGGCATCTTTTGGCGTGTTCACCCTGACTTTTTGCTTTCTAACCTCCCGTTTTTGACTCTGTTTTTGCTGGTGTGATGATTCTGCGCACTTTCCTCACTGCTGTCCAGTGGGAAAGTGCAAGTGCTCCTGTATAAAATGTGTATGGATTGGTATTTCCATGATTGGCCTATTTGATCTATATGTCAGTCCCTAGTAAAGTGCACTGCGAGTGCCAGGGCCTATAGATCAAATGCTGTTGGTGGGCTGCAGCACTGGATTGTGCCACCCACGCAAACAGCCCGTAAAGTGTAACTCTGGCCTGCCATTGCAGAGCCTGTGCGCAGCCTGGGGCTGCCATGTTGACTTGGCAAGTGCACACACTTGCAAGTCCCTAAACCTTCCCTTTTCTACATGTTAGTCACCCCTAAGGTAGGCCCAAGGTACCCCTGTGGGCAGGGTGCATTGTATGTGAAAGGTAGGACATGCCCTAGTGTGTGTGGCATGTCCTGATAGTGAAATACAGCCTACTTCGTTTTTCACTATTGCAAGGCTACCTGTTCCCCATAGGCCAGAATGGGCAGTTTTGATTATTACATCCTATAATCCTAACTGACCCAGGGAACATGGTAGAAATTCGAGTTTAGTATGCCTGAACTCAGAATGATAAAGTGCATCTTTTAGTGAAGTTGGTTTTAACATTCTGTGTTTGAAAATACCACTTTTGGAAAGTAGGTATTTTCTTGTCTAACCATCCAAGCCTGCCCCTGCTAGGTTGTGTATTCCTTGTCTGGAGTATGAGTGACAGGGGCTGGGGGACTCCAGGAGACAGGGTGAGTCAGCACAGGGCTGAATAGCAAGATCTACATGTAGATGGGTGGGAGGAGATGCACCTGGGACCTGAATAGGGCTGGGCCTTCCCTCCACAATGCTGGCTCCACCTCCTGTGGTGCGTCTGATGTCCCTGGCCTGCACTGTGAAAGGAAAGAAGGAGTCTTGTCAACAAAGTGCTCCAGGACTGACCAGAACTGGTTTGGACTAGGCAAAGGCCTCTCTGCCGTCAGAGAACAAAGAGAAATTGAGGATAAAAAGGGGGACCCAAACCCCAGAACTTTAGATCTTGCTGGAATCAAGGAACCTGCCAAGACGAAGAGCTGGAAGAGCTGCCAGGAGGAGTACTGCCCCTTTGCTGTGTTGTTGCTTTGTTGGGTTGGCCTGCAGCTGCTGCTTCTGCCTTGGGCAGTGAAAGGACTGGACTGAACTTTCTCTACTTGTGCTGAGTATCTCCAAGGGCCTGAACCGAGCTGGCCTCCTGTTAAGAAGTCTCAGGGACTGCAAAGACTTCACCAACTCTCTGGGTACCGCTCCTGGAACTGCTGTTTCAGTTGCCACAGAGAAGAGGGAACCGCGACCGACTCTGTCAACCGACTCCATCGCTGGCCTTGTGTCCTGAAGGCACCGCAAGCCGCACTGACTCGCCCTGCACCGTAAGCCTTGGTCTCACTGACTCCGTCACCGAGCCGCTACCTGCACCGCATCGAGAGACACCGCGACCTGCATCGTCTCGCTTCACCTCGCTGGCCTGGGCTCACCAACACGGTCGCTGCTGGCTCGACACCCGTGACCGACTCGTCACGCACAGCTGTCCGGCTCGGCCAGCGCCAATTCCCGCCAACCGGCTCTGTCGCTCGCATCACAACTTGCCAGCACCACATCGAGCACCGACTTGCCCTGCACCGCAAGCCTTGGTCTCACCGACGCCGTCTGCACGATTGTCACCGAGCCGCTGCTCGCACCGCATCGAGGGACACCGCCCCTTGCACCGCTTCCACCTTGCACCGTGACCGCGACGATCGCCACAACCGGCTCTGTCACCGCACCGCAACCTGCCAGCACCGCATCGAGCACCGACTCACCCTGCACCGCCAGCCTTGCTCTCACCGACGACATCTGCACGATCGTCACCGAGCCGCTGCTAGCACCGCATCGAGGGACACCGCACCTTGCACCGCTTCCATTTTGCATCGCGACCGCGACGGATGCCAAGACCGACTCGCACGCCTGTGTGAGCCGCACTAAGAAAGGTACTGTGAACGAATCTGTCCCGCTGTTGCTGGCCCGTACCGACGCGGTCAGCGGGAACTGCGAGACTCTGTTGTTTTCATCATCGCGGTAGGCTCGGACCGAGATACCGACTCGTACGAAATGTGTTTTTCAACGTATTTTGCAACTTAAAGACATTTTGAGAAGTAACTATTTTTGAAGTACTGTATAGTGGATTTTTATCGTATTTGGTCTTGTTTTAAGTAGATAAAAATATTGGATATTTTTCTAAACTAGTGTGGTGTCCGTTTGTAGTGCTTACATTGTATTACTGTTGGTTTTGTGCAAATGCTTTACACACTGCCTCTAGAATAAGCCTGACTGCTCGTGCCAAGCTACCAAGGGGGTGAGCAGGGGTTATTTTAGGAGTGTAACTCCCTTATCCTGACTAGGAAGAAGGGTCCCTACTTGGACAAAGGTGCAAGCCCTTGCCAACTAGAGACCCCCATTTCTAACATTGGTTATCAGCGGTGAGGATAGGACTTGTGTTTGCACTTGACTTACAGTGATTGGTGTGCACTACTACCATATCGCAGACCATTACGTACCACATACAGGTTCTTTTTCTTTTTTGGCCTATTTTTGATCTTGCCAGTTTGAACTTGCTACTTCAACATGCCTGAATCTATAGTATCATCAATTGCATCAGTAGAAATTGCCTTTGAGGAGGATCGATTGGAAGCCTACAATGTCAAGGAGTTAAAATCGATTTGCAAGAACCTGAAAGTCCAGGTCAGAGGCCTGACCAGGAAGGATGAGCTACAAAAGGCGCTGAGGGCCTGGGTAGCAGCCAGACATGCCAGTGGGCAATCTGGTGATCTCAATGGAGAGGTGGAGGAGCCTGTTCATAGGGTGGATGTGCTTTTGGGAGGGGGGTACCCTCCAGGCAAGGCAGCAGTAGCTTGTCCCCAGAGGAGCTGGAGGACAGGCGGGAAGCAAGGAAGTTCGAATTAGAGAAACTCAGGATGGAAAGTGAGAGGGAAGACAAAAGAATAGCCATGGAGGAAAGGAAGATGATAATAGATCATGAGAGAATGATTAAGGAGCTGGAGCTAAAAAGTAGACCCGGCTCAGATGGTGGCAGCAATTCTTCAGCACACACAGACAGGATTGTACACATCCCCAAGAATGTCGGTAAAGAGTACAAAAAGGGTGATGACATACAAAGGTGGTTTCAAGGGTACGAGTCGTCTATTCATATGAATGGGGTCCCTGAAAGGAACTGGGGGGCAGGGTTGTGGCCTCTCTTTCCAGAGGAAGCTAGGGATACTCTGATAGCTTTGGGTAAGGGGCAGGACCTCACCTATGCTGACATGAAAGACGCTCTCCTCACTAAATATGGGCTCACACCTGAAAAGTACAGGGATCAATTTAGGTCCAGTAAAAAGTCTGAGGCCAACACTTGGTTGGAATGTGTGGATATGTTCTGTAGGTCACTGGATGGTTGGGTGAAGGGTAGTAATGTAACAGATTTTCAGGTGCTCTACAATTTGATTGCATGGGAGCACTTGTCTAGTCTATGTTTTGCAGATCTGCGCCAGCACCTAGTTGATAGTAAGCTAACTGACCCCAGGAAGCTTGCTATGGAGGCGGACCGCTGGGTGAGTACGAGGGTCCACAAGAAAGCGTTTGGGGGAGACTCAGCCAAAGGTGGGCAGGGTCCCTAGCAGAAAAGTGGGGGGGACAAGGGTAAAGCACAGGAGTTCTCTAAAGGGCCCCAAACTAGTACCCAGGGTAAAGGTTCCCATCCCCCAGGTGATAAGAAGAAAGGGGTCTCTACAGGAAGCCTGTTGAGACCGGCCCCCGCAAGTGTTATGCATGTGACCAGGTGGGTCACTTTAAGGGGGACCCCAAGTGCCCAAAGGGGACACAGCCACCCACCGGTGGACAGTCCAAAGTGTTGGCTAGTGTAGCGCTTGGGGAGGAGGGGTGCCCACAGGAGGGTGGGGATCCCGCAGAAATGACCCTCGTCTCACTAGGGGACAGTGAGATGGTCCCAGGAAACCAGGTGCCCCCTAACACAAAGAAATATAGCACCTGGGTGACCATCAATGGGAACAGGGTAGAGGGTCTCAGAGATACTGGAGCCAGTGTGACCTCAGTCCGGTGTCACCTGGTCTCTGAGATGCAGGTAGTCCCAGGGGCATTCCACCAAGTAGTTGCTGTAGACAACTCTGAGCGCCAGTGTATGGTGGCGCAGGTTCCCTTTGAATGGAGGGGTCTCAGGTCCCTTGAGGGTGGTTGTGAGCCCTACCATACCTGTAGATTGTCTGCTAGGTAACGACCTGGAGCAGTCCTTATGGAAGGATGTTGAGCTCAGGTCTCACTTGGAGATGCTTGGGTTGCCAGAGTGGGCATGTGTGTCTACTCGGTCAATGGGAGCCAGAAAGGGTGATCAAGAGGACTTGGAGCCTGGAACAATGGCCCAAGTCCCTGCCAAGAGGAAGGGCAGGGGGCGTGGGAAACCGGCCCCCGAAGTTCCCACAGACCGGGAGGAGGCAGACCTTGAGGGGGACGCCCCGGTGCCTACAGGGGAGCAGGTAGCCAAACTGGGAGACATCTCTGAGCTGACCCATTGGCAGCAAGAAGGGGGTCCCACTCAGGGAGGAGTTCTGCAGGGAGCAGAACGAGTGCCCTACTCTGGAGGGTCTGCGGCGGCAGGCTGCAGACCAGGCAGCTGGTAATCAGTCCGGGTCACATCTGATCTACTGGGAGAATGGTCTCCTATACAGTGAGCCTAAGGTTGCTGAGCCTGGGTCAGCCCGTGTGCTGGTGGTACCCCAGCGCTTCAGGACCTTCCTACTGGGTCTGGCTCATGACGTGCCTTTGGCAGGACATTTGGGGCAGGACAAGACCTTTGACAGGCTTGTCACCCACTTCTTTGGCCCCAAATGCGAAGGCAGTCAGATGCACACTGTAGGTCTTGCCAAACTTGCCAGGCAAGTGGTAAGAGTGGGAGGAAGGTCAAAGCTCCTCTCCAACCTTTTCCTGTTGTTGGAACACCCTTTGAAAGGGTAGGGATGGATATTGTGGGGCCACTGGATCCCAAGACAGCCATGGGCAACAGGTACATCCTGGTCTTGGTGGACCATGCCACCCGGTACCCGGAGGCAATCCCTCTCAGGACAACGATGGCGCCAGTGGTGGGCCGGGCGCTAATGGGGATCTTTTCCCGTGTGGGCTTCCCCAGAGAGGTGGTTTCTGACAGGGGGACCAATTTCATATCCAAGTATATGACATCCCTGTGGAAGGAGTGTGGTGTAACCTACAAGTTCACCACGCCTTACCACCCACAAGGAAACGGTCTGGTGGAGAGATTCAACCAGACCTTGAAAGGCATGATCAAGGGTCTAACAGAACCCATGAGGCGTAAGTGGGACGTCCTCTTGCCATGCCTACTCTTTGCATACAGGGAGGTGCCTCAGAAGTCTCTTGGGTACAGCCCCTTTGAGCTCCTGTATGGCCACCCTGTCAGAGGACCTCTGAGTTTGGTAAAGGAAGGCTGGGAGGCAGCTCCCAGGAAAACTCCCCAGGATGTGTTTAGTTACATGCTGGCCTTTAGAAACCAAACTGCCCGCTTCAGGAAACTCGCTCAGGCGAACCTAGAAGCAAGCCAGGAAGAAATGAAGAGGTGGTATGACCAGAATGCCACTCTGGTCGAATTTCAACCTGGGCAAAAAGTGTGGGTCATGGCCCCAGTGGAACCTTGTACCTTGCAGGACAAGTGGACTGGGCCATATGAGGTTGTGGAGCGCAAAAGTGACGTCACCTACCTGGTGGATTTGCAGGCTCCAAGGAACCCTTTGAGGGTCCTTCACGTGAACCACCTCAAGCCCCACTTCGAGAGGTCCGAAGTGAGTATGCTCTTGGCCACAGATGATGTGGTGGAAGAGGAGAGTGAGCCTCTCCCTGACCTCCTGTCTACCAAGGAGCATGATGGGTCAGTGGAGGGTGTGATCCTCTCCCCTACACTAACTCAGGAGCAGCAGGGGGACTGTCACCAGTTGTTGGGACAGTTCGCCCCACTGTTCTCTCTGTCCCCCGGTGTTACTCACTGGTGTACCCATTACATGGACACTGGTGACAGCCCTCCTGTGAAGCACAAGATTTACAGATTGACTGACCGGGTCAGGGCCAGCATCAAGGAGGAGGTCTCTAAGATGTTGGCGTTAGGGGTGATTGAGCCCTCCAACAGTCCTTGGGCCAGCCCAGTGGTCTTGGTCCCAAAGGCTGCTGCACCCGGTGCCACTCCAGAACTCCGGTTTTGTGTGGACTACCGTGGGCTCAATGCCGTCACCATGACTGACGCGCACCCCATCCCCAGAGCTGATGAGCTCATGATCAGTTGGGAGCTGCCCGGTTCCTCAACACGTTTGATTTAACGTCTGGGTACTGGCAGATTGCCTTAACCGATGGGGCCAAGGAGAGGTCAGCATTCTCATCCCAGAAGGTCATTACCAATTTCGGGTGATGCACTTTGGGTTGAAGAATGCCCCTGCCACCTTTCAGAGGTTGGTCAATCAGGTGTTGGCTGGACTGGAGGATTTCAGTGCCGCCTACCTGGATGACATTGCTGTGTTCAGTTCCAGCTGGGAAGAACATTTACAGCACCTTGAGAAAGTGTTGAGGGCTCTGCAAGGAGCAGGCCTCACGATCAAGGCCAGTAAGTGCCAGATCGGGCAGGGTTCTGTGGTGTACTTGGGACACCAGGTAGGAAGCGGCCAGGTGGCGCCCCTACAACCCAAGATTGACACCATTCTGGCTTGGGAACCCCCAAGACCCAGACAGAGGTGAGGGCCTTTTAGGACTCACCGGCTACTATAGGAGATTTATTAAGGGCTATGGCACCATTGTCACCCCTTAACAGAGCTGACTTCCAAGAAGCAGCCCAGGAAGGTGATCTGGACTGAGTCTTGCCAGAAAGCTTTTGATGCCCTGAAGGCAGCCATGTGCACGGCGCCCGTGCTCAAGGCACCTGACTTCTCCAAGGAATTCGTCGTGCAGACTGACGCTTCAGAGCATGGTGTGGGAGCGGTGCTCTCACAACTGAACGAGGAGGGCCTGGATCAGCCTGTAGTCTTCCTTAGCAGGAGACTGCTCCCCAGGGAACAGAGGTGGAGTGCCATAGAAAGGGAAGCTTTTGCTGTGGTCTGGGCACTGAAGAAGCTGAGACCATACCTGTTTGGGACTCACTTCCGGGTTCAGACAGACCACAGGCCCCTCAGATGGTTGATGCAAATGAGGGGTGAGAATCCAAAACTGCTGAGGTGGTCCATCTCCCTACAGGGAATGGACTTTACGGTGGAACACCGCCCTGGTACAGAACACGACAACGCAGATGGTCTGTCCAGGTTCTTCCGCCTTAGTGAAGAGAACTCCAATGGGGTTGGGTAGTTCTCCCTACTTTCAGCTGGAGGAGACATGTGTTAGACTTGGCATCTTTTGGCGTGTTCCCCCTGACTTTTTGCTTTCTAACCTCCCGTTTTTGACTCTGTTTTTGCTGGTGTGATGATTCTGCGCACTTTCCTCACTGCTGTCCAGTGGGAAAGTGCAAGTGCTCCTGTATAAAATGTGTATGGATTGGTATTTCCTAGTAAAGTGCACTGCGAGTGCCAGGGCCTATAGATCAAATGCTGTTGGTGGGCTGCAGCACTGGATTGTGCCACCCACGCAAACAGCCCGTAAAGTGTAACTCTGGCCTGCCATTGCAGAGCCTGTGCGCAGCCTGGGGCTGCCATGTCGACTTGGCAAGTTCACACACTTGCAAATCCCTAAACCTTCCCTTTTCTACATGTTAGTCACCCCTAAGGTAGGCCCAAGGTACTCCTGTGGGCAGGGTGCATTGTATGTGAAAGGTAGGACATGCCCTGGTGTGTGTGGCATGTCCTGATAGTGAAATACAGCCTACTTCGCTTTTCACTATTGCAAGGCTACCTGTTCCCCATAGGCCAGAATGGGCAGTTTTGATTATTACATCCTATAATCCTAACTGACCCAGGGAACATGGTAGAAATTCGAGTTTAGTATGCCTGAACTCAGAATGATAAAGTGCATCTTTTAGTGAAGTTGGTTTTAACATTCTGTGTTTGAAAATACCACTTTTAGAAAGTAGGTATTTTCTTGTCTAACCATCCAAGCCTGCCCCTGCTAGGTTGTGTATTCCTTGTCTGGAGTGTGAGTGACAGGGGCTGGGGGACTCCAGGAGACAGGGTGAGTCAGCACAGGGCTGAATAGCAAGATCTACATGTAGATGGGTGGGAGGAGATGCACCTGGGACCTGAATATGGCTGGGCTGTAGGAGAGTAGGATCTGCTTCACATGGGTACCCCCACTTTTTGCTGATGCTTCACTGTTTTTCGACCTTAGTCTGGCTGGGGCCCTGCTAATCAGAACCCCAGCCTAGCTGCTTCCTCTCTAAAATGGTTTCCATGTGCCTTAGGCACATCTCTGATTGGAATCTGGAGTGCCCTTATAAGTCCCTAGTATATGGTATACTGTGTACCAAGGGCATAGGTACCTCAGAGGCCTACCAGGGGCTGCAGCATGTATTGTGCCACCCCTGGAAGGCCATCCAAACTGACACCACAGGTCTGCTACTGCAGCCTGGGTAAGGTGGTGCATGCACCCCTTACTGTGATATAGGCTACCTATATCACTGTATACATACACACATATAAACCTATAAGTCACTCCTATGGCAGGCCTTATCAATCCTGAAGGCAGAGTGCGTGGTTCCTATGTGAGAGGGTGCCCCTGCATGAGCAGGGCCCCTCTGCAGCGTTCGGAGACCCTTCGCTGATGCTGTTGTAGTGCAGCCTGACCATATACTCTTAAGCGCATTATAACCTCGCGTTAAATGCTAACTTTGGAATGGCTGCACCGAAACATGTCGTGTTTGGTGTCAAACATCTTGGAATACTACCCCCCCACCAATTCTGGTGGCGGGGGTAGCATTCAACCCTTCTAGAGGGAGAGACATGTTAACCCTGGCCTGGCCGGTAACTTCTATCTAAAGCCCTGGCATCACAAAATGGATGCTTCTGCCACAGACACAAGTCTGGCCTCCTGCTGCTGGACGAAACTCCGGCAGGGTAGGCCTGGACAATAGGTTTCCTGTCCCAGGGAGGTGTGACCACCTCCCCAGACAGGATAGTGTGTATTGGGGCTGGGCGGGAGCACTTTCGGTGTTTTGAAGTCCTGCACTGGGGGCACACTTGGTGTCCCTGTGCATACCCCAGTTCAAACCGGATCAGGGGCTTGCAGCCCCTGCTTTGGCGCGAACTGGACAAAGGGAAAGGGGTGTAGCCACCCCTCTGCCCTGACCCACCCATAGGTGGGGCCACAGAGTAAGTCCAACCCCTAAACTTAGTATAAGTATAGGAACCCAGTCCTTAGGACGTTAGATTATCCCTGGACGAAACTCTGACACAGAATCCTGGACCTTCGACGCTCTACTACAAGATTAGAGGACAGAAGAATCTCCCTTGGGGTCAAGGAGTGACTCCCCTGCTTGGCAGGCACCAAAGAAGCAATTGTCCAGTCTGCATCGCCTAAGCTCCCGTCGGATGCCGAAGTCTTTGCATCACCAGAGGTGGATTTCCAGACTTCCCCGAGGCTGCCCTGAGTCCCCAGCAAAGCTGAGGCCCGTAGCTGTCGTGGGTAACGTGGAACCGTGACCCCTGGACACCGCACGCATTTGCTAGTGCATCCTCTTCTGGGTCTCCCACGAAGTCGTGCTTTGGGCTCCGAGTAGCCCTAGCCTCTAGCACCAACTGCACCGAAGATCACTGGCCTCCACTCCACGAGTGGCCTGTGAGCCAGCTCCACGTGCACCGTCTCGAGGCTCCTTCGCGGTCGCTAGCCCGTTGGCTAGTAGCCCTTCTCGAAGGCCAATCCTTTTCTTCTTGGGCTCCCTGGTTGCTCCAGGCTTGCCCTCACTTACCCTTGCTGGGTGAGTTCCTCAGACCTTGCTGGTCTGCATCATTGTCAATCTTCATCTACATCGAGACTTGCCGTTGCCAAGGCTTGTTGGGTCCAATCCGGTCGCCGACACCTCAGCACTCGACAGACATCGTGTACCAGCCAGAATCCTGCTCCTGGTCGCCGACAACGCCTCCTGGACCTCGTGGCTGAAGAGTCAAGATGACCATCAACCTACCTGAAGCACTCGACATCGGTGGGCATCTGCTCATCGCCTTCCTGGTCACTGGCTAGTGACCCAGACTCTGTCCCCTCTGCTTTCAGGTTCTTCAGATCTCCGATCCACCTTTGGATCCACCCGGACACTTTTCACTTGGTCGCCAGCAGCACTTTGCAGCAGATCGCCATTCAAATCGACGACGAAACCCGACCCCGAAAGGCACCTATGCACCCGGCTTCCCTGGGTGAGGTAACAAGAGTACTCCGGTGCTCCCGTGGGTAGAGACTCTAGAACGACCTAGTTCTCAAAGGGTTTGCTCCAAGTCCTTCTTTAAGTGTCCCTTTTCTTTAATTTCCAAACCGCGACTTTCTCCATAGAAGTTAACGGCGATTCGCGGCTGTGTATTTACACTGCACGCGTCCCCCGTGGGTCCCCTGTGTCACTACCTTGGGTGGTTCCTTGTGGTCCAAGCACTTCTAGAGGCTCTAGGCCTAGTTTCTAGCTCAGTCGTGGTTCTTATACCACTTTATTGGTATATGGTTTGGTACGCCCCTAGGGCCCAAACGTGTATTTGTGCTATTACTGTGTTTAAATAACTTATAACTTATGTATTTGAACTCTAGCCTCATAAAGAGACTAGAGGGGTGTGTTTAGCAATAAATACATATATTTTGAATATATACCTGGTGTGGTGCTCTTTCATTTGATCACTCAAGAGATTATAGACTGGTCAAACATGCTGCTTTACATTCCTTCAAGACTTAGCCTGAAGGCTGCTCTCCATAGCTACCACTAGGATAGCTTTCAATAAGGTTGTCTTTAACCTATCTCCAATAAGGGGTTGTTTGGACTGGTGCAAGGTGCCCACTATAATTAGTGGACAGCATATGCCAGGCCAACTTCTCACATTGGTGTGCAGCGTGTGGGATTCCAGCTTGCTATTGTTTTACCAGATAATCTCAATTGAATTGATCAACTGAAAACTACTAAAGGTACCTAAGGTACATATAAATTAAGCTTAGTATACAGTAAGTTCTACTGAACTTAGAGTTGTGTGTTAAGGGATAGCACACCCTTTCTACAACTCAAGAGAGTTTAGTAGGCCACACTAGAGTAGGTAGTGCATACACCACACCTCACTAGTGATGTCTTCAAAGCCAGGACCCAGTGAGTCCTTGCCAGAAGCCCCTGGGCTTCTTCCCTCCAAGTATGATACACTCCCATTCTTGGAATTGAGAGCATTATGCAATTTGAGGAAACTGAAGACAGGCCAAAGCTCCGACCACCCAACATCTGAGAGAGATGTTAGAGGCTTATGATCTCAGCAGGCCCTTAGGGACTGAAGGGGTAGGAGCAGAGGGTGGGGCAGAAGATGAGGATGGGGCCAGGGGTAGCAACACCCCAGCCCCCCTCTGGAACTGACCAGGAGGGTGACAATGACCCTGACCTGGAAAACCCAATTCCACCTGTGGATGAGGAGGAGGCTCAGGATGACCTCCACTTTGTCCCCCCAGGAAGGATTGTGAGTGTGCCCAAAAGGTCTAGATCTCCTTCTCAGGAGTCTAACCACTCTGGCACCTCAATAGGGACCTCTGTCTCCTCTCATAGGAGGGAATCCTCTCATGAGAGGAGAAAGAGGCTGATTCAATATGAGGAAGCTCAGCTTGAACTCAGAAAACAGCAGATGGCTATAGACAGGGAGTCCCTAGATCTCTACAAAGAGAGAAAAAAGTTGGGACTAGAGTCCCATGGTGGCAGCAATGTCCCTAAAGATAGGGAAAGGTCTTATGACCATAGAAACCTGAGCAAGATTGTCCCTCCCTACCAGAGTGGGGATGACATCCACAAATGGATAACTGCTCTAGAGAGGGCCTGTAAAGTACAGAAGGTCCCTCAGGAGCAGTGGGCAGCAATCTTGTGGCTCTCCTTTGCAGACAAAGGTAGAGACAAGCTCCTCACTGTAAGAGAAGAGGATGCTGATAATTACAAGGTCTTGAAGAGTGCTCTTATTGATGGGTTTGGCCTAACAACTGAACAATACAGGTTGAAGTTCAGAGATGCCCAAAAAGCACAGACTCAAGACTGGGTAGACTATGTGGATTGTTCTGCTAAGGCTCTGGAAGGCTGGTTGATGGGCAGTAAGGTGTGTGACTTCACAGGATTGTACAATCTGATAATGAGGGAGCAGATTCTTAATAACTGTCAAAATCAGCTGTTGCATCAGTACCTGGTGGACTCTGATCTGACCTCTCCCCAAGAATTGGGAAAGAAGGCAGACAAATGGGTCAGAACCAGGGTGAGGCAGAAGGTACAGAACCAAGGTGGTGACCCTAAGAAGCAAGATTCTAAGAACTCTGATAAGGGTGGGGAGAAGGGTAAAGATCAAAAGTCTTCACAAGGCCCCCAAAAATCTTCTTCAGGTGGGGATTCACAGTCTACCAAAGGGAAAGGCCAAAGAAAACCATGGTGCAAGGTCTGTAAGCAAAAGACCCACTGGACCAGTGATTGCACCAAGTCCAAAGACTCAAGTCCAGCCCCCACCAATGCCCCTAAGGCACCTGTTCCCCCTAGTACAGTTACAGTTGGTGGTGGGAGTACTACAGCCAAGGGTTTAGTAGGGTTGACCCTGGGTACTGAGATGGGCTCTGACCTAGTCAGAGAACTCACTCAGGCTGTGTTAGTCTGTGATGGAGGAATGGATGTGACCTACTCTGTGAGTCCCAGTAATCTGGGCAAGTACAGACAACAGCCTTTAATCAATGGACGAGAGGCTTTGGCATTTAGGGACACAGGGGCAAGTGTCACCATGGTGACACAAGACCTTGTGAATCCTGGGCAAGTTATACTTGGTGAGATGTACCAAGTGACCAATGCTAGCAATGTCAGAACAGACCATACTCTGGCAGTTGTTAACTTCTCCTGGGGAGGGGTAACTGGCCTTAAGAAGGTTGTGGTAAGTGCAAACCTACCAGTCGAATGCTTGCTTGGCAATGACTTAGAAACTTCAGCTTGGGCAGAAGTGGAGCTCAGGACCCATGCAGAAATGCTGGGGATCCCTGCAGATGTGTTTGCTGTGACCAGGTCACAAGCCAAAATGTCTAGCACTGAACAGGCCTTGGATTCTGGAATAATGGACCAAGTGCCTTCCAAGAGGAGGAGTAGTAGGGTAAAGGCAGTGCCTTCCCCTTGGCTCAGAAGGAAGATCAGTCCCTTGAGGGGATG
This sequence comes from Calotriton arnoldi, assembly GCA_963921515.1. Taxonomy (NCBI): domain Eukaryota; kingdom Metazoa; phylum Chordata; class Amphibia; order Caudata; family Salamandridae; genus Calotriton; species Calotriton arnoldi. The sequence goes on along the minus strand of CAWUFW010005356.1, from coordinate 685,989 downwards.
ATCTCAGTCCTGAGGAAGGAACTGTCCCAGAGGAGCTTGAACCTGACCAGGTTGAGTTCTTGGGGACAGGGGGACCTTCCAGGGCAGATCTGAGCCAGGAGCAGCAGAGCTGCCACTCTCTTGAACCCCTCAGACAGCAAGCTGCTGCTGAGGCTGCTGGGAAAGCTAGTGGTCCCCATACTGTGTATTGGGATGATGGACTCTTGTACTCAGAGTGTGGAGACCCCAAGCCTGGTGCTACCAGGAGGTTGGTTATACCTCTGAAGTTCAGGGGCTTCCTATTGACCCTAGCCCATGATATTCCCTTAGCAGGTCACCTGGGCCAGAACAAGACTTGGGACAGAATTGTCCCTCACTTTCACTGGCCCCACATGTCTGAAGACACCAAGGAGTTTTGTCGCTCCTGTGTAACCTGCCAGGCCAGTGTTAAGGCAGGTGGCACTACAAAGGCCCCCCTGATACCACTACCTGTGGTGGGGGTTCCCTTTGAAAGGGTGGGGATTGACATTGTTGGTCCCATGGATCCCCAAACAGCATCTGGGCACAGGTTTATCCTGGTGGTAGTGGATCATGCCACCAGGTACCCAGAGGCTATTCCCCTTAGGACCACTACAGCGCCTGTGGTGGCAAGGGCCCTCCTGGGAATTTTCTCAAGAGTGGGCTTTCCTAAGGAGGTTGTATCAGACAGGGGTGCTAACTTTATGTCTGGATACTTAAAAGCAATGTGGAAGGAGTGTGGAGTGACTTACAAGTTCACCACACCCTATCACCCACAATGCAATGGTTTAGTTGAGAGATTCAACAAAACCTTGAAGGGCATGATTAAAGGGCTCCCAGAAAAGCTTAGGCGAAGATGGGACATACTCTTGCCCTGCCTTTTATTTGCATATAGGGAGGTGCCTCAGAAGGGGGTTGGTTACAGCCCTTTTGAACTTTTGTTTGGCCACCCTGTCAGGGGTCCACTGTGCTTGGTGAAGGAAGGATGGGAGTTACCTCTCAAGCTCCCCAAAGCAAGACATAGTGGACTATGTACTTGGTCTCCGCTCCCGGATGGCTGAGTATATGAAAAAGGCAACTAAAAACCTTGAGGCTAGCCAGGAACTTCAAAAGGCCTGGCATGACCAGAAGGCTGTACTGACTGTTTACCAGCCAGGACAGAAGGTGTGGGTGTTGGAGCCAGTGGCCCCAGCAGCTCTCCAAGACAAATGGAGTGGACCCCACACTATTGTTGAGCAGAAGGGTGAGGTTACCTACTTAGTAGACCTAGGAACGCCCAGGAGTCCCCACAGGGTTCTCCATGTCAACAGGTTAAAACCATATGTGGACAGGGCAGACATGGGCTTGCTCATGGCTACTGATGAAGGGCAGGAGGAAGAGAGTGACCCACTCCCTGACCTGCTCTCACAGAACCCTGACGATGGGTCAGTAGATGGTGCAGCCTTGGCAGGCAGCCTCACTACCCAGCAGCAAACTGATTGTAGACAGGTGCTCAATCAGTTTAGACACATGTTTTCACTGACACCCAGTCAGACCACCTGGTGCACTCATGAAGTGGACACTGGGGACAGTCTGCCTATTAAAAATAAGATTTATAGGCAACCTGACCATGTCAGGGACTGTATCAGGACTGAAGTCCAGAAAATGTTGGATTTGGGAGTTATTGAACCCTCAGATAGCCCTTGGGCTAGTCCAGTGGTCCTTGTGCCAAAACCTCACACCCTTGGTGGAAAAAGAGAGATGAGGTTTTGTGTGGACTACAGGGGTCTCAATGCAGTCACTAGGACTGATGCCCATCCAATACCAAGGGCAGATGAGCTAATAGACACTTTGGCCTCAGCCAAGTATCTAAGCACATTTGACTTGACCGCTGGCTACTGGCAGATCAGACTAGCTGATGCTGCAAAGCCAAAAACAGCATTCTCAACCCCTAGTGGGCATTATCAATTTGTGGTGATGCCCTTTGGTCTGAAGAATGCACCTGCCACTTTTCAGAGGTTGGTGAATACAGTCCTTACAGGTCTGGAAGCCTATAGTGCAGCATATCTAGATGATATTGCTGTCTTTAGCTCCACCTGGGAGGATCACCTGGTCCACCTCAGAAATGTTTTACAGGCCCTGCCAAAGGCAGGCCTGACTATCAAGGCCACTAAGTGCCAGATAGGGCAGAGTCAGGTTGTGTACCTGGGCCACCTTGTGGGTGGAGGCCAGGTTCAACCTTTGCAGAGCAAGATTCAGACCATCATGGACTGGACTGCTCCAACTACCCAGACTCAGGTGAGAGCCTTCTTAGGCCTGACTGGGTACTATAGGAGATTTGTCAAGGGGTATGGATCAATAGTGACACCCCTGAATGACTTAACTTTCAAGAAAATGCCCAAAAAGGTTCAGTGGACAGTTAGCTGTCAAAAGGCATTTGATGACCTGAAGCAGGCCATGTGCACTGCTCCCATTCTACAGAGTCCTGATTACTCCAAGAAGTTCACTGTTCAAACTGATGCATCTGAATTGGGGGTAGGGGCTGTACTGTCACAATTGAATGAAGAAGGTCAGGATCAGCCAGTAGCTTTCATTAGCAGAAGGCTGACCCCTAGAGAGAAACGTTGGTCAGCCATTGAGAGGAGGCCTTTGCTGTGGTCTGGGCTCTGAAGAAGTTGAGGCCATACTTGTTTGGTACTCACTTCCTTGTTCAAACAGACCATAAGCCCCTCTTATGGCTAAAACAAATGAAGGGTGAAAACCCCAAACTGCTTAGGTGGTCCATTTCCCTACAGGGGATGGACTTCACAGTGGAACATAGACCTGGGAGTAACCATGCCAATGCAGATGGACTCTCTAGGTACTTCCACTTAGAACATGAAGACTTAACTGGGCAAGGTTAGTTTAATGTCCCTACGTTTGGGGGGGTTGTGTAGGAGAGTAGGATCTGCTTCACATGGGTACCCCCACTTTTTGCTGATGCTTCACTGTTTTTCGACCTTAGTCTGGCTGGGGCCCTGCTAATCAGAACCCCAGCCTAGCTGCTTCCTCTCTAAAATGGTTTCCATGTGCCTTAGGCACATCTCTGATTGGAATCTGGAGTGCCCTTATAAGTCCCTAGTATATGGTATACTATGTACCAAGGGCATAGGTACCTCAGAGGCCTACCAGGGGCTGCAGCATGTATTGTGCCACCCCTGGAAGGCCATCCAAACTGACACCACAGGTCTGCTACTGCAGCCTGGGTAAGGTGGTGCATGCACCTCTTACTGTGATATAGGCTACCTATATCACTATATACATACACACATATAAACCTATAAGTCACTTCTATGGCAGGCCTTATCAATCCTGAAGGCAGAGTGTGTGGTTCCTATGTGAGAGGGTGCCCCTGCATGAGCAGGGCCCCTCTGCAGCGTTCGGAGACCCTTCTCTGATGCTGTTTGTAGTGCAGCCTGACCATATACTCTTAAGCGCATTATAACCTCGCGTTAAATGCTAACTTTGGAATGGCTGCACCGAAACATGTCGTGTTTGGTGTCAAACATCTTGGAATACTACCCCCCGCCAATTCTGGCGGCGGGGGTAGCATTCCACCCTTCTAGAGGGAGAGACATGTTAACCCTGGCCTGGCCGGTAACTTCTTTCTAAAGCCCTGGCATCACAAAATGGATGCTGCTGCCACAGACACAAGTCTGGCCTCCTGCTGCTGGACAAAACTCCGGCAGGGGAGACCTGGACAATAGATTTCCTGTCCCAGGGAGGTGTGACCACCTCCCCAGACAGGATAGTGTGTATTGGGGCTGGGCGGGAGCACTTTCGGGTGCTTTGAAGTCCTGCACTGGGGGCACACTTGGTGTCCCTGTGCATACCCCAGTTCAAACCGGTTCAGGGGCTTGCAGCCTCTGCTTTGGCGCGAACTGGACAAAGGGAAAGGGGTGTAGCCACCCCTCTGCCCTGACCCACCCATAGGTGGGGCCACAGAGTAAGTCCAACCCCTAAACTTAGTATAAGTATAGGAACCCAGTCCTTAGGACGTTAGATTATCCCTGGACGAAACTCTGACACAGAATCCTGGACCTTCGACGCTCTACTACAAGATTAGAGGATAGAAGAATCTCCCTTGGGGTCAAGGAGTGACTCCCCTGCTTGGCAGGCACCAAAGAAGCAATTGTCCGGTCTGCATCGCCTAAGCTCCCGTCGGACGCCGAAGTCTTTGCATCACCAGAGGTGGATTTCCAGACTTCCCCGAGGCTGCCCTGAGTCCCCAGCAAAGCTGAGGCCCGTAGCTGTCGTGGGTAATGTGGAACCGTGACCCCTGGACACCGCACGCATTTGCTAGTGCATCCTCTTCTGGGTCTCCCACGAAGTCGTGCTTTGGGCTCCGAGTAAACCTAGCCTCCAGCACCAACTGCACCGAAGATCACTGGCCTCCACTCCACGAGTGTCCTGTGAGCCAGCTCCACGTGCACCGTCTCGAGGCTCCTTCGCGGTCGCTAGCCCGTTGGCTAGTAGCCCTTCTCGAAGGCCAATCCTTTTCTTCTTGGGCTCCCTGGTTGCTCCAGGCTTGCCCTCACTTACCCTTGCTGGGTGAGTTCCTCAGACCTTGCTGGTCTGCATCATCGTCAATCTTCATCTACATCGAGACTTGCCGTTGCCAAGGCTTGTTGGGTCCAATCCGGTCGCCGACACCTCAGCACTCGACAGACATCGTGTACCAGCCCGAATCCTGCTCCTGGTCGCCGACAACGCCTCCTGGACCTCGTGGCTGAAGAGTCAAGACGACCGTCAACCTACCTGAAGCACTCGACATCGGTGGGCATCTGCTCATCGCCTTCCTGGTCACTGGCTAGTGACCCAGACTCTGTCCCCTCTGCTTTCAGGTTCTTCAGATCTCCGATCCACCTTTGGATCCACCCGGACACTTTTCACTTGGTCGCCAGCAGCACTTTGCACCAGATCGCCATTCAAATCGACGACGAAACCCGACCCCGAAAGGCACCTATGCACCCGGCTTCCCTGGGTGAGGTAACAAGAGTACTCTGGTGCTCCCGTGGGTAGAGACTCTAGAATGACCTAGTTCTCAAAGGGTTTGCTCCAAGTCCTTCTTTAAGTGTCCCTTTTCTTTAATTTCCAAAACGCGACTTTCCCCATAGAAGTTAACGGCAATTCGCGGCTGTGTATTTACACTGCACGCATCCCCCGTGGGTCCCCTGTGTCACTACCTTGGGTGGTTCCTTGTGGTCCAAGCACTTCTAGAGGCGCTAGGCCTAGTGTCTAGCTCAGTCGTGGTTCTTATACCACTTTATTGGTATATGGTTTGGTACGCCCCTAGGGCCCAAACGTGTATTTGTGCTATTACTGTGTTTAAATAACTTATAACTTATGTACTTCGAATAGCCTCATAAAGAGACTAGAGGGGTGTGTTTAGCAATAAATACATATATTTTGAATATATACCTGGTGTGGTGCTCTTTCATTTGATCACTCAAGAGATTATAGACTGGTAAAACAAGCTGCTTTACATTCCTTCAAGACTTAGCCTGAAGGCTGCTCTCCATAGCTACCACTAGGATAGCTTTCAATAAGGTTGTCTTTAACCTATCTCCAATAAGGGGTTGTTTGGACTGGTGCAAGGTGCCCACTATAATTAGTGGACAGCATATGCCAGGCCAACTTCTCACATGGGCCTTCCCTCCACAATGCTGGCTCCACCTCCTGTGGTGCGTCTGATGTCCCTGGCCTGCACTGTGAAAGGAAAGAAGGAGTCTTGTCAACGAAGTGCTCCTGGACTGACCAGAACTGGTTTGGACTAGGCAAAGGCCTCTCTGCCTTCAGAGAACAAAGAGAAATTGAGAATAAAAAGGGGGACCCAAACCCCAGAACTTTAGATCTAGCTGGAATCAAGGAACCTGCCAAGACGAAGAGCTGGAAGAGCTTCCAGGAGGAGTACTGCCCCTTTGCTGTGTTGTTGCTTTGTTGGGTTGGCCTGCAGCTGCTGCTTCTGCCTTGGGCAGTGAAAGGACTGGACTGAACTTTCTCTACTTGTGCTGAGTATCTCCAAGGGCCTGAACCGAGCTGGCCTCCTGTTAAGAAGTCTCAGGGACTGCAAAGACTTCACCAACCTCTGGGTACCGCTCCTGGAACTGCTGTTTCAGTTGCCACAGAGAAGAGGGAACCGCGACCGACTCTGTCAACCGACTCCGTCGCTGGCCTTGTGTCCTGAAGGCACCGCAAGCCGCACCGACTCGGCCTGCACCATAAGCCTTGGTCTCACCGACTCCGTCACCGAGCCGCTGCCTGCACCGCATCGAGACACACCGCGACCTGCATCGTGTCGCTGGCCTGGGCTCACCGACACGGTCGCTGCTGGCTCGACACCCGTGACCGACTCGTCACGCACAGCTGTCCGGCTCGGCCAGCGCCAATTCCCGCCAACCGGCTCTGTCGCTCGCATCGCAACTTGCCAGCACCGCATCGAGCACCGACTCGCCCTGCACCGCAAGCCTTGGTCTCACTGACGCCGTCTGCACGATCGTCACCGAGCCGCTGCTCGCACCGCATCGAGGGACACGCCCCTTGCACCGCTTCCACCTTGCACCGTGACCGCGACGAACACCACAACCGGCTCTGTCACCCGCACCGCAACCTGCCAGCACCGCATCGAGCACCGACTCGCCCTGCCCCGCCAGCCTTGGTCTCACCGACGCCGTCTGCACGATCGTCACCGAGCCGCTGCTCGCACCGCATCGAGGGACACCGCACCTTGCACCGCTTCCATTTTGCATCGCGACCGCGACGGATGCCAAGACCGACTCGCACGCCTGTGTGAGCCGCACTAAGAAAGGTACTGTGAACGAATCTGTCCCGCTGTTGCTGGCCCGTACCGACGCGGTCAGCGGGAACTGCGAGACTCTGTTGTTTTCAGCATCGCGGTAGGCTCGGACCGAGCTACCGACTCGTACGAACTGTGTTTTTCAACGTATTTTGCAACTTAAAGACATTTTGAGAAGTAACTATTTTTGAAGTACTGTATAGTGGATTTTTATCGTATTTGGTCTTGTTTTAAGTAGATAAAAATATTGGATATTTTTCTAAACTGGTGTGGTGTCCGTTTGTAGTGCTTACATTGTATTACTGTTGGTTTTGTGCAAATGCTTTACACACTGCCTCTAGAATAAGCCTGACTGCTCGTGCCAAGCTACCAAGGGGGTGAGCAGGGGTTATTTTAGGAGCGTAACTCCCTTATCCTGACTAGGAAGAAGGGTCCCTACTTGGACAAAGGTGCAAGCCCTTGCCAACTAGAGACCCCCATTTCTAACAGCCAGTATTTAAATTTTTAAAAAAAATATTTGGAGGGGGGCCACGTGGTCCCCCTCCTCAGGCCATTTATGGCCCCGGTGACCCCATCCCCTGGAGCCTGGCCACTCCATTGGGGACTGTGGGGGGAGCCCCAATGCCCCCACGGTCCCGCCGGCTCCCTGCCTCCTGCGGGAGCCGGCATTGCTTTTCCACAAGGGGAGCTGCTGACATGTAGCTCCCCTTGTGGAAAAGCAATCTGCTTTGGATTTCGGAAGCGAGAGCAGGAAACCTGCTCTCGCTTCCAAAATCCAAACCAGTGTTTGCTATGACAGGGCGGGAGCCGCACGGGATTCGCGACCCCAATGTAATTTCTGCCGAAATTATTTTAAAAAAATGCTTTTTTTGGCCCTGGGGGTCCTTGTGGGACCCCCTGAGCAGGCCTAGGGGGTCAGGGTGTTTCTACCCTGCCCCCTTTTATTGTTTTTTAACCTCTTTTTTCTGTTTTCTTGTGACTCGGTTATACCGAGTCACAAGATGGCTGCCAACACTTCCTGGTTTGGAGTGTTGGCAGCCAATTAGAATGAAGCTCGTGGTCGGGAGGGTCCGCGAACCCTCCTCGGCCACAGATATTGAAACTTTTCTTTCTTTAATTTCTCAGCAACTACTGAACGGATTTACACCATTTAACAAAAAGGAATCTTTCTGAACCAAGACCTACCTTTTTGCCAAATATGGTATAATTCCGTTCAGCAGTTCGGGCTGTAGCTTTGTCTAAAGTTTCCTATGGAAAATTACATGGGGAAAACGCGTTTTGGGACCCCCCTTTTTTCTCGGCCCGCTTGACGAATCACCCTGAAACGTTCAAGACAGGAGCTGACCGGAGCGCCCCACTAGTTTTGAAAATTTCACGAAGATTCGTCAAACGGCGCCAAAGTTATTGGGAAAACAAAAAATGCTTTTCCTATGGAAACTAGGTCCTAACTATAACTACCTACTGGCGACCGCGAGTAGGTAATATATATATATGTATCTCACACCAACAGTTCCAAAGATGCTGCGCACTCAGGCTATTAAGATGATAAGTTGTTTATTTCATGCAACTCAAAGCAAAAATACTGAGAAACGCGTTTCAGCCTCCTGGCCTTTGTCAATGTCAGTAGTTCTATTGCAAGGCACTTCCTTTTAACACAAATCAAATTCATTGGTTAGCGGCTGATTAATGAAAATAGAAAAGGGACCATATTGTAGGGACATACAAAGTATCTGGAAAGCGTCGGTCATATTTAAACATTCATGCATGTGTTGCATGGATGCCACTTCATGATCATGACTGTTTTTGATTCACAGACTGCCGATGCGGGTAACAACTCATAAATTGAATATTGCACCCTTCTTAACTCTTTCTGAACTTCTCTTGCCTCTTTCTGCACCTCTGTTACTTCTTTCTGTACTTCTCTTGCCTCTTTCTGCATCCCTCTTGCCTCTTTCTGCACATCTGTTGTTTCTTTCTGCACTTCTCTTCCCTCTTTCTGCACCTCTCTTGCTTTTTTCTGCACCCCTCTTGCCTCTTTCTGCATCCTTCTTCCCTCTTTCTGCACCTCTCTTGCCTCTTTCTGCACCTCTCCTGCCTCTTTCTGCAGTCCTTTTGCCTCTTTCGGCACCTCTTTTGCTTCTTTCTGCACTTCTGTTGCCTCTTTCTACACCCCTCTTGCCTCTTTCTGCACCTCTGTTGGTTCTTTCTGCACTCCTCTTGCTTCTTTCTGTACCTCTCTTGCAAATGTCTGCACCCATCTTGCCTCTTTCTGCACCCCTCTTCCCTCTTTCAGCACCTCTCTTGCCTCTGTCTGCACCCCTGTTCCCTCTTTCTGTACCTATTTTGCCTGTTTCTGCAACTCTCTTGCCTCTTTCTGCAGTTCTCTTGCACCTTTGTTGCTTCTTTCTGCACTTCTCTTGCCTCTTTCTGCACCCCTCTTGCCTCTTTCTGCACCTCCGTTGTGTTCTTTCTGTACTTCTCTTGCTTTTTTCTGCACCCCTGTTCCCTCTTTCTGTACCTCTCCTGCCTGTTTCTGCACCCTCTTGCCTCTCTCTGCACCCTTCTTAACTCTTTCTGAACTTCTCTTGCCTCTTTCTGCACCTCTGTTGCTTCTTTCTGTACTTCTCTTGCCTCTTTCTGCATCCCTCTTGCCTCTTTCTGCACATCTGTTGTTTCTTTCTGCACTTCTCTTCCCTCTTTCTGCACCTCTCTTGCTTCTTTCTGCACCCCTCTTGCCTCTTTCTGCATCCTTCTTCCCTCTTTCGGCACCTCTCTTGCCTCTTTCTGCACCTCTCTTTCCACTTTCTGCAGTCCTCTTGCCTCTTTCTGCACCTCTTTTGCTTCTTTCTATACTTCTGTTGCCTCTTTCTACACTCCTCTTGCCTCTTTCTGCACCTCTGTTGGTTCTTTCTGCACTGCTCTTGCTTCTTTCTGTACCTCTCTTGCAAATGTCTGCACCCCTCTTGCCTCTTCTGCACCCCTCTTCCCTCTTTCAGCACCTCTCTTGCCTCTGTCTGCACCCCGTTCCATCTTTCTGTACCTATTTTGCCTGTTTCTGCAACTTTCTTGCCTCTTTCTGCAGTTCTCTTGCACCTTTGTTGCTTCTTTCTGCACTTCTCTTGCCTCTTTCTGTACCCCTCTTGTCTCTTTCTGCACCTCCGTTGTGTTCTTTCTGCACTTCTCTTGCTTTTTTCCGCACCTATCTTGCTTCTTTCTGCACCCTTCTTGCCTCTTTCTGGACCCCTCTTTCCTCTTTCTGCACCTCTCTTGCTCTTGTGAGAAAGTGCCCTCTTTCTGCCTGGTTGCCCCCACTTTTTGATGAACTGCTTATGTGCTTTGACTGAGTGTGCCCTGGGCTCCTGCTAATTAGGTACCCAGGGCCTATGTTCGTTCCCTAAAACTGCATTGAAACCCAAACCCAATTGGCATCTCTGGCCACAGGTCAGCCCCTGGTAAATGGTACCACAGGTACCCAGGGCACTGTGACCAGGGAAGGCCTCTAAGGGCTGCAGCACTTATTGTGCGACCCTTAGAGGCCCTGTATACCTCTACACTCACACACTGCCTTTGCAGGCTGCATGTCATGGTGCAGGCCAAAGTGAAGAGTCCACATGGCACACATCCCTGTGTTTTACAAACAACCAGTACATGAACTCCTGCACCAGTACAGGATGCACAGCCTGAATTCGGCCCTAGGGCCATAGTATTACGAACAGTCTCATTTATCTCCATTTTTATCCATTTTTCATCCATATTTTTTCACAAGTACTCAAGTAATCCAATAATAAGCCAGTAATGTTCAAGTCTTCTTCCACAGGTTTATTCTCAGTTTGATGATTCCATTAAAAAGATTGCAATGCTGGTATTTTCCATAGTCATAAAACCCAATGGATTTCGGGAAAACTTCCCTTCGTCAGGGGTAACTGCAATACAAACATTTTGATATATGTTTACAGGTACTATCACATTAAACATCAGAGAACTTGTATACAAAAAATTCATTGAGACAAAAGTGAACAATTATGTTCTGATGTAATGTGCTCACACAGTTTATCGTAACCACCAGACAACCTTTAAAAAGTTATTCTCCTCGCAAAACCAAAATCAGTGTATCGTGTTTATGCTTAATTCAAAAACCCATTATCAAAACATATATCACTCCCCCAGAAAAGAACAAAAACTGATCCCTGATACCCCACAAACAAATAGCAAACTTCCTTCCAGTTAACCTGCGTTTGACTCAGCCTAAAAAGTGATTAAACTTACGTTCTGTACGTTGTGACGGTAAAATAGACTGGCGTCCGGGAGAACCAGTGTCCCGCATCTTAATTGACCTCACTATCCCAGAAAGTTGAAGTCGGTTCAAATGCAACCAATTTTTCAAGGCGTGCCTCCCATTTGAACCACCTGTCTACAAAAACTAAGCACCAGCGTGTATCCATGCGTAAATGTCTCTCTGAGCCAAGCTATTTAAGACTTAGTATGTCTTCTAAAGGAGATGCCAGTGGCTCTCTGCCCGCTAGATACAGTGAGCTTTCATTCCAAGAATTGAAAGCCCTGTGTGCCTCTAGAAAGCTGAAGACAGGGAGAACTGCAAACACCCACTGCCTCATAGAGGCCTTGCTGCTAGATGACCTTAGGAAGACCCCTGGGTCAGATGAACAGGAGAAAGTAGGTGGGACAGGGAATGAGGACAGGTCTGAAGGTGGCACCTTCTATGACCTAGACTCAAACCCTGGCCAGGAGGAACAAGATGATTCCTACCTGGACAACTCAGATCTTCAGGGAGATAGTGAGGAAGGCCAAGATGGCCCTCTCTCCTCTCCTCCTGGAGAAGTGCAGAGTTTACCAAGGAGATCTAGATCTCCCTCTGCAGAGTCACATCACTCAGGACAGTCTGTAGGGACCTCTGTATCTAGCAAGAGGGACCATTCCTTGGACAGAGGGTACCTACTGCTTTAACTTGAGAAAGCTAGGTTTAGGCTCAGGCAAGAGCAGTTGACCATAGACAAGGAATCTCTAGAAGTCCAGAGAGCTAGAAAAAAGTTGGGACTAGAGCCCCATGGTGGCAGCAACAGTGTCCCTAGAGTTAAAGAACATTCTTTTGACAGTAGAAACCTGAGCAAGATTGTCCCTCCCTACCATGTTGGGAATGACATCCACAAATGGATAACTGCTTTAGAGAGGGCCTGTAAAGTTCAGAGGGTCCCTCAAGAGCAGTGGGCAGCTATCTTGTGGCTCTCCTTTGCTGACAAAGGTAGATATAAGCCCCTCACTGTTAGAGAAGAGGATGCTGACAATTACTCAGTCTTGAAGAGTGCTCTCATTGAAGGGTTTGGCTTAACCACTGAACAGTACAGGATTAAGTTCAGAGACACCCAGAAGGCACAAACACAAGACTGGGCAGACTTTGTAGATTGTGCTACAAAGGCACTGGAAGGTTGGATACTTGGCAGCAAGGTGCATGACTATTTAGGTTTGTACAATTTGATTATGAGGGAGCAGATCCTTAATAATTGTCAAAACCAGCTTTTGCACCAGTACCTGGTGGACTCAGATCTGACTTCTCCCCAAGAATTGGGAAAGAAGGCAGATAAATGGGTCAGCACCAGGTTGAAACAAAAGGACCAGGGTGGTGACCAGAAGAAAGATTCTTTCAAGACCCAAGAGAAAGGTGGGGATAAATCGAAAGATAAGTCCTCTTAAGGGCCCCAAAAATCCTCTTCTGGGGGTGGGTCCCAAACTCCTTCCTCCCCTGACTAGAAACCTTATTGCTTTGTCTGTAAAAAGCCAGGGCACAGGAAAATGATGCCATTTGCCCCAAGGTCAGCAATAAGGAAAATATTCCTTCAAACACCACTTCTACACCTCCTGGTACTACAGGTAGTAATCCCCCAGGTGGTGGAAGTACACCCAAAAATTTAGTTGGGTTTTCTTGGGGAACTGAGGTGGACCCTGGCCTAGCCAGGTACCCCACACAGGCCACTTTAGTCTGTGATGGTGGCCTGGGGATTGCCACTTTTACTGTCAGTCCCAATTCCTTGGGCAAGTACAGACGAGAGCCTCTGATCAATGGTCGGAAAGCTGTAGCCTATAGAGACACAGGGGCTAGTGTCACCATGGTGACAGGAACCTTACTGCCCCCAGCTCAGCTTTTACCTGAGTTCAAGTACCAGGTGACCAATACTGATGGTGTGAGGACAGATCATCCCATGGCTATAGTCAATCTCAGCTGGGGAGGGGGGTCACTGGTCCAAAGAGAGTGGCATAGTCCCCAAACTTGCCTGTAGATTGCCTCTTGGGTAATGATTTAGAAACTTCAGCCTGGGCTGAAGTAGAACTGAAGGCCCATTTACAGATGTTAGGCCTCCCTGAGAGAGTTGGTGGGACCCCTAGGGCCTCAGTCCAACCTCAGGAAACTTTTGGAGTAGTGGAGCCTAAAACAATGGTCCACTCTACTCCACCAGAGAGCATAGGGAATGAAGAAAAGTCGTCTTCCCCCAGACTATAGGTAAGGGTCAGCTCCCTCAGGGAACTGATCCTACCTCTTATGAAGGAACTGCCCCAGAAGTGGTCAGGCCTGCCCTGGCAGAACCACTAAGGGCAGGGGACCCTTCCAAGGAGGTGCCCAGTCTGGAGCAGGTATCCTGCCCCTCTCTACCCAGCCTCAGTCAGCCTAGGGCTGCAGAGGCCAGGGGTATCAGTGGACCCCTAGGAGCCCACTGTCCAGAAGAACCCCCTCATCATCAGATTATGGACACCCAGTCTAGTAGCACTAGCCAGGTGAATATTCCTCAACATTCTGAGGGATCCCTCTTACCCTTAGGTAGTGACATCCCCCAGATGGACTCTGATGGGCAAAGGAAAACCTGGGAAACAGCTGTCTCAAACCTTCCCTGGCCCTCCATTGTTCCAACCAGAGGCACTCAACCCCCAGCTGTAGGCAGCCAGAGGTTGAGCCCTAGGGCCAGATATAACTCAGTCATGGAAAGAAAGGCCTCCATGGTGACCAGTGCTCTGAGGAAGCTGAGACCAACCCTATTAGGGTCTCACTTCCTTACTCAGGCACCCCACCAGCCTATTTCTTTACCAAAGCAAACTACAGGTAGTTATCCCAAATTTTGGAGAGCATCTAAAACCCTTCAGGGTAGGGACTCCTTAGTGGTCCATAAGACAGGGGGTATCCATGCTAATGCAGGACCTTCCTTTTATGGCCACTTAGGAAATAAAGGGCCAGATGTACGATGTGATTTTGCATGCGCAAACGGGTTTGCGAACCCGTTTGCGCATACAAAATCACTGTTGGCCATGTACAATTCCTAAATAGTGAGTCGCAATTTATTTGTGACTCGCTATTTAGGAATTGCGAGTCACAATTAGGAAGGGAATGCCCTTTCCTAACTGCGTCTGCAATGCTATGTGTGAAAGTTTTGGGACCGCAATTGCGGTCGCAATACACTTGCAAATTACCACCCTCTTCAAGAGGGTGGTAATGCAGTTGCAATTTGGAAACGGTCCCCAGGGGACCCCTTCCACTTTGTGACTGTCTCAAAAAATATTTTTTAAGGGAAGGCAGTGGTCCCAGGGACCACTGCCTGCCGTTAAAAAATGAAACGAAAACGTTTCATTTAATTTTTTTTAAATGCATCCAGTTTTCCTTTAAGGAAAACGGGCTGCATTTAAAAAAAAAGCTGCTTTATTAAAAAGCAGTCCCAGACATGGTGGTCTGCTGAGCCCAGCAGGCCACCATCCCTTGGAGGGCTGGCATTCCCAATGAGCTCGCAAATTGCGAGAGGCTCATTAATATTAATGAGCCTCGCAATTTGCGACCCCATTGGGAATCGCAAAACAGTGTAATAACACTGCTGTACATTTCATTTAGCGCCTCACAATTTGCGACTCACAATGAGTCGCAAATTGTGAGGCGCTAAATGAAAGGGTCCTACATCTGGCCCTAAGTCTCAACTGGGCAAGGTTAGCCTTATCTCCTTTGGTTTTGGGGGGGGGTTATGTAGGAAGGTAGGATCTGACTGCATGGTTACCCCCACTTTTTGCCTGGTGTTTTGCTGGTTTTTGACTAGTCTGACTGGGATCCTGCTATTCAGGACCCCAGTCTATCTGTTTTTGCCCTAAACTGTAATGACATGTACTTAGGTACACTCCAGATTGGATACTGGGGTACCCTTATAAGTCCCTAGTATATGGTAAACAGGTACCCAGGGCATAGGTACCCCAGAGGCCTCCCATGGGCTGAAGCATGTGTTATCCCACCCATGAGAGGCCATGCAAAATGGAACTACAGGTCTGCCATTGCAGCCTGTGTAAGCTGGTGCCTGCACCACTTATGATAGATATAGGTTTACTATATCTATAGGTCACTACACTTAAAACCTATAAGTCACCCCTATAGCAGGCCTTAACAAACCTGAAGGCAGGGTGCTGGGTTTTATGTGAGAGGGTGCCCCTGCATGAGCAGAGCCCCTCTGCAGCCTTCGGAGACAATTTTCCCAGGTTGTCTGTGCCACAGCCAGACATATAGGTAGAGGTGCATTATATCCTCGCGGTAATTGCTATCTCGAAAACGGCTGAAAAAAAACATGTCATGTTTGGTATCAAACACCTTGGAATCATACCTCCACACCAGTAACCGGTGTGGGAGGTATGATTCCACCCTTCTGAAGCAAGCTTCGTGGGTCCCTTGTCTTCCCAGCACCAGCCTTCTCGACCCGGACAGCACAAATTGGTTGCTGCCGACCAGAGACACATTTCTGCCCTCCTGCTGCTGAGCCAAGCTCAAGCAGAGGAAGGCAGCACAATAGGCATCCTGTCACAGGGAGGTGTGACCAGCTCCCAGACAGGATTTAATGTATTGGAGCTGGGTGGGTGCACTTTCAAAGTGCCTGAAAGTCTGCATGAGGGGCACATTTGGTGTCCCTGTGCATAGTCCAGCTCAAACCAGTTCTGGGAGCCGTTGGCTCCTGCTCTGGCACGAAACTGGACAAAGGACATGGGTGTAACCACCCCCCTGTCCTGACCCTCCCATGGGAGGGTCCCCTGAATCTGTCCAACTCTCTCCCGTGGGTGCAAAAGGGCTTATCTGGCTGTAGGACCCTAGATTCGACATGGACAAGATTATGAACTAGAAACCACTGACCTTCGACCGTCTGGACACTCTGGACTTCGCTGGACTTCGACTGGGCCCGATTTCGTCTCCCTCTCCGGCCAAAGCATCGTCTTTGCCCCTGCACCATACAGGCTCTGTGCAGGACCTGTGGAGCATCAGAACAACTGAAGTATCTCCTTTGGGGTGAAGGAGTCACTCCACTGCGTTTGCAGCCACCGTAATGCAACCGACTGGTCTGCTGAACCTGAGCTCCTGCGGACTCCGAAGGCTCCAGCAACACAGGAGGTGGGTTCCTACATTCCTTGAGGTCGAGCTGCCCTCTCACCAAGTTTGAGGCCAGTATCCCTTGTGGGGACTGCATAACTTGAACCCCTGTGCACCGCATACATTTGCACGTCCATATGCTTGTTGGTGTCCCCCAACTTCTTGCATTAGGCTGTCGATAGCCCCAACCTGTGCGCACTTTTAGTACCAAGGAATTTGACCTCCTCGCACTCTGTGCCCTGCAAGCTGTTGTTTGGTGAAACTGCTAGAGGTCCCCTCGCGACTCCTGTGCCTTCGATCTGTGGGTCCATTTGAGGGACAATCCTGATTTCCTTGGGCTCCCCTGGTTTCTCCAGGCCTGCCCTGACTTCTCTTGCTGTGGTGAGTCCTCTGGTCCTTGCTGGGCCAGACCGTAACCTTTCTTGACCTTCTTCGTGGGTTGCCGTTGCCAAGGCTTGTTGGCGCTCCCACCAGACACGGACCCCTCAGCACTCGACATCCTTTGTGGGACAGCGCGTATCCAGCTCCTGGTCATACTCAACATCTCTTGGTCCCTGCAGTTGTAGAGTCAAGCTCTCCTTCTTCGCACCTGAAGCATCCAACATCGGTGGGCATTCGTCTACCGAGCCCCTGGTCACTCTTGAGTGACCCAGACTCTGTCCCCTCTGCTTTCAGGTTCCTTCCATCAAGAATCCACCTGCGGATTCCACGGACACTTTTCTTCTTTCCAGCTTTCCTGGAATAGGTAACTCTGGTACTTCGGTATTCACGGGTGGGGTGGCTCTCAAACCTTCTATGTTCCAAAGGGTTTCCTCATAATCCACTGATAAGTGTCCTTAAACTTTAAAACTGCAACCACGACTCTCCCATTGAATTGTACGTAGCACGCGGTCGTGTTCTCACACTGCACCCGTTCTCCCGGGGGTCCCTACTTACTCACCTTGGGTGGTTCCTTGGGGTCCCAGCAATTCTACATCCTTTAGACACTGTCTTGATTTGAGTCATGGCTCTTATACCACTATTTTAGTATATGGTTTGGTCTCCCCCTGGAGCCCACTGGTATTAGTGCTACTTACGATTGTTTCTGTGCTACAGTATTGTGTGCTTTGTGTTTATCTGCGTGTAGCAGATACTGTGAGGTATTTAAGGTGTTATAATAATTAATATATATTCTTATAATTACTGTGTGGTTCTCCTTTCATTTAACCAATACAATAAAGTTGTATTCTGGTAAAACAAGCTGCTTAACACTCCTTTAAGACTAAGCCTGAAGGCTGCTCTCCACAGCTACCACTTGGATAGCTTTCTAAGGTTATCTTTGACCTCTTAAATCACCATAAGGGTTGTTTGGACTGGTGCAAGGTGCCCACTTTCATTAGTGGACATCATATATCAGGCCAGCTTCTAACAGGATGTTTTGAAGTACATGCACAATGTTGTATGTTTTGCTGCAGGCAGTATTTGATTTATATGAACAAGGAGCACTCGTGAGGTGCACGCACCACATGCTATTCAAGTACATGGAGCACTGACCTGCATGTCTTTGAAAGGTGTTTTTTGAGTTATGTTGACTGAGGTGGGGGTCTTGAGGTGGTCACCCAGATTGCTTCTAAACTACACTGAACTCAGAAAGGCTTCGAGGTTACACACATGGCACTGACATTCAGTAGGTCAAAAATGTTGAAACAACCAGGGGTAGTGAGAATATGCGTAGATGAGCTCCTCCCCAACACTGCTATCAAACGAGAGAGACACCTAACTCCATCAGTCAACCACAATGTGGGAGAGCTCGCAGGCTGCTTGTGGTTTTCAGAGATGGACCTGAGGTCTGCTACCACCATATCCTTCTGGCACCCGAGTCGTGCCACGTGACAACCTACCTCAATTTGAGACGCCTCAATTTTGGCATTTCCAGCGCACCCAAGATATTCCGGGATATCATCCAAGGGGTCCCAGCCGGGCTCCAAGGTGTTTTAAATGTCAGTGATGATATCTTGGTGCATGCCCCCACCATCGAAGAGCACCTCCGCAGGTGGAGAGTGGTGCTCAAGTGCCTCCAAGAGATTGGGCTCACCCTCCACCGGGTAAAGGGTGAGTTCTTTGGCTACCACTTTTCCGCAAAGGGTGTCACTCCTGATCCACCAAAATCCTCTGAATCGTTGCAGATCACTTAACCTCCCCATGCCCACATAACAATGAATGTGACCTTGTGTAATGTAACTGGTGCTCACGTAAAGTGCTCCAATACCTTGGGGTCAAGTTTGTGCTATAAATAAAACTGCAACTCGCCCCAAAATGCATAAAGCTTAAACATAGCTTTTTTAGGTTTCACCTGCACAGCACTTGCACTGAGCTTACGAATTATTTTGTATTTTTTTAAAAAATCTTCAAAGGGGCTTACAGCCCTCCCTCACTTTCCATTTGTTTGTATGATTGACAGTCTGTTTTCCATGTTTTCTATTGGATGCAGCATGCTAGTTCCTGATGTGTTTGTCTTTCACTTTGTGTGTTTTCTTATCAGTGGAACTTGGACCACGTACTCCCTTTAAACTTTTCCTCCACCTTTTATGGCACTACATTTTTCTTTGCGCTCAAGAGTGTTTGGCGACTACTGTAGGAGAGTAGGATCTGCTTCACATGGGTACCCCCACTTTTTGCTGATGCTTCACTGTTTTTCGACCTTAGTCTGGCTGGGGCCCTGCTAATCAGAACCCCAGCCTAGCTGCTTCCTCTCTAAAATGGTTTCCATGTGCCTTAGGCACATCACTGATTGGAATCTGGAGTGCCCTTATAAGTCCCTAGTATATGGTATACTATGTACCAAGGGCATAGGTACCTCAGAGGCCTACCAGGGGCTGCAGCATGTATTATGCCACCCCTGGAAGGCCATCCAAACTGACACCACAGGTCTGCTACTGCAGCCTGGGTAAGGTGGTGCATGCACCCCTTACTGTGATATAGGTTACCTATATCACTAAATACATACACACATATAAACCTATAAGTCACTCCTATGGCAGGCCTTATCAATCCTGAAGGCAGAGTGCGTGGTTCCTATGTGAGAGGGTGCCCCTGCATGAGCAGGGCCCCTCTGCAGCGTTCGGAGACCCTTCTCTGATGCTGTTTGTAGTGCAGCCTGACCATATACTCTTAAGCGCATTATAACCTCGCGTTAAATGCTAACTTTGGAATGGCTGCACCTAAACATGTCGTGTTTGGTGTCAAACATCTTGGAATACTACCCCCACCAATTCTGGCGGTGGGGGTAGCATTCCACCCTTCTAGACGGAGAGACATGTTAACCCTGGCCTGGCCGGTAACTTCTTTCTAAAGCCCTGGCATCACAAAATGGATGCTGCTGCCACAGACACGAGTCTGGCCTCCTGCTGCTGGACGAAACTCCGGCAGGGGAGGCCTGGACAATAGGTTTCCTGTCCCAGGGAGGTGTGACCACCTCCCCAGACAGGATAATGTGTATTGGGGCTGGGCGGGAGCACTTTCGGGTGCTTTGAAGTCCTGCACTGGAGGCACACTTGGTGTCCCTGTGCATACCCCAGTTCAAACCGGATCAGGGGCTTGCAGCCCCTGCTTTGGCGTGAACTGGACAAAGGGAAAGGGGTGTAGCCACCCCTCTGCCCTGACCCACCCATAGGTGGGGCCACAGAGTAGTCCAACCCCTAAACTTGGTATAAGTATAGGAACCCAGTCCTTAGGACTTTAGATTATCCCTGGACGAAACTCTGAAACAGAATCCTGGACCTTCGATGCTCTACTCAAGACTAGAGGACAGAAGAATCTCCCTTGGGGTCAAGGAGTGACTCCCTGCTTGGCAGGCACCAAAGAAGCAATTGTCCGGTCTGCATCGCCTAAGCTCCCGTCGGACACCGAAGTCTTTGCATCACCAGAGGTGGATTTCCAGACTTCCCCGAGGCTGCCCTGAGTCCCCAGCAAAGCTGAGGCCCATAGCTGTCGTGGGTAACGTGGAACCGTGACCCCTGGACACCGAACGCATTTGCTAGTGCATCCTCTTCTGGGTCTCCCACGAAGTCGTGCTTTGGGCTCCGAGTAGCCCTAGCCTCCAGCACCAACTGCACCGAAGATCACTGGCCCCCACTCCACGAGTGTCCTATGAGCCAGCTCCACGTGCGACGTCTCGAGGCTCCTTCGTGGTCGCTAGCCCGTTGGCTAGTAGCCCTTCACGAAGGCCAATCCTTTTCTTCTTGGGCTCCCTGGTTGCTCCAGGCTTGTCCTCACTTACCCTTGCTGGGTGAGTTCCTCAGACCTTGCTGGTCTGCATCATCGTCATTCTTTGCTTTCATTGAGACTTGCCGTTGCCAAGGCTTGTTGGGTCCAATCCGGTCACGGACGCCTCAGCACTCGACAGACATCGTGTACCAGCCCGAATCCTGCTCCTGGTCACCGACAACGCCTCCTGGACCTCGTGGCTGAAGAGTCAAGACGACCGTCAACCTACCTGAAGCACTCGACATCGGTGGGCATCTGCTCATCGCCTTCCTGGTCACTGGCTAGTGACCCAGACTCTGTCCCCTCTGCTTTCAGGTTCTTCAGATCTCCGATCCACTCTTGGAACCACCCGGACACTTTCCACTTGGTCGCCAGCAGCACTTTGCAGCAGATCGCCATTCAAATCGACGACGAAACCCGACCCCGAAAGGCACCTATGCACCCGGCTTCCCTGGGTGAGGTAACACGAGTACTCCGGTGCTCCCGTGGGTAGCGACTCTAGAACAACCTAGTTCTCAAAGGGTTTGCTCCAAGTCCACCTTTAAGTGTCCCTTTTCTTTAATTTCCTGATCGCGACTTTCTCCATAGAAGTTAACGGCGTATCGCGGTTGTGTATCTACACTGCACGCATCCCCCGTGTGTCCCCTGTGTCACTACCTTGGGTGGTTCCTTGTGGTCCAAGCACTTCTAGAGGCTCTAGGCCTAGTGTCTAGCTCAGTCGTGGTTCTTATACCACTTTATTGGTATATGGTTTGGTACGCCCCTAGGGCCCAAACGTGTATTTGTGCTATTACTGTGTTTAAATAACTTATAACTTGTGTACTTCAAACTCTAGCCTCATAAAGAGACTAGAGGGGTGTGTTTAGCAATAAATACATATATTTTGAATATATACCTGGTGTGGTGCTCTTTCATTTGGTCACTCAAGAGATTATAGACTGGTAAAACAAGCTGCTTTACATTCCTTCAAGACTTAGCCTGAAGGCTGCTCTCCATAGCTAC
This sequence comes from Calotriton arnoldi, assembly GCA_963921515.1. Classification (NCBI taxonomy): domain Eukaryota; kingdom Metazoa; phylum Chordata; class Amphibia; order Caudata; family Salamandridae; genus Calotriton; species Calotriton arnoldi. Next base: position 664,543 of record CAWUFW010005356.1, on the reverse strand, counting down.
CACTAGGATAGCTTTCAATAAGGTTGTCTTTAACCTATCTCCAATAAGGGGTTGTTTGGACTGGTGCAAGGTGCCCACTATAATTAGTGGACAGCATATGCCAGGCCAACTTCTCACATTGGTGTGCAGCGTGTGGGATTCCAGCTTGCTATTGTTTTACCAGATAATCTCAATTGAATTGATCAACTGAAAACCACTAAAGGTACCTAAAGTACATATAATTTAAGCTTAGAATACAGTAAGTTCTACTGAACTTAGAGTTGTGTGTTAAGGGATAGCACACCCTTTCTACAACTCAAGAGAGTTTAGTAGGCCACACTAGAGTAGGTAGTGCATACACCACACCTCACTAGTGATGTCTTCAAAGCCAGGACCCATGGGCTTCTCCCCTCCAAGTATGATACACTCCCATTCTTGGAATTGAGAGCATTATGTAACTTGAGGAAATTGAAGACAGGACAAAGTCCCACCACCCAACATCTTAGAGAGATGTTGGAGGCTTATGATCTCAGCAGGCCCTTAGGGACTGAAGGGGTAGGAGCAGAGGGTGGGGCAGAAGATGAGGATGGGGCCAGGGGTAGCAGTACCCCCAGCCCCCCTCTGGAACTGACCAGGAGGGTGACAATGACCCTGACCTGGATAACCCAATCCCTCCTGTGGACGATGAAGAGGAAGATCAGAATGATCCCCACTTTGTCCCCCCAGGAAGGATTATGAGTGTGCCCAGAAGGTCTAGGTCTCCTTCTCAGGAGTCTAACCACTCTGGCACCTCCATAGGGACCTCTGTCTCCTCTAATAGGAGGGAATCCTCTCATGAGAGAAGAAAGAGGCTGGTTCAATATGAGGAAGCTCAACTTGAACTCAGAAAACAGCAACTGGCTATAGACAGGGAGTCCCTAGATCTCTACAAAGAGAGAAGAAAGTTGGGACTAGAGTCCCATGGTGGCAGCCATGTCCCTAGAGATAGGGAAAGGTCCTATGACCATAGGAACCTGAGCAAGATTGTCCCTCCCTACCAGAGTGGGGATGACATCCACAAATGGATAACTGCTCTAGAGAGGGCCTGTAAAGTACAGAAGGTCCCTCAAGAGCAGTGGGCAGCAATCTTGTGGCTCTCCTTTGCAGACAAAGGTAGAGACAAGCTCCTCACTGTTAGAGAGGAGGATGCTGATAATTACAAGGTCTTGAAGAGTGCTCTTATTGATGGGTTTGGCCTAACAACTGAACAATACAGGTTGTAGTTCAGAGATACCCAAAAAGCACAGACTCAAGACTGGGTAGACTATGTGGATTGTTCTGCTAAGGCTCTGGAAGGCTGGTTGATGGGCAGTAAGGTGTGTGACTTCTCAGGATTGTACAATCTGATAATGAGGGAGCAGATTCTTAATAACTGTCAAAATCAGCTGTTGCATCAGTACCTGGTGGACTCTGATCTGACCTCTCCCCAAGAATTGGGAAAGAAGGCAGACAAATGGGTCAGAAACAGGGTGAGGCAGAAGGTACAGAACCAAGGTGGTGACCCTAAGAAGCAAGATGCTAAGAACCCTGAAAAGGGTGGGGAGAAGGGTAAAGATCAAAAGTCTTCACAAGGCCCCCAAAAATCTTCTTCAGGTGGGGATTCACAGTCTACAAAAGGGAAAGGCCAAAGAAAACCATGGTGCAAGGTCTGTAAGCAAAAGACCCACTAGACCAGTGATTGCACCAAGTCCAAAGACTCAAGTCCAGCACCCACCAATGACCCTAAGGCACCTGTTCCCCCTAGTACAGTTACAGTTGGTGGGAGTGCTCCAGCCAAGGGTTTAGTAGGGTTCACCCTGGGTACTGAGTTGGGCTCTGACCTAGTCAGAGAACTAACTCAGGCTGTGTTAGTCTGTGATGGAGGCATGGATGTGACCTCCTCTGTGAGTCCCAGTAATCTGGGCAAGTACAGACAACAGCCTTTAATCAATGGACGAGAGGCTTTGGCATTTAGGGACACAGGGGCAAGTGTCACAATGGTGACACAAGACCTTGTGAATCCTGGGCAAGTTATACTTGGTGAGATGTACCAAGTGACCAATGCTAGCAACGTCAAAACAGACCATACTCTGGCAGTTGTTAACTTCTCCTGGGGAGGGGTAACTGGCCTTAAGAAGGTTGTGGTGAGTACAAACCTACCAGTCGAATGCTTGCTTGGCAATAACTTAGAAACTTCTGCTTGGGCAGAAGTGGAGCTCAGGACCCATGCAGAAATGCTGGGGATCCCTGCAGATGTGTTTGCTGTGACCAGGTCACAAGCCAAAATGTCTAGCACTGAACAGGCCTTGATTTTGGAATAATGGACCAAGTGCCTTCCAAGAGGAGGAGTAGTAGGGTAAAGGCAGTGCCTTCCCCCTTGGCTCAGAAGGAAGATCAGTCCCTTGAGGGGGATGATCTCAGTCCTGAGGAAGGAACTGTCCCAGAGGAGCTTGAACCTGACCAGGTTGAGTTCTTGGGGACAGGGGGACCTTCCAGGGCAGATCTGAGCCAGGAGCAGCAGAGCTGCCCCTCTCTTGAACCCCTCAGACAGCAAGCTGCTGCTGAGGCTGCTGGGAAAGCTAGTGGTCCCCATACAGTGTATTGGGATGATGGACTCCTGTACTCAGAGTGTAGAGACCCCAAGCCTGGTGCTACCAGGAGGTTGGTTATACCTCTAAAGTTCAGGGGCTTCCTATTGACCCTAGCCCATGATATTCCCTTGGCAGGTCACCTGGGCCAGAACAAGACTTGGGACAGAATTGTCCCTCACTTTCACTGGCCCCACATGTCTGAAGACACCAAGGAGTTTTGTCGCTCCTGTGTAACCTGCCAGGCCAGTGGCAAGGCAGGTGGCAATACAAAGGCCCCCTGATACCACTACCTGTGGTGGGGGTGCCCTTTGAAAGGGTGGGGATTGACATTGTTGGTCCCATGGATCCCCAAACAGCATCTGGGCACAGGTTTATCCTGGTGGTAGTGGATCATGCCACCAGGTACCCAGAGGCTATACCCCTTAGGACCACTACAGCACCTGTGGTGGCAAGGGCCCTCCTGGGACTTTTCTCAAGAGTGGGCTTTCCTAAGGAGGTAGTATCAGACAGGGGTGAAAACTTTATGTCTGGGTACTTAAAAGCAATGTGGAAGGAGTGTGGAGTGACTTACAAGTTCACCACACCCTATCACCCACAGTGCAATGGTTTAGTTGAGAGATTCAACAAAACCTTGAAGGGCATGATTAAAGGGCTCCCAGAAAAGCTTAGGCGAAGATGGGACATACTCTTGCCCTGCCTTTTATTTGCATATAGGGAGGTGCCTCAGAAAGGGGTTGGTTACAGCCCTTTTGAACTTTTGTTTGGCCACCCTGTGAGGGGTCCACTGTGCTTGGTGAAGGAAGGATGGGAGTTACCTCTCAAGCCCCCAAAGCAAGACATAGTGGACTATGTACTTGGTCTCCGCTCCCGGATGGCTGAGTATATGAAAAAGGCAACTAAAAACCTTGAGGCTAGCCAGGAACTTCAAAAGGCCTGGCATGACCAAAAGGCTGTTCTGACTGTTTACCAGCCAGGACAGAAGGTGTGGGTGTTGGAGCCAGTGGCCCCAGCAGTTCTCCAAGACAAATGGAGTGGACCCCACACTATTGTTGAGCAGAAGGGTGAGGTTACCTACTTAGTAGACCTAGGAACACCCAGGAGTCCCCACAGGGTTCTCCATGTCAACAGGTTAAAACCCTATGTGGACAGGGCAGACATGGGCTTGCTCATGGCTACTGATGAAGGGCAGGAGGAAGAGAGTGACCCACTCCCTGACCTGCTCTCACAGAACCCTGACGATGGGTCAGTAGATGGTGTAGCCTTGGCAGGCAGCCTCACTACCCAGCAACAAACTGATTGTAGACAGGTGCTCAATCAGTTTAGACACATGTTTTCACTGACACCCAGTCAGACCACCTGGTGCACTCATGAAGTGGACACTGGGGACAGTCTGCCTATTAAAAATAAGATTTATAGGCAACCTGACCATGTCAGGGACTGTATCAGGACTGAAGTCCAGAAAATGTTGGAGTTGGGAGTTATTGAACCCTCAGATAGCCCTTGGGCTAGTCCAGTGGTCCTTGTGCCAAAACCTCACACCAGTGGTGGAAAAAGAGAGATGAGGTTTTGTGTGGACTACAGGGGTCTCAATGCAGTCACTAGGACTGATGCCCATCCAATACCAAGGGCAGATGAGCTCATAGATACTTTGGCCTCATCCAAATATCTCAGCACATTTGACTTGACAGCTGGCTACTGGCAGATCAGACTAGCTGATACTGCAAAGCCCAAAACAGCATTCTCAACCCCTAGTGGGCATTATCAATTTGTGGTGATGCCCTTTGGTCTGAAGAATGCACCTGCCACTTTCCAGAGGTTGGTGAATACAGTTCTCACAGGTCTGGAAGCCTATAGTGCAGCATATCTAGATGATATTGCTGTCTTTAGCTCCACCTGGGAGGATCACCTGGTCCACCTCAGGAATGTTTTACAGGCCCTGCAAAGGCAGGCCTGACTATCAAGGCCACTAAGTGCCAGATAGGGCAGAGTCAGGTTGTGTACCTGGGCCACCTTGTGGGTGGAGGCCAGGTTCAACCTTTGCAGAGCAAGATCCAGACTATCATGGACTGGACTGCTCCAACTACCCAGACTCAGGTTAGAGCCTTCTTAGGCCTGACTGGGTACTATAGGAGATTTGTCAAGGGGTATGGATCAATAGTGACACCCCTGAATGACTTAACTTCTAAGAAAATGCCCAAATAGGTTCAGTGGACAGTTAGCTGTCAAAAGGCATTTGATGACCTGAAGCAGGCCATGTGCACTGCTCCCATTCTACAGAGTCCTGATTACTCCAAGAAGTTCATTGTTCAAACTGATGCATCTGAATTGGGGGTAGGGGCTGTACTGTCACAATTGAATGAAGAAGGTCAGGATCAGCCAGTAGCTTTCATTAGCAGAAGGCTGACCCCTAGAGAGAAACGTTGGTCAGCCATAGAGAGGGAGGCCTTTGCTGTGGTCTGGGCTCTGAAGAAGTTGAGGCCATACTTGTTTGGTACTCACTTCCTTGTTCAGACAGACCATAAGCCCCTCTTATGGCTAAAACAAATGAAGGGTGAAAACCCCAAACTGCTTAGGTGGTCCATTTCCCTACAGGGGATGGACTTCACAGTGGAACATAGACCTGGGAGTAACCATGCCAATGCAGATGGACTCTCTAGGTACTTCCACTTAGAACATGAAGACTTAACTGGGCAAGGTTAGTTTAATGTCCCTACGTTTGGGGGGGTTGTGTAGGAGAGTAGGATCTGCTTCACATGGGTACCCCCACTTTTTGCTGATGCTTCACTGTTTTTCGACCTTAGTCTGGCTGGGGCCCTGCTAATCAGAACCCCAGCCTAGCTGCTTCCTCTCTAAAATGGTTTCCATGTGCCTTAGGCACATCACTGATTGGAATCTGGAGTGCCCTTATAAGTCCCTAGTATATGGTATACTATGTACCAAGGGCATAGGTACCTCAGAGGCCTACCAGGGGCTGCAGCATGTATTATGCCACCCCTGGAAGGCCATCCAAACTGACACCACAGGTCTGCTACTGCAGCCTGGGTAAGGTGGTGCATGCACCCCTTACTGTGATATAGGTTACCTATATCACTAAATACATACACACATATAAACCTATAAGTCACTCCTAAGGCAGGCCTTATCAATCCTGAAGGCAGAGTGCGTGGTTCCTATGTGAGAGGGTGCCCCTGCATGAGCAGGGCCCCTCTGCAGCGTTCGGAAACCCTTCTCTGATGCTGTTTGTAGTGCAGCCTGACCATATACTCTTAAGCGCATTATAACCTCGCGTTAAATGCTAACTTTGGAATGGCTGCACCTAAACATGTCGTGTTTGGTGTCAAACATCTTGGAATACTACCCCCGCCAATTCTGGTGGCGGGGTAGCATTCCACCCTTCTAGAGGGAGAGACATGTTAACCCTGGCCTGGCCGGTAACTTCTTTCTAAAGCCCTGGCATCACAAAATGGATGCTGCTGCCACAGACACGAGTCTGGCCTCCTGCTGCTGGACGAAACTCCGGCAGGGGAGGCCTGGACAATAGGTTTCCTGTCCCAGGGAGGTGTGACCACCTCCCCAGACAGGATAATGTGTATTGGGGCTGGGCGGGAGCACTTCGGGTGCTTTGAAGTCCTGCACTGGGGGCACACTTGGTGTCCCTGTGCATACCCCAGTTCAAACCGGATCAGGGGCTTGCAGCCCCTGCTTTGGCGCGAACTGGACAAAGGAAAGGGGTGTAGCCACCCCTCTGCCCTGACCCACCCATAGGTGGGGCCACAGAGTAGTCCAACCCTAAACTTGGTATAAGTATAGGAACCCAGTCCTTAGGACTTTAGATTATCCCTGGACGAAACTCTGAAACAGAATCCTGGACCTTCGACGCTCTACTCAAGACTAGAGGACAGAAGAATCTCCCTTGGGGTCAAGGAGTGACTCCCCTGCTTGGCAGGCACCAAAGAAGCAATTGTCCGGTCTGCATCGCCTAAGCTCCCGTCGGACGCCGAAGTCTTTGCATCACCAGAGGTGGATTTCCAGACTTCCCCGAGGCTGCCCTGAGTCCCCAGCAAAGCTGAGGCCCGTAGCTGTCGTGGGTAATGTGGAACCGTGACCCCTGGACACCGCACGCATTTGCTAGTGCATCCTCTTCTGGGTCTTCCATGAAGTCGTGCTTTGGGCTCCGAGTAGCCCTAGCCTCCAGCACCAACTGCACCGAAGATCACTGGCCCCCACTCCACGAGTGTCCTGTGAGCCAGCTCCACGTGCGACGTCTCGAGGCTCCTTCGCGGTTGCTAGCCCATTGACTAGTAGCCCTTCACGAAGGCCAATCCTTTTCTTCTTGGGCTCCCTGGTTGCTCCAGGCTTGCCCTCACTTACCCTTGCTGGGTGAGTTCCTCAGACCTTGCTGGTCTGCATCATCGTCATTCTTTGCTTTCATCGAGACTTGCCGTTGCCAAGGCTTGTTGGGTCTAATCCGGTCGCCGACGCCTCAGCACTCGACAGACATTGTGTACCAGCCCGAATCCTGCTCCTGGTCGCCGACAACGCCTCCTGGACCTCGTGGCTGAAGAGTCAAGACGACCGTCAACCTACCTGAAGCACTCGACATCGGTGGGCATCTGCTCATCGCCTTCCTGGTCACTGGCTAGTGACCCAGACTCTGTCCCCTCTGCTTTCAGGTTCTTCAGATCTCCGATCCACTCTTGGATCCACCCGGACACTTTCCACTTGGTCGCCAGCAGCACTTTGCAGCAGATCGCCATTCAAATCGACGACGAAACCCGACCCCGAAAGGCACCTATGCACCCGGCTTCCCTGGGTGAGGTAACACGAGTACTCCGGTGCTCCCGTGGGTAGAGACTCTAGAACGACCTAGTTCTCAAAGGGTTTGCTCCAAGTCCTCCTTTAAGTGTCCCTTTTCTTTAATTTCCTGATCGCGACTTTCTCCATAGAAGTTAACGGCGTATCGCGGTTGTGTATCTACACTGCACGCGTCCCCCGTGGGTCCCCTGTGTCACTACCTTGGGTGGTTCCTTGTGGTCCAAGCACTTCTAGAGGCTCTAGGCCTAGTGTCTAGCTCAGTCGTGGTTCTTATACCACTTTATTGGTATATGGTTTGGTACGCCCCTAGGGCCCAAACGTGTATTTGTGCTATTACTGTGTTTAAATAACTTATAACTTGTGTACTTCGAACTCTAGCCTCATAAAGAGACTAGAGGGGTGTGTTTAGCAATAAATACATATATTTTGAATATATACCTGGTGTGGTGCTCTTTCATTTGGTCACTCAAGAGATTATAGACTGGTAAAACAAGCTGCTTTACATTCCTTCAAGACTTAGCCTGAAGGCTGCTCTCCATAGCTACCACTAGGATAGCTTTCAATAAGGTTGTCTTTAACCTATCTCCAATAAGGGGTTGTTTGGACTGGTGCAAGGTGCCCACTGTAATTAGTGGACAGCATATGCCAGGCCAACTTCTCACAACTACATGTTATTTGTGTAGCTCTCCCAATCCCATGCCTAGCAGCACACCTGCTTGTCCCCTCCTCCCCCAGACCACTTACCAGGTGGAGCAGCCTGACCTCCCATAATGCTCCTTCCACAGATTCTTATCATCTTTGATTTTCGGCTGCTGCTTTATCCTCGATGCTCACCATGCAGCCCATCCTGCACCTTGGCCCCCACAGCTTCCCATTGGACAGGGACCTGAGCTTGGGACCCACAGCAAAACAACACGCTGAGCCCCACACAGGTATAATCCACTCAGCCGAAAGCCACAGTGTCCAAAGCAGCCCCAAGAACAGCCCGAGCCTCGGACACTCTCCACGCCCTCTACTGACACCCCCCACCCTGCACACACATACACACCGGACGGAGCCAAGTCCTGAGCTATCTCCTCACTCTACAGCAATATCAAATCAACTGACAGTATTTGAAGTTCTACTTTAAATGCTGGTAGCGGTCAGGTTTGTAAATAAGAGACTTTAGTTGCTTACTGCACTGGTTTTGTTATGGGAATTTATCTCAAGTTACTCGTATTTCTATAACCCATACCTCACATTGGTATGGCCTAGCAGTGCTGTGCACTGACTAAAATGTGCATCTGGTATGTCAAGAGCTGTCTAAGCACCTCCCATTCTTTCTGAAATTAATTTGTGTTAACATTTTGCTACAGTAGCTCCTGATGCCATTTAATTTGCATCTAAACACTGTGCTCACAATTGGTCCAAAACAATATAAACATTGCTGTTCAGTGTGGCAGAGCAGGGCGCTGACGACGCATTTAAATGTGTCACAGTGCCTCATGACCATGTGACTGGACTCGGGGATGCCGACACCCTCTGAATGAAGGAATCCCAATTCTACAATTTCTCAGACTATGCATCATTCGAGGAGTCTGTAGCTACCACATGGGCACCTTGACTTGTTTAGATAGTTACTTAAATGTTGTTTATAGATAAGGGCTTGAAGCCATTGCCAATCCGCCATATGTAGGCTGTACGGTTTTAGGTTTAAACCTATATTAACTGATAAAACCCCACTGGAAAGGAAATAGCCCTCACCAGTGTAAACATATAAACACTGAAAAAACCCCTGCACAACCACAAACTAGATGCCATTAAAAGAAAGGAAGAGGAGAGTGAAAGAGTCATTTTTATTTCTTCCTGAAGGGGCCAATACAATGTAACTTTGTTATATTAGGTAGCAGTAAGAAAGACTGGGCTAACATTATTCTGCTTGAGTTTTGTTGTTTAGGGATATCACTAAAATATTGTTTCTTCTTCCTTTTTTCAGCTTTGTGGTCTTTGGTCTAAAGATACAGGGGATGGAAGCATGTTTTAAGTGTTGTTTATTTATTTTATAAACTGTAGAGAATCAGGAAATATCAAAATCATATTTGATTTTTTGGCTACGTTTGAGTCTTTCATTGATAGGAAAAATATAGGTTTCATAAGAATCTTTCCCAATATGTACCATCACATTTACCCACAGAGAATGGGTAAAAACCCTTGATACATCAGCCCCCTTTTCTAGTGAGTCAGTATTGATAGTAGGTGAATTGCCAAACACCCCAGGCTTTAAACATTCAATGTAAGGTATAGTGACAGGTATATGTGAAAAGAGTGCAGTCACAAAGCATCTGGGATACTGGTGAAAACATGACACCAGAATTTTGGAAAACATGGAAAACAGTGTCACTTGGAATGTTGCTGCAAAAAGTTCTTACCAAGTTCAACAAAGATTGGAGTGATTTTGTTTGTATTTGCAGTGATTCAGCTACGTATATGAAAAGGTTGTATGATGACCTGTCAAAATCGATACCTGAGCTGAAGTGCTTCCCTGTAAGAGATCCTTGCCACTTGTTCGATGGTATGCTGAAAGCATCTTTACAATCTTCAGAGTTAATGAAGAATGGTATTGACTTTTTAGTCCATTCTGGTGCACTGTATTGTTATGCACGGAAACTAAAACGCAAATATTTCTCATTTTGTGCTTTGTGTGGCATCAACGAAAGAGTCCTCCCAACTGCGTCACTTAGCTGGTGGTTCTTAGTCCTAGAGGCCATGAATGCTATATTATCCATGTGGCAACCGTTTACAGAACGTTTTTTGAGTGATTATGCCAAAGGCAAGAAATGTGAGGATCTTTGGTCACATATTGATAGTGATTTGAAAAAAAGTACACTCTACTGCATTCTTCGATTTTTCCAGGAAAGCATGACTGCTGTAGTGGACAGAATAAAAAAAACTAGAGTTTGATAACACCCTTGTCTACCAAGTGTTCAGCATAATTGGTGTAGATGTGAAACATCTCCTTGAGAGTAGGCTGGGCGACACTTTTAGTGACTTTGGCACTGCAAGATATTCCATGTTAGAGTGCTTGCCACTTGGTAAGCAAAGCAATGTTGAGGAGCAGTTCTGGAATTTTCATTTTACAATGTATGAGAAAAAGCCCTTCACCAACCATGGCATTTGAAGTCAATGTAGCCTCACTGTGGTACTCTGCACAAGTTATAGATCCCTTCCGTAAAGGGAAATTTTCTCCGGAGTTTCAAAAGTGCTGCCTCATTTTTGACCGCTTCAATAACTCTGAGGGCATATGCGCCCAGTTCAACGCATATGTTGCAGAACCTGTCGCAGAGAATCACAATGTTTTGCCTGTCTCAAGTGCCAATGTTGAGAGGGTCTTTTCACAGATACAAGTTTACATGGGAAGGAAAGAGCGAGCGTGCATGACCAAAGACTCACTGAAAAAGTATTGTATGGTGTACTACGATAAGGTTGATTTGTAAAAATGTATTTGGACCTCATTTACACTGTTCATACACTGTCTATACACCATGCACTATCAGTGCAGAAAGCAAGCAATAATAAAAGCAAAAAGTTCCATAAACACCGGAAAAACACAGTTTCTGTTGTTTTTAATGGCGCAAAAATGTGTACCCACTGATAACCACTGTTTTTTAAGGTGTTGAAATCACTTGAAAACACTGAAAAAACCCCACCAGAATTTATCAAAAATAGAAACTGAAAACAGGAAAGCCATATGTCTTGCTTGTTGCAACACCGCAGCCCCTGTAAGGTCTTCAGCTCCGTCTTTGTCCTCACACGATGAGTACATTATATACATTGAGCATCCCTTATGTACTCAAGGAAGGCAGGAGCTCAAATAGTGTACTGCAAATAATTTCTTCTTTAGGTCAATCTACTTGGTTTTTATATTTCGTGGCCCTGTGTGTTGTTGTAATGCAGACACTGGTGTTTGTGTGTACATGGTACAATGTTTATGTGGCATTTTCTACCAAAGTTAGGCTTTTAAATAGCATTGCATGCAATATGTGTCACAGTTATCTGTGTGTTACATCTATGGAAATGAAATCAGTAAACGCTGTCATTTTAAAAGGCTAGAACCTTATATGTGTGGAAAACAAATGAAACATACCTCCTTTTGGGAACGAAAAATCTCCAGTAGAATTGAAAGACTACATATCCCATGACTCTTTCCAATTACTTCGTATTCCTTTCCAGCATGTCATTGGTTGAGAGACGTAGCTGGGGCTATAAAAGTTTCCTTCCACCACAGCCGACGCAGATTATTCAGAGTCCGTGTGGAACACTCGGTGCGGTAAGCGTGCTGTGCACCATTTGAATCTAGTTTTTTTCATTTGACAAACACACGAAAGGTGTACTTGGAGCGAGATCGGCTTATCTTGTAGTTTGCTGTTTAATTCCTTCAGTATCGCCTTCGAGCGGTATGGAGTCTCGGAGGAGACTCATACCTACGAAAGTGACTTTGGAGGCTTGTGAAGCCTCAACACATTGGAAGGGGAAGTCAGAGATATCTTCTCCTCTTGGCAAAAAGAATAGAACAGTAAGATACTTCTAAAGAGGTATGGGTATGATCACATTGAAGCAGCATAACAAATGCTGGACTTTGAGTTCTTGTTGGAAAAAACGAGTTGCGATAGGGTAAGAGTAACCGTTCAAATTTCTGCTGAAGATTATAATTTCTAAATAAATTGATGTGGTACCGAAGTAGGATTCTATCAGAGTTGACCGGGATTTTTTGATTTATATCCATATATACATATTATCAGCATTGCAGAATAATAAGAATACAAGAAGCCAAAGTATTATTTTAAAAAGTAATACTCTGTTTCTTCGCATTTTGCTATTTAACAAGGGTGCCCAAGTAAATAGAGGCGTTCATTCTTTTTCCCATTGTGAAGCTGGGCAAGCTCATATACATGGTGGGTTTTGCTTTAACATTGATGATTTTGTTGTGGAGTAATAGGGGAAAAACCTGGGGGAAGATTGATGATTAATTGTTCCTTATTCTTCAGTGCCATTACCTCTTTGACGTTGAAACAGATGTCTATGTTCCACTACCTTGAACCACATCCTTGGGGGTAGCTAATTCTTTTTAGTTACAGGTATTTTGCATAGGAATATTATATCATTTATTCTTAGGTTCTATGAATCATGTGAAGCTAATTGTCTTTTCTTATTTCTAGGTCTCCTTCCCTGCGGTTCCTTACTGTTCCTTCCCTCACTTGATCAAATCAAAATTCTGTGCTTCTTAGCGAGCAGAATTGAGACAATCAAGAGGTGGACCCATTTTTTTGCATCAAATCAACCCCGAGGTGTTGCAGAACTGACACTGTGCTATATATTCATGTTATCATCTTCAGAAGGATGAATGGTTAAGGATGCCTGTGACAGCAATAAGTACTTTATTCACAGAGCTATAGTGCCTTTCTAACAGAAAAGTACAGGCCTAGAGTTCTATAGCAAAGAGGAAGGTGTAAGCATATATGAGGGGTTTGACTGAGGTTGTCTGTGTGCACCCCAAAAATCAGCAAAAGCTGCAACTGTTGCAATCACTGTAGAGGCACCAGGCAGCAAAAATGTCACATTGAGAAGGTGACGCTGTTTTTAGGTTGAACAGGAAGACCTGTTGTATATATTTTGCGGCCTTACAGCCTGCCCACCACTTTTCATTTCTTTGTTTCAGTGTCATTTAAAAATCTTTGCTTGCTGTTGGTCAATCCTTCCTCTTTGTCCCTCCTTTTTGTCTTTCGTTTCCTCTCATGGAGCAGGGACCAAGTACTGTGTCTTTACACTTTGGTTGTTTATCTGTCCGTTTGGGGGACTATTTGTTCTTGGTTTCCTTCATTGAAAGCTAGGCTAGCATTGAGAAGTTGTTCACGCATTTCGCTTTCCCGTATACTCAGAGGTTGCTTTGGGCCATTTTCTATCCATGTTTTCATCTTGTTTTGCAGCTGGATGGGGAGTGTAAATTCGGCAGTGGGTTTTCCTCGCTTTGGTGTGCTGCTCCAGAGTATCAAAATGAAACACGCAAATAGCAAGCAAAGTTAGGAGACTAAAAAGCATGTTTTCTCTAAAGGCCTCACTTGAAGAGGAAAGGTGACTATCTAAGGTTAACAAGATAACAGTTACATGTGGCGCAGAAGGTGTGGTGTACCCTACACTGTATTGAACTTGTGAAAAAAGGCTCCCCATCTGGTGTTACAAATTGTGTGCAAAGTGACAGCACGCATGCCACTGCAGTGGTTTTCGGGGGTTGGGCAATTATTTTCCACACTTAGATTCATCTTCCTCCCTGACCGTCTGCTTCCCTTACAATCAATCAATCAATTAATCAATCAGGGAATTGTAAGCGTGCTAGTCACCCGTGAGGGTCTCAAGGCGCTGGGGGGGGGTCCGCAGATCTGTTTAGCCGAAGAGCCAGGTCTTGAGGGTCTTCTTGAAGGTGTTCAGGGAGGGGGCGCGTCTGATGTCTGCCGGTAGCTCGTTCCAGGTCTTGGCTGCAATGTGAAAGAAGGATCTTCCGCCTGCTCTATGGATGCGCGGGGTTTCGGCCAGTGCGAGGTTGGAAGATTGGAGGTTTCTTTTGGGTACGTGGAAGTTGATTCTGTCGTTGAGGTATTTGGGTCCGTTGTTGTGTAGGCATTTGTAGGCGTGAGTGAGGATTTTGAAAGTAATTCTTTTCTCCACAGGGAGCCAGTGGAGACTTTGTAGGTGTTGGCTGATGTGTTCGTGTCGGGGGATGCCGAGGACGAGTCTGGCGGCGGTGTTCTGTATTGTCTGGAGTTTGCGGAGTAGGGACTTGTTGATGCCGGCGTAGAGTGCGTTTCCATAGTCCAGTCTGCTGGTGATGAGTGCGTGGGTGACTGTCTTCCTTGCCTCAGGGGGATCCACTTGAAGGTCTTGCGGAGGATGCGGAGGGTGTTGAATCCTCTGGAGGTGACGGCGTTGACCTGTCGGTTCATGGTGAGTGATGAGTCGAGCACGATGCCGAGGTTCTTGGCGTGGTCTGAGGGGGTAGGTGGGCTTCCGAGGGCAGTCAGCCACCAGGTGCTGTCCCATGCAGAAGGGGTGGTACCGAGGACGAGGACTTCTGTCTTCTCGGCGTTGAGCTTCAGGCAGCTGTTGGTCATCCGACTGTGACGTCTTGCATTCCTTTCTGGAAGTTGAGTTTGGCAGTGGTGGGGTCTTTGGTGAGGGAGAGGATGAGCTGGGTGTCGTCGGCGTAGGATACGATGTTGAGGCCATGTTGTCGGACGATGGCTGCGAGGGGGGCCATGTAGATGTTGAAGAGGGTGGGGCTCAGTGATGAACCCTGTGGGACTCCGCAGGTGATTTTCGTGGGGTTGAAGAGGAAGGGTGGGAGTCTGATCCTTTGGCTTCTTCCGGTGAGGAATGATCGGATCTAGTCCAGGGCAGTTCCTTGTATGCCTGCGTTGTGTAGTCTGGCGACTAGTGTGCGGTGGGAGATGGTGTCGAAGGCCGCTGATAGGTCGAGTAGGATGAGGGCTGTGGAGTGGCCTTGGTCCAGGAGGGTGTGGATGTCGTCTGTGGCAGCGAGTAGGGCGGTCTCTGTGCTGTGGTTACTTCGGAATCCGGATTGGGATGGGTCGAGGACGGCATTCTCTTCAATGAATCGTGTCAGTTTCCTGTTGACTGTTTTCTCTGCAACTTTGGCTGCGAAGGGGAGGAGCGAGATGGGCCGATAGTTCTTGAGGCCGGTGGGGTCAGCTGTGGGCTTCTTGAGCAGGGGTCTGACTTCTGCGTGCTTCCAGTCGTCTGGGAAGGTGCCTGTTTTGAAGGTGGTGTTGATGGTGCATTGTAGTTCGGGTGCGATGGCGGCTCTGTGGTAGATGTGAGGGAGGCAGGGGTCGGTGGGGGCCCCCGAGTGGATGCTTTTCATGGTCGAGGGGGTGTCTTCGGCCGTGATCGGTGTCCAGTTGGAGATGGTGGGCTGGCTCGTGTTTCTGGGGGGCGGGGGGCCGTCTGGGGCGCCTGGTGGATGGTCGATGAAGTTGTCATTGAGATTTTTGATCTTGAGATGGAAATAGATTCCAAGCTTGTCGCAGAGGTCTTGGGATGGGGTGATGTCTGTGGCTTCGCTGCGTGGGTTGGTGAATTCTTGAATGACACTGAAAAGTTCCTTGGAGTTGGTGGAGTTGGCCAGGATTTTGTTGTGGACGAAGTTCCTCTTGGTGTCTCTGCTCTGGTTGTGGTAGTCCGTCATGGCGTCCTTGTAGGTGGTGTGGTTTTCGGTTGCCTTGGTGTTTCTCCAGTTCTTCTCCAGGCATCTGCAGGTGCGTCTGGCTTCTTGGAGAGCGGTGGTGAACCAGGCGGCTTTCCTGGGGCGTTGTCTGTCAGGGTTGTGTAGCGGGGCGAGCTCGTCCACGCAGTTGGAGATCCAGGTGTGGAGTTCTCTGGCTGCATCGTTTGCGTCGGGTGCCCAGGTGTGGTTGTCTCGGGTAAGGGTGGTGTTAAGTTGCTCGTCTGTAACCTTGCTCCAGTTCCTTCGTGGTGGGCATGGGGCTGGTTTGGGTGCCTTGGGTTTGTTGATGGCGAAGTGTGCGCAGTGGTGGTCGGTCCATGGCGGCTGCGTTGTGTGGCTGAATTGGACGCTGTTTCCTGCTGAGAAGATGGGGCCGAGGGTGTGTCCTGCTCTGTGGGTCGGTGTGTTGATGAGTTGTTTAAGTCCGATGCTGGTGAGGTTCTCACGAAGGAGTGGAGTTGGGGTCACTGGGGTTGTCGAGGTGGAAGTTCAGGTCTCCAATGAGTATGTAGTTTGTTGAGGCGATGGCGTGGGGTGCGATGAAGTCGGTGATGGTGGTGGCGAAGGGTGTTCAGGGGCCGGGGAGTCTGTAGATGAGGGTTCCTCGGAGTGTGGCTTTGGGGGTGGTCTGGATTTGAAAGTGCAGGTGTTCGGCGGAGGGCAAGGTTTCACTGGAGGTGGTGAGGTAGAGGGTGCTCTTGTGGGCGATGGCGAGGCCCCCTCCTGGGTGGATGGGGTGGTCTTTCCTCTGGATCTTGTATCCGTCTGGGATGGCGGTTCTGATGTCGGGGGCGGAGGATGCGTTGGTCCAGGTCTCTGTGAAGAAGGCGATGTCGGGCGAGAGAGAGTCGAGTAAGTTCCAGATTTCCATGGCGTGTTTGTGTACGGAGCGTACGTTGAGGAGGATGCATTTTAGGGTGTCGCCGGTGCTGGCGTCGGCAGTGTTGGAGGCCGGGGTGGCGGTGAGGGTCTGGCGGCAGTGGAGAACTGGCCGTGGGTCATGTTCGGCGAGGCCTGTTGGCATTCTCTAAGTCTTCCATGGTTGAGTGAGAGGAGGGTGGTGGTGTCGTAGCAATGAGTAGTGGGAGGTCCAGGGTTCCTGGCGCTGGCTGCGGTCGGGTCGCGGACGGGCTTGACTTTGGCGCGCCTTCGGTGGGAGGGAGGGAGGAGAGGATGGGAGGCGGGAGCGGGGGAATTCCGGGGGGGAGGGGCCGTAGGGGCAGCAGCGGCGAAAGGCGAAAGGAACAGGCAGGCACGAGAAAATAAAAACAGAGGTGGAATTAGAGCAAGACACAGATGGGCACAATAACAGTGGCACAACAGGGCAAAATTAAGAAAAAAAACGGCTGAGAAAGGTTACGGTGGTTACAGGCAGTCTGGTCCCAGTTGGAGCGGGCAGCAGCCTCGAACCTTCCAAGGAGGAGGTCTGGGTCTGGAGGCAAGAGACGGGGAGAGAGTGGACCTAGACCAAGAGTCGAAGGTCTTACATGCCTTCCCTCCATCTGTTGTCTGTGTTGCCTTGTCCCCACCCTGCTTCCCACTGTTCGTGTTGTCTTGCCTCCACCCTAGCTCTGTTGTGGGTGAGGGTAGCTTGCTGTGTGACCCTGGGCAGACTACGGCCCACATGCCATACATAGACAGCCTGCTATCTCAGTAGCGATCTAACCCTCTCCCTGAGTCACTTCTTGTCGGGAGCTCCTCTGCCCACATGCTATTTACACTGTTCCAACACCCACTGCTGCTCTCTGTGATGGATGGCAGGGGCCTATGTTCACCTTCCAATTAATTCCGGGTGATTGCTGCTGCACTCAGACATCTACGAGCGGGGGGCTTGCACACTGGAGAGCGAGTCCACTTCAGCTCACTTAAACTTGCCTGCTGCTGCTCTGGGGGGAGACAGGGACCATCTGCACTACGAGGGTACCAGCAGATTGCAGTGTGCCACCGTCTGGTGCACAAGGGCACCAGCATATCTGTATGAGCCCCGCAACATCAAGAGCATAGTGTACCTATTGAAGACATGCCTCTGCGGGCACCACCGTGTCTGTTTTATTCCTGACATCAGTGTTTAAAGCATGTCCAGCAGCATCCCTGTGTTCGTGGCATATGTCCAAATATAGTTAACAGACATTTAAGATTGTTATTTACTTTTGTTATGCAGCAGTCTAGAATCAGTGCAAATAATAACAATGTAATTTTAATCTTGGCCTTTGGATTGAACCCGATGAGTTGCGTGGCCATGCTGAAAAATGATGAGTTGTCAACCAGTGACACATTAAATGTACAAGAAAGTAAGTCTGGAAGTGAACTGACAGGGTCTCCTCTTCTTCACACTTCCCACTTAGGCAATAAATGCCATGGACTAATCCTGCTTACAGTTTCTTACATTTAAAAACACCATTGTTTGCAACAATCCTCTCAGTCCCGTAGAGTAAAATCGTGTCTGTCCGTGCCATAAAACACCGAGCAGTGCAGTATCTTCAAATGGCAGGTATGCACTCACCCACAATGCGGAGCAGGTCTATATAGTTAAAAGAAATTAAGAAACAGAAGCACATGTTTCATAACTTCTGTCAGTGCCATTTTCAAACAGCCATGTGTGTAGCCTCCAAGCCTTTCTGAGTTCAGGGTAGTTTAGAAGCAATCTGGGCGACCAACCCAACACCCCACCTCAGTCCATATAACTCAAACAACTCCTTTCAAAGACATGCAGGTCAGTGCTCCATGTACTTGGAATAGAATGTGGTGCGTGTACCTCACGAGTGCTCCTGGTTCATATAAATCAAATACTTCCTGCAGCAAAACACACAACATTGTGCATGTACTTCAAAACATCCCTTTACAGCCCACATCACATTTTTGTGCATTACCCTACAAACAATCCTAACTCATGTAGTCTATACAACACTTTGAGCTTGCAACCAAAAACTCCTTGCAGGCCCAGAAAGCACTGAAAATATCCAATGCTTGCACCTCATAACCAGTGCCACTGTAATAATGCGCCAGGGGTGGACCAAATTATGTGGCAAGAAAAGGCAAATCATACAGTATTAATCAGGGTCACTGGAATTATACGTCGGGGACATACCAAATAATACAGGAGCGTTGACTAAATTTTGGGGCAAGAAAAGGCATCATATGCTTCATAATGCAGCACATTCTTTGATAGCATTACTTCATTATTTTGTCATTTTTACACATTGTAACACTGTCTGGGAAAATATTTCACCTCATTAGCACCAGTTTAACAGCCAAATACAAAAATAAGCAACTGAACAATGACCAGTTAACGTTTGTGAAGGGCCTTCCACTGCGTGCAAACATGTTGTCATATTTTTAGTAATTTGATGCGTTTGAGCTCCAAACCCATTTTTGTGGGTTAAAATCTGCAGATATTGCAGCAGATGGTGGATTTTGTGGCAAATGCGGCAAATCCATGATTATGCAGAAAAAGCATTGGCTGCATAGTCGCATAATTCCAGTGGCCATGAGCATAATGGGGTATATTTTGCGATAACATTACTTTATTATTTTGAGATTTTCTCTCTTGTTAACACTGTCTGAACATATAGTTCACCTCATTACTACCAGTTTAACCCTCAAACATAGCAATAAGCCACAGAAAGGTGACCAGTCATTTTTTTCTTAAAATATGCAGATTATCCAGCAGGTGATGGATTCTGTGGCAAGTGCGGCAAATACATAATTACACAGAAAACACAGCAGGAAAATCGCATAGTTCTATTGGCCGTGCGCATAACTACTCTGTCTTGTAAATTCCATACAACACTTTATACTGCACTTCACATGGGCTCCAGCTCGATATTGGCCAAGCTGCACTTTGTGCATCATCCTCATAAATAATGCTATCCTGTAAATTCCATAGAGCATGGTGCATGTACATCAGTCCACATAGTGCTTTGCACTTTGTGCATGCACTGCTTAACTAATGCTATCCTGTAAATTACATACAATAGTGTGCATGCACCTCTTTATGCAAGCACTGCTTAACTAATGGAATCATGTAAACTCTATATAACACTTGAAACCTGCTCTCTCCTGTGTATACCAGACAATACTTTATGTATATGCTGCATAACGAATGCTCTCCTATTAATTCAAAACAACACTTTGTCTAAGTGCTCCAAAACTGCTCCAGCCCCATAGTGCAGACAGCACTTTGTGCGAAGACATAATAAAGTCTCTGCACACAATATGGTCCAGCTGGTACAATATGCATTACCCTCAAAACAAATACTGCCATTTAAAGTCCATTCAGCGTTCGCGCATGCTCCTCAAAAGTGGTGCATGCACTGACTCTTTGAGACTTTCTGTTTTCTGTCAGTAGGCTTAGAGACTACCCATTGCTTACCATTGGTTTTCCTCATTGTCACTCATTTGCTGCTTCTCATTAGTCAGCTGCTCTAGGACTCTTCCTCTTTGCGCTTTTGTTCCTTCCCTGGAGCATGGATGCATTACTTGTGTCCTTCCACAGCTCATTTTTTAGTTGCTACTGTTTACTTTGTGTTTAAGCTCTCTACCAGAGTGAATCTTTTTCTTTTGGCTCCCTCATTTACTTCTCACCCCTCTGTATTCCTCCCTTTTCGCGAAAAATCCTTTACCCTGCAGTCTTTACAATGACCAGCCTTTACAACGAATCAGTACCCTGCATGTGACGTTACCACGCGTTACTTTACCAGGCAAATCGTTACAACAGCTTGCTTTAGGGGATGCGTTGTTGGACTGATGTTGGGTTTTTCAGTCCAACACCTTCCCTACTGTTGCATAGACTGGAGTTGAAATAGTAATTTATACTAATCCAAAGTCCAGCGCCCCCTAAAGCAAGTTGTTATAACAACTTGCATGCTAAAGTAATGCGTGGAAACATCGCACACGGGCTACTTACTGCATTGCAAAGGCGTGCAAGGTAAATACCTGCGGGGTTCCGTCATACAGCCCCATTTTCAACCTGCTTGCTCCTAATAAACCACACTCCCTCCTTTCGTAGTCCATGTTTGCTTGAAACCATCTTTCCTCCCTCCTTCTGTTGTCCCTGTTCACTGGCCCCCCTCCCTTCCCCCACCTTTCCTTCCAATCACTTTGTTTACCTTCCCCCACCCTCCCTCCCATTGACTGTATTGCCTTGGCCCTCTCTAGAACCGAGTCACAAGAAAACAGAAAAACAAACGCGAAAAACAAGGAAAGGGGGCAGGGTAGAAACACCCTGACCCCCTAGGCCTGCTCAGGGGGTCCCACAAGGACCCCCAGGGCCAAAAAAAGCATTATTTTTTTTTTAAATGGCAGAATCCGCAGAGGATGTGCGGATCCTGCCGTGAAAATAAAAAAAACGAAGGGGGGGCTCCCGCGCTTTGTTAATATTTAGCCCCCGGTGGGCCAAGTCCCGGGAGCATGTAACATTGTAATTGCGGGGGCCCAGGGGGGGCCCCCGCAGCCCCAGGGACCGCCACCCCCGGGGCTTTCCTTAAATATTTGCGGGGGCACACGGGCCCCCCACAGCCCCGGGGACCGCCACCCCCCGGGGCTTGTTTTTTATAATGTGTGGGGGGGCCTCCAAGGCCCCCCAAGCCCTGGGGAGCGCCACCCCCTGGGGCTTTTCTTGAATATTTGCGGGGGCACACGGCCCCCCCGCAGCCCCGGGGACCGCCACCCCCGGGGCTTTTAAAAAAAAAAAATGAGCCTGTGTGGGGGGGCTCGAGCCCCCCCACATGCCCCAGGGACCGCCACCTCCCCGGGGCACTAACTATGTAAATTTGGGGGTCTGTTACGGACCCCCGAGCCCCGGGGACCACCACCTCCCCGGGGCTTTCAAACTGAAGGGAGGGGGGCCGCGCGGCCCCCCTCCTGGAGCCCGTGATGGCCCTGTGGACCGCCACCCCCCAGGGCCGGCTCCTGCAGTGTCCTGGGGTGCCCACCCCCAGGACACTGCTGTTTGCAATGACAGGGCAAACTGCTTTGCTTCAATGAAGCAAAGCAGATTGCTTTTCCACACAGGGAGCTGCATGTCAGCAGCTCCCCATGTGGAAAAGCAATGCCGGCTCCCGCGGGAGGCAGGAAGCCGGCGGGACCGTGGGGGCATTGGGGCTCCCCCCATGGTCCCCAACGGATAGGGCCTGCCCCGGGGGATGGGGTCCCCGGGGCTAGAAGTGGCCCAGGAGGGGGGCCACGCGGCCCCCCTCCCCAAAAAAATAAAATTTTAAAAAAGGCCGGCCCCGGGGGATGGGGTCCCCGGGGCCAATAGAGGGCTCAGGAGGGGGGCCACGTAGCCCCCCTCCTTCAAGAAGATAAAAATATGTGGCCATGCCCCAGGGGATGGGGTCCCCGGGGCATGGCCAGTTCCCTAACTTAAAATGCTCCACGGGGCGCGTTTGCACAGTGATGAAGGGAGGGGGCGGGGCCTGAGGTGACATGTGTGCAAACACGCCCTGTTTTAAGTTGGGGGATGAAGTCCCCTTGAATCCTGAGGGTCCCTGCGGTCCAACTAGCCCACCAGGTACCTTCAATAAGTGCAACAGAGTTGCGTTGCAGAGAGGTGTAAAAAGGGGCATGGTCTCGGACCACCTCTCTGCAACGCAGCTCTGTGGTGCTTACTGGAGGTACCTGGTGGGCTAGTTGGGCCTTAGGGACCCTCAGGATTCAAGGGACTTAATCTCCCAACTTAAAACGCGCCACGGGGCGCGTTTGCACACTTGTCACATCAGGCCCCACCCGCTCCCTTCACCACTGTGCAAACAGGCCCTCTGGCACGTTGTAAGTTGGGGATTAAGTCCCCTTGAATCCTGAGGGTCCCTTGGGTCCAACTAGCCCACTAGGTACCTCCAGTAAGCGCCACAGAGCTGCGTTGCAGAGAGGTGTAAAAAGGGAGTGGCCTTGGACCACCTCTCTGCAACGCAGCTCTGTGGCGCTTACTGGAGGTACCTGGTGGGCTAGTTGGCCCCAGGGACCCTCAGGATTCAAGGGGAATTAATCCCCCAACTTAAAACCTGCCAGGGGCGCGTTTGCACAGTGGTGAAGGGAGGGGCGGGCCTGATGTGACATGTGTGTACTTATCCAATCACTCCGCCAAAACCGAAGCACTTATAAATTCACCATGCACTCTCCTTGCAGTATTCTAATCATCCAGTTAGTACCCATGCACTCATGCAATGACCCATGCACTAACTCATGCACTGCTACAATACTCTGAGCACTACTGATGCAGTCCAGCCATCGCCCTGTCACTACCCATGCACTCCTCCTATCACCCAGCGAGCACCATGTACTTATCCAATCACTCCGCCAAAACCCAAGCACTTATAAATTCACCATGCACTCTCCTTGCATTACTCTAATCATCCAGTCAGTACCCATGCACTCATGCAATGACCCATGCACTAACTCATGCACTGCTACAATACCCTGAGCACTACTGATGCAGTCCAGCCATCACCTTGTCACTACCCATGCACTCCTCCAATCACCCAGCGAGCACCATGTACTTATCCAATCCCTCCGCCAAAACACAAGCACTTATAAATTCACCATGCACTCTGCTTGCAGTACTCTAATCATCCAGTCACTACCCATGTACTCATGCAATGACCCAGGCACTAACACATGCACTGCTACAATCCCCTGAGCACTACTGATGCAGCCCAGCCATCTCTTTGTCACTACCCATGCACTCCTCCAATCACCCAGCCAGCACCATGTACTTATCCAATCACTCCGCCAAAACACAAGTACTTATAGATTCACCATGCACTCTCCTTGCAGTACTCTAATCATCCAGTCACTACCCATGTACTTATGCAATGACGCAGGCATTAACACATGCACTGCTACAATCCCCTGAGGACTACTGATGCAGTCCAGCCATCTCCTTGTCACTACCCATGCACTCCTCCAATCACCCAACCAGTTCCATGTCCTTATCCAATCACTCCGCCAAAACACAAGCGTTTATAAATTCACCATCCACTCTCCTTGCAGTACTCTAATCATCCAGTCAGTACCCATGTACTCATCCAATCACCCAGGCACTAACTCATGGCAAATACAGAGGAGGTCATGCTAATCACAGGGGTACCCCAACGCATAGTGTTCCCTAGTGTATGTAGGTGTTTTCACTGTATTCTAAGTGTCTTTTAGCATAGCACTGGCTCTAGGGCCGGTTAGTCAGAGTCAGTTACCACCAGTACCCGTCAGCAAAAAGATGGGGGCACAGGAGGACTTTCTGCTCCTCTGTTGGTTCTTTCTGCACATCTCTTGCTTCTTCTTGCACTTTTCTTCGTCTTTCTGGACTTCTGTTGCCTCTTTCTGCATTTGTCTTGCTTCTTTGTGCGCTTTTCTTCCTCTTTCTTCACATGTCCTACCTTTGTAGGCATAGTTAGAAATTAGCATTTAAAAACCTTTGAAATTCACTGAAAAAACCATAGGTTTCAGGGACATTATAGTTACAAATTAGCATTTAAAAAACCTTTGAAATTCACTGAAAAAACCATAGGTTTCAGGGACGTTATAGTTACAAATTAGCATTTCAAAAACCTTTGAAATTCACTGAAAAAACCATAGGTTTCAGGGACGTTATAGGTAGTTGGACATTTCAGTCATACAAAACCTGGCCTGGTGCGTTGTAAATTGGGGGATTAAGTCCCCTTGAGTCCTGAGGCTCCCTGGGGGCCAACTAGCCCACCAGCTACCTCCAGTAAGCGCCACAGAGCTGCATTGCAGAGAGGTGTAAAAAGGGGCGTGGCCTCTGAACACCTCTCTGCAACACAGCTCCCTGGCACTTATTGGAGGTACCTGGTGGGCTAGTTTGCCCCCAGGGACCCTCAGGAGTGAAGGGGACTTAATCCCCCAATTTACAATGTGCCAGTGGGTGCTTTGCACACTTGCTATGTCAGGCCCCACCCCCTCCCTTCACTACTGTGCAAACACGCCCCTGGAGCGTTTTAAGTTGGGGGATTAATTCCCCTTGAGTCCTGATGGTCCCTGGGGGCCAACTAGCCCACCAAGTACCTCCAGTAAGCGCCACAGAGCTGCGTTGCAGAGAGGTGTAAAAAGGGGCGTGGCCTCTGACCACCTCTCTGCAACGCAGCTCACTGGCGCATACTGGAGGTACCTGGTGGGCTAGCTGGCCCCCAGGGCCCTCAGGATTCAAGGGGACTTAATCCCCCAACTTAAAACGCGCCACAGGGTGCGTTTGCACACTTGTCACATCAGGCCACGCCCCCTCCCTGCACCACTGTGCAAACGCACCCCCTGGTGCATTGTAAATTGGGGGATTAAGTCCCCTTGAGTCCTCAGGGTCCCTGGGGGCCAACTAGCCCACCAGCTACCTTCAGTAAGCACCACACAGCTGCGTTGCAGAGTGGTGTAAAAAGGGGGCATGGCCTTGGCCCACCTCTCTGCAACGCAGCTCCCTGGCGCTTACTGGAGGTACCTGGTGGGCTAGTTGACCCCCAGGGACCCTCAGGATTCAAGGGGACTTAATCCCCCAACTTAAAACGCGCCACAGGGCGAGTTTGCACACTTGTCACATCAGGCCATGCCGCCTCCCTGCACCACTGTGCAAACGCGCCCCCTGGAGCTTTGTAAATTGGGGGATTAAATCCCCTTGAGTCCTGAGGGTCCTTGGGGGCCAACTAGCCCACCAGCTACCTCCAGTAAGCGCCACAGAGCTGCGTTGCAGAGAGGTGTAAAAAGGGGCGTGGCCTCTCAACACCTCTCTTCAACGCAGCTCCCTGGCGCATACTGGAAGTACCTGGTGGGCTAGTTTGCCCCCAGGGACCCTCAGGAGTGAAGGGGACTTAATCCCCCAATTTACAATGTGCCAGGGGGTGCGTTTGCACACTTGCTATGTCAGGCCCCGCCCCTCCCTTCACCACTGTGCAAACGCGCCCCTGGTGCATTTTAAGTTGGGGATTAATTCCCCTTGAGTCCTGATGGTCCCTGGGGGCCAACTAGCCCACCAGGTACCTCCAGTAAGTGCCACAGAGCTGCGTTGCAGAGAGGTGTAAAAAGGGGCGTGGCCTCTGAACACCTCTCTGCAACGCAGCTCACTGGCGCATACTGGAGGTACCTGGTGGGCTAGCTGGCCCCCAGGGACCCTCAGGATTCAAGGGGACTTAATCCCCCAACTTAAAACGCGCCACAGGGCACGTTTGCACACTTGTCACATCAGGCCACGCCCCCTCCCTGCACCACTGTGCAAACGCACCCCCTGGTGCATTGTAAATTGGGGGATTAAGTCCTCTTGAGTCCTGAGGGTCCCTGGGGGCCAAGTAGCCCACCAGCTACCTCCAGTAAGCGCCACAGAGCTGCGTTGCAGAGTGGTGTAAAAAGGGGGCGTGGCCTTGGACCACCTCTCTGCAACGCAGCTCCCTGGCACTTACTGGAGGTAAGAAACACAAAGGTGTCCATGGGTCTAAGTAAACCTAAGAATCGTTCACAAGGCAAATGGCATTGACTACTAGACAAAAGAAGGGGAAGAAAAAGAATAAATCAACGAACCCTCTTGTGTAGGCCGTGGAGAATCCTTTAAAAGGACGGAATCCCATCACTCACCGTAGTGACATGCTTCATCATTTGGGATCTCCTCTTATCTGCAACCTAGTACAGATAAGGGCTACAACTCCCTCTCTACGAAGGAGGAGCTCACGGATGTTTTCAATCAGAGTCTCTCTAGGATCTACTGAGATCCGCCAAATGTGAAGAATAAAGAACTTATATGTAGAGTGATGTGCGCAGTGCTGATATGTGAAAGAGTGTAGTGCAAGCTAAAATGGTAAACAATAGAGCATACCTTTTATTCATCATCTATTGAATACCAGATTAAAATCAGTGCAAAGGGCAGTTTTGAAAAATAACCACCTCAGTTTAAAACGAGGTCAACATGTTTCAGTCATTGTGATTGCATGTAATCATGGCTTTCTTCAGGACCTATAACTAATATTGCTACTGCGTGACCGTGAAAAAAATATAATAAACAGAGTAGGTTGGATTGTTTACAACCTACCAACTTATCATGAGTTCTCTGTGACTTGTGGTGTAAAGATGACACCTAAACACAGAAGAAGAAAGACAACAGAACACAACAACAGGGTAAGTACACAATGCCAAACACTCCATGGGAAATCAGTGCGATCTATATTCCCATTCGACATGGTACCAATGCTCATGCATGTATAAAGAATCTCATGCTTACCTATAGTGCACAAGAGAACGGCCTCGCCTCCCCTGGTAACAAACTCAGGAAATGAGGTCCCGCTCTAAAACAAGTTTAGAGAAAGCAAAACAAGAAAAGAGAGAACAAAGAAAATATGTTACAGGCGGAAGACAGGCAACGATATCACTGCCTGTACAAAACACCTGAATAGTATGGAAATGTTTCAAAGGTTCGTATAATACCAGACTTAAATTACAGAATGACGTGTGGTAATAGCAAAATGCTAATACACTTGGTTTATTTAATAGTATTAAAAGTGCAGACATAAAAGATGTTTCAGTAGCATCATAAAAGCTGCTTCCAATGCGTGCTACTCAAATAGTGCACTATCCAAGAATAGACTTGCTGGAAGTGTCCTCGATTTACACTTAATTTTGTAACATTCAAGTGAAAATAAATCACAAGTCGGACAAACTATATCCCTTCTGGCAATTTGGTGTCGCAAGCCAACAACTCAACAATTGCTGAAGCTGACTGAGTGGAACAACACAAAAACTCTGAAGAAAAAGGCTTAACTAAAAGGCTTAACTGAAAACGAACAAGGCTTAACTAGAAAGGCTTAACTAAAACAAGGCAGTGACTTCTGCTGAGCGCATGCACTCCAGCAGCCTACCTGTCCGTCGTTGCCCCAAGCTGCGTCTGAGCCGTTTTTGCGGAGGTAAGGCACAGACGACGGTGGCATTCTATTTATATCCCAAAATGCAGTCAGATGTATTCAATTATCTGTAAAGGACGCCCAGTGATGACATCATTGACTATAAACTACACAATGCCCTAGGTATGATGGGTAATGTGGTTCACTATTTTATCACCGCCGAACAATCCGTATATGTATTTGCCTCTTATTTCAGTGCTCATCAGCGCTTAGAAAATTGATAATAACTGCCATATAATGGAAATTCGATCAAAAACTGTTAAAACAAGAGCCAATGTAGGTGTTCCGTTAGAGAACTACAAACCATCTACGGCTAGTGAGAAATGTAGTTGACATCATTAACTATAAACTACACAATACCCTAAGTATGATGGGTAATGTAGTTCGCTGTCTATCACCGCCGAGAAATCCGTATATGCATTTACCTCTTATTTCAGTGCTCATCACAGCTTAAAGGTTGATAATAACTGCCATATGATGGAAATACAGTCAAAGCTGTTAAAATAAGAGCCGATGCATGTGTTCCGTTGGGGAACTGCGAACCATCTGTGGCTAGTGAGTAATATGGTAGAATATTCTAACCCCCTCACTACTATGGAACTACTCAGAGCCATCGGAATTATGGGTAATGTAGTACGTGAGCCAGATACCATCCCGAATCTCATCCATATCTGACCTATTTTGAAGTGCTACATCTCAATAACAGACCTGTTGCAGCGAATTGACCTAATGGGAACAAAAGCGTATACCACCTAGAACTAATGGGTGATATAGTCAAATGTTCTCGATCACCCGTATCTGTAAAACTACTCTGAACCCCAGGAATCATGGGAAATGTAGTTCGGTATCTATATATCATGTCCGGTCTCATCTGCGTATACCTTATTGTTGCAGTACTAGAATCGTAATATGTGTTCTGTATTCTATTTCACACCAGAGAATATCGAGACACATGTAGATACAGAGGAAACCTGATCAATATCAAAGGAACACAAATGGCAAAAACAAAGAGCATGGACTGATTCAAAGTAGAGTCCAAGGAATATCATCATTAAGACCTATTTTGTCAGTCTGAAGTTTAAACACCCATCTTTGCTCTTTGTGTAGGAGGTATTTGGACACATCTGTGACATGTGAAGGAATATGAGGTTGTTCTAATACAACCCATTTAAGTGTGTCCGCATTGTGTTTGGCCTCCAAAAAATGCTGCGTCAATCTTGTAGCTTGTTTCTTGCACCTTATTGTGCTTTTGTGCTCCATAATCCTCAATTTCACTTTACGCGTAGTCATGCCAACATATCGACGGTGGCATGGGCATGTAATCAAATAAATCAGCTTGTCACTGTTACAGTTGGTATGTTTATATAGCACCCAAGGTTTAGTAGTACCTATATCAATGGTGGTGGTTGATTCAGTCTGTGGGCAAACAGCACACGAGCCACATGGAAAGTGTCCCTGTACAGCTGGTAGATTCCAAAGGGTTTCTTGGGTTCTGGCTGTTCTTTCTTTGGGTCTCGTATGTACCAAATTATCTCGTAAGTTGGAACTACGTTTAAATGAGAACAATGGTAGAGGGAGTCGTTCATTCCCAATATTCAATATTCTCCAGTTTTTTCGTACACATTTCTGAATCTCATTAGATAAAGTATTAAATGTATTCACAAATGTCAGTCGTTCCATTGGTGGTTTGGGTACAGGTGGCTCCAACAAAGCTTCACGGTTGTTGTTTGCTGCCCTTTTCAAAGAACGACGTACAAGCCGTTTCGGATATTTTCTCTCTTGTAATTGTCTGGTTAAAGATTTTGCGTGGGCATCAAAGGTTTCTTTAGTGGAACAATTCCTCCTCAGTCTGAAGAATTGTCCGTATGGCAAATTGTCACGTAGTGATTTCGGATGGTAAGAATCATATCGCAACAGGGAATTTCTCGCCATAGGCTTTCTGTATAGCTCACTCGAAAGGCCCATCGGTGTAGCGACAATCAAAAGGTCCAGAAAAGGCAATTTGTCTCTGCTGTATTCCACTGTAAACTTGAGATACTGATTTCTTGAATTTAGCCAGGACTGGAAAGTGGTAATGGTGTCTGGATCTCCTCGCCAAACCACCAATATATCGTCTATATAACGTTTCCACAGCCTGATCGATTGATTAAAAGGATTGGAATCGTTAAAGATGTGTTCTTGTTCAAAAAGATGTACGTACAGATTCGCCAGACTTGGCGCAAAAACGCTGCCCATACTGGTACCAGATATTTGTAAGTATACTGTGTCCTCGAATCTGAAAAAGTTTTCTTTCATAGCAATCCTTGCAAGGTCCATAATAAAATGGACAGGTGAGATGGTATCCAGATTTCTCTCCTCTAAGAGTGTTCTGACTGCATCTAGTGTCTCGTCCTGAGGAATGCAAGTATATAAGGATTCAACATCGAAAGAAACTAAAAAGTCTGAACTAATATCAAAATCAACGTCTGGCAGAAGTCTCAAGACATCTTTAGTGTCCTGTAAGTACGTCGGCATTTCTTTGACCATTGGTCTTAGGAAATGGTCGACAAAAGTAGATAATGGTTCTAAAAGTGAACCTAAACCTGAAATAATCGGACGACCTGGTGGAGGTCTTTGAGGTTTATGGATTTTGGGGAGCACATAAAAATATGGCATGACTGGATGTGCTGTTACCAAAAATGCCGCCTCTTTTGTGGTAATCCAATTTTCGTTGGTGGCTTCTTCTACAAGAATGGTGATCTCTTGTTTCAGCCTATCAGTGGGATCTCTATTGAGTGGTTGATAAAATCTCTTGTCTTCCAGTTGTCGAAGGCACTCCGCACGATAAGTGTTAGTGTCTAGAATAACAATAGCCCCTCCTTTATCTGCCGGTTTAATGGTTATCTTGTCATCTTCGGTGAGTGTCCTCAAAGCCAAGTGTTCTCGCTTTGGTAGATTCTGAAACTGTCTGTGTTCCTTCGCATACAGTGTTGTTACTTCTTCTGTGACTGCCTTCTCAAAAGTTAGGACTTGTACTGGAACAGTGTGGGTAGGTGGATTGAATCCTGATCGTTTCTTTAGGCCTGTGTTGGATTGCCCTTCATCTGAATCATTGGGCTCATCAACTCTGACTTTGAAGAAGAAATGTAGCCGTATCTTACGAAAGAAATGGGCTAATTCACAATGAATCTGAAAAGGATCTCCTTTGAAAGTTGGGACAAAACCAAGGCCTCGGTTTAATACTGCCTGCTCATCTGTGGTCATGGTGCGCCTACTCAGATTAACCACTAGGTTGTGTCCGTGCTGGTCCCTGGTTGCTGTTGAGCTTTCTTGTTGCTCCGCAGGCTCCTCGGGGAAAGTGGAGGGCTCCAATGAACTTGGGCAGATTGATTCCGTCTTCTCCCTCTGGATCGGCCGCGACCAAACCCTAAAAAAGGCTGATTATTGACAAATTGTGAATATTGTTGCGGATGTGATTGAAAAGGCCCCATTGGCGGTTGAAAAGGTGGGTTTGGGTAACCCCAAGGTGTCGGTGGCCACCATTGAGGATATTGAGGCATTGGTGTTTTATTTCTCCAATTGAATCGATTATTACGTCCTCATCCTCTTTGTTGTTGAGCACCTGGTGTGGAGGAGTCCGAGTCGCTAGACCAGTCGTCACTCCCTGAGGAGGAATAGTTGGACCCATATCTACGTCCCTTGTGATTAAACTCTGGAGGAGTATATTTCTCACTTGTGTAAGGATATATTTTCTCAAGTGAAAATCGTGCTAGGTCCTTCTTGAATTTTTCTATCTTGTTTTGAAGAATAGAGTCTTTAAATTCTTTGTTTGTCTTGTTCGATTCTTCCATGTTTTTCTTAAACAAAGTTGTCGTAATGGTAGCTTTGATCTGAGACTCAAGGATTTGTATTTCTACCAAAATTGAATCAGCTGCACGTTTGGCTGTGCTGATGATTAGTATAAGCCAATCGCGTGTACATCGCCACGCGATTAACGACCAATCTTTCAGAAATACCTTACTGGAGGTACCTGGTGGGCTAGTTGACCCCCAGGGACCCTTAGGATTCAAGGGGACTCAATCCCCCAACTTAAAATGCGCCACAGGGCGCGTTTGCACACTTGTCACATCAGGTCACGCCCCTCCCTGCACCACTGTGCAAACGCGCCCCCTGGAGCGTTGTAAATTGGGGGATTACATCCCCTTGAGTCCTGAGGGTCCCTGGGGGCCAACTAGCCCACCAGCTACCTCCAGTAAGCGCCACAGACCTGCATTGCAGAGAGGTGTAAAAAGGGGCGTGGCCTCTCAACACCTCTCTGCAACGCAGCTCCCTGGCGCATACTGGAGGTACCTGGTGGGCTAGTTCGCCCCCAGGGACCCTCAGGATTGAAGGGGACTTAATCCCCCAATTTACAATGTGCCAGGGGTGCGTTTGCACACTTGCTATGTCAGGCCCGCCCCCTC
The DNA here is from genome assembly GCA_963921515.1 of Calotriton arnoldi. Lineage (NCBI taxonomy): Eukaryota > Metazoa > Chordata > Amphibia > Caudata > Salamandridae > Calotriton > Calotriton arnoldi. The sequence continues at coordinate 632,541 of CAWUFW010005356.1, read as the reverse complement.
CCTGCACCACTGTGCAAATTTGCTGAAATTACAAAAAAAAAATAATAATCTTTTTTGGGCCCTGGGGGTCCTTCTGGGACCCCCTGAGCAGGCCTAGGGGGTCAGGGTGTTTCTACCCTGCCCCCTTCTCTTGTTTTACACCTTTGTAGCTCTGTTTTCTAGCGACTCGCTTCTACCGAGCCACAAGATGGCTGCCAACACTTCCTGGTTTGGAGTGTTGGCAGCCAATCACAGTGAAGCTCGTGCACGGGACTTAGGCTCCGCCCAGATATCGAAACTTTTAATTTTATAATTTCTCAGCAACTACTGAACCATTTGGGATAATTCCGTTCAGTAGTTTCGGCTGTAGCCTTGCACAAAGTTTCCTATGGAAATTGATTTTTTGACTCTTATTTTTTGAATTTCTCAAAAACTACTGAACGGATTTACACCATTTAAAAAAAAAAGGTCGCTTTATGAACCAAGCTCTACCTTTCTGACAAATTTGGGGTAATTCCGTTCAGCAGTTCGGGCTGTAGCTCGTCGCAAAATTTCCTATGGAAATTAACATGGGGAAAACGCATTTTGGGACCCCGCTTTTTTCTCAGCCCCCGCTTGACGAATCACCCCCAAACTTTCAGGATAGGAGCTGACCTAGATAGACTTTTTGTTTGGAGAATTTCGCAAAGATTCGTCAAACGACACCAAATATATTAGCAAATCAAAAAATGCTTTTCCTATGGAAACTAGGTTGTAACTATAACTACCTACTGGCGACTGCCAGTAGGTAATATATATATATATATATATATATATATATATATATATTTTGTTTTTTGTTGTTGTTATATATAATCACAGGATACTTAATAATAAATGTATCATAATAATTTGAGAAAGTTGAAATTACTTAATCTCCATGACCCCAAAAACTCCGATAAAGATGAAACTGACTTTTTTTAATGTAATCTGATACTCGTGTAAAGCATTCTAGTGTCCTAGTGTCAATTTAGTACAATGTAAAACTACAAACATAATTTAAAAAAATTAAGAAGTCATAAGTATAAAGCAGCAGTCCGTTAAACATTCACACATGGTGCTGCTGAGCGGTAGGAATATTGTGGGTGTCTGCAAATTCTGTAACTTGCCTGCACACAAATATGTGAAAAATGTGTAATTTACTCCTGCTTGCCATGTGGATGCTGTATGCCCCAATGGTCCCAAGAGAATCTATGGGCTTTAGGAGTGCACGTGCGACCTGATATCTTAATGGGCCTCCCCTTCCCCACTTTTATGTTTCCCTTGTTCACAGCACTTTTGCCGTCCCTGCAATATATATTGTTTACCATACAGGGATTGTAGCCTGTCCAACGCTTACTGTTGGACCGGATGCAAAAATAACAAGGTGATGGATGGAATGCTTCAACTAATCTCAGTCACTGGAAATCATATGGCCCGCATTCCAATCCATCGTTTGTTTGCCCACCATGCTACAATGCCACCCCAGTTTGGACCCAGCCATATGCAAAGCAGTCTTGACCCTGTTCCTCATGGGAACAGTCCAGCCTGAACCTCCAGACCAGGTCTACCCTGGCTAGCTTGAATCCACTGGCAGAATGAGCCCGGAACCCACGTCTGGGAATACCCAGCACACTTAGGGCGGCAAATGCAAAAACAACCATGTGATGGATGGAATGCTTGAGTTAATATCAGCCACTGGCAATCGCTTGTGGCCACATCCCAATCCCTCGTTTTTTTCCCCACCATGCCACCCCAGTTTGGACCCAGCCATATGCAAATCAGTCTAGACCCTGCTCTCCATGGGAACAGTTCAGCCCGAAATGCCAGGCCAGGTCCTTCCGGGACCGAAAGCAAGCATTCTGGGACCGGTATCGGAATATCACCCTCATCAGCCAAGCTAACGTGAATTCAGTGACACAGTGTGTACTGGATCCATGTCTGTGCACACCCTTTCCACTTAATGCATCACTCTGCCACTCCACTTTACCCTACTCCTCTCTACAACACTCTACACTACTTCACTGTACAAATTCTGCTCCACTCTATGCCCTTCCTCTCTATGCCATCCCACTCCAAGACTCCAGTGTAAGACTTTCTACCACAGGGCTCGCCACTCCACTCCACTGCACTTCACCCCCCCACTCTACCCCTCCACTCCATTCTATCCAACTCCATTCCATTCCACTCCACTACAATATACCCCAACCCAATCTACCCACCTCCACTTCAATATACCCTCACTCCAATTCACTGAAATGTACTCCACTCCACTCCAATCTTCCATTCCAATGTACATACTGTAATCCACCCAATCTACTCTCCTCCAATGTACCCCACTCCACCTTAATATACCCCCGCTCTACTCTAGTCCAATCTACTCCACTGTAGTCCACTCCACTGTAGCGTATCTACCACGCTGCACTCCACCCCAAACTGCACCACTCCACTTCACTCCAATCAATCCCACTAAACTTCTACCACGCTCCACTCCAATCTAACCGACTCCACCCCAATCTACCCCACTCCAGTCTAGCCCAGTCTACTCCACTACAATCTACTTCACTCCACTATACCCCACTTCACTCCCACCTACCCTATTCCACTCAAATCTACCCCACTTCAAACTACCCCACTCCAATCTATCCTCGTATACCCCACTCTACTGTACCCCAATCTACCCCACTTCTTTCCAATCTACCCTACTCTAATCCACCCGGTCTACCACACTCCAAACACTCCACTCCAATCTGCCCCATTCCACCCCATCCCACTTTAATCTACTCCAATCCACTGAATTCCACTCTTCCCCAATTTACCCCATTCCAGTCTACCCCCGTTCACTCTACCCCAACCTACCCTGATCTAACGCACTCCTATCTACTGCAATCCACACAAATTTACTCCTTTGAGACCTGCAATGGCTGGGAGTTTTTTCACTTTCAGCTATTGGTACTCATATAGCTGAGCTGTTGTCTCTACTTATCAATGCTCCCACTGTATGACAGTTCATTACCACCGCATGTTTATATATTTATTTGTTGTGCAGCCCACAATTTTGGGGATGTATTTCTTGCAGTTCCCCTGTTGGGATTTTGGTATTTGCCAAGCCTGGCTCTGTTTCTGGGTTTCGTATATGTAATAGCCTTCACACAGGAAGGGGGCCCTTTTTTGTCCTGGGTTGCGTGACCTTGGCTGTTCTTGCTGGTCGAGTTGAGGTCTTGTTATTTGTTGTTTAGTAGGGCTCTTTTTTCCCCACTGTCTCCTAGCCCTGTTTTGTTTTTGCAGCATTTGCCCTTTTTATTGCTCAACCCGGGCCGTTGGCATCATCACTTGAAGCTTGTTGTTGGTTATGTTTTGGGTATGTATGTGTGTGTTTGTGTGTGTGTCATTCACACTCTTCAGCTTCACCTTGTGTTTCCACCAAAAGCGCAAAATAAGAGCAGTAGGGCGTGAGAAGAGGTCATCCATCAGGGTTGCGTACAGACCCGCCATAGTGTCCCTAAAACCTTTCCAGGTCATAATATACTGCAATAGGGGAATAGGCACTATATTGCAGGGGGGAACCCAATGCATGCTGAAGGCTGTGTGTGAGCTGGCGATACTGCCAGTGTTGCGATTGAGGTATCCTGTGATCGCGTTTGAGATCCGTAAAGGGGACCAATGCACCGTCCTGAACCAGGTCATTCACATGACGAATCCCCTTGTTCCTCCACTGCGACCAGTCATCCTTCTCAAGCCCAATCTTAATAGCACTGTTCTGCCATAGCAGCGCCTTAAGATGGAGCGTGCATGGCAAGCAAAGCAGATAATGGGCATGACGCTATGCATAGTGTGTGGCATGTATAATCGAATTGCCCAGGTGGCTGGAAAAACCATAGCCCGTGGAAAGAGCTGTAAGTTCCCCTTTTGAATGATGCAGATAGCGCTCCAGAAAAACCCACGTAGGTGTCTCATTAGTCAGCTTCAGTATCTGCACTACATGTGACAATTGCAAAGCCAACCAGTAAGACTCTGCATGGGGCAGTTGCTGCCCCCCTGCTGTAGTTTTAGCTTGTAGTTTAGTGGCCTTGTGACAAAGTCTGAGCCCCTCCCACACAGAAGTCTCTGTGTTCCGGTCGATCTCCCCAAGCATGCTACTGGGTATTTTCAGGAGGATCATCCCAAATATGTAATTAAATCTCAACATCACATTCATTTTTATCAATTTGAACCCAGCCCCATAGATATAGGTGCAACGCCAGCCAGGAGGTGAATTCCGCCCGTACCATGTCTATGATGGGGGCGATGCTATCACCAGTCGCGGCTCATCCACTATGGCAGAGGAGCGTCGGCCCACTAGAAACATAAAATGATAATAACTTAGAGTTATTATCATTTTATGCTTCGTGTCCCGTTGCTTTGTGGGTGGGCGGGGCTGCTCTGCTTTCGGAGCAGGGGAGGAGTGGTTTGCCCACTCCTAAGTGCACAATGACTTTTTGGTCGGCCCTCTTGGCCTGCCCAAAACAGTCATGCGCACTTTCCCGTTCTCCATGCAGGCTGCATTACAGCCTGCATGGAGAACATGCCCAGCCCTCCAGCCCCTGGCTGAGCGCCGTGTCATGGCACTCAGACCAATCACAATGCCGAATTACAGCATTGTGATTGGCTTAGGGGAGGGAGCCTGGCTGCCTGTTTTTTGTTTTTGGAGTCGGAGGCAGGAGAGCAGGAGCAGGGACGCGGCCTCAAGGTAAGTTATTTTTTTATCGCCCCGTGGTGTGACCCCCTCACAACATTCCCCCGTGCCCGCTTCGCGACTGGCTATCATGCACCACCCGACATAGATCGCCACTCTGGTACCTGCCCAGATATTTTAGACGTTCAGTCTGCCATGTGAATGGCGCCCCCCCCTCCCGAGATGCAACCATAGACTTTCGAGTCATATGCAGGGCCTCACACTTTGACCAGTTTATACGGTATCCCGAGAAGGCAGAAAAGAACGTAATCACCTGCATGAGAGCTGGGATTGATTCACTGGTGCTGTAGAGGACCGGTAAGATATCATCCCCATAATAAAACTCTTTCCTTTCACCCACCGGTGTAACTATCCCATGTATACCAGGTGCACTGCATATTTTAGCCGCCAGGGATTCCAGTGCCAGAAAAAATAACAGTGGGGAGAGTTCATACCCCTGCATTGTACTGTGACGGACAGCAAAAAAGGGGGATGAAATGGCCCACAGGTCACTGAGGTCATAGGAGCAGTATAGAGTCACTGTACTTTAGCAAAGTACGTGTCCCCTAGGCCACTGATCTTCATCACCCGGAACAGCAGGTGAAAGCCTTCTCGTTGTCAAGAGGGTCAAGCACCTTCTCCTCTTCATTGTTCTGCACCTGCTACAATAGATGGGAGAGAGTCCTCAGATGATTCGCCGAAGTGCAATCAGGCACAAACCCAAACTGTGAGGGGTGGATCAGGATTGAAATATAGACCTTGAGTCTGTTGGCCAAAACCTTCACCATGATCTTCACAATTGCGTTTATGAGGGATATCGGGTGATGGTTGGCGCATTGAAGCAGGTCTCTGCCAGGTTTGGGAAATCAAGGAAATAAGCACCCTATTGAATTCCGTGAGAGGAGCTGTGACGGTTAAGATATCCCTGAACAGTTTTCCCAAAAAAGGCACTATGAGGCGTTTAGTGGTTTTGTAGAATTCAATCGGTAAACCATTGTCTCCCAGGGCTTTCATAGTCGCCATTTCATCAATGGCCTGTGCAATTTCTTTGTTGCTAATGTCAGCACCTAGTGACTGTAACTGATCTTGTGAAAGGGCCGGTAGGGTAAGGCCCGCTAGAAACGCCTGTTCCGCACCAGCATGTTCCAGCCTAGTTAAGGAGTAGAGGGTCCTGTAAAAAGTGGCATATTCCTGCAATATGTCATGCAGGCCAGTGAGGAGCACATCACATGCCGATCTGATGGTCTCTATTTTTGCGTGTGACTGCGCCTGACACAACTGCACAGCCAATAACCATCTAGCCTCTTCTCCCCTCTCGTAATGATGCTGACGCAAGTGAAAAAACATTGACTCTGCTTGTGCTGTGTAATGAGGGTTCTAATCATACTTGGTGCTGAGCAATTCCATAAGAAGGGCAGGTGTTGGCGAAACGTTATATGCCGGAGTCAGGCAAAGGGTGATGTCCGTCAATCGCTTGTATTCTGCCTCACAACGGCACTTGAAGGCTGACGAGTTGTTCATCAAATCTCCTGTCAGGGAGGCCTTCCTGGCCGCCCAGAGATCCTGTGCAGAGGAGACGGATCTAGCATTCTCCTCCAAATAGCAGCTCAGTTAGAGGCACAACTAACGCTTTTCCTCAGAGGCTCTGTACCGCATGGCGTTCATACACCAGTGCGTCTGGTGGGGTTGCAGGAGACAGGGGTAAAGGTCGAGCAACACACGGTCGTGGTCAGATGTACTGTTTGGGAGAATCAAGGCAGCCAATAGATTACGGTGTTCAGAAAAAATATCGAAAATAAAATATCGTCAGACAGAAATATCGAGTCAATAATATCGTCACACAGAAATATTGTGTGCAAGAGTATCATTGTCAAGAATATCGATTTTAAGGTAAGTAAAATCGATTTTAACATAATCAAAATCATTAATATAGTTTACAGAAATATCTTGTTAAGAATATCGTTTTTTAATTATTCTTATGTATTTTAGTATGTATTTTAATTGTATATGTTATAAAATGTTTATTTAATTTTGTTAATGTTTTTTAATATGGTTTTAAAATTGGTAGTAGTTTTGAAATTGTATTTTATATTTTTGTTTCATTTTAAGTACCGTAGTGGGTTGAGGGGTTTATAGGGGTATAGGGTGGGAATTAAATTAATCATAATAAATTAATAATTAACTTTTAATTAATATTTTTATTTATTTAATAATTATTTGTTAATTGTATAATTAATTGTCTTTTTTTAATCAAGTTTGAGGTGTGTGTTTTGTGTTTCGTAGGAGTATAGGGTGGGAAGTAAATTCAATCTAATTAATTAATAGTTTATAATTAATATTTTTTTAAATTAAGTTTGAGATGCGTGTTTTGTGTTTTGTAGGAGTATAGGGTGGGAAGTATATTCAATCTAATTAATTAATAGTTTATAATTAATATTAATTATTTAATTGATAATTCATTGTTAATTGTATAATTTTTTTAATTATGTTTCAGGTGCGGGTTGTGTGTTTTGTAGGGGTATAGGATGGGGAGTAAATTAATTCTAATTAATAAATAATTAATAGTTAATTAATATTAATATTTGACAATTAATTATGAAAATATGTAATACAATATATATTTGTTTGGGTGTGTGTTATTTTTGTATGGGTAAAGGGTGTGAAGGAAATGAATTATAATATTGAATTAATAATGTTAATTTATAATCATTAATAAAATGCTAAATAATTATGTAAAATATGTAATTAAGATATTCTTTATGTTATATATTCAGTGTGAGTTGTGGCATTTGTAGGATTAAAGTTAGTGAAGTTAATTCAATATAAATATTTTTTATAGTTAATTATTAATAATTGTTCAATTGACAATTATGAAAATGATGCAAAGAATGTTTTCTAATTTTATATATGAGGTTTGGGTTGTTTGTTTTGTATGGCTAAAGGGTGGGGAGGTAATTAAATATAATTATTTTAGTAATAGTTAATTATTAATAATTGAATTCATATTTAATTATGTTACATGTGTGAATAATATCATTTAAAGATTTTAGATATGTGCGTGTACTTTGAAGAAATATAGGGTAGAAAGTAATTTAAGTAATAATACATTTTAAAATAGTTTATGTTTTAAAAATGTTATTTATTATTGTATGTGTTACTTGTGTCGTGCTTTTTAAATGTAAATAACATTGGGGCTCATTACAATGTCGGGCGGACCTGTTCCGCGGTTGTGTCTGGGTCGGTCGGTCCGCCAAATGTCGCATCGGAAGCGGTCGCTCCAACCGCATGATTATGATGCACTCCAATACATGGCTTACTGTCCGACGCGGTTCTTCCGACTCCAACAGGAAATTCTGACCGGGCAGGTCTCGGAAAGGTCCAATCGGAGCGCGGTCCCACCCTTGATCTGCCCGCCCAATTACGATGCGGACTTCTGACCTGCCGTCTGTGGTGATAGGGTACATTCACCTATCTAGATCTTGTCCTATGCCAGAAGTATTGACATACCATATGTGTACCACTAAGTGCAAAGCACATTTATATAGCTCATATGGCTATAAAAGGTGGCAACATAGACATGATACATGTCCCTATGAGTCCCCAGCCTAATTCCCTGTAATATGAAGCCACTCAAACTCCTGTTGTGACTAACAAGATAAAGTGGTCACAATGCAAAGATCACTAGACTGATCCACTCTACCACAACCCAGAAGTCCTAAAGCTTGTGTATGTGCAACTGTTTGCAGGTGACACATCCTACCTTAACATATACACACACTCCACATCACTTGACACACAAACAAACCTTGACAACCGTGGCCCACACCTTACAACAAACATGACCCTCTGATAGCCCATACATCCCTTGGAGGCTGGAAATCATAGTAAGGATAGGGAATTTCATCCCTGAGTGGAATATCTATTGTGGGGCCATGTCTACAACAAGACAGAATGTAAAGCCACATCACATTAGCATGATGTCCCCTATGTCCAGTTTACTGATAATGTCCATGCACAGACTGACATACTCTAACTGTGAGTTAAGCCTAGAAGCTGATGTACATTTGTGTGCAATGAAGTGTAATTCAAGACCATCACACCATAATTGAACTAGCTTTCAATTCCTGTGACACCCGTTCCTGTACCATAAGCTAGATCCTCATGCAACTAACACATACATCTGTAGGACATTTCAAAATAGACAAACACAGTTTAACTTACTAAGCACTGTAATGGACCACCCACAGACATCACCCACATGAAATAGGCAAGTAAAGTGAAAGGGATTACAACCATCCAAGTTTCATAACATCAGGAGGCCACAGTGCATAGACACCTTTTGTAAAATGGTCCCTAAAATTAAGGGGAGTCCTGGAAGCCTACAGGGCCCTGACACAGTCTGATTTGTAACTACCTCCAAGTCTCCATGTGGACAGGACAGTTAGAATCAGTCTCATCAGGGACTAATGGGTATTGGCACAAAGTGGCATCCACATGGGGCAACTGTGTCATTGGAAGTTCATAACAATAGCCACAAAAGAAACAGCAATTGCCCCATACCTAGTAAGACATATTTTGCAATGTATACATTGCTTTGTGTACATGTGTGTCTAAAGTACCTAGCATGTCTAAAAAGACAAAATGCCTCCAAGTGTGTAGGTAAAAATATTCACTTTATCAAATACATATGCAACATGTATCTCATTGAGTTCTGTCTATTGACGCGCTTGCACATTGGCCAAAGAAAGCTGTAAAAGCCATGAATGCATAAAATATCCAATGCAAGGTTTGGCCAAATACCCCACACCCCTACAGATACATCATGTGGACATTGACACTCAACCACTGTAGGTACATAATTCCAAACAAGATCCCAATAACTTACTCTCTGAACCATATGCTATCATTGTTAAACAAACAAAACTGTAGTCACACATCCCAAATTACACAGGAATAACAGTTAACATCAGTAGCATTGGGTGGGCACAGGAATAACAAAACAAGTAAGTGCTTTATTCAGCCTCAATATCTGAACTGTAAAAAACAAAGGCCAATGACCAGTCCAAAAGTCCATGTTGTGGGGCAGCAAACTATTGCCCATCAAATTCTGCCTTCAGATACAATGCAAAGGGATACCTGCCTCGGAAGGGGTATCTATGGGGCGGGACAGGCACAAAAAGAACAAAACTAGGGTGGCCTGGGTTGGTCCTTGGAAGGGCTGGGTTCAGGATTGGGAGGGTCGGCTGGGTCAGTGGGAGAGCAGGAGTCAGTTGGGTGGGGGCTGGGTTTCAACATCTTGGGAATTTTGTAACCATGAAGGGTGGTGAAGGGAATGGGGGGTTGTCTTATTTATCTTCCCCTTGGAAGAAGTGGGGTGGGATGGGGAAGATGATCTTTGGGTTTTAGGAGGGGGTGGGGCGTTGGCAGGATGGGGAGCTTTACCTTTGAGGGTTCCTTGGGGTGTAGGTTGGGTTTTAATAGGGGGCTGGGTTTGATTTTTGTGGGTGATGTGGAAGAATATGGTAGTGGTGGCAGAGTCTTCTTTTTAGGTTTGGAAGGGGGTCCGTCAGTTTGGGTAGGGAAGAGGACAAGGACAATCAGGCAGAGAGTTTGGGCAGACTGGGTATGAGGAGAGTCAAGGGTAAGGGTTGTGGAGGTAGAGGGCTGTGATGAATGTGAAATGTCTGTGTCTTCTGGTGTGGTGTCTCTAGTGGCTGTGTGTGATGCTGTGGTGTCTGCCTGTTTGTTGGTATTTGAGCTATGTGATGCAGTGGGTGTTGAGTCTGCCTGCATGTCAGTGGATGTGCTAGTGAGGATGTCTTCTGTCTGCTGCATGCGTGTATTTCTGTCTTTTGTCTTATGTCTGTGTGTTTCTGTGCTGCATATGGATGTTGAGGTGGATGCATGGTCATGTTTGTGTGTGCTTTAGGCAGGTATAGGAACAGGGACTGTGGATGGGGAAGAGGCAGGAGGATGGGTAGAAAGTTGGAATTGGGTGAAGGCTGCCGTGAGTGTGGAGGCGAGCGCCTGAATGGATCTCTGTAGGAAATACATGTCAGAGTAAATACCCTCCAGGAACTATAAAACTGCTGATTGGTATGCACTTGGAGGACAATCAGCACTGCTGTCTGACCACAGAGATCTGCCTCAGGAGGTCAATGGCCTCCACACTCAGGGCAGCAGGGGAGACAGAGGAAGAGGGTGAGGTGCCTGGCGCAAAGGACACTCCTCCCCTTTTAGGGGAGCAGCCACGGGCAGCTGGCTGGGGAGCATCTTTGAGGGTGGAGATGGTAGAGGGGTGGACTGAAATGGAGTGGATGCAGGTCCATGGGGATTCACCACCACCTCACTGGAGCTAGAGTCGGACGAAGATAACACAGCTGTTATGTCAGTCATCTCCTCCGTGGCTCTCCCATCACCCTCTGTGCCACTGGTTCCTTCTTGTTCACTGCCAGCACTTGAACCACTGTGGCCAGCTGCTTCCCCAACATTCGTGGTGCTGTCTCCTTCACTGCCCTGGTGTGATGCTGCAAAAGATATTTAAGGACAATTTAATTAAATTGTTGATATATACTGGCTACATAGGTGTAAAAATAACTCTAACCAGACTGCCATTTTTTACAGTTTGTACTTGGATGACTACATTAGTTCATATATAGCCATTAGCACATAACTAAAAGCTACATGACCTGTGCACACTCTCACATAATGCTGTCATAACCATAGTCTGATACAACTTCATATTTGTCCTTCTTCAAATTTTAACCACATGTATGTACCAGCTGATGTACTGACTCTAACTTCTTATGGCCTTGTAGTATACCATACTTACCTCATGGGATCAAAGGGAGAATCAACATTATTTTAAGAAATTGTCTACCACTGCAAATCTTGATAATCAGCATATAGTCAGCTATCCCTAATCCAGACCTTGTTGAACAGCAGGTCCCCTGCTGCAGTGAACCCATTTTGATATGTTACTATCAAGATGTTAGGGACATGGAACAGGCCATTTCACACTGTTCACATGACACTTGCACATCTGTCCACTGGCAAATGATGCAGTTGTAGGTGTCACATGCGCAACTCATATAGAAGTCACATATAGAATATAGGCTTTGAAAGCCAAGGTTCATGTCTACAAGTAGTGTGTCGTGTCAGCACAGCACAGCAATGGCATAGTTTGTCAAAAAACGTCAACACTGTAAACATTGGTGCATGTGAACACAGCTTATTACACTGCCAGTGTCAATGATTGCAGATTACTTAGAGGACAAGTGGCTCACAATACCTACAGGCCATGTAGAATCCTGATTTGTGCCCACAATAGGAGTGGAAATCATGTAACTTAATGCCTATTGTGTTATGTTTCATATAGGTACCCCAATATAGGCTTAGGTAGCAACCAAACCTTTCACCTATATTTCCCCTGCCATTACACTACATAACGGTTCTTGGGACTGACCTTTTACCTAGTTACCGTACTCCTTACAAGACATGGGGTTTTCCCTGAAAACTAGCCTCATTTATTATGCATGAAGATTCTTGGAAACTCAGCAGGACTACCATCTCCTGAATAATAACTATGTATAAGGGTTGTTAGAACTGGGGGTCTCTAGTTGGCTGAGGTAGGTACCTTAGTCCAAATAGGGACCCTTGCTTCTAGTCAGGGAAAGGAGGGACACACTCTCAGATAACCCCTGCTCACCCCCCGGTAGCTTGGCACGAGCAGCCAGGCTTATCTCCAAGGCAATGTGTAAAGTATTTGCAACCACACTCCCAGTAACACAGTGATAACACCACAAATGAACACCACACAGGTTTTATAAAAATAGCGGTATCTTTATCAAAAGGGATACAATGAGACCAAATGATAAAAATCCAACATATACGTATTCGTAATATTTCACTTTGCCGGTTATTAGGCCAACAATCACTTGTAGGTTCTTGCGGTATTAATGAGCAATTCTCGATGATCTAATGCAGTCCTAATGCAATGCTATGCAGTTCGTAATGCAGTTCGTAATGTAGTAATAAGACAGTCTTTAATGCAAGTACTAATGCAGTTCGTAACGCAGGAATAACGCAGTTCGTAATGCAAGAATAAGGCAGTTCGTAATGCAAGAATAATGCGGTTCGTAATGCAAGAATCAGGCAGTTCGTAATGCAAGGAATAATGCGGTTCGTAATGCAAGAATCAGGCAGTCCGTAATGCAAGGAATAATGCGGTTCGTAATGCAAGAATCAGGCAGTCCGTAATGCAAGGAATAATGCGGTTCGTAATGCAAGAATAAGGCAGTTGGTAATGCAAGAATCAGGCAGTTCGTAATGCAAGAATAATGCGGTTCGTAATGCAAGAATCAGGCAGTTTGTAATGCAGGGAAATATGCTATAAGCCAATCTGCGCGGTCAACTCGGGCACCACTAGGCCCCGACAGCAGAGACAACGGTCGTACGCTTAAAGAGGCGGCCCCGGTACTGCTGGGCAGGTACAGGCTGCTCGGGGACTCAGCGCGTCTAACGCGGTGCAGTGGGAGAGAGATCGGAGCACTCCTGTACTCCTCCTGCATGCCTCCCCAGGCCACACACGCTTGTGGCTCCCGACCGGAGTCCAAGCCTTACCTGGGGGGTGCGCTGCCTCGCTCTCTCTCTCCGCTCGTCGGACGTCCTGCTGGGCGGCCCCGACGACGTTCAGCTCCGTTGCTAGGCGACGCTGTAGGTGGACGGGTTACGGCGATGCCTTCTCCTTCGTTGACGATCTTGGGCAGATTCCTCTTGGCGAACAACGATCACGATCCCTTTCGCCTTGCAGCTTCAAGAAATCCTTTAGCACGTTGCGGCTCGGGCCGGCGGCGGCGATCCTCACTCACAGCCTCAGTTACGATGACGGCTCAAGCCACAAACAGCAATGCAGCAGCGTGGACGATGTTTCACGCTGCGGGGGCAATGCGGTCACGGGGCACCTCGTAAACAGCACCACGGACCACACGGCAGTCTTAGGCGTGCAAAAGCAAACACACCAAGCGTCGCTGAGACACGGTTGGAAACTTTGATGTTCCTGAGTTTCCACAACAGGGGACCAGCTCTCCTCGGGCCCTTGGAGACAAGTTACTTCAGGACACAGCACACAGCAAAGTCCTCTCAAGCAGGGGGACACAGCACACAGCAAAGTCCCTTGTCCTCTCCTTAGTCAAGTCAGCAAACTGCAGGCCAGCCCCAGAACACACAGCAAGGGCAGTCCTTCTCTTCAGTCTCTTTAGCTGTTCTCCTTTGGCAGAGGTTCCTCTTGATCACGAAGTAGCTTCAATCCTTTTTCAGTCTGGATTGCAGTCTTGAGTTCAGGGGTTTCAGCTCTTACATTTATACCCCTAAATGCCTTTGAAGTCTTTGTGTTCAGGGGGCCCTGAGCCCGGTCCAAACCAGTTATGGGTGTCTTCCTGCCAGTGCACACCTTCTTTCTTTGATAGTGAGGGTCTGGGCCTCAGACACTCTGCAGGAGGTAGAGCCATTCCTTTGTGGCAGCAGCACAGGCCTCTTCGCATCAAAGGGGCTACTCCTCCCACTACACCAAATGCAGGCCAGCCTGTGCTGTCTCACCTACTCCTCTCTGGTGTCAGGACACTCTCCAGACCCTGTCACATCCAAACCCAGACAGTCAATACACAACCAGGCAGAGAAACACAGGATGGTTAGGACAAGAAACCAGCCACTTCTAAAAGTGTGGTTTCTAAACACACAATTTGAAAACCATCTTCATAGAAAGATGTGTTATTAAATTCTGAATTCAGGCACACTAAACTTCATCTCTCCTTCTTATGCCTATGGGAAGATATGCTGGAAAAATGGGACCCAGCATTCCCCATTCTGTTCTATGGGCAAGATGGCCTTGCAACAGTGAAAAACGAATTTGGCAGTATTTCACTGTCAGGACACGGTACACACCTCAGTACATGTCCTACCTTTCACATACACTGCACCCTGCCCAGGGGGGTACTTTGGGCCTACTATAGGGGTGTCTGATGTGCATAAAAAGGGAAGGGTAAGGCCTGGCAAGTGGGTGCACATGTCAGGACAACTAGGCAGTTAACAAACTGCGCGCAAGCACTGCAGTGGCAGGCCTGAGATCTCTTTTTAGGGCTACCTATGTGGGTGGCACAATTAGTGCTGCAGGCCCACTAGTAGCATTTGTATTACCAGCCCTGGCACACATAGTGCACTTTACTATGGTCTTTACTAGTAAGACAAACATACCAATTATGGACAACCAATTACCATAACTCAGAAACAAATTCCTTTTGGGATTTCTCAATAACATACCATATTTCTCACTACCACATTCAAACTGTCAATCATTCATCAGAGAAAATGGTTAAAGCCAAAAAATTACCAATATACAAATGTTTATTAAATAGATCCGTTCAGTACATTAAAAATTGTTTAAAATATACAGTCTTTCTTGTGACTAATAAAAACAACAATCTATATAAGTTCATTGCATATCTTACATAGATTCAAGAACAGGCAACACAATCTTCATTAACACATGATTATAACGATTCCAACCACTGTTAATATCAGGTTCACCAACTCATAGATTTTTTTGTTCACAGGAACCCCTAAATAGTGGTAGGGCAACAAAGGACCAGAACGCAACGCGTTTCGGTGGTATCAAAGGGTCCAACCACCTTCTTCAGGCTTAATAAATGATGTGTCCCAGCCGTCTTATCTTAAATATTAGAAGTGACGGTCTATCTCTCAAGGGTACTCTAGTCTCCCACAGATCTTCAAGATCTTCGGTATCCAACTCCTGTCGTCCCTAATATCCGGACTGACATCAAATAATCGCCATGCAATAATGTCCTGAGTTAACAAGGAAATACATTTAAAGCTTCCAACTGGTTCGCCTCAAATAAATGTAGCCAATGTGCAGAGTTTCTCGATAGAATTCAATCAGTGCCCCTCAGGCTTTCTGCGGAGTTTGCTGCCGGGACTAATCAGCCTCCTGGTATTCTCTGTTTTCGACCGTACCATAACACTTTATACAGGGAGTACTTGCACTTTGACACTGATCAGCAGTGGCAAAGTGCCCAAAGCATCTAAGCCAGTAAAACGAAATCCATCACAGCATCAAAAAATAGAGGAGGTAGAGGCAAAGTCAGGGGTAACCACGCCAAGAAATGCCAGGTCTAACACGTGTTCCCTCCAGCTGAAAAGTGGGGAGAACTACCCACCCTCATGGGAGTTCTCATCACTAAGGCGAAAAAATCTGGACATACCATCAGCATTTGCGTGTTCTGTTCCAGGGCGGTGTTCCACCGTAAAGTCCATTCCCTGTAGGGAGATGGACCACCTCAACAGTTTTGGGTTCTCATCCCTCATCTGCATCAACCATCTGAGGGGCCTGTGGTCTGTCTGAACCAGGAAGTGAGTCCCAAACAAGTAGGGCCTCAGCTTCTTCAGCGCCCAGACCACAGCAAAAGCTTTCCTTTCAATTGCACTCCACCTCTGTTCCCTGGGAAGTAGCCTCCTGCTAATGAAAGCTACGGGTTGGTCCAAGCCCTCGTCGTTCAATTGTGAGAGTACTGCTCCCACACCATGCTCTGAAGCATCTGTCTGCACCACAAACTCTTTGGAGAAATCCGGCACCTTGAGCACGGGCGCCGTGCACATGGCAGTTTTCAGGGCATCAAAAGCGGTCTGGCAGGCATCAGTCCAGATCACCTGCTTGGGCTGTTTCTTTGAAGTCAGTTCTGTCACGGGGGCAACAAGGGTGCCATACCCCTTCACAAACCGTCTGTAATACCCCGTGAGTCCTAAAAAGGCTCTCACCTCGGTCTGGGTCTTGGGGGGTTCCCAAGCCAGAATGGTATCAATTTTTGCCTGTAGGGGCGCGACCTGGCCACTCCCCACCTGGTGTCCTAAGTACACAACAGAACCCTGCCCTATCTGGCACTTACTTGCCTTGATAGTGAGGCCTGCCCTCTGCAGGGCCTTCAACACTTCGCAGAGGTGTTGCAAATGTTCCTCCCAACTGGAGCTGAACACAGCAATGTCATCCAGGTAGGCGGCGCTGAATTCCTCCAGCCCACACAGCACCTGGTTAACCAGTCTCTGGAAGGTGGCAGGGGCGTTCTTCAACCCAAAGGGCATAACCCTGAATTGGTAGTGCCCCTCTGGCATTGAGAACGCTGACCTCTCTTTGGCCCCCTCGGTCAAGGCAATCTGCCAGTACCCAGACGTCAAGTCAAATGTACTGAGGTACCGGGCAGCTCCCAGCCGATCCACGAGCTCATCAGCTCTGGGGATGGGGTGAGCGTCAGTCTTGGTGACTGCATTGAGCCCACGGTAATCCACACAGATCCGGAGTTCTGGGGTGGCACCAGGCGCAGCAGCTTTTGGCACAAGGACCACTGGGCTAGCCCTGGGGCTGCTGGATGGCTCAATTACCCCTAGCGCCAGCATCTTGGAAACCTCCTCCTTGATGCTGGCCCTGACCTTATCAGCTACTCTGTAAAATTTTTGTTTTACAGGCAGGCTGTCTCCAGTGTCCACATCATGGACGCACCAACGGGTGACTCCTGGGGTCAGAGAGAACAGGGAGGCGAACTGACCCAACACCTGGCGACAGTCCCTCTGCTGTTCTGGGGTCAGGGTAGGCGAGAGGTTCACCCCATCCACTGACCCATCCTTTTCTCTGGCTGACAGGAGGTCAGGAAGAGGTTCACTCTCCTCTTCCGCCCTATCATCTGTAGCCAAGAGCATGGTCACATCAGACCTCTCAAAGTAGGGTTTGAGGCGGTTCACATGAAGGACCCTCAGAGGGTTCCTAGGAGACTGTAAGTCAACCAGGTAGGTCACTTCGCTCCTGCGCTCCACCACCTCATAAGGCCCAGTCCACTTATCCTGGAGCGCGCAGGGCTCCACTGGTGCCATCACCCACACTTTTTGCCCAGGTTGAAACTCGACCAGAGTGGCATTCTGGTCGTACCACCGTTTCATTTCTTCCTGGCTGGCTTCCAGATTCACCTGAGCGAGTTGCCTGAAACGCCTAGTTTGGTTCCTGAAGGCCAGCATGTAGCTATATACATCCTGGGGGGGTTTACTAGGAGCCTTCTCCCAGCCCTCCTTCACCATACTCAATGGTCCTCTTACAGGGTGTCTATACAGGAGCTCAAAGGGACTGAACCCTAGGGACTTCTGTGGCACCTCTCTGTAAGCAAACAATAGGCATGGTAAGAGGACGTCCCACTTACGCCTCATGGGTTCCTCAAGACCCATAATAATGCCCTTTAGGGTCCGGTTAAATCTCTCAACCAGCCCGTTACCTTGGGGGTGGTAAGGTGTGGTGAACTTATAGGTTACACCGCACTCCTTCCACAGAGATTTCATGTACCTTGATATGAAATTAGTACCCCGGTCGGACACCACCTCTCTGGGGAATCACACGCGGGAGAAAATCCCCATCAGTGCACGACCCACCACGGGGGCTGTCACCGTTTGGAGAGAGATAGCTTCCAGGTACCGGGTGGCATGGTCCACCAAGACCAGGATGAACCTGTTGCCCATGGCTGTCTTGGGATCCAGAGGCCCCACAATGTCAATGCCCACCCTTTCAAAGGGGGTGCTGACTACAGGGAAAGGTTGGAGAGGAGCCTTGCGCTTCCTCCCACTCTTACCACTTGCCTGGCAAGTCTGACAGGTCCTGCAATGAGTATCAGAACTTTTGCGCAGTTGAGGCCAGTAGAAGTGGGTGACAAACCTCTCAAAGGTCTTGTCCTGCCCCAAATGTCCTGCTAACGGTACATCATGAGCCAACCCCAATAGGAAGGCTCTGAAGCGCTGGGGTACCACCAGCACACGGGCTAACCCAGGCTCAGCAACCTTAGGCTCGCTATATAGGAGATCATTCTCCCAGTAAATCAAATGTGACCCGGACTGATCACCTGCTGCCTGGTTTGCTGCCTGTTGCCGCAAACCTACAAGAGAAGGGCACTTTTTCTGCTCCTCACAGAATTCCTCCCTGGAGGGCCCTCCCTCCTGCTGCCATTGGGTCAGCTCAAGTAGGTCCCCCAGTTCAGCTACTTGCTCCCCCGTAGGCTCCAGGGCATCCCCCTCAAGGTTTGCCTCTTCCTGGACCGTGGGAGCTTTGGGGGCGGGTTTCCCGCGCCCCCTGCCTCCTCTCTTTAAGGCAGGCACCTGGTCCACTGTTTCAGGCTCCAGGTTCTCTTGAACACCCTTACTGCCTGCCATAGACCGAGTGGTCACACAAGCCCACTCAGGCAGACCCAACATCTCCAAATGTGCCTGGTGCTCCACCTCCTTCCAGGGGGAACTCTCCAGGTCATTCCCCAGCAGACAGTCTACAGGCATGGATGGACTTACAATGACCTTCAAGGAACCTGAAACCCCCCCCACTCAAAGGGAACTGGTGCTACCTTGCAGAGACGCACAGAGTTGTCTGCTGCAACTACAGAGTGAAGTACATTGGGAATTACCTGCTCTTCAGACACCCACTGATGCCTGACAGATGTCACACTGGCTCCTGTGTCTCTCAGCACCTCCACCCTCCTTCCATTGATGGTCACCCACTGCCTGTACTTCTTAGTGTTCTCAGGCAGAGAGGCTTCTTGGACCATCTCTCGATCTCCTAATGAGACCAGGGTCATAACTGCTTGCTCCTCTCCATTCCAAGGACTCAATTCCTCCCCCAACGCTACACTCACTAAATCCGGTGTTGGAGCACCAGTGGGTGCAGGTGGTTTCTTGGGGCACTTAGGGGCAATGTGACCCACCTCCTTACAAAAATAACAAGTAGGAGGACCTCAGTGGTCCCGCTTGCCCTTAGGGGGCCAGGACCTCTTAGCCTTGGGGGACTGGGACTCCTTTACCTGGAAACTACTTTGGGGCCCTTTAGAGAACTCCTTGTGGTTACCCTTGTCCTCCCCCACCTTCTGCTGGGGACCGTGTACACTTTTGGCAGTGGTACCCCCAATCCCCTTGTAGACCCTGGTGCTGGTCCAGCGGTCCGCCTCCTCAGCAAGCTTACCGGGATCAGTCAGCTTACTGTCTAAAAGATGCTGGCGCAGCTCTGGAACACACAGACTACTCAAGTGCTCCCAACTAATTAAATTGCATAAGCCCTTAAAATCAGTTACCTTGCTGCCCATCATCCAACCATCCAGTGCACGCGTGTACGCATTCACACACTCCACCCAAGTACTGGATTCCAGTTTCTTGAAGTTCCTGAATTTCTGCCTGTACTGTTCAGGAGTGAGCCCGTACCTGAGGCATAAAGCCTCCTTCATGTTGGCATAGGTCAGGGCTCCCGCCCTCTCTAAAGGTGGTAAAACATCCCTCCCAGAAGCCTCAAAGTGTTTCCACAGGCCCGCCCCCCAATGCTTCTCAGGCACCTCATTCATCCTTAGTGCGATCTCATATGCCGTGAACCACGCATAAATATCATCACCCCTTTGGTAATCTCGCACTAAGTCTTTGGGAATGTACACCTTACCCGCTGGCACTGGCTGTGCGCTGCCACCATTTGAACTGGACTCCACCTGTTTAGCCTTAATGTCCAGTTCCCTCATGCTTAACTCATGAGCTAAGAGAATCTTCTTCTCTTCCAAGGCGAGAGCGTTCTTGCTCTCCTCTGCTCGCTTTTCACTTTCAATGAGCAGCTTTTTCTCCTCTGCTTGAGCCTTAAGTTTTAAAACCTCCAACTCATGCTCTCTGACCCTTTGGTTTTCCTCCAGCTCCTCTGGGGAAAAGCTCCTCCCTTAATGGTTACTACCAGCCCCTGAGGCTGGTCCTCCCACTGGCAAATCCTGTGGACCAAATCCATTCCCTGGGTCATCCTCATCCACCTCAGCATCACCTGTCTCCTGAGCCTCTTTGGCTTCCCACCAGGCCCTCAAGGCCATTTGCAGCTCCTCCTTCTTGGCGCTACTTTTCATGGGACATCCCAAAGCTCTGCAGAATTGTCTCAATTGATCAACTTTGTAGGTAAGCAATGCCTCAATGTCGACTTCCAATTCTGCAACCTCACTGGCTACTTGACTCCTTTGAGACATGATGTGTGGCTTAAAGGTCGCTCAAGAATAGAACCAAAAATCAAAAACACAATGGGGGATATTCACAAGAACGTGCACTAAACAGCTCCAGAAAATGTTAACGCAACTTTACACATCGCAGTCCATCGCGGGAAAATAACCCCGTGCTAACGTGGAATTCACAACACGGCGGTACCATGCGATAGCCTCCCGAAACCGCGGCCAATGTCTGCGATACAACCACCGCGACGGCGATAAAAACACAAACCCCAACGCGCAAAAAGACGCAATGGGCCCAAACGTGATAAGAAAACAGTGATAACCAGCAAGAGGCCAGCAATACCCACGCGTAATGCGGGAAAAAGCACAAGAACAGCATACGGAAAATGCCACCAAAAAGGAAATGAACTGCAGAGTACCACGGATGCACCTTGACCGACTGCAGAGGAAAACATGAACCCCACAATCCCCACGGAGGAACACCCAGGAATCCAGGGCTCGTGGAAGGGCAATGAGAAGAGGAAGAGGAATGCGGGGTACAGACTGCAGGAAAACACGATTATCGACACAGATGAGATAGAACACCACCACCAACTGTACTTCACCTCCAACGTGTCATTGGCAACAAAGAGGCAAAGATGGCACACCATCTCGGACCATGTGAATGCCGTTGCAGCGCCGAGGAGGACAATGGAAGAGGACAAGAGGCGCTGAAGTGATGTGAATGGCAAAGCCAAGCAGAAACACGCTGCCAACACGAAAGCAGCAACGCAGTTCGGAGGAGGGGGCCAGCAGAACACCAGGAGCTGAATGACATGGAGAAGATGGTGGCCACAGTCATCAGTGGGTAGACGGTGACAGGAGTTGGGGATCCGGACACTGCCCAACATGACCCAACACTACATCAACAGGGTGCGTACCGACCAGGGAGGGGGGGACGGGGGGAAATGGGCACAATGGCACACATGCACAATTAAGCAGAGCACACTGCACACCCACAATGACTCAGGATCATGTCCCTGATCCCACAGGAACACTTCAGCACACACACAAACACCAAGTAGTCCCACGTATACCATGTGCCCAAAGGGGCACCCACCCAACACATCAACAATCACACAACCAACACATGCACACGTGCAAAACACAGCAAACGTGCATATACGTCAGCCACACTGACAATGCAAGAGACACCACATGACGAGTAGCATGGCTGCAGTCCAATCATCATGACAATGTACACGGCACGACACTGAGGTGGCTGAGTGCGGACCACAACCAGAAAGGAGCAGGTCACACTCGGACACAACCACCTGCACAAACAACACCTGACGTCAACGACACATCTGCGGACAAGCCATGCCCAAGAGTCACAACTCGACAAAGAGCACAAGTTACCCAAATCTGCCACATCTCAGCACTGTGGAAGCACAGAACTGAAAGGCACACCGCAGAAAAGGGATAAGTGGCAGCCAAATCAGAGCCGCAGGAGCGACTCACCCACCATGCAGCATACGCACATAAGAATAAGTGCACCTCAACATTGACAACATTCTGGTACAAACAGCAACACCTCCACAACAGAACACAGGACACAACTGGTGCCGCATATGTGCACAACATGGGCAATGACATCTGGCACAGCAGGAAACTGTGACATGACAATGTACAAGTACAACCTGCAACCTGCAAATATTTATTATTCACACATGCCGTGCTTGTGGACATTTAGTACTGTCCCATGATTGCCAAGGACGGCCAAAATGTGACGTGCTCATGAGAAGAAATTGGCAATGAGGGTGTTCCTATGGGCTATTACTGCCGCAGCTGCAGTGCCATGTGGGCCACCTGCCCCATCGTCCTCATCATCGTCCAGTACCTTTGGAACTGGGATCCATGGGGCATTGGTGCGTACACAGATGTTGTGCAACACACAACATGCAACGATCATCTTGCACACGATGTCTGGGCTGTACAGGAGCCTTCCACCTGTGACGTCCAGGCACCTGAAACGTGACTTCAACACGCCAAATGTGCGTTCCACGATGCCCCTGGTGCGTATGTGGGCTGCATTGTACTGCCTCTGGGCGGGTGTGTTCGGGTCTCGGAGGGGTGTCATCATCCAAGGGCAGAGTGCATATCCTTGATCACCTATGACAGTGCAGAGAGATAAGAGTCAATACTTGGTTCGGCATGATGTGTTGGCAGGCCCACTAGTCCAGTGACACCTGTGCTGGCTGTGTGTGGGGTGTGTGTAAGCCAGCCCTCAGGGAGTAGCTGGTGCTGGCAACAACTTCAACAGTCATCAGGCACTCAGGAATGCAATGTACGAACAGCTAGGGAGCATGACTTGAGTTGCACAGTTAGTGGCCCCGGATGCACAGCGGCCCACACGGGCCTACCGGCATGGGACGCTGACTTGCGGGAGACTGGGGTAGGGACATGAGGGCAGAGCAGGGTCTCGTATGTATCAAAGGTGGTTTTCGTGGAGTGTCTCCGAGGTGAGTGGGAGGTGTACCCCCAGGGCATGGGGCAGAGGGCACATACCAGCTGTGTCCGGCAACATGGCGGATATGAATGCCACAGACTCATGCCAAACACCAAGTCCGTACCTGCCAGTTGCTGATGACAACCCCCAGGCCACAGGCTCAGACACCAACAATGTTCTGCCGGAGGCTGACGGTGACTCACGGCGCACAGGTTTAGTGGCACCAGGTCAGTCCTTGCGAGTGGTTGTCCTCCTCCGTAATGGTGATCCGTGTTCCCACCGGACTGACACACATCTGTCTCTCACTCCTCTCCCTGCGTTCACTGGCATGAACTCTGCCATTGACTAATGAGGACTCAGTTCTAGATGTGGGACATACTGGACTGCAGTGTAGGCCGGGTGCAGCGGTGGGGTATGTCAACGAATGTGGACTCCTGGGGGCCTGTGTCACGGAGGACAGCGATGGCCTGAGGAGGCTGCCAAGCTCACGGGCATGGGTCTTGGAGCTAGCACCGGCACGTGGTGGGCCCTCTTTGACACACGACGGTGTCAGCAGGTGAGCAGTGCGGCCTTGGAGCGCTGGGGCAGGCAAGCCGGGTCTGGGTATCAGCGGCCTGGGGTGCAGCAGGCGCACAGGCTCGCAGGCCCTGCTGCTCATGGCATCGGCCTCGTGGCAGGCTGAGAGGCGCCGCCCTGGCAGTGACGTTGGCCATTCCGGGAGAGCACCACGCTCAGCGCAACAGTGTTTTCATCCACACCCCTGCACAGGCCTGGCGTAAGCAGGGCCAACCCACTACGCTCACGCACACGGGGGGACGCAGCGAGCGACATTTCCGTGATCTAACCCACAGCCTGGGGTGACATGGTTGCATCCACTGTTCACTACTCCCCAGACACCAGCAGTTAATGTCTGCATGGACATATCTGTGGTTTGCATACCCAGGTCTGTCCAGCACATTCACGCCAAACTTGTCGTTGTGTACATTCCCATTCATGGGTCACTTGCATCCTTCGCACATGCCTGCTTTCCGCCTCTCCACACGTTCAGCTGTTGTGTGGCTGTGGTGCCATGATATAGCTGGCTTGTGTACACGGGAAGCCCAGTATCCCAATGGAGTTGTGTTGTCATGTCTGGTAGGTGGGCATGTTGATTGACATGTTGTATGTGGTTTGGTCACGTGTGCATTCCCACAGTTGTGCATTGTGTGATGGTGGCTTTGAGGTGTGTGGTGTGTTGATTTGGTACTTACCAACGAGCAGTCCAGTTCCATAGATGCCATCCTGGAAGCGCTGGTTGATGATGGAC
This sequence comes from Calotriton arnoldi, assembly GCA_963921515.1. Classification (NCBI taxonomy): domain Eukaryota; kingdom Metazoa; phylum Chordata; class Amphibia; order Caudata; family Salamandridae; genus Calotriton; species Calotriton arnoldi. Next base: position 607,987 of record CAWUFW010005356.1, on the reverse strand, counting down.
TGTCGGAAGATGTAGGAATCGTGCACACTGCCTGGGTAGTTTGCGACACCATTGGTGTACATTCCCCGGTGGTCCACTATTGCCTGCACATTGATGGAATGCGTGTGCTTTCTGTTGCGGTAGATGTGTGCAGTGTCCGCAGGGGGCACAAGTGGGACATGTGTGCAGTCAATGGCCCCCAAGACGTGTGGGAAGCTCGCAATGGCGTAGAAGCCTTGCTTGGCCTCCAGCTGTTCCTGCGCAGTGTGGGGGAAGTGAAGGTACTGGGGTATGAAGCTGATGATGGCATCCAGGACAGGTGTGAGGAAGTTTGATAGGGCTGGCTGTGAGACTCCTCCGACTCTGGCCGTTGTTGGTTGGAAGGTACAAGAGGCCAACTTGTGCAGCACAGCCAGCAGCTTTGTCTGCGGAGGGATGTTGGTTGTCCGCTGTGTTGGGACCGTCAGCCAGTGGCCGATGTGGATCATGATGCGGAGGATGGTTGTCCTTTTGAGCCTGAAGTGGGCAATGACTTCCTCGGGCGTTAGGTCTGTGAGACTGGTGCATTTTCTTTAGGTCCGCTGACTTACTCTGCGCTGCCTCTGTGGTGGTCCGGGGGGGGTGCCGGTCCGGGTTCTGGGGGTGGTGGCGGTCCTGGGGGTGGTGGCGGTGGGTGTTGTGGCCCTGTTGGGGCTCCGAGCTGCATGATGAGTAGCTCCATGGCGCCGGTTGTTCTTCGGCTGTGGCTGTGTGCGGGGCTCCGTTGCCTGCTGCAGGTAGTCGTCCTGCTTAACACCAGCAAGAGGCAGGTGTTAAATAGCTGCTGCTACCGCGGCTTATCGCGTGGTTTTGGTTCGCATTGCAGATCTGGCAGTTTGTTGTAAAAGTGGTGTTGTGGTGTTTTCGTGTGTTTTTGCACGGGAACGCCTACTCTGCATCTCATTAGGGTTAGTTGGTGGTGTCACCCGTGGGGATGAAATTTGCGGCAGTTATCGCGGGAATACTGGCGTTGTCTGCAGTTTGCACCCGCTTGTGAAAGGGGCGTTAAATCTATCTCCACTTTTGATGCATTAAGGTGGCGATAACTCGGCGATAAGTCCTTGTGATTATGCCCCAATATGTGGTTGCGTTGTGGTCTGCGCTAAAACTAGTGATGTACACCAGTCACTGTGAGTCAATTGCAAATACAAGTTCAAATCCCCAACAGCTGACCACCAATGTTAGAACTGGGGGTCTCTAGTTGGCTGAGGTAGGTACCTTAGTCCAAATAGTGACCCTTGCTTCTAGTCAGGGAAAGGAGGGACACACTCTCAGATAACCCCTGCTCACCCCCCGGTAGCTTGGAACGAGCAGCCAGGCTTTCTCCAAGGCAATGTGTAAAGTATTTGCAACCACACTCCCAGTAACACAGTGATAACACCACAAATGGACACCACACAGGTTTTATAAAAATAGCGGTATCTTTATCAAAAGGGATACGATGAGACCAAACGATAAAAATCCAACATATGTGTATTCGTAATATTTCACTTTGCCGGTTATTAGGCCAACAATCACTTGTAGGTTCTTGCGGTATTAATGAGAAATTCTCGATGATCAAATGCAGTCCTAATGTAATGCTATGCAGTTCGTAATGCAGTTCGTAATGTAGTAATAAGACAGTCCTTAATGCAAGTACTAATGCAGTTCGTAACGCAGGAATAACGCAGTTTGTAATGCAAGAATAAGGCAGTTCGTAATGCAAGAATAATGCGGTTCGTAATGCAAGAATCAGGCAGTTCGTAACGTAAGGAATAATGCGGTTCGTAATGCAAGAATCAGGCAGTCCGTAATGCAAGGAATAATGCGGTTCGTAATGCAAGAATTAGGCAGTCCGTAATGCAGGGAATAATGCGGTTCGTAATGCAAGAATAAGGCAGTTCGTAATGCAAGAATCAGGCAGTTCGTAATGCAAGAATAATGCGGTTTGTAATGCAAGAATCAGGCAGTTCGTAATGCAGGGAATAATGCTATAAGCCAATCTGCGCGGTCAACTCGGGCACCACTAGGCCCCAACAGCAGAAACAACGGTCGTACGCTTAAAGAGGCAGCCCCGCTACTGCTGGGCGGGTACGGGCCGCTCGGGGACTCAGCGCGTCTAACGCGGTGCAGCAGGAGAGAGATCGGAGCACTCCCGACCGGAGTCCAAGCCTTACTTGGGGGGTGTGCTGCCTCGCTCTCTCTATCTGCTCACCGGACGTCCTGCTGGGCGGCCCCGATGACGTTCAGCTCCGTTGCTAGGCAACGCTGTAGCCGGACGATCTTGGGCAGATTCCTCTTGGCAAACAACGATCACGATACCTTTCGCCTTGCAGCTTCCTTAGCTTCAAGAAATCCTTTAGCACGTTGCGGCTCGGGCCGGCGGCGGCGATCCTCACTCACAGCCTCAGTTACGATGACGGCTCGAGCCACAAACAGCAATGCAGAAGCGTGGGTGATGTTTCACGCTGCGGGGGCAATGCAGTCACGGGGCACCTCGTAAACAGCACCACGGACCACACCGCAGTCTCAGGCGTGCAAAAGCACATGCACCAAGCGTCGCTGAGACACGGTTGGAAACTTTGATGTTCCTGAGTTTCCACAACAGGGGACCAGCTCTCCTCGGGCCCTTGGAGACAAGTTACTTCAGGACACAGCACACAGCAAAGTCCTCTCAAGCAGGGGGACACAGCACACAGCAAAGTCCCTTGTCCTCTCCTTAGTCAAGTCAGCAAACTGCAGGCCAGCCCCAGAACACACAGCAAGGGCAGTCCTTCTCTTCAGTCTCTTCAGCTGTTCTCCTTTGGCAGAGGTTCCTCTTGATCACAAAGTAGCTTCAATCCTTTTTCAGTCTGGATTGCAGTCTTGAGTTCAGGGGTTTCAGCTCTTACATTTATACCCCTAAATGCCTTTGAAGTCTTTGTGTTCAGGGGGCCCTGAGCCTGGTCCAAACCAGTTCTGGGTGTCTTCCTGCCAGTGCACACCTTCTTTCTTTGATAGTGAGGGTCTGGGCCTCAGACACTCTGCAGGAGGTGGAGCCATTCCTTTGTGGCAGCAGCACAGGCCTCTTCGCATCAAAGGGGCTACTCCTCCCACTACACCAAATGCAGTCCAGCCTGTGCTGTCTCACCTACTCCTCTCTGGTGTCAGGACACTTTCCAGACCCTGTCACATCTAAACCCAGACAGTCAATACACAACCAGGCAGAGACACACAGGATGGTTAGGACAAGAAACCAGCCACTTCTAAAAGTGTGGTTTCTAAACACACAATTTAAAAACCATCTTCATAGAAAGATGTGCTATTAAATTCTGAATTCAGGCACACTAAACTTCATCTCTCCATCTTATGCCTACGGGAAGATATGCTGGAAACATGGGACCCAGCATTCCCCATTCTGTCCTATGGGCAAGATGGCCTTGCAACAGTGAAAAACGAATTTGGCAGTATTTCACTGTCAGGACATGGTACACACCTCAGTACATGTCCTACCTTTCACATACACTGCACCCTGCCCAGGGGGGTACCTTGGGCCTACTATTGGGGTGTCTGATGTGCATAAAAAGGGAAGGGTAAGGCCTGGCAAGTGGGTGCACTTGTCAGGACAACAAGGCAGTTAACAAACTGTGCGCAGGCACTGCAGTGGCAGGCCTGAGATCTCTTTTTAGGGCTACTTATGTGGGTGGCACAATTAGTGCTGCAGGTCCACTAGTAGCATTTGTATTACCAGCCCTGGCAAACATAGTGCACTTTACTAGGGTCTTTACTAGTAAGACAAACATACCAATTATGGACCAATTACCATTACACTTTATACAGGGAGTACTTGCACTTTGACACTGATCAGCAGTGGCAAAGTGCCCAAAGCATCTAAGCCAGTAAAACGAAATCCATCACAGCATCAAAAAATAGAGGTGGTAGAGGCAAAAAGTCAGGGGTAACCACGCCAAGAAATGCCAGGTCCAACAAGGGTCATTCCTTCTGTCATCCTAAGTCCGACATGACACAGCAAGGTAGATCCCCTGAGGGTACCACTTTGGGTATATAAACGCCATATCTTTGCTGCGGCAGGGAGAGGAGAAAAAGGACTTCCATGCTGTCACACTGACGCAAGGCACTGAGGTTCCTGCATGCAGACACTCCAGCTCGCAGTGGTGTGACAACCCTCGCGGGGTGTCCATCTCGAGACCAAGACGGGGTCCCACAGTCTCTCACTTCAGGTAACGGGATTGACTTTATCATAGAGGGATTCTTGCCTCCACACCTACATACATGCTAGGTACACTTAGGTACATCTAGTTAGGGTTGCATCGTAGAGTACGCATTATTACTGCCATGTATTTTTATACCTGCCTGTATTCATTGTTTTAGCACTATGGTAGAGATCTACCATCCTTTTACTCTGCTGGTGCTTATAATCATTTACATCTGTTTCTGTCTTATGGTTGTCTCAGCACACCTATTTTATACTAGAATGACGCTGGTTCAATAAATACTTATTGAAAAAGTCCCCACCGTCTATTCTTTTTTTTTTTTTTCCTCATTCGCCTCCAACCCCAGACAATTAGAAGAATAGGATGACGCTACTGTTACTCAATTTTTGAGACGTAGGCTCTCGAGATGACACCCGCCTACCAGTAGCAGACAAACCCACCTCATGTTGCTGACCTCTCGTTGTCAAGGAGAGGGTGGTTGCGCTCTCTTCTGATTACTCGTAACCGATGACTGCTGCCGAAGGCTCACCCAAGATCGAAACTGGAAACCAAGAAGCGGCGAAGCCTAGCACAGTCTGAGAGCTTCCCAAGAGGCATAATCATAGGATCAAAGAATATTTAACTAAAGAGGAAACTGATTAATAATTAACCAGGAGACCAGTTTATCAAACAATCCCAAATGGCTTTCTTTCTGCTGCTCTTCAGTCTGGCCAAATCAGTCTTAGAGGTTTTATACAAAGAGGACAACCAGTCTGAGTGTATGGGGGGAATGGCCTCAACCCATCTCTTACATATTTCTTGCCTAGCTAACAAAATAGCATAGAATAAGAAGCCTCTAATCGAGCCTGTGACTTCACTTAGTATACCAAACATAATGACGCTAAGAGAAATATGAACCGGGTTGCCCAAAATGTCAGTTAGAGTATTCCCTACTCTCTCCCAAAATTCAGAAATGGCTGGGCAATCCCAGAACATATGTATATCAGAGGCATTCACCATGTCACATTTTTTACAACTGACAGGGGAACCCTTAGCCATTTTTGAGAGTCTAGCCGGGGATAGGTAAGCCCTATGTGTGGTAAAATAGTGATTTCTCCTAAACCATGCTGGCTTTACGACTGTGAATAAGGTGTTGAAAGATGTTTGCCACAGATCTACCCAGCCTATATCTGGTATGGAAGCTCCCCATAATTCTTCGGCTAGGCCAAAATCCCCGTCAATAACCTCCTCAATGGACCAATAAAAGAAAGATACTTCTTTCTTCCCTGCCGGCCTCTGTACCAGTTGCTCTTCCATAATGTTCCCTCTGCCTATAGGTTTTTTAAGACTCTAGGACCAGCTTTTCAGTTGTAGGTATTTGAATCTAGACATACCTTCCTCTAACTTATCGTCTAGTGACGCCCAAGGCAGAAGTGCACCCTCAACGGCCAAGTCTCCCCACACCAAGAACCTAGCTGTTTTAAGAGGGGCAGCCAGTTTGTCCTTCAAACAGTCCAGAACCCCCGGGGAATCCCACAGTGGTGCTAGCCTTGAGAAATAGCCTAAGCCCGTGCACTGTTTAATTCTGGCCCATGTACGAGCCATACTCAATAAGACTTTCAGCCTGATTCTCTTGAAGAATTTCTGGTCTCCATATTTAAAAAGAAAGCCCTCATGAGATAGTCCCACTTGATCTAGCATAGCCAAAAACATTATCCCCCTCTCCGATGAATCCGGGGATTTCAGCAACATTCTTGAGTGTGTTAGCTGGAAAGCCCAGGCGTAGTACTGTAGGTCTGGTAGTGTGAGGCCCCCTTTTTCCCTCTTACGCCTTAGCTTTTTCCAGGATATCCTCGTGGCTTTATGGGCCCACACAAAAGAATTAATAGATTGCTGTAGCTTATCAATTGCCTGCTTCTCAAAATATAGGGGAATGGTGTTAAAAAGAAAAGTAACTTTTGGCAGAATTACCATCTTGATTAAATTGATTCTACCCAAGATGGACAAAGGGAGATGAGCCCATGATTTCATAAGTTTCTGACACTCTTTTGAGATATACGTGAGATTTGTCCCCGAGATCTTATCTATATTCTGGACAATCTTCACCCCCAAATATCTCATCTCGCTCTTAGTTTGATGTCGACACCCCGGTAAATTCCATGACATGATCTCAGTTTTTCCTGCATTAACTTCATAGCCTGAGATTAGACCAAAATCCTGTGCTAAGCGGATGACGTGAGGAAAAGACAACTCCAAATCTGATGTGAGAATTAAAATGTCATCTGCGTATAGGGCTACCTCCCTCTCCCATACTCCGCATTTAAATGGTGTAATACCCATCTCCTCCCTGAGACGTTGAGCAAAAGGCTCTATGTACATATCAAATAGGAGGGGGGAGAGGGGGCATCCCTGTCTAGTTCCTCTTTTAATCTTCAGGGATTTGGTCAAACTTCCATTAACCAAAAGCCTCGCCGAAGGGTCACTGTATATAAGATTAATAACTCGACGGAATTTTGGCCCAACATTTAACTTCTCCAGCACGGCCGTTAGATAGTTCCAGTTGACCCTATCAAATGCCTTGGTGGCATCCAGTGTCTTTGCTGCCAAAGGGAGTGAGAAAGTGGAGGCAAAATCGATGGCACCTATAAAATCATGGGTTAGATCAAAAAGATTCCTACCTCTCAAAAAACCCTTTTGATCTGCATGCAGCAAACCACCCGCCACCAAACCCAGCCTGTCAGCCAAGATTCTAGTAAAAATCTTATAGTCGGTGTTTAAAAGCGAAATAGGTCTATATGAACCACAATTAACTGGAGGCTTCCCTGGTTTTAAGATTAATGTTATGGTAGCTTCTCCCCACGAGGTAGGAGGTCTAACACCTTCAACTAATACTTTGTTGAAAAGAGTTGTCATAGTCGGGATTATTGCCTCTCCCAGGAATCTATAGAATTCTACAAGAAGGCCATCAGGCCCTGCGGCCTTACCCGCCTTACAAGCAGAGATAGCCTTCCTGACCTCCTGTTGAGATATCTCAAGCTCCAAATTTTCACTTTGGGAGGAATTTAAGGAGGTAAGATTAATTCGACTTAGCCATTCCTGTGCACGGTTGCTATCTACCTCGTTATCTTCATCATATAGGTCTTGAAAGAAGGTAAAAAAGGCTTCTCCGATCTCTTCATCATTAACTACCAGTAATTTAGTGTACTCATTATCAATTTGTTTTATAAGATTTCGTACCCTATCAGTCTTAGCCTTCCATGCCAAAAGCTTGCTAGCCCCCTCACCGTATTCAAAATGGGCAAGCTTACTAGCTTCCCATCGTTTAGAAATCCGCGTCTGAATAATATTTTCTAAGTGATCCTTCAAAGTTTTCAATTTCGCTAAATGTGTCTGGCATATTGTTGGGTCGGTCTCATTATTCATCTTCCTTTCGACCTCCTTCAATTCACACTCAGTATGTGCAACTTCCTCCCTGTACTGCCTATTCTTAAATGAGGTCCTACTTGTTACTAACCCTCTCAAATAGGACTTCAAGGCATCCCACACTACTGATATCTCTGCCGAACCTACATTTACCTTTAGAAAAAACTCTGTCTCCTGAGATAAATAACAGGCTTCTGATTCATCTAAAAGAAGTGTACGATCAAATGTCCACACCCTCAATTGTTCTTTTTCTAACAGATTTAAATCCATCCATACCGCTGCATGGTCTGATAGGTGAGGAGTCAGATAACCTATATCTTTGACTTTGCCCCTCAAATCATTGCTAATCAAGATGTAATCAATCCTAGATTTGTGTCCGTATTTACGATTGTAAAATGAGACACCTAATTGGGCACCTGATCTTTCTCTCCAGATATCAGATAGGGCATTCTGCCTCATCATCATCTGAAGATATGTCCTGGATTTAGACAGAACATTTGCCCTACTACTTGGGGATTTGTCCATTTGAGGGTTCAAGACTATGTTGAAATCTCCAGCTAGAATAGTCGAATCTGGAAATCCCAACAAATTCGCGAAGATGGTTTTCAGAGTGGAGGGGTCATCCTGGTTAGGGCCATAATAGCCTACTACTGTTAAAAAAAAACCCTCGACCGCTAGCTTGACAATGGCCCACCTGCCACTTGAGTCTGTCATAGTATTTAAAAGACGATCATTTGCCTGTTTCTTAACCAGAATGGCTACCCTCTTATGTTAGCGCTTTGACTGGAGCTAACACAGTGCTCCACCCATCTGAGCTTTCCACAAATCCCACTTATTTCTTCTCTCAGGAGGTGTGTTTCCTGTAAAATAATTATCTGAGCAGGGAGTCTTTAAGATATTGAAGAATTTTTTCCCTCCTACTTTTTACTCGGGAGGCCATTAACATTCCAAGATAAACACTGTAATGTTCTCATGGAGGATTAAAAGACAAAACCCTGAGTGTGCCCGGTCCCCCGGGTGTCGACCTCAAACCAAGAACAATAGCCAGTAAAAAATAACTAAACCAAGAGGCGAATGAGAATTTTTTTTTCTTTTTTACCCCAATGCTCCCCCACCCGTGCTTCCCCGTCCCAATCCCCCCCCCTGAGCCCCTCCCTTGAGAACCCTACCCCCATTTACCTGGACTAAGGGTCCAGTTTCTGCCTGCCGGGGCGCCCTGCCCCGTCCCTAACTATTGCTGTTAACTAAAAGTGAGCAGACAGCTGAAACTCCCCCCAATTCTATTATTGTGACCCCACTATTTAAGTTGACCCAATTCCTAACCCTAGTTACCTCAGGCATTTCTTTGCAATAGGTAAGGATTTGTATGTCTTCGATCATAATCAACTGTTCACTAATGAACATCCAGCCCTGTAGTAATTATGTGATGTGACATTCTAATAGGAAACTATTTAGGGACTTTGACCAAATTATCCAAAAGCTTATCAAGATCTTTCTTGGTTTTGTCCGATTGGGATGCTTCCTGAAGGGGTCCCTATGAATCCTTTGTATATCCCTCATCATGTCCTCCTCCGACTCTTCAATCTGGACCGATTCTTTTATGAGGGATATAATATAACCTTTAAGGTCTTCCCCCTCTTTTCCCTCAGGGACGTTCAAAAGGCGTAGATTGTTGCGCCGGGAGTTGTTTTCTAATGATTCTAGTCTGTCCCGAAGCACAACCTCTTCCTTCTTAAGCGTCGAAATGTCAGCTTTGGCTGCTCCCAGATCATCTTTGAGCTCTTCTACAGAGTTTTCCAAAACCATAGTCCTGGAGTTAAGAAGGTCGAGTTTTTTCTCAAGAGACTCACAGAAGAGCCTGATCTCCCCCTGATTCGTCTCTGAGACCGCAAACCCCTTTCTGATGTCCAAAGAGAGGGTAGAGAAAAGAGCCTCCCAAGATGTCGCACAGGGACTCTCTTTCTCAGAAACTTTCCCCACTTCTCTACTATTATCGTTGCCACAACCGTTACCATTAACATTGCCTTTGCCACTATCACTGCCACTACCACTGACCTCTACACTTTCTGCGGTGAGGTTTTCTCCTCTATCGTGCTCTCGGACTTCACCGGAGGTCATGATTAAACCAGCTCCCACGATCTCAGGGTTACTTGATAGTTCAGGTTGTTTAACAGGTATAGGGGTAGATGTAGGTCTCGGGGAAGGCTGTCGTTCTATCTCAAACTGCTCAACTTTATTTCTAAGGGTCTCCCCTTGTTTTACCACGTCCAGGACCTGTGGATAAATCTTGAAATAGGACCTTAGTGATGGAGTGATATTTACTTTGGAGTCTAGGGAATAACCCCTCTTTCTGCTGATTGTGGTGCCCCTGCCCTTGATCTCGCAGAACTGAAAGGAAGAGCTGTCTTCAGGCTCTATTTCCAAGGTGTTTCCCCCCTTCCTGTGTGCCCCGCTGTTATATAAGGCAGATTTACCCTCCAAGGGCAACTTGGTATTTTTGTTAAGAGATTTCTCTTTAATAGACCCCCGCACTACTGCTCCTCGTTTTCTGCCTCTTTTTGTAATTTTTATCGTCGGGGTTTTTGCTCCCTTTACTTTATTAACCCCCGAGGCTGCACTAGGCTGTATTGTGCTGGTCTCGAAGAGCCCCTCCTCCTGGCCCACCAAAGTCTGTCATGGGCGACTCTGCGGTCTAAGGAGGAAAGGTAGGAAAAGCTTACCGACCTCTGCTATTTTGCTGCTCGGCGTGCTCCCCTCCTCCTGACTCCCCAATACCTCGCTTTGTTCCGACGTCAGATTCAAGGCAGTCATGGCAAACCCACACTTCTCCACAGGGAACTCCCCGCTCGTCACCTCCATGGCAACAATCTTCTCCAGCGCGTCCGGCGCAGCAGATCTCCCCGCGCTGCCTGTGCTGCCTCTGCCTCTTCCGGACTCAACTCGGAGGAGTCTGCGAGCAGCCACCTTGCGGCCCCTCCTCAGCTCCAGGGCTGCTACGAACCAGCGCGGGAGGTCTACCGACGCTCCAACGCACATCCCCCGAACACCCCAGGTGAGCCAAACTTCACACAATCATAGGGAGGAGGGGGTAAAAAAGAAATGGATTTTGCCAATTATTGCCGTCTCTGCTATATCTGCTTGCTACATAACTCCGCGGGACGAAAAGCACCTCCGGCGGCAAGCGACCGCTCAACTCACGGCTGCCATGTTCTCCGGAAGAGCCCCCACCGTCTATTCTGTGTATCTCTCTGAGACAAAGTGAGCACGAGTGACTGAGCGAAAAGTACTCTACTGTTTCCACAATCCTGATGGGACAGAGTTGTCATGTTCGATAGTTGCCAAGAACTATTCTCTCCTTGGTAAGAGGGGTTTCTAGTGGCGCTGTGAGCTAGCTGGTATACAGGCTAACATACCTGGTGGGGGTGTCTAGAATCGGTCTGAACACCGATCCTACAGTCTATGTTGTCTAATCGCACAGATCCTATATAGGGTTATAGGAACTACACGACAATTGGCAGCACTACTTAGAAGCCTGTGAATACTGCTGATGTCCACATCTCACCACAACAAGTCAGCCTATCCTTCCCTGATACATATCATCATGCACATATTGACCCTCATAGATGCAAATGTGTTCTTCACGTGAATGAATTTGCCCTTCTCGGAGGTATGTTAAGGCACAATTCCAGAGAGGTCATTTATGTTTCCAAACTATGGATATTTTGCCCTGAACATGTTGATCCTCCTTGTTACACTCATCAATGCCATTGGGAATATGTTACTCTCACATCCATGTAGTTACCACCATGTTACTAGGTGACACCTACTCTGTTAGCCAATCACAGGCATGTGTTGTCATCTACACATGGGCCTAAATATGCAATCAGCTTGAAATCAGATAGGATACATTCAATCCCTCACTTAAGGTAAGGGCCAGTCTAACATGTGACATCAATACACATAAGTCCACACCTACCAGCTGCTATATTGGTCAACAGATAGCACTAGTGTTGTTTTCTCCACACAGATCATTCACCACTTACCAAGGCCTTTAATTACACATTGCTTGCTACCTGAATGTATTGCATGGCATGTCACAGTCAAGTTTTCCAGCATCATTTAACACAGAAGTGCTGTTGCCTCTATACAGAGACTAGGGTAAAAAGTTGCTTTTTTGAGGAAATAGGTTGTGCACGACTGCAATACGAAAAGGGTATTTTCTGAGACATTGTGTAGTCATGTGCCCATTCTACAATGGATTAGCACAACTGGCAATACCTTGCCTATTTTAGCCTTACATGTCCCATAATCAATGGATATTACAATGCCCCTACTACTATTGTTGCATATGCTCTATTTTACACATTACATGGGTCTGGAGTCTCTCCACACCTAAAATTGTGAAACTCTGGCTGCAATACATGAACATATATGGCATTGTACAAAGTTCATCAAGGCCCTTATTCACCCCCTCCTTGCTGCTGTCTGGCTTTCAACTGCCCATCAAGGTTGGGATAGGCCACCCCCAGAATGCAGGCTATTAGGGGGGTCATGGTCTGGCGCATGCCCCTTCTGCCTGAAGGTTACAGGCCCAGCTATTTTCTTACTCCAGCCTCGCAAGTACTGCCACCATTTTGCCCAGTGGACACTGCGCCGACTTGTGAAGGGACCGCACCTTTTGGGCGATGGTCCTCCACAGGAAAACATTCTGATGGGTGTTGACCTGTAAGGACGACATGGTATCAGACACTTAGTACATATGCAAGATGTACATCTACAGCTAGTTTTTCACATAGGTTATATACAGCTAGCTTAAGCATTTAACAAGTTAGCAGACTACATATTTTCACACTGCTCATGTTGTCAAACATCCAACATAGTAACATCTAAAAAACATATTCAGTTCCTGTTGGCGCCACCCTCCATCCTGACCTTGCCCTAAGTGATTACCACACACATCTTACTACACTGTGGATGGGACCACACCACAGGTGGTATGAAATCTTTTACCAGCTAACCCAGCACATCATTGTGTCTTCTGGAAGGGAAAAGTAGCACTTCGGCCCTGGACATACACCTAACTAGTATGGACAATTTACTAGAATCACACTGTCTAAAAATAACACTGATATCTGGTCATTTTGTTCAGTAAATGTTGTTGGGAGCAAATGTAAGGTAGTATAAGTGTGCAACTTGTTGATCACACTCAGTCTAACAATGGACATGTGTCGGACACAATAGGACAACAAATCACGGTTGTCTGTGTTAGCCTGTGAAAACTCAGTTTTCCACAAAACAATATGCCATATGTGCCAGTGTGAAGGGGACAACATTAACATACCATTGTACAACAATCATTGCCACAGTACAACAGTGCATGTGATGCGCTTATGCTCTGCTTTGCAGTTGTCCCAAAATATCTGAAGGTGACATTTTTGAGATCACAAATGTGCACATACATCTTGGCATCACTCATGATAGTCTGATTGCCAACTGGTATGGTAAAGTGTTTTATTTTCAAGAAAACCTACTGGGTGACAAAATGTGTATATGTCCCGGACAACTGGATCTCACAGCATGTACTTGAACATATATAGCTACACTAAGAGCATAATTGCCAAACCATAGTCCAATGAGATGTGATGAACCCAACACAGAGACTATGTATATCAACAGACGGAACACTCTGTAAAACAGTAACATTGGCCAGATAACTGTGCTCCAGCTTGGGGAATGGTCCATACAGGGCTTACAACCTTGCCTGTGTGTCAGCTCAGCATTATTGCACTGTTGTTAAACATGATCATCATATGGCCTGACTGAACATAATAACCTATACACCTGGTGGCCTTCTACACCTGACATGACCATTGTTGAGCACTGTGAATTGCTATGTGAGGTGTAGTGATATGGCTGACGTAACATTAAAATTGCCTCATGTGTGTTGAGTTGTTGTGACTGTACACAACAACGTATCCACATATGCAACTGACAGTTTACAGTCACCATTAGAGTTTGAAGAGCTATGACTCCACAAGTGATTCTTTGCTAATAATTAACAAAAACTAAATTAACATTGTGTAAAAGTGATGTGTACATGCATAACTAAAACACCATACGATGTATGTGATCTATGATGAGATATGCACATGACAATATAGATGTCATTTCCAGAACAGTACTGTCACACATACAGCAGTAAACTTGTCCATAACATTTCCCAACACACTTTCATACAATTGGAAACAGAATCAGTTCTGTGTCTCATCGCCACAATCTGCCCTATATGTATGGTTACCTGACATGTAGGTAAGTTTTTCTAACTGAATTTTACCTATCTGCTCCTCTGGTGTGGTGGCAGGGGCCTGCTCCCTGTACAGCAAGTAATTGTAGCTCCCAGAGGATGAGAACAGCAGCAGAGAGATGGGAAGGACTGTAAAAGTGCAGTTTCTGAATGCAAGTGATCTATATAGCAAATCGCGAGACATATATGTAGACCGCATAGGCGATCTTCTGTGTAGGCGGTCAAAGGGATAGGTCCGCGTCGGGTGTATTTTCTGACTTTGTCCAATGGCTACGATTGCTGGCTGACACTCTGCCTACTGCGTGGTTCAAAATAGACGTCGGTCCACGAGTAAACTTGTTCCATTAGTAATGGAAGTTTACTGCGTCGGTCTTCACTGTAGGTGGACACATTCAGTGAACCGCAACTGTCACCATAACAAATTACAGCCTATGGCTGTGTCCGCCTCGGTTTTGAACTGCCTCCCGCTATTTTTAAATAATGGTTCGGTTGGTGCAGATACATTTGCCAAAGTTGTGGCTTTGAACTCCATGCCTGGATGCACAATATTGTGTGTTAAAGGAGCATCTAAATCAATTGCCCACACTCCCTTCATAAAGTCACCTTGAGAGGAGCCTTAAACACTTGTTGGCAGGCTAAACGAGCATGAAAGCAAAAATGACAGTTCCATGTTTACCTCTTTTTCTCAGGCTGTAAGCGGCCCATGTCCATTCACAGGTGTAAATACACCAAAAGACATTGCCGAAATCCACTGTCACAAATGTGTGATCTGTGTGATGTTCAGGTGGAGAGGGTGTGTGTGTTAGATGATGTACAGAATCCAACATTCACAGAGGGCCGGAACCCTCAAATTTCAAGCACCCTACTTGTGCATTGCAATTCAATGGAACATTGTAAGTGATGTATGTGTTCTGTACTTAAGTGTATATCTGCAGATTAATGCAAATGTACATTGTAAATTGGTAGTGTATGTCGTATGTGCAATGCAGAATTCACAACATGACAGTGTCCACCATGCCACATTTGTGTGAATGAAGTACTGAATGCAATTACAGATTTATGTGGTGTACAGGATTGTATGCATAACATGATCCTACTGTGTTTACCAAAAACCTTGCTCAGCCAGTAAACATGCGTAAATCATGTGTTGTTTGCTTGTAAGATTTGGACCGTCTACTGCTTGAATTGGCCTGTACCAAATCTGTCACTAGTGAAACTTGAGTCTATTGTCCTTTCATTCCTGTGTTTTTAAAGTTTGGCACATATTCTGAAATGGTATGTATGCTGTTCAATGCTTAGTAAAAAATATGTTGTAAAAGCTGGTTTGCACTGACATAGACTGTTGTGTGTGGTTATATGGTCTTTTATGTTTGTCTAAGTACATGTTACTGGGGACTTGGTGATGTAACACCTGCTGTGTATACACTCCACACATAGGTACCGTGGAGGATCAGGAAGACAGCTTCCCATCTACAGGCCCATTCTAGACCTACAAACCATGGAAGAGAGATACGCGATCTGCTAATACGTCTCAATAAGGCAATTGCCAATGATTTGTGCCAGCAGTTGGAACATTCTTTGCATCCGCATAGAAACTATCCAACATCTCTGACACCAAAAGTTAAGGTGATGGCAGTACTACATTACTTGGCCACAGGTTCCTTCCAGTACACTGTGGCAACATCTGGCGGACAGTCCCAGCCTATGTTCAGCAACGTACTTCGTGATGTACTGCAGGCATTGACAAGACACATGGACAGTTACATTAAGCTTCCCAAACGTGAAAAATTGGCCAATATTAAAGCGGGATTTTATCATTTTGGGCGAATTCCACATGTGATTGGAGCTATTAATGGGACACATATTGCTTTAACCCCTTCGCTGCTAGGCCTTTTCCCCCCCTGTGCTAAGCCTTTTTTTGGCTATTTGGGGAAGTTCGCGCTTAGGCCCCTGTAACTTTTGACCACATAAGGTATCCACACCAAATTTGCGTCCTTTTCTTCCAACATCATGGGGATTCTAAAAGTACCCAGGGTTTGTGGATTCCCCTGGAGGGGACCCAGAAATTAGCCAAAATACAGCTACATTTAGTTTTTTTTTTGAAAAATGGGAAAAAAGTGCTGCAAATGAAAGCGTCTGTTTTTTTCTTCCTGCAAATGGTATCAACAAAGGGTTTGTGGGGCTGAAATCACCATTTTCCCAGCTTTTAGGGACTGACAGACTTTTGTCAGAAAACCAAACTTTTTTACACAGTTTTGGCATCTTACTGGGACATAGCCTATTTTTGCTATTTTTTGTGCTATTAACCTTCTTCCAGTTAATGGTAGAAATGGGTATGAAAGCAATAATGGATCCTGGAAAGCTATACATTTTAGAAAAGTAGACAAAATTCTAAATTCAGCAAGGGGTCATTTGTGTAGATCCTTCGAGGTTTCTTTATAGAAACTAACAGTTGAATATAGGAAAAATTGAAAATTAGTTGAAAAAAACAGCCATTTGTGCCAACGTTTTCACCTGTAACTTCTTCTAATTATGACAGCTGTTTGAAAGCAATATACCGTTACATCCGCTGGACATTTCTGGTTGTGGGGATATATAGGACTTGCAGGTTCACTAAGAACCCGACGAACCCAGAGCCAATAATTGAGCAGCGTCTTGGAATGGTTTTTTAATTATGTACCGGGTATATAGCAATTAATTTGGGAAAATATATACATGCAAAAATCGGTATGAAAGACACCTATGTATTTCTGAAATTGGAACAAAATATAGAGTTTAGAAACAGTAGATATTTACACATTTCCAAAATTGTGAGTACCCATACTAGCATGAGAATTATAGGACATTTTTCACAGTGACTTCTTTTTTACACATTGTCTTTCATTTGGAAGACAAAAATACATCGAAAGTCAATAGGTAATAACAGTTGCTCTACAATTCTGTGTTACCCTAAGTCTCCCGATAAAAATGGTACCTCACTTGTGTGGTTAGGCCTAGTGCCCGCGACAGGAAACGGCTCAAAACGCAACGTGGAAACACTTTATTTTTACAGTGAAAACTGACCCTTTTTTTGCAAAGTGCCTAGCTGTAGATTTTGAACCCTAGCTCTGCCGGCACCTAGGGAAACCTAGCAAACCTATACATTTTTGTAAACTAGACACCCAGGGGAATCTAGGATGGGGTGACTTGTCTGGCTCTCACCAGGTTCTGATACCCAGAATCCCTTGCAAACCTCAAAATGTGTCCAAAAAAACACATTTTCCTCAAATTTCTGTGGTAGAAAGTTCTGGAATCTGCGTGGATCCACAAAATTCCACCCACCTCGCATTTCCCAATGTCTTCTGAGAAACATGGTACCTCACTTATGTGGGTAGGCCTAGTGCCCGTGACAGGAAACGGCCCAAAACGCAACGTGGAAACACAACATTTTCACAGTGAAAACGGACCCTTTTTTTGCAAAGTGCCTAGCTGTAGATTTGGAACCCTAGCTCTGCCGGCACCTAGGGAAACCTAGCAAACCTATACATTTTTGAAAACTAGACACCCAGGGGAATCCAGGATGGGGTGACTTGTCTGGCTCTCACCAGGTACTATTACCCAGAATCCCTTGCAAACCTCAAAATTTGTTTAAAAAAAACACATTTTCCTCACATTTCTGTGGTGGAAAGTTCTGGAATCTGCGTGGATCCATAGAATTCCACCCACCCCGCATTCCCCAAAGTCTTCTGAGAAAAATGGTACCTCACTTGAGTGGGTAGGCCTTGTGCCCGCGTCAGGAAACTGCCCAAAACGCAACGTGGACACACCACATTTTCACAGTGAAAACGGACCCTTTTTTTGCAAAGTGCCTAGCTGTAGATTTTGAACCCTAGCTCTGCCGGCACCTAGGGAAACCTAGCAAACCTATACATTTTTGAAAACTAGACACCCAGGGGAATCCAGGATGGGGTGACTTGTCTGGCTCTCAGCAAGTTCTGTTACCCAGAATCCCTTGCAAACCTCAAAATTTGTTAAAAAAAACACATTTTCCTCACATTTCTGTGGTGGAAAGTTCTGGAATCTGCGTGGATCCACAAAATTCCACCCACCCCGCATTCCCCAAAGTCTTCCGAGAAAAATGGTACCTCACTTGTGTGGGTAGGCCTAGTGCCCGTGACAGGAAATGGCCCAAAACGCAACGTGGACACACCACATTTTCACAGTGAAAACGGACCCTTTTTTTACAAAGTGCCTAGCTGTCGATTTTGAACCCTAGCTCTGCCGGCACCTAGGGAAACCTAGCAAACCTATACATTTGTGAAAACTAGACACCCAGGGGAATACAGGATGGGGTGACTTGTCTGGCTCTCACCAGGTTCTGTTACCCAGAATCCCTTGCAAACCTCAAAATTTGTCCCAAAAAACACATTTTCCTCACATTTCTGTGGGGGAAAGTTCTGGAATCTGCGTGGATCCACAAAATTCCACCCTCCCCGCTTTCCCCAAAGTCTTCCAAGAAAAAATGGTACCTCACTTGTGTGGGTAGGCCTAGTGCCGGTGACAGGAAACGGCCCAAAACGCAACGTGGACACACCACATTTTCACAGTGAAAACGGACCCTTTATTTGCAAAGTGCCTAGCTGTAGATTTTGAACCCTAGCTCTGCCGGCACCTAGGGAAACCTAGCAAACCTATACATTTTTGAAAACTAGACACCCAGGGGAATCCAGGATGGGGTGACTTGTCTGGCTCTCACCAGGTTCTGTTACCCAGAATCCCTTGCAAACCTCAAAATTTGTAAAACAAACCCACATTTTCCTCACATTTCTGTAGTGGAGAATTCTGGAATCTGCGTGGATCCACAAATTCCACCCACCCCGCATCCCCCAAAGTCTTCCAAGAAAAAAATGGTACCTCACTTGTGTGGGTAGGCCTAGTGCCCGCGTCAGGAAACTGCCCAAAACGCAACGTGGAAACACAACATTTTTACGGTGAAAACGGACCCTTTTTTTGCAAAGTGCCTAGCTGTAGATTTTGAACCCTAGCTCTGCCGGCACCTAGGGAAACCTAGCAAACCTATATATTTTTTAAAACTAGGCACCCAGGGGAATCCAGGATGGGGTGACTTGCCTGGCTCTCACCAGGTTCTGTTACCCAGAATCCCTTGCAAACCTCAAAATTTATCAAACAAAAAAACACATTTTACTCACATTTCTGTGGTGAAAAGTTCTGGAATCTGCGTGGATCCACAAAATTCCACACACCCCGCATTCTCCAAAGTCTTCTGAGAAAAATGGTACCTCACTTGTGTGGGTAGGCCCAGTGCCCGTGACAGGAAACGGCCCAAAACCCAACGTGGACACACCACATTTTCACAGTGAAAACTGACCCTTTTTTTGCAAAGTACCTAGCTGTAGATTTGGAACCCTAGCTCTGCCGGCACCTAGGGAAACCTAGAAAACCTATAACTTTTTGAAAACTAGACACCCAGGGGAATCCAGGATGGGTGTGACTTGTCTGGCTCTCACCAGGTTCTGTTACCCAGAATCCCTTGCAAACCTCAAAATTTGTCAAAAGAAACACATTTTCCTCACATTTCTGTGGTGGAAAGTTCTGGAATCTGCGCGGATCCACAAAATTCCAACCACCCCGCATTCCCAAAAGTCTTCTGAGAAAAATGGCACCTCACTTGAGTGGGTAGGCCTAGTGCCCGCGTCAGGAAACTGCCCAAAAGGCAACGTGGACACACCACATTTTCACAGTGAAAACGGACCCTTTATTTGCAAAGTGCCTAGCTGTAGATTTTGAACCCTAGCTCTGCCGGCACCTAGGGAAACGTAGCAAACCTATACATTTTTGAAAACTAGACACCCAGGGGAATCCAGGATGGGGTGACTTGTCTGGCTCTCACCAGGTTCTGTTACCCAGAATCCCTTGCAAACCTCAAAAGTTGTCAAAAAAAACACATTTTCCTCACATTTCGGTGGTGGAAAGTTCTGGAATCTGCGTGGATCCACAAAATTCCACCCACCCCGTATTTACCAAAGTCTTCCGAGAAAAATGGGACCTCACTTGTGTGGGTAGGCCTAGTGCCTGCATCAGGAAACGGCCCAAAACGCAACGTGGACACACCACATTTTCACAGTGAAAACGGACCCTTTTTTTGCAAAGTGCCTAGCTGTAGATTTTGAACCCTAGCTCTGCCGGCACCTAAGGAAACCTAGCAAACCTATACATTTTTGAAAACTAAACACCCAGGGGAATCCAGAATGGGGTGACTTGTCTGGCTCTCACCATGTTCTGTTACCCAGAATCCCTTGCAAACCTAAAAATGTGTCCAAAAAAACACATTTTCCTTACATTTCTGTGGTGGAAAGTTCTGGAATCTGCGTGGATCCACAAAATTCCACCCACCCCGCATTCCCCAAAGTCTTCTGAGAAAAATTGTACCTCACTTGTGTGGGTAGGCCTAGTGCCCACAACAGGAAACGGCCCAAAACGCAACGTGGGCACACCACATTTTCACAGTGAAAACGGACCCTTTTTTTGCAAAGCGCCTAGCTGTAGATTTTGAACCCTAGCTCTGCCGGAACCTAGGGAAACCTAGCTAACCTATACATTTTTGAAAACTAGACACCCATCGGAATATAGGATGGGGTGACTTGTCTGGCTCTCACCAGGTTCTGTAACCCAGAATCCCTTGCAAACCTCAAAATCTGTAAAAAAACACATTTTCTTCACATTTCTGTATTGGAAAATTCTGGAATCTGCGTGGATCCACAAAACTCCACCCACCCCGCATTCCCCAAAGTCTTCCGGGAAAAATGGTACCTCACTTGTGTGGGTGGATCAAGTACCCGCGACAGGCAAGGGCCCAAAACCTATTGAGGCGACATCAAAATTACCTATCACAAAACAGCCTGGTTTTGCAAGGGGGGTCCCATGAGTTTTTGGTCCCGGGCTCGGCGGCCATCTAGGGATACCTACCAAACCCACACATTTCTGAAAACTAGACACCCGGGGGAGTCCAGCAAGATATGGCGTCCGTGGGTCCCCCACATTTCCCTACCCAGAATCCCCTGCAAACCTCAAATTTAGCTGAAAAAAACACTTTCTTCTCAAGTTTCTGTGTGGGAAAGTTCTGGAATCTGCAAGGATCCACAAATTTCCTTCTACACTGCATGTCCCCAGGTCTCCCGATAAAAGTGGTACCTCACTTGTGTGGGTAGGCATAGTGGCTGCAACAGGAAATGGCCCAAACCGTACTGTGGAGACTTCGAAATGACCTATAACAAAACCACCTGGTTTTGGGTGGGGCATCTGGGGTTTTGGCCCCGGGTTCGCCGCCATCTAGGAAAACCTACCCAACCCACACATTTCTGAAAACTAGACACCCTAGGGAGTCCCATGAGGTATGGCTTGCGTGGATCTCCCAACGTTTCCTTACCCAGAATCCCCTGCAAACCTCAAATTTAGCTGAATAAACCACATATTTTGGGTGGAATCACCGTGCCGGCACAAATGTCCTACCCCACAGCGTTCTCCTTAGTGTCCTGAGTAAAATGATACCTCACTTGTGTGGGTGTCCAATGCAGAATTGGCTAACAACGTATTTGTTTAAAAAACTGTAGCACTTAGAATTCTCGGTGCTATACCATTAATCCCTATGTTTTGGGCTCTTCCCAGTCACAGGCCCTTGCCCCACCCACACAAGTGAGGTATCATTTTACTCGGGAGGCTGAAAGGGAACGCCTTGGGGTAGGACATTTGTGCCGGCACGGTGATTCCACCCAAAAATATGTGGAAAATGTGGGTTTTTTCAGCTAAATTTGAGGTTTGCAGGGCAATCTGGGTAGGGAAACATTGGGGGATCCACGCAAGCCATACCTCGCTGGACTCGCCCGGGTGTCTAGTTTTCAGAAATGTGTGGGTTTGGTAGTTTCCCAAGATGTCAAGTCGCACTGGATGGGTGTCCGTAGAACACTGCAGAGTCAGAGGTAGTATCGAGAATTGCCACAGAACCCGGAAGAACTACATCTCCCATGATTCCATGGGTATTTGACGTCGCGGACGTCATCCCGTTCTAGGAAGGAGTTGAATTTAATCACTTCCTGAGCACCGGGTGGGTGCCGTTTACTATTGCTGCTGAGCTTCGTCCGTGTCGAGAGGAGGTCCGGTAAGGGTGCTACATGCACCATTACTTTCAAGTCCTTTCGTTATTTTGTTGTGTGCTCAGTAGGCAGTGGCCTGATTTCTCTGGAGTAATTTCCGTCTGCTATTTTGCCCCGTTGGTTGAACCTGTATTCCCGGTTCTTGCGGGGCAAAATCGAGCAGCGTGCATATCCTGACATTTCCACAGCATTACTTGTGTGGGAGAATTGTTTAACCACAAAAGGTGTGGTTGCTGCCGTCTTTTCAAACCGCTTTCACTACCCTCGTGTAATTACAGTCCGCGGTTTTGCGCAGCTGCCGTTACCAACTGATAAGGCACTTCATTGGTGTTCTCTCGTGTTGGGGAGTTGAGTCCCAACTCATGCAGAGAGAACACATTAAGCCGGGACAATCTGGCAAATACTGGCGTATACATTCTGAGTGAAGAAGTATCGCTATCCAAGGAACTATTTGGAAATATCCTATTTTGTTATGGCACATTGTGTTCTGTAATATCGTTACGCATTGGTTGCTCCTACCAAGGGTTACAAGCTGACTATTATGATTGATATACCTTGGAATAACGGAGCCACAGTTATGAGTCTTTATACGAAGAGTGAAATCTAGCTAACACCAGGAAGAATTGATGTTACGCATGGATTTCTATGATTGCATTTCCCTTTGGGTTATACCACCATTTATGCACCATCGTTAGTAGTGCTGGGGCACTTGTTTATTTCTTTGTGTTCTTTCACAACAGGGGTACTTGAGCATACAGGAAGACAGCTCTTCACCCCTGTTTTGATCCACTCTACAGAATCCTGGGTAGGTGTTGTTTCTCGAGAGTTAGGGTTCTCAATAACAGGATTGGGTTGCCAGGAAAGGTTATTAATTATGTGGTTCCATCCTTAGATCTTAGTGGAGTTTTTCACCACGAAAAGCTGTCTATGAATCAGGAAGAATTTTATTTTACAGGTATATTTAGATACTCAAATAGGAGATAAAAAAGGTATCATTGTGCATGTATTGGTGTACTGTGTTCTAAACGTTATTGCTCTCGTTACAGGTCTCCTTCCCCGCTGTTCCCATCCTTCCCTTCCCCCACTTGATCACTCCATTTAGTCTGTATACTCAATCAGACCTTGGGGCTATCAGGAAGTGGACCATATAGAGCAACATACGATCCTGAGGATTCAAGGCCATGACACAAGATGGCAGCCGAGCCCGGGGCCAAAAACCCAGGTGACCCCCCTTGCAAAAGCAGGTTGTTTTGTGATAGGTAATTTTGATGTCTCCTCAATACGTTTTGGGCCCTTGCCTGTCGCAGGTACTTGACCTACCCACGCGAGTGAGGTGTCATTTTTATCGGGAGACCTGGGGGAACGTTGGGTGGTAGGAAATTTGTGGATCCACATAGATTACAGAACTTTCCCACACAGAAATGTGAGAAAAATGTGATTTTTTCAGCTAAATTTGAAGTTTGCAGGGCATTCTGGGTAGGAAAACGTTGGGGGATCCACGCAAGCCATACCTCGCTGGACTCCCCCAGGTGTCTAGTTTTCAGAAATGTGTGGGTTTGGTAGTTTCCCAAGATGGCCGCTGAGCCCGTGGCCAAAAACCCAGGTGACCCCCCTTGCAAATCCAGGTTGTTTTGTGATAGGTAATTTTGATGTCTCCTCAATACGTTTTGGGCCCTTGCCTGTCGCGGGTACTTGACCCACCCACGCGAGTGAGGTATCATTTTTATTGGGAGACCTGGGGGAACGCTGGGTGATAGGAAATTTGTGGATCCACGTAGATTCCAGAACTTTCCCACACAGAAATTTGAGAAAAAAGTGATTTATTTCAGCTAAATTTGAGGTTTGCAGGGCATTCTGGGTAGGAAAACGTTGGGGGATCCACGCAAGCCATACCTCGCTGGACTCCCCCAGGTGTCTAGTTTTCATAAATGTGTGGGTTTGGTAGTTTCCCAAGATGGCTGCTGAGCCCGAGGCCAAAAACCCAGGTGACCCCCCCTTGCAAATCCAGGTTGTTTTGTGATAGGAAATTTGGATGTCTCCTCAATACGTTTTGGGCCCTTGCCTGCCGCGGGTACTTGACCCACCCACACGAGTGAGGTATCATTTTTATCGGGAGACCTGGGGAAACGCTGGGTGGTAGGAAATTTGTGGATCCACGTAGATTCCAGAACTTTCTCACACAGAAATGTGAGGAAAATGTGATTTCTTCAGCTAAATTTGAAGTTTGCAGGGCATTCTGGGTAGGAAAACGTTGGGGGATCCACGCAAGCCATACCTCGCTGGACTCCCCCGGGTGTCTAGTTTTCAGAAATGTGTGGGTTTGGTAGTTTCCCAAGATGGCCGCTTTGCCCGAGGCCAAAAACCCAGGTGACCCCCCCCTTGCAAAACCAGGTTGTTTTGTGATAGGTAATTTTGATGTCTCCTCAATACGTTTTGGGCCCTTGCCTGTCGCGGGTACTTGACCCACCCACGCGAGTGAGGTATCATTTTTATCGGGAGACCTGGGGGAATGCTGGGTGGTAGGAAATTTGTGGATCCACGTAGATTCCAGAACTTTCCCACACAAAAATATGAGAAAAAAGTGTTTTTTTCAGCTAAATTTGAGGTTTGCAGGGGATTCTGGGTAGGAAAACGTTGGGGGACACACGCAAGCCATACCTCGCTGTACTCCCCCAGGTGTCTAGTTTTCAGAAATGTGTGTGTTTGGTAGGTTTTCCAAGATGGCCGTCGAGCCCGGGGCCAAAAACCCAGGTGACTCCCCTTGCAAAACCAGGTTGTTTTGTGATAGGTCATTTTGATGTCTGCTCAATACGTTTTGGGCACTTGCCTGTCGTGGGTACTTGACCCACCCACGCGAGTGAGGTACCATTTTTATCAGGAGACCTGGGGGAACTCTGGGTGGTAGGAAATTTGTGGATCCACGCAGATTCCAGAACTTTCCCACACAGAAATTTGAGAAAAAAGTGATCTTTTCAGCTAAATTTGAGGTTTGCAGGGGATTCTGGGTAGGAAAACGTTGGGGGACCCACGCAAGCCATACCTCGCTGGACTCCCCCGGGTGTCTAGTTTTCAGGAATGTGTGGGTTTGGTAGTTTCCCAAGATGGCCGCCGAGCCCGGGGCCAAAAACCCAGGGGACCCCCCTTGCACAACCAGGGTGTTTTTTGATAGGTAATTTTGATGTCGCCTCAATAGGTTTTGGGCCCGTGCCTGTTGCGGGTACTTGACCCACCCACGCGAGTGAGGTACCATTTTTATCGGGAGACCTGGGGGAATGCTGGGTGGTAGGAAATTCCTGGATCCACGCAGATTCCAGAACTTTCCACCATAGAAATGTGATGAAAATGTGTTTTTTTGACAAAGTTTGAGGTTTGCAAGGGATTCTGGGTAACAGAACCTGGTGAGAGCCAGACAAGTCACCCCATACTGGATTCCCCTGGGTGTCTTGTTTTAAAAAATGTATAGGTTTGCTAGGTTTCCCTAGGTGCCGGCAGAGCTAGGGTTCAAAATCTATAGCTAGGCACTTTGCAAAAAAGGGTCCGTTTTCACTGTGAAAATGTGGTGTGACCACGTTGTGTTTTGGGCCGTTTCCTGTCACGGGCACTAGGCCTACCCACACAAGTGAGGTACCATTTATCTCGGAAGACTTTGGGGAATGCGGGGTAGGTGGAATTTTGTGGATCCACGCAGATCCCAGAACTTTCCACCACATAAATGTTAGGAAAATGTGTTTTTTTTAACTAAGTTTGAGGTTTGCAAGGGATTCTGGGTAACAGAACCTGATAAGAACAAAGACTGTCGTTCCTTGAGCTACAGCAAAGGTATGGCATAACGACCGGAACATATCTTAAATATAAACAGCTTACCAGCTTCTTAAATCAAATCAATGAGGAGGGATTTACTGTGAACAGGATTCTTTTAATAGAAACCATGTTTCAACCCCAGATAAGAATCAAAACCATATATAAAGTTTTGATAGATACACTTCCTGACGATCTCGACGCAGTAGAAACTAAATGGGCTATTAGAATAGGTGATTCGGATATCGATTTGTATAACTCAATAGCGATAGCCAAGGATACATTTCTCGCAGCCAACTTAAAAGCCCAACACTATTACACGATATATGACCTCTATTTTACTCCCGCAAAATTGCATTGCTGGGGTAGAAGAGAGGACGATAAATGTCCCCGATGTGATCAAGGGCCAGCGGACATAATCCACATGTTTTATGGCTGCGAGAAATTGGACTCCTTGATAAAACAAATTGAGGAATTCTTATCAGCAGCAATCGATATCACAATTAACCCCTTCGCTGCTAGGCCTTTTCCCCTCCTGTGCTAAGCCTTTTTTTGGCTATTTGGGGTAGTTCGCGCTTAGGCCCCTGTAACGTTTTGACCACATAAGGTATCCATGCCAAATTTGCGTCCTTTTTTTCCAACATCATGGGGATTCTAAAGGTACCCAGGGTTTGTGGATTCCCCTGGAGGGGACCCAGAAATTAGCCAAAATACAGCTAAAGTTTGATTTTTTGGGGAAAAATGCGAAAAAAGGGCTACAGATGAAAGCATCTGGTTTTTTCCCTGCAAATGACATCAAAAAGGGGTTGTGGTGCTGAAATCACCATCTTCCCAGCTTTCAGGGTCAAGCAGACTTTTGTCAGAAAACCAAAATTTTGTACACTGTTTTGGCATTTTTCTGGGACATAGCCTATTTTTGCTATTTTTGTGCTTTCAACCTCCTTCCAGTTAATGGTAGAAATGGGTATGAAAGCAATAATGGATCCTGGAAAGCCATACATTTCTGAAAAGTAGACAAAATTCTGAATTCAGCAAGGGGTCATTTGGGTAGATCCTTCAAGTTTCCTTTATAGAAACAAACAGTTAAATATAGGAAAAATTGAAAATTAGTTGAAAAAAACAGCCATTTGTGTCAACGTTTTCACCTGTAACTGCTTCTAATTATGACAGCTATTTGAAAGCAATATACCATTACATCCGCTGGACCTTTCTGGTTGTGGTGATATATAGGACTTGTAGGTTCACCAAGAACCCGACGAACCCAGAGCCAATAACTGAGCAGCGTCTTGCAATGGTTTTTTATTATGTCCCGGGTATATAGCAATTATTCTGGGAAAATGTATACATGGAAAAATCGGTATGAAAGACACCTATGTATTTCTGAAATGGGAACAAAATATAGAGTTTAGAAACAGTAGATATTTGCACATTTCCGAAATTGGGAGTACCCATACTAGCATGAGAATTATAGGTCATTTTTCAAAATGACTTCTTTTTTACACATTGTCTTTCATTTGGAGGGCAGAAATGCATCGAAAGTCAATAGATAATAACAGTTGCTCTACAATTTTGTGTTACCCTAAGTCTCCCGATAAAAATGGTACCTCACTTGTGTGGGTAGGCCTAGTGCCCGCGACAGGAAACGGCCCAAAACGCAACGTGGACACACCACATTTTCACAGTGAAAAATGACCCTTTTTTTGCAAAGTGCCTAGCTGTAGTTTTTGGACCCTAGCTCTGCCGGCACCTAGGGAAACCTAGCAAACCTATACATTTTTGAAAACTAGACACCCAGGGGAATCCAGGATGGGGTGACTTGACTGGCTCTCACCTGGTTCTGTTACCCAGAATCCCTTGCAAACCTAAACAATTGTCAAAAAAAACCACATTTTCCTCACTTTTCTGTGGTCGAAAGTTCTGGAATCTGTGTGGATCCACAAAATTCCACCCACCCCGCGTTCCCCAAAGTCTTCCAAAAAAAATGGTACCTCACTTGTGTGGGTAGGCCTAGTTCCCGCGACAGGAAACAGCGCAAAACGCAACGTGGACACACCACATTTTCACAGTGAAAAATGACCCTTTTTTTGCAAAGTGCCTAGCTGTAGTTTTTGAACCCTAGATCTGCCGGCACCTAGGGAAACCTAGCAAACCTATACATTTTTTAAAACTAGACACCCAGGGGAATCCAGGATGGGGTGACTTGACTGGCTCTCACCAGGTTCTGGTACCCAGAATCCCTTGCAAACCTAAAAAATTGTCAAAAGAAACACATTTTCCTCCATTTTCTGTGGTGGAAAGTTCTGGAATCTGCGTAGATCCACAAAATTCCACCCACCCCGCGTTCCCCAAAGTCTTCCGAGAAAAATGGTACCTCACTTGTGTGGGTAGGCCTAGTGCCCGCGACAGGAAACAGCGCAAAACGCAACGTGGACACACCACATTTTCACAGTGAAAAATGACCCTTTTTTTGCAAAGTGCCTTGCTGTAGTTTTTGAACCCTAGCTCTGCCGGCACCTAAGGAAACCTAGCAAACCTATACATTTTTTAAAACTAGACACCCAGGGGAATCCAGGATGGGGTGACTTGACTGGCTCTCACCAGGTTCTGTTACCCAGAATCCCTTGCAAACCTAAAATATTGTCCCAAAAAACACATTTTCCTCACTTTTCTGTGGTGGAAAGTTCTGGAATCTGCGTGGATCCACAAAATTCCACCCGCCCCGCGTTCCCCAAAGTCTTCCGAGAAAAATGGTACCTCACTTGTGTGGGTAGGCCTAGTGCCCGCGATAGGAAAAATGACCCTTTTTTTGCAAAGTGCCTAGCTGTAGTTTTTGAACCCTAGCTCTGCCGGCACCTAGGGAAACCTACCAAACCCACACATTTCTGAAAAGTAGACACCCGGGGGATTCCAGTGAGGTATGTCTTGCGTGGATCCCCCAACGTTTTCTTACCCAAAATCCCCTGCAAACCTGAAATTTTGATTAAAAAATCACTTTTTTCACACATGTGTGTGGGAAAGTTGTGACATCACCCGGCTGACACAAATTTCCTACCACCGAGCGTTCCCCCAGGTCTCCCGATAAAAATGGTGCCTCACTTGGGTGGGAGGCCCAAGTACCCGCGACCGGCAAGGGCCCAAAACATTTTGTGATAGGCAATTTTGATGTCGCCTCAATCAAATCAAATCAAATCAAATCAGGGGCATTTGTACAGCGCACACATCACTCGAAGGTCTCATGGCGCTAGCAGACGGCTCTGAAAGGAAGTGACAATGGCTCAGATGTCAAAAAGCCACGTCTTCAGCCTTTTGCGAAAAGAGTTGTAATCAGAGACATTTCGCAGATGTATAGGAATTTTGTTCCAGGATGATGGGGCGAGAAAAGAGAAAGATCGGCCTCCTTTTCTGGCAGTATGTATCTTGAGAGGGGTGAGCAGAAATTGGTTGCTGGATCTGAGCACCCTGCGTGGTTGGTACCAACATAATTTCTTGGTCCAGTATCTCGGGCCTTTTCCGTACAATTGTTTGTGGATTAGACAGAGGACCTTGAAAAGGATTCGCTTTCTGACTGGTAGCCAGTGAAGAGATCTTAAGCAGGGTGCGGAGGGGGATCTGGGAGGAAGATCCAGGACCAGCCTTGCCACAGTGTTCTGCAAGATCTGTAGTCTGTCCAGAAGGTTTTCATTGATTGAAAACAGTAAGGAGTTTCCGTAGTCCATTCGGTTTATTATCAGCCCTTGGACTAATGGTTTCCTGGCCTCTGCTGGTATCCACTTGAAGACCTTCCGTAGGCTACGCATTACTCCAAAACACGTGCCGATGATATGGTTGATCTGGTTCTTCATGGACAATTGGTTGTCCATGTGGAAACCTAGGTTCCGCACCGTCAATTTGGGGGTGGGGCAGAGGCCAAGATGGGATGGCCACCAGTCGGTGGACCAGTGCTCCTGTGCTTTGCCGAAGCGCATGACCTCGGACTTGGCTCCGTTTAGTTGTAAGTGATTGGAGCTCATCCACCTGTCAATGTGGGATAGGCATTTATTGAAGCGTAGCTGTGTTTCGGTAGGGTCTGGGCCGATAGTGACCAGAATCTGTGTGTCATCTGCGTAGGATATGACATCAAATCCGTAGGATCTGATCACCTTGGCCAGTGGCGTCATGTACAGATTGAATAGGGTCGGGCTCAAAATGGAGCCCTGTGTCACTCCCATCTTGACTGGTCTCTCGCGTGAGAGGTTGTTGCCGATCTGTACTGTTGTCACTCGGTCGGCTAGGTAGCTCTTAAACCAGTCAAGGGCAGCGCCTCTGACACCTATCTCCCAGAGCCGGTGTTCTAAAATGCAGTGGGAGATGGTGTCAAAGGCTGCGGACAGATCAAGCAGGACGAGGATGGCTGACTGATGTTTGTCCAAGGCCAGCCTGATGTTGTCTGTTACCTCGACCAAGGCAGTCTCAGTGCTGTGAGCCGCCCTAAAGCCCGATTGGGAGGGATCGAGCAGTCCCTGACTCTCCAGATGGTTAACGAGCTGCTGGTTGATCAGAGATTCTAGTATTTTCCCGAAGTAGGGAAGCAAAGAGATTGGGCGGTAGTTGGGGAGCAGCATTGGGTCGGCAGTGTTTTTTTTTAAGATCGGTCTTACCCTGGCTACCTTCCAGCTTCTTGGAAAGTCCGCCTCCAAAAGTGATTTATTAAATAGCTCTGTGAGACTTTCCAATAATACCGGGGCAATAGTGGGAAGGATTTTAGGCGGTACCATATCGGTGGGGGAACCTGATTTTATCCTCAACATGGCAGTGGAGACTGCTTTGGTGTCAAGCTTGGTGAATTCGTCCAGGATGTGGGAGGGGTCGGTGGACATGCTGGGCACATCTTCAGAATTAGTGTTGTGCGGTGGAGGAAAGGACCGATGAATGGCCATGATTTTTTCTTCGAAATATTCGGAGAGAGAGTCGGTCCAGGTTTGGGAGTCAGGTATTGATGGCTGGTTGGTGGGAGCTATGAATTCTTTCAGAATTTGATAGAGTTCTTTGCTTGAGTTTTCTGCCAGGTTTATCCTATTTAGGAGAAAAAGTTTTTTTGCCAATTTGATGTCAGTCATGTAGCCATGATGAATATTTTTATATGTTTCGCGGTCAGCCATACTTTTGCGCCATTTGCGCTCCGCAGTCCTACACAGAAGTTTTGTAGTTTTTAGTTGGTCTGTGAACCAGGGAGCAGACCTGGGCTTGATTTTGACCTGGGTGGGGGGAGCAATTTTGTCTAGCGCAGCCAGGATGGCTTTGTCAAGGTCTAGTGCCGCCTGATGTATGTTGGTTTCTGTCCCTGAAAAGTCTAAGCTAAGATGCTTTGAGAAGAGGGGCAGGGTGATTTTCCGCCAGGGTCTTCGCAATATTGACGTGTTATTAGGGCCGTTTTTAGTCATTGTTGTGGGAATAGTGAATTTTAATTCAATACGTTTTGCGCCCTTGCCTGTCGCAGGTTCTTGGGCCTCCCACCCGAGTGAGGCAACATTTTTATCGGGAGACCTGGGCGAACGCTGGGTGGTAGGAAATTTGTGTCAGCCCGGTGATGTCATAACTATGCCACACACAAATGTGTGAAAAAAGTGATTTTTTCATCACAATTTCAGGTTTGCAGGGGATTCTGGGTAAGAAAACGTTGGGGGATCCACGCAAGCCATACCTCCCTGGAATCCCCCGGGTGTCTAGTTTTCAGAAATGTGTGGGTTTGGTAGGTTTCCCTAGGTGGCCGCCGATCCCCGGGCCAAAAAGTCATGGGACCCCCCGTGCAAAACCAGGTCGTTTTGTGATAGATAATTTTGATGTCGCCTCAATACGTTTTGGGCCCTTGCCGGTCGTGGGTACTTGGGCCTCCCACCCAAGTGAGGCACCATTTTTATCGGGAGACCTGGGGGAACGCTCAGTGGTAGGAAATTTGTGTCAGCCGGGTGATGTCACAACTTTCCCACACACACAGGTGTGAAAAAAGTGATTTTTTCATCAAAATTTCAGGTTTGCAGGGGATTCTAGGTAAGAAAACGTTGGGGGATCCACGCAAGCCATACCTCCCTGGAATTCCCCGGGTGTCTAGTTTTCAGAAATGTGTGGGTTTGGTAGGTTTCCCTAGGTGGCCGCCGACCCCGGGGCCAAAAAGTCATGAGACCCCCCTTGCAAAACCAGGTCGTTTTGTGATAGGCAATTTTGATGTCGCCTCAATACGTTTTGGGCCCTTGCCTGTCGCGGGTACTTGGGCCTCCCACCCGAGTGAGGCACCATTTTTATCGGGAGACCTGGGGGAACGCTGTGTGGTAGGAAATTTGTGTCAGCCCGGTGATGTCACAACTTTCCCACACACAAATGTGTGAAAAAAGTGATTTGTTCATCAAAATTTCAGGTTTGCAGGGGATTCTGGGTAAGAAAACGTTGGGGGATCCACGCAAGCCATACCTCCCTGGAATCCCCCGGGTGTCTAGTTTTCAGAAATGTGTGGGTTTGGTAGGTTTCCTAGGTGGCCGCCGAGCCCCGGGCCAAAAAGTCATGGGACCCCCCTTGCAAAACCAGGTCGTTTTGTGATAGGCAATTTTGATGTCGCCTCAATACGTTTTGGGCCCTTGCCTTTTCGCGGGTACTTGGGCCTCCCACCCGAGTGAGGCACCATTTGTATCGGGAGACCTGGGCGAATGCTGGGTGGTAGGAAATTTGTGTCAGCCCGGTGATGTCACAACTTTCCCACACACAAATGTGTGAAAAAAGTGATTTTTTCTGCAAAATTTCAGGTTTGCAGGGGATTCTGGGTAAGAAAACGTTGGGGATCCACACAAGCCATACCTCCCTGGAATCCCCCGGGTGTCTAGTTTTCAGAAATGTGTGGGTTTGGTAGGTTTCTCTAGGTGGCCGCCGAGTCCCGGGCCAAAAAGTCATGGGACCCTCCTTGCAAAACCAGGTCGTTTTGTGATAGGCAATTTTGATGTCGCCTCAATACGTTTTGGGCCCTTGCCTGTCGCGGGTACTTGGGCCTCCCACCCGAGTGAGGCACCATTTATATCGGGAGACCTGGGGGAACACTGGCTGGTAGGAAATTTGTGTCAGCCCGGTGATGCCACAACTTTCCCACACACAAATGTGTGAAAAAAGTGATTTTTTCAGCAAAAGTTCAGGTTTGCAGGGGATTCTGGGTAAGAAAACGTTGGGGGATCCACACAAGCCATACCTCCCTGGAATCCCCCGGGTGTCTAGTTTTCAGAAATGTGTGGGTTTGGTAGGTTTCCCTAGATGGCCGCCGACCCCGGGCCAAAAACCCAGGTAACCCCCGTGCAAAACCAGGTTGGTTTGTGATAGGTAATTTTGATGTCGCCTCACTAGGTTTTGGGCCCTTGCCTGTCGCGGGTACTTGACCCACCCACACAAGTGAGGTACCATTTATCTCGGAAGACTTTGGGGAATGCGGGGTGAGTGGAATTTTGTGGATCCACACAGATTCCAGAACTTTCCACCACAGAAATGTGAGGAAAATGTGTTTTTTTTATACACAATTTTGAGGTTTGCAAGGGATTCTGGGTAACAGAACCTGGTGAGAGCCAGTCAAGTCACCCCATCCTGGATTCCCCTTGGTGTCTAGTTTTAAAAAATGTACAGGTTTGCTAGGTTTCCCTATGTGCCGGCTGCGCTAGGGCCCAAAATCCACAGGTAGGCATATTGCTAAAAACAAATCCGTGCCTAGTCGGCTTTCTGCCGCCCTGGGGGGGATATCGGGGGTGGGGTTGCCCCGATATGCCCCCAAGGGGGGCAGAAACACTGTGGCTATTTTTTTGGGGGGGGGTAGGGGCATTGGTATGCCCATTCTGGGCAGCCCCCACCCCCACACATAAAAAAGCCAGCGTAATCGTTGGCGTCTAGTGGGCTTTTTGCCCCCCCGGGGGGGGCAGATTGGGGGCTACTGCCCCATCTTCCCCCCAGGGGGGGCAGAAAGGCTGTAATTGTTGCGGGTGGGGGGTGGGGGCATTGGCATGCCCATTTTGGGCTGCCCCCACCCTAATTAAAATTTGCCCAAAAAATCCATGGCGTCTACTGGGCTTTTTGCCCCCCCCCGGGGGGAAGATTGGGGGCTAATGCCCCCATCTGCCCCCAAGGGGGGGCAGAAAGGCTGTAATTTTTGCGGTGGAGGGGGTGGGGGCAATTGCATGCCCGTTTTGGGCAGCCCCCACCCTAATTCAAATTTGCCCCCAAAAAATCCCTGGCGACTAGTGGGCTTTTTGCCCCCCCCGGGGGTGCAGATTGGTTGCTAATGCCCCCATCTGCCCCCCAGGGGGGGCAGAAAGCCTACTAGATGCCAGGGATTTTTTTGAGCAAATTTTAATTAGGGTGGGGGTTGCCAAAAACGGGCATGCCAATGCCCCCACCCTAATAAAAATTTGCCCCAAAAAATCCCTGGCGTCTAGTGGGCTTTTTGCCCCCCCGGGGGGGCAGATTGGGGGCTACTGCCCCATCTGCCCCCCAGCGGGGGCAGGAAGACAGGAAGGCTGTAATTTTTGCGGGGAGGGGGTGGGGGCATGGGCATGCCCGCTTTGGGCAGCCCCACCCTAATTCAAATTTGCCCAAAAAAATCCCTGGTGTCTAGTGGGCTTTTTGCCCCCCCCGGCGGGGCAGATTGGGGGCGAATGCCCCCATCTGCCCCCCAGGGGAGGCTGAAAGTCCACTAGACGCCAGGGAGTTTTTTGGGCAACTTTTAATTTGGGTGGGGGCTGCCCAAAACGGGCATGCCAATGCCCCCACCCTAATTAAAATTTGACCCAAAAATCCCTGGTGTCTACTGGGTTTTTTGCCCCCCGGGGGAAGATTGGGAAGGCTGTAATTTTTGCAGGGGAGGGGGTGGGGGCATGGGCATGCCCGTTTTGGGCACCCCCCACCCTAATTCAAATTTGCCCAAAAAAAATCCCTGGCGACTAGTGGGCTTTTTGCCCCCCCGGGGGGGGGAGATTGGGGGCTACTGCCCCATCTGCCCCCCAGGGGGGGCAGGAAGGCTGTCATTTTTGCGGGGGAGGGGGTGGGGGCATGGGCATGCCCGTTTTGGGCAGCCCCACCCTAATTCAAATTTGCCCCCAAAAAATCCCTGGCGTCTAGTGGGCTTTATGCCCCCCTGGGGGGGCAGAAAGGCTGTAATGGTGGCAGGGGGTGGGGGCATTGGCATGCCCATTTCGGGCAGCCCCCACCCTAAACAAAATGGTGCAAAAAAAAATCCCTGGCGTTTAGTAGGCTTTCTGCCCCCCAGGGGGGGCAGAAAGGCTGTAATGGTGGCGGGGGTTGGGGGCATTGGCGTGCCCATTTCGGGCAGCCCCCACCCTAACAAAATACATCAAAAATATCCCTGGTGTTTAGTGGGCTTTCTGCCCCCCCGGGGGGGCAGATTGGGGGCCACTGCCCCATCTGCCCCCCAGGGGGGGCAGAAAGACTGAATTGCACCCATTTCTTTATGGGGGGAGCGAAGGCCCTTGCCCAAGGGGCCGCTCCCCCCTCCCTGGTGTCTAGTGGTTGGATCCCTGCTTGGGCGATCACCAAGCAGGGATCCACTGGGGAGGGGTACCATTGAAAAGGGGAGATTCTCCCCTTTCCAATGATACCTCTCCCGTCTTTCTACGTGCCCGGGGGCTGAGATAGCCCCTGAGCACTTAGAAAGTGAAACTGAAATGAGCCTAAAGGCTCATTTCAGCTTCGATTTCTGTGCAATGACAACAGCGCGACGTGCGCGCTGATTGTCATGGCACAGAAACCAGGGAGGGGCCTCGGGAGCTGGGGAAGCTCTTCCCCAGCTCCCAAGGTCACAGGGGAGAAATAGAAATCCCTCTGCTGTCTGCAGCAGAGGGATTTCGTGCCTCTGGCCTCATGACGGAATGGTTCCGTCATGAGCACAGGGGCACCGATGCTCATGACGGAACCATTCCGTCATGAGCATCGAAGGGGTTAACATAACTCCTACTCTAATGTTGATAGGATATGATGATACAATGTGGCCATCGTAAAAACAACTTCGTTTTTATCTCGATAGCAGTGACTCGGCTTCTTATTGCTACACACTGGAAAGATGAGGATCCCCCTCTGTTTCCAGCTTGGTTTTCGGCTTGGTTAGGCCGCTTGCTTGCTATATATCACCTGGAAAAATCACTATATAAATGTAAAGGCCGATCTGCAAGCAGGAGAGGGAGGAAAATCTGGGCTCCTATGAAGAAATGGATAGGGAAACAATCCGGTATTTAAGCACTTAGACTGAACCATGGTTTTAGATCTTATGATGGTAAATAATTGATTAGAGACTTTCTTTCTGGTTTTTTTTTCTATGAAATGT
Source organism: Calotriton arnoldi (assembly GCA_963921515.1). NCBI lineage: Eukaryota > Metazoa > Chordata > Amphibia > Caudata > Salamandridae > Calotriton > Calotriton arnoldi. The sequence continues at coordinate 571,786 of CAWUFW010005356.1, read as the reverse complement.
TGGAAAACAAGCTCCTGTGTAATTACATTTTAGCTACATTTGTATTTAAAATTGCTCTTGTATGTATATTTTTGTATTCTGTATACTCAAAAAAAAGAAAGAAAAAAAAAGAAAATGTGGTGTGTCCACGTTGCGTTTTGGGCTGTTTCCTGTCGCGGGTACTAAGCCTACCCACACAAGTGGGGTACCATTTTTTTTGGAAGACTTTGGGGAATGCGGGGTGGGTGGAATTTTGTGGATCCACGCAGATTCCAGAACTTTTCACCACAAAAATGTGAGGAAAATGTGTTTTTTTGGACAAATTTTGAAGTTTGCAAGGGATTCTGGGTAACAGAACCTGGTGAGAGCCAGACAAGTCACCCCATCCTGTATTCCCCTGGGTGTCTAGTTTTAAAAAATGTATAGGTTTGCTGGGTTTCCCTAGGTGCCGGCAGAGCTAGGGTTCAAAATCTACAGCTAGGCACTTTGCAAAACAGGGTCAGTTTTCACTGAGAAAATGTGGTGTGTCCATGTTGTGTTTTGGGCCGTTTCTTGTCGCGTGCACAAGGCCTACCCATACATGTGAGGTACCATTTTTCTCGGAAGACTTTGGGAAATGCGGGGCGGGTAGAATTTTGTGGATCCACGCAGATCCCAGAACTTTCCATCACAGAAATGTTAGGAAAATGTGTTTTTTTAACTAAGTTTGAGGTTTGCAAGGGATTCTGGGTAACAGAACCTGATAAGAGGCACACAAGTCACCACATCCTGGATTCCCCTTGGTGTCTAGTTTTAAAAAATGTACAGGTTGGCTAGGTTTCCCTATGTGCCGGTTGCGCTAGGGCCCATAATCCACAGGTAGGCACATTGCTAAAAACAAGCTAGTGGGCTTTATGCCGCCCTGGGGAGGAATCGGGGTGGGGGGGTTTGCCCCGATATGCCCCCAAGGGGGGCAGAAAGACTGTGGCTATTTCTTTGGGGGGTGGGGGCATTGGGATGCCCATTCTGGGCAGCCCCCACCCCCACACATAAAAAAAGCCAGCGTTAATCACTGGCGCCTAGTGGGCTTTCTGCCCCCCGGGGGCAGATCAGGGGCCAATGCCCCCATCCGCCCCCCGGGGAGGCAGAAAGACTGTGGCATTTTTTTGGGGAGGTGTGGGCATTGGCATGCCCATTCTGGGCTGACCTCACCCCTGAATTTAAAAAAAATAATTCCTGAGGCCTAGTGGGCTTTCTGCCCCCCCGGGAGGGCAAATAAGGGGCTATTGCCCCAATATGCCTCCGGAGAGGGGCAGAAAGACTGTGGTAATTGTTTTTGGGGTAGGGGCTTTTATCATGCCCATTCTGGGCAGCCCCATCCCTACATCATAAAAAAATAAATCCCTGGTCCCTAGTGGGCTTTCTGCCCCCCCGGGGGCAGATCAGGGGCTACTGCCCTCATCTGCCCCTGGGGGGCGCAGAAAGACTGTTGCATTTTTTTGGGGGGGTTGGGGCATTGCCCTGCCCATTTTGGGCAGCCCCCACCCCTACATCAATAAAAAAAAATCCCTGGTTTTTAATGGGCTTTCTGCCCCCCGGGGGGCAGAAAGACTGGAATTTCATTGGGAGTGGGGGCATTTTCATACCCATTTTGGGCAGCCCCACCCCAACATCAATAAAAAAAATCCCTGGTTTCTAGTGGGCTTTTTGCCCCCCCCAGAGGCAGATTGGGGGCTACTGCCCCCGTCTGCCCCCTGGGGGGGCAGAAAGACTGACATTTCTCTGGGGGGGGGGTGGGGGCATTGCCATGCCCTTTTTGGGCAGCCCCCACCCCAACATCAATAAAAAAAATCCCTGGTTTGTAGTGGGCTTTCTGCCACCCCGGGGGGGGGCAGAAAGACTGTTATGCCCCAAAAAATATAGGGGGAGCAAAGGCCCTTGCCCAAGGGGCCGCTACCCCTTTCCAACGATACCTCTCCCATCTGTTTCGGTGCTCGTGGGGCTGAGATAGCCCCACAAGCACCGAAACTGAGAAACTGAAACTAAGTTTCAGTTTCGTTTCCGTGCAATGATGATAGCCCGCCATGCGCGCGATCGTCATTGCAAGAAAATACAAAACTAGGCCTGGGGAGGTTGGGGAAGCTCTTCCCCACCTCCCCAGGCCAAAAAAGGGAATTCCCGCTGCTGTCTGCAGCAGAGGGATTTTCTGAGCATGTGCTCATGACGGAATGGTTCCGTCATGAGCACAGGAAGGACTGGTGCTCATGACGGAACCATTCCGTCATGAGCACCCAAAGGGTTAATCCCATCACAGGCCAATGAACAGGTTAATAGAAACAGGAAGCACTTCCACTCAATCAATGTACAGGTGGTTTGTTTGGCAGATTTGTACATCTCACACATCTGTGCCAGATTTCCAGGTTCAGCCCATGACTCCTACATACTACTTGTTGTGAGTGGTTTTGTGTGCATATTCGGAAAATGTTTTCTTGAACATTGAACAACTGTCAAACTTCCATGTAGGAGACTCAGGATAACCCAACCAGCCATGGTTACTGACACCATTAAGGAATCCTGTCACCCAAGGATAAGCCCACTTCAATTAGGCCCATGGGAAAACAAGGTGGTCAGTGGAGTAGCTTTTGGCCTCCTGAAGGCCAGAGTTTGCTGTTTGGACAAAACTGTGGTGCACTTAAGATGATGTGGCCCGTGCTTGATTGTGTGTCTGTTGTGGTAGGGGTTAGCTGTGAGTTGGAAGCTAAGGTGGGAGATGTTGCACGGACCCTGTTGGACATACTGGTGCAGTCTGCCCAGCCAAACCTGATGGGCCAGGTTCCTCCTCCATGCCCAAGTGTTCAGGAGAGTCATCATCACCAGAGAGCTCATTCAGGGCTGGAGTCTGAGGCTGGATAGTTTCGTCATTCATCCTTGAAGTGTTACCAGATCGCCCTGTTGGTACAGCTATCATACAGTCAATTATGTGATTATACATTGTACCTCAACAGATACTCATTGAGTAAATGTCTGGAACAAAAACTGATTTAGATGGAGGAATTGGCACCCATCCCCATTATGTTAGCATTTATTTGATGTAAACAATGCAACTTTTTCACAATGTGTATTATGGTCTTGCTCCACCTCTGTGCTAATATGATCATTGTCACAATTTGGATTGTGACATGACTACTGCCAATGACTTGAACTTTGATGATTAGTGAGTTCAAATGTATTGGCAGGACATACCTACACATCAATTGGAAATGTTTAGTTGTTATTCCTGTGCGCTATGCATTGTCAATGTATCACCAGGCACAGTGAAGTGACAGACTTACCTGAAAACATTTGCAGTATTTTATGTACAAAATTGTCATGGTGTCAGTAATGTGCTCATTATTTTCTACTCAAGAGTCTGGGGTAAATCAGCCTAAGTAGGCAAACGTGTAAGAGCATAGCATTGTGTATACACAGCTCAGTGAATTTGACCTTACACTCCATAGTAAGATGTGAGAAAAATGGTTGTTGAGGTACATCACAGGTGTCTGTTTTTCTGAGCTTGGGTTAGGAGGCCTGATGGTAGGTGTGGTCATTTCAAACACTGCTCATCCCCACTTGACCAATGGCTCCCTGCCAATGAGGGGAAGTTAAGTAGAGAGATGGCTGACACAGGTGCCTGTAATTTGGTGTTAGGAGTACAAGGCCTGATGGTAATTGTGGTCATTTCAGACACTCCTCCCCTCCTCTTGACCAATGGCTCCCTGTCAGTGAGTGGGATCTTCATTTGAAACATGACTGACACAGGTGACCGTGGTTTGGAGTACTACGAAGCCTGATATTAGTTGTGGTCAGTGCAAAGAGTTCTTCTCCCACCTAGCCCACACAGCCCACCTGGGCCTATTGCTTCCTGCCAGTGAGGAGAAGTTGAGTAGAGAGATGGCTGAGACAGGTGGCTGTTGTTCTTAGGTAGAGTCTGAGTGGCTGATGGTAGGTGTAGTCCTTTCCTTTTGGGAGATCTGATTACTTGATGAACTGGTTAGCATTACATACCTGTTAACTACTTACTCTAGTTATGGGCCATGTATTGGGTTGTTGGCAGATGTAGCTGCTGCTGCCACAATGACTTAATGGGTATGCACTTACAGCCTACATGTAAACATTTAAAAATGTAATTGATTTGGTTATTTTTAATCCTATGTGCAGGTATACAGGTTGTCAGCATTAATTACACATCTCCAATACTTTGGCAACAGCTTTCTTTAAAAAAGTCAGATTTACAAGACTTTGACATTACAGTAATGTGTGCTAAGGGGTAATGGATAACTTGAGCCAGATGTTTAGGTATAACTTACCAGACTCCATTCCTTCAGGTATTCCAAACAAGCTCTCCGGTGGCAGAATGGCATGCATCTTCTCCTCCTAGAAAGTAAGGTGTACTGGTGACAGGGAAGGGCCACCGCCATTCTGTTGTGCTGCCAGGTGGTTCCTGTTGACCAAGGCCTTGACCCTCTTCTTGACATTGTGCCACCTCTTTCTGATATCCCCATTTGTGTGCAGGGTGGCACTACTGCTTTCACCTTGTTGGCTATCCTGTCCCACATTAGGTTTTTCTGGGTGATGGAAGTTTGTTGTACTTGGGTCCCGAATAACTGTAGTTGACCTCTGAGGATTTCATCCACAAGCACTGACAACTCCTCATCAGGAAAATGTGGCTGCTTCTTTTTGACATTGTGAGTGAAATAGTGAGTGTGATTGTGAAATTGAATAGGTGTACAAAATGTGAAAAAAAAATATGATATGTGCAGTGAATGGTGCTATGAAAGTGCGTGATTGTGTGAAGGGGCTGGCTGCAGTGTGACAGAAGAAAGCAATACGGTCAGTTGGACTCTGCAGAATTGTGATAGCAAAGGATCATGGTCTGGTACGGGTTTTGTGAATGCATACTATGGTTGGTGTTGTGATCCTTAGCATAAGTTTCTCACAATCATGCTTGCCTTGTGGCCTACAAGCCGCCATGGATCCGCCAAAGTGTCGGATGCATCATAATCTGCTCGGCGGTTAAACAGATGCATTTGCGGAATCGGAATCACTATGAACAGTCTTTCTGACCAACGTGGTCCTGTCGGAGTCATCTCCGACAGACGTGGCCCTGTCTGGGTGTTCTCTGACCAACGCAGTTGGAGAATGGACTTGTATACATCATAATACGTTGGTCGTAGACACTGCGGAATCTCACCGCGGTCACGTCGGTCAGATGCTCATTCCGCCGACATCGTAATCAGGCCTATTGTATTTATTGGTTAAAATTAATTTGAGAATATAGTTTTATATTTTAATTATAGGAATATTTGTAGTTATGTATATGTATTAAACAGTGTAATAAATATTTAATTTATTTGATTTTATTAAAAATATTCTTTCGATTTTTTATATTTACATATTTATATTTTTTGTTATTTAGTATGTTTTTGAAGTTATTTTATTTTGTTCAAGTTAATTAGTCTGGTTCTAATGTTGCACTGACTGGAGTGGGAATAGTACATTTTACCCCTCTGCAATACAACACTTTCCATACTGTTGCGCTGACTGGAGTGGGAATAGTAAATTTAACTCCTTCGCAATCCAACACTTTCCCTACTGTTGCATTGACTGGAGTGGGTATAGTACATTTTTACCCCTCCAGAGTATAAAAGTGTGCCTACTTTTGTATAGATTGTAGTGGGAATTGCATATGTATTAATTGCAAAATGTTAGTCTAGTTTACATTGTTTAAATTTATATTATTATGTTTTTGTTTATTTAACCCCTTCGCTGCTAGGCCTCCCCGTGCTAAGCCTTTTTTGGCTATTTGGGGTAGTTAGCGCTAGGCCCACTGTAACTTTTTGTCCACATAAGGTATCCACACCAAATTTGCATCCGTTTCTTACAACATCTTCAGGATTCTAAAGGTACCCAGGCTTTCTGGAGTCCCTTGAAGGGGACCCAGAAATTAGCCAAAATACAGCTAAATTATTATTTTATTTTTTATGGAACAAGTCTTTTTATTGATTTAATTGAAAGGCATATCAACACATGTACACAGCCAAGCGCCGACAACCACAGGGGCCGGCGGCTAGAAGACAATGCATAGAGTATGTATATACGACCACAGCTTTAATGCCTACAACCCGGAGGCTGGCAGCGTTTAAAGACATGCCTGAGGAATAAGAACAACGTAAACTGGCAAAGGACAATGCAGGTACAGAAACAAGAACCCACCAAAAAGATAAAAAACCCCGCCCTCCCACCCACCCCCAAAAGAAAAAGGGAAAACAGAGGGGGACCCGCACCAAATTCTTCAGGAGCTATACAATGACCCGACCCCACCCACCAGGCTCGACCCCAGTCCTCCCGCTAACCCAGGTGGGGAACTCCCTATTCCTGAGCTGGAGGTATCAGATGTAGGACTTGCAGGAGTTTGGGGCAGGTGACCTCACGGAGGACTTTCGATAGTAACGCGATGAAAGGAGCCCATAGTTCTGTATATTTCTCGCCCTGCTGGTCTTGAACCAGCGAGAGGCGTTCCATAGCTAGGGTCATCCAGAGTCTATGGAGCCATGCCGTGTGATCCGGGACAGTGGTAGTACCCCAGTGGACCAATATTGCTTGCCGCGCCGCGAGCAATGCTAACGCCATCTGCCTGCCTCGCAATGACTGCAACGGGAAAGTGATTGGGTTTGAGAGTCCCAGCAGAGTGTAGGCCGGGAAGCGAGGAATCTCAGTTTCAAATGCTGTGTCGATATCATTGAGCACCTGCTCCCAAAATCTCTCCAGCCTCGGGCAGTGCCAGAGGAGATGTGCTAGGGAGCCCGTCAGGCCACAGCCCCGCCAACACTCCTCTGTGTGGTTCTTGTCCCATTGGTGGATACGAGCGGGCGTAAGATACCAATAGGATGCTACATTGAACGCGGATTCAGTTCCAGCAGTGTTGAATGCCGTGTGGTGGGCTCTGTAATGGATGTTGTCCCATTCCTTGTCCGTAAGGGCCCGCCCCAATTCCGCCTCCCAGCGAAGTTGACCTCTTGAGCGCTTCCCTGTCTTGTGTGGCGCAAGGAGGACATAAAGTTCCGCTATAAGATGCTTGTCATCTTTCTTATTCGCTATCCATTTCTCGAAAGGGGTAAGCTTGCGAGAGACATGTGGTAAATAGGCCCCAGAGGTAGCCCAGTGCCGGAGCTGTAGGTAATAGAACTCGTCTGTTCGGGGAAGGTCGAGGTCTTGGCGAACCTGGGCAAAAGGAATGATACCATCGAGGTCGAATAAGTGGCCCAGCGCTTACAGTCTGCTTCCCTCCAACGCTGGGCAACCACAGACTTACACCCCGGGGGGAAGTCCGGGTTATCGACCATCGGCGTCATTGGGGAGGGAAAGGTTGTAAGGCCTCTCGAGAGCGCCACTGCGTCCCACACCTTCATTGTCGCTGCAGTGACTGGGGAGGAGTAGAGACCCCACGATCTCGATCGGCGAGGGAGCCATATTTCGCGCCAGACATTCGCACCGGCTACCGCCTGGTCCATGAAGGTCCAGTGCTTCTCGGAGAGTGGGCGGTTCCACTCCAGCACATATCGAAGGTGTGCGGCCTGTAGATATCTGTGGACTAGCGGCAGGTTCACCCCACCGTCGCTTTTGGGGCACGACAGTTGCGCCACAGAGAGGCGTGCCTTTCTGTTGCCCCAGATGAATTTGTTCATGGCGAACTGCAGAGCCCGCAGGGCTTTAGGTGGAGGTACTAGAGGCAGAGTCTGGAACAGGTAGAGTATCCTCGGCAGGACCGTCATTTTTACCGCGGCGATGCGCCCGAACCAAGACAAATTGAGTTTAGTCCATCCGTCGAGCGCTTTCCGAGTCTGATCCACCAGCGTCGAGTAGTTCAGCTCCAACGTGCGTGGGAGCGAGGGGGCCAGGAGAATGCCCAAATAGGGCACAGGGTCGCTAGACCAATGCAGAGGGAGGGTCTGCCGGAGGGCCTCTACCTGTGCTTAGGGCAAGGACAAGTTGAGCACCTGGGATTTGCCAAGATTGACCTTAAAGCCGGAGAGTCATCCAAAGGACTCAAGTTCTCCGACCAACATGGGGAGGGAGGTGAGAGGTTGCGCGAGGGAAAGGATGACATCATCCGCATATAGGCTTATTTTGTGGGTATCACCCCCGAACCGGTGACCCTGGATGCCCGGGTGGTCACGAATTTTCTGAGCGAGGGGTTCCATGTAGGGGGCAAATAAAAGGGGCGAGAGGGGACACCCTTGCCTTGTACCCCATGCGATCTCAAAGGGGGTCGAGGATACTCCATTGACTCTAACAAACGCCTGGGGGCATGGTAAATACACTGCACCCATTGGACGAAGCGGGGACCAAACCCGAAGCCTCGCAGAGCGTCGGATAGATATTTCCAGCACACTCTGTCAAACGCTTTTTCGGCGTCGACTGAGAAGAGCATGGCTCATACCTGGGAACGATGAACACTGTCCATGAGGTGCATACGGCGTTTTGTATTGTCGCCGCCCTGGCGGGTGGGAATGAACCCCGCCTGATCCGGATCGATTAGGCCCGCCGTGAAGAGCTTCGCATCGATGTTAAGCAGCGAGATCGGGTGGTAGGAGCTGCAGAGCCCCGGGTCCTTGTTAGGCTTAAGGATTACGGAAATCGCAGCCTCGGACATAAAGTTCGTAACCGCCCCACTGTCTAGGAAAGAGTTGAACAGCCGGGTTAAGAGGGGAGCTAATTTGTGACAGAATGTTTTATAGAACAGGGCAGGGTAGCCATCAGGGCCCGGGGATTTGTTGAGCTTCAGCCGAGAGATAGCTAAAATAACCTCATCTAACCGAATGGGATCTTCCAGGGGTTCTGCCTGCACTTTAGGGAGGCGGGTAAAATTGCTAGACTCCAGGTACGCGCCTGCGTCAGGGGGGCCATTCGCGTCCGCGCTATAGAGAGATTGATAGAATTGTCTAAACTCCTCCATGATCTGGGAGTCCAGGTGAATCTCCTCGCCTGTAGACCGCTTTAGGAAGGGGATGGTCCCAGCCACGGCCCTGGCGCGCAATCTCTGTGCCAACATCCTCCCGCATCTATCGCTACCCAGATAAAACTTATGGCGGAGGCAAAGCAAAGCATATTCCGCCCTGTCAAGGTCTATACTTTTAAGGAGCATCCGCTTCTTTTCCAATGACCGCCAAACCCTCGGGGCTTCCGTGCGTTTATGTATCGCTTCTAGTTCTGCCACTTCCTTTTCCAGGCTCTGTCGGGCTTCCTTATGCTTTTTGGTATCAGCAGAGGAGATTGCTATAAGTTCCCCGCGGATCACCACTTTGAGAGTTTCCCAAACGGTGTCATTGTGTTGAAGGTAGTCCGATAGCCTGGCACATACACCCTCTACAGTGCTAGGGGAATGTAAGAGACCCACGCGCCGCCGCCATCTAGCAGGGAAGCGTCCAACCCCCTCTGGTCTTATGGAAATAGAGATATGTGCATGGCCAGAGAGGGAGCGTGTAGCTATAGAGGATCACTAATCCTGGGGAGAAGCGCATTAGAGACCAAGAACATGTCTAGACGTGTATAGGATTTGTGAGCCGCAGAGTAATGGGTGTAATCCCACGTGGTCGAATGCTTAAGGCGCCAGACATCATGAAGGCCGCTATCGGCCAACCATTGCTTACCCTCCGAAGAGAGGGCACCAACCTGTGTGTAGCGCTGACCCGAGCGCTCACAATCGTTGTCCATGACCAGGTTCAGGTCCCCACCCACCACCAAGGCAGAATCCGGGGAGGCCAGGCCTTCTGCAACATGCCTGCATAAAAAGGGCTCTTGTTGTGCATTAGGTGCGTAAATATTATTCAAAGTGAGAAGTGTGGACCCCATTGATTCCGGAGTGCTAGGACCCTTCCCTTGGACTCGTAAAAAGTGGACAATACCTTGCCCTCAAATTTTGCCCCCAGAAGGATGGCCACCCCGTTTTTTTTCGCTGCACTTGAAGACCAGTATTGAAGAGGAAATCGCTGTGTGCGCATACGGGTAGTGTCCTTAGCTAGCAAGTGGGTCTCCTGGAGCAGACAGATATCCCCCTCAGAGTGTTCCAGTAAAGAAAGGATAGCTGTACGCTTTGCAGGATGGTTCAGGCCCCGTACATTAAGACTCACAATTTTCAGGTCCCTAACCATAACGGGTGGGGGTCAGCGTGCGATGCGCAGCCATAGAATATAAGGAGAAAAAGCGCAAATGTTTAGCTGGACTGAGTGCGGGTCGAAGAGAAAGAGATGGAAGCACAGGTCCTGGTACGGGAAACCCATAGAAGAAACAACAACAATCACAAATAATAAGACGTCCCTCGGTAACTCAACCCCAAAAAGGAACAATAGACATAAGTTCGTCAATAAAGAAAGACCACAAGGGGTCGTGACTTTGGCGGCAAGCCGCAGAACAGAGTACCTGTTAAACCAAGGGATGCGGAGGGGCATTCCGCTGATCTGGGAGAAGGGGTAGTCCCAAGCACCCCCCCGGCTTCACTCCGTGACACCCATCCCCGTGGAACTGTGTGAGATGCTCAAGGGGAGCTCAGACGATCTTGAGGCTGAGAGAGGGAGGAGAGAACAGCCTCCTGTTCCTTAGCCATCACCTCCGGGTCTGGTTTCGCAGAGGCTGACGATTTACCGACAGTTTGCCATCTTGGGAGTCTCTGTGCGGCCCGGTCTCTAGGGCCTTCCCTCCGCTCTACAGCCGTAGTGTTTTCCAACCCCAGCAGGTCGAGAGCATCAGCAAGCAAGTGAATCTGTCGCAATTTCCCTTGATGTTTAAAAATGATGCGAAAGGGATGGCCCCATGAGTATGGAATTCCGTTGTCGCGGAGATGGGAAGTGACCACTCTGAATTCTCGCCTTTTGGTTAACGTGGACGCTGCAAGGTCCTGGAAGAGGGCCGGTGAGTGACCTTGAATCGCTGGGCCGCCCGGGCTTTGCGTAGGATTTGCTCCTTGAGCTGAAAGTCATGCATGCAGACGAGGATGTCGGGTGGGGGGGGCCTTCTCTCCTCTGGGCAGGCCCACACAATGCACCCGGTCCATCTGCCCCTCCCGAGGGCCATCTTCCCCCAAAAACTGCCAAAAGAGGGCCAGGACGTAAGATCTAAGGTCATCCCCCTCCGCACGCCAGGGCACCGCACGGATGCGTATGTTGTTCCTCCGTGAGCGGTTCTCAAGATCCTCGGCGTGGGCCTGCAGGTCCAGGTTTTGATCCTGCAGCTGGAGTACCTCCTGCTGCAGCTGGTGAAGGTCGTCTTCCCGGCTCAGTTCGTGTTCCTCGAGGGCGGCCACCCTCTCGCCTACCTCATCTATGTACCGCCGGACATCTTTGAGATCAGCAGACAGCTGGCCCTTCAGGTCTAGGATGTCCTCTTTGATGGCGGAGAACAGCTCCATCATGAAGGCTTTCGTAGCTGGGCCGTCCGCTCCTTCCAGTGGCTCCGATTGTCCCGGGTCCCGGGGCGCGGTGTTTGCTGTATCAGGACCGCTTGACTGTTTAAGCAGCAATTCGTTGAGGGACTTCTCCCTCTTCGCTCAGGCCGATGAGATGGTGCTGCGGTGCACCCGAGGGGGTCTCTATAGGAGGTCCGGGACAATGTAGCCCAATAGCCCCGCCGGGGCAAACGAGTCGACAGCACTACTGTACCGGCCGAGGGCCGTGGATGCAAGCTGCGGGGTTGGTGCCCAGGGGATGTGCATTCGTGGTGCGTGGCGGGTGTGCGCCAAGGCCTGTGAGTCCTCCTCGACTGGGCTCCGCGCGTTCCGGGTGGCCCTCCACTCCTCAGAGACCTCAGCGCTCACACAGCAGGCTGGTGTGTGGATAGGCCTAGGTCCGCTCGAGCTGGCCGTCGGGTGAGGGGCCCAGTGGTATCGCAGGCTAGGGAGCGTCGTGGAGCGCGCGGTCCTCCAAAGGGTCACACTGCCAGCTCGTGGCCCCCAACACCAGCATCAGGCCATTTCAACCATATGCCAGGACAGCGGGCCTCCAGTCCTTGCCCTCTGCCAGCAGCGGGGGGCGCTCGGTGGGGACCTTGAGGGTCAACTGGGCCCCCACCCAAAGTCAAGGCCAGGCCAGCCAGGCAGCTGCTGCCAAGGAGGGACCCTGCCACGGGCAGGACTGCTAGAGGCGGGCAGGCCCCCACTCACCGGTGACCCAGATGGCTGATTCAGTGCTCTCCGTGAGGTCTGTAACTCCTTTGGGTGCCGACCTCCGTGCCGGGAAAGACAGGCCGCGGGTCCAATTGCTCTCCGTGACCCTGTGGAGTGGTGCTTGCAGGCCCCAGGCCTAGGGACTTCAAAAGCGCGGTCTCAGCCAGGGCAGTGGAGGAGACAAAATGGCGGGCAATCTGCAGACCTCCAGCGGAGCGGCCACTACCTCCCCGCGCCGGGCCGGGAGAGCTTCAACTGCGGGCCAGGACTAACCACTCATGTACCCGCCGATCAGGGCACCGGCTCAGGGGCTCGTCAGTGTGGCGCCGTTGTGCGCAGCACCCAGGTCTGCCAGGAAACACGGCCGCGCCCACCTCAGCTACCGCTCCAGCTTCACTTCGGTCCGGCCAGGCACCGGGGCAGGGAGCGCTGAGGAAGCCGCCAACGACCTCCGCACCAGCACCGGAGGAATCGCGCTCAGATTCCGGTCCCCGTATGCTTATTTGGGGACCGGGGACGGGGGGAAAACTGAGCTATGTAGCGGCGAAGCCGGAGGGACGGAATCTCGCGTCCTACCGTGCCGCCATCTTGGCTACGCCCCCTATTATTTTTTTTAAATGGGAAAAAAGTGCTACAGAAGAAAGCGTCTGTTTTTTTCTTGCAAATGGTATCAACACAGGGTTTGTGGTGCTAAAATTACCATATTATCAGCTTTCAGGGACAGGAAGACTTTTGTCAGAAAACCAAAATTGTTTACACAGTTTTGGCATTTTACTGGGACATGGCTTATTTGTGCTATTTTTTGTGCTTTCAACTTCCTTCCAGTTAGTGGTAGAAATGGGTATGAAAGCAATCATGGATCCCAGAAAGCTGTAGATTTCTGAAAGCTAGACAAAATTCTGAATTCAGCAAGGGGTCATTTGTGTAGATCCTTCAAGGTTTTTCAATAGAAACTAACAGTTGAAAATAAAAAATATTGAAATTGAGTTAAAAAAAACAGCCATTTGTGCCAACGTTTTCACCTGTAACTTCTATGTTTGACAGATTTTTAAAGCAATATACCGTTTCATCTGCTGGGCCTTTCTGGTTGTGGGAATATATAGGACTTGTAGGTTCACCAAGAATCCGAGTAACCCCGAGCCAATAACTGAGATGCGTCTTGCTATGGTTTTTTATTGTGTACCGGGTATATAGCAATTCATTTGGTAAAATATAAAGAGTGAAGAATAGGTACCAAGGAAACCTATATATGTCCAAAATGGGAACAGAATATAGAGTTTAGAAGCAGTGGTTATTTGCACATCTCCAAAATTGGAGGGTACCCATACAAGCATGTGAATTAGAAGTCATTTTTCAAAATGACATCTTTAGCTCCACCTGGGAGGATCACCTGGTCCACCTGAAAAATATTTTGGAGGCCCTGCAAAAGGCAGGCCTCACTATCAAGGCCACTAAGTGCCAGATAGGGCAGAGTAAGGTTGTGTACCTAGGCCACCTCGTGGGTGGAGGACAGGTTCAACCATTGCAGAGCAAAATCCAGACCATAATGGACTGGGTTGCTCCTACTACCCAGACTCAGGTCAGAGCTTTCTTGGGCCTGACTGGGTACTACAGGAGGTTTGCCAAGGGATATGGATCCATAGTGACCCGTGAATGATCTGACCTCTAAGAAAATGCCTAAGAAAGTTCAGTGGACAGTTGGCTGTGAAAAGGCATTTGATGACCTGAAGCAGGCCATGTGCACTGCTCCCATTCTGCAAAGTCCTGACTATTCCAAACAATTCATTGTTCAAACTGATGCATCTGAGTTGGGGGTAGGGGCAGTGTTATCACACATTTCTGTGATGGAAAGTTCTGGAATCTGCATGTATCCACAAACTTCGACACACTCAGCATTCCCCAAAGTCTCACAATACAAATGGTACCTCACTTGTGTGGGTAGACCTAGTGCCCGCGACAGGAAACGGCTCAAAACGCAACATGGACACATCACATTTTTCCAATGAAAACTGACCCTTTTTTGCAATGTGCCTAGCTGTGAATTTTGGATCCTAGCTCAGCCAGCACCTAGGGGATCCTAGTAAACCTATACATTTTTGAAAACTAGACACCACCCAGGGGAATTCAGGATGGGGTGACTTGTGTGGCTCTCCCTAGGTTCTGTTACCCAGAATCCTTTGCAAACCTCAAACTTTGTAAGAAAAACTAATTTTCCTCACATTTGTGTGATGGAAAGTTCTGGAATCTGCAGGGAGCCACAAACTTCCACCCACCCAGCATTCCCCAAAGTCTTTCGATAAAAATGGTACCTCACTTGTGTGGGTAAGCCTAGTACACGCGAGAGGAAACGGCCCAAAACGCAACGTGGACACATCACATTTTTCCAGTGAAAATTGACCCTTTTTTCGCAATGTTCCTAGCTGTGGATTTTGGACCCTCGCTCTTCTGGCACCTAAGGAAACCTAGCACACCTATACATTTTTGAAAACTAGACATCCAGGGGAAACCAGGATGGGGTGACTTGTGTGGCTCTCACCAGGTTCTGTTACTCAGAATCCCTTGCAAACCTCAAACTTTGTAAAAAAAAAAATATATATATTTTCCTCACATTTCTGTGATAGAAAGTTCTGGAATCTGTGTGAATCCACAAACTTTCACCCACCCAGCATTCCTCAAAGTTTCCCGATATAAATGGTACCTCACTTTTGTGGGTAGGCCTAGTTCCCGCAACAGGGATTGGCCCAAAACATACTGTGGAGACTTCAAAAGTATCAATTACAATCAAAGACCTTGTTTTGTGAGCGAATCACCTGCCTTTTTTTTTTTTTTCCTCATTCGCCTCCGACCACGTTGAATAAACCGTCTGTCCGTACCCTTAGTCAACGATCTGAGGAGACATAGGCTTTTTGATGGAATCTCTCGGTGCCTTCAGCCTGTAAGGGTACATTGTCAGACCTGAATGTTACTTCCCCTCAGAAAGGGGAGAGGTTTCACTCCAGCTAGGTCCGCAAGAACCTGATGGACCCTTTCGATGACACGGGGAAGCCCGACATGGTCCAAGGAGTAACCAAGAGGCATAATCATAGGACCCGCCCTTTGTTCAAGTATAAATAAAGCAAGAGAACATAAATAGATAATACTTTCATTCTTGGCTTACTTCCATTGGAGCAGCAGATCCCAGTATGCAATCTTTTTCTTACTGCAGGCTCTGGACAAGTCTATCTTAGATACTTCATATAGTGAGGTCAGCCATTCTGAATACATGGGGGGCCTGGATCTACCCAATGCTTACAAATTTGCCTCCTGGCCAGTAGTATCGAATAAAATAGGAGAGATCTGGCTGGGCCTATAATGTGACTATTAAGTCCAAAGATTATCAAGGTCAGGTCGATTTGAATTGGTGCTCTCAGGATGTTCTCCAGCGTTTTCTGTATTTCTTCCCAGAATGAGGCAATAGCCGGGCAGTCTTTGAACATATGTCTGTCTGAGGCTTCAGCCAACCCACACTTCTTGCAGATTACTTGAGACCCATTTAAGAATTTGGATAACCTAAGAGGTGATAGATAAGCTCTGTGCACAGTGAATAGATGGTTCCTCTTCAGCCAAGCAGGTTTAACTATGCTAAAAAGAGTTTTAAATGACTCCTGCCATAAGAGATCACACTGTGCATTTGAAATCTGCTCACCCCATGTCTCATTTGCTAGTTTAAATTCGCCATCCACCGCCTCTTCTATAGCCCAATACCAATGTGAAACCTCTTTCTTCCCCGCTGGCCTCTCAACTAACTGTTGCTCAAGACTGTTGCCCCGCCTATAGGTTTTTTCTGTCTTAGCTGGGATTGTACCCAGCTCTGTAACTGGATATACTTAAATCTTGAGAGACCCCTGCCCACTCTATCTCTTAGATCTTCCCATGAGATAAGTGTTTCCGCACTAACAAGATCTCCCCATACTTTTAGCCCTGCTTCTTTAAGTGGTACAGCCAACCTGTCCTGGAGGCATTCCGGCAAGCCCTGTGAATCCCAAAGTGGCGCTAGGTTTGAAAAATAGTTAAGGCCCACCAAATTTTTTAATCTTGCCCATATTCTGGCGAATGCCTGGAGGACCTTAAGTTTGACCTTCTTAAAGAATTTTTGGTCCCCAAATTTAAACATGAATCCCTCTTCCGGTAAACCAGCCCCTCTTAACATGGCCAGAAACATGTCTCCTCTCCCAGTGCTAACAGGCATTTTTAATAGCATCCGGGAGTGTGAGATCTGAAACGCCCAGGCATAATACTGTAGGTCAGGTAGCGCAAGACCTCCTTTCTCTCTCCTGCGCCTTAGTTTTTTCCAAGCTATTCTGGTAGATCTATATACCCAGATAAAGGAGTTTACTTCCTGCTGGAATCTATCGATGGTACGTTTGTCAAAATGTAGGGGGATTGTATTAAAGAGAAAGGTGATCTTAGGTAAAATCGTCATCTTAACCAAATTCACCCTACCCAAGATGGATAAAGGGAGGTGGGCCCATGACTTCATTTGTTTATGACATTCCCTTAGGACTCACGGTAAGTTGGTTTCTGCAATTTTATCTATGTCTTGAACAATTCTGACCCCCAAGTAACGCATGCTGGGGCTGACCTGGTGTTGAGATTCCTTAATATTCCAAGTCATAATCTCGGTCTTCCCAGCATTTACCTCATATCCTGAGACCTGCCCAAATTCCTCTGCCAATCTAATGACTGCCGGTAAGGATGTATCCAAATCTGCCGAAAGTATCAGGATATCATCCGCATACAGAGCCACCCTCCTCTCCCAATCCCCGTGTCTAAAAGACTCGATACTAAGATCTTCTCTGAGTCTTTGTGCAAAAGGCTCTATATACATATCGAAAAGTAGGGGGGAGAGGGGGCAGCCCTGTCGAGTTCCCCTGGTTATCCTGAGTGCTTTAGTCTGACTTCCATTGACCAACAGCCTGTCCGACGGTGCTTGATATAGCAGCTGGATGGTACGACAAAACATATCTCCCAAGTTGAATCTTGCCATGGCTTCCGACAGGTAAACCCAGTTCACCCTATCGAAAGCCTTGGTGACGTCCAGAGTTAAGGCCGCAAGAGGAAGTGAATAGGTGGAAGCGATATCTATTGTACCGACCAGATCGTATGTGAGGTCTGCTAATTGTCTCCCTTTCACAAACCCTTTTTGATCTGGGTGAAGGATGTAATTCGCCACCATCCCCAGCCTGATTGCTAAAATGGAAGCAAAGAATTTATAATCGGCATTTAAAAGCGATATGGGTCGATATGACCCACAGCTAGCTGGATTTTTACCGGGCTTCAGGATCAGGACTACTGTAGCGTCATTCCAAGATCCAGGTGGGCTAATTCCCTCCAGTAGTATCTTATTGAATAGATGGGTTAACACCGGAATTATGACCTCCCCCAGGGATCTATATAATTCAGCTGGTAGCCCGTCAGGTCCGGCAGCTTTACCCCTTTAACATCCCGCCATAGCCTTCCTCACTTCCTCCTGCGTAATGGCTTGCTCTAGATCTTTCTGTTGCTTAGAACTAATAGGTGTTATTGTAGTCCCATCCAGCCATTCCTTAACCTTAGGTCTATCTACTACGCAGGTCTCTTTGTATATATCTTGGAAATATTCAAAGAAGGCCTCACCTATGCCTTCGTCCGAGGATAAGGAGACTGCACTGTTTCCCACAGTGATTTCTTTTATATGGTTTCAGAGCTGGTCTGCTTTAATTTTCCAAGAAAGTAACTTTCCTGCTCCTTCCCCATACTCAAAGTGGGCGATCTTACTTGCCTCCCATCTACGCATGAGCCTCGTTTGGAGAATGCCCTCCAGCTGTTCTTTTAATTCTTTTAGTTTATCCAAGTCTTCCTTCAAGCCCATACCAGCCTGGCTATTCAGTTTTGCCTCCGTTTCCCTCATTTCTGCCTCCAAGGCTGAAGTCACTTCCCTATACTTTTTGCTCCTATAGCTCGATCTGTTGGTGATGATACCCCTCAAAAAAGCTTTGAGGGTATCCCAGACCATGGTAATGTCTGCTGTACCTAAATTATTCACTAAGAATAGATCCGTCTCACTAGAGAAAAAAGCCATCTCTTCCTCTTCAAGTAGTAATGATCGATCAAAGGACCAAACTCTAGTCTGCTGTGGCTGTACCCAATCAAGGGCTAACAAAATGCCTGAGTGGTCCGACAGATGTGCTGGCAGATATTTTATATCTTTAACTCTATCCCTGAGACTATAGCTGAGCAAAATGTAGTCTATTCTTGACTTATGTTTATACTTAAAATTTCTGTAAGATACCCCCAATTGCTGACCTGACCTTTCCCTCCATATATCGCAGAGGCCCGTTTGGGATATCATTGTCAGGAGAAACGCCCTAGATCTTGAGGGGACTGCCGCTCTGCTGTTTGAGGATTTATCCAGTTTAGGGTTAAGAACGATATTATAATCACCTGCCCATATCACTGGCTCTGGAAAATCCAGAAGGTGTGAAAAGATAGATTTAAGAAAAGAAGGGTCATCCTGGTTCGGGCCGTTTTACCCAACCAAAGTAAAAAGGATGCCCATTAGAGTAATCTTCAATATCAACCACCTGCCACCTGGATCTTCTCTATGTTGTATAATCTGGGCCTTGGCTTGCTTTTTGAAGAGAATCAGCACCCCCCTAATATTAACCGTCTGGTCAGTACAGATAAAAGAGTCCACCCATTTCTGAGTCTTAAGAATTTCTTTAATCTCTGCCTTGAGAAGATGAGTCTCCTGAATGACAATGACCTGAGCTGGGGAATCACTCAGATATTGCAGGATTCTAGCTCTTCTTGACCTCACGCGCATGCCATTGACATTCCAGGACAGTATCTGAAGTATTGTCATGTTATTTTAAGTTTAAAACTTCCAGCCCACACTGAACCAAGGCAGAGGCAGCATCCGACTCTTCGTGTTCAACTGGAGCTATCCAAACTGAATCTATCAGGTCTAACATATCTCAGGCGAATGAGGTTATTTTATTTTTTATGCCCCTGTGCTCCCCAACCCCCCTCCCATCCCTATCACCCCCCTTGGAGAACCCTTCCCCCATATATCTGGACAGGTGTTGTCCAGGTGTTGCGTCCAAGAACTACTACCCCCCCCCTATCCCTATTGTGACTGTATGTTACAAAAAAGTATTAAAGCTGGTCAAGGTTTAGCCCATCCCAAACAAAAGAAAAAACTAAGTAAGTGTTATAAAAGACAGTAGTTGTGCACCCTACGCAGCCTGAGGGTCCTCCTATATTTTCACAACATTCTTCATTCCTTCTACCTCAATTTATTTGTGCAGAGTGTAAGCGCCTATATCCCAGCAGTTCGATGCTTCAGTGTGATATAGACAGATATTTACAAAGTGCTGCCCTGCACTGCACTACACTACACTAAAAGAAGAAAGAAGAAAAAGGGAAGCTTCCGCTCGAGAACTATGGGGCCTCCTTGCTCATGGTATCAAGCAGTTCATCTGCCTCCTGGACTGATCTGATGTTGTGCATTTTGTTATTATACATAACTTTTAAGAAGGCAGGAAATTTGAGTTGTACTACTGCTCCGATCTTCTTGAAATTGTCCATCCTTCTGCCGAGTTCCCACTGCCTTTCTAGGGTAGCTTTAGAGAGATCCGAGCGGACTTCAAAGGAGAAGTCATTACTCCTTAACGTTTTTGCCTTTAAAGCCAAGTTCAAAATCTTTTCTTTTACAGAGTAAGTAAGGAAATTGATAAGAATTTTCCTTGGCTTTGCCCTATTTGGGTTCAGACGAAATGGATCCCTATGAATTCTTTGAATTTTTTTTTCTAGGAACTCTGTTGACTCTTCAAGTGACAGGACTTCCTTAATCAACGAGACAATGAATGTCTTAAGATCTGACCCTTCCTTTCCTTCTGGAACATTCATAACACAGAGGTTATTTCTACGGGAGTTGTTTTCCAGAATCTCCATTCTGTCCCAAAGAGCAGCTTCCCCTCTTTGAAGGTCCTGGATCTTTGACTCTGCTGTCCCTAGATTAGCTTTAAAATCTCCACAGGTCTTTCCAGGGACTCAGTCCTGGAATTTAGGAGATCCACCTTCTTCTCTAAATTCTCGCATGAACTCCTTATCTCACCTTGATTGGCGGCTGATACGGCGAAACCTTTCTTGATATCCTCCGTCAATGAGGCAAACAAAGCTTCCGTCGAGACCAATGAGGGCCCAGTCTGCCCTTGAGACTTATGGCCTGACTCACCCCCTCCGCTGATTTGACTGGCGGCTTCAGCCTGGCTCTGGACGGCTAACTCTACCTCTTCTCCCAACGAGGGCTCAGGCAGGTGTTCAGCCATTAAAGTAGATATAACGTTCTGACTAAGAAGGTCCCCCACAGGCTCCATATTATCTCGAGATACACTGGATTTGGAGCAAGTATCGAAGTCCTCTCTGAGGTCCTCCCCCTGTTTTGTAATGATCAAGACCTCAGGTTGCACCCGAAAAAAGGACCGCAATGAAGGGGTGACTTTGACTTTACTGTACGAGGAGATGCCTTTATTCCTCCCCCCTTTTATACTCCTTCCCTTAACCTGATAATTCTGGAGAGCCGAACAATCGCTGGAGGTGACCTTATTGTTAGAGCCTTCCAAGGCCTGCTCCTCCTCTAGCTGTCCCCCTTGTTTCGCAATATCCTTATCCTTAGTTTTTGCCTTACTATAGCCAGATGCACCCCCCGTGCTTCCTACCTTTTTTCCCACCTTTCCTTATGCCTGCTTTCGGGGTTCTTGCCACCCCCACCGTTGCCTGTATTGCAAGGCAGACCTGCACCTCCTGGGCACTCGTGTTCTCCTGCGGGTGTATTAGGAGTTTCTCCGCAACTTGAGCTGGGGATGATTCCCCCCTACTGCCCGACTTCAGGCCAACCGAGAGAGGTGAAGTGCCCGGGGCAAACAAAGCCGCAGGCTCCTCCGGAGTGGCACCAAGCTCTCCCCCAGCCTGACTAGCGGCTGCTGCATCGAAAAACCGGCTGATGCTGGCGCTGCCACTGCCGACCCGGAGGAGCCCGCGGGCCGCTGCTCTGCGGCCGCGCCTCAGCTCCAGGGCGGCCCCGTACCAGCGAGGAAGGCAGGGCGGACTGAGGACGCCGGGAGACCCAGCAGACATCCACTACGCCCTCCGCCAAATCCCTGCACACAGAAGCAGCAAACGAAGGAAAACCGTGAAGAGAGATCTCCGGGAGGCCCCCGGAGAAGGACTTCAAGCCAAATGCCAGGTAAAATTACCCATTAGGGATAGGGATAGGGATAGATACTCCGGAGGTGAGCGGCTGCTCAGCAAGCAGACGCCATGTTCTCCCCCCCGAGTCACCTGCCTTTTTGATCCCGGGCTTGGCGGCCACCTAGGGAAACCTACCAATCCCAGACATTTCCAAAAACTAGACACCGGGAGAAGTCCAGGGAGGTGTGACTTTTATGTATCCCCCAATGTTTTTCTACCAAGAATCCCCTGCAAACCTCAAATTTAGCTGAAAAAATCTCATTTTTCTCACATTACTGTGTGGCAAAGTTGTGGGATCACCGAGCTGACACAAATTTCCTGCCACCCAGCATTCCCCCAGATATAAATGGTATCTCACTTTTGTGGGTGGGCCAAGTACTAGTGGCAGGGAAGGGCCCAAAACGTATTGTGGAGACATCAAAAATTCTCTATCACCCAACCACCTGGTTTGCAAGGGGGCCACCTGCGTTTTTGGTCCTGGGCTCGACGGCCATATAGGAAAACCTACAAAACCCAGACATTTTCTGAAAACTAGACACCTGGAGGAGTTCAGGGAGGTATGGCTTGTGTGGATCCCCCAATGTTTTCCTACCCAGAATGGTAGGCCTATTCTGGGCAGCCCCCACCCCTACATATAAAAAAAGCCAGCATAATCCCTGGTGCCTTGTGGGCTCTCTGCCCCCCGGGGGGTAGATCAGGAGCTATAGCCCCCATATGCCTCCTGGGGAGGGCAGAAAGGCTGTGGCAATTTGTTTTGTGGGGTGGGAGTATTGGCATGCCCATTCTGGGCAGCCCCCACTCTCTACATATTAAAAAAAAGAATCCCTGGTGCCTAGAGGGCTTTCTGCCCCCCCAGGGGTCAGATCAGGGGCTACTGCCCCCATCTGCCTCCTGGGGGGGCAGAAAGACTGTGGCATTCTTTTGGGGGGGTGGGGGCATTGACATAGCAATTCTGGGCAGCCCCTACCCCAGAACTCTGCCAAAAATAATCCCTGGTGACTAGTGGTCTTGGCAGATAAGGGGCTATTGCCCCATTTGCCTCCGGGGGGGGGCAGAAAGACTCTGACAATATTTTTTGGGGTGTGGGCATTAGCATGCCCATTCTGGGCAGCCCCCACCCCTATGCATAATAAATAAGAATAATCCCTGGTGCCTAGTGGGCTTTCTGCCCCCGGGGGGCAGATCAGGGCCTACTGCCCCCATTTGCCTCCCGGGAGGCAGAAAGACTGATCATGCCAGTTTTTCTGGGGAGAGCAAAGGCCCTTGCCCAAGGGGCCGCTCTCCCCTCCCTGGTCCCTCAATGTCATTTGAGATGTCATCAGTGATGTCATCAGTGATGTTACTGACAATGTCATGAATGATGTAATATATGACGTCATCAGCAGTGCATTGCGGGGGCGCGAGTTATAGTTAGCTGAACTAACTATAACGGTCGAATTTCTCTGGTTTTGTACGAGTGAAATGTCCAACTAACTATAACGTCCCTGAAACCTGTGGTTTTTTCAGTGAATTTCTAAGGTTTTTAAATGCTAATTTCTAACTATAACGTCCCTGAAACCTATGGTTTTTTCAGTGAATTTCAAAGGTTTTTTAAATGCTAATTTCTAACTATAACGTCCCTGAAACCTATGGTTTTTTCAGTGAATTTCAAAGGTTTTTTAAATGCTAATTTCTAACTATGCCTACAAAGGTAGGACATGTGAAGAAAGAGGAAGAAAAGCACAGAAAGAAGCAAGACAAATGCAGAAAGAGGCAACAGAAGTCCAGAAAGACGAAGAAAAGTACAGGAAGAAGCAAGAGATGTGCAGAAAGAACCAACAGAGGAGCAGAAAGTCCTCCTGTGCCCCCAACGTTTTGCTGACGGGTACTGGTGGTAACTGACTCTGACTAACCGGCCCTAGAGCCAGTGCTATGCTAAAAGACACTTAGAATACAGTGAAAACACCTACATACACTAGGGAACACTATGCGTTGGGGTACCCCTGTGATTAGCATGACCTCCTCTGTATTTGCCATGAGTTAGTGCCTGGGTCATTGCATCAGTACATGGGTACTGACTGGATGATTAGAGTACTGCAAGGAGAGTGCATGGTGAATTTATAAGTGCTTGGGTTTTGGCGGAGGGATTGGATAAGTACATGGTGCTCGCTTGGTGATTGGAGGAGTGCATGGGTAGTGACAAGGAGATGGCTGGACTGCATCAGTAGTTCTCAGGGGATTGTAGCAGTGCATGTGTTAGTGCCTGGGTCATTGCATGAGTACATGGGTAGTGACTGGATGATTAGAGTACTGCAAGGAGAGTGCATGGTGAATTTATAAGTGCTTGGGTTTTGGCGGAGTGATTGGATAAGTACATTGAACTGGCTGGGTGATTGGAGGAGTGCATGGGTAGTGACAAGGAGATGGCTGGACTGCATCAGTAGTGCTCAGGGGATTGTGGCAGTGCATGTGTTAGTGCCTGGGTCATTGCATGAGTACATGGGTAGTGACTGGATGATTAGAGTACTGCAAGGAGAGTGCATGGTGAATTTATAAGTGCTTGTGTTTTGGCGCTGTGATTAGATAAGGACATGGTGCTGACTGGGTGATTGGAGGAGTGCATGGGTAGTGACAAGGAGATGGCTGGACTGCATCAGTAGTGCTCAGGGGATTGTAGCAGTGCATGTGTTAGCGCCTGGGCTATTGCATAAGTACATGGGTACTGACTGGATGATTAGAGTACTGCAAGGAGAGTGCATGGTGAATTTATAAGTGCTTGGGTTTTGGCGGAGTGATTGGATAAGTGCATGGTGCAGGCTGGGTTATTGGAGGAGTGCATGGGTAGTGACAAGGAGATGGCTGGACTGCATCAGTAGTGCTCAGGGGATTGTAGCAGTGCATGTGTTAGTGCCTGGGTCATTGCATGAGTACATGGGTAGTGACTGGAGGATTAGAGTACTGCAAGGAGAGTGCATGGTGAATTTATAAGTGCTTGGGTTTTGGCGGAGGGATTGGATAAGTACATGGTGCTCGCTTGGTGATTGGAGGAGTGCATGGGTAGTGACAAGGAGATGGCTGGACTGCATCAGTAGTTCTCAGGGGATTGTAGCAGTGCATGTGTTAGTGCCTGGGTCATTGCATGAGTACATGGGTAGTGACTGGATGATTAGAGTACTGCAAGGAGAGTGCATGGTGAATTTATAAGTGCTTGGGTTTTGGCGGAGTGATTGGATAAGTACATTGAACTGGCTGGGTGATTGGAGGAGTGCATGGGTAGTGACAAGGAGATGGCTGGACTGCATCAGTAGTGCTCAGGGGATTGTGGCAGTGCATGTGTTAGTGCCTGGGTCATTGCATGAGTACATGGGTAGTGACTGGATGATTAGAGTACTGCAAGGAGAGTGCATGGTGAATTTATAAGTGCTTGTGTTTTGGCGCTGTGATTAGATAAGGACATGGTGCTGACTGGGTGATTGGAGGAGTGCATGGGTAGTGACAAGGAGATGGCTGGACTGCATCAGTAGTGCTCAGGGGATTGTAGCAGTGCATGTGTTAGCGCGTGGGCTATTGCATAAGTACATGGGTACTGACTGGATGATTAGAGTACTGCAAGGAGAGTGCATGGTGAATTTATAAGTGCTTGGGTTTTGGCGGAGTGATTGGATAAGTGCATGGTGCAGGCTGGGTGATTGGAGGATTGCATGGGTAGTGACAAGGAGATGGCTGGACTGCATCAGTAGTGCTCAGGGGATTGTAGCAGTGCATGTGTTAGTGCCTGGGTCATTGCATGAGTACATGGGTAGTGACTGCAGGATTAGAGTACTGCAAGGAGAGTGCATGGTGAATTTATAAGTGCTTGTGTTTTGGCACAGTGATTAGATAAGGACATGGAACTGGCTGGGTGATTGGAGGAGTGCATGGGTAGTGACAAGGAGATGGCTGGACTGCATGGGTAGTGCTCAGGGTATTGTAGCAGTGCATGAGTTAGTGCATGGGTCATTGCATGAGTGCATGGGTAGTGACTGGATGATCAGAGTACTGCAAGGAGAGTGCATGGTGAATTTATAAGTGCTTGTGTTTTGGCGCTGTGATTAGATAAGGACATGGTGCTGACTGGGTGATTGAAGGAGTGCATGGGTAGTGACAAGGAGATGGCTGGACTGCATCAGTAGTTCTCAGGGGATTGTAGCAGTGCATGTGTTAGTGCCTGGGTCATTGCATGAGTACATGGGTAGTGACTGGATGATTAGAGTACTGCAAGGAGAGTGCATGGTGAATTTATAAGTGCTTGGGTTTTGGCGGAGTGATTGGATAAGTACATTGAACTGGCTGGGTGATTGGAGGAGTGCATGGGTAGTGACAAGGAGATGGCTGGACTGCATCAGTAGTGCTCAGGGGATTGTGGCAGTGCATGTGTTAGTGCCTGGGTCATTGCATGAGTACATGGGTAGTGACTGGATGATTAGAGTACTGCAAGGAGAGTGCATGGTGAATTTATAAGTGCTTGTGTTTTGGCGCTGTGATTAGATAAGGACATGGTGCTGACTGGGTGATTGGAGGAGTGCATGGGTAGTGACAAGGAGATGGCTGGACTGCATCAGTAGTGCTCAGGGGATTGTAGCAGTGCATGTGTTAGCGCGTGGGCTATTGCATAAGTACATGGGTACTGACTGGATGATTAGAGTACTGCAAGGAGAGTGCATGGTAAATTTATAAGTGCTTGGGTTTTGGCGGAGTGATTGGATAAGTGCATGGTACAGGCTGGGTGATTGGAGGAGTGCATGGGTAGTGACAAGGAGATGGCTGGACTGCATCAGTAGTGCTCAGGGGATTGTAGCAGTGCATGTGTTAGTGCCTGGGTCATTGCATGAGTACATGGGTAGTGACTGGAGGATTAGAGTACTGCAAGGAGAGTGCATGGTGAATTTATAAGTGCTTGTGTTTTGGCGCAGTGATTAGATAAGGACATGGAACTGGCTGGGTGATTGGAGGAGTGCATGGGTAGTGACAAGGAGATGGCTGGACTGCATGGGTAGTGCTCAGGGTATTGTAGCAGTGCATGAGTTAGTGCATGGGTCATTGCATGAGTGCATGGGTAGTGACTGGATGATCAGAGTACTGCAAGGAGAGTGCATGGTGAATTTATAAGTGCTTGTGTTTTGGCGCAGTGATTAGATAAGGACATGGAACCGGCTGGGTGATTGAAGGAGTGCATGGGTAGTGACAAGGAGATGGCTGGACTGCATCAGTAGTGCTCAGGGGATTGTATCAGTGCATGTGTTAGTGCCTGGGTGTTAGAAATGGGATTTCTAGTTGGCAAGGCTTGCACCTTTGTCCAAGTAGGGACCCTTCTTCCTAGTCAGGGTAAGGGAGTTACACTCCTAAAATAACCCCTGCTCACCCCCTTGGTAGCTTGGCACGAGCAGTCAGGCTTATTCTAGAGGCAGTGTGTAAAGCATTTGCACATAACCAACAGTAATACAGTGTAAGCACTACAAACGGACACCACACCAGTTTAGAAAAATAACCAATATTTTTATATACTCAAGACAAGACCAATTACGACAAAAATCCACAATACTATACTTTAAATATGAATGCTTGATAAGGTAACTTCTTCTTTGCAGGAATAGCACAAAAGCAAAGTTCGTACGAGTCAGTAGCCCCGTCCGGGTCTACAGCGATGCTGAATTACACAGAGTCCAACAGTTCCAGCCGACCGCGTCGCTACGGGCCAGCAGAGTCGTGAACAGACTCGGTCACAGTACCTTTCTCGTTGTGGCTGGTACGGAGTGTACGAGCCGGTCGGCGTTCGTCGCGGTTGCGGTGCAAGACGGAGCGATGCAAGGTGCGGTGTCCCTCGATGCGGTGCAGGCAGCGGCTCGATGAGCGTCGTGCAGACGGAGTCGGTGAGTCCAAGGCGTGCGGTGCAGGGCGAGACGATGTACGATGCGGTGCTGACAGGTTGCGATGCAGGTGACCAAGCCGGAATGCGGGAGCTGGCGTCGGACAGCGGTGCGAGTCGGAGCGGTGCGTCGCAAACGTGCGAGCGGTGCCCCAACTGCGATGCGGTCACGACTGTTGAGCCAGTTGCAGCGTCCGCGTCGGTCGGGTCCGGCTGGTTCAGTGAAGCGATGCGATGCGAACTGCGGTGCCCACAGGTCACGGTGCAAGGAGCGGCTCGGTGTTGGCGGCATCGGACGTCGCCCACGGTGAGACCAGGGTTGCGATGCGAAGCGGGGCGATGCGATCTGTGGTGCAAACAGGTCACCGGTCAGGTATGGATTCGGTTGACGGAGTCGGTTGCAGTTCCCTTCCTCTGTGGCAACTGAAACAGCGTTCCAGAAGCGGTACCCAGAGGCTTGTGAAGTCTTTGCAGTCCCTGAGACTTCTTAACAGGAGGCCAGCTCGGTTTCAGGCCCTTGGAGATACTCAGCACAAGTTTGTAGAAAGTTCAGTCCTTTCACTGCCCAAGACAGAAGCAGCAACTGCAGGCCAACCCAACAAGGCAATAACTCAGCAAAGGGGCAGTACTCCTCGTAGCAGCTCTCCAGCTCTTCGTCTTGACAGGTTCCTTGATTCCAGCGAGATCTAAATTCATGGGGTCAGGGCCCCAATATTTATATCCCAAATTCCTTTGTTCTCTGAAGGCAGAGAGGCCTTCGCCTAGTCCAAACCAGTTCTGGAGCACTTTGTTGACAAGTCTCCGTCCCTTCTTTCAGAGAGTAGGCCAGGGACATCAGACGCACCACAGGAGGTGGAGCCAGCATTGTGGAGGGAAGGCACTGTCCTATTCAGGGCCCAGGTGCAACTCCTCCCACCCATCTACATGTAGATCTTGCTATTCAGCCCTGTGCTGACTCACCCTGTCTCCTGGCATCCCCCAGCCCCTGTCACTCACACTCCAGACAAGGAATACACAACCTCGCAGAGGCAGGCTTGGATGGTTAGACAAGAAAATACCCACTTTCTAAAAGTGGTATTTTCAAACACAGAATGTTAAAACCAACTTCACTAAAAGATGCATTTTATCATTCTGAGTCCAGGCATACTAAACTCGAATTTCTACCATGTTCCCGGGGTCAGTTAGGATTATAAGCTGTAATAATCAAACCCGCCCGTTCTGGCCTATGGGGAACAGGTAGCCTTGCAATAGTGAAAAACGAACTAGGCTGTAATTCACTATCAGGACATGCCACACACACCAGGGCATGTCCTACCTTTCGCATACAACGCACCCTGCCCACAGGGGTACCTTGGGCCTACCTTAGGGGTGACTAACATGTAGAAAAGGGAAGGTTTAGGGACTTGCAAGTGTGCGCACTTGCCAAGTCGACATGGCAGCCCCAGGCTGCGCACAGGCTCTGCAATGGCAGGCCCGAGTTACACTTTACGGGCTCTTTGCGTGGGTGGCACAATCCAGTGCTGCAGCCCACCAACAGCATCTGGTCTATAGGCCCTGGCACTCGCAGTGCACTTTACAAGGGACTGACACATAAACCAAATAGGCCAATCATGGAAACGCCAATCCATAACACATTTTATACAGGAGCACTTGCACTTTCCCACTGGACAGCAGTGAGGAAAGTGCGCAGAATCATTACACCAGCAAAAACAGAGTCAAAACCGGGAGGTCAGAAAGTAAAAAGTCAGGGGAAACACGCCAAAAGATGCCAAGTCTAACACATGTCCCCTCCAGCTGAAAGTAGGGAGAACTACCCAACCCCATTGGAGTTCTCTTCACTAAGGCGGAAGAACCTGGACAGACCATCTGCGTTGGCGTGTTCTGTACCAGGACGGTGTTCCACCGTAAAGTCCATTCCCTGTAGGGAGATGGACCACCTCAGCAGTTTTGGATTCTCACCCCTCATTTGCATCAACCATCTGAGGGGCCTGTGGTCTGTCTGAACCCGGAAGTGAGTCCCAAACAGGTATGGTCTCAACTTCTTCAGCGCCCAGACCACAGCAAAAGCTTCCCTTTCTATGACACTCCACCTCTGTTCCCTGGAGAGTAGACTCCTGCTAAGGAAGACTACAGGCTGATCCAGGCCCTCTTCGTTCAGTTGTGAGAGCACCGCTCCCACACCATGCTCTGAAGCGTCAGTCTGCACGACGAATTCCTTGGAGAAGTCAGGTGCCTTGAGCACGGGCGCCGTGCACATGGCTGCCTTCAGGGCACCAAAAGCTTTCTGGCAGGACTCAGTCCAGATCACTTTCCTGGGCTGCTTCTTAGAAGTCAGCTCTGTTAAGGGGGCAACAATGGTGCCATAGCCCTTAACAAATCTCCTATAGTAGCAGGTGAGACCTAAGAAGGCTCTCACCTCTGTCTGGGTCTTGGGGGGCTCCCAAGCCAGAATTGTGTCAATCTTGGGTTGTAGGGGCACCACCTGGCTGCTTCCTACCTGGTGTCCCAAGTACACCACAGAACCCTGCCCGATCTGGCACTTACTGGCCTTGATCGTGAGGCCTGCACCTTGCAGAGCCCTCAACACTTTCTCAAGGTGCTGTAAATGTTCTTCCCAGCTGGAACTGAACACAGCAATGTCATCCAGGTAGGCGGCACTGAAATCCTCCAGCCCAGCCAACACCTGATTGACCAACCTCTGAAAGGTGGCAGGGGCATTCTTCAACCCAAAGGGCATCACCCGGAATTGGTAATGACCTTCTGGGGTTGAGAATGCTGATCTCTCCTTGGCCCCATCGGTTAAGGCAATCTGCCAGTACCCAGACATCAAATCAAACGTGCTGAGGAACCGGGCAGCTCCCAACCGATCAATGAGCTCATCAGCTCTGGGGATGGGGTGCGCGTCAGTCCTGGTGACGGCATTGAGCCCACGGTAGTCCACACAAAACCGGAGTTCTGGAGTGGCACCGGGCGCAGCAGCCTTTGGGACCAAGACCACTGGGCTGGCCCAAGGGCTGTGGGAGGGCTCAATCACCCCTAACGCCAACATCTTAGAGACCTCCTCCTTGATGCTGGCTCTGACCCGGTCAGTCAACCTGTAAATCTTGTGCTTCACAGGAGGGCTGTCACCAGTGTCCACGTCATGGGTACACCAGTGAGTAACACCAGGAGTCAGAGAGAACAGTGGGGCGAACTGTCCCAACAACTGGTGACAGTCCCCCTGCTGCTCCTGAGTCAGAGTAGGGGAGAGGATCACACCTTCTACTGACCCATCATGCTCCTTGGTAGACAGGAGGTCAGGGAGAGGCTCACTCTCCTCTTCCACCCCATCATCTGTCGCCAAGAGCATACTCACTTCGGACCTCTCGAAGTGGGGCTTGAGGCGGTTCACGTGAAGGACCCTCAAAGGGTTCCTTGGAGCTTGCAAATCCACCAGGTAGGTGACGTCACTTTTGCGTCCACCACCTCATATGGCCCAGTCCACTTGTCCTGCAAGGCACAAGGTGCCACTGGGGCCATGACCCACACTTTTTGCCCAGGTTGAAATTCGACCAGAGTGGCATTCTGGTCATACCATCTCTTCATTTCTTCCTGGCTTGCTTCTAGGTTCGCCTGAGCGAGTTTCCTGAAGCGGGCAGTTTGGTTTCTAAAGGCCAGCATGTAGCTAAACACATCCTGGGGAGTTTTCCTGGGAGCTGCCTCCCAGCCTTCCTTTACCAAACTCAGAGGTCCTCTGACAGGGTGGCCATACAGGAGCTCAAAGGGGCTGTACCCAAGAGACTTCTGAGGCACCTCCCTGTATGCAAAGAGTAGGCATGGCAAGAGGACGTCCCACTTACGCCTCATGGGTTCTGTTAGACCCTTGATCATGCCTTTCAAGTTCTGGTTGAATCTCTCCACCAGACCGTTTCCTTGTGGGTGGTAAGGAGTGGTGAACTTGTAGGTTACACCACACTCCTTCCACAGGGATGTCATATACTTGGATATGAAATTGGTCCCCCTATCAGAAACCACCTCTCTGGGGAATCCCACATGGGAAAAGATCCCCATTAACGCCCGGCCCACCACTGGCGCCGTCGTTGTCCTGAGAGGGATTGCCTCCGGGTACCGGGTGGCATGGTCCACCAAGACCAGGATGTACCTGTTGCCCATGGCTGTCTTGGGATCCAGTGGCCCCACAATATCCATCCCTACCCTTTCAAAGGGTGTACCAACAACAGGAAAAGG
The DNA here is from genome assembly GCA_963921515.1 of Calotriton arnoldi. Classification (NCBI taxonomy): domain Eukaryota; kingdom Metazoa; phylum Chordata; class Amphibia; order Caudata; family Salamandridae; genus Calotriton; species Calotriton arnoldi. The sequence continues at coordinate 540,248 of CAWUFW010005356.1, read as the reverse complement.
TTAGAGAAGAGCTTTGACCTTCCTCCCACTCTTACCACTTGCCTGGCAAGTTTGGCAAGACCTACAGTGTGCATCTGACTGTCTTCGCATTTGGGGCCAAAAGAAGTGGGTGACAAGCCTGTCAAAGGTCTTGTCCTGCCCCAAATGTCCTGCCAAAGGCACGTCATGAGCCAGACCCAGTAGGAAGGTCCTGAAGCGCTGGGGTACCACCAGCACACGGGCTGACCCAGGCTCAGCGGCCTTAGGCTCACTGTATAGGAGACCACTCTCCCAGTAGATCAGATGTGACCCGGACTGATTACCAGCTGCCTGGTCTGCAGCCTGCCACCGCAGACCCTCCAGAGTAGGGCACTCGTTAAGCTCCCTGCAGAACTCCTCCCTGGTGGGACCCCTTCTTGCTGCCAATGGGTCAGCTCAGAGATGTCTCCCAGTTCGGCTACCTGCTCCCCTGTAGGCACCGGGCGTCCCCTCGAGGTCCGCCTCCTCCCGGTCCGTGGGAACTTCGGGGGCCGGTTTCCCGCGCCCCTGCCCTTTCTCTTGGCAGGGACTTGGGCCACTGTTCCAGGCTCCAAGTCCTCTTGATCACCCTTTCTGGCTGCCATTGACCGAGTAGACACGCATGCCCACTCTGGCAACCCAAGCATCTCCAAGTGAGACCTGAGTTCAACATCCTTCCATAAGGACTGCTCCAGGTCGTTACCTAGCAGACAATCTACAGGCATGGTAGGGCTCACAACCACCCTCAAGGGACCTGAGACCCCCCCCCATTCAAAGGGAACCTGCGCCACGATACACTGGCGCTCAGAGTTGTCTACAGCAACTACTTGGTGGAATGCCCCTGGGACTACCTGCTTCTCAGAGACCAGGTGACACCGGACTGAGGTTACACTGGCTCCAGTATCTCTGAGAGCCTCTACCCTGTTCCCATTGATGGTCACCCAGGTGCTATATTTCTTTGTGTTAGGGGGCACCTGGTTTCCTGGGACTATCTCACTGTCCCCTAGTGAGACAAGGGTCATTTCTGCGGGATCCCCACCCTCCTGTGGGCACCCCTCCTCCCCAAGCGCTACACTAGCCAACACTTTGGACTGTCCACCGGTGGGTGGCTGTGTCCCCTTTGGGCACTTGGGGTCCCCCTTAAAGTGACCTACCTGGTCACATGCATAACACTTGCGGGGCCGGTCTCAACAGGCTTCCCTGTAGAGACCCCTTTCTTCTTATCACCGAGGGGCTGGGAACCTTTACCCTGGGTACTAGTTTGGGGCCCTTTAGAGAACTCCTGTGCTTTACCCTTGTCCCCCCCACCTTTCTGCTGGGGACCCTGCCCACCTTTGGCTGAGTCTCCCCCAAACGCTTTCTTGTGGACCCTGGTACTCACCCAGCGGTCCGCTTCCATAGCAAGCTTCCTGGGGTCAGTTAGCTTACTATCCACTAGGTGCTGGCGCAGATCTGCAAAACATAGACTAGACAAGTGCTCCCATGCAATCAAGTTGTAGAGCCCCTGAAAATCTGTTACACTACTGCCCTTCACCCAACCATCCAGCGACCTGCAGAACACATCCACACATTCCAACCAAGTGTTGGCATCAGACTTCTTACTGGACCTGAACTGATCCCTGTACTTTTAAGGAGTAAGACCATACTTAGTGAGAAGGGCATCCTTCATGTCAGCATAGGTGAGGTGATACCCCTTACCCAAAGCTATCAGAGCATCCCTTGCTTCTTCAGGGAAAAGTGGCCACAATCCTGCTCCCCAATTTTCCTCAGGGACCCCATTCATGTGTATGGCTGCCTCATAACCCTGAATCCACCTTTGTATGTCATCCCCCTTCTTGAACTCCTTGCCTACGTTCTTGGGAATGTGCACAATCCTGTCTGCCTTTCTGGACGAATTGCTGCCACCATCTGAGCCTGACTTACTCCTAAGTTCTAGCTCCTTCAGTTCTCTCTCATGCTCTAAGAGCATCTTCTTCTCCTCCATGGCCAATCTCTTCCCCTCCCGCTCACTCTCCAGCCTGAGCTTCTGCAGCTCAAACTGCCTTGCCTCCCGCCTGTCCTCCAGCTCCTCTGGGGACAGACTGCTGCTGCCTGACCTGGCGTGTTCCCCCTCACCCAAAAGTACATCCACCCTGGAAATAGGCTCCTCCACCTCCTCACTGAGATTACCAGGCTGCCCACTGGCATGTCTGGCTGCTACCCAGGCCCTCAGCGCCTTCTGTAGCTCCTCCTTCCTTGTGAGGCCTTTAATTTGGACTTTCAGGTTTTTACAAATCGCTCGTAGCTCCTTTACGGCGTAGGATTCCAACCTATCCTCCTCAAAGATAACTTCCAGAGATGCAACGGATGATGCAGTTGATTCAGGCATGACAAAAGTAGTGAGTTGAAAACTGGCAAGATCAAAAATAGGCCAAAGAAAAAGAACCAGTATGTGGTACGTAATGGTCTGCGATATGGTAGTAGTGCACACCAATCACTGTAAGTCAAGTGCAAACACAAGTCCTATCCTCACCGCTGACAACCAATGTTAGAATTGGGATCTCTAGTTGGCAAGGGCTTGCACCTTTGTCCAAGTAGGGACCCTTCTTCCTAGTCAGGGTAAGGGGAGTTACACTCCTAAAATAACCCCTGCTCACCCCTTGGTAGCTTGGCACGAGCAGTCAGGCTTATTCTAGAGGCAGTGTGTAAAGCATTTGCACATAACCAACAGTAATACAGTGTAAGCACTACAAACGGACACCACACCAGTTTAGAAAAATAACCAATATTTTTATATACTCAAGACAAGACCAATTACGACAAAAATCCACAATACTATACTTTAAATATGAATACTTGATAAGGTAACTTCTTCTTTGCAGGAATAGCACAAAAGCAAAGTTCGTACGAGTCGGTAGCCCCGTCCGGGTCTACCGCGATGCTGAATTACACAGAGCCCAACAGTTCCAGCCGACCGCGTCGATACGGGCCGGCAGAGTCGTGAACAGACTCGGTCACAGTACCTTTCTCGTTGTGGCTGGTACGGAGTGTACGAGCCGGTCGGCGTTCGTCGCGGTTGCGGTGCAAGACGGAGCGATGCAAGGTGCGGTGTCCCTCGATGCGGTGCAGGCAGCGGCTCGTTGAGTGTCGTGCAGACGGAGTCGGTGAGTCCAAGGCGTGCGGTGCAGGGCGAGATGATGTACGATGCGGTGCTGACAGGTTGCGATGCAGGCGACCAAGCCGGAATGCGGGAGCTGGCGTCGAACAGCGGTGCGAGTCGGAGCGGTGCGTCGCAAATGTGCGAGCGGTGCCCCAACTGCGATGCGGTCACGAATGTTGAGCCAGTTGCAGCGTCCGCGTCGGTCGGGTCCGGCTGGTTCAGTGAAGCGATGCGATGCGAACTGCGGTGCCCACAGGTCACGGTGCAAGCAGCGGCTCGGTGTTGGCGGCATCGGACGTCGCCCACGGTGAGACCAGAGTTGCGATGCGAAGCGGGGCGATGCGATCTGCAGTGCAAACAGGTCACCGGTCAGGGATGGATTCGGTTGACGGAGTCGGTTGCAGTTCCCTTCCTCTGTGGCAACTGAAACAGCGTTCCAGAAGCGGTACCCAGAGGCTTGTGAAGTCTTTGCAGTCCCTGAGACTTCTTAACAGGAGGCCAGCTCGGTGTCAGGCCCTTGGAGATACTCAGCACAAGTTTGTAGAAAGTTCAGTCCTTTCACTGCCCAAGACAGAAGCAGCAACTGCAGGCCAACCCAACAAGGCAATAACTCAGCAAAGGGGCAGTACTCCTTCTAGCAGCTCTCCAGCTCTTCGTCTTGACAGGTTCCTTGATTCCAGCGAGATCTAAATTCATGGGGTCAGGGCCCCAATATTTATATCCCAAATTCCTTTGTTCTCTGAAGGCAGAGAGGCCTTCGCCTAGTCCAAACCAGTTCTGGAGCACTTTGTTGACAAGTCTCCGTCCCTTCTTTCAGAGAGTAGGCCAGGGACATCAGACGCACCACAGGAGGTGGAGCCAGCATTGTGGAGGGAAGGCACTGTCCTATTCAGGGCCCAGGTGCAACTCCTCCCACCCATCTACATGTAGATCTTACTATTCAGCCCTGTGCTGACTCACCCTGTCACTCACACTCCAGACAAGGAATACACAACCTCGCAGAGGCAGGCTTGGATGGTTAGACAAGAAAATACCCACTTTCTAAAAGTGGTATTTTCAAACACAGAATGTTAAAACCAACTTCACTAAAAGATGCATTTTATCATTCTGAGTCCAGGCATACTAAACTCGAATTTCTACCATGTTCCCGGGGTCAGTTAGGATTATAAGCTGTAATAATCAAAACTGCCCGTTCTGGCCTATGGGGAACAGGTAGCCTTGCAATAGTGAAAAACGAACTAGGCTGTAATTCACTATCAGGACATGCCACACACACCAGGGCATGTCCTACCTTTCGCATACAACGCACCCTGCCCACAGGGGTACCTTGGGCCTACCTTAGGGGTGACTAACATGTAGAAAAGGGAAGGTTTAGGGACTTGGAAGTGTGCACACTTGCCAAGTCAACATGGCAGCCCCAGGCTGCGCACAGGCTCTGCAATGGCAGGCCCGAGTTACACTTTACGGGCTGTTTGCGTGGGTGGCACAATCCAGTGCTGCAGCCCACCAACAGCATCTGGTCTATAGGCCCTGGCACTCGCAGTGCACTTTACAAGGGACTGACACATAAACCAAATAGGCCAATCATGGAAACGCCAATCCATAACACATTTTATACAGGAGCACTTGCACTTTCCCACTGGACAGCAGTGAGGAAAGTGCGCAGAATCATTACACCAGCAAAAACAGAGTCATAACCGGGAGGTCAGAAAGCAAAAAGTCAGGGGAAACACGCCAAAAGATGCCAAGTCTAACACAGGGTCATTGCATGAGTACATGGGTAGTGACTGGATGATTAGAGTACTGCAAGGAGAGTGCATGGTGAATTTATAAGTGCTTGTGTTTTGGCGCAGTGATTAGATAAGGACATGGAACTGGCTGGGTGATTGGAGGAGCGCATGGGTAGTGACAAGGAGATGGCTGGACTGCATCAGTAGTGCTCAGGGGATTGTAGCAGTGCATGTGTTAGTGCCTGGGTCATTGCATGAGTACATGGGTAGTGACTGGATGATTAGAGTACTGGAAGGAGAGTGCATGGTGAATTTATAAGTGCTTGTGTTTTGGCGCAGTGATTAGATAAGGACATGGAACTGGCTGGGTGATTGGAAGAGTGCATGGGTAGTGACAAGGAGATGGCTTGACTGCATCAGTAGTGCTCAGGGGATTGTAGCAGTGCATGTGTTAGTGCCTGGGTCATTGCATAAGTACATGGGTACTGACTGGATGATTAGAGTACTGCAAGGAGAGTGTATGGTGATTTTATAAGTGCTTGTGTTTTGGCGCAGTGATTAGATAAGGACATGGAACTGGCTGGGTGATTGGAGGAGTGCATGGGTAGTGACAAGGAGATGGCTGGACTGCATCAGTAGTACTCAGGGGATTGTAGCAGTGCATGTGTTATTGCCTGGGTCATTGCATGAGTACATGGGTAGTGACTGGATGATTAGAGTACTGCAAGGAGAGTGCATGGTGAATTTATAAGTGCTTGTGTTTTGGCCCTGTGATTAGATAAGGACATGGTGCTGACTGGGTGATTGGAGGAGTGCATGGGTAGTGACAAGGAGATGGCTGGACTGCATCAGCAGTGCTCAGGGGATTGTAGCAGTGCATGTGTTAGTGCCTGGGTCATTGCATGAGTACATGGGTAGTGACTGGATGATTAGAGTACTGCAAGGAGAGTGCATGGTGAATTTATAAGTGCTTGGGTTTTGGCGGAGTGATTGGATAAGTGCATGGTGCAGGCTGGGTGATTGGAGGAGTGCATGGGTAGTGACAAGGAGATGGCTGGACTGCATCAGCAGTGCTCAGGGGATTGTAGCAGTGCATGTGTTAGTGCCTGGGTCATTGCATGAGTACATGGGTAGTGACTGGATGATTAGAGTACTGCAAGGAGAGTGCATGGTGAATTTATAAGTGCTTGTGTTTTGGCGCAGTGATTAGATAAGGACATGGAACTGGCTGAGTGATTGGAGGAGTGCATGGGTAGTGACAAGGAGATGGCTGGACTGCATCAGTAGTGCTCAGGGGATTGTATCAGTGCATGTGTTAGTGCCTGGGTCATTGCATGAGTACATGGGTAGTGACTGGATGATTAGAATACTGCAAGGAGAGTGTATGGTGAATTTATAAGTGCTTGTGTTTTGGCGCAGTGATTAGATAAGGACATGGAACTGGCTGGGTGGTTGGAGAAGTGCATGGGTAGTGACAAGGAGATGGCTGGACTGCATCAGTAGTACTCAGGGGATTGTAGCAGTGCATGTGTTAGTGCCTGGGTCATTGCATGAGTACATGGGTAGTGACTGGATGATTAGAGTACTGGAATGAGAGTGCATGGTGAATTTATAAGTGCTTGTGTTTTGGCACAGTGATTAGATAAGGACATGGAACTGGCTGGGTGATTGGAGGAGTGCATGGGTAGTGACAAGGAGATGGCTTGACTGCATCAGTAGTGCTCAGGGGATTGTAGCAGTGCATGTGTTAGTGCCTGGGTGTGAGAAGTTGGCCTGGTATATGCTGTCCACTAGTTATAGTGGGCACCTTTGCACCAGTCCAAACAACCCCTTATTGATGATAGGTTTAAGACAACCTTATTTGAAAGCTATCCTAGTGGTAGCTATGGAGAGCAGCCTTCAGTCTAAGTCTTGAAGGAGTGTAAAGCAGTTTGTTTTACCAGTCTATAATCTCTTGAATGGCTAAATAAAAGGAGACCACACCAGGTATATATATAAATTATATGTATTTATTTCTAAACACACCCTACTAGTCTCTTTATGAGGCTAGAGGTCAAAGCACATATGTTACACTTCAAATATCACAGTAAATTAGCACAATATACGATAGGCCCTAGGGGCGAACCAAACCATATATTCAGAAAGTGGAATAAGAACCACGACTCGACTAGACACAAGGCCTAGAGCCTGTAGAATCGCTGGGACCCCAAGGAACCACCCAAGGTAGTGACACAGGGGACCCACGGGGGACGTGTGCAGTGTTTAAACACAGCCGCGAGCTCCGTTAGCTTCTATGGGAAAGTCGCAGTTAGAGTTTTAAAGTTTAGGGACACTTAGGAGTGGACTAGGAACAAACCCTTTTGGACTTAGATGGTTCTAGGTCCAACACCCACAGGAGCACTGGAGTACTCGTGTTACCTCACCCAGGGAAGCCGGGTGCATAGGTGTCAAATGGTGTCGGGTCGCGTCGTCGTTTTCAATGGCAGCTTGCTGAAAAGTGCTGCTGCCGGGAACAGGAGAAGTGTCCGAAGAGATCCAAGCCTGGATCGAAGATGTGAAGAACCTGAAAGCAGAGGGGACAGAGTCTGGGTCACTTGCCAGTGACCAGGGCCACGATAGTCGAATGCCCACCGATGTCGGGTGCTTCAGGTGCTAGGAGGGGAAGCTTGACTCTTCAGCCACGAGGACCAGGGGGTGTCGGAGATGACCAGGAGCTGTATTCTAACTGTCCCACAAAGGATGTCAAGTGCTGCAGTGTCGGTGCCCGGATTGGTTACAACAAGCCTTGGCAACAGCAACCCACGCAGGAAGAGGTAGGATGCTTCTTCGCGGACCAGCAAGGTCCTGGGGACTCCCCAAGCAATGGAGAGTCAGGGCACATCTGGAGCAACCCAGAAAGCCCAATTGAAGTACAGTTGTCCTTCTCAGGGACCCACAAGTTGACGGACAAGTGATCGCGAAGGGATCTCAAGAGGAATCACAAAATGGCAGCCCACGGGTCACTCGGAGTGGGTAGGCCAGCAATCTTTGGTGGATTCACTGCTCGGGGTCAGGGCTACAAGGAACCCAAAGCACAGCCTCTAGGATCGACAAGAAGCATATGCACTTGCAAATGTGCATGGTGTCCAGGGGTTCCAGTTCCACAGTACCCACGAGGGCTACGGGTCTCAGCTTTGCTGGGGACTCGGGTCAGCCTCTGGGAAGTCTGGAAACCCACCTCCTGGGTTGCAAAGTCATTGGCATCTGGCAGGAGCTTCAGAGATGCAGACCGGGCAGATGCGTCTTTGGTGCCTGCCAAGCAGGGGAGTAACTCCTTTACTCCAAGGGAGATTCTTCAGTCATCTAGTCGTGTAGATCGTCTAAGTTCCAGGATTTCTGTATCAGAGTTTCATCCAGGTGTAATCTAAAGTCCTGTAGTCAGGGGTTCCTTCTTTATACCCAAGGAAGGGGTTGGACTAACTCTGGGGACCCACCTATGGGAGGGATTGGAAAGAGGGGTGGCTACACCCATTTCCTTTGTCCAGTTTTGTGCCAGAGCAGAGGCTGGTAGCCCCTGCAACCGGTTTGAACTTGATGATGCACAGGGACACCAAATGTGCCCCCAGTGCAGGACTTCAAAGCACTCTTGGAGTGCACCCACCCAGCCCCAATCCACTAAGGCCTGTCTGGGAGGTGGTAACACCTCCCTGTGACAGGAAACCTATTGTCCAGGCCTCCCCTGCCAGAGTTTCAGTCAGTAGCAGGAGGCCAGTCTTGTGTCTGTGGCTGGCAGCATCCATTTTGTGATGCCAGGGCTCTGTTAGCTAGTACCGGGTATACCAGTGCTGTCATGTCTCTCCCTCTAGAAGGGTGGGATCATACTCCCACACCAGTTACTGGTGTGGGGGTATGATTCCAAGGTGTTTGACACCAAACACGACATGTTTCCGTGCAGCCATCCCAAAGTTAGCATTTACCGAGAGGATATAATGCACTTAAGAGTATATGGTCAGGCTGCCTCACAGACAACCCCGGAGGATAGATTCCGAAGGCTGCAGAGGGGCTCTGCTCATGCATGGGCACCCTCTCACACAAAACCAAGCACCCTGCCTTTAGGATTGATAAGGCCTGCCATAAGGGTGACTGATAGATTTATATGTGCAGTGATAGGGTGAGATATAGTGAACCTATATCTCAGTAAGGGGTGCAGGCACCACCTCACTCAGGCTGCTGTAGCAGTCCTGTGGTGTCATTTTGGAAGGCTGCCCAGGGGTGGCATAATACATGCTTCAGCCCCTGGTAGGCCTCTGGGGTACCTATGCCTTGGGTACATAGTATACCATATACTAGGGACTTATAAGGGCACCCCAGAATCCAATCTGTGGTGTACCTAAGGTACAGGGAATCAATTTGGAGAGGAAGCAGCTAGGCTGGGGTCCTGGATAGCAGGGCCCCAGCCAGACTAAATGTGAGAAGTTGGCCTGGTATATGCTGTCCACTAATTATAGTGGGCACCTTGCACCAGTCCAAACAACCCCTTATTGGAGATAGGTTAAAGGCAACCTTTATTGAAAGCTATCCTAGTGGTAGCTATGGAGAGCAGCCTTCAGGCTAAGTCTTGAAGGAATGTAAAGCAGCTTGTTTTACCAGTCTATAATCTCTTGAGTGACCAAATGAAAGAGGACCACACCAGGTATATATTTAAAATATATGTATTTAGTCTTAAACACACCCCTCTAGTCTCTTTATGAGGCTAGAGTTTGAAGTACATAAGTTACAAGTCGAATATCAACAGTAATAGCACAAATACACGTTTGAGCCCTAGGGGCGTACCAAACCATATACCAAAAAAGTGGTATAAGAACCACGACTGAGCTAGACACAAGGCCTAGAGCCTGTAGAAGTGCTTGGCCCTCAAGGAACCACCCAAGGTAGTGACACAGGGGACCCACGGGGGACGCGTGCAGTGTGAGAACACAGCCGCGAGCCGCCGTTGACTTCTACGGGGAATGTCGCGGTTGGAGTTTTAAAGAAAAAGGACACTTAGAGGAGAACTTGGAGCAAACCCCTTTAGAACTAGGTTGTTCTAGAGTCTATACCCACGGGAGCACCGGAGTACTCGAGTTACCTCACCCAGGGAAGCCGGGTGCATAGGTGTCTTTCGGGGTTGGGTTTCGTCGTCGTTTTCAATGGCGATCTGCTGCAAAGTGCTGCTGGCGACCAAGTCGAAAGTGTTCGGGTGGATCCAAGGGTGGATCGAAGATCTGAAGAACCTGAAAGCAGAGGGGACAGAGTCTGGGTCACTAGCCAGTGACCAGGAAGGCGATGAGCAGATGCCCACCGATGTCAGGTGCTTCAGGTAGGTTGACGGTCATCTTGACTCTTCAGCCACGAGGTCCAGGAGGTGTCGACGACAACCAGGAGCTGGATTCAAGCTGTCCCACGAAGTCTGTCGATTGCTGGGGTGTCGGTGACCGGATTGGACCCAACAAGCCTTGGCAACGGCAAGTCACATGGAAATAAAGAAAGGAGGTTGATGCAGACCAGCAAGGTCTGGGGGACTCACCCAGTGAGGGTAAGTCAGGGCACGTCTGGAGCAACCAGGAAAGCCCAAGTAAAAGAAGAATTGCCTTCGGGAGGGCCCACTAGCCAATGGACTAGCGACTGCAAAGGAGCCTCGAGTGGACGCACTTGGAGCTGGCTCCCAGGACACTCGTGGAGGGGAGGCCAGTGATCTTCAGTGCAGTCAGTGCTGGAGGCGGGGGCTACTCGGAGCCCAAAGCACAACTTCGTGGGAGACCAGGAAGAGGATGAACTTGGAAAAGTACTCAGTGTCCAGGGGTCACGGTTTCACATTACCCACAACAGCTACGGGCCTCAGCTTTGCTGGGGACTCAGGGCAGCCTCAGGGAAGTCTGGAAAGCCACCTCTGGTGATGCAAAGACTTCAGCGTCCGGCGGGAGCTTCAGCGATGCAGACCGGACAATTGCTTCTTAGGTGCCTGCCAAGCAGGGGAGTCACTCCTTGACCCCAAGGGAGATTCTTCAGTCCTCTAATCTTCAAGTAGAGCGTCGAAGGTCCAGGATTCAGTCTCAGAGTTTCGTCCAGGTTAATCTAAAGTCCTAAGGACTGGGGTCCCATACTTATACAAAGTTAGGGGGTTGGACATACTCTGGGGACCCACCTATGGGAGGGTCAGGGAAGAGGGGTGGTTACACCCATTCCCTTTGTCCAGTTTCGCACCAGAGCAGGTACAGGTAGCCCCTGCAACCGGTTTGAACTGGCATATGCACAGGGACACCAAATGTGCCCCCAGTGCAGGACTTCTGAGCACCAGAGAGTGCTCCCGCCCAGCCCCAATACACATTATCCTGTCTGGGGAGGTGGTTACACCTCCCTGCAACAGGAAACCTATTGTCCAGGCCTCCCTGCCGGAGTTTCAGTCAGCAGCAGGAGGCCAGACCCGTGTCTGTGGCAGCGGCATCCATTTTGTGATGCTAGGGCTCTGGAAAGAAGTTACCGGGTAGCCCGGTGTGTACATGTCTCTCCTCTAGAAGGGTGGAATGCTACCCCCGCCGCCAGGACTGGCGGGGGGGTAGTATTCCAAGATGTTTGACACCAAACACGACATGTTTTGGTGCAGCCAGTCCAAAGTTAGCATTGTACGGCGAGGATATAATGCACTTAAGAGTATATGGTCAGGCTGTACCACAAACAGCATCAGAGGAGGGACTCCGAACGCTGTAGAGGGGCTCTGCTCATGCAGGGGCACCCTCTCACATAAGAACCAAGCACTCTGCCTTCAGGATTGGTAAGGCCTGCCATAGGAGTGACTTATAGGTTTATATGTGTGTGCAATGGTAGTGATATAGGTAGCCTATACCACTGTAAGGGGTGCATGCACCACCTTACCCAGGCTGCAGTAGCAGACCTGTGGTGTCATTTTGGATGGCCTTCCAGGGGTGGCACAATACATGCTGCAGCCCCTGGTAGGCCTCTGAGGTACCTATGCCCTGGGTACATAGTATACCATATACTAGGGACTTATAAGGGCACTCCAGATTCCAATCAGAGATGTGCCTAGGGCACATGGAAACCATTTTAGAGAGGAAGCAGCTAGGCTGGGGTTCTGATTAGCAGTGCCCCAGCCAGACTAAAGTCGAAAAACAGTGAAGCATCAGCAAAAAGTGGGGGTACCCATGTGAAGCAGATCCTACTCTCCTACACAACCCCCCCCCCAAATGTAGGGACATTAAACTAACCTTGACCAGTTGAGTCTTCATGTTCTAAGTGGAAGTACCTAGAGAGTCCATCTGCATTGGCATGGTTACTCCCAGGTCTATGTTCCACTGTAAAGTCCATCCCCTGTAGGGAAATGGACCACCTAAGCAGTTTGGGGTTTTCACCCTTCATTTGTTTTAGCCATAGGAGGGGCTTGTGGTCTGTTTGAACAAGGAAGTGAGTACCAAAAAAGTATGGCCTCAACTTCTTTAGAGCCCAAACCTCAGCAAAGGCCTCCTTCTCTATGGCTGACCAACGTTTCTCTCTAGGGGTCAGCCTTCTGCTAATAAAAGCTACTGGCTGATCCTGACCTTCATCATTCAATTGTGACAGTACAGCCCCTACCCCCAATTCAGATGCATCTGTTTGGACAATGAACTTCTTGGAGTAATCAGGACTCTGGAGAATGGGAGCAGTGCACATGGCCTGCTTCAGGTCATCAAATGCCTTTTGACAGCTAGCTGTCCACTGAACCTTTTGGGCATTTTCTTGGAAGTTAAGTCATTCAGGGGTGTCACTATTGATCCATACCCCTTGACAAATCTCCTATAGTACCCAGTCAGGCCTAAGAAGGCTCTCACCTGAGTCTGGGTAGTTGGAGCAACCCAGTCCATGATGGTCTGGATTTTGCTCTGTAGTGGTTGAACCTGGCCTCCACCCACAAGGTGGCCCAGGTACACAACCTGACTCTGCCCTATCTGGCGCTTGGTGGCCTTGATAGTGAGGCCTGCCTTTTGCAGGGCCTCTAAAACATTTCTGAGGTAGACCAGGTGATCCTCCCAGGTGGAGCTAAAGACAGCAATATCATCTAGATATGCTGCACTGTAGGCCTCCAGACCTGTAAGGACTGTATTCACCAACCTCTGAAAAGTGGCAGGTGCATTCTTCAGACCAAAGGGCATTACCACAAATTGATAAAGTCCACTACGGGTTGAGAATGCTGTTTTTGGCTTTGCATCATCAGCTAGTCTGATCTGCCAGTAGCCAGCTGTCAGGTCAAATGTGCTTAGATACTTGGCTGAGGCCAAAGTGTCTATTAGCTCATCTGCCCTGGGTATTGGATGGGCATCACTCCTAGTGACTGCATTGAGACCCCTGTAGTCCACACAAAACCTCATCTCTCTTTTCCCACCAATGGTGTGAGGTTTTGGCACAAGGACCACTGGACTAGCCCAAGGGCTATCTGAGGGTTCAATAACTCCCAAATCCAACATTTTCTGGACTTCTGTCCTGATACAGTCCCTGACATGGTCAGGTTGCCTATAAATCTTATTTTTAATAGGCAGACTGTCCCCAGTGTCCACTTCATGAGTGCACCAGGTGTTCTGACTTGGAGTCAGAGAGAACATATGTCTGTACTGATTGAGCACTTGTCTGCAATCAGTTTGCTGCTGAGCAGTGAGGCTGCCTGCCAAGGCTACACCATCCACTGACCCATCATCAGGGTTCTGTGAGAGCAGGTCAGGGAGTGGGTCACTCTCTTCCTCCTGTCCCTCATCAGTAGCCATGAGCAAGCCCATGTCTGCCCTGTCCACATATGGTTTCAGTCTGTTGACATGGAGAACCCCGTGGGGACTCCTGGGTGTTCCTAGGTCTACTAAATAGGTAACCTCCCCCTTCTGTTCAACAATGGTATGGGGTCCACTCCACTTGTCTTGGAGAGCTGCTGGGGCCACTGGCTCCAGCACCCACACCTTCTGTCCTGGCTGGTAAACAGTCAGTACAGCCTTTTGGTCATGCCAGGCTTTTTGCAGTTCCTGGCTAGCCTCAAGGTTTTTAGTTGCCTTTTTCATGTACTCAGCCATCCTGGAGCGGAGACCAAGTACATAGTCCACTATGTCTTGCTTTGGGGGCTTGAGAGGTAACTCCCATCCTTCCTTCACCAAGCACAATGGACCCCTGACAGGGTGACCAAACAAAAGTTCAAAAGGGCTGTAGCCAACCCCTTTTGAGGCACCTCCCTGTATGCAAATAAAAGGCAGGGCAAGAGTATGTCCCATCTTTGCCTAAGCTTTTCTGGGAGCCCTTTAATCATGCCCTTTAAGGTTTTGTTGAATCTCTCAACTAAACCATTGCATTGTGGGTGATAGGGTGTGGTGAACTTGTAAGTCACTCCACACTCCTTCCACATTGCCTTCAAGTATCCAGACATAAAGTTTGCACCCCTGTCTGATACAACCTCCTTAGGGAAGCCCACTCTTGAGAAAATTCCCAGGAGGGCTCTTGCCACCACAGGTGCTGTAGTGGTCCTAAGGGGAATAGCCTCTGGGTACCTAGTGGCATGGTCCACCACCACCAGGATAAACCTGTGCCCAGATGCTGTTTGGGGATCTATGGGACCAACAATATCAATCCCCACTCTCTCAAAGGGAACCCCACCACAGGTAGTGGTATCAGGTGGGCCTTTGTGGTACCACCTGCCTTCCCACTGGCTTGGCAGGTTACACAGGAGCGACAAAACTCCTTGGTGTCTTCAGACATGTGGGGCCAGTGAAAGTGAGGGACAAGTCTGTCCCAAGTCTTGTTCTGGCCCAGGTGACCTGCTAGAGGAATGTCATGGGCTAGGGTCAATAGGAAGCCCCTGAACTTCAGAGGTATAACCAACCTCCTGGTGGCACCAGGCTTGGGGTCTCTACACTCTGAGTACAAGAGTCCATCATCCCAATACACTTTATGGGGACCACTAGCATTCCCAGCAGCCTCAGCAGCAGCTTGCTGTCTGAGGGGTTCAAGAGAGGGGCAGCTCTGCTGCTCCTGGCTCAGATCTGCCCTGGAAGGGCCCCCTGTCCCCAAGAACTCAACCTGGTCAGGTTCAAGCTCCTCTGGGACAGTTCCTTCCTCAGGACTGAGATCATCCCCCTCGAGAGACTGATCTTACTTCTGAGCCAAGGGGGAAGGCACTGCCTTAACCCTACTACTCCTCCTCTTGGATGGCACTTGGTCCATGGTTCCAGGATCCAAGGCCTGTTCAGTGTTAGACATTTTGCTCTGTGACCTGGTCACAGCAAACACATCTGCAGGGATCCCCAGCATTTCTGCATGGGTCCTGAGCTCCACTTCTGCCCAAGCTGAACTTTCAAGATCATTGCCAAGCAAGCATTCCACTGGTAGGTTTGCACTCACCACAACCTTCTTAAGGCCAGTTACCCCTCGTCAGGAGAAGTTAACAACTGCCAGAGTATGGTCTGTTCTGACATTGCTAGCATTGGTCACTTGGTACATTTCACCAAGTATAATCTGCCCAGGATCCACAAGGTCTTGTGTCACCATGGTGACACTTGCCCCTGTGTCCCTAAATGCCAAAGCCTCTTCTCCATTGATTAAGGGCTGTTGCCTGTACTTGCCCAGATTACTGGGACTCACAGAGGAGGTCACATCCATGCCTCCATCACAGACTAGGACAGCCTGAGTGAGTTCTCTGAGTAGGCCAGAGCTCATCTCATTACCCAGGGTCAACCCTACTAAACCCTTGGCCTGTGTACTCCCACCACCAATTGTAACTGCACTAGGGGGAACAGGTGCCTTAGGGGCATTGGTGGGGGCTGGAATAGAGTCTTTGGACTTGGTGCAATCACTGGTCCAGTGTGTCTTTTGCTTACAGACTTTGCACCATGGTTTCTTTTGGCCTTTTCCCTTGTTAGACTGTGAATCCCCACCTGAAGAAGATTTTTGGGGGCCTTGTGAAGACTACTGGTCTTTACCCTTCTCCCCACCCTTATCAGAGTTTTTAGAATCTTGCTTCTTAGGGTCACCACCTTGGTTCTGTACCTTCTGCCTCACCCTGGTTCTGACCCATTTGTCTGCCTTCTTTCCCAATTCTTGCGGAGAGGTCAGATCAGAGTCCACCAGGTACTGATGCAACAGCTGATTTTGACAGTTATTAAGAATCTGCTCCCTCATGATAAGATTGTACAATCCTGTGAAGTCACATACCTTACTGCCCATCAACCAACCTTCCAGAGCCTTAGCAGAACAATCCACATAGTCCACCCAGTCTTGAGTCTGTGCTTTTGGGTATCTCTGAACTTTAACCTGTATTGTTCAGTTGTTAGGCCAAACCCATCAATCAGAGCACTCTTCAAGACTTTGTAATTGTCAGCATCCTCTTCTCTAACAGTGAGGAGCTTATCTCTACCTTTGTCTGCAAAGGAGAGCCACAAGATTGCTGCCCACTGCTCCTGAGGGACCCTCTGTACTTTACAGGCCCTCTCCAGTGCAGTTATCCATTTGTGGATGTCATCCCCACTCTGGTAGGGAGGGACAATCTTGCTCAGGTTTCTATGGTCATAAGACCTTTCCCTATCTCTGGGGAAATTGCTGCCACCATGGGACTCTAGTCCCATCTTTTTCTCTGTCTATAGAGATCTAGGGACTCCCTGTCTATAGCCAACTGATGTTTTCTGAGCTCAAGCTGGGCTTGCTCATACTGAATCAGTCTCTTTCTCCTCTCATGAGAGGATTCCCTCCCATGAGAGGAGACAGAGGTCCCTACTGAGGTGTCAGAGTGGTTAGACTCCTGAGAAGGAGATCTAGTCCTTCTGGGCACACTCACAACTCTTTCTGGGGGGACAGAGGGGAGGTCATCCTGGGCCTCCTCCTCTTCCTCAGGAGTAGCTGCACTTTCCAGGTCAGGATCATTGTCATCCCCCTGGCCAGTTTCAGAAGTCAGGTCCTGGGTATTTTCATCCCTGGCCCCTCCCTCATCTTCTGCCCCACCCTCTCTGCCTACCCTTTCAGACCTTATGGGTCTTCTAAGATCATCTAGCAGAAGCATCTCCAGGAGACGTTGGGTGTTGGCACTTTTGCCTGTCTTCAACTTCCTAACTTTGCACAACTCTCTCAATTCCAATAATGTGAGGTTGTCATATCTGGATGGCAGGAGCTCACTGGTTCCTGGCAGTGAAGACATTACTAGTGTGGTGTGGTGTATACACTACCTACTCTAGTGTGGCCTACTAAACTCTCTTGAGTTGTAGAAACTCCCTTAACACACAACTCTAAGTTCAGTAGAACTTACTGTATCCTAAGCTTGATTTATATGTACCTAAGGTACCCTTAGTGGTTTTCAGTTGATCAATTCAATTGAGATTATCTGGTAAAACAATAGCAAGCTGGAATCCCACACGCTGCACACCAATGTGAGAAGTTGGCCTGGTATATGCTGTCCACTAATTATAGTGGGCACCTTGCACCAGTCCAAACAACCCCTTATTGGAGATAGGTTAAAGACAACCTTTATTGAAAGCTATCCTAGTGGTAGCTATGGAGAGCAGCCTTCAGGCTAAGTCTTGAAGGAATGTAAAGCAGCTTGTTTTACCAGTCTATAATCTCTTGAGTGACCAAATGAAAGAGGACCACACCAGGTATATATTTAAAATATATGTATTTAGTCTTAAACACACCCCTCTAGTCTCTTTATGAGGCTAGAGTTTGAAGTACATACGTTACAAGTCAGTTATCAACAGTAATAGCACAAATACACGTTTGAGCCCTAGGGGCGTACCAAACCATATACCAATAAAGTGGTATAAGAACCACGACTGAGCTAGACACAAGGCCTAGAGCCTGTAGAAGTGCTTGGCCCTCAAGGAACCACCCAAGGTAGTGACACAGGGGACCCACGGGGGACGCGTGCAGTGTGAGAACACAGCCGCGAGCCGCCGTTGACTTCTATGGGGAATGTCGCGGTTTGAGTTTTAAAGAAAAAGGACACTTAGAGGAGGACTTGGAGCAAACCCCTTTAGAACTAGGTTGTTCTAGAGTCTATACCCACGGGAGCACCGGAGTACTCGAGTTACCTCACCAAGGGAAGCCGGGTGCATAGGTGTCTTTCGGGGTCGGGTTTCGTCGTCGTTTTCAATGGCGATCTGCTGCAAAGTGCTGCTGGCGACCAAGTCGAAAGTGTTCGGGTGGATCCAAGGGTGGATCGAAGATCTGAAGAACCTGAAAGCAGAGGGGACAGAGTCTGGGTCACTAGCCAGTGACCAGGAAGGCGATGAGCAGATGCCCACCGATGTCGGGTGCTTCGGGTAGGTTGACGGTTGTCTTGACTCTTCAGCCATGAGGTCCAGGAGGTGTCGACGACAACCTGGAGCTGGATTCGAGCTGTCCCACAACGTCTGTCGATTGCTGGGGTGTCGGCGACCGGATTGGACCCAACAAGCCTTGGCAACGGCAAGTCATGTGGAAATAAAGATAGGACGTTGATGCAGACCAGCAAGGTCTGGGGGACTCACCCACCGAAGGTAAGTCAGGGCATTTCTGGAGCAACCAGGAAAGCCCAAGCAAAAGAAGAGTTGTCTTCGGGAGGGCCCACTAGCCAATGGACTAGCGACCGCAATGGAGCCTCGAGTGGACACACTTGGAGCTGGCTCCCAGGACACTCGTGGAGGGGAGGCCAGTGATCTTCGATGCAGTCGGTGCTGGAGGCGGGGGCTACTTGGAGCCCAAAGCACAACTTCATGGAAGACCAGGAAGAGGATGCACTTGCAAAAGTACTTGGTGTCCAGGGGTCACGGTTCCACGTTACCCATGACAGCTACGGGCCTCAGCTTTGCTGTGGACTCAGGGCAGCCTCGGGGAAGTCTGGAAATCCACCTCTGGTGATGCAAAGACTTCGGCGTCCGGCGGGAGCTTCAGCGATGCAGACCGGACAATTGCTTCTTAGGTGCCTGCCAAGCAGGGGAGTCACTCCTTGACCCCAAGGGAGATTCTTCAGTCCTCTAATCTTCAAGTAGAGCATCGAAGGTCCAGGATTCAGTGTCAGAGTTTCATCCAGGTTAATCTAAAGTCCTAAGGACTGGGGTCCCATACTTATACAAAGTTAGGGGGTTGGACATACTCTGGGGACCCACCTATGGGAGGGTCAGGGAAGAGGGGTGGTTACACCCATTCCCTTTGTCCAGTTTTGCACCAGAGCAGGGGCAGGTAGCCCCTGCAACCGGTTTCAACTGGCATATGCACAGGGACACCAAATGTGCCCTCAGTGCAGGACTTCAAAGCACCAGAGGGTGCTCCCGCCCAGCCCCAATACACACTATCCTGTCTGGGGAGGTGGTTACACCTCCCTTCGACAGGAAACCTATTGTCCAAGCCTCCCCTGCCAGAGTTTCAGTCAGCAGCAGGAGGCCAGACCCGTGTCTGTGGCAGCGGCATCCATTTTGTGATGCCAGGGCTCTGGAAAGAAGTTACCGGGTAGCCCAGTGTGTACATGTCTCTCCCTCTAGAAGGGTGGAATGCTACCCCTGCCGCCAGGATTGGCGGGGGGGTAGTATTCCAAGATGTTTGACACCAAACACGACATGTTTTGGTGCAGCCAGTCCAAAGTTAGCATTG
Source organism: Calotriton arnoldi (assembly GCA_963921515.1). Taxonomy (NCBI): domain Eukaryota; kingdom Metazoa; phylum Chordata; class Amphibia; order Caudata; family Salamandridae; genus Calotriton; species Calotriton arnoldi. The sequence goes on along the minus strand of CAWUFW010005356.1, from coordinate 520,787 downwards.
TACCGCGAGGATATAATGCGCTTAAGAGTATATGGTCAGGCTGTACCACAAACAGTATCAGAGGAGGGACTCCGAACGCTGTAGAGGGGCTCTGCTCATGCAGGGGCACCCTCTCACATAAAAACCAAGCACTCTGCCTTCAGGATTGGTAAGGCCTGCCATAGGAGTGACTTATAGGTTTATATGTGTGTGCAATGGTAGTGATATAGGTAGCCTATCCCACTGTAAGGGGTGCATGCACCACCTTACTCAGGCTGCAGTAGCAGACCTGTGGTGTCATTTTGGATGGCCTTCCAGGGGTGGCACAATACATGCTGCAGCCCCTGGTAGGCCTCTGAGGTACCTATGCCCTGGGTACATAGTATACCATATTCTAGGGACTTATAAGGGCACTCCAGATTCCAATCAGAGATGTGCCTAGGGCACATGGAAACCATTTTAGAGAGGAAGCAGCTAGGCTGGGGTTCTGATTAGCAGGGCCCCAGCCAGACTAAAGTCGAAAAACAGTGAAGCATCAGTAAAAAGTGGGGGTACCCATGTCAAGCAGATCCTACTCTCCTACACTAAAGTCGAAAAACAGTGAAACATCAGCAAAAAGTGGGGTAACCATTAGAAGCAGATCCTACTCTCCTACACAACCCCCCCAAACGCAGGGACATTAAACTAACCTTGACCAGTTGAGTCTTCATGTTCTAAGTGGAAATATCTGGAGAGTCCATCTGCATTGGCATGGCTACTCCCAGGTCTATGTTCCACTGTATAGTCCATCCCCTGTAGGGAAATGGACCACCTCAAAAGTTTGGGGTTTTCACCCTTCATCTGTTTTAGCCATAAGAGGGGCTTATGGTCTGTCTGAACAATGAAGTGAGCATCAAACAAGTATGGCCTCAACTTCTTCAGAGCCCAAACCACAGCAAAGCACTCCCTCTCAATGGCTGACCAATGTTTCTCTCTTGGGGTCAGCCTTCTGCTAATAAAGCTACTGGCTGATCCTGACCTTCATCATTCAACTGTGACTGTACAGCCCCTACCCCCAACTCAGATGTATCTGTTTGCACAATGAACTTTTTGGAGTAATCAGGACTCTGCAGAATGGGAGCAATGCACATGGCCTGCTTTAGGTCATCAAATGCCTTTTGACAGCTAACTGTCCACTGAACCTTTTTGGGCATTTTCTTAGAGGTAAGGTCATTCAATGGGGTCACTATGGATCCATAACCTTTTACAAATCTTCTGTAGTACCCAGTCAGGCCCAAGAAGGCTGTCACCTGAGTGTGGGTAGTGGGAGCAACCCAGTCCATTATGGTCTGGATTTTGCTCTGCAATGGTTGAACCTGGCCTCCACCTACAAGGTGGCCCAGGTACACAACCTGACTCTGCCCTATCTGGCACTTAGTAGCCTTGATAGTTAGGCCTGCTTTTTGCAGGGCCTCCAAAACATTCCTTAGGTGGACCAGGTGATCCTCCCAGGTGGAGCTAAAGACAACAATATCATCTAGATATGCTGCACTATAGTCTTCCAGGCCTGTAAGGACTGTATTCAACAACCTTTGGAAAGTGGCAGGTGCATTCTTCAAACCAAAGGGCATCACCACAAATTGATAATGCCCACTAGGGGTAGAAAATGCTGTCTTTGGCTTTGCATCATCAGCTAGTCTGATCTGCCAGTAGCCAGCTGTCAAGTCAAATGTGCTCAGAAACTTGGCTGAGGCCAAAGTGTCTATACGCTCATCTGCCCTTGGGATGGGATGGGCATCAGTCCTAGTGACTGCATTGAGACCCCTGTAGTCCACACAAAACCTCATTTCTCTCTTGCCATCTTTGGTGTGAGGTTTAGGCACAAGGACTACTGGACTAGCCCAAGGGCTATCTGAGGGTTCAATCACTCCCAAATCCAACATCTTTTGGACTTCTGTCCGGATACAGTCCCTGACATGATCAGGTTGCCTGTAATTCTTATTTTTAACAGGCAGACTGTCCCCAGTGTCCACTTCATGAGTGCACCAGGTGGTCTGACTTGGAGTCAGAGAGAACATATGTCTGAACTGGCTGAGGACTTTTCTGCAGTCAGTTTGCTGCTGGACAGTAAGGCTGCCAGCCAAGGCTACACCATCTACTGATCCATCATCAGGGTTCTGAGAGAGCAGGTCAGGGAGTGGGTCACTCTCTTCCTCCTGTCCCTCATCAGTAGCCATGAGCAAGCCCATGTCTGCCCTGTCAACATATGGTTTAAGTCTGTTGACATGGAGTACCCTATGGGGACTCCTGGGAGTTCCAATGTCTACCAAGTAGGTAACCTCTCCCTTCTGTTCAACAATTGTATGGGGGCCACTCCACTTATCTTGGAGGGCTGCTGGGGCCACAGGCTCCCACACCCACACTTTCTGCCCTGGCTGGTAAACAGTCAGCACAGCCTTTTGGTCATGCCAGGCCTTTTGCAACCTGGCTAGCCTCAAGGTTTTTAGTTGCCTTTTTCATATACTCTGCCATCCTGGAGCGGAGACCAAGTACATAGTCCACTATGTCCTGTTTAGGGGGTTTGAGAGGCAACTCCCATCCCTCCTTCACCAGACACAAAGGACCCCTAACAGGATGGCCAAACAAAAGTTAAAAAGGGCTGTAACCAACCCCCTTTTGAGGCACCTCCCTGTAGGCAAATAAAAGGCAGGGCAAAAGGATGTCCCATCTGCGCCTAAGCTTTTCTGGGAGACCTTTGATCATGCCCTTTAAGGTTTTGTTGAACTTTTCAACCAAACCATTGCATTGTGGGTGATAGGGTGTGGTGAACTTGTAAGTCACTCCACACTCCTTCCACATTGCAGTCAAGTAACTAGACATGAAGTTTGCACCCCTGTCTGATACTACCTCCTTAGGAAAACCCACCCTTGAGAATACTCCCAAGAGGGCCCTTGCCACCACAGGTGCTGTGGTGGTCCTAAGTGGGATTGCTTCTGGGTACATAGTGGCATGGTCCACCACCACCAGGATAAATCTGTGCCCAGAGGCTGTCTGAGGATCCATGGGACCAACTATATCAATCCCTACCCTCTCAAATGGAATCCCCACCACAGGTAGTGGTATCAGGGGGGCCTTTGTGGTTTCACCTGCCTTCCCACTGGCTTGGCAGGTGAAATTCCTTGGTGTCTTCAGACATGTGGGGCCAATGAAAGTGAGGAACAGTGTTAGACTTTTTGGCCTGTGACCTGGTCACAGCAAATACATGTGCAGGGATCCCTAGCATTTATGCATGTGTCCTGAGCTCCACTTCTCCCCAAGCTGAAGTTTCTAGATCATTGCCAAGCAAGCATTCAACAGGGAGGTCTGCACTTACCACAACTTTCTTGAGGCCAGTTACCCCTCCCCAGGAGAAATTAACAACTGCCAAGGAATGGTCTGTCCTGACATTGCTAGCATTGGTCGCTTGGTACATTTCACCAAGTATAATCTGCCCAGGAGCCACAAGATCTGTTGTCACCATTGTGACACTTGCTCCTGTGTCCCTGAATGCCAAAGCCTCTTTTCCATTTATCTAAGGCTGCTGTCTGTATTTGCCCAAGTTACTGGGACTCAAATCAAATCAAAACAAAATCAGCTTTATTCGGTGCAACAAATCTCACCATAAAAGCATACTATAAAAACATTCCTAAATGTACATTGTCGTTCTGGATCATTTAAAAAGATTTAAAATACATTTATAAATTATTTTTTAGAATATTTTTGAAATCCGTATGACCATCATTAATCATTCTTGGTGATCTGAAAGGACTAAGGATTTACATACTGATCAAGAGTAAATACATTTGATCGTGGGAAATAAAGTGCTAGTGCAAGAAGTACATAGTAAAACCTAGAATACAAAGTAAACATCTTGGCAAGCAGTACATGCTTAAAAAAGAACGGTATTAAAAATAATCATCTAAATTTTCATATATCAGTACATCTAGATGTGAATAATCTTTTCGTTTCCTAACTGCAAGTTGTATAAAACGAATAACAGTACTTATAATTTTCACATTTTCTAGACTACATACAAGGTTGAATGCATATTTATAATTAAAAAGCATGTTTGATAAAAAAAGAGGTTTTAAAACTGATTTCCGGATATCCTTATAAAAACTACAAAAGAGAATAAAGTGCATCGTGGATTGCATAGATTTTCCATCACATGGGCAATTTGGAAGTCTCTGACACCATTTTTCCACTCTAGGGAAAGCAACTAGGTGGTGTAATGTACCCATCCTTAGCCTTGTAAGGTAAAATCTCTGTTGTACGTTTTTCACCAATATTAAGTACGGCTGTAGGCCTCTACAAGCGGTTGTTCACAATATGACATGACAGTGTATTTTTGACTGACAGACCGTTCTCTTTCGTTTTCCATTATTTTTAAATATTTGTACTTAAGTTCCTGTTTACTAAGCTCCTGTATAGAAGGGGGGTCTCTTCTATCCATGTCAGGTTTGCAAAGTTTTAAAATATTGTGAATATGCTCCAGCCATGGAATCTTCCTACTCTGATCGAGTGCTAGGCTGTCCATAATTAATTCTTTTGTGAATTTTGTTTCGTCCTTAGACCAAATGCCGTACCAAAAGGTAAGACCTGCAACATTTATTGTATCACTAATATACAGAGCTGATAGTTCTTTATGAATTGTGTAGTTTGCGGTCCCATTGGGGACTGCCAATAATCTCTTTAAGAATTTATTTTCTTGGGTCTGTAGGGAGGTGATGTTAGACCTACCCCAAATAGCAGCTCCATAACAGGCCCCTGAAATACATTTGCTCCGATAGAGTGCTAAGATTTCACGGATGGGTTTATTACCCATCTTCGCCGAAAATCTAAAAATGCTCTCTATTGATCTTAAAAATTTCATATTACATAATTCAATATGGGAGTTCCATGTACCATTCTTATTAAAAAGCAACCCCAAATAAGAGAAAGATGAGACTCTATTAATTAAAACTCCACCTACATGATGTTGTTTGTTTTTAGGCTTTTTGCCCCCACATGTCATTACAAAAGTTTTCTTTAAATTTAATTTCAAATCTTTCTTTGTCATGTATAGGGCAAAGTTTTCTATAAGATTTTGTAGGCCGTTCGCTGTCCTTGATATAAGGACAGCGTCGTCTGCATAAAGCAGTACGGGGGTTGAACGAGTCCCAACTTTCGGAGCATCAACACTAAGATTTTGTAAAAAGGGGTCTACATTGTTAACATATAGAGAGAAAAGAAGGGGCGCTAATACACAACCCTGTCTGATGCCGCTCCTTACACTGAAGTCAGGTGTACATTCCCCCCTCTTTCCGAACCGTACCCTAGATGTTAAATGGGTATAGATCTGTGATAAGTATGTAATTATATCAATGGGGGCCCCTAACCCTTTCAGTGTTTGCCATAGTTTGCTGTGATTGACTAAATCAAAGGCACTAGTAAGGTCAGCGAAACAGAGGTGTAGCGCCCCTTCCTTTGCTAAAGTATACTTCCCTATTATTAACTCTAAGTTTAAACACTGCTCTACCGTCCCAATTCCTCTTCTGAAACCATACTGCACATCGGTCAGTATTTTTTCCTCGTTGGTCCAAGTTTCAAGTCTTTCCAGCATTATACGGCCCATCAATTTTGACGTGGAGTCAAGAAGAGATATTGGGCGGTAGCAATTTGGCTTTCCTCTATCACCCTTTTTAAAAATCGGTACGATGATACTTTCAACCCAGGTAGCTGGTAAAAGCCCCCAATAGTGGCATTAAAAACTTCGTTAAAATGGGTATCCAGAAATCCATATCATGCTTAAAAACATCTATTGGTACCCCGTCCGGGCCGGCAGCCTTACCATTCGCACATTTTTGTAAAGCTAATTTAATCTCTTCTGGCGATATTGGTAAAGAATTGACGGGTTCTACCATTATAAAATTTCCTTTTATATTCTCAGTTATTTTTGCACCATCTGGGTTAAAAATGCCTTCAAAATGGGCAACCCAGTCTTCTGGGGGACCACAGTATCAATATTTACTGTTGTATTATCTTTGAAAAAGGGGTGATTAACTGTTTTCCAAAAAAGGGCTGAGTCTTTCAATTCTGCAGCCTGGATTAGTTTCTCCCACGCCCCTTCGCGGATCTCCCTTTTCTTTCTTTCAGGGTATTTTTGTATAATTTCCGCAGAGTACAAATCCTTGCACTATCTCTAGGTATTTGCTTTAAAGCCAATTTCAAATCCCCGTTCAGCTTAGAACATTCATGATTAAACCATCTAGGATTAGAATCACGCGCCTTATACTGACTTTTACTACTTAGATCGCCAGCAATTTCAAGTATAATTTTATTAAAGGCAGTTATAATCTCCTGGCTCGGGGCAGAACTATCCAGACAAATTTCTATATCATCTTGTATTTTTTCCTTAAGTTTTGACATGAATATGACCGGGTTTACTCCTGACCATTTTATTGACACTCCGTTGTTCCCCTGCGTTTCAAAATCATTTTCCAATCTCTTACCCTGTTCTTTTTGGGTCAGTTTTAATCTTAATGATACTGTTAAGGGATGATGGTCGCTAAATAAACTGGTGTTAATCAATACATTTTCCACCAGTTCGCTAAGGTTTGCTGAAACAATAAAGTGGTCTATATTTGAGGATGACCTTGCTCCTACAAATGTTGGTAGGTTAATTTCCCATCCCACAGGGGTGGGATCCAAGATCACCAAATCATATTTATGCACCACATTATTAATGGATTCCCCATATAGATCATGGGAGAAGTGGGGTATCCTGTCTCCTCGGTGGTCACAATATCCGCAGGGCTCCCCCGCTTCATAGGTACATTTAACACAGTTAAAATCCCCTGCCCATATTAATGCATAGTCACCACCTACCCCCTCAAGGAAATAATCCAAATCTTTTTCAAGTAGCCCAATTACTTTTACTCTTTGATTTATCAAATATATTATTATAAAAATGTATTACAATGACAACCTGCTTTCCTTCTGATTGTAGTAACAAAAACTGATAATATTCTGATGATAAATGTATTTTCATTAATTTCATGGGAGATGTGGTAGCAATTAAAGTAGCTAAACCTCCTTTAGCTCGTCCCACCCTAGATGGAATGGCAATATCATAGGGCGGTAGTGGTGGTTTAAAAATAGCACATCAAATTCTCAAAAGTAGTTTAAATTTTGTTTATCTATCTACAATATGTCAGTATATATAGATTACGGTGCCCTTCAAGATAACAGAAGCATCCCACTACCACGGATGCCAAGTCAACGGGTATAAAATACCCGTTGTTTCAAATCTTAGACAGCGATTGTATCTCGGCACTCTGATATTTAACTGGAAAAATTAATAGTAAAGTCATAAGATTTAACTGAATGATCCATACTGAAAGTCCTATAAAAGTAATTACTCAATCGATATGTTATATCAAAGACAAAACAGCTATTCCAAATCGCTCAAGGGACAATAGAAGAGAACATCAAAGAGTGAATATTTTTCTTGTGTAATTTAATATTATTGAATCCAATGTAAAACATTTGACAATTGGTAATAACTCCAAGTATAATACACCAAAATTGTCTGAAAAGTCAGAAAAAAGAAAGAAGAAACCATATATGTAAAATTCACATTGTGTACAAAAATTGAAGATTGGTTAAGCACTACATATAAGAGCAATATTAACAGCCAAACTGGAGGTCCTAGTCCTAGGGCCTTCCAGGTGGTGAAGGTTGATAAACAGCCGATGACAGCCGACACGTGTTTCGTTACATATGCGTAACTTTTTCAAGGCTGTAAGTCGAAAGTGAATAAGGATATGATGCATCATATGTTATTATTACTTCCATTTCAGATTTTGGCCATTGTGAGAAAGAAAGAATTAAAAAACGTGCAATGATGTTCTCTTATACAATTTAAAAAGAAGAATATGTTTATCAATTCATGTCATATAGGTGAAAATAACACATACAAAGAAAGCAGCTTTAGGAAAGCCATGATGTCCCAGATAGTGACCTAAAAGGATGATAAATCCAAAAAGTGATTTTTGAGAAAGATGAAGGCACGTGAAAGGAGCACGTGAAAGAATCAGGTTCAATAACCACCATGATGTAAAAGAAAGATAGATCAAGCTTTAAATCTCTGAATTTACAAACAGTGTGAATAAAAGCAAGAGCTTTTGAGGTACCTTGCTCTCTGTTATTTTTGTAGGTGTTTGTAATGAGGAGAAATTTCCGATTATCCTTAGCGCAATCTGTAGTTTTATAAAATCAATTCTAAAGAACAGAAAATATATATATTTTTTTATAAGTATACTTACATCCATGTGACCGATTAGAATTTTTTACTACTTGTTGGGGGTCTAGGAATCTAGAAACACTCTGTAAGTCAAAGAAAAAGACTGCCTGAATCTTGTGTATTTTATTTTCCCCCTTAAGAGCGACATATTGTAAGAGAAGTAAATATTCACAAAACCATAATGAATGGACCTGTGGGGGAAATAAAGTCGTGAGAAGTTGAGGATTAATTATGGATATTAAGTCCCAGATCTGTGTTTTTTAAAACCATAATCTCTCTAGAGGAAACCATCTGTCCAAAACATATACGACAGATATCACATAGGTCTTTTAGTGAGATTAGCTGTACTGACTTGGCCCCCGGTTGTGTGTGATTTTTGATTCAGGGTGAGCCATTGTTCCAGAGAAACTGGTAGAGTTGACTACACTGACTTGACCCCCGGTTATATATAATATTTGATTCAAGGTGAGCCATTGTGCCAGAGAAATGTAATGGAGTAACAGTTATCCAAGATGAAACATGATCTATACCTGATCCATAAAATGAAAAAAGGTTGCCCCGTTCGGATTCCCCGTCTGTCTGTAAGTGACTCCCAGATAATATATACGAAGAACCCTCTATAAACAAAATGAGTGAGAAAGAGAAACATATATCAGAAAATCTAGTGAAAGTTTAAAAGATCTATACTGCCCTAGTTAATTGTATCTCTGAAAGTATATCTGATGGACCTTCTATACAAAGGGCAAGTGAAAAGGAATCAGAAATTGGAACGCCCGAAATTGGTTAAAAGTTACGTATTATAATGGAACTATATTCTCATGATTCCATTTATCATTTAAATTCGAAATACCCCAGTGGGCCTACCTATTCGGATCGCTTAGTACCAAAAGTTAAATTTCCTGGTTGGATATTACGAATTAAACGATAGAGAGATGTGTCCCATTCATAATATTAATTCCATATATTGTTTAAAACCAAAATGACTCTTTCTATGTATTGGATCTAAATTGAACAAAAAATATGTTAAAGTACAAAGACTAATGCTATGCCTATGAAACAGGCAGCGGAAGTAGAAGAAAAAGATAATGTGCACCTTTTCACGAAGACACGCTAGATTTCTGTTGATTACTCATGTAAGTGGCATCGTGATTACTTACGAAGGGTGCAGGTTTCATGTAGTAAAAAAAGGGCTTTGATAGGTCCCTAAGATGTGGAAAGTAAACAGATGCATAAGAAATAATACTTAAAAAAGACTTCAGAGTCTAATATAGACAAAGTTACGAAATCTATCGGTTTTCTTCTCGTTCTATATTGCTTACTTTTTAGCAATGCCGATGTGGTCCAAAGTACGAGGCAATCCTGTCGTGTATGCGGGAACGGCCATTTTCAGCTCCTTTTTCGCTTTTTATACTAAAAAGATCATGGTGATGGAAAGTGGAAAAAACCACCACCCATTGAAACCCTGTCTAGGTCATTGAAAGGAGAGAAGGACTATTTAGTCTAGTACATCATCAATCGTTCGCCATGTTGGAATGGAGGAATGAAAGCTTGAATGAGTGACAAACATAAGAGAGATAAGAGTTTTTTCATCAATTTATAAAGAAGCCTTACTATTGCCCAAAACTACATATAAGGATCCGTATTGTGGTGTATTATGTGGTTCAATGTGCTGCACATAATGCAGAAGGCGAAAAGTACACATAGCGTTACTGTTATGTAAATGCTAATATTTGTACCCAAAACCTGAGTTTGGTGTGATTAACAAAAAACGGTATTGTTTGAGATTGATTACAAGAAAATCCTAAGCAGATGTGAGTGATGTTTAAAAAACAAAGTCCCACAGATTTAGTAATGTTACTCCCATGCTGTTAATAAAGGGTTGTCCATGTGGACGAAGGAGTACCGGAAAAGCCAGTGAAGTAAGCCTGACTAATGCCCAAAAACTACATATAAGGATCCGTATTGTGATGTATTTTGTGGTTCAATGTACTGCACATAATGCAGAAGGCGAAAAGTACACATAGCATTGCTGTTATGTAAATGCTAATGTTTTTACCCAAAACCTGAGTTTGGTGTTATTAACAAAAAACGGTATTGTTTGAGATTGACTACTAGAAAATCCTAAGCAGATGTGAGTGATGTTTAGAAAAACAAAGTCCCACAGATTTAGTAATGTTACTCCCATGCTGTTAGTAAAGGGTTGTCCATGTGGACGAAGGAGTACCGGAAAAGCCAGTGAGGTAAGAAGCAAATTTACACATGGTTCCAACATTTCAAAACATCAAAGAGTCAGAAGAGTCCCAAATTTATCATATTGGCCTGGCATATATATCATCAATAATTGGATATACTTAATTACAGTAACAACACATTCTTACTAATGCAATTCCTGCTGGTTAAGGCATCTCACAATAAATTAGAATTAATAGGACCTAGATAGAAAAATTTAAAGCTACATTTCTGCGGCATATTTAGTGTCCTAAGATTCATGTTGCAAACAGAGTACAATGCATTATTGTAAATCATAAATACCAAGTAGAGATGTCACATAAAACAGAATGTATATTTAAATCTGCATGTAACTTGCCTCATCTTTTTAGCTGATAGACCAATTTAATCCCTGATAATCATGATATCAATCCCTTAAAAATACATGTAGCTCTTTGTCATAGTTGATACCCTGTTCAACCGCCCGAAGGCTTATTATCCATTGTGCTTCCATTCTTCTTAATACGGAGGTGCGATCACCCCCCCTCGGGTCATTATAGGCCTGAGCTATCCCATGGAACCTGATATTTGAAATGGACATATTGGGATGATCTTTGTTAAAATGAACTGCCATTGGGTAGCTACTGTCATTGTTCCGTATCGCCCTTACATGTTCTTGAATTCTCTCTTTAGTGCACGTATAGTGCTCCCGATGTAGATCAAATTACAGGGGCATTTTATACAGTAAACTATATATTTGGACTCACAGTTAATGAAGTCCTTAATATAGTATTTGGTCGAGGTGTTGTAGCGGAATTCTTTGATGCCATTGATAGCCAGAGGGCACATATTACAATGCGCACATTTGAAAAACCTTTTGGTTTTGTAGGTAGCCAAGTGTTGGTACTGATTCTGACTGGTAAATAACTAGTGCAGAGAATGTCTCTGAGTGTCTTGCTTCTCCTGTGTATTATTCTGGGTTTCTTTGTCAAATGTTCTGACAGGGATTTATCTAATGTTAGAAGATGCCAATGTTTAGATATAATTTTATAGATGGCATTACTTTCAACATGGAAATCCATGATCAGGCCAAGTTTGTTTCTGTTTGCTCTTTTCGCATGTTTCTTTTTCTGTGTTAGTAAATTATGTCTCGGTGTTTTCAAGATTCGCTTTCTTGCCTGTTTTATCATATCCGGGGAATATCCCCTACATGTAAAACGTTCCTGCAGGTTGTCTAGTTCTTGAAAGAAAACCTCATCTTCACTGCAGTTCCTGCGTGTGCGGGTCATTTCACCTAAAGGTATTGCTTTGATTTGGGCTTTGGGATGGGCGCTCATTGCATGTAAGACAGAATTACATGCTGTCTTCTTCCTAAATAGTTTAGATAAAACTTTGGAGCCTTTTATATAGACCGTGATGTCTAAAAAATCTATTTCCTTGGAGTTGTAATTCGAGGTAAATTTCAAGTTATAACTATTGTTGTTTAGGTAGTCAGTCAATGCTGTAAATTCCAACTCGCTACCTGCCCAAATGACAAAGATATCATCTATGTAGCGACCCCAATAGACAATATGTGTTGTTAAGTTAGAGGGGCCGTCTGTCCATAGATGTCTATTCTCAAATTTACCCATGTATAGATTCGCTACAGATGGTGAAAATTTAGAGCCCATCGCTACACCCATTGCTTGCTGGTACCATGTGCCTTGATGTAAAAACACGTTGTTTTCTAAGACGATTCGTGTCATTTCAATAACCATCTCTGTGTGTTTATAGAAAGTAGCATCTCTTTGATATAGAGTATCAGTTAGAGCTTGTAGACCCTGCTCCCAGGGAATGCTGGTGTATAAAGCACATACATCTAATGTGGCAAAGGATAGTTCATTTGTCCATTCTATATCTTCCAGCTTATTCAGGAGATCCCCAGTATCCCTAAGATATGATGGAAGATTTAGTACAAAGGGTTGTAAGAAAATATCGATATATTCGGAAAGATGCTCCGTGGGCGATCCAATACCCGAAACTATCGGTCTACCCGGGGGAAATGTAGCTGACTTGTGAATTTTGGGCAGAGTATATATACATGGTGCTTTTGGTGATGGTATGTGTAAATATCTAACCTCACCATCGGAAAGGAGACCCTGTGCCTGCCACTCCATGAGCTTAGATTTAATGAGGCTTGTGATTCTTTGCAATGGACTAATAGACAGTTTGAAATAAGCTTTCTGGTCCTGTAGCTGTCTATCTATTTCACTTATGTAGTCCTTATCTTGCATTAATACTATATTTCCTCCCTTATCAGCTTCTTTCACAATTAGATCTGAATTGGTAGACAGTGCTTTAAGTGCCAGATGTTCTTGTTTTGTGAGATTGTACTTATATGATCTGTGTGTACTTCTAAGTTGGTCCTCTAAAGTATGGAGATCCTCTGTCACTGCTCGATAGAATGCATCTATCATATTATCTGATTGGAGATTTGGAACAAAAACAGACTTTACTTTTAAGCCACTGTCAGTATTCAAATTTGATTCCACACCCAAATCTTCCATTATGTCAGATACAGAGATGGAGCTGTCATTCAACGTCAATAATACATGCAAGTTATGAACATCACTTATAGTCTTGTTACATGGTGGTACAGTTATGTTAATAGGTATAATAGGAGCCGGGTTTTCTTCAAAGAATTTCTTTAATTTTACTCTCCTGATAAATTTAAATACATCTACATGAATGTTCACAAAGTCTGGTCTTGTAGTTGGACAAAAACCCAGGCCCTTGGTTAATACTCCTTCATCATTTTTCGTAAGCTCAAAGTTGGATAGATTTACAATGTTAACATTAGAAACAGCCACAGAGGTGTCGCCATTTGGTTCAGTGTGGAAGATCTGACTCAAATCCTTACATTGCGAGACACTGACCTTGTGTTTGTTGCACCCTCCCTGCCACCTATTCCGCCTCCCACCCCTTCTGGTTTTTTTGAGGCGTCCCGATTGAAAGTGTTTCTGGAACCCTTGCGGAAACGGTTCATTTCCTCTAAAAAAGAAGACATCGTAGGGTCAGAGTTGGCACCTGAAACGGAGGGTTCTGGTTCTGTTGTAACACTATTCTCACTCTGAACACTAGAGAGATCTGACTCGCTAGTCGATGCTAGATTTGTTTGGTTGTTTGTTTCTACATTTTTCTGTCTTGGCCTGGATTCATCAAATTTCTTTGCAAAAGTAAAAACTCTCCCATTTCTGTAGTCTATCTCATCGCGTTTAAACTTTCTCATTTTTTTATCCTTAATGTATAATTGATACCCACTGAGGATTTCTTTAAGTATTACGTAGTTTTTCTCAGTCGGTTCTGGCATATTCAAATTTTTTATTTCCAATTCAAGTTGTGCAATATCACTCAATAACTTACTGCGTTTTTGTTCAGCATGGCGAATTAAGACATCCATCATTTTGTATGAGGAAGTTAGAATTAATTCCTCCCATTCTTTTAGGAGGTCCGGGTCTAAATCTTCAAATGAGGGAAATATTATGACCCGTAATCCTCGAGGTATTTGTCGGATGTCCAAATATCTTTTAGGGTGGTGGCATCCCACCACCTGGACAATTCCTGTTTTTTGAGCCGTTCAAGTTTGATAAATTTCTGTCTTAGGCCTTCCTTTTGATTAATCTTCTGCTGTGTTATTGATGTGTTCATAACTCCTGCGAATAGTTCTGAGAAGATTTTATCCCTCTCATCATCATAGTTGGCCATTGCGCGAATGCACTTATGTTTTCAGTTACAATTTCCACAGGGCATGTGTAATAGGCACTCTAAGGTAGGACTAGTGTTGATTTGCAATGCAAGGAAATGAGTGCTAGCTACCACATGAACTTTACAATATCATAGGGCGGTAGTGGTGGTTTAAAAGTAGCACATCAAATTCTCAAAAGTAGTTTAAATTTTGTTTATCTATCTACAATATGTCAGTATATATAGATTACGGTGCCCTTCAAGATAACAGAAGCATCCCACTACCACGGATGCCAAGTCAACGGGTATAAAATACCCGTTGTTTCAAATCTTAGACAGCGATTGTATCTCGGCACTCTGATATTTAACTGGAAAAATTAATAGTAAAGTCATAAGATTTAACTGAATGATCCATACTGAAAGTCCTATAAAAGTAATTACTCAATCGATATGTTATATCAAAGACAAAACAGCTATTCCAAATCGCTCAAGGGACAATAGAAGAGAACATCAAAGAGTGGATATTTTTCTTGTGTAATTTAATATTATTGAATCCAATGTAAAACATTTGACAATTGGTAATAACTCCAAGTATAATACACCAAAATTGTCTGAAAAGTCAAAAAAAAAGAAAGAAGAAACCATATATGTAAAATTCACATTGTGTACAAAAATTGAAGATTGGTTAAGCACTACATATAAGAGCAATATTAACAGCCAAACTGGAGGTCCTAGTCCTAGGGCCTTCCAGGTGGTGAAGGTTGATAAACAGCCGATGACAGCCGACACGTGTTTCGTTACATATGCGTAACTTTTTCAAGGCTGTAAGCGAAAGTGAATAAGGATATGATGCATCATATGTTATTATTACTTCCATTTCAGATTTTGGCCATTGTGAGAAAGAAAGAATTAAAAAACGTGCAATGATGTTCTCTTATACAATTTAAAAAGAAGAATATGTTTATCAATTCATGTCATATAGGTGAAAATAACACATACAAAGAAAGCAGCTTTAGGAAAGCCATGATGTCCCAGATAGTGACCTAAAAGGATGATAAATCCAAAAAGTGATTTTTGAGAAAGATGAAGGCACGTGAAAGGAGCACGTGAAAGAATCAGGTTCAATAACCACCATGATGTAAAAGAAAGATAGATCATGCTTTAAATCTCTGAATTTACAAACAGTGTGAATAAAAGCAAGAGCTTTTGAGGTACCTTGCTCTCTGTTATTTTTGTAGGTGTTTGTAATGAGGAGAAATTTCCGATTATCCTTAGCACAATCTGTAGTTTTATAAAATCAATTCTAAAGAACAGAAAAGAATTTTTTTTTTTTATAAGTATACTTACATCCATGTGACCGATTAGAATTTTTTACTACTTGTTGGGGGTCTAGGAATCTAGAAACACTCTGTAAGTCAAAGAAAAAAGACTGCCTGAATCTTGTGTATTTTATTTTCCCCCTTAAGAGCGACATATTGTAAGAGAAGTAAATATTCACAAAACCATAATGAATGGACCTGTGGGGAAATAAAGTCGTGAGAAGTTGAGGATTAATTATGGATATTAAGTCCCAGATCTGTGTTTTTTAAAACCATAATCTCTCTAGAGGAAACCATCTGTCCAAAACATATACGACAGATATCACATAGGTCTTTTAGTGAGATTAGCTGTACTGACTTGGCCCCCGGTTGTGTGTGATTTTTGATTCAGGGTGAGCCATTGTTCCAGAGAAAATGGTAGAGTTGACTACACTGACTTGACCCCCGGTTATATATAATATTTGATTCAAGGTGAGCCATTGTGCCAGAGAAATGGAATGGCGTTTGTACAAACAGTTTGATAACCATTTATAAAAAAAGGTTCCATAGACCATGTTTCTTGAAGTAGAGCTAGCGCACACCCATCTAACGTTTTCAGCCAAGCCTCATCATTAATTTTATTTTTGATCCCTGCGACATTCCATGTCATAAGGTTTAGGGATTCACTTTGGTATTTGCCCGGAATAGCTTTACTTGTGTTACAAGTGGGAATATAATCAATATTACAATTCATATGTTTATCCAGATTACCTTTTTGCGATGATACTATTACATCGTCAGATTCTACAGTCATCACAAAATTAGATATATCAATATCACCCTCGCAACTATCCAGGGTACCATCCACAAAATTTGCCTCCCTTTGTGTAATCATATTAACATCTGCGGCTTCCACACTCTTTTTAATGATATAATCCATTTTCATTTCAGATAGCCTAGCCGAGCCCCTTCTGAGTCAATCTACTTCACTGCATCTTCTTAATGCTGCATATCTATTGTGCAGTGGTATAGGTTGTGGCAAGCGTTGACGTTGACTCATGTTTACATAGGCGTTGCTATGACTAGGCCTATAAAAATATCCCAGTGGGACAGCCATTATATGATTAGCATTTTCAGGAATGTACCCAATATCATCATTTGATAAAGCATTCAGCAAATCACCCACCAATTCACAATCCCGAAAGTTTACAACAATGCAATCCCCCCGAGATGTTTTTCTGGATTTGCCCACCCAATTCACTCTCCTTATCATAATAATGGCTTCGTGCAATATGTTCACCCCAACAACCGCATTGACAGAAAACCAATGGACTACTTGATTTTTCAGGGACTCATATGTTTCCTTCTGATTTACCACTGTTTTTGGAACATTATTTAAGATAATAACATATGGAGTCGCCTGTGGGGGAAGATTTAATGTCCCCTGGATGTTATTATTGTCTTCTTTGGATCTGTTTATCCTAGTTGATTGTATATTTTGCTGCTTCCTTATGGCGGGTGTGATATCGGCTTTATATGGCAATAAGCAAGGTAAAGTTTGTAGTGGCGATACGTCCTCTACAGCAAAAGTGTCCTGACTTTGATTAATAGGGTGGTTAATAGTTTGGCCCCTGTTTTCTCTAGCGTCTTCCATCGGCCTAAGAATAGACTTAGTAGGTTTGATAATACTGGTTTCTTTGTTCATAGATTTTGAAGGTAAAATTTCGATAACCATTTCCGTTAGAAAGGCCATGTCTTTCTGTAACAATTTAATCTCTGACATTAGGCGTCTTTCTATACTGTCCAATTTGCCATGAAGTCTTTTAAATAGTGTCTCAAGGTCTTGTGACTTTGGGTCGGTGGGGTTATGTTCCCCCCTTAAGGTCCCTGGGTTTTTGTCGCCTTTTTTTTGCTTGGGCTTCGATTTAATTTTGGCATTTGATAGTAACCGCTCCGCCACATTGTTTGTAGTTCGCAGGGCTTCCTTCTTTTTTTTTGCCGGGGGAGATGTTGGAAGCGTGTCATCCGTTGGAACCGAGATCTCTAAAGATGTATTTAGCACGCATGGATTAGGCGTTTTAGGTACAGTTTCTTTTGCAGAGATATTATCTACTATCAGCTCAATTTCCTCCCTGTGTTCCCCAGGTTAGACACATTTATGGCGGCGGCCTTCCCTCCTTCGAGTGCAGATTCTTTTAGGGCAGCATCAAGAGCTGTTTGTGTAGCTGCCAATTGCTCCTCGACATGGACAATTTCACTATTAATAAGCCCCACAGCATTTTTCAAGTATTTAGTAATTGGCGCACTCTGTGGGAGCACTTCGCCCTTTAATGGCAATTTCCTTTTTCCCATCGTTAGTCAGTATAATGGTTTACAATAACAGGGGAACAAACTTTATTTCTCTTACCGGATTTCGCGAATTGATGTTTATCTTGGTATCTTGGCGCAAAGGGGGTGGCACTGTGGGAGTGCCGGTAAGCTTTTATCGCGGGGACCAGGAGTAAGCACACCTCGCGCGGCTGTCCCTGCTCCAAACACCTCAAACTTCCGAGTCTCTGACTCTTTTGTCGATGCTCTGACTCTTTTTGTCGATGCTGCCGATCCCTGCTCACCTGCCTGCACCTCGCCTCAGGTGTGTTTCAAATTACGGCAGCGCCGCAGTCCAGGGAAAGCCGGAGTATGCCGCTGGGGTTTCCCCCAACAATCCACTCAACAGCAGCAGCAGTGATCCACCCCCTCTCCGCTGCCACAAGTGCGCGCCCTCCTCCTCCGAAGCCGTGGAGCTCCAATTCCGCCCCAGTTGCCGTCCGTCAGTCCGCTGGTCACTGCATCGTCAGCATCCTCACTCTGACACCATTCTGACACCATTCACGCTTCAGACGCTCCAGACGCCTGCCACCTGCTGCTATGATGCCGGTCCGGAGAAAGAAGCTGTCAGCTGCCAGGGACTCACAAAGGAGGACATGTCCACGCCTCCATCACAGACCAGGACAGCCTGAGTTGGAACTCTGACTAGGCCAGAGCCCATCTCAGAACCCAGGGTTAACCCTACTTGTTAGACTTGGCTTTTTCAGCGGGTTTACCCCCAGACTTTTTGCTTTTTGGCCTCCTGTTTTTGACCCTGTGTGTGTTGGTTTTAGGACTCTGGGCACTTTACCACTGCTAATCAGTGCTAAAGTGCATATGCTCTCTGTGAGAAGTTGGCCTGGTGTATGCTGTCCACTAATTATAGTGGGCACCTTGCACCAGTCCAAACAACCCCTTATTGGAGATAGGTTAAAGACAACCTTTATTGAAAGCTATCCTAGTGGTAGCTATGGAGAGCAGCCTTCAGGCTAAGTCTTGAAGGAATGTAAAGCAGCTTGTTTTACCAGTCTATAATCTCTTGAGTGACCAAATGAAAGAGGACCACACCAGGTATATATCTAAAATATATGTATTTAGTCTTAAACACACCCCTCTAGTCTCTTTATGAGGCTAGAGTTCGAAGTACATAAGTTACAAGTCAGTTATCAACAGTAATAGCACAAATACACGTTTGAGCCCTAGGGGCGTACCAAACCATATACCAATAAAGTGGTATAAGAACCACGACTGAGCTAGACACAAGGCCTAGAGCCTGTAGAAGTGCTTGGACCCCAAGGAACCACCCAAGGTAGTGACACAGGGGACCCACGGGGGACGCGTGCAGTGTGAGAACACAGCCGCGAGCCACCGTTAACTTCTATGGGGAAAGTCGCGGTTGGATTTTTAAAAGGAAAGGACACTTAGAGGAGGACTTGGAGCAAATCCCTTTAGAACTAGGCAGTTCTAGAGTCAATACCCACGGGAGCACCGGAGTACTCGAGTTACCTCACCCAGGGAAGCCGGGTGCATAGGTGTCTTTTGTCGTGGGTTTTCGTCGTCGTCGTTTTCAATGGCGATCTGCTGCAGCAGGCTGCTGGCGACCAAGTCGAAAGTGTCCGGGTGGATCCAAGGGTGGATCGAAGATCTGAAGAACCTGAAAGCAGAGGGGACAGAGTCTGGGTCACTAGCCAGTGACCAGGAAGGCGATGAGCAGATGCCCACCGATGTCGGGTGCTTCAGGTAGGTTGACGGTCATCTTGACTCTTCAGCCACGAGGTCCAGGAGGCATCGACAACAACCAGGAGCTGGATTCGAGCTGTCCCACAATTTCTGTCGATTGCTGGGGTGTCGACGACCAGATTGGACCCAACAAGCCTTGGCAACGGCAAGTCACGTGGAAACAAAGAAAGGACGTTGATGCAGACCAGCAAGGTCTGGGGGACTAACCCAGTGAGGATAAGTCAGGGCAAGCCTGGAGCAACCAGGGAAGCCCAAGCAGAAGAAGAGTTGCCTTCGGGAGGGCCCACTAGCCAACAGACTAGCGACCGCAAAGGAGCCTCAAGTGGACGCACTTGGAGCTGGCTCACAGGACACTCATGGAGTGGAGGCCAATGATCTTCAGTGCAGTCGGTGCTGGAGGCGGGGGCTACTCAAAGCCCAAAGTACATCTTCGTGGGAGACCAGGAAGAGGATGCACTTGCAAAAGTTCTTGGTGTCCATGGGTCGCAGTTCCATATTACCCATGACAGCTACGGGCCTCAGCTTCGCTGGGGACTCAGGGCAGCCTCGGAGAAGTCTGGAAATCCACCTCTGGTGTTGCAAAGACTTCGGCATCCGGCGAGAGCTTCAGCGATGCAGACCAGACAATTGCTTCTCAGCTGCCTGCCAAGCAGGGGAGTCACTCCTTGACCCCAAGGGAGATTCTTCAGTCCTCTAATCTTGAAGTAGAGCGTCGAAGGTCCAGGATTCAGTGTCAGAGTTTTGTCCAGGGATATCTAAAGTCCTAAGGACTGGGGTCCCATACTTATACTAAGTTAGGGGGTTGGACATACTCTGGGGACCCACCTATGGGAGGGTCAGGGAAGAGGGGTGGTTACACCCATTCCCTTTGTCCAGTTTCGTGCCAGAGCAGGGGCAGGTAGCCCCTGCAACCGGTTTGAACTGGAATATGCACAGGGACACCAAGTGTGCCCCCAGTGCAGGACTTCAAAGCACCAGAGAGTGCTCCCGCCCAGCCCCAATACACACTATCCTGTCTGGGGAGGTGGTTACACCTCCCTTCGACAGGAAACCTATTGTCCAGGCCTCCCCTGCCGGAGTTTCAGTCAGCAGCAGGAGGCCAGACCCGTGTCTGTGGCAGCGGCATCCATTTTGTGATGCCAGGGCTCTGGAAAGAAGTTACCGGGTAGGCCGGTGGGTACATGTCTCTCCCTCTAGAAGGGTGGAATGCTACCCCCGCTGCCAGGACTGGCGGGGGGGGTAGTATTCCAAGATGTTTGACACCAAACACGACATGTTTTGGTGCAGCCATTCCAAAGTTAGCATTGTACCGCGAGGATATAATGCACTTAAGAGTATATCGTCAGGCTGTACCACAAACAGCATCAGAGGAGGGACTCCGAACGCTGCAGAGGGGCTCTGCTCATGCAGGGGCACCCTCTCACATGAAAACCAAGCACTCTGCCTTTAGGATTGTAAAGGCCTGCCATAGGAGTGACTTATAGGTTTATATGTGTGTGCATTGGTAGTGATACAGGTAGCCTATATCACAGTAAGGGGTGCATGCACCACCTTACCCAGGCTGCAGTAGCAGACCTGTGGTGTCATTTTGGCTGGCCTTCCAGGGGTGGCATAATACATGCTTCAGCCCCTGGCAGGCCTCTGGGGTACCTATGCCCTGGGTACATAGTATACCACATACTAGGGACTTATAAGGGCACTCCAGATTCCAATCAAAGATGTACCTAAGGTACATGGAAACCATTTTAGAGAGGAAGCAGCTAGGCTGGGGTTCTGATTAGCAGGGCCCCAGCCAGACTAAAGTCGAAAAACAGTGAAGCATCAGCAAAAAGTGGGGGTACCCATGTGAAGCAGATCCTACTCTCCTACACTCTCTGTGTACATTGTGTGATGGATTGGTGTTTCCATGATTGGCCTATTTGATTTATGTGTCAGTCCCTAGTAAAGTGCACTGAGTGTGCCAGAGCCTGTAAATCAAATGCTGTTGGTGGGCTGCAGCACTGGATTGTGCCACCCATGCAAACAGCCCTTAAAGTGTAACTCTGGCCTGCCATTGCAGAGCCTGTGTGCAGCCTGGGGCTGCCATGTCGACTTGGCAAGTGCACACACTTGCAAGTCCCTAAACCTTCCCTTTTCTGCATGTTAGTCACCCCTAAAGTAGGCCCAAGGTACCCCTGTGGGCAGGGTGCATTGTATGTGAAAGGTAGGACATGCCCTGGTGTGTGTGGCATGTCCTGATAGTGAATTACAGCCTATTTTGTTTTTCACTATTGCAAGGCTACCTGTTCCCCATAGGCCAGAATGGGCAGTTTTGATTATTACAGCTTATAATCCTAACTGACCCAGGGAACATGGTAGAAATTCGAGTTTAGTATGCCTGGACTCAGAATGATAAAATGCATCTTTTAGTGAAGTTGGTTTTAACATTCTGTGTTTGAAAATACCACTTTTAGAAAGTGGGTATTTTCTTGTCTAACCATCCAAGCCTGCCTCTGCTAGGTTGTGTATTCCTTATCTGGAGTGTGAGTGACAGGGGCTGGGGGATGCCAGGAGACAGGGTGAGCCGGCACAGGGCTGAATAGCAAGATCTACATGTAGATGGGTGGGAGGAGTTGCACCTGGGACCTAAATAGGGCTGTGCCTTCCCTCCACAATGCTGGCTCCACCTCCTGTCTCTGCCTCTGATGTCCCTGGCCTACACTGCAAAAGGAAAGAAGGAGACTTGTCAACAAAGTGCTCCAGGACTGACCAGAACTGGTTTGGACTAGGCAAAGTCCTCTCTGCCTTCAGAGAACAAAGAGAAATTGAGGATAAAAAGGGGGACCCAAACCCCAGAATTTTAGATTACTTCTGAACTAAGGAACCTGCCAGGAAGAAGGACCGGGAAAGCTGGAGGAGGAGTACTGCCCCTATGCTGCGTGTTGTGGGGTTGGCCTGCAGTGGTTGCTTCTGTCTTGGGTAGGGAAAGGACTGGACTGTGCTTTCATCATCCTGCTGTTAGAGTTTTCTCCAAGGGCTTGAAGTAGAGCTTGCCTCCTGTTGGAAGTCTCAGGGATAGAAAAGACTTCAAGGGAACTCTTTGGGATCAAGAAGACTGCCAAGAAGAAGAGCTGGAGAAGCTGTGAGGAGGAACTACCACTTTGCTGTGTGCTTTGCTGTGTTGGCCTGCAGTGGCTGCTTCTGTCTTGGGCAGTGAAAGGACTGGAACTGAACTTTCTGCAATCTACTTTGTGAGTGTCTCCAAGGGCTTGAGGTAGAGCTTGCCCCCTGTTCAAGAAGTCTCAGGAACAGCAAAGACTTCAAGCCCGACGCCGTCTACGACGTGTCCTGAAGGCACCGCAGAGGGCACCGCCGCAACGCCGCACCGTGACCCTGGTCTCACCGACGATGCCTGCTGATGCCGCCACCGAGCCACTGCTTGCACCGCGACCTGTGGGCACCGCACTCCGCACCGCCTCGCTTCACGACGACGCCGTGGTATCCCCGACGACGCCGCTCCATGCCGGACTCGACGCCGCTGCTTGCACCGTGGTTCGGGGGCACCGCTCGTAAGTTACACGACGCACCCCCCTCATCCCGCAAGGCAGCCTTGGCCCACCGACGCCGGTGCCATCGACTCCAAGTTCGTCAGCCGACGACAGCGCTGCAGCTACGACCACGCCGCTGCTGCACCGTGACCTGCCAGCACCATGACGAGCACCACCTTCATCTCATACCGCAACCCTGGTCTCACCGATGACGCCATCCGACGCCGCCACCGAGCCGCTGCTCGCACCACGACCTGAGGGCACCGCACGCCGCACCGCTGCACTTCGCACCGCAGCACCCGACGCCGGCCGACGCCAGCGCTCCTGACTTCGACAGAGAGGAGATCGATCTGCAACGCGTGTGACTTTGAGGGCCCCGACGATGCCGCACCAACCTCCGGAACCGACGCCTGCGGATGCATGTGTTCGGAAGCTCACCGCGAGGTCATCGACGCCCTGCATTTCTGAAAGGTACTGTTTGCGGGTCTTCCCGACACCATAGCTGACCCGCGTCGCCGCGGTCAGCCAGAACTGTTTGGATTTGGTTGTTGACGACGCCGTGATAGCCCTGGACCTGAGCTATCGACATCAAGCAACTGTTTTTAAGGACACTGTGATAACGGAAGATTTTTAAAGTGCTGTACTGTGGATTTTTATCGTATTGGTCTTGTTTTAAGTATATAAAAATATTGGATATTTTTCTAAACTGGTGTGGTGTCAGTTTGTAGTGCTTACATTATATTACTGTTGGTTTTGTGCAAATGCTTTACACACTGCCTCTAGAATAAGCCTGACTGCTCGCGCCAAGCTACCAAGGGGGTGAGCAGGGGTTATTTTAGGAGTGTAGCTCCCTTATCCTGACTAGAGTGGTGGTTTTTGCCTGGCTTTGGCCCACGCCCAAGCCTACCAAAAATCCCATTTCTAACATTGGTTGTCAGCGGTGAGGATAGGACTTGTGTTTGCACTTGACTTACAGTGATTGGTGTGCACTACTACCATATCGCAGACCATTACGTACCACATACAGGTTCTTTTTCCTTTTGGCCTATTTTTGATCTTGCCAGTTTGAACTTGCTACTTCAACATGCCTGAATCTATAGTATCATCAATTGCATCAGTAGAAATTGCCTTTGAGGAGGATCGATTGGAAGCCTACAATGTCAAGGAGTTAAAATCGATTTGCAAGAACCTGAAAGTCCAGGTCAGAGGCCTCACCAGGAAGGATGAGCTACAAAAGGCGCTGAGGGCCTGGGTAGCAGCCAGACATGCCAGTGGGCAATCTGGTGATCTCAATGGAGAGGTGGAGGAGCCTGTTCCTAGGGTGGATGTGCTTTTGGGAGGGGGGACCCTCCAGGCAAGGCAGCAGTGGCTTGTCCCCAGAGGAGCTGGAGGACAGGCGGGAAGCAAGGAAGTTCGAATTAGAGAAACTCAGGATGGAAAGTGAGAGGGAAGACAAAAGAATAGCCATGGAGGAAAAGAAAATGATACTAGATCATGAGCTTAAAATGAGAGAGCTGGAGCTGGATTGGGAAGCCGGTAGGGCTTTGTCCAGCCCAGATGGTGGCAGCAAAAATGTAGTGTCTAGTACTGAGGATGAGGTACACACACACACAGATTTGGGGCCCTACTTCAAGGAGGGGGTTGACATACACCAGGGGGTTCAGGATTGTGAGGTTACTCCAGTGGTGCGCAGTATCCCTGAGGTGGATTGGGGAGCTGACACAGGGGATCATTTTCCTGGTAGTGGGAGGGACACTCTACTGACTCTAGATGAGAGGTGCAGGGAGAGGGGTTCCCCCATGATAGAAGCCCTGGTAAGTGAGTATGGAGACCAGCCAGAAGAGTATGGGTGGAGAGACAGTAACAGTCAGACACTGTCTCACCAGTCTTGTGAGAATGATGTGGGGTACTTTTCTGAGGCACTGGATGGTTGGGTGAAGGGTAGTTTGGTTAACACCTGTGTGGGGCTGTGTGATTCAATTGTTGGAGAGCATATTTTAAGTCCCTGTTTTGCAGAGCTATGCCAACACCCAGTGGAGTGTGAGTTTTCTGACCCCAGGGAGTTTGCACTGGAGGCAGACCTTTTGGTGATTCCAGAGGGTCTGGAGAAGCATCTGGGGGTGACCCGGAAGGAAGTGGCTTAGGTATTTCCCAACCAAGGGTGGTGGGAAAGGTTCGTGGTAGCCCAGATAGGTCCCGGTGTCATGGGAAGGGTGTAGGGACTCACGTCCTGTCTCCACGGAGAAGGAGTGGGAAGGG
The DNA here is from genome assembly GCA_963921515.1 of Calotriton arnoldi. Lineage (NCBI taxonomy): Eukaryota > Metazoa > Chordata > Amphibia > Caudata > Salamandridae > Calotriton > Calotriton arnoldi. The sequence goes on along the minus strand of CAWUFW010005356.1, from coordinate 495,405 downwards.
GCTGCGGCCCAAGGTGCCCAAAACCCGGTCCCAAAGCCTGGGTGGTTCCAGGAGGGAACACCAGGTGGGGAGCCTAGGCTGTACTAATAGGCCGTCCGTTGAGGGGGATCTCCTAGAGTCAGGAGAACCTGGAGCATCTGTAAACGGAGCTCCAGTGGTTCTGGTGGCTGGCGGTGCCGCTCCTAAGTGGAGGGTGCAGAAGTCCAGAGTGAGGCGTGAGAGGGGGATGTGTTCCCCAGTGGGAGAACCAGTGGGTCAGGGGCCAGCCAGAAGGGCTGAGCCTCCTATCAGTGACCATGGTGACACCACTTCTGTCCTGGGGGATCTTCACACACTGTCAGATGGACAGAGGTCAGGAGATCTGCGCCAGGCAGACTGTCACACAACGCATGAGTCATGTGTTACCCTCAGGAGGGGGCATGCGTGCTCCCAAGGAAGTCTTGGTGCGCCGGGCAGGTGCTCAGCTGCAGGGTTTAGTCCCTGGGTTGGGAAGCCAGGTTCAGGTCCTGCCTGACCTGGAGGGAAGGATGACTGTAAGCAGTGTCCTGACCGGTTTGTCTTCTTGGGGTACCACTCCAGGTGGGAGGGTGCAGAACTCTGGAAGGGGGTGCAGAGGGAGGGAGTCCTCGCCTCTGACCCCGGTTCAACTTGATGGTTTAGACCCTAGGTTGGGAGACCAGTTGCTGGAGGGAGGTCCTGAACTGGTGGGTGAGTTGGGCAGGACACCTGCCACAGGTGCCCTGACAATTTTGGAAGGACCAGTAGGTCAGGGGTTGCCAGCTCTGAGGTCAGAGCACCCCCGGACTGACCCTGGGGAGGTCACTACTGGCCTGGGGGGTCTTCATGCTCTGTCAGGTGGACAGGAGGCTGGAGACCTGCGCCAGGCGGATTCTGGCACAACTCATGAGGGGTGTGTTTCCCTTGGGGGGGTTGGTGTACTCCCCCGGAAGTCCTGGGTTGCCAGGCACAGGTCCAGCCTAAGGGTACAGGCCCTGGGTTGGAGGACCAGGTTCAGGGTGTCCCCCCTGACCTGGAGGAAGGGGCAACTGCTAACAGTGCCACTACCAGTTTGTCTTCTGGGGGTGCTGCTCCAGGTGGGAAGGTACAGTGCCCCAGGGAGGAGGACCGGGTGTGGGAGAGCCTACCCCAGTCCCTTGTTCAGCCTCAGGGTACAGACCCTGGGCTGGTGTACCAGTTGCAGGATAGCACCCCTGAACTGGTGGGTGAATTGTGCAGAACGCCTGCCACAGGTGGCCTGACAATTCTGGAGTTGAGAGGGACTGCTCCCGGTGGGGGATGCAGTGCCCCAGGGAGGAGGACAGGGTGTGGGAGAGGCCACCCCAGTCCTGTGTCCAGCCTCAGGGTACAGACCCTAGGCTGGTGTACCAGTTGCAGGATAGCACCCCTGAACTGGTGGGCGAGCTGTGCAAGGCACCTGCCACAGGTGCCCTGACAATTCTGGAAGGGGGTACCGCTCCAGGTGGGAGGGTACGGAGCCCCTGGGAGGAAGACCGGGGGTGGGAAAGCCTACCCCAGTCTCCTGTCCAGCCGCCGGGTACAGACCCTAGGCTGGTGGGTCAGTGCCAGGATGTCATCCCTGGCCTGACAAGAGGGAGAGTGGACAAAGTGTGCCAGGCACCTGGGGCTACCGCCCCCCACTCTCTGACGCCACAGAGGTTAGAGAGCCCTGAGAGGCATAAGGCCTGGGTCTCCCCACTGACATCTGTTGGTAGCCACTGTGGCTTACTGTCCTGGTGGACAGAGTTGCCCCGGGGAGGGAGACAGGAGTCACACCCCGGGGGTGGACTGGGCCACACCACTGTGTTGGCCATGTGGGCACTGTCGGCCTGTTGGGACACATCTGTGAGCAAAGTAAGTTTAGGCGCTACACAGATGGGGTTCACAGGTGAAGAGAAGGGTACCCCATGGGTCAGCTTAGTGGGCCCTGAGAGTATGGATAGAGGGATCCAACTGGGTTTGGAAAGGTGTAGAACCAGAACGTGCCCCCGCTGTTGTGGGCCAGGTCTATGTTCTATCGCCCCAAGCAGGGAAGTCCATCAAGGGATTGATTAGTCTACCCTGGCTTTAGGCTGGGAGGGGGTTGTGTTAGACTTGGCTTTTTCAGCGGGTTTACTCCCAGACTTTTTGCTTTTTGGCCTCCTGTTTTTGACCCTGTGTGTGTTGGTTTTAGGACTCTGGGCACTTTACCACTGCTAATCAGTGCTAAAGTGCATATGCTCTCTGTGTAAATTGTGTGATGGATTGGTGTTTCCATGATTGGCCTATTTGATTTATGTGTCAGTCCCTAGTAAAGTGCACTGAGTGTGCCAGGGCCTGTAAATCAAATGCTGTTGGTGGGCTGCAGCACTGGATTGTGCCACCCACGCAAACAGCCCTTAAAGTGTAACTCTGGCCTGCCATTGCAGAGCCTGTGTGCAGCCTGGGGCTGCCATGTCGACTTGGCAAGTGCACACACTTGCAAGTCCCTAAACCTTCCCTTTTCTGCATGTTAGTCACCCCTAAAGTAGGCCCAAGGTACCCCTGTGGGCAGGGTGCATTGTATGTGAAAGGTAGGACATGCCCTGGTGTGTGTGGCATGTCCTGATAGTGAATTACAGCCTATTTCGTTTTTCACTATTGCAAGGCTACCTGTTCCCCATAGGCCAGAATGGGCAGTTTTGATTATTACAGCTTATAATCCTAACTGACCCAGGGAACATGGTAGAAATTCGAGTTTAGTATGCCTGGACTCAGAATGATAAAATGCATCTTTTAGTGAAGTTGGTTTTAACATTCTGTGTTTGAAAATACCACTTTTAGAAAGTGGGTATTTTCTTGTCTAACCATCCAAGCCTGCCTCTGCTAGGTTGTGTATTCCTTGTCTGGAGTGTGAGTGACAGGGGCTGGGGGATGCCAGGAGACAGGGTGAGTCAGCACAGGGCTGAATAGCAAGATCTACATGTAGATGGGTGGGAGGAGTTGCACCTGGGACCTGAATAGGGCTGTGCCTTCCCTCCACAATGCTGGCTCAACCTCCTGTGGTGTGTCTGATGTCCCTGGCCTACACTGCAAAAGGAAAGAAGGAGACTTGTCAACAAAGTGCTCCAGGACTGACCAGAACTGGTTTGGACTAGGCAAAGGCCTCTCTGCCTTCAGAGAACATAGAGAAATTGAGGATAAAAAGGGGGACCCAAACCCCAGAATTTTAGATTACTTCTGAACTAAGGAACCTGCCAGGAAGAAGGACCGGGAGAGCTGGAGGAGGAGTACTGCCCCTATGCTGCGTGTTGTGGGTTTGGCCTGCAGTGGTTGCTTCTGTCTTGGGTAGGGAAAGGACTGGACTGTGCTTTCATCATCCTGCTGTTAGAGTTTTCTCCAAGGGCTTGAAGTAGAGCTTGCCTCCTGTTGGAAGTCTCAGGGATAGAAAAGACTTCAAGGGAACTCTTTAGGATCAAGAAGACTGCCAAGAAGAAGAGCTGGAGAAGCTGTGAGGAGGAACTACCACTTTGCTGTGTGCTTTGCTGTGTTGGCCTGTAGTGGCTGCTTCTGTCTTGGGCAGTGAAAGGACTGGAACTGAACTTTCTGCAATCTACTTTGTGAGTGTCTCCAAGGGCTTGAGGTAGAGCTTGCCCCCTGTTCAAGAAGTCTCAGGAACAGCAAAGCTTCAAGCCCGACGCTGTCTAAGATGCCGCTGCCGACTCCGTGTCCTGAAGGCACTGTCGCAATGCCGCACCGCGACCCTGGTCTCACCGACGATGCCTGCTGACGCCGCCACCGAGCCGCTGCTCCCACTGCGACCTGTGGGCACCGCACTCCGCACCGCCTCGCTTCACGACGACGCCGTGGTATCCCCGACGACGCCTCTCCATGCCGGACTTGACGCCGCTGCTTGCACCGTGGTTTGGGGGCACCGCTCGTAAGTTACATGACACACCGCCCTCATCCCGCACCGCAGCCTTGGCCCACCGACGCCGGTGCCATCGACTCCAAGTTCGTCAGCCGACGACAGCGCTGCAGCTACAACGACGCCGCTGCTGCACCGTGACCTGCCAGCACCGTGACGAGCACCGCCTTCATCTCACACCGCGACCCTGGTCTCACCGATGACGCCATCCGACGCCGCCACCGAGCCGCTGCTCGCACCACGACCTGAGGGCACCGCACGCCGCACCGCTGCACTTCACACCGCAGCACCCGACGCCGGCCGACGCCAGCGCTCCTGACTTCAACAGAGAGGAGATCGATTTGCAACGCGTGTGACTTCGAGGGCCCCGATGACGCCGCACCGACCTCCGGAACCGACACCTGCGGACGCCGTGTGTTCGGAAGCTCACCGCGAGGTCATCGACGCCCTGCATTTCTGAAAGGTACTGTTTGCGGGTCTTCCCGACACCGTAGCTGACCCGCGATGCCGCGGTCAGCCAGAACTGTTTGTATTTGGTTGTTCACGACGCCGTGATAGCCCTGGACGGAGCTATCGACATCAAGGAACTGTTTTTAAGGACACTGTGATAACGGAAGATTTTTAAAGTACTGTACTGTGGATTTTTATCGTATTGGTCTTGTTTTAAGTATATAAAAATATTGGATATTTTTCTAAACTGGTGTGGTGTCAGTTTGTAGTGCTTACATTGTATTACTGTTGGTTTTATGCAAATGCTTTACACACTGCCTCTAGAATAAGCCTGACTGCTCGTGCCAAGCTACCAAGGGGGTGAGCAGGGGTTATTTTAGGAGTGTAACTCCCTTATCCTGACTAGAGTGGTGGTTTTTGCCTGGCTTTGGCCCACGCCCAAGCCTACCAAAAATCCCATTTCTAACACTACTACACCCTTATTCTGAGTACCACCAATTGTAGCTGCACTAGGGGGAACAGTTGCCTTAGGGGCAATGGTGGCTGGAGTTGAGTCTTTGGACTTTGTACAGTCACTTGTCCAATGGGTTTTCTGTTTACAGACTTTACACCATGGTTTCTTTTGGCCTTTTCCTTTGTTAGATTGGGACTCCCCCCCAGATGAAGATTTTCGGGGACCTTGAGAAGACTTCTGGCTTTACCCTTTTCCCCACCCTTGTCAGAGTTCTTAGAATCTTGCTTCTTTGGGTCACCACCTTGGTTCTGAACCTTCTGCCTCACCCTGGTTCTGACCCATTTGTCTGCCTTCTTTCCCAATTCTTGGGGAGAGGTCAGATCAGAGTCCACCAGGTACTGCTGCAACAGCTGATTTTGACAATTATTAAGGATCTGCTCTCTCATAATTAAGTTGTACAATCCTTTGAAATCACACACCTTACTGCCAAGTAACCAGCCCTCCAGAGCCTTAGTAGCACAATCTACAAAGTCCACCCAGTCTTGATTCTGTGCCTTTTGGGTATCTCTGAACTTTATCCTATACTGTTCAGTGGTTAGGCCAAACCCCTCAATCAGTGCACTTTTCAAGATTTGGTAATCATCAGCATCCTCTTCTCTTACAGTGAGGAGCTTATCTCTACCTTTGTCTGCAAAGGAGAGCCACAACATTGCTGCCCACTGCTCCTGGGGGACCCTCTGAACTTTACAGGCCCTTTCCAGTGCAATAACCCATTTGTGGATGTCCTCCCCACTCTGGTAGGGAGGGACAATCTTGCTTAGGTTTCTATGGTCATAAGACCTTTCCATAGCACTAGGGAAGTTGCTGCCACCATGGGACTCTAGTCCCAATTTTCTTCTAGTTTTCTGAAGCTCTAGGGACTCCCTTTCTAAAGCCAACTGCTCTCTTCTGATTCTAAGCTGAGCTTCTTCATACTTGAGCAGTCTCTCTTTCCTCTCATGAGAGGATTCCCTCCTATGAGAGGAAACAGAGGTCCCTATTGAGGTGTCAGAATGGTTAGACTCCTGAGAAGGAGATCTTGACCTTCTAGGCACACTCTCAACTCTCCAAGGTGGGATAAAGAGGGGGCCATTGTGGCCATCCTCCTCCTCCTCTGCAGGGGAGCTGAATTTCCCAGGTTAAGATCAGTGTCATCTTCCTGGTCAGCTTCAGAGGTCAGGTCATGGGTATCTTCACCCCTTGGCCTTTCCTCATCTGCTGCCCCACCCTCTCTGCCTACCCCTTCAGACCCTGAGGGTCTTCTGAGATCATCCAACAGCAGTACCTCTATGAGGCGTTGAGTGTTTGCACTTTTTCCTGTCTTCAATTTCCTAGTACTACACAATGCTCTCAATTCCAAGAATGGGAGGTTGTCATACTTGGATGGTAGAAGCCGATTGGCTTCTGGCAGGGACCCACTGGTTCCTGGCCTTGAAGACATCACTAGTGAGGTGTGGTGTATGCACTACCTACTCTAGTGTGGCCTACTAAACTCTCTTGAGTTGTAGAAAGGGTGTGCTAAGCCCTTGACACACAACTCTAAGTTCAGTAGAACTTACTGTAATTTTAAGCTTGAATTATATGTACCTCAGGTACCTTTAGTGGTTTTCAGTTAGTCACTCACTTGAGATTATCTGGTAAAACAAAGGCAAGCTTGAATCCAACTGCTGCACACCAATGTGAGAAGTTGGCCTGGTATATGCTGTCCACTAGTTATAGTGGGCACCTTGCACCAGTCCAAACAACCCCTTATTGATGATAGGTTTAAGACAACCTTATTTGAAAGCTATCCTAGTGGTAGCTATGGAGAGCAGCCTTCAGGCTAAGTCTTGAAGGAGTGTAAAGCAGTTTGTTTTACCAGTCTATAATCTCTTGAATGGCTAAATGAAAGGAGACCACAACAGGTATATATATCAAATATATGTATTTATTTCTAAACACACCCTACTAGTCTCTTTATGAGGCTAGAGGTCAAAGCACATATGTTACACTTCAAATATCACAGTAAATTAGCACAATATACGATAGGCCCTAGGGGCGAACCAAACCATATATTAAGAAAGTGGTATAAGAACCACGACTTGACTAGACACAAGGCCTAGAGCCTGTAGAATCGCTGGGACCCCAAGGAACCACCCAAGGTAGTGACACAGGGGACCCACGGGGGACGTGTGCAGTGTTTGAACACAGCCGCGAGCTCCGTTAGCTTCTATGGGAAAGTCGCGGTTAGAGTTTTAAAGTTTAGGGACACTTAGGAGTGGACTAGGAAAAACCCTTTTGGACTTAGATGGTTCTAGGGCCAACACCCATGGGAGCACTGGAGTACTCGTGTTACCTCACCCAGGGAAGCCGGGTGCATAGGTGTCAAATGGTGTCGGGTCGCGTCGTCGTTTTCAATGGCAGCTTGCTGAAAAGTGCTGCTGCCGGGAAGAGGAGAAGTGTCCAAAGAGATCCATGCCTGGATCGAAGATGTGAAGAACCTGAAAGCAGAGGGGACAGAGTCTGGGTCACTTGCCAGTGACCAGGGGCACGATAGTCGAATGCCCACCGATGTTGGGTGCTTCAGGTGCTAGGAGGGGAAGCTTGACTCTTCAGCCACGAGGACCAGGAGGTGTCGAAGACAACCAGGAGCTGGATTCGAGCTGCCCACAAAGGATGTCGAGTGCTGCAGTGTTGGTACCTGGATTGGACACAACAAGCTTTGCCAACAGCAACCCACGCAGGAAGAGGAAGGATGCTTCGGTGCGGACCAGCAAGGTCCTGGGGACTCCCCAAGCAATGGAGAGTTAGGGCACATCTGGAGCAACCAAGAAAGCCCAATTGAAGTACAGTTGTCCTTCTCAGGGACCCACAAGTCGATGGAAAAGGGATCGCAAAGGGACCTCAAGAGGAATCACAAAATGGCGGCCCACGGGTCACTCTGAGTGGGTAGGCCAGCAATCTTCAGTGGATTCACTGCTCAGGGTCAGGGCTGCAAGTAATGCAAAGCACAGCCTCTAGGATCGACAAGAAGCATATGCACTTGCAAATGTGCACGGTGTCCAGGGGTTCCAGTTCCACAGTACCCACGAGGGCTACGGTTCTCAGCTTTTCTGGGGACTCGGGTCAGCCTCTGGGAAGTCTGGAAACCCACCTCCTGGGTTGCAAAGCCATCGGCATCCGGCGGGAGCTTCAGAGATGCAGACCGGGCAGATGCGTCTTTGGTGCCTGCCAAGCAGGGGAGTAACTCCTTTACTCCAAGGGAGATTCTTCAGTCATCTAGTCGTGTAGATCGTCTAAGTTCCGGGATTTCTGTATCAGAGTTTCGTCCAGGTGTAATCTAAAGTCCTGTAGTCAGGGGTTCCTTCTTTATACCCAAGGAAGGGGTTGGACTAACTCTGGGGACCCACCTATGGGAGGGTTTGGAAAGAGGGGTGGCTACACCCATTTCCTTTGTCCAGTTTTGCGCCAGAGCAGGGGCTGGTAGCCCCTGCAACCGGTTTGAACTGGACTATGCACAGGGACACCAAATGTGCCCCCAGTGCAGGACTTCAAAGCACTCTTGGAGTGCACCCACCCAGCCCCAATCCACTAAGGCCTGTCTGGGAGGTGGTAACACCTCCCTGTGACAGGAAACCTATTGTCCAGGCCTCCCCTGCCGGAGTTTCGGTCAGCAGCAGGAGGCCAGACTTGTGTCTGTGGCTGGCAGCATCCATTTTGTGATGCCAGGGCTCTGTTAGCTGGTACCGGGTATACCGGTGCTGTCATGTCTCTCCCTCTAGAAGGGTGGGATCATACTTCCACACCAGTTACTGGTGTGGGGGTATGAATCCAAGGTGTTTGACACCAAACACGACATGTTTCCAAGCAGCCATCCCAAAGTTAGCATTTACCGCAAGGTTATAATGCACTTAAGAGTATATGGTCAGGCTGCCTCACAGACAACCCCGGAGGATAGATTCCGAAGGCTACAGAGGGGCTCTGCTCATGCATGGGCACCCTCTCACACAAAACCAAGCACCCTGCCTTCAGGATTGATAAGGCCTGCCATAGGGGTGACTGATAGGTTTATATGTGCAGTGATAGGGTGAGATATAGTGAACCTATATCTCAGTAAGGGGTGCAGGCACCACCTCACTCAGGCTGCTGTAGCAGTCCTGTGGTGTCATTTTGGAAGGCTTCCCAGGGGTGGCATAATACATGCTTCAGCCCTTGGTAGGCCTCTGGGGTACCTATGCCCTGGGTACATAGTATACCATATACTAGGGACTTATAAGGGCACCCCAGAATCCAATCTGTGGCATACCTAAGGTACAGGGAATCAATTAGGAGAGGAAGCAGCTAGGCTGGGGTCCTGGATAGCAGGGCCCCAGCCAGACTAAAGTCGAAAAACAGTGAAACATCAGCAAAAAGTGGGGTAACCATAAGAAGCAGATCCTACTCTCCTACACTGGGTCATTGCATGAGTACATGGGTAGTGACTGGATGATTAGAGTACTGCAAGGAGAGTGCATGGTGAATTTATAAGTGCTTGTGTTTTGGCGCAGTGATTAGATAAGGACATGGGACTGGCTGGGTGATTGGAGGAGTGCATGGGTAGTGACAAGGAGATGGCTGGACTGCATCAGTAGTGCTCAGGGGATTGTAGCAGTGCATGTGTTAGTGCCTGGGCCATTGCATAAGTACATGTGTACTGACTGGATGATTAGAGTACTGCAAGGAGAGTGCATGGTGAATTTATAAGTGCTTGTGTTTTGGCGAAGTGATTAGATAAGGACATGGAACTGGCTGGGTGATTGGAGGAGTGCATGGGTAGTGACAAGGAGATGGCTGGACTGCATCAGTAGTGCTCAGGGGATTGTAGCAGCGCATGTGTTAGTGCCTGGGTCATTGCATGAGTGCATGGGTACTGACTGGATGATTAGAGTACTGCAAGGAGAGTGCATGGTGAATTTATAAGTGCTTGGGTTTTGGTGGAGTGATTGGATAAGTACATGGTGCTGGCTGGGTGATTGGAGGAATGCATGGGTAGTGACAAGGAGATGGCTGGACTGCATCAGTAGTGCTCAAGGGATTGTAGCAGCGCATGTGTTAGTGCCTGGGCCATTGCATGAGTACATGGGTAGTGACTGGATGATTAGAGTACTGCAAGGAGAGTGCATGGTGAATTTATAAGTGCTTGTGTTTTGGCGCAGTGATTCGATAAGGACATGGAACTGGCTGGGTGATTGGAGGAGTGCATGGGTAGTGACAAGGAGATGGCTGGGCTGCATTAGTAGTGCTCAGGGGATTGTAGCAGTGCATGTGTTAGTGCCTGGGTCATTGCATGAGTACATGGGTAGTGACTGGATGATTAGAGTACTGCAAGGAAAGTGCATGGTGAATTTATAAGTGCTTGGGTTTTGGCGGAGTGATTGGATAAGTACATGGTGCTCACTGGGTGATTGGAGGAGTGCATGGGTAGTGACAGGGCGAAGGCTGGACTGCATCAGTAGTGCTCAGGGGATTGTAGCAGTGCTTGTGTTAGTGCCTGGGTCATTGCATGAGTAAATGGGTAGTGACTGGATGATTAGAGTACTGCAAGGAGAGTGCATGGTGAATTTATAAGTGCTTGTGTTTTGGCGCAGTGATTAGATAAGGACATGGAACTGGCTGCGTGATTGGAGGAGTGCATGGGTAGTGACAACGAGATGGCTGGACTGCATCAGTAGTGCTCAGGGGATTGTAGCAGCGCATGTGTTATTCCCTGGGTCATTGCATGAGTACATGGGTACTGACTGCATGATTAGAGTACTGCAAGGAGAGTGCATGGTGAATTTATAAGTGCTTATGTTTTGGCGCAGTGATTAGATAGGGACATAGAACTTTCTGGGTGATTGGAGAAGTGCATGGGTAATGACAAGGAGATGTCTGGACTACATCAGTAGTACTCAGGGGATTGTAGCAGTGCATGTGTTAGTGCCTGGGTCATTGCATGAGTACATGGGTAGTGACTGGATGATTACAGTACTGCAAGGAGAGTGCATGGTGAATTTATAAGTGCTTGTGTTTTGGCGCAGTGATTAGATAAGGACATGGAACTGGCTGGGTGATTGGAGGAGTGCATGGGTAGTGACAAGGTGATGGCTGGACTGCATCAGTAGTGCTCAGGGGATTGTAGCAGTGCATGTGTTAGTGCCTGGGGCATTGCATAAGTACATGGGTACTGACTGGATGATTAGAGTACAGCAGGGAGAGTGCATGGTGAATTTATAAGTGCTTGGGGTTTGGCGGAGTGATTTTATAAGTACACGGTGCTCGCTGGGTGATTGGAGGAGTGCATGGGTAGTGACAGGGCAATGGCTGGACTGCATCAGTAGTGCTAAGGGGATTATAGCAGTGCATGTGTTAGTGCCTGGGTCATTGCATGAGTACATGGGTAGTGACTGGATGATTAGAGTACTGCAAGGAGAGTGCATGGTGAATTTATAAGTGCTTGTGTTTTGGTACAGTGATTAGATAAGGACATGGTGCTGACTGGGTGATTGGAGGAGTGCATGGGTAGTGACAAGGAGATGGCTGGACTGCATCAGTAGTGCTCAGTTGATTGTAGCAGTGCATGTGTTAGTGCCTGGGCCATTGAATAAGTACATGGGTACTGACTGGATGATTAGAGTACTGCAATGAGAGTGCATGGTGAATTTATAAGTGCTTGGGTTTTGGCAGAGTGATTGGATAAGTACATGGTGCTGGCTGGGTGATTGGAGGAGTGCATGGGTAGTGACAAGGAGATGGCTGGACTGCATCAGTAGTGCTCAGGGGATTGTAGCAGTGCATGTGTTAGCACCTGGGTCATTGCATGAGTACATTGGTAGTGACTGGATGATTAGAGTACTGCAAGGAGAGTGCATGGTGAATTTATAAGTGCTTGTGTTTTGGCGCAGTGATTAGATTAGGACATGGAACTGGCTGGGTGATTGGAGAAGAGCATGGGTAGTGACAAGGAGATGGCTGGACTGCATAAGTAGTGCTCAGGGGATTGTAGCAGTGCATGTGTTAGTGCCTGGGACATTGCATGAGTACATGGGTACTGACTGGATGATTAGAGTACTGCAAGGAGAGTGCATGGTGAATTTATAAGTGCTTGTGTTTTGGCTCAGTGATTAGATAAGGACATGGAACTGGCTGGGTGATTGGAGGAGTGCATGGGTAGTGACAAGGAGATGCTGGACTGCATCAGTAGTGCTCAGGGGATTGTAGCAGTATATGTGTTAGTGCCTGGGTCATTGCATAAGTACATGGGTACTGACTAGATGAGTAGAGTACTGCAAGGAGAGTTCATGGTGAATTTATAAGTGCTTGTGTTTTGGCGCAGTGATTAGATAAGGACATGGAACTGGCTGGGTGATTGGAGGAGTGCATGGGTAGTGACAAGGAGATGGCTGGACTGCATGGATAGTGCTCAGGGTATTGTAGCAGTGCATGTGTTAGTGCCTGGGTCATTGCATGAGTACATGGGTAGTGACTGGATGATTAGAGTACTGCAAGGAGAGTGCATGGTGAATTTATAAGTGCTTGTGTTTTGACGCAGTGATTGGATAAGTACATGGTGGTGGCTGGGTGATTGGAGGAGTGCATGGGTAGTGACAAGGAGATGGCTGGACTGCATCAGTAGTGCTCAGGGGATTGTAGCAGTGCATGTGTTAGTGCCTGGGTCATTGCATGAGTACATGGGTAGTGACTGGATGATTAGAGTACTGCAAGGAGAGTGCATGGTGAATTCATAAGTGCTTGTGTTTTGGCGCAGTGATTAGATAAGGACATGGAACTGGCTGGGTGATTGGAGGAGTGCATGGGTAGTGACAAGTGTAACAGAGTAGGATCTGCCTCTTATGGTTACCCCCACTTTTTGCTGATGTTACACTGTTTTTCGACTTTAGTCTGGCTGGGGCCCTGCTATCCAGGACCCCAGCCTAGCTGCTTCCTCTCTAAATTAATTCCATGTACTTTAGGTACATCCCAGATTGGATTCTGGAGTGCCCTTATAAGTCCCTAGTATATGGTATACTATGTACCCAGGGCATAGGTACCCCAGAGGCCTACCAGGGGCTGAAGCATGTATTGTGCCACCCCTGGAAGGCCCTCCAAAATGACACCACAGGACTGCTACTGCAGCCTGAGTGAGGTGGTGCATGCACCCCTTACAGAGATATAGGTTCACTATATCTCACCTATCACTGCACATAGAAACCTATCAGTCACCCCTATGGCAGGCCTTATCAATCCTGAAGGCAGGGTGCTTGGTTATATGTGAGAGGGTGCTCATGCATGAGCAGAGCACCCCTGCAGCCTTCAGAATATATCCTCCGGGGTTGTTTGTGGTGCAGCCTGGCCATATACTCTTAAGTGCATTATAACCTCGCGGTAAAATGCTAACTTTGGACTGGCTGCACAGAAACATATCATGTTTGGTGTCAAAGACCTTGGAATCCTACCCCCCCCGCCAGACCTGGCAGCGGGGGTAGAATTCCACCCTTCTAGAGGGAGAGACATGTCCCCACCGGTATACGCGGTAGAAACCTTAAAGAGCCCTGGCATCACAAAATGGATGCTGCAGCCACAGACACGAGTCTGGCCTCCTGCTGCTGACCGAAACTCCGGCAGGGGAGGCCTGGACAATAGGTTTCCTGTCACAGGGAGGTGTGACCACCTCCCAGACAGGCCTTAGTGGATTGGGGCTGGGTGGGTGCACTCCAAGAGTGCTTTGAAGTCCTGCACTGGGGGCACATTTGGTGTCCTCGTGCCTACCCCAGTTCAAACCAGTTGCAGGGGCTGCCAGCCCCTGCTCTGGCATGAAACTGGACAAAGGAAATGGGTGTAGCCACCCCTCTTTCCAAACTCTCCCATAGGTGGGTCCCCAGAGTTAGTCCAACCCCTTTCTTAGGTATAAGTAAGGAACCCCTGGCAACAGGACTTTAGATATCCCTGGAAGAAACTCTGCAACTGAATCCTGGAACTTCGACGCTCTACTCAAGACTAGAGGACGGAAGAAATCTCCCTTGGGGTCAAGGAGTGACTCCCCTGCTTGGCAGGCACCAACAAAGCATTTGCCGGTCTGCATCTCCGAAGCTCCTGCCGGACTCCGAAGTACTTGCAGCCCAGGAAGAGGATTTCCATACTTCTCCGAGGCCGATCCGAGTCCTCAGCAAAGCTGAGACCCGCAGCCCTCACGAGTGACATGGAACCGGAACTCCTGGACACCGTGCACATTTGCTAGTGCATCAACTTCTCGATGACTCTTGAAGTCCTGCTTTGGGTTACTTGTAGCCCAGGCTCCGAGCACCATTTACACTGAAGATTGTGAGCCTACACTCCACGAGTGTTCTGTGAGCCTGCTTCTTGCATTTTCACTTGAGGCTCCTTCGCGATCCCTGGTCCGTCGACTGGTGGGTCCCTGTGAAGGCAACTCTGATTTTCTTTGGGTGTTTCTGGTTGCTCCGGACGTGCCCTAACTCCCCACCAAGTGGTGAGTCCCTCAGACCTTGCTGGTCTGTTCCGAAGCATCTTTCTCCTTTCTGCGTGGGTTGCTGTTGCCAAGGCTGGTTGTATTCAATCCAGACACCAATGCTGCAACACTTGACATCCTTTGTGGGACAGCTCGAATCCAGCTCCTGGTCATCGTCGATGCCTCCTGGTCCTCGTGGCTGAAGAGTCAAGCTTCACCTCTTTCACCTGAAGCACCCAACATCGGTGGGCATTCGACTATCGTGCCCCATGTCACTGGCAAGTGACCCAGACTCTGTCCCCTCTGCTTTCAGGTTCTTCTCATCTCCGATCCAGGCTTGGATCTCTTCGGACACTTCGCATCTTCCCGGCAGCAGCACTTCGTGGCAGGCTGCCATTGAAATCGACGCCGTGACCCGACACCATTCGACACCTATGCACCCGGCTTCCCTGGGTGAGGTAACTCGAGTACTCCGGTGCTCCTGTGGGTGTTAACCCTAGAACTGTCTAAGTCCAAGAGGGTTTGGTCCTAGTCCATTTCTAAGTGTCCTTAAACTCTAAAACGCTTACCGCGACTTTCCCATAGACTTTAACAGAGCTCGCGGCTGTGTTCACACACTGCACACAGCCCCCGTGGGTCCCCTGTGTCACTACCATGGGTGGTTCCTTGGGGTCCCAGCGATTCTACAGGCTCCAGGCCTTGTGTCTACTTAAGTCGTGGTTCTTATACCACTTTCTTAATATATGGTTTGGTACGCCCCTAGGGCTAATCGTATATTGTGCTAATTTACTGTGCTATTTAACTTGTAACTTGTGTACTTTCACCTCTAGCCTCATAAAGAGACTATTGGGTAGTGTTTAGTAATAAATACTAAATACATATATTTTATATATATACCTGGTGTGGTTCTCCTTTCATTTGGTCATTCATGAGATTATAACTGGTAAAACAATAGCTTAACACTCCTTCAACACTTAGCCTGAAGGCTGCTCTCCATAGCTACCACTAGGATAGCTTTCAATAAAGGTTGTCTTTAAACCTATCATCAATAAAGGTCGATTGGACTGGTGCAAGGTGCCCACTATAACTAGTGGACAGCATATACCAGGCCAACTTCTCACATTGGTGTGCAGCGGTTGGATTCAAGCTTGCCCTGTTTTACCAGATAATCTCAAGTGTGTGACTAACTGAAAACCACTAAAGGTACCTGACATACATATAAATTCAAGCTTAGAAATACAGTAAGTTCTACTGAACTTAGAGTTGTGTGTCAAGGGCTTAGCACACCCTTTCTACAACTCAAGAGAGTTTAGTAGGCCACACTAGAGTAGGTAGTGCATACACCACACCTCACTAGTGATGTCTTCAAGGCCAGGAACCAGTGGGTCCCTGCCGGAAGCCAATGGGCTTCTACCATCCAAGTATGACAACCTCCCATTCTTGGAATTGAGAGCATTGTGCAGTACTAGGAAGCTGAAGACAGGCAAAAGTGCCAACACCCAACGCCTCATAGAGGTGCTTCTGTTGGATGATCTCAGAAGACCCACAGGGTCTGCAGAGAGGGTGGGGCAGAAGATGAGGAAGGGACCAGGGGTGAAAATACCCAGGACCTGACCTCTGAAACTGGCCAGGAAGATGACAATGATCTTGACCTGGAAAATCCAGCTCCTCCTGCAGATGAGGAGGAGGACCAGAATGGCCTCCCCTTTGTCCCACCAGGAAGAGTTGTGAGTGTGCCTAGAAGGTCAAGATCTCCTTCTCAGGAGTCTAACCATTCTGACACCTCAGTAGGGACCTCTGTTTCCTCTCATAGGAGGGAATCCTCTCATGAAAGGAAAGAGAGACTGCTCAAGTATGGAGAAGCTCAGCTTAGGATCAGAAGAGAGCAGTTGGCTATAGACAGGGAGTCCCTAGAGCTTCATAGACAAAGAAGAAAGTTGGGACTAGAGTCCCATGGTGGCAGCAACTTCCCTAGTGGTAGGGCAAGGTCTTATGACCATAGAAACCTGAGCAAGATTGTCCCTCCCTACCAGAGTGGGGATGACATCCACAAGTGGATTACTGCACTGGAGAGGGCCTGTAAAGTTCAGAGGGTCCCCAGGAGCAGTGGGCAGCAATCTTGTGGCTCTCCTTTGCAGATAAAGGTAGAGACAAGCTCCTCACTGTAAGAGAAGAGGATGCTGATGATTACCAAGTCCTGAAGAGTGCCCTGATAGATGGGTTTGGCCTAACCACTGAGCAATACAGGTTAAAGTTCAGAGATACCCAAAAGGCACAGACACAGGACTGGGTGGACTTTGTAGATTGTGCTACTAAGGCTCTGGAAGGCTGGTTACTTGGCAGTAAGGTGTGTGACTTCAAAGGATTGTATAATTTAATCATGAGGGAGCAGATTCTTAATAACTGTCAGAATCAGTTGCTACATCAGTACCTGGTTGACTCTGATCCGACCTCTCCCCAAGAATTGGGAAAGAAGGCAGACAAATGGGTCAGAACCAGGGTGAAGCAGAAGGTACAGAACCAAGGTGGTGACCAGAAGAAGCAAGATTCCAAAAACTCTGACAAGGGTGGGGAAAAGGGTAAAGCCAGAAGTCTTCTCAAGGTCCCCAAAAATCTGCATCTGGTGGGGAATCCCAATCTACTAAA
Organism: Calotriton arnoldi; assembly: GCA_963921515.1. Taxonomy (NCBI): domain Eukaryota; kingdom Metazoa; phylum Chordata; class Amphibia; order Caudata; family Salamandridae; genus Calotriton; species Calotriton arnoldi. The sequence goes on along the minus strand of CAWUFW010005356.1, from coordinate 478,449 downwards.
GGAAAAGGCCAAAAGAAACCATGGTGCAAAATCTGTAAGCAGAAGTCTCACTGGACAAGTTATTGCACCAAGTCCAAAGACTCTAATCCAGCCACCATTGCCCCTAAGGCAACTGTTCCCCCTAGTCCAGCTCTAAATGGTGATGGAAATACTCAGAATAAGGGTTTAGTAGGGTTGACCCTGGGTACTGAGATGGGCTCTGGCCTAGTCAGAGTGCCAACTCAGGCTGTACTAGTCTGTGATGGGGGCATGGATATGTCCCCCTTAGTGAGTCCCAATAATTTGGGCAAATACAGACAGCAGCCTTTAATTAATGGAAGAGAGGCTTTGGCATTCAGGGACACAGGAGCAAGTGTCACCATGGTGACAAAAGATCTTGTGGATCCTGGGCAGATTATACTTGGTGAAATGTACCAAGTGACCAATGCTAGCAATGTCAGAACAGACCATTCTCTGGCAGTTGTTAACTTCTCCTGGGGAGGGGTAACTGGCCTTAAGAAGGTTGTGGTGAGTGCAGTCCTACCAGTCGAATGCTTGCTTGGCAATGATCTTGAAACCTCAGCTTGGGCAGAGCTGGAGCTCAGGAAACATGCAGAAATGCTAGGGATCCTTGCACATGTCTTTTGCTGTGACTAGGTCACAGGCAAAAATGTCAAAAGCTGAACAGGCCCTGGATTCTGGAATAATGGACCAGGTGCCTCCCAAGAGGAGGAGCAGTAGGGTTAAGGCAGTGCCTTCCCCCTTGGCTCAGGAAGCAGATCAGTCTTTTGAGAAAGATGATCTCAGGCCTGAAGGAGGAACTGTCCCGGAGGAGCTTGAACCTGATCAGGTTGAGTTCTTGGGGACAGGGGGCCCTTCCAGGGCAGATCTGAGCCAGGAGCAGCTGAACTGCCCCTCTCTTGAACCCATCAGACAGCAAGCGGCTGCTGAGGCTGCTGGGAATGCTAGTGGCACCCATAAGATATATTGGGATGATGGACTCCTGTACTCAGAGAGTAGAGACCCCAAGCCTGGAGCAGCCAGGAGGTTGGTTATACCTCTGAAGTTCAGGGGCTTCCTATTGACACTAGCCCATGATATTCCCTTAGCAGGTCACCTGGGCCAGAACAAGACTTGGGACAGAATTGTCCCTCACTTTCACTGGCCCCACATGTCTGAAGACACCAAGGAGTTGTGTCGCTCCTGTGTAACCTGCCAAGACAGTGGGAAGGCAGGTGGTACCACAATGGCCCCCCTGATACCACTACCTGTGGTGGGGGTTCCCTTTGAGAGGGTGGGGATTGACATAGTTGGTCCCATGGAACCCCAAACAGCATCTGGGCACAGGTTTATCCTGGTGGTGGTGGACCATGCCACTAGGTACCCAGAAGCCATTCCACTTAGGACCACTACAGCACCTATGGTGGCAAGGGCCCTCCTGGGAATTTTCTCAAGAGTGGGCTTTCCTAAGGAGGTAGTATCTGACAGAGATGCAAACTTTATGTCCAGTTACTTGACTGCAATGTGGAAGGAGTGTGGAGTGACTTATAAGTTCACCACACCCTATCACCCACAATGCAATGGTTTAGTTGAAAGGTTCAACAAAACCCTGAAGGGCATGATTAAAGGGCTCCCAGAAAAGCTTAGGTGAAGATGGGACATACTCTTGCTCTGCCTTTTATTTGCATACAGGGAGGTGCCTCAAAAGGGGGTTGGCTACAGCCCTTTTGAACTTTTGTTTGGCCATCCTGTCAGAGGTCCATTGTGTCTGGTGAAGGAAGGTTGGGAGTTACCTCTCAAACCCCCTAAACAGGACATAGTGGACTATGTACCTGGTCTCCGCTCCAGGATGGCTGAGTATATGAAAAAGGCAACCAAAAACAATGAGGCTAGACAGGAATTACAGAAAGCCTGGCATGACCAAAAGGCTGTGCTGACTGTTTACCAGCCAGGGCAGAAGGTGTGGGTGCTGGAGCCAGTGGCCCCAGCAGCCCTCCAAGACAAGTGGAGTGGCCCCCATACAATTGTTGAGCAGAAGGGAGAGGTTACCTATCTGGTAGACCTAGGAACTCCCAGGAGCCCCCACAGGGTGCTCCATGTCAACAGGCTGAAGCCATATGTGGACAGGGCTGACATGGGCTTGCTCATGGCAACTGATGAGGGTCAGGAGGAGGAGAGTGACCCTCTCCCTGACCTGCTCTCACAGAACCCTGATGATGGGTCAGTAGATGGTGTAGCCTTGGCAGGCATCCTCACTGCCCAGCAGCAAACTAATTGTAGACAGGTGCTCAATCAGTTCAGACACATGTTTTCTCTGACTCCAAGTCAGACCACCTGGTGTACTCATGAAGTGGACACTGGGGACAGTCTGCCTGTTAAAAGTAAGATTTACAGGCAACCTGACCAAGTCAGGGACTGTATCAGGACAGAAGTCCAGAAAATGTTGGAACTGGGTGTCATTGAGCCTTCAGATAGCCCTTGGGCTAGTCCAGTGGTCCTGGTGCCAAAACCTCACACCAAAGATGGTAAGAGAGAGATGAGGTTTTGTGTGGACTACAGAGGCCTCAATGCAGTCACTAGGACTGATGCCCATCCAATCCCCAGGGCAGATGAGCTAATAGACACTTTGGCCTCAGCCAAGTATCTAAGCACATTTGACCTAACAGCTGGCTACTGGCAGATCAGACTAGCTGATGATGCAAAGCCCAAAACTGCATTTTCTACCCCTGGTGGGCTTTACCAATTTGTGGTGATGCCCTTTGGTTTGAAGAATGCACCTGCCACTTTTCAGAGGTTGGTGAACACAGTCCTTACAGGTCTGGAAGCCTATAATGCAGCATATCTAGATGATATTGCTGTCTTTAGCTCCACCTGGGAGGATCACCTGGTCCACCTCAGAAATGTTTTGGAGGCCCTGCAGAAGGCAGGCCTCACTATCAAGGCCACAAAGTGCCAGATAGGGCAGAGTCAGGTTGTGTACCTGGGCCACCTTGTGGGTGGAGGCCAGGTTCAACCATTGCAGAGCAAAATCCAGACCATCATGGACTGGGTTGCTCCAACTACCCAGACTCAGGTGAGAGCCTTTTAGGCCTGACTGGGTACTACAGAAGATTTGTCAAGGGGTATGGATCAATAGTGACACCCCTGAATGACTTAACCTCTAAGAAAATGCCCAAAAGGTTCAGTGGACAGTTAGCTGTTAAAAGGCATTTGATGACCTGAAGCAGGCCATGTGCACTGCTCCCATTCTGCAAAGTCCTGATTACTCCAAAAAGTTCATTGTGCAAACAGATGAATCTGAGTTGGGGGTAGGGGCTTTACTATCACAGTTGAATGATGAAGGTCAGGATCAGCCAGTAGCTTTTATTAGCAGAAGGCTGACCCCCAGAGAGAAATGTTGGTCAGCCATTGAGAGGAGGCCTTTGCTGTGGTTTGGGCTCTGAAGAAGCTGAGGCCATACTTGTTTGGTACTCACTTCCTTGTTCAGACAGACCATAAGCCCCTCTTATGGCTAAAACAGATGAAGGGTGAAAACCCCAAACTTTTGAGGTGGTCCATTTCCCTACAGGGGATGGACTATACAGTGGAACATAGACCTGGGAGTAACCATGCCAATGCATATGGACTCTCCAGATATTTCCACTTAGAACATGAAGACTTAACTGGTCAAGGTTAGTTTAATGTCCCTATGTTTGGGGGGTTGTGTAGGAGAGTAGGATCTGCCTCTTATGGTTACCCCCACTTTTTGCTGATGTTACACTGTTTTTCGACTTTAGTCTGGCTGGGGCCCTGCTATCCAGGACTGTAGGAGAGTAGGATCTGCTTCACATGGGTACCACCACTTTTTGCTGATGCTTCACTGTTTTTCGACTTTAGTCTGGCTGGGGCCCTGCTAATCAGAACCCCAGCCTAGCTGCTTCCTCTCTAAAATGGTTTCCATGTGCCCTAGGCACATCTCTGATTGGAATCTGGAGTGCCCTTATAAGTCCCTAGTATATGGTATACTATGTACCCAGGGCATAGGTACATCAGAGGCCTACCAGGGGCTGCAGCATGTATTGTGCCACCCCTGGAAGGCCATCCAAAATGACACCACAGGTCTGCTACTGCAGCCTGGGTAAGGTGGTGCATGCACCCCTTACAGTGGTATAGGCTACCTATATCACTACCATTGCACACACATATAAACCTATAAGTCACTCCTATGGCAGGCCTTACCAATACTGAAGGCAGAGTGCTTGGTTCTTATGTGAGAGGGTGCCCCTGCATGAGCAGAGCCCCTCTACAGCGTTCGGAGTCCCTCCTCTGATGCTGTTTGTGGTACAGCCTGACCATATACTCTTAAGTGCATTATATCCTCGCGGTACAATGCTAACTTTGGACTGGCTGCACCAAAACATGTCGTGTTTGGTGTCAAACATCTTGGAATACTACCCCCCCGCCAGTTCTGGCAGCAGGGGTAGCATTCCACCCTTCTAGAGGGAGAGACATGTACACACCGGGCTACCCGGTAACTTCTTTCCAGAGCCCTGGCATCACAAAATGGATGCCGCTGCCACAGACACAGGTCTGGCCTCCTGCTGCTGACTGAAACTCCGGCAGGGGAGGCCTGGACAATAGGTTTCCTGTCGCAGGGAGGTGTAACCACCTTCCCAGACAGGATAATGTGTATTGGGTCTGGGCGGGAGCACTCTCTGGTGCTCAGAAGTCCTGCACTGGGGGCACACTTGGTGTCCCTGTGCATATGCCAGTTCAAACCGGTTGCAGGGGCTACCTGCCCCTGCTCTGGTGCGAAACTGGACAAAGGGAATGGGTGTAACCACCCCTCTTCCCTGACCCTCCCATAGGTGGGTCCCCAGAGTATGTCCAACCCCCTAACTTAGTATAAGTATGGGACCCCAGTCCTTAGGACTTTAGATTACCCTGGACGAAACTCTGACACTGAATCCTGGACCTTCGACGCTCTACCTGAAGATTAGAGGACTGAAGAATCTCCCTTGGGGTCAAGAAGTGACTCCCCTGCTTGGCAGGCACCTAAGAAGCAATTGTCCGGTCTGCATCGCTGAAGCTCCCGCTGGACGCCGAAGTCTTTGCATCACCAGAGGTAGATTTCCAGACTTCCCCCAGGCTGCCCTGAGTCCCCAGCAAAGCTGAGGCCCGTAGCTGTCGTGGGTAATGTGGAACCATGACCCCTGGACACCAAGTATTTTTGCAAGTGCATCCTCTTCTGGGTCTCCCACGAAGTTGTGCTTTGGGCTCCCAGTAGCCCCCGCCTCCAGCACCGACTGCACTGAAGATCACTGGCCTCCACTCCACGAGTCTCCTGTGAGCCAGCTCCAAGTGCGTCCACTCGAGGCTCCTTCACGGTTGCTAGTCCGTTGGCTAGTGGGCCCTACCGAAGGCAACTCTTCTTCTGCTTGGGCTTTCCTGGTTGCTCCAGACGTGCCCTGACTTACCCTCACTGGGTGAGTCCCCCAGACCTTGCTGGTTTGCATCAACGTCCATTCTTTATTTCAACAAGACTTGCCGTTGCCAAGGCTTGTTGGGTCCAATTTGGTCGCCGACACCCCTGCAATCGACAGACGTCATGGGACTGCTCGAATCCAGCTCCTGGTTATCGTCGACACCTCCTGGACCTCTTGGCTGAAGAGTCAAGATGACCATCAACCTACCTGAAGCACCCAACATCGGTGGGCATCTGCTCATCGCCTTCCTGGTCACTGGCTAGTAACCCAGACTCTATCCCCTCTGCTTTCAGGTTCTTCAGATCTTCGATCCATCGGAACACTTTCGACTTGGTCGCCAGCAGCACTTTGCAGCAGATCGCCATTGAAAACGACGACGAAACCCGACCCCGAAAGACACCTATGCACCCGGCTTCCCTGGGTGAGGTAACTCGAGTACTCCGGTGCTCCCGTGGGTATAGACTCTAGAACAACCTAGTTCTAAAGGGGTTTGCTCCAAGTCCTCCTCTAAGTGTCCTTTTTCTTTAAAACTCCAACCGCGACATTCCCCATAGAAGTCAACGGCAGCTCGCGGCTGTGTTCTCACACTGCACGCGTCCCCCGTGGGTCCCCTGTGTCACTACCTTGGGTGGTTCCTTGAGGGCCAAGCACTTCTACAGGCTCTAGGCCTTGTGTCTAGCTCAGTCGTGGTTCTTATACCACTTTATTGGTATATGGTTTGGTACGCCCCTAGGGCTCAAACGTGTATTTGTGCTATTACTGTTGATAACTGACTTGTAACTTATGTACTTTGAACTCTAGCCTCATAAAGAGACTAGAGGGGTGTGTTTAAGACTAAATACATATATTTTAAATATATACCTGGTGTGGTCCTCTTTCATTTGGTCACTCAAGAGATTATAGACTGGTAAAACTAGCTGCTTTACATTCCTTCAAGACTTAGCCTGAAGGCTGCTCTCCATAGCTACCACTAGGATAGCTTTCAATAAAGGTTGTCTTTAACCTATCTCCAATAAGGGGTTGTTTGGACTGGTGCAAGGTGCCCACTATAATTAGTGGACAGCATATACCAGGCCAACTTCTCACATTGGTGGCAGCGTGTGGGATCCCAGCTTGCTATTGTTTTACCAGATAATCTCAATTGAATTGATCAACTGAAAACCACTAAGGGTACCTTAGGTACATATAAATCAAGCTTAGGATACAGTAAGTTCTACTGAACTTAGAGTTGTGTGTTAAGGGATAGCAAACCCTTTCTACAACTCAAGAGAGTTTAGTAGGCCACACTAGAGTAGGTAGTGCATACACCACACCACACTAGTAATGTCTTCACTGCCAGGAACCAGTGAGCTCCTGCCATCCAGATATGACAACCTCACATTCTTGGAATTGAGAGAGTTGTGCAAAGTTAGGAAGTTGAAGACAGGCAAAAGTGCCAACACCCAACGTCTCCTGGAGATGCTTCTGCTAGATGATCTTAGAAGACCCATAAGGTCTGAAAGGGTAGGCAGAGAGGGTGGGGCAGAAGAAGAGGGAGGGACCAGGGATGAAAATACCCAGGACCTGACCTCTGAAACTGGCCAGGGGGTGACAATGATCCTGACCTGGAAAGTGCAGCTACTCCTGAGGAAGAGGAGGAGGCCCAGAATGACCTCCCCTTTGTCCCCCAGGAAGAGTTGTGAGTGTGCCCAGAAGGACTAGATCTCCTTCTCAGGAGTCTACCCACTCTGACACCTCAGTAGGGACCTCTGTCTCCTCTCATGGGAGGGAATCCTCTCATGAGAGGAGAAAGAGACTGATTCAGTATGAGCAAGCCCAGCTTGAGCTCAGAAAACAGCAGTTGGCTATAGACAGGGAGTCCCTAGATCTCTATAGACAGAGAAAAAAGATGGGACTAGAGTCCCATGGTGGCAGCAATTTCCCCAGAGATAGGGAAAGGTCTTATGACCATAGAAACCTGAGCAAGATTGTCCCTCCCTACCAGAGTGGGGAAGACATCCACAAATGGATAACTGCCTGTAGAGTACAGAGGGTCCCTCAGGAGCAGTGGGCAGCAATCTTGTGGCTCTCCTTTGCAGACAAAGGTAGAGATAAGCTCCTCACTGTTAGAGAGGAGGATGCTGACAATTACAAAATCTTGAAGAGTGCTCTGATTGATGGGTTTGGCCTAACAACTGAACAATACAGGTTAAAGTTCAGAGATACCCAAAAAGCACAGACTCAAGACTGGGTAGACTATGTGGATTGTTCTGCTAAGGCTCTGGAAGGTTGGTTGATGGGCAGTAAGGTAGGTGACTTCAAAGGATTGTACAATCTTATCATGAGGGAGCAGATTCTTAATAACGGTCAAAATCAGCTGTTGCATCAGTACCTGGTGGACTCTGATCTGACCTCTCCCCAAGAATTGGGAAAGAAGGCAGACAAATGGGTCAGAGCCAGGGTGAGGCAGAAGGTACAGAACCAAGGTGGTGACCCTAAGAAGCAAGATTCTAAAAACTCTGATAAGGGTGGGGAGAAGGGTAAAGACCAGAAGTCTTCACAAGGTCCCCAAAAATCTTCTTCAGGTGGGGATTCACAGTCTAACAAGGGAAAAGGCCAAAAGAAACCATGGTGCAAAGTCTGTAAGCAAAAGACACACTGGACCAGTGATTGCACCAAGTCCAAAGACTCTATTCCAGCCCCCACCAATGCCCCTAAGGCACCTGTTCCCCCTAGTGCAGTTACAATTGGTGGTGGGAGTACACAGGCCAAGGGTTTAGTAGGGTTGACCCTGGGTAATGAGATGAGCTCTGGCCTAGTCAGAGAACTCACTCAGGCTGTCCTAGACGGTGATGGAGGCATGGATGTGACCTCCTCTGTGAGTCCCAGTAATCTGGGCAAGTACAGGCAACAGCCCTTAATCAATGGAAAAGAGGCTTTGGCATTTAGGGACACAGGGGCAAGTGTCACCATGGTGACACAAGACCTTGTGGATCCTGGGCAGATTATACTTGGTGAAATGTACCAAGTGACCAATGCTAGCAATGTCAGAACAGACCATACTCTGGCAGTTGTTAACTTCTCCTGGGGAGGGGTAACTGGCCTTAAGAAGGTTGTGGTGAGTGCAAACCTACCAGTGGAATGCTTGCTTGGCAATGATCTTGAAAGTTCAGCTTGGGCAGAAGTGGAGCTCAGGACCCATGCAGAAATGCTGGGGATCCCTGCAGATGTGTTTGCTGTGACCAGGTCACAGAGCAAAATGTCTAACACTGAACAGGCCTTGGATCCTGGAACCATGGACCAAGTGCCAACTAAGAGGAGGAGTAGTAGGGTTAAGGCAGTGCCTTCCCCCTTGGCTCAGAAGGAAGATCAGTCTCTTGAGGGGGATGATCTCAGTCCTGAGGAAGGAACTGTCCCAGAGGAGCTTGAACCTGACCAGGTTGAGTTCTTGGGGACAGGGGGCCCTTCCAGGGCAGATCTGAGCCAGGAGCAGCAGAGCTGCCCCTCTCTTGAACCCCTCAGACAACAAGCTGCTGCTGAGGCTACTGGGAATGCTAGTGGTCCCCATAAAGTATATTGGGATGATGGACTCTTGTACTCAGAGTGTAGAGACCCCAAGCCTGGTGCCACCAGGAGGTTGGTTATACCTCTGAAGTTCAGGGGCTTCCTATTGACCCTAGCCCATGATATTCCCCTAGCAGGTCACCTGGGCCAGAACAAGACTTGGGACAGACTTGTCCCTCACTTTCACTGGCCCCACATGTCTGAAGACACCAAGGAGTTTTGTCGCTCCTGTGTAACCTGCCAAGCCAGTGGGAAGGCAGGTGGCACCACAAAGGCCCCCTGATACCACTACCTGTGGTGGGGGTTCCCTTTGAGAGAGTGGGGATTGATATTGTTGGTCCCATGGATCCCCAAACATCATCTGGGCACAGGTTTATCCTGGTGGTGGTGGACCATGCCACTAGGTACCCAGAGGCTATTCCCCTTAGGACCACTACAGCACCTGTGGTGGCAAGAGCCCTCCTGGGAATTTTCTCAAGAGTGGGCTTCCCTAAAGAGGTTGTATCAGACAGGGATGCAAACTTTATGTCTGGATACTTGAAGGCAATGTGGAAGGAGTGTGGAGTGACTTACAAGTTCACCACACCCTATCACCCACAATGCAATGGTTTAGTTGAGAGATTCAACAAAACCTTAAAGGGCATGATTAAAGGGCTCCCAGAAAAGCTTAGGCGAAGATGGGACATACTCTTGCCCTGCCTTTTATTTGTATACAGGGAGGTGCCTCAAAAGGGGGTTGGCTACAGCCCTTTTGAACTTTTGTTTGGTCACCCTGTCATGGGTCCATTGTGCTTGGTGAAGGAAGGATGGGAGTTACCTCTCAAGCCCCCAAAGCAAGACATAGTGGACTATGTACTTGGTCTCCACTCCAGGATGGCTGAGTACATGAAAAAGGCAACTAAAAACCTTGAGGCTAGCCAGGAACTGCAAAAAGCCTGGCATGACCAAAAGGCTGTACTGACTGTTTACCAGCCAGGACAGAAGGTGTGGGTGCTGGAGCCAGTGGCCCCAGCAGCTCTCCAAGACAATTGGAGTGGACCCCATACCATTGTTGAACAGAAGGGTGAGGTTACCTACTTAGTAGACCTAGGAACACCCAGGAGTCCCCACAGGGTTCTCCATGTCAACAGATTGAAGCCATATGTGGACAGGGCAGACATGCGCTTGCTCATGGCTACTGATGAGGGACAGGAGGAAGAGAGTGAGCCACTCCCTGACCTGCTCTCACAGAACCCTGATGATGGGTCAGTGGATGGTGTAGCCTTGGCAGGCAGCATCACTGCTCAACAGCAAACTGATTGTAGACAAGTGCTCAATCAGTACAGACATATGTTCTCTCTGACTCCAAGTCAGACCACCTGGTGCACTCATGAAGTGGACACTGGGGACAGTCTGCCTATTAAAAATAAGATTTATAGGCAACCTGACCATGTCAGGGACTGTATCAGGACAGAAGTCCAGAAAATGTTGGATTTGGGAGTTATTGAACCCTCAGATAGCCCTTGGGCTAGTCCAGTGGTCCTTGTGCCAAAACCTCACACCAGTGGTGGGAAAAGAGAGATGAGGTTTTGTGTGGACTACAGGGGTCTCAATGCAGTCACTAGGACTGATGCCCATCCAATACCTAGGGCAGATGAGCTAATAGACACTTTGGCCTCAGCCAAGTATCTAAGCACATTTGACCTGACAGCTGGCTACTGGCAGATCAGACTAGCTGATGATGCAAAGCCAAAAACAGCATTTTCAACCCCTAGTGGACATTATCAATTTGTGGTAATGCCCTTTGGTCTGAAGAATGCACCTGCCACTTTTCAGAGGTTGGTGAATACAGTCCTTACAGGTCTGGAGGCCTACAGTGCAGCATATCTAGATGATATTGCTGTCTTTAGCTCCACCTGGGAGGATCACCTGGTCCACCTCAGAAATGTTTTAGAGGCCCTGCAAAAGGCAGGCCTCACTATCAAGGCCACCAAGCGCCAGATAGGGCAGAGTCAGGTTGTGTACCTGGGCCAACTTGTGGGTGGAGGCCAGGTTCAACAACTACAGAGCAAAATCCAGACCATCATGGACTGGGTTGCTCCAACTACCCAGACTCAGGTGAGAGCCTTCTTAGGCCTGACTGGGTACTATAGGAGATTTGTCAAGGGGTATGGATCAATAGTGACACCCCTGAATGACTTAACTTCCAAGAAAATGCCCAAAAGGTTCAGTGGACAGCTAGCTGTCAAAAGGCATTTGATGACCTGAAGCAGGCCATGTGCACTGCTCCCATTCTCCAGAGTCCTGATTACTCCAAGAAGTTCATTGTCCAAACAGATGCATCTGAATTGGGGGTAGGGGCTGTACTGTCACAATTGAATGATGAAGGTCAGGATCAGCCAGTAGCTTTTATTAGCAGAAGGCTGACCCCTAGAGAGAAACGTTAGTCAGCCATAGAGAGGGAGGCCTTTGCTGTGGTTTGGGCTCTGAAGAAGTTGAGGCCATACTTGTTTGGTACTCACTTCCTTGTTCAAACAGACCACAAGCCCCTCCTATGGCTAAAACAAATGAAGGGTGAAAACCCCAAACTGCTTAGGTGGTCCATTTCCCTACAGGGGATGGACTTTACAGTGGAACATAGAGCTGGGAGTAACCATGCCAATGCAGATGGACTCTCTAGGTACTTCCACATAGAACATGAAGACTCAACTGGTCAAGGTTAGTTTAATGTCCCTACGTTTGGGGGGGGGTTGTGTAGGAGAGTAGGATCTGCTTCACATGGGTACCCCCACTTTTTGCTGATGCTTCACTGTTTTTCGACTTTAGTCTGGCTGGGGCCCTGCTAATCAGAACCCCAGCCTAGCTGCTTCCTCTCTAAAATGGTTTCCATGTGCCCTAGGCACATCTCTGATTGGAATCTGGAGTACCCTTATAAGTCCCTAGTATATGGTATACTATGTACCCAGGGCATAGGTACGTCAGAGGCCTACCAGGGGCTGCAGCATGTATTGTGCCACCCTTGGAAGGCCATCCAAAATGATACCACAGGCCTGCTACTGCAGCCTGGGTAAGGTGGTGCATGCACCCCTTACAGTGGTATAGGCTACCTATATCACTACCATTGCACACACATATAAACCTATAAGTCACTCCTATGGAAGGCCTTACCAATCCTGAAGGCAGAGTGCTTGGTTCTTCTGTGAGAGGGTGCCCCTGCATGAGCAGAGCCCCTCTACAGCATTCGGAGTCCCTCCTCTGATGCTGTTTGTGGTACAGCCTGACCATATACTCTTAAGTGCATTATATCCTCGCGGTACAATGCTAACTTTGGACTGGCTGCACCAAAACATGTCGTGTTTGGTGTCAAACATCTTGGAATACTACCCCCCCACCAGTTCTGGCGGCGGGGGTAGCATTCCACCCTTCGAGAGGGAGAGACATGTACACACTGGGCTACCCGGTAACTTCTTTCCAGAGCCCTGGCATCACAAAATGGATGCCGCTGCCACAGACACGGGTCTGGCCTCCTGCTGCTGACTGAAACTCCGGCAGGGGAGGCCTGGACAATAGGTTTCCTGTCGCAGGGAGGTGTAACCACCTCCCCAGACAGGATAATGTGTATTGGGGCTGGGCGGGAGCACTCTCTGGTGCTCAGAAGTCCTGCACTGGGGGCACACTTGGTGTCCCTGTGCATATGCCAGTTCAAACCGGTGGCAGGGGCTACCTGCCCCTGCTCTGGCACGAAACTGGACAAAGGGAATGGGTGTAACCACCCCTCTTCCCTGACCCTCCCATAGGTGGGTCCCCAGAGTATGTCCAACCCCCTAACTTAGTATAAGTATGAGACCCCAGTCATTAGGACTTTAGATTACCCTGGACGAAACTCTGACACTGAATCCTGGACCTTCGACGCTCTACCTGAAGATTAGAGAACTGAAGAATCTCCCTTGGGGTCAAGGAGTGACTCCCCTGCTTGGCAGGCACCTAAGAAGCAATTGTCTGGTCTGCATCGCTGAAGCTCCCACCGGACGCCGAAGTCATTGCATCACCAGAGGTGGATTTTCACACTTCCCCGAGGCTGCCCTGAGTCCCCAGCAAAGCTGAGGCCCGTAGCTGTCGTGGGTAACATGGAACCGTGACCCCTGGACACTGAGTATTTTTGCAAGTGCATCCTCTTCTGGGTCTCCCACGAAGTTGTGCTTTGGGCTCCTAGTAGCCCCCGCCTCCAGCACCGACTGCACCGAAGATCACTGGCCTCCACTCCACGAGTGTTCTGTGAGCCAGCTCCAAGTGCGTCCACTTGAGGCTCCTTCGCAGTCGCTAGTCCGTTGGCTAGTGGGCCCTCCCGAAGGCAACTCTTCTTCTGCTTGGACTTTCCTGGTTGCTCCCGACGTGCCCTGACTTACCCTTGCTGGGTGAGTCCCCCATCCCTTGCTGGTCTGCATCAACGTCCTTTCTTTATTTCTACGAGACTTGCTGTTGCCAAGGCTTGTTGGGTCCAATCCAGTCGCCGACACCCCTGCAATCGACAAACTTCATGGGACAGCACGGATCCAGCTCCTGGTCATCATCGACACCTCCTGGACCTAGTGGCTGCAGAGTCAAGATGACCGTCAACCTACCTGAAGCACCTGACATCGGTGGGCATCTGCTCATCGCCTTCCTGGTCACTGGCTAGTGACCCAGACTCTGTCCCCTCTGCTTTCAGGTTCTTCAGATCTTCGATCCACCCTTGGATCCACCCGAACACTTTCGACTTGGTCGCCAGCAACACTTTGCAGCAGATCGCCATTGAAAACGACGACGAAACCCGACCCCGAAAGACACCTATGCACCCGGCTTCCCTGGGTGAGGTAACTCGAGTACTCTGGTGCTCCCGTGGGTATAGACTCTAGAACAACCTAGTTCTAAAGGGGTTTGCTCCAAGTCCTCCTCTAAGTGTCCTTTTTCTTTAAAACTCCAACCGCGACATTCCCCATAGAAGTCAATGGCGGCTCGCGGCTGTGTTCTCACACTGCACGCGTCCCCCGTGGGTCCCCTGTGTCACTACCTTGGGTGGTTCCTTGGGGTCCAAGCACTTCTACAGGCTCTAGGCCTTGTGTCTAGCTCAGTCGTGGTTCTTATACCACTTTATTGGTATATGGTTTGGTACGCCCCTAGGGCTCAAACGTGTATTTGTGCTATTACTGTTGATAACTGACTTGTAACTTATGTACTTTGAACTCTAGCCTCATAAAGAGACTAGAGGGGTGTGTTTAAGACTAAATACATATATTTTAAATATATACCTGGTGTGGTCCTCTTTCATTTGGTCACTCAAGAGATTATAGACTGGTAAAACAAGCTGCTTTACATTCCTTCAAGACTTAGCCTGAAGGCTGCTCTCCATAGCTACCAATATATCCTCCAGGGTTGTCTGTGGTGCAGCCTGACCATATACTCTTAAGTGCATTATAACCTCGCGGTAAAATGCTAACTTTGGACTGGCTGCAAAGAAACATGTCGTGTTTGGTGTCAAACACCTTGGAATCCTACCCCCCGGCAGTCCTGGCGGCGGGGGTAGAATTGCACCCTTCTAGAGGGAGAGACATGTCCCCACCGGTATACCCGGTAGAAACCTTAAAGAGCCCTGGCATCACAAAATGGATGCTGCAGCCACAAACACGAGTCTGGCCTCCTGCTGCTGACTGAAACTCCGGCAGGGGAGGCCTGGACAATAGGTTTCCTCTCACAGGGAGGTGTGACCACCTCCCAGACAGGCCTTAGTGGATTGGGGCTGGGTGGGTGCACTCCAAGAGTGCTTTGAAGTCCTGCACTGGGGGCACATTTGGTGTCCTCGTGCATACCCCAGTTCAAACCAGTTGCAGGGGCTGCCAGCCCCTGCTCTGGCGCGAAACTGGACAAAGGAAATGGGTGTAGCCACCCCTCTTTCCAAACCCTCCCATAGGTGGGTCCCAAGAGTTAGTCCAACCCCTTTCTTAGGTATAAGTAAGGAACCCCTGGCAACAGGACTTTAGATATCCCTGGACGAAACTCTGCAACTGAATCCTGGAACTTCGACGCTCTACTCAAGACTAGAGGATGGAAGAAATCTCCCTTGGGGTCAAGGAGTGACTCCCCTGCTTGGCAGGCACCAACGAAGCATTTGACGGGTCTGCATCTCTGAAGCTCCCGCCGGACTCCAAAGTACTTGCAGCCCAGGAAGAGGATTTCCAGACTTCTCCGAGGCCGACCCGAGTCCCTAGCAAAGCTGAGACCCGCAGCCCTCACGAGTGACATGGAACCGGAAGTCCTGGACACCGTGCTCATTTGCTAGTGCATCAACTTCTCGACAACTCTTGAAGTCCTGCTTTGGGTTACTTGTAACCCAGGCCCCGTGCACCATTTGCACCGAAGATTGTGAGCCTACACTCCACGAGTGTTCCGTGAGCCCACTTCTTGCATTTTCGCTCGAGGCTCCTTCGCGATCCCTAGTCCGTTGACTGGTGGGTCCCTGTGAAGACAACTCTGATTTTCTTTGGGCGTTTCTGGTTGCTCCAGATGTGCCCTAACTCCCCACCAAGTGGTGAGTCCCTCAGACATTGCTGGTCTGCTCCGAAGCATCTTTCTCCTTTCTGCGTGGGTTGCTGTTGCCAAGGCTGGTTGTATTCAATCCAGACACCAACACTGCAGCACTCGACATCCTTCGTGGCACAGCTAGAATCCAGCTCCTGGTCATCATCGACGCCTCCTGGTCCTCGTGGCTGAAGAGTCAAGCTTCACCTCTTTCACCTGAAGCACCCGACATCGGTGGGCATTCGACTATCGTGCCCCTGGTCACTGGCAAGTGACCCAGACTCTGTCCCCTCTGCTTTCAGGTTCTTCTCATCTCCGATCCAGGCTTGGATCTCTTCGGACACTTCGCATCTTCCCAGCAGCAGCACTTCATGGCAGGCTGCCATTGAAATCGACGCCGCGACCCGACACCATTCGACACCTATGCACCCGGATTCCCTGGGTGAGGTTACTCGAGTAGTCCAGTGCTCCTGTGGGTGTTAACCCTAGAACTGTCTAAGTCCAAGAGGGTTTGGTCCTAGTCCATTTCTAAGTGTCCTTAAACTCTAAAACTCTTACCGCAACTTTCCCATAGACTTTAACGGAGCTCGCGGCTGTGTTCACACACTGCACACAGCCCCCGTGGGTCCCCTGTGCACTACCTTGGGTGGTTCCTTGGGGTCCCAGCGATTCTACAGGCTCTAGGCCTTGTGTCTACTTAAGTCGTGTTTCTTATACCACTTTCTTAATATATGGTTTGGTACGCCCCTAGGGCTAATCGTATATTGTGCTAATTTACTGTGCTATTTGACTTGTAACTTGTGTACTTTCACCTCTAGCCTCATAAAGAGACTATTGGGTAGTGTTTAGTAATAAATACATATATTTTATATATATACCTGGTGTGGTTCTCCTTTCATTTGGTCATTCATGAGATTATAACTGGTAAAACAATAGCTTAACACTCCTTCAAGACTTAGCCTGAAGGCTGCTCTCCATAGCTACCACTAGGATAGCTTTCAATAAAGGTTGTCTTTAAACCTATCATCAATAAAGGTCGATTGGACTGGTGCAAGGTGCACACTATAACTAGTGGACAACATATACCAGGCCAACTTCTCACAACAAGGAGATGGCTGGACTGCATCAGTAGTGCTCAGGGGATTGTAGCAGTGCATGTGTTAGTGCCTGGGTCATTGCATGAGTACATGGGTACTGACTGGATGATTAGAGCACTGCAAGGAGAGTGCATGGTGAATTTATAAGTGCTTGTGTTTTGGCGCAGTGATTAGATAAGGACATGGAACTGGCTGGGTGATTGGAGGAGTGCATGGGTAGTGACAAGGAGATGGCTGGACTGCATCAGTAGTGCTCAGGGGATTGTAGCAGTGCATGTGTTAGTGCCAGGGCCATTGCATAAGTACATGGGTACTGACTGGATGATTAGAGTACTGCAAGGAGAGTGCATGGTGAATTTATAAGTGCTTGGGTTTTGGCGGAGTGATTGGATAAGTACATGGTGCTCGCTGG
Source organism: Calotriton arnoldi (assembly GCA_963921515.1). NCBI lineage: Eukaryota > Metazoa > Chordata > Amphibia > Caudata > Salamandridae > Calotriton > Calotriton arnoldi. The sequence goes on along the minus strand of CAWUFW010005356.1, from coordinate 461,419 downwards.
GTGATTGGAGGAGTGCATGGGTAGTGACAAGGAGATGGCTGGACAGCATCAGAAGTGCTCATGGGTAGTAACAGGGCGAAGGCTGGACTGCATCAGTAGTGCTCATGGGTACTGACTGGATGATTAGAGCACTGCAAGGAGAGTTCATGGTGAATTTATAAGTGCTTGTGTTTTGGCGCAGTGATTAGATAAGGACATGAAACTGGCTGGGTGATTGGAGTAGTGCATGGGTAGTGACAAGGAGATGGCTGGACTGCATCAGTAGTGCTCAGGGGATTGTAGCAGTGCATGTGTTTGTGCCTGGGTCATTGCATGAGTACATGGGTAGTCACTGGATGATTAGAGTACTGCAAGGAGAGTGCATGGTGAATTTATAAGTGTTTGTGTTTTGGCGCAGTGATTGATAAGGACATGGAACTGGCTGGGTGATTGGAGGAGTGCATGGGTAGTGACAAGGAGATGGCTGGACAGCATCAGAAGTGCTCAGGGGATTGTAGCAGTGCATGTTTTAGTGCCTGGGTCATTGCATAAGTACATGGGTACTGACTGGATGATTAGACTACTGCAAGGAGAGTGCATGGTGAATTTATAAGTGCTTGGGTTTTGGCGGAGTGATTGGATAAGTACACACATGTCACATCAGGCCCGCCCCCTCCCTTGACCACTGTGCAAACGTGCCCCCTGGTGGGATTTTAAGTTGGGGGATTAATTCCCCTTGAATCCTGAGGGTCCCTGGGGGCCAACTAGCCCACCAGGTACCTCCAGTAAGCGCCACAGAGCTGCGTTGCAGAGAGGTGGTCCGAGGCCATGCCCCTTTTTACACCTCTCTACAACGCAACTCTGTGGCGATTACTGGACGTACCTGGTGGGCTAGTTGGCACCCAGGGACCCTCAGGATTCAAGGGGACTTAATCCCCCAACTTAAAATGCGCCACAGGGCGCGTTTGCACACTTGTCACATCAGGCCACGCCCCCTCCCTGCACCACTGTACAAACGCCCCCCCTGGTGGCAATGGACAGTGGGAGGGAGGGGGAGATCGGGGGTAAAGAAGTGACCAGGGATAACAGGAGGGAGGGAGGGCGGGGGTAAACAAGTGACAACGGGAGGGAGGGTGGGGGTAAACAAGTGGCAATGGACAGTGGGAGGGAGGAAGAGATCGGGGGTAAAGAAGTGACCAGGGATAATGGGAGGGAGAGAGGGCAGGGGTAAACAAGTGACAAAGGGAGGGAGGGTGGGGGTAAACAAGTGGCAATGGACAGTGGGAGGGAGGGGGAGATTGGGGGTAAAGAAGTGACCATGGATAACGGGAGGGAGGGAGGGCGGGGGTAAACAAGTGACAACGGGAGTGAGAGTGGGGGTAAACAAGTGGCAATGGACAGTGGGAGGGAGGGGGAGATCGGGGGTAAACAAGTGACCATGGATAACGGGAGGGAGGGAGGGCGAGGGTAAACAAGTGACAACGGGAGGGAGGGTGGGGGTAAACAAGTGGCAATGGACAGTTGGAGGGAGGGGGAGATTGGGGGTAAACAAGTGACCAGGGATAACGGGAGGGAGGGAGGGCAGGGGTAAACAAGTGACAACGGGAGGGAGGGTGGGGGTAAACAAGTGGCAATTGACAGCGGGAGGGAGGGGGAGATTGGGGGTAAAGAAGTGACCACTGATAACGGGAGGGAGGGAGGGCGGGGGTAAACAAGTGACAACAGGAGGGAGAGTCGGGGTAAACAAGTGGCAATGGACAGTGGGAGGGAGGGAGGGAGAGATCGGGGGTAAAGAAGTGACCAAGGATAACGGGAGGGAGGGAGGGCGGGGGTAAAATAGTGACAACAGGAGGGAGGGTGGGGGTAAACAAATGGCAATGGACAGTGGGCGGGAGGGGGAGATCGGGGGTAAAGAAGTGACCAGGGATAACGGGAGGGAGGGAGGGCGGGGGTAAACAAGTGACAACGGGAGGGAGGGTGGGGGTAAACAAGTGGCAATGGACAGTGGGAGGGAGGGGGAGATTGTGGGTAAAAAAGTTACCACGGATAACGGGAGGGAGGGCGGGGGTAAACAAGTGACAACGGGAGGGAGGGTGGGAGTAAACAAGTGGCAATGGACAGTGTGCCGTCCCGAAGGCATTTATACATGAAAGGCAAGGACCAGAGTTCATGCAGGAAAGCACTGCCCAAGGGCCGGTAATATAAAATAGACCCTGTTATATTAGCAGCTATTGCTGCAACCAAGGAAGGTAATAATTACCCTACAGGTTTCCCTTCCAAGTATTCTTACACATTAAGTCCCGATCAGGTTCCTTATGTAACTATACCTGACGTTGGAGATCGGCTGATCCCCAACGCGGACCGCAGGAGTGCCTTGAATAATGCGGTCCACACGGGACAAATGCTGAAATAATTCGTCGTCCGTCAGATAGATGTCATCTACGTACCAACATGCGTCTTGATCAATGTCATTTAACAAAGAAACAACACGGGCGGCGAATATACCCGGACTATTTTTATAGCCCATGGGTAAACGCCGGAACTGGAATAATTTACCACCGGAAGTGAATGCGGTCCATTGACCACTCTCCGGTGCTAGGTTGTGCGTGTAGAAACCGTTTGAAAGGTCAAGTGTCGTTTTGTATTTTTTACGAACAAGACTGTCTACAAGCGCAGAACTGTGCGGCTGGCTTCCGAAAGTTGGAGAACTGGTTCGAGAGAAGGTTGAAAACAAAAAAGAATTTGGCCCCTCTTTTCGTGCACCGGTTCCAGTTCTGGGCTTGAAGGGAACACGTACAGTCATTTTACCACCGCTTCCTGGTCGCAAAGAGAACAGATACATCTCAGTTGAAAATGTCAAGCTACAGCGCCTGGCCGATCCTGAATAGTGTCACACCAGCGGTCTCTTGTCCTGCCATTTATCGGACATATGTTCATAGTCCATCTGCGCGAACGATCGCTGATGCTGTAATTGAGATGGTTGATTTGCCTGAATCCTCTACTTTGCCTGAAACTATAATTGATCTTGTGGATTGTTACCTGCCTTGTTATGTTGGCCTAGGCCTGGCTGCCATGCTGCTTTTCTTTGCGCACGTTACACTGAGCCAGGTCTCCCTCGCCCTTTGCTCGTGCCAAGTTCTTTTGCACTGTCTGCATTTTCTGTTGTTCACCTTTTTGGGCTCAGTCTGCACAAACATGTACAAGGTCACATAACAATGTATTTTGGTTCTTCCTGATATGGCCAGTCTCGCGCACCCAGACATAACATTAGGTGCAATTGCCATGAAGAATTTGGTGTGCTTTTAATACTGTGGTTTACTAGCGCTTGACACACTTGGAGAAATCCCTTTCAGTGAGAAGAGCTATGATGTCCTGCTGATGTAATTCTGCATCTAGAGACTGAGGTATGGGGGTTCGCTAGTCAAAGCCCAGAGGTCTTCTATTATTATAATAAACTATCTTACTGCAAGGGGAGGGTGGTAATGTTATTTATACGTTTATCCACTGAGCTCTGAGATGCTTTCCCCGTTTGTATTCTATGGAATTGTAACCATGCTGCTTATATTAGTCATATGCATTATGCTATTAGTACTGACACGTGTACTGTACATTAGAGCACGTAAGTTGGAATAAACATTTTAACCTATCCAGTGTCTCTTCCTACGCACCTTGTGGACAAGTACGAGTGAGTGACGAAAGAGTGTTCTTGCTTCTGCGAGTCCTGAGATAAAGATACCGTGTTCTGGGTTGTCCAATCATTGGTACTTGGGTGCTAATGGGATGCTAAGCTAGTTGGGTTGGGGTTTTTGGGTGCTACGGTATATGGTAGGCAAACCACTGTATTCCGGGGTCCCATTATCCTGTGCATAGCTCTGTGTATGTGCAGAAACCTTATGACATGGCGCGACCACCGTGGGGCTGCTTATCTGCGAGATGCTTGAGTAGTACTTGTGCTTGTCCACAAAACCCTCACATACGCTTCCGGAGGCGTAAGTGACGGTGATACCTCCTATATTGATCGTTTTATAGGTTCTTTCAAGCTTGAAGTTATTAAAAAGGTTACATACATAACCCATTTTGTGCTCCCTGTTAGGTTGTCGAATATAATTGTTTGGTCATGGCTGGTGTGGCGATAGCTGCACATAGTCGAGGAGCACTCCGAGACCACTTAGCTGTGTATGGAGTGCCCGATACTGGGGTCGAGTTGGTCTTTGTGGTTCAAGCCGATGCGGCTTATCACTTTGAAGTGTTTTACACTTGGATCACTTTTGAGGCGGTGGATGCAGGTGATAAACTGTTTCATGAATATAAACCCACCGCTATTCCTGCTGCCTATCGACCCTATACTAAACTTGAAGTACCTCTCACGGCTTGGCAGCACCGGGTTTGGTTTAATGGCGCCCTACCACAACCAACTACCGCAGTTCGTTTAGGCCCCTTATCTATTGAGGGGGCCACTTGGCCTATATTGGCCGGGTATACCCCGCATCCAAATTATCTGGCATTACCGCTTGCGGAACTGCGCACTATGCATACCGAATTGGTACGAGTGCATCGAGCCCTAGTGACATACGTTACAGGTAGCTTACATGGAGCTGCTCCTGTAGTCGCAGGCCAACCAGCTATAGCCGCTGGAGTGACCATAAGTCCTGTCATGGTAAATTCTGCGATGGGCAAACGTCCACAAAATAAGGACGACTATCCTTACTGGCTTGCAGAAAAGTTCGATCAGATAGAAGCAGTGTTTCCCCATACATCCCCAGTAGATAAACACCGCATCCTCACGATAAGTTTGCCAAAAGACATAATCCCCGATTTGACATCATGTGAAAACTGGGGTAAGGTATTCGCAGCAGTTTATTCAAAATGTTTTGGAACTCCTTCCATGACGGTTCTACCCTCTGTAATTAAAAAAGTACAGGATGAACATGGCCCTGAAGCGGCTGTGGAATTAGGGATGAGACTAGTGGGAGTGTTTGATGTAGTAGCTGAGCTGATCCTTGGAAATGTCAAGGGCGATGCTATGAACTTTCAAGTAGCGAATGCTTTGGCTTTGGTCCCAGAGTTGGACAGGCCTCGCGAATTACCGAAAATAATAGCCCGGGCTTATAAAACAATTGGAAGAAATAGCCTAGGCAACAAGCCTTTTGTAAAAATGCAAACTCAATCGCAAACACAAGTTACACAAACAAAAAGTACATCTGAGAAAGATGATAAACCAGTCTTCACTAAAAAGAGTTGGAGACAGAAAAAACAGTGTAAGCAACAAAAGAAGCCGGGGTCGAGAGGCGCTTCCCCAGTTTCGGTTTCTTCTGAACGTACTTATGATTTACGTGATAGGTCAAGGATTAAATCACCAGAAAGGTTTCAGAGCTCTGATACGCGTTCTCCTCGTTCTTCACAGGCCCAGACGTCGTCACAGGCTGGTGGAGGAGGACGGCAAGATAGAGGAAGGGGCCGAGAGGCTCCCCAGGAGCGAGACCAACCTCGACAACAAGTCAGAGGGAAAGCAGAAGACTTTCATCTTCCTCGACCGCAATTTCAGAAGAAAAAGTTGCCGCTGTCACAGCGAAATATGCCTCAGACCGTGAGAACGAGACTCCAGAATTGGACGTGGGCAGTGACCCTCCTAGACAGCGCCGCGGAAGTTACCATAGTGCGGGAGGCGCTACGTCCTCATATGGAGGCGACAGCAACTGAAACATTCGTTACTGTAGAGACAGCTGACACGAGAGTGGCACCCCCTGACAGACTTTACAACATAGTCATACAAATTGAAGGTGACATACCGCGTGAAATAAAAGGGATTTTTTGGGAAAATCTAACCTCTTCATATGACATTTTGTTAGCAGAGGTGGATTGGCCACCCCCATTCGTTTTAGCTGCACATAAAGGAGAGGAGGTAATCCTTCCAAGCTTTTCACGGCATGTCCCAAAAGACAAAGCTGAAGCACTTGCAGCTGAGTGGGCTGTGTACCTGGCACCAGCGTTATACCGCAACCATGTGGGATGGGATGAAGAATCACCTCCTCATGCAATACCTTTGCGGTCACTACCGCAGCCACAACCCCAATATCCCATCAAACGGCAGGCAAAAGGCCCCGTCTCCGAAATTCTGACACAGTTGGAATATCAGGGAGTAATTGAACCATGCGTATCACCTATGAACAATCCCCTTTTCGTGGTTTCTAAACCCGATGGATCGTACCGCTTAGTTTTGGATTACCGGCATTTAAATACTCATTGTCGGAACTTTGCGGTGCAAAATACACACAGTTCTGCGCTTGTAGACAGTCTTGTTCGTAAAAAATACAAAACGACACTTGACCTTTCAAACGGTTTCTACATGCACAACCTAGCCCCGGAGAGTGGTCAATGGACCGCATTCACTTCCGGTGGTAAATTATTCCAGTTCCGGCGTTTACCCATGGGCTATAAAAATAGTCCGGGTATATTCGCCGCCCGTGTTGTTTCTTTGTTAAATGACATTGATCAAGACGCATGTTCGTACGTAGATGACATCTATCTGACGGACGACGAATTATTTCAGCATTTGTCCCGTGTGGACCGCATTATTCTTGAATTCGCGGAGCAGGGTTACAAATTTAACTTTGCCAAGTCACACATTGCTGAATTAACCGTTCTGTTCTTGGGCTATGAGCTCAATAACGAAGGTAAGGGCTTAGCCCCCCATTTCTTGGAAAAATGTGCACATTTGTGCCCCCCAAATACTCTGAAGAAACTTCAGTCTTTGCTGGGTTTCCTGAATTTCGGGCGTACTTACATTCCCGAATATGCCCAGCGTATCAAGCCTTTGTATGCTTTGATACAACCTACTTATTCAAGGTCTTGCTGGCTGCCTGAGCATACCACGATTCTGCAGTCTTTGCAGACAGACCTATTGGAGTCTAAATATCTTTTGACTCGTGATAACCACACAAACCTGGTGATTAGAATAATTCCAGGGGCGGTGGGATTCACATACTTGACCTTTAATGAAGGTGATACAGTACCCATCGCATACAAGTCACATCTGTACACTTCCGCTGAATTGCGCTTTACCTCTGTCGAAAAAGTTCTAACTGCAGTGCAAATGGCGATTCTAAAAGAACGCGCACTGGCACAGGGAAAGCGGATTCTAGTGGTAACACCCTGTCCTGCCCTAGAGGCAGTAACAAAGGCAAGTGTACCGAACTCAAAAGCAATGCATCCCCGTTGGATACAATGGGCTACATCCTTGACGTCTTCGGACGTCACTTTTGTTTTTGATTCTTCTCTGCAGACTCAGGAGTTTTTGCGGTATGAATTCGTTCATCCTCCTCCTTTGTTTTTATTACCGCTTGAGGATTACAAATGTGTGATCTATACCGATGGTTCGGCGCAACCGGCCACTGGGTCCAAGCATGCTTATTCAGCTGCATGTGCTATTGTTGCGGGTTCCTTTGTAAATGGAACGTTCAAATCCTCTGTAGTGCACACTCGCACACTTGGAGATAGTACCGCACAATTGGCCGAGCTGCATGCATTGCTACTTGCACTTGAGTTCGCCTCTCAGGATGAGACAACTCTTATTGTATGTGATTCCTTCTACTGTGTACAATCTTACAATGACAATCTGTTTTTCTGGTCGAAAAACGACTACAAGGACGCAAAAGGGAGCACAATTAAGCATAAAATGCTTTGGGTTCGAGTGGCAGAATTGCAACAACGTCTGCCCCTCACACAGGTGGTTCACACCTTAGGCCATCAGCGGGTGGGCGCACACGCTATTGGTAACGATCTGGCAGATGAGGCTGCCCGTTCAGCAGTAGTCACGTGTTCAGTAGCAGCGGTTACCAGGTCCATGTCTAAAATAGACCCTGTTATATTAGCAGCTATTGCTGCAACCAAGGAAGGTAATAATTACCCTACAGGTTTCCCTTCCAAGTATTCTTACACATTAAGTCCCGATCAGGTTCCTTATGTAACTATACCTGACGTTGGAGATCGGCTGATCCCCAACGCGGACCGCAGGAGTGCCTTGATATCAGCTGCTCACGAAGGCATGGCTTCTGCTCATGCAGGGGTGTCAGCTACGGTTTCCATCTTGCAGCAGCGTTATTGGTGGCGTGGGTTATATAAAGACACCCGTGCTTTTGTGCTTTCTTGCGACGTTTGTCAACAGATTAAGCCTTCCACGGTAACACGTCCACCACAAACACCGCTCTGCATTGCTAACAGACCCTTTGGGTGTGTTTACTTGGATCACTGCGGTCCATTCTCATCAGACACTGCCTATAAATACATCTTAGTGGCAGTGGACTCGTGCACACGGTTTCTCTGGGTCTGGCCACAACGGAGTGCTGACGCCCGAAATGTAATCAGGGATTTGCGTGTCTTTGTGGGAATTTTCGCATGCGGCACCTTCCATTCGGACCAAGGTCCAGCGTTTGCCTCTAGGGCTTACAAGGATGCAATGGCTTCGCTTGGGGTGCGGGTGAAATTTTCGTCTCCGTATAGGCCTGAGGGCAACTCTATCGTTGAACGAATGAACCGTGACTTAAAGCAATCCTTAACAGCTAGGGTTATAGGTACTGGCAGGAACTGGCTGGCCCATTTGTATACCGTTCAGCGTGCACTTAATAATCTCCCTAGAAGACCTCTGGGTGGGCGGACCCCATACGAAATGCTCTTTGGCATAAGAATGTTTGTGCCTGACCTTGAGGGTCCAGACATCGCGGCGCAATCCGCCAAGTTTGATGTAGATAACCATTCTGCTATGTTACAGGACTTACAAGAAGCCCGAGACAAACTTGCAACTACACATTTGCCTTCAGCCACAGATCCTGCGTTGCAGATTCCGGTAGCCGGCTGGCTTCCGAAAGTTGGAGAACTGGTTCGAGAGAAGGTTGAAAACAAAAAAGAATTTGGCCCCTCTTTTCGTGCACCGGTTCCAGTTCTGGGCTTGAAGGGAACACGTACAGTCATTTTACCACCGCTTCCTGGTCGCAAAGAGAACAGATACATCTCAGTTGAAAATGTCAAGCTACAGCGCCTGGCCGATCCTGAATAGTGTCACACCAGCGGTCTCTTGTCCTGCCATTTATCGGACATATGTTCATAGTCCATCTGCGCGAACGATCGCTGATGCTGTAATTGAGATGGTTGATTTGCCTGAATCCTCTACTTTGCCTGAAACTATAATTGATCCCCAACTCTCCACCAACATCGACGAGGACGAGTATACTTATCCTGCATCTGAATCGGTGGCACATCAACCAATATCGCCACTAAGCCCGACTCGTTATTCCTTTGATTCGGATTCCACATCTTCAAAAGTTCCATCCAAGTTCAGTATTTTTATATCCTGGTTTAGAGACAATTTTTGATTCCACCCTGGACATACATCTGGTTGGTACTTTTCTTGATTTTTTTGTTCATGTCCATTGGCTTTGTCACAGTGTTTTTTCTACTAATTAATGGTCACTATTTACCTGAACGCTCTGCTGTAGACTATGTTTCTGGAACTTTGGCTCCTCATTCCTCGTCTCACATCATGAAGCGTGACCACACATTTGTGAACATTTCAGCTTTCCCAGTTGCTGATGGCATCGTATGGGATGCAGTGAACTATCAAATCCATGGTCCGACGGAAATTATTAATGTACCTAATTTCCTTCGTGTTTCAATGGGTGATGTAGTACAAAATAATATTCATTCTGATGATTGGGATGTGCATGCCGTTGAAGCATTGTTTGCCGATTTAAAATATTATGCATCTTTTAATGCTGAAGATTTATATATGAATTCTGCTAATTATGCCGATTTGTATTGTTACCAACATTGGGGTAATCATTTTCTCCATAAGCCCAGTGCCCTGCGTAGTTCTGTTAACTATACCCAGTGGGAACATTGTCCAAACCCCTTGCCAGGTAGCTCTCAAACTCTTCGAAATAAGTTTAATTATTTTACTGATTTTAATCGGTCGAATCCTGCATCCTATTATTTTAGACTTAATACCACATCAACTCAGAAAATTATGTTAACACACACCAAATTGCTTTATTCAGGTTCCTTTCTAAGTGCCCTAGCTGTGGGTGGTTATGAGTACTGGGATAATACAGTGGATTTAAAATCTATTTGGGGCTCCAAGCCATGGCAGGTACAGGGAACCGAGGCATTACACCGTGCTTGCCTCATCCCTACACAAATTATGTTCCTCAATGTCTCCATCTATCAGACTACATGTTGGGGCTTAGCAACCACTAAACAATTGAATACTCCATCAATACCATCCCTGTCGAGTTTTCCCAATGAAAGCTCACGATTCAATATGTCCCTCGTGTCCCTGCAGGCTCTGTTACAAAATAATTCGTTTAATGTTTCTGAGCTAGTTCAGTCACCCTGGTTGGTATGGCCTACATCATCAAATGCATGTCAAATGCGTTTTCACGACTCAGGAGCTAGTTACACACAGGATAGGCCTGATCCGAGATTTACTGATTCCCGTACTGTCACTACCTATTCTGTTGGTAAATTATGCAAACAATGGCTGCAACATTCGTCCCTTGATTCTGTTAAACAACATTTGTCCCTCCTTACAGGCAATATTGATCTGTCCGATTTTGTTTTGGGACCTCGTGGTCCCCGACCTAAGAGATTCATTTATGAAACGTATAATGAACTCTGGAAGCTATCACAAATTGAAGCTGCTTCCCGTCTTCGGGAAATAGATCAAGCAAATATGGAAAAGGTGCTTGCTGTTGTTGACAATAGTATTAATACCCTGTCTTCTCGCATTTACACTTTAGAGAATATTGTGTCCTCTGTTGTCGATATTGTACAAGATGATGTTTCTGTGTTATATCATGGTCAGAATCAATTGCGCTCAGTTATGCAGTTTGCATGGACTTTACAAACGCTTAAGTTAGGTAAAGTGCCTTGGCATTTTTGAACACCTCTGCCTTGTTTCTACCTTTTAACTTAACTGACAAACAGCAATTTATGTCCATGAAAGATGCAACTTACACTCTATTACATATCGAAAAGATGGATCCTTTGCCGTTCTCTATTGCAGAACTCGATTCTGCTGTATGGCTAGTCCATGGGGTTATCGCTTTACCTTTTTCCTTGTTTGAATTTGACTCGTGCATGAAACATTATCCTGTGGGCCGTTACCGGCCCTTGGGCAGTGCTTTCCTGCATGAACTCTGGTCCTTGCCTTTCATGTATAAATGCCTTCGGGACGGCAAGGAAGTCTTTCTCACGGGGAGTACTGCGACTCGACTATGGGTCATTCGCTTATTTGTAAACACATTAAATTGCATGGCTCATGTAGCGTTTCCGCTCCTAATCTTGCTTGTGTGCTGAAAGGTATTCCTGCTCCTGTTATTTCTCCTACTTTCACTCTCCTTTCCAATGGTAGTTATTTACTTTTAAATAACGAAAACTGTTGTGGCCTGCAGGCTGGCATTCCTTACATTGTAACAGTTTCGCACAGGGTTGTCTGCTGCAAAAATGTGCTTTTTCCTCCCCCTCATGGCAAGGTTGATATCTCTATTTGGCCTTCCATCCCTACCATGGAGGTAGATTTCAATAGACTGAGCAGAATAAAGGCACTATTATTGAACGAGGAAGTTATGCTCACGTCCGCCCGGGAGACATTCATTCTCCAGGTGGCGAGTACCCACAGTGAAATACAGGCCCTTTTAAACACTAATCTCCCCCAACATTTTGGGGAGTTAATACATCGTATTTTTAACGCATCTAACACTGAAGGCCTAGTACACTTTTTTAAGGTCGTGGGGTCGGGCTTGGTGTCCTCCTTCCAAACTATTTTTGGTGTCATCCCAGCATCCATACATTCTATTTTTTCCAGCGTCTTTGGCGGTTTCCCATTGATCCTCGCTTTAGCGGCTGGTGTCTTGCTCTTAATTTGCTTTCTGCGCAATGGCTGCTCCCCGATGGGACCTGCTCGATCCAGAACGCCTCCAGCTGCTCCGTGAGCGCATTTTGGCTGGTTTTGGTGTCTTGCCATTGGCGACACTGAGTGTGTCATATACTCTTTCATTTCGCTTTGCGTATTTCACTTGCGTGCAACCTGTGATGACTTGTATCCGCTGTCCTTTCACCTGGACTCTGGATTATTGCCTCTCCAATTCGTCATTGTCTGTTCCGGATTTTGTTCAGTTGATGGGTCCCTTAGAGGCCCATGAACAGGACTGTTCCGTTGCTGGCTGTATGGCGCGTGCGGCTGCACTGGGGATTTTGGCGTAATGGGATATCTGGGCGGCTGCCCAGGATCTCCTACAACGAAGCTGTTTCAATTATCACGCAAGCTGTCCCGCATTGCTTCTGGATGCTCCCCTTGCTGAGGAGCATTCCTGCTCTTTGATCTCATGGATTGGATGGCATCTATGTTTTTTGACGATTCCAATGATGAACTCTTGGAGGGTATGGCTTTTTTCTGCACTTACACTTTAATGGATTGACCTGCCCTTCGCCGTTTGGGCGCTCCCTGTGCTCCAACGGCTGTGTTGTCCTCTGATGGGCCTCTGTCCTGGCCGCCGGACTGACCAGGGGAGGGTGTCTTGTGGATTGTTACCTGCCTTGTTATGTTGGCCTAGGCCTGGCTGCCATGCTGCTTTTCTTTGCGCACGTTACACTGAGCCGGGTCTCCCTCGCCCTTTGCTCGTGCCAAGTTCTTTTGCACTGTCTGCATTTTCTGTTGTTCACCTTTTTGGGCTCAGTCTGCACAAACATGTACAAGGTCACATAACAATGTATTTTGGTTCTTCCTGATATGGCCAGTCTCGCGCACCCAGACATAACATTAGGTGCAATTGCCATGAAGAATTTGGTGTGCTTTTAATACTGTGGTTTACTAGCGCTTGACACACTTGGAGAAATCCCTTTCAGTGAGAAGAGCTATGATGTCCTGCTGATGTAATTCTGCATCTAGAGACTGAGGTATGGGGGTTCGCTAGTCAAAGCCCAGAGGTCTTCTATTATTATAATAAACTATCTTACTGCAAGGGGAGGGTGGTAATGTTATTTATACGTTTATCCACTGAGCTCTGAGATGCTTTCCCCGTTTGTATTCTATGGAATTGTAACCATGCTGCTTATATTAGTCATATGCATTATGCTATTAGTACTGACACGTGTACTGTACATTAGAGCACGTAAGTTGGAATAAACATTTTAACCTATCCAGTGTCTCTTCCTACGCACCTTGTGGACAAGTACGAGTGAGTGACGAAAGAGTGTTCTTGCTTCTGCGAGTCCTGAGATAAAGATACCGTGTTCTGGGTTGTCCAATCATTGGTACTTGGGTGCTAATGGGATGCTAAGCTAGTTGGGTTGGGGTTTTTGGGTGCTACGGTATATGGTAGGCAAACCACTGTATTCCGGGGTCCCATTATCCTGTGCATAGCTCTGTGTATGTGCAGAAACCTTATGACAGGAGGGGGAGATTGGGGGTAAACAAGTGACCACGGACCACGGGAGGAAGTGTTTGAGGCGAGGCTAAACATGTGACAATGAGAGGGAAGGTGGGGGTAAACAAGTGGCAATGGACAGTGGGAGGGAGGGGGAGATTGGGGGTAAACAAGTGACCACGGATAACGGGAGGGAGGGAGGGTGGGGGTAAACAATTAACAACGGAACAGAGGGTGGGGGTAAACAAGTGCCAATGGACAGTGGGAGGGAGGGGAGATCAGGGGTAAACAAGTGACCACGGACCACGGGAGAGAGTGTGTGAGGCGGGGGTAAACAAGTGACCACGGATAACGGGAGAGAGGGAGGGCGGGGGTAAACAGGTGACAACGGGAGGGAGGGTGGGGGTAAACAAGTGGCAATGGACAGTGGGAGGGAGGGGGAGATCGGGGGTAAACAAGTGACCACAGATAACGGGAGGGAGGGAGGGTGGGGGTAAACAAGTGACAACGGGAGGGAGGGTGGGGGTAAACAAGTGGCAATGGAGAGTGGGAGGGACGGGGAAATCGGGGGTAAACAAGTGACCATGGACCACGGGAGGGAGTGTGTGAGGCGGGGGTAAACAAGTGACCACGGATAACGGGAGGGAGGGAGGGCAGGGTAAACAGGTGACAACGGGAGGGAGGGTGGGGGTAAACAAGTGGCAATGGACAGTGGGAGGGAGGGGGAGATTGTGGGTAAACAAGTGACCACGGATAACGGGAGGGAGGGAGGGCAGGGGCAAACAAGTGACAAAGGGAGGGAGGGTGATGGTAAACAAGTGGCAATGGACAGTGGGAGGGAGGGGGAGATTGGGGGTAAAGAAGTGACCACTGATAACGGGAGGGAGGGAGGTTGGGGGTAAACAAGTGACAACGGGAGGGAGGGTGGGGGTAAACAAGTGGCAATGGACAGTGGGAGGGAGAGGGAGATCAGTGGTAAAGAAGTGACCAGGGATAAGGGGAGGGAGGGAGGGCGGGGTAAAGAAGTGACAACGGGAGGGGGGATGGGGGTAAACAAGTGGCAATGGACAGTGGGAGGGAGGGGGAGATTGGGGGTAAACAAGTGACCACGGATAACGGAAGGGAGGGAGGGCGGGGTTAAACAAGTGACAATGGGAGGGAGGGTGGGGGTAAACAAGTGGCAATGGACAGTGGGAGAGAGGGGGAGATCGGAGGTAAACAAGTCACCACGGACCACAGGAGGGAATGTGTGAGGCGGGGGTAAACAAGTGACCACGGATAATGGGAGGGAGGGAGGGCGGGGGTAAACAGGTGACAACGGGAGGGAGGGTGGGGGTAAACAAGTGGCAATGGACAGTGGGAGGGAGGAGGATATCGGGGGTAAACAAGTGACCACGGATAACGGGAGGGAGGGAGGGCGGGGATAAACAAGTGACAACGGGAGGGAGCAGCAACTGCGGACTACTCCTACTACTTTGATACTGCCAGTACGCACACATCTTCTGACGATGCCCCTCTTGTTTGGCACGCAGCACACCCTGCCATGGAGTATGGCATTATTTTGTAAAGCACCAGCTGGGCCGGTAGGTATACTGACACTTCAGGGCGCTTAATAAACGTACACATGGGTAAATCAAGTGTAGAAAAAGTGATATTCTATCTTTGTTGGTTAGATAATGCGCACGACCTGCAGCAGAAGTTAAAACCACAAACAAATCTCACATAAGGCGACGTTATACCCAAAGCGTTCCTAATGGGATCCAAAGACCCTCAACTCCCGCCCCCTCTCTTCCGGTCTCACTGATACTCTGTCACCGTGGCCTTCCAAAACCAACACGGCCAGCACCCTACAACCGCTACCTGCACCCAGCCCTCCCTATCGAATATACGATAAGGCTTTTGGGGTTGACAGAGCATTGCAGCTGACTCCGCCACCTTTCCATGTCAATGGTTTCAGGAGTCCTGAAACCACTGACATGAGGGAGGGCGGGGGTAAACAAGTGACAACGGGAGGGAGTGTGGGGGTAAACAAGTGGGAATGGACAGTGGAAAGGAGGGGAGATCTTGGGTAAAGAAGTGACCAGGGATAATAAAAGGGAGGGCGGGGTAAACAAGTGACAATGGGAGGGAGGGTGGGGGTAAACAAGTGGCAATGGACAGTGGGAGGGAGGGGGAGATCCGGGGTAAACAAGTGACCATGGATAACGGGAGGGAGGGAGGGCAGGGGTAAACAGTTGTCCACGGACCACGAGAGGGAGTGTGTGAGGCAGGGGTAAACAAGTGACCACAAATAACAGGAGGGAGGGAGGGCGGGGGTAAACAGGTGAGAACGGGAGGGAGGGTGGGGGTAAACAAGTAGCAATGGACAGTGGGAGGGAGGGGGAGATTGGGGGTAAATAAGTGACCACGGATAACGGGAGGGAGGGAGGGCGGGGGTAAAAAGTTACAACGGGAGGGAGGGTGGGGGTAAACAAGTGTCAATTGACAGTGGGAGGGAGGGGGAGATCGGGGGTAAACAAGTGACAACAGACCACAGGAGGGAGTGTGTGAGGCGGGGGTAAACAAGTGACCATGGATAACGGGAGGGAGGGAGGGCGGGGGTAAACAGGTGGCAACGGGAGGGAGGGTGGGGGTAAACAAGTGGCAATGGACAGTGGGAGGGAGGGGGAGATCGGGGGTAAACAAGTGACCACGGATAACAGGAGGGAGGGAGGGTGGGGGTAAACAAGTGACAACGGGAGGGAGCAGCAACCGCAGACTTCTCCTAATACTTTGATACTGCCAGTACGCACACATCTTCTCACAATGCCCTTCTTGCTTGGCACAAAGCACACCCTGCCACTGAGTATGGCATTATTTTGTATAGCGCCAGCTGGGCCGTAGGTATAGTGACACTTCAGGGCGCTTAATAAACGTACACATGGCTAAATCAAGTGTAGAGAAAGTGATATTCTATCTTTGTTGGTTAGATAATGCACACGACCTGCAGTAGAAGTTAAAACCACAAACAAATCTCACATAAGGCGACGTTATACCCAATGCGCTCCTAATGGGACCCAAAGACCCTCAACTCCCGCACACTCTCTTCCGGTCTCACTGATACTCTGTCACCGTGGCCCAGCCAAAACCAACACGGCCAGCGCACTACAACCGCGACCTGCACCCAGCCCTCCCTATCGAATATACAATAAGGCTTTTGGGGTTGACAGAGCATTGCAGCTGACTCCGCCACCTTTCCATGTCAATGGTTTCAGGAGTCCTGAAACCACTGACATGAGGGAGAGCGGGGGTAAACAAGTGACAACGGGAGGGAGTGTGGGGGTAAACAAGTGGCAATGGACAGTGGGAGGGAGGGGGAGATCGGGGGTACACAAGTGACCATGGATAACGGGAGGGAGGGAGGGTGGGGGTAAACAAGTGGCAATGGACAGTGGGAGGGAGGGGGAGATCGGGGGTAAACAAGTGACCACAGATAACGGGAGGGAGGGAGGGTGGGGGGCTAAACAAGTGGCAATGGAGAGTGGGAGGGACGGGGAGATCGGGGGTAAACAAGTGACCATGGACCACGGGAGGGAGTGTGTGAGGCGGGGGTAAACAAGTGACCACGGATAACGGGAGGGAGGGAGGGCAGGGGTAAACAGGTGACAACGGGAAGGAGGGTGGGGGTAAACAAGTGGCAATGGACAGTGGGAGGGAGGGGGAGATTGTGGGTAAACAAGTGACCACGGATAACGGGAGGGAGGGAGGGCAGGGGCAAACAAGTGACAAAGGGAGGGAGGGTGGTGGTAAACAAGTGGCAATGGACAGTGGGAGGGAGGGGGAGATTGGGGGTAAAGAAGTGATCACTGATAACGGGAGGGAGGGAGGGTGGGGGTAAACAAGTGACAACGGGAGGGAGGGTGGGGGTAAACAAGTGGCAATGGACAGTGGGAGGGAGAGGGAGATCAGTGGTAAAGAAGTGACCAGGGATAAGGGGAGGGAGGGAGGGCGCGGTAAAGAAGTGACAACGGGAGGGGGATGTGGGTAAACAAGTGGCAATGGACAGTGGGTGGGAGGGGGAGATTGGGGTTAAACAAGTGACCACGGATAACGGAAGGGAGGGAGGGCGGGGTTAAACAAGTGACAATGGGAGGGAGGTGGGGGTAAACAAGTGGCAATGGACAGTGGGAGAGAGGGGGAGATCGGAGGTAAACAAGTCACCACGGACCACGGGAGGGAATGTGTGAGGCGGGGGTAAACAAGTGACCACGGATAACGTGAGGGAGGGAGGGCGGGGGTAAACAGGTGACAACTGGAGGGAGGGTGGGGGTAAACAAGTAGCAATGGACAGTGGGAGGGAGGAGGATATCGGGGGTAAACAAGTGACCACGGATAACGGGAGGGAGGGAGGGCGGGGGTAAACAAGTGACAACGGGAGGGAGCAGCAACTGCGGACTACTCCTAATACTTTGATACTGCCAGTACGCACACATCTTCTGACGATGCCCCTCTTGCTTGGCACGCAGCACACCCTGCCATGGAGTATGGCATTATTTTGTAAAGCACCAGCTGGGCCCGTAGGTATACTGACACTTCAGGGCGCTTAATAAACGTACACATGGGTAAATCAAGTGTAGAAAAAGTGATATTCTATCTTTGTTGGTTAGATAATGCGCACGACCTGCAGCAGAAGTTAAAACCACAAACAAATCTCACATAAGGCGACGTTATACCCAAAGCGTTCCTAATGGGACCCAAAGACCCTCAACTCCCGCCCCTCTCTTCCGGTCTCACTGATACTCTGTCACCGTGGCCTTCCAAAACCAACACGGCCAGCGCCCTACAACCGCTACCTGCACCCAGCCCTCCCTATCGAATATACGATAAGGCTTTTGGGGTTGACAGAGCATTGCAGCTGACTCCGCCACCTTTCCATGTCAATGGTTTCAGGAGTCCTGAAACCACTGACATGAGGGAGGGCGAGGGTAAACAAGTGACAACGGGAGGGAGTGTGGGGGTAAACAAGTGGGAATGGACAGTGGAAAGGAGGGAGATCTTGGGTAAAGAAGTGACCAGGGATAATGGAAGGGAGGGAGGGGTAAACAAGTGACAATGGGAGGGAGGGTGGGGGTAAACAAGTGGCAATGGACAGTGGGAGGGAGGGGGAGATCCGGGGTAAACAAGTGACCATGGATAACGGGAGGGAGGGAGGGCAGGGGTAAACAGTTGACCACGGACCACGAGAGGGAGTGTGTGAGGCAGGGGTAAACAAGTGACCACAAATAACGGGAGGGAGGGAGGGCGGGGGTAAACAGGTGACAATGGGAGGGAGGGTGGGGGTAAACAATTAGCAATGGACAGTGGGAGGGAGGGGGAGATTGGGGGTAAATAAGTGACCACGGATAACGGGAGGGAGGGAGGGCGGGGGTAAAAAGTTACAACGGGAGGGAGGGTGGGGGTAAACAAGTGTCAATTGACAGTGGGAGGGAGGGGGAGATCGGGGGTAAACAAGTGACAACAGACCACGGGAGGGAGTGTGTGAGGCGGGGGTAAACAAGTGACCATGGATAACGGGAGGGAGGGAGGGCGGGGGTAAACAGGTGGCAACGGGAGGGAGGGTGGGGGTAAACAAGTGGCAATGGACAGTGGGAGATCGGGGGTAAACAAGTGACCACGGATAACAGGAGGGAGGGAGGGTGGGGGTAAACAAGTGACAACGGGAGGGAGCAGCAACCGCAGACTTCTCCTAATACTTTGATACTGCCAGTACGCACACATCTTCTCACAATGCCCTTCTTGCTTGGCACACAGCACACCCTGCCACTGAGTATGGCATTATTTTGTATAGCGCCAGCTGGGCCGTAGGTATACTGACACTTCAGGGCGCTTAATAAACGTACACATGGCTAAATCAAGTGTAGAGAAAGTGATATTCTATCTTTGTTGGTTAGATAATGCACACGACCTGCAGTAGAAGTTAAAACCACAAACAAATCTCACATAAGGCGACGTTATACCCAATGCGCTCCTAATGGGACCCAAAGACCCTCAACTCCCGCACACTCTCTTCCGGTCTCACTGATACTCTGTCACCGTGGCCCAGCCAAAACCAACACGGCCAGCGCACTACAACCGCGACCTGCACCCAGCCCTCCCTATCGAATATACAATAAGGCTTTTGGGGTTGACAGAGCATTGCAGCTGACTCCGCCACCTTTCCATGTCAATGGTTTCAGGAGTCCTGAAACCACTGACATGAGGGAGAGCGAGGGTAAACAAGTGACAACGGGAGGGAGTGTGGGGGTAAACAAGTGGCAATGGACAGTGGGAGGGAGGGGAGATCGGGGGTACACAAGTGACCATGGATAACGGGAGGGAGGGAGGGTGGGGGTAAACAAGTGGCAATGGACAGTGGGAGGGAGGGGGAGATCGGGGGTAAACAAGTGACCACAGATAACGGGAGGGAGGGAGGGTGGGGGTAAACAAGTGGCAATGGAGAGTGGGAGGGACGGGGAGATCGGGGGTAAACAAGTGACCATGGACCACGGGAGGGAGTGTGTGAGGCGGGGGTAAACAAGTGACCACGGATAACGGGAGGGAGGGAGGGCAGGGGTAAACAGGTGACAACGGGAAGGAGGGTGGGGGTAAACAAGTGGCAATGGACAGTGGGAGGGAGGGGGAGATTGTGGGTAAACAAGTGACCACGGATAACGGGAGGGAGGGAGGGCAGGGGCAAACAAGTGACAAAGGGAGGGAGGGTGGTGGTAAACAAGTGGCAATGGACAGTGGGAGGGAGGGGGAGATTGGGGGTAAAGAAGTGATCACTGATAACGGGAGGGAGGGAGGGTGGGGGTAAACAAGTGACAACGGGAGGGAGGGTGGGGGTAAACAAGTGGCAATGGACAGTGGGAGGGAGAGGGAGATCAGTGGTAAAGAAGTGACCAGGGATAAGGGGAGGGAGGGAGGGCGCGGTAAAGAAGTGACAACGGGAGGGGGGATGTGGGTAAACAAGTGGCAATGGACAGTGGGTGGGAGGGGGAGATTGGGGTTAAACAAGTGACCACGGATAACGGAAGGGAGGGAGGGCGGGGTTAAACAAGTGACAATGGGAGGGAGGGTGGGGGTAAACAAGTGGCAATGGACAGTGGGAGAGAGGGGGAGATCGGAGGTAAACAAGTCACCACGGACCACGGGAGGGAATGTGTGAGGCGGGGGTAAACAAGTGACCACGGATAACGTGAGGGAGGGAGGGCGGGGGTAAACAGGTGACAACGGGAGGGATGGTTGGGGGTAAACAAGTAGCAGTGGACAGTGGGAGGGAGGAGGATATTGGGGGTAAACAAGTGACCACGGATAACGGGAGGGAGGGAGGGCGGGGGTAAACAAGTGACAACGGGAGGGAGCAGCAACTGCGGACTACTCCTAATACTTTGATACTGCCAGTACGTACACATCTTCTGACGATGCCCCTCTTGCTTGGCACGCAGCACACCCTGCCATGGAGTATGGCATTATTTTGTAAAGCACCAGCTGGGCCGGTAGGTATACTGACACTTCAGGGCGCTTAATAAACGTACACATGGGTAAATCAAGTGTAGAAAAAGTGATATTCTATCTTTGTTGGTTAGATAATGCGCACGACCTGCAGCAGAAGTTAAAACCACAAACAAATCTCACATAAGGCGACGTTATACCCAAAGCGTTCCTAATGGGACCCAAAGACCCTCAACTCCCGCCCCCTCTCTTCCGGTCTCACTGATACTCTGTCACCGTGGCCTTCCAAAACCAACACGGCCAGCGCCCTACAACCGCTACCTGCACCCAGCCCTCCCTATCGAATATACGATAAGGCTTTTGGGGTTGACAGAGCATTGCAGCTGACTCCGCCACCTTTCCATGTCAATGGTTTCAGGAGTCCTTAAACCACTGACATGAGGGAGGGCGGGGGTAAACAAGTGACAACGGGAGGGAGTGTGGGGGTAAACAAGTGGGAATGGACAGTGGAAAGGAGGGGAGATCTTGGGTAAAGAAGTGACCAGGGATAATGGAAGGGAGGGAGGGGTAAACAAGTGACAATGGGAGGGAGGGTGGGGGTAAACAAGTGGCAATGGACAGTGGGAGGGAGGGGAGATCCGGGGTAAACAAGTGACCATGGATAACGGGAGGGAGGGAGGGCAGGGGTAAACAGTTGACCACGGACCACGAGAGGGAGTGTGTGAGGCAGGGGTAAACAAGTGACCACAAATAACGGGAGGGAGGGAGGGCGGGGGTAAACAGGTGACAATGGGAGGGAGGGTGGGGGTAAACAATTAGCAATGGACAGTGGGAGGGAGGGGGAGATTGGGGGTAAATAAGTGACCACGGATAACGGGAGGGAGGGAGGGCGGGGGTAAAAAAGTTACAACGGGAGGGAGGGTGGGGGTAAACAAGTGTCAATTGACAGTGGGAGGGAGGGGAGATCGGGGGTAAACAAGTGACAACAGACCACGGGAGGGAGTGTGTGAGGCGGGGGTAAACAAGTGACCATGGATAACGGGAGGGAGGGAGGGCGGGGGTAAACAGGTGGCAACGGGAGGGAGGGTGGGGGTAAACAAGTGGCAATGGACAGTGGGAGATCGGGGGTAAACAAGTGACCACGGATAACAGGAGGGAGGGAGGGTGGGGGTAAACAAGTGACAACGGGAGGGAGCAGCAACCGCAGACTTCTCCTAATACTTTGATACTGCCAGTACGCACACATCTTCTCACAATGCCCTTCTTGCTTGGCACACAGCACACCCTGCCACTGAGTATGGCATTATTTTGTATAGCGCCAGCTGGGCCGTAGGTATACTGACACTTCAGGGCGCTTAATAAACGTACACATGGCTAAATCAAGTGTAGAGAAAGTGATATTCTATCTTTGTTGGTTAGATAATGCACACGACCTGCAGTAGAAGTTAAAACCACAAACAAATCTCACATAAGGCGACGTTATACCCAATGCGCTCCTAATGGGACCCAAAGACCCTCAACTCCCGCACACTCTCTTCCGGTCTCACTGATACTCTGTCACCGTGGCCCAGCCAAAACCAACACGGCCAGCGCACTACAACCGCGACCTGCACCCAGCCCTCCCTATCGAATATACAATAAGGCTTTTGGGGTTGACAGAGCATTGCAGCTGACTCCGCCACCTTTCCATGTCAATGGTTTCAGGAGTCCTGAAACCACTGAACTGAGGGAGAGCGGGGGTAAACAAGTGACAACGGGAGGGAGTGTGGGGGTAAACAAGTGGCAATGGACAGTGGGAGGGAGGGGGAGATCGGGGGTACACAAGTGACCATGGATAACGGGAGGGAGGGAGGGCGGGAGTAAACAAGTGACAACGGGAGGGAGGGTGGGGGTAAACAAGTGGCAATGGACAGTGGGAGAGAGGGGAGATTGGGGGTAAACAAGTGACCACAGACCACGGGAGGGAGTGTGTGAGGCGGGGTTAAAGAAGTGACCACGGATAACGGGAGGGAGGGAGGGCGGGGGTAAACAGGTGACAACGGGAGGGAGGTTGGGGGTAAACAAGTGGCAATGGACAGTGGGAGGGAGGGGGAGATTGGGGGTAAACAAGTGACCAGGGATAACGGGAGGGAGGGAGGGCAGGGGTAAACAAGTGACAACGGGAGGGAGGGTGGGGGTAAACAAGTGGCAATTGACAGTGGGAGGGTGGGGGAGATTGGGGGTAAACAAGTGACCACGAATAACGGGAGGGAGGGAGGGCGGGGGTAAACAAGTGACAACGGGAGGGTGGGTGGGGGTAAACAAGTGGCAATGGACAGTGGGAGGGAGGGGGAGATTGGGGGTAAAGAAGTGACCACTGATAACGGGAGGGAGGGAGGGCGGGGGTAAACAAGTGACAACGGGAGGGAGAGTGGGGGTAAACAAGTGGGAATGGAGAGTGGGAGGGAGGGAGAGATCGGGGGTAAAGAAGTGACCAGGGATAACGGGAGGGAGGGCGGGGGTAAGGAAGTGACAACAGGAGGGAGGGTTGGGGTAAACAAGTGGCAATGGACAGTGGGAGGGAGGGGGAGATCGGGGGTAAAGAAGTGACCAGGGATAACGGGAGGGAGGGAGGGCGGGTCTAAACAAGTGACAACGGGAGGGAGGGTGGGGGTAAACAAGTGGCAATGGACAGTGGGAGGGAGGGGGAGATTGGGGGTAAAAAAGTTACCACGGATAACGGGAGGGAGGGCGGGGGTAAATAAGTGACAACGGGAGGGAGGGTGGGAGTAAACAAGTGGCAATGGACAGTGGGAGGGAGGGGGAGATTGGGGGTAAACAAGTGACCACGGACCAAGGGAGGGAGTGTTTAAGGCAGGGGTAAACATGTGACAACGAGAGGGAGGGTGGGGGTAAACAAGTGGCAATGGACAGTGGGAGGGAGGGGGAGATTGGGGGTCAACAAGTGACCACGGATAACGGGAGGGAGGGAGGGTGTTAAACAAGTGACAACGGGAGGTAGGGTGGGGGTAAACAAGTGCCAATGGACAGTGGGAGGGAGTGGGAGATCGGGGGTAAATAAGTGACCACGGACCACGGGAGGGAGTGTGTGAGGTGGGGGTAAACAAGTGACCATGGATAACGGGAGGGAGGGAGGGCAGGGGTAAACAGGTGACAACGGGAGGGAGGGTGAGGGTAAACAAGTGGCAATGGACAGTGGGAGGGAGGGGGAGATTAGGGGTAAAGAAGTGACCACTGATAACGGGAGCGAGGGAGGGCGGGGGTAAACAAGTGACAACGGGAGGGAGGGTGGGGGTAAACAAGTGGCAATGGACAGTGGGAGGGAGGGGGAGATTGGGGGTAAACAAGTGACCACGGATAGCGGGAGGGAGGGAGGGAGGGTCGGGTTTAAACAAGTGACAACGGGAGGGAGGGTGGGGGTAAACAAGTAGCAATGGACAGTGGGAGGGAGGGGGATGTGAGAAGTTGGCCTGATATATGCTGTTCACTAATTAAAGTGGACACCTTGCACCAGGGCAAATCGACTCTTTTGGTAGATAGGTTAAAGACAACCTTATTGAAAGCTATCCTAGTGGTAGCTATGGAGAGCAGCCTTCAGGCTAAGTCTTGAAGGAATGTAAAGCAGCTTGTTTTACCATTCTATAATCTCTTGAGTGACCAAATGAAAGAGCACCACACCTGGTATATATTCAAAATATATGTATTTATTGCTAAACACACCCCTCTAGTCTCTTTATGAGGCTAGAGTTCGAAGTACATAAGTTATAAGATCTTAAATCACAATAATAGCACAAATACACGTTTGGGCCCTAGGGGCGTACCAAACCATATACCAATAAAGTGGTATGCGAACCACGACTGAACTAGACACTAGGCCTAGAGCCTCTAGAAGTGCTTGGACCACAAGGAACCACCCAAGGTAGTGACACAGGGGACCCACGGGAGACGCGTGCAGTGTAAATACACAACCGCGATACGCCGTTAACTTCTATGGAGAAAGTCGGGATCGGGAAAATAGAGGAAAGGGACACTTAAAAGAGGACTAGGACAAAACCCTTTGAGATCTAGGACTTTGAAGAGTCTCTACCCATGGGAGCACCGGAGTACTCGTGTTACCTCACCCAGGGAAGCCGGGTGCATAGGTGCCTTTCGGGGTCGGGTTTCGTCGTCGATTCGAATGGCGATCTGCTGCAAAGTGCGGCTGGCGGCCAAGAGAAAAGTGTCCGGGTGGATCCAAGAGTGGATCGGAGTTCTGGTGAACCTGAAAGCAGAGGGGACAGAGTCTGGGTCACTAGCCAGTGACCAGGAAGGCGATGGACAGATGCCCACCGATGTCGAGTGCTTCAGGTGCGTTAACGGTCGTCTTGACTCTTCAGCCACGAGGTCCGGGAGGCGTTGTCGGTGACCAGGAGCAGGATTCGGGCTGGTGCTCGATGTCTGTCAAGTGCTGAGGTGTCGGCAACCGGATTGGACCCAACAAGCCTTGGCAACGGCAAGTCTTGAGTAAGATGTAGATCGTCGATGGTGCAGACCAGCAAGGTCTGTGGAACTCACCCAGCGAGGGTAAGTGAGGGCAGGCCTGGAGCAACCAGGATGCCAAGTAAGGAAAAGATTGGCCTTCGTTAAGGGCTACTAGCCAACGGGCTAGCGACCGCGAAGGAGCCTTGTGACGCCGCACGTGGAGCTGGCTTGCAGGACACTCGTGGAGTGGGGGCCAGTGATCTTTGGTGCAGGTGGTGCTGGAGGCTAGGGCTACTCGGAGCCCAAAGCACGACTTCTTGGAAGACCCAAAAGATGGTACTCTTGCAAATGTGCTCGGTGTCCAGGGGTCACGGTCTCAAGTCACCCACGATAGCCAAGGGCCTCAGCTTTGCTGGGGACTCAGGGTAGCCTCGGGGAAGTTTGAGAATCCACCTCTGGTCATGTGATGACTTCGGCGTCCGACGGGAGCTTCAGTAATGCGAACCAGACAGATGCTTCTTTGGTGCCTGCCAAGCAGGGGAGTCACTCCTTGACTCCAAGGGAGATTCTTCAGTCCTCTAATCTTGTCGTAGAGCGTCGAAGGTCCAGGATTCAGGGTCAGAGTTTCGTCCAGGTATAATCTAAAGTCCTAAGGACTGGGTTCCTACCTTTATTCTAAAGATAGGGGTTGGACTACTCTGTGGCCCCACCTATGGGTGGGTCAGGGCAGAGGGGTGGCTACACCCCTTTCCCTTTGTCCAGTTCGCGCCAAAGCAGGGACTGGAAGCCCCTGATCTGGTTTGAACTGGGGTATGCACAGGGACACCAAATGTGCCCCCAGTGCAGGACTTCAAAGCACACAGATGGTGCTCCCGCCCAGCCCCAATACACATTATCCTGTCTGGGGAGGTGGCCACACCTCCCTGGGACAGGAAACCTATTGTCCAGGCCTCCCCTGCCGGAGTTTCGTCCAGCAGCAGGAGGCCAGACTCGTGTCTGTGGCAGCAGCATCCATTTTGTGATGCCAGGGCTCTGGAGAGAAGTTGTGGAATGCTACCCCGCCACCAGAATTGGCGGGGGGTAGTATTCCAAGATGTTTGACACCAAACACGACATGTTTAGGTGCAGCCATTCCAAAGTTAGCATTTTACCGCGAGGATATAATGCGCTTAAGAGTATATGGTCAGGCTGCACTACAAACAGCATCAGAGATGGTCTCCGAACGCTGCAGAGGGGCCCTGCTCACGCAGGGGCACCCTCTCACATAGGAACCACGCACTCTGCCTTTAGGATTGATAAGGCCTGCCTTAGGAGTGACTTATAGGTTTATATGTGTGTATGTATTTCGTGATATAGGTAACCTATATCACAGTAAGGGGTGCATGCACCACCTTACCCAGGCTGCAGTAGCAGACCTGTGGTGTCAGTTTGGATGGCCTTCCAGGGGTGGCATAATACATGCTGCAGCCCCTGGCAGGCCTCTGAGGTACCTATGCCCTTGGTACATAGTATACCATATACTAGGGACTTATAAGGGTACTCCAGATCCCAATCAGTGATGTGCCTAAGGCACATGGAAACCATTTTAGAGAGGAAGCAGCTAGGCTGGGGTTCTGATTAGCAGGGCCCCAGCCAGACTAATGTCGAAAAACAGTGAAGCATCAGCAAAAAGTGGGGGTACCCATGTGAAGCAGATCCTACTCTCCTACACAACCCCCCCAAACGTAGGGACATTAAACTAACCTTGCCCAGTTAAGTCTTCATGTTCTAAGTGGAAATACCTAGAGAGTCCATCTGCATTCGCATGGTTACTCCCAGGCCTATGTTCCACTGTAAAGTCCATCCCCTGTAGGGAAATGGACCACCTAAGCAGTTTGGGGTTTTCACCCTTCATTTGTTTTAGCCATAAGAGGGGCTTATGGTCTGTCTGAACCAGGAAGTGGGTACCAAATAAGTATGGCCTCAACTTCTTCAGAGCCCAGACCACAGCAAAGGCCTCCCTCTCTATGGCTGACCAACGTTTCTCTCTAGGGGTCAGCCTTCTGCTAATAAAAACTACTGGCTGATCCTGACCTTCTTCATTCAATTGTGACAGTACAGCCCCTACCCCCAATTCAGATGCATCTGTTTGAACAATGAACTTCTTGGAGTAATCAGGACTCTGCAGAATTGGAACAGTGCACATGGCCTGCTTGAGGTCATCAAATGCCTTTTGACAGCTAACTGTCCACTGAACCTTTTGGGCATTTTCTTAGAAGTTAAGTCATTCAGGGGTGTCACTATTGATCCATACCCCTTGACAAATCTCCTATAGTACCCAGTCAGGCCTAAGAAGGCTCTCACCTGAGTCTGGGTAGTGGGAGCAGTCCAGTCCATGATGGTCTGGATCTTGCTCTGCAAAGGCTGAACCTGGCCTCCACCCACAAGGTGGCCCAGGTACACAACCTGACTCTGCCCTATCTGGCACTTAGTGGCCTTGATAGTCAGGCCTGCCTTTTGCAGGGCCTGTAAAACATTCCTGAGGTGGACCAGGTGATCCTCCCAGGTGGAGCTAAAGACAGCAATATCATCTAGATAAGCTGCACTATAGGCTTCCAGTCCTGTGAGAACTGTATTCACCAACCTCTGGAAAGTGGCAGGTGCATTCTTCAGACCAAAGGGCATTACCACAAATTGATAATGTCCACTAGGGGTTGAGAATGCTGTTTTGGGCTTTGCAGTATCAGCTAGTCTGATCTGCCAGTAGCCAGCTGTTAGGTCAAATGTGCTGAGATATTTGGCAGAGGCCAAAGTATCTATGAGCTCATCTGCCCTGGGTATTGGATGGGCATCAGTCCTAGTGACTGCATTGAGACCCCTGTAGTCTACACAAAACCTCATCTCTCTTTTTCCACCACTGGTGTGAGGTTTCGGTACAAGGACTACTGGACTAGCCCAAGGGCTATCTGAGGGTTCAATTACTCCCAATTCCAACATTTTCTGGACTTCAGTCCTGATAAAGTCCCTGACATGGTCAGGTTGCCTATAAATCTTGTTTTTAATAGGCAGACTGTCCCCAGTGTCCACTTCATGAGTGCACCAGGTGGTCTGACTGGGTGTCAGTGAAAACATATGTCTAAACTGATTGAGGACTTGCCTGCAATCAGCTTGTTGCTGGGTAGTGAGGCTGCCTGCCAAGGCTACACCATCAACTGACCCATCGTCAGGGTTCTGTGAGAGCAGGTCAGGGAGTGGGTCACTCTCTTCCTCCTGCCCTTCATCAGTAGCCATGAGCAAGCCCATGTCTGCCCTGTCCACATATGGTTTTAACCTGTTGACATGGAGAACCCTGTGGGGACTCCTGGGTGTTCCTAGGTCCACTAAGTAAGTGACCTCACCCTTCTGCTCAACAATAGTGTGGGGTCCACTCCATTTATCTTGGAGAGCTGCTGGGGCCACTGGCTCCAACACCCACACCTTCTGTCCTGGCTGGTAAACAGTCAGAACAGCCTTTTGGTCATGCCAGGCCTTTTGAAGTTCCTGGCTAGCCTCAAGGTTTTTGGTTGCCTTTTTCAGGTACTCAGCCATCCTGGAGCGGAGACCAAGTACATAGTCCACTATATCTTGCTTTGGGGGCTTGAGAGGTAACTCCCATCCTTCCTTCACCAAGCACAGTGGACCCCTCACAGGGTGGCCAAACAGAAGTTCAAAAGGGCTGTAACCAACCCCCTTCTGAGGCACCTCCCTATATGTGAATAAAAGGCAGGGCAAGAGTATGTCCCATCTACGCCTAAGCTTTTCTGGGAGCCCTTTAATCATGCCCTTCAAGGTTTTGTTGAATCTCTCAACTAAACCATTGCATTGTGGGTGATAGGGTGTGGTGAACTTATAAGTCACTCCACACTCCTTCCACATTGCTTTCAAGTACCCAGACATGAAGTTAGCACCCCTGTCTGATACTACCTCCTTAGGAAAGCCCACTCTTGAGAAGATTCCCAGGAGGGCCCTTGCCACCACAGGTGCTGTAGTGGTCCTGAGGGGAATAGCTTCTGGGTACCTGGTGGCATGATCCACTACCACCAGGATAAACCTGTGCCCAGAGGCTGTTTGGGGATCCATGGGACCAACAATGTCAATCCCTACCCTCTCAAAGGGCACCCCCACCACAGGTAGTGGTATCAGGGGGCCTTTGTAGTGCCGCCTGCTTTGCCACTGGCTTGGCAGGTTACACAGGAGCGACAAAACTCCTTACTGTCTTCAGACATGTGGGGCCAGTGAAAGTGAGGGACAATTCTGTCCCAAGTCTTGTTCTGGCCCAGGTGTCCTGCTAAGGGAATATCATGGGCTAGAGTCAATAGGAAGCCCCTGAACTTCAAAGGTATTACCAACCTCCTGGTAGCACCAGGTTTGGGGTCTCTACTCTCTGAGTACAGGAGTCCATCATCCCAATACACTGTATGGGGACCACTAGCTTTCCCAGCAGCCTCAGCAGCAGCTTGCTGTCTGAGGGGTTCAAGGGAGGGGCAGCTCTGCTGCTCCTGGCTCAGATCTGCCCTAGAAGGTCCCCCTGTCCCCAAGAACTCAACCTGGTCAGGTTCAAGTTCGTCTGGGACAGTTCCTTCTTCAGGGCTGAGATCATCCCCCTCAAGGGACTGATCTTCCTCCTGAGCCAAGGGGGAAGGCACTGCCTTAACCCTACTACTCCTCCTCTTGGAAGGCACTTGGTCCATTCTTCCAGAATCCAAGGCCTGTTCAGTGCTAGACATTTTGGCTTGTGACCTGGTCACAGCAAACACATCTGCAGGGATCCCCAGCATTTCTGCATGGGTCCTGAGCTCCACTTCTGCCCAAGCAGAAGTCTCTAAGTCATTGCCAAGCAAGCATTCGACTGGTAGGTTTGCACTTACCACAACCTTCTTAAGGCCAGTTACCCCTCCCCAGGAGAAGTTAACAACTGCCAGAGTATGGTCTGTTCTGACATTGCTAGCATTGGTCACTTGGTACATCTCACCAAGCATAACTTGCCCAGGCAGCACAAGGTCTTGTGTCACCATTGTGACACTTGCCCCTGTGTCCCTAAATGCCAAAGCCTCACGTCCATTAATTAAAGGCTGTTGTCTGTACTTGCCCAGATTACTGGGACTCACAGTGGAGGTCACATCCATGCCTCCATCACAGACTAACACAGCCTGAGTCAGTTCCCTGACTAAGTCAGAGCCCAACTCAGTTCCCAGGGTGAACCCTACTAAACCCTTTGCTGGAGCACTTCCACCAACTGTACTAGGGGGAACAGGTGCCTTAGGGACATTGGTGGGTGCTGGACTGGAGTCTTTGGACTTGGTGCAATCACTGGTCCAGTGGGTCTTTTGCTTACAGACCTTGCACCATGGTTTTCTTTGGCCTTTACCTTTGGTAGACTGGGAATCCCCACCAGAAGAAGATTTTTGGGGGCCTGATGAAGACTTTTGATCTTTACCCTTCTCCCCACCCTTGTCAGAGTTCTTAGCATCTTGCTTCTTGGTTTCCCCACCTTGATTCTGTACCTTCTGCTTCACCCTGCTCCTGACCCATTTGTCTGCCTTCTTTCCCAATTCTTGGGGAGAGGTCAGATCAGAGTCTACCAGGTATTGATGCAACAGCTGATTTTGACAGTTATTAAGAATCTGCTCCCTCATTATCAGATTATACAATCCTGAGAAGTCACACACCTTACTGCCCATCAACCAGCCTTCCAGAGCCTTGGCAGAACAATCCACATAGTCTACCCAGTCTTGAGTCTGTGCTTTTGGGTGTCTCTGAACTTCAACCTGTACTGTTCAGTGGTTAGGCCAAACCCATCAATAAGAGCACTCTTCAAGACCTTGTAATTGTCAGCATCCTCCTCTCTAACAGTGAGGAGCTTATCTCTACCTTTGTCAGCAAAGGAGAGCCACAAGATTGCTGCCCACTGCTCCTGAGGGACCTTCTGTACTTTACAGGCCCTTTCTAAAGCAGTTATCCATTTGTGGATATCATCCCCACTCTGGTAGGGAGGGAATCTTGCTCAGGTTCCTATGGTCATAGGACCTTTCCCTATCTCTAGGGACATGGCTGCCACCATGGGACTCTAGTCCCAACTTTCTTCTCTCTCTAAGCAGATCTAGGGATTCTCTATCTAAAGCTAATTGCTTTTTTCTGAGTTCCAGCTGAGTTTCCTCATACTGGACTAGCCTCTTTCTTCTCTCATGAGAGGATTCTCTCCTATGAGATGAGACAGAGCTCCCTATAGAGGTGCCAGAGTGGTTAGACTCCTGAGAAGGAGACCTAGACCTTCTGGGCACACTCTTAATCCTTCCTGGGGGACAAAGAGAGCATCATTCTGATCCTCCTCTTCCTCTTCCTCAGGAGGGGTTGGATTATCCAGGTCAGGGCCATTGTCGCCCTCCTGGCCAGTTTCAGAGGGGGGGCTGGGGGTATTGGTACCCCTGGCCTCCTCCTCCTCTTCTGCCCCACCCTCAGCTCCTACCCCTTCAGTCCCTACAGGCTTACTAAGGTCATAAGCCACCAACAACTCCTTGAGGTGTTGGGTGGTGGGACTTTGGCCTGTCCTTATTTTTCTCAAGTTGCATAAAGCTCTCAATTCCAAGAATGGGAGTGTATCATACTTGGAGGGTGGAAGCTCAATGGCTTCCTGCAAGGATTCTTTGGATCCTACCCTTAAAGACATTACTAGTGTGGTGTGGTGTATGCACTACCTACTCTAGTGTGGCCTACTAAACTCTCTTGAGTTGTAGAAAGGGTTGTGCTATCCCTTAACACACAACTCTAAGTTCAGTAGAACTTACTGTATTCTAAGCTTAAATTATATGTACCTTAGGTACCTTTAGTGGTTTTCAGTTGATCAATTCAATTGAGATTATCTGGTAAAACAATAGCAAGCTGGAATCCCACACGCTGCACACCAATGTGAGAAGTTGGCCTGGTATATGCTGTTCACTAATTAAAGTGGACACCTTGCACCAGGGCAAATCGACTCTTATGGTAGATAGGTTAAAGACAACCTTATTGAAAGCTATCCTAGTGGTAGCTATGGAGAGCAGCCTTCAGGCTAAGTCTTGAAGGAATGTAAAGCAGCTTGTTTTACCAGTCTATAATCTCTTGAGTGACCAAATGAAAGAGCACCACACCAGGTATATATTCAAAATATATGTATTTATTGCTAAACACACCCCTCTAGTCTCTTTATGAGGCTAGAGTTCGAAGTACATAAGTTATAAGATCTTAAATCACAATAATAGCACAAATACACGTTTGGGCACTAGGGGCGTACCAAACCATATACCAATAACGTGGTATGCGAACCACGACTGAACTAGACACTAGGCCTAGAGCCTCTCGAAGTGCTTGGACCACAAGGAACCACCCAAGGTAGTGACACAGGGGACCCACGGGAGACGCGTGCAGTGTAAATACACAACCGCGATACGCCGTTAACTTCTATGGAGAAAGTCGGGATCGGGAAAATAGAGGAAAGGGACACTTAAAAGAGGACTAGGACAAAACCCTTTGAGATCTAGGACTTTGAAGAGTCTCTACCCACGGGAGCACTGGAGTACTCGTGTTACCTCACCCAGGGAAGCCGGGTGCATAGGTGCCTTTCGGGGTCGGGTTTCGTCGTCGATTCGAATGGCGATCTGCTGCAAAGTGCGGCTGGCGGCCAAGAGAAAAGTGTCCGGGTGGATCCAAGAGTGGATCGGAGTTCTGGTGAACCTGAAAGCAGAGGGGACAGAGTCTGGGTCACTAGCCAGTGACCAGGAAGGCGATGGACAGATGCCCACCGATGTCGAGTGCTTCAGGTGCATTGACGGTCGTCTTGACTCTTCAGCCACGAGGTCCGGGAGGCGTTGTCGGCGACCAGGAGCAGGATTCGGGCTGGGGCTCGATGTCTGTCGAGTGCTGAGGTTTCGGCGACCGGATTGGACCCAACAAGCCTTGGCAACGGCAAGTCTCGTGTAAGATGTAGATCGTCGATGGTGCAGACCAGCAAGGTCTGTGGAACTCACCCAGCGAGGGTAAGTGAGGGCAGGCCTGGAGCAACCAGGATGCCAAGTAAGGAAAAGATTGGCCTTCATTAAGGGCTACTAGCCAATGGGCTAGCGACCGCGAAGGAGCCTCGTGACGCCGCACGTGGAGCTGGCTTGCAGGACACTCGTGGAGTGGGGGCCAGTGATCTTTGGTGCAGGTGGTGCTGGAGGCTAGGGCTACTCGGAGCCCAAAGCACGACTTCTTGGATGACCCAGAAGATGGTGCACTTGCAAATGTGCTTGGTGTCCAGGGGTCACGGTCTCAAGTCACCCACGATAGCCACGGGCCTCAGCTTTGCTGGGGACTCAGGGTAGCCTCGGGGAAGTCTGAGAATCCACCTCTGGTGATGCGATGACTTCGGCGTCCGACGGGAGCTTCAGTAATGCAAACCGGACAGATGCTTCTTTGGTGCCTGCCAAGCAGGGAGTCACTCCTTGACTCCAAGGAGATTCTTCAGTCCTCTAATCTTGTCGTAGAGCGTCGAAGGTCCAGGATTCAGGGTCAGAGTTTCGTCCAGGTATAATCTAAAGTCCTAAGGACTGGGTTCCTACCTTTATTCTAAAGATAGGGGTTGGACTACTCTGTGGCCCCACCTATGGGTGGGTCAGGGCAGAGGGGTGGCTACACCCCTTTCCCTTTGTCCAGTTCGCGCCAAAGCAGGGGCTGGAAGCCCCTGATCCGGTTTGAACTGGGGTATGCACAGGGACACCAAATGTGCCCCCAGTGCAGGACTTCAAAGCACACAGATGGTGCTCCCGCCCAGCCCCAATACACATTATCCTGTCTGGGGAGGTGGTCACACCTCCCTGGGACAGGAAACCTATTGTCCAGGCCTCCCCTGCCGGAGTTTCGTCCAGCAGCAGGAGGCCAGACTCGTGTCTGTGGCAGCAGCATCCATTTTGTGTTGCCAGGGCTCTGGAGAGAAGTTACCGGGTTAGTCAGGGTTAACATGTCTTTCCCTCTAGAAGGGTGGAATGCTACCCCGCCACCAGAATTGGTGGGGGGTAGTATTCCAAGATGTTTGACACCAAACACGACATGTTTAGGTGCAGCCATTCCAAAGTTAGCATTTTACCGCGAGGATATAATGCGCTTAAGAGTATATGGTCAGGCTGCACTACAAACAGCATCAGAGATGGTCTCCGAACGCTGCAGAGGGGCCCTGCTCACGCAGGGGCACCCTCTCACATAGGAACCACGCACTCTGCCTTTAGGATTGATAAGGCCTGCCTTAGGAGTGACTTATAGGTTTATATGTGTGTATGTATTTCGTGATATAGGTAACCTATATCACAGTAAGGAGTGCATGCACCACCTTACCCAGGCTGCAGTAGCAGACCTGTGGTGTCAGTTTGGATGGCCTTCCAGGGGTGGCATAATACATGCTGCAGCCCCTGGCAGGCCTCTGAGGTACCTATGCCCTTGGTACATAGTATACCATATACTAGGGACTTATAAGGGCACTCCAGATCCCAATCAGTGATGTGCCTAAGGCACATGGAAACCATTTTAGAGAGGAAGCAGCTAGGCTGGGGTTCTGATTAGCAGGGCCCCAGCCAGACTAATGTCGAAAAACAGTGAAGCATCAGCAAAAAGTGGGGGTACCCATGTGAAGCAGATCCTACTCTCCTACAGGGAGATCGGGGTAAAGAAGTGACCAGGGATAACAGGAGGGAGGGAGGGAGGGGGTAAACAAGTGACAACAGGAGGGAGGGTGGGGGTAAACAAGTGGCAATGGACAGTGGGAGGGAGATAGAGATTGGGGGTAAACAAGTGACCACGGATAACGGGAGGGAGGGAGGGCGGGGGTAAACAAGTGACAACGGGAGGGAGGGTGGGGGTAAACAAGTGGCAATGGACAGTGGGAGGGAGGGGGAGATTGGGGGTAAACAAGTGACCAGGGACCACGGGAGGGAGTGTCTGAGGCGGGGGTAAACAAGTGACGACGGGAGGGAGGGTGGGGGTAAACAAGTGGCAATGGACAGTTGGAGGGAAGGGTAGATTGGGGGTAAACAAGTGACCGAGGATAACGGGAGGGAGGGAGGGCTGGGGTAAACAAGTGACAAGGGGAGGGAGGGTGGGGGTAAACAAGTGGCAATGGACAGTGGGAGGGAGGGAGGGCGGGTGTAAACAGGTGACAACGGGAGGGAGGGTGGGGGTAAACAAGTTCAATCAACAGTGGGAGGGAGGGGGAGATCAGGGGTATACAAGTGACCACAGATAATGGGAGGGAGGGAGGGCGGGTGTAAACAAGTGACAACGGTAGGGAGCAGCAACAGCGGACTTCTCCTAATACTTTGATACTGCCAGTATGCAAACATCTTCTGACGATGCCCCTCTTGCTTGGCACGCAGCACACCCTGCCATTGAGTATGGCATTATTTTGTAAAGCGCCAGCTGGGCCGATAGGTATACTGACACTTCAGGGCGCTTAATAAATGTACACATGGCTAAATCAAGTGTAGAGAAAGTGATATTCTATCTTTGTTGGTTAGATAATGCACACGAACTGCAGCAGAAGTTAAAACCACAAACAAATCTCACATAAGGCGACGTTATACCCAATGCGCTCCTAATGGGACCCAAAGACCCTCAACTCCCGCCCCCTCTCTTCCGGTCTCAATGATACTCTGTCACCGTTGCCCAGCCAAAACCAACACGGCCAGCGCACTACAACCGCGACCTGCACCCAGCCCTCCTTATCGAATATACATTAAGGCTTTTGGGGTTGACAGAGCGTTGCAGCTGACTCCGCCACCTTTCCATGTCAATAGTTTCAGGAGTCCTGAAACCACTGACATGAGGGAGGGCGGGGGTAAACAAGTGACAACGGGAGGGAGTGTGGGGGTAAACAAGTGGCAATGGACAGTGGGAGGGAGGGGAGATCGGGGGTAAAGAAGTGACCAGGGATAACGGGAGGGAGGGAGGGTGGGGGTAAACAAGTGACAATGGGAGGGAGGTGGGGGTAAACAAGTGGCAATGGACAGTGGGAGGGAGGGTGAGATTGGGGGTAAAGAAGTGACCAGGGATAACGGGAGGGAGGGAGGGCGGGGGTAAACAAGTGACAACGGGAGGGAGGGTGGGGGTAAACAAGTGGCAATGGACAGTGGGAGGGAGGGGGAGATTGGGGGTAAACAAGTGACCACGGATAACGGGGAGGAAGGGAGGGCGGGGGTAAACAAGTAACAATGGGAGGGAGGGTGGGGGTAAACAAGTGGCAATGGACAGTGGGAGGGAGGGGGAGATCGGGGGTAAAGAAGTGACCAGGGATAACAGGAGGGAGGGAGGGCGGGGGTAAACAAGTGACAATGGGAGGGAGGGTGGTGGTAAACAAGTGGCAATGGACAGTGGGAGGGAGGGGGAGATTGGGGTTAAACAAGTGACCACGGATAACGGGAGGGAAGTAGGGTGGGGGTAAACAAGTGACAACAGGAGGGAGGGTGGGGGTAAACAAGTGGCAATGGACAGTGGGAGGGAGGGGGAGATCGGGGGTAAAGAAGCGACCAGGGATAACGGGAGGGAGGGAGTGCAGGGGTAAACAAGTGACAGCGGGAGGGAGGGTGGGGGGTAAACAAGTGGCAATAGACAGTGGAAGGGAGGGGGAGATTGGGGGTAAATAAGTGACCACGGATAACGGGACTGAGGGAGGGCGGGGGTAAAAAAGTTACAAAGGGAGGGAGGGTGGGGGTAAACAAGTGGCAATGGACAGTGGGAGGGAGGGGGAGATCGGGGGTAAAGAAGTGACCAGGGATAACAGGAGGGAGGGAGGGCGGGGGTAAACAAGTGACAACAGGAGGGAGGGTGGGGGTAAACAAGTGGCAATGGACAGTGGGAGGGAGGGAGAGATTGGGGGTAAACAAGTGACCACGGATAGCGGGAGGGAGGGAGGGAGGGTCGGGTTTAAACAAGTGACAACGGGAGGGAGGGTGGGGGTAAACAAGTAGCAATGGACAGTGGGAGGGAGGGGGAGATCGGGGGTAAAGAAGTGACCAGGGATAACAGGAGGGAGGGAGGGAGGGGGTAAACAAGTGACAACAGGAGGGAGGGTGGGGGTAAACAAGTGGCAATGGACAGTGGGAGGGAGGGAGAGATTCGGGGTAAACAAGTGACCACGGATAACGGGAGGGAGGGAGGGCGGGGGTAAACAAGTGACAACGGGAGGGAGGGTGGGGGTAAAGAAGTGGCAATGGACAGTGGGAGGGAGAGGCAGATTGGGGGTAAACAAGTGACCAGGGACCACGGGAGGGAGTGTCTGAGGCGGGGGTAAACAAGTGACGACGGGAGGGAGGGTGGGGTAAACAAGTGGCAATGGATAGTGGGAGGGAAGGGTAGATTGGGGGTAAACAAGTGACCTAGGATAACGGGAGGGAGGGAGGGCTGGGGTACACAAGTGACAAGGGGAGGGAGGGTGGGGGTAAACAAGTGGCAATGGACAGTGGGAGGGAGGGAGGGCGGGGGTAAACAGGTGACAATGGGAGGGAGGGTGGGGGTAAACAAGTTCAATCAACAGTGGGAGGGAGGGGGAGATCAGGGGTAAACAAGTGACCACGGATAATGGGAGGGAGGGAGGGCGGGTGTAAACAAGTGACAACGGTAGGGAGCAGCAACAGCGGACTTCTCCTAATACTTTGATACTGCCAGTATGCAAATATCTTCTGACGATGCCCCTCTTGCTTGGCACGCAGCACACCCTGCCATTGAGTATGGCATTATTTTGTAAAGCGCCAGCTGGGCCGATAGGTATACTGACACTTCAGGGCGCTTAATAAATGTACACATGGCTAAATCAAGTGTAGAGAAAGTGATATTCTATCTTTGTTGGTTAGATAATGCACACGACCTGCAGCAGAAGTTAAAACCACAAACAAATCTCACATAAGGCGACGTTATACCCAATGCGCTCCTAATGGGACCCAAAGACCCTCAACTCCCGCCCCCTCTCTTCCGGTCTCAATGATACTCTGTCACCGTTGCCCAGCCAAAACCAACACGGCCAGCGCACTACAACCGCGACCTGCACCCAGCCCTCCTTATCAAATATACATTAAGGCTTTTGAGGTGGATAGAGCGTTGCAGCTGACTCCGCCACCTTTCCATGTCAATAGTTTCAGGAGTCCTGAAACCACTGACATGAGGGAGGGCGGGGGTAAACAAGTGACAACGGGAGGGAGTGTGGGGGTAAACAAGTGGCAATGGACAGTGGGAGGGAGGGTGAGATTGGGGGTAAAGAAGTGACCAGGGATACGGGAGGGAGGGAGGGCGGGGGTAAACAAGTGACATCGGGAGGGAGGGTGGGGGTAAACAAGTGGCAATGGACAGTTGGAGGGAGTGGGAGATTGGGGGTAAACAAGTGACCACGGATAACGGGAGGAAGGGAGGGCGGGGGTAAACAAGTAACAATGGGAGGGAGGGTGGGGGTAAACAAGTGGCCATGGACAGTGGGAGGGCGGGGGAGATCGGGGGTAAAGAAGTGACCAGGGATAACAGGAGGGAGGGAGGGCGGGTGTAAACAAGTGACAATGGGAGGGAGGGTGGGGGTAAACAAGTGGCAATGGACAGTGGGAGGGAGGGGGAGATTGGGGTTAAAAAAGTGACCACGGATAACGGGAGGGAGGGAGGGTGGGGGTAAACAGGTGACAACAGGAGGGAGGGTGGGGGTAAACAAGTGGCAATGGACAGTGGGAGGGAGGGGGAGATCGGGGGTAAAGAAGCGACCAGGGATAACGGGAGGGAGGGAGGGCAGGGGTAAACAAGTGACAGCGGGAGGGAGGGTGGGGGTAAACAAGTGGCAATAGACAGTGGAAGGGATGGGGTGTTGGGGGGTAAATAAGTGACCACGGATAATGGTATGGAGGGAGGGCGGGGGTAAACAAGTGACAATGGGAGGGAGGGTGGGGGTAAACAAGTGGCAATGGACAGTGGGAGGGCGGGGGAGATCGGGGTAAACAAGTGACCATGGATAACGGGAGGGAGGGAGGGCGGGGGTAAACAGGTGACAACGGGAGGGAGGGTGGGGGTAAACAAGTGGCAATGGACAGTGGGAGGGAGGGGGAGATTGGGGGTAAATAAGTGACCACGGATAACGGGACTGAGGGAGGGCGGGGGTAAAAAGTTACAAAGGGAGGGAGGGTGGGGGTAAACAAGTGGCAATGGACAGTGGGAGGGAGGGGGAGATTGGGGGTAAACAAGTGACCACGGACCACGGGAGGGAGTGTGTGAGGTGGGGGTAAACTAGTGACCATGGATAACGGGAGGGAGGGAGGGCGGGGGTAAACAGGTGGCAACGGGAGGGAGGGTAGGGGTAAACAAGTGGCAATGGACAGTGGGAGGGAGGGGGAGATCGGGGGTAAACAAGTGACCACGGATAACAGGAGGGAGGGAGGGTGGGGGTAAACAAGTGACAACGGGAGGGAGCAGCAACCGCAGACTTCTCCTAATACTTTGATACTGCCAGTACGCACACATCTTCTCACGATGCCCTTCTTGCTTGGCACACAGCACACCCTGCCACTGAGTACGGCATTATTTTGTAAAGCGCCAGCTGGGCCGTAGGTATACTGACACTTCAGGGCGCTTAATAAACGTACACATGGCTAAATCAAGTGTAGAGAAAGTGATATTCTATCTTTGTTGGTTAGATAATGCACACGACCTGCAGTAGAAGTTAAAACCACAAACAAATCTCACATAAGGCGACGTTATACCCAATGCGCTCCTAATGGGACCCAAAGACCCTCAACTCCCGCCCACTCTCTTCCGGTCTCACTGATACTCTGTCACCGTGGCCCAGCCAAAACCAACACGGCCAGCGCACTAAAACCGCGACCTGCACCCAGCCCTCCCTATCGAATATACAATGAGGCTTTTGGGGTTGACAGAGCATTGCAGCCTACTCCGCCACCTTTCCATGTCAATGGTTTCAGGAGTCCTGAAACCACTGACATAAGGGAGGGCGGGGGTAAACAAGTGACAACCGGAGGGAGTGTGGGGGTAAACAAGTGGCAATGGACAGTGGGAGGGAGGGGGAGATCGGGGGTAAACAAGTGACCACGGATAACAGGAGGGAGAGAGGGCAGGGTTAAACAAGTGACAAAGGGAGGGAGGGTGGGGTAAACAAGTGGCATTGGACAGTGGGAGGGTGGGGGAGATTGGGGGTAAAGAAGTGACCACTGATAACTGGAGGGAGGGAGGGCGGGGGTAAACAAGAGACAACGGGAGGGAGGGTGGGGGTAAACAAGTGGCAATGGAC
Organism: Calotriton arnoldi; assembly: GCA_963921515.1. Lineage (NCBI taxonomy): Eukaryota > Metazoa > Chordata > Amphibia > Caudata > Salamandridae > Calotriton > Calotriton arnoldi. Next base: position 420,796 of record CAWUFW010005356.1, on the reverse strand, counting down.
AGTGGGAGGGAGGGGGAGATCGGGGGTAAACAAGTGACCACGGATAAAGGGAGGGAGGGAGGGCGAGGGTAAACAAGTGACAACGGGAGGGAGGGTGGGGGTAAACAAGTGGCAATGGACAGTGGGAGGGAGGGGGAGATTGGGGGTAAACAAGTGACCAGGGATAACGGGAGGGAGGGAGGGCAGGGGTAAACAAGTGACAACGGGAGGGAGGGTGGGGGTAAACAAGTGGCAATTGACAGTGGGAGGGAGGAGGAGATTGAGGGTAAACAAGTGACCATGGATAACGGGAGGGAGGGAGGGCGGGGGTAAACAAGTGACAACGGGAGGGAAGGTGGGGGTAAACAAGTGGCAATGGACAGTGGGAGGGAGGGGGAGATTGGGGGTAAAGAAGTGACCACTGATAACGGGAGGGAGGGAGGGCGGGGGTAAACAAGTGACTACGGGAGGGAGAGTGGGGGTAAACAAGTGGCAATGCAGAGTGGGAGGGAGGGAGAGATCGGGGGTAAAGAAGTGACCAGGGATAACGGGAGGGAGGGAGGGCGGGGGTAAGGAAGTGACAACAGGAGGGAGGGTGGGGGTAAACAAGTGGCAAAGGACAGTGGGAGGGAGGGGAGATTGGGGGTAAAGAAGTGACCAGGGATAACGGGAGGGAGGGAGGGAGGGTGGGGGTAAACAAGTGACAACGGGAGGGAGGGTGGGGGTAAACAAGTGGCAATGGACAGTGGGAGGGAGGGGGAGATTGGGGGTAAAAAGTTACCACGGATAACGGGAGGGAGGGAGGGTGGGGGTAAACAAGTGGCAATGGACAGTGGGAGGGAGGGGAGATTGGGGTAAACAAGTGACCACGGATAACGGGAGGGAGGGAGGGTGTTAAACAAGTGACAATGGGAGGGAGGGTGGGGGTAAACAAGTGCCAATGGACAGTGGGAGGGAGGGGGAGATCGGGGGTAAACAAATGACCACAGACCACGGGAGGGAGTGTGTGAGGCGGGGGTAAACAAGTGACCACGGATAACAGGAGGGAGGGAGGGCGGGGGTAAACAGGTGACAACAGGAGGGAGGGTGGGGGTAAACAAGTGGCAATGGACAGTGGGAGGGAGGGGGAGATTAGGGGTAAAGAAGTGACCACTGATAACGGGAGCGAGGGAGGGCGGGGGTAAACAAGTGACAATGGGAGGGAGGGTGGGGGTAAACTAGTAGCAATGGACAGTGGGAGGGCGGGGGAGATCGGGGGAAAAGAAGTGACCAGGCATAACAGGAGGGAGGGAGGGGGTAAACAAGTGACAACGGGAGGGAGGGTGGGGGTAAACAAGTGGCAATGGACAGTGGGAGGGAGGGAGAGATTGGGGGTAAACAAGTGACCACGGAGAACGGGAGGGAGGGAGGGCGGGGGTAAACAAGTGACAACGGGAGGGAGGGTGGGGGTAAACAAGTGGCAATGGACAGTGGGAGGGAGGGGTAGATTGGGGGAAAACAAGTGACATAGGATAACGGGAGGGAAGGAGGGCTGGGGTAAACAAGTGACAAGGGGAGGGAGGGTGGGGGTAAACAAGTGGCAATGGACAGTGGGAGGGAGGGGGATTGGGGGTAAACAAGTGACCACGGATAACGGGAGGGAGGGAGGGCGGGGTTAACAGGTGACAACGGGAGGGAGGGTGGGGGTAAACAAGTGGCAATCAACAGTGGGAGGGAGGGGGAGATCGGGGGTAAACAAGTGACCACAAATAATGGGAGAGAGGGAGGGCGGGTGTAAACAAGTGACAACGGTAGGGAGCAGCAACAGCGGACTTCTCCTAATACTTTGATACTGCCAGTACGCAAACATCTTCTGACGATGCCCCTCTTGCTTGGCACGCAGCACACCCTGCCATTGAGTATGGCATTATTTTGTAAAGCGCCAGCTGGGGGGATAGGTATACTGACACTTCAGGGCGCTTAATAAACGTACACATGGCTAAATCAAGTGTAGAGCAAGTGATATTCTATCTTTGTTGGTTAGATAATGCACACGACCTGCAGCAGAAGTTAAAACCACAAACAAATCTCACATAAGGCGACGTTATACCCAATGCGCTCCTAATGGGACCCAAAGACCCTCAACTCCCGCCCCTCTCTTCCGGTCTCACTGATACTCTGTCACCGTGGCCCAGCCAAAACCAACACTGCCAGCGCACTACTACCGCGACCTGCACCCAGCCCTCCTTATCGAATATACATTAAGGCTTTTGGGGTTGACAGAGCGTTGCAGCTGACTCCGCCACCTTTCCATGCCAATGATTTCAGGAGTCCTGAAACCACTGACATGAGGGAGGGTGGGGGTAAACAAGTGACAACGGGAGGGAGTGTGGGGGTAAACAAGTGGCAATGGACAGTGGGAGGGAGGGGGATATCGGGGGTAAAGAAGTGACCAGGGATAACGGGAGGGAGGGAGGGCGGGGGTAAACAAGTGACAACGGGAGGGAGGTGGGGGTAAACAAGTGGCAATGGACAGTGGGAGGGAGGGGGAGATTGGGGGTAAAGAAGTGACCAGGGATAACGGGAGGGAGGGAGGCAGGGGGTAAACAAGTGACAACGGGAGGGAGGGTGGGAATAAAGAAGTGGCAATGGACAGTGGGAGGGAGGGGAGATTGGGGTTAAACAAGTGACCACGGATAACGGGAGGGAGGGAGGGTGGGGGTAAACAAGTGACAACAGGAGGGAGGGTTGGGGTAAACAAGTGGCAATGGACAGTGGGAGGGAGGGGGAGGTTGGGGGTAAAGATGCGACCAGGGATAATGGGAGGGAGGGAGGGCAGGGGTAAACAAGTGACAGCGGGAGGGAGGGTGGGGGTAAACAAGTAGCAATGGACAGTGGAAGGGAGGGGAGATTGGGGGTAAAGAAGTGACCAGGGATAACGGGAGGGAGGGAGGGCGGGGGTAAACAATTGACAACGGGAGGGAGGGTGGGGGTAAACAATTGGCAATGGACAGTGGAAGGGAGGGGGAGATTGGGGGTAAAGAAGTGACCACGGATAATGGGAGGGAGGAAGGGCGGGGGTAAACAAGTGACAATGGGAGGGAGGGTGGGGGTAAACAAGTGGCAATGGACAGTGGGAGGGAGGGGGAGATCGGGGGTAAACAAGTGACCGTGGACAACAGGAGGGAGGGAGGGCAGGGGTAAACAGGTGACCACGGACCACGGGAGGGAGTGTGTGAGGCGGGGGTAAACAAGTGACCACGGATAACAGAAGGGAGGGCGGGGGTAAACAGGTGACAACAGGAGGGAGGGTGGGGGTAAACAAGTGGCAATGGACAGTGGGAGGGAGGGGGAGATTGGGGGTAAAGAAGTGACCACTGATAATGGGAGGGAGGGAGGGCGGGGGTAAACAAGTGACAACGGGAGGGAGGGTGGGGGTAAACAAGTGGCACTGGACAGTGGGAGTGAGAGGGAGATCAGGGGTAAAGAAGTGACCAGGGATAAGGGGAGGGAGGGAGGGTGGGGAAAAGAAGTGACAACAGGAGGGAGGGTGGGGGTAAACAAGTGGCAATGGACAGTGAGAGGGAGGGGAGATTGGGGGTAAACAAGTGACCACGGATAACGGGAGGGAGGGAGGGCGGGGGTAAACAAGTGACAACAGGAGGGAGGGTGGGGGTAAACAAGTGGCAATGGACAGTGGGAGAGAGGGGGAGATCGGAGGTAAACAAGTGACCATGGACCACGGGAGGGAGTGTGTGAGGCAGGGGTAAACAAGTGACCACGGATAACGGGAGGGAGGGAGGGCGGGGGTAAACAAGTGACAACGGGAGGGAGCAGCAACCACGGACTTCTCCTAATACTTTGATACTGCCAGTACGCACACATCTTCTGACGATGCCCCTCTTGCTTGGCACGCAGCACACCCTGCCATTGAGTATGGCATTATTTTGTAAAGCACCAGCTGGGCCGGTAGGTATACTGACACTTCAGGGCGCTTAATAAACGTACACATGTCTAAATCAAGTGTAGAAAAAGTGATATTCTATCTTTGTTGGTTAGATAATGCGCACGACCTGCAGCAGAAGTTAAAACCACAAACAAATCTCACATAAGGCGACGTTATACCCAATGCGTTCCTAATGGGACCCAAAGACCCTCAACTCCCGCCCCCTCTCTTCCGGTCTTACTGATACTCTGTCACCGTGGCCCAGCCAAAACCAACACGGCCAGCGTCCTACAACCGCTACCTGCACCCAGCCCTCCCTATCGAATATACGATAAGGCTTTTGGGGTTGACAGAGCATTGCAGCTGACTCCGCCACCTTTCCATGTCAATGGTTTCAGGAGTCCTGAAACCACTGACATGAGGGAGGGCGGGGGTAAACAAGTGACAACGGGAGGGAGTGTGGGGGTAAACAAGTGGGAATGGACAGTGGAAAGGAGGGGAGATCTTGGGTAAAGAAGTGACCAGGGATAATGGAAGGGAGGGAGGGGTAAACAAGTGACAATGGGAGGGAGGGTGGGGGTAAACAAGTGGCAATGGACAGTGGGAGGGAGGGAGGGGGAGATCCGGGGTAAACAAGTGACCATGGATAACGGGAGGGAGGGAGGGCGGGGGTAAACAGGTGACAACGGAAGGGAGGGTGGGGGTAAACAAGTAGCAATGGACAGTGGGAGGGAGGGGGAGATCCGGGGTAAAGAAGTGACCAGGGATAACGGGAGGGAGAGAGGGCAGGGGTAAACAAGTGACAAAGGGAGGGAGGGAGGGTGGGGGTAAACAAGTGACAATGGACAGTGGGAGGGTGGGAGAGATCGGGGGTAAAGAAGTGACCAGGGACCACGGGAGGGAGTGTGTGAGGCGGGGGTAAACAAGTGACGACGGGAGGGAGGGTGGGGGTAAACAAGTGCAATGGACAGTGGGAGGGAGGGGAGATTGGGGGTAAACAAGTGACCACGGACCACGGGAGGGAGTGTGTGAGGCAGGGGTAAATAAGTGACCACGGATAACGGGAGGGAGGGAGGGTGGGGGTAAACAGGTGACAACGGGAGGGAGGGTGGGGGTAAACAAGTGGCAATGGACAGTTGGAGGGAGGGGAAGATTGTGGATAAACAAGTGACCACGGTTAACGGGAGGGAGGGCGGGCGGGGGTAAACAAGTGACAACGGGAGGGACGGTGGGGGTAAACAAGTGGCAATGGACAGTGGGAGGGATGGGAAGATTGGGGGTAAACAAGTGACCAGGGACCACGGGAGAGAGTGTGTGAGGCGGGGGTAAACAAGTGACGACGGGAGGGAGGGTGGGGGTAAACAAGTGGCAATGGACAGTGGGAGGGAGGGGGAGATTGGGGGTAAACAAGTGACCTCGGAAAACGGGAGGGAGGGAGGTCTGGGGTAAACAAGTGACAAGGGGAGGGAGGTTGGGGGTAAACAAGTGGCAATGGACAGTGGGAGGGAGGGGGTATTGGGGTTAAACAAGTGACCACGGATAACGGGAGGGAGGGAGGGCGGGGGTAAACAGGTGACAACGGGAGGGAGGGTGGGGGTAAACAAGTGGCAATCAACAGTGGGAGGGAGGGGGAGATCGGGGGTAAACAAGTGACCACGGATAATGGGAGAGAGGGAGGGCAGGTGTAAACAAGTGACAACGGTAGGGAGCAGCAACAGCGGACTTCTCCTAATACTTTGATACTGCCAGTACGCAAACATCTTCTGACGATGCCCCTCTTGCTTGGCACGCAGCACACCCTGCCATTGAGTATGGCATTATTTTGTAAAGCGCCAGCTGGGCCGATAGGTATACTGACACTTCAGGGCGCTTAATAAACGTACACATGGCTAAATCAAGTGTAGAGAAAGTGATATTCTATCTTTGTTGGTTAGATAATGCACACGGCCTGCAGCAGAAGTTAAAACCACAAACAAATCTCACATAAGGCGACGTTATACCCAATGCGTTCCTAATGGGACCCAAAGACCCTCAACTCCCGCCCCCTCTCTTCCGGTCTCACTGATACTCTGTCACCGTGGCCCAGCCAAAACCAACACGGCCAGCGTCCTACAACCGCTACCTGCACCCAGCCCTCCCTATCGAATATACGATAAGGCTTTTGGGGTTGACAGAGCGTTGCAGCTGACTCTGCCACCTTTCAATTTCAATGGTTTCAGGAATCCTGAAACCACTGACATGAGGGAGGGCGGGGGTAAACAAGTGACAACGGGAGGGAGTGTGGGGGTAAACAAGTGGCAATGGACAGTGGGAAGGAGGGGGAGATTGGGGGTAAAGAAGTGACCAGGGATAATAGGAGGGAGGGCGGGGTAAACAATTGACAACGGGAGGGAGGGTGGGGGTAAACAAGTGGTAATGGACAGTGGGAGGGAGGGGGAGATCGGGGGTAAAGAAGTGACCAGGGATAACGGGAGGGAGGGAGGGAGGGGATAAACAATTGACAACGGGAGGGAGGGTGGGGGTAAACAATTGGCAATGGATAGTGGGAGGGAGGGGGAGATTGGGGTAAACAAGTGACCACGGATAATGGGAGGGAGGGAGGGCGGGGGTAAACAAGTGACAACGGGAGGGAGGGTGAGGGGAAAGAAGTGGCAATGGACAGTGGGAGGGAGGGGGAGATCGGGGGTAAAGAAGTGACCAGGGTTAACGGGAGGGAGGTAGGGCGTGGGTAAACAAGTGACGATGGGAGGGAGGGTGGGAGTAAGTGGCAATGGACAGTGGGAGGGAGGGGGAGATTGGGGTTAAACAAGTGACCACAGATAACGGGAGGGAGGGAGGGCGGGGGGTAAACAAGTGACAACGGGAGGGAGGGTGGGGGTAAACAAGTGGCAATGGACAGTGGGAGGGAGGGGAGATCGGGGGTAAAGAAGTGACCAGGGATAACAGGAGGGAGGGAGGGTGGGGGTAAACAAGAGACAACAGGAGGGAGGGTGGGGGTAAACAAGTGGCAATGGACAGTGGGAGGGAGGGGGAGATTGGGGGTAAAGAAGTGACCACGGATAACGGGAGGGAGGGAGGGTGGGGGTAAACAAGTGACAATGGGAGGGAGGGTGGGGGTAAACAAGTGGAAATGGACAGTGGGAGGGAGGGGGAGATCGGGGGTAAACAAGTGACCATGGATAACAGGAGGGAGGGAGGGCAGGGGTAAACAGTTGACCACGGACCACGGGAGGGAGTGTGTGAGGCAGGGGTAAACAAGTGACCACGGATAACGGGAGGGAGGGAGGGTGGGGGTAAACAGGTGACAACGGGCGGGAGGGTAGGGGTAAACAAGTAGCAATGGACAGTGGGAGGGAGGGGGAAATCGGGGTAAATTAGTGACCACGTATAACGGGAGGGAGGGTGGGGGTTAAAAAGTTACAACGAGAGGGAGGGTGGGGGTAAACAAGTGGCAATGGACAGTGGGAGGGAGGGGGAGATCGGGGGTAAACAAGTGACCACGGACCACGGGAGGGAGTGTGTGTGGCGGGGGTAAACAAGTGACCATGGATAACGGGAGGGAGGGAGGGCGGGGATAAACAGGTGACAACGGGAGGGAGGGTGGTGGTAAACACGTGGCAATGAACAGTGGGAGGGAGGGGGAGATCGGGGGTAAACAAGTGACCACGGATAACAGGAGGGAGGGAGGGCGGGGGTAAACAAGTGACAACCGGAGGGAGCAGCAACCACAGACTTCTCCTAATACTTTGATACTGCCAGTACGCACACATCTTCTGACGATGCCCCTCTTGCTTGGCACGCAGCACACCCTGCCATTAATCTCTCTTGCATGCTCCTAAACTGCAGATCAGCAGTACAACACGCCACAGACATTGCTGAAGCTCTACTCGCTGAAGAAATTGACATCGCTTTCCTCACAGAATCCTGCTCAATGTCCACTCCACCCCCATTCTTGACATTCTCACCCCTCCAGGGTACAACATCATCAAACAAGACAGGCCAATCAAAACTGGGGGGGACTAGCCATCATTCACAAAGCTGGAATACAGATTACCAAACTTAAACCTGCAGAATACCTATCGTTTGAATACCTGGGTGTCGTACTCACTGCCAAGGGCACCTCTCCCATCAAATTCCACACCATCTACCATCCTCCTGGAGAGCGTACCCTTTTCCCCCGAAGAACTAACAGACCTAATAACTCGTTTCTCCATGACAGACACAAAAGACGTGTTCCTGGGTGACCTCAACATCCACTGGAATGACCCAGAAGACTCCACTGTCCAGAACCTATCCAACCTACTTGAAATATACAATCTCAAACAACTCTGCAATGAACCAACTCACATCAAAGGTGCAACACTGGATGCGATCATTACCAACAATGAACTGGTCTCTCTGAGAGCGATTTCTCCCATTGACTGGTCAGACCACCACCTCATTCTGTTCAAGATTGATGCACTTGTCAGCCACCAACCTATTCGTGATGACAAACCTAAGCACTGGACCAGAAACATCAAAGAAGTCCCTTTACCCGAACTTGAATCCAGGATTCATGCCCATCTACAACTCCAACCCTCATCATGGACGGCCGATGACCTCACTACACACTTTAACTCAAAAATGACAGAGGTTTTAGACCAAGTAGCTCCACTCAAACTCAAACAAATGAGGCGAACCAAATCTAAACCCTGGTTCAACGTGGATCTGTACAACGAAAGGCGTCAACTCAGACAAACGGAAAGGTCTTGGAGACTAAACCCCTCGACCTTGCACCTAGCGCAACTTAGATCTGCTCGACAGGCATACAAAAAACACATTTTCAGTGAAAAGGCGTCTTTCTTCCGCAGCCAACTAGATCTGGTGAAAAACAGACCGAGAGAACTCTTCAACATTGTCAAAAGCCAAACAAACTGCACTCCCTCTCACGAAATCAAAGCCACCAAAGAGCGATGTGAAGAAATTGCCACCTTCTTCACTAATAAAGTCTCAAAAATTGATCAATCCTTCCTCCAAACTGCAAACCCTCCTTCCCTCTTAACCTGCCCCCCTTTAACCACCCTTGACCAATCAGAAAGAGTTCTTACCAAGAACAATCAGGTCTGCCTCCAGCTAAAAAACAATGCACATTGGTCCGACTTTGAGCTAATGTCGGAAAACGAGGACTTCAGTATAATTTCTAACCTAAAACCTTCATCCCACACTATGGACCCCCTCCCATCCACAATTATAAAAGAACTCAACCACACCATTTCCCCTTTCTGGACAAAAATCATCAACGCCTCTCTCATCTCAGGCTGTGTCCCAGACTCCCTTCAACTAGGACAAATCACACCCATTCTCAAGAAACCAGGGGCCGACCCTAATGATCTTAACAACCTCAGACCTATCTCCAACCTCCCGTTCCTTGTGAAAACATTGGAGAAATGCATTCTCCACCAACTCAACAAACACATTGATGAGTTCAACCTCCTCGACACCTTTCAATCAGGATTCAGGAAAGGCTGTAGCACTGAAACAGCTATGCTCAACATCTCTGACGATATTCACAAGGCTTTAGATGAAGGTGATGCCTGCCTTCTCATCCTTATTGACCTATCTGCGGCATTCAACACTGTAAATCATCCAGCTCTTCTGGAGACCTTGTCGAAGCGCTCCGGCATTAATGGCACAGTACTAAAATGGTTCACCTCCTTCCTTCAACACCGCTCGCCACAAATTAAAATCAACTGCTGTCTCTCGAAGCCAACAAACGTCACTCTTGGGGTCCCGCAAGGCTCGATCCTCTCCCCGTCCCTCTTCAATCTCTTCATGGAGCCCCTCACAATCATCTTGAAAAAAGCGGGAGTGAACTACCACCTTTACGCTGATGACACCCAAATCGATTTCAAAATCAAGTCTCCCAGCGACATCCGACACCTCAATGTCACTCTAACCGAGATCCAAACTTGGTTCAACGCTAACCACTTAAAGCTCAACCCAGATAAAATGGAACTAATCCTATTCTCTCCAAAAAGCAACCATCGACCAATCCAAGAGAGGCTCAAGAATCTGGTTGCCCTAAACTGCCCCCTCGTCCTATCCGACTCAGTTAAGTCTCTAGGCATCACCCTTGACAAGAACTTATCAATGGAGGCCCACATCAAAAACTCTGCAAAAGGTGCTCTTTTCTCACTAAAACACCTCAAGAAATTGAAACCTTTTCTTCCCCAGGATGACCTCAAGACAGTAGTTCAATCCCTATTTCTCTCTAAAATCGACTACGGGAACGCCATCCTAACAGGGACTCCAAAAGCTCACCTAGCCCCACTAAGGGCAGTGCTGAACATGGCCGCTCGACTCATATCTGGAGTGAAAAGATTTGAACACATCACTCCAGCTCTCAACTCCCTCAACTGGCTTCCCATGGAAGGGAGGTGTATTTACAAGCTGGCCTGCATCACACACAAAACCCTTCACTCTCCGGCCCCCAACTACCTGAACAACAAACTGGTAAGAGCAGGTCAATCCAGAACGCTGAGAAGTTCCAACTCACTCCTTCTTATCCCTCCGAAACTGAAAAAGAAAACCACCCAATACCGATCGTTTTCTGGCAACGCTCCCAGGATGTGGAACGCTCTCCCTAGAGTCCTCAGATGCAACCCCTCCTTCTCCTGTTTCAAAAGGGACCTGAAACTCCATCTCCTTAACAAATACTTTCCTGACCAACGTCAACTAACCTAGACTTCAATATCCGAGTTGACTCCTCTCTCTCCTGACATTCAAGCATAGTGGTGACCGGACTGTGTTAACCACCTTCGTTTGTTTTCTCTCCCTCCGCTGCACTGTTTATCTATTTTTCATGTTGTATTTTTTATCTCTGTTTTGCTTCCTTACTGCCTTCCTACTATGTAATGCAATTTCCTTTGGTTTTTTACAGTGTGTATGTAAAGCGCTCTGATACCTACGGGTCTAGCTAGCGCTATATAAAACTTTTAAAAATAAAAATAAATAAAAATAAATATGGCATTATTTTGTAAAGCGCCAGCTGAGCCGATAGGTATACTGACACTTCAGGGCGCTTAATAAACGTACACATGGCTAAATCAAGTGTAGAGAAAGTGATATTCTATCTTTGTTGGTTAGATAATGCACACGACCTGCAGCAGAAGTTAAAACCACAAACAAATCTCACATAAGGCGACGTTATACCCAATGCGCTCCTAATGGGACCCAAAGACCCTCAACTCCCACCCCCTCTCTTCCGGTCTCGCTGATACTCTGTCACCGTTGCCCAGCCAAAACCAACACGGCCAGCACACTACAACCGCGACCTGCACCCAGCCCTCCTTATCGAATATACATTAAGGCTTTTGGGGTTGACAGAGCTTTGCAGCTGACTCCGCCACCTTTCCATGTCAATAGTTTCAGGAGTCCTGAAACCACTGACATGAGGGAGGGCAGGGGTAAACAAGTGACAACGGGAGGGAGTGTGGGGGTAAACAAGTGGCAATGGACAATGGGAGGGAGGGGGAGACGGGGGTAAAGAAGTGACCAGGGATAACGGGAGGGAGGGAGGGTGGGGGTAAACAAGTGACAACAGGAGGGAGGGTGGGGGTAAACAAGTGGCAATGGACAGTGGGAGGGAGGGGAGATCGGGGGTAAAGAAGCGGCCAGGGATAACGGGAGGGAGGGAGGGCAGGGGTAAACAAGTGACAGCGGGAGGGAGGGTGGGGGTAAACAAGTGGCAATGTACAGTGGAAGGGAGGGGAGATTGGGGGTAAATAAGTGACCAGGGATAATGGGAGGGAGGGAGGGCGGGGGTAAACAAGTGACAATGGGAGGGAGGGTGGGGGTAAACAAGTGGCAATGGACAGTAGGAGGGAGGGGGAGATCAGGGGTAAACAAGTGACCATGGATAACAGGAGGGAGGGAGGGAGGGAGGGCGGGGGTTAACAGGTGACCACGGACCACAGGAGGGAGTGTGTGAGGCGGGGGTAAACAAATGACCACACATAACGGGAGGGAGGGAGGGCGGGGGTAAACAGGTGACAACGGGAGGGAGGGTGGGGGTAAACAAGTGGCAATGGACAGTGGGAGGGAGGGGGAGATTGGGGGTAAACAAGTGACCACAGATAACGGGAGGGAGGGAGGGTGGGGGTAAAGAAGTGACAATGGGAGGGAGGGTGGGGGTAAACAAGTGGCAATGGACAGTGGGACGGAGGGGGAGATCGGGGGTAAACAAGTTACCACGGACCACGGGAGGGAGTGTGTGAGGCAGGGGTAAACAAGTGACCACGAATAACGGGAGGGAGGGAGGGTGGGGGTAAACAGGTGACAACAGGAGGGAGGGTGGGGGTAAACAAGTAGCAATGGACAGTGGGAGGGAGGGAGGAGATTGTGGGTAAACAAGTAACCACGGATAATGGGAGGGAGGGAGGGCGGGGGTAAACAAGTGACAACGGGAGGGAGTGTGGGGGTAAACAAGTGGCAATGGACAGTGGGAGGGAGAGGGAGATCAGGGGTAAAGAAATGACCAGGGATAAGGGGAGGGAGGGAGGGCGGGGTAAAGAAGTGACAATGGGAGGGAGGGTGGGGGTAAACAAGTGGCAATGGACAGTGGGAGGGAGGGGAGATTGGGGGTAAACAAGTGACCATGGATAACGGGAGGGAGGGAGGGCGGGGGTAAACAAGTGACAACGGGAGGGAGGGTGGGGGTAAACAAGTGGCAATGGACAGTGGGAGAGAGGGGAGATCGGAGGTAAACAAGTGACCACGGACCACTGGAGGGAGTGTCTGAGGCGGGGGTAAACAAGTGACCACGGATAACGGGAGGGAGGGAGGGCGGGGGGTAAAAGGTGAAACGGGAGGGAGGGTGGGGGTAAACAAGTGGCAATGGACAGTGGGAGGGAGGGGTCGATCGGGGGTAAACAAGTGACCACGGATAACAGGAGGGAGGGAGGGCGGGGGTAAACAAGTGACAACGGGAGGGAGGGTGGGGGTAAACAAGTGGCAATGGACAGTGGGAGGGAGAGGGAGATCAGGGGTAAAGAAGTGACCAGGGATAAGGGGAGGGAGGGAGGGCGGGGAAAGAAGTGACAACGGGAGGGAGGGTGGGGGTAAACAAGTGGCAATGGACATTGGGAGGGAGGGGGAGATTGGGGGTAAACAAGTGACGACGGATAACAGGAGGGAGGGAAGATGGGGGTAAACAAGTGACAACAGGAGGGAGGGTGGGGGTAAACAAGTGGCAATGGACAGTGGGAGAGAGGGGAGATCGGAGGTAAACAAGTGACCACGGACCACGGGAGGGAGTGTGTGAGGCGGGGGTAAACAAGTGACCACGGATATCGGGAGGGAGGGAGGGCGGGGGTAAACAGGTGACAACGGGAGGGAGGGTGGGGGTAAACAAGTGGCAATGGACAGTGGGACGGAGGGGGAGATTGGGGGTAAACAAGTGACTACGGATAACGGGAGGGAGGGAGGGCGGGGGTAAACAAGTGACAAGGGGAGGGAGCAGCAACCACAGACTTCTCCTAATACTTTGATACTGCCAGTACGCACACATCTTCTGACGATGCCCCTCTTGCTTGGCACGCAGCACACCCTGCCATTGAGTATGGCATTATTTTGTAAAGCACCAGCTGGGCCGGTAGGTATACTAACACTTCAGGGCGCTTAATAAACGTACACATGTCTAAATCAAGTGTAGAAAAAGTGATATTCTATCTTTGTTGGTTAGATAATGCGCACGACCTGCAGCAGAAGTTAAAACCACAAACAAATCTCACATAAGGCGACGTTATACCCAATGCGTTCCTAATGGGACCCAAAGACCCGCAACTCCCGCCCCCTCTCTTCCGGTCTCACTGATACTCTGTCACCGTGGCCCAGCCAAAACCAACACGGCCAGCGTCCTACACCCGCTACCTGCACCCAGCCCTCCCTATCGAATATACGATAAGGCTTTTGGGGTTGACAGAGCGTTGCAGCTGACTGCCACCTTTCAATTTCAATGGTTTCAGGAATCCTGAAACCACTGACATGAGGGAGGGCGGGGGTAAACAAGTGACAACGGGAGGGAGTGTGGGGGTAAACAAGTGGCAATGGACAGTGGGAAGGAGGGGAGATCGGGGGTAAAGAAGTGACCAGGGATAATGGGAGGGAGGGCGGGGTAAACAAGTGACAACGGGAGGGAGGGTGGGGGTAAACAAGTGGTAATGGACAGTGGGAGGGAGGGGGAGATCGGGGGTAAAGAAGTGACCAGGGATAACGGGAGGGAGGGAGGGAAGGGATAAACAATTGACAACGGGAGGGAGGGTGGGGGTAAACAATTGGCAATGGACAGTGGGAGGGAGGGGAGATTGGGGTAAACAAGTGACCACGGATAACGGGAGGGAGGGAGGGAGGGCGGGGGTAAACAAGTGACAACGGGAGGGAGGGTGGGGGGAAACAAGTGGCAATGGACAGTGGGAGGGAGGGGGAGATCGGGGGTAAAGAAGTGACCAGGGAAAACGGGAGGGAGGTAGGGCGGGGGTAAACAAGTGACGATGGGAGGGAGGGTGGGGGTAAGTGGCAATGGACAGTGGGAGGGAGGGGGAGATTGGGGTTAAACAAGTGACCACGGATCAACGGGAGGGAGGGAGGGAGGGCGGGGGTAAACAAGTGACAACAGGAGGGAGGGTGGGGGTAAACAAGTGGCAATGGACAGTGGGAGGGAGGGGGAGATCGGGGTAAAGAAGTGACCAGGGATAACAGGAGGGAGGGAGGGTGGGGGTAAACAAGAGACAACAGGAGGGAGGGTGGGGGTAAACAAGTGGCAATGGACAGTGGGAGGGAGGGGGAGATTGGGGGTAAAGAAGTGACCACGGATAACGGGAGGGAGGGTGGGGTAAACAAGTGACAACGGGAGGGAGGGTGGGGGTAAACAAGTGGAAATGGACAGTGGGAGGCACGGGGAGATCGGGGGTAAACAAATGACCATGGATAACAGGAGGGAGGGAGGGCAGGGGTAAACAGTTGACCACGGACCACGGGAGGGAGTGTGTGAGGCAGGGGTAAACAAGTGACCACGGATAACGGGAGGGAGGGAGGGAGGGTGGGGGTAAACAGGTGACAACGGGCGGGAGGGTAGGGGTAAACATGTGGCAATGGACAGTGGGAGGGAGGGGGAAATCGGGGGTAAATAAGTGACCACGGATAACGGGAGGGAGGGTGGGGGTAAACAAGTGGCAATGGACAGTGGGAGGGAGGGGGAGATTGGGGGTAAACAAGTGACCACGGACCACGGGAGGGAGTGTGTGTGGCGGGGGTAGACAAGTGACCATGGATAACGGGAGGGAGGGAGGGCGGGGATAAACAGGTGACAACCGGAGGGAGCAGCAACCACGGACTTCTCCTAATACTTTGATACTGCCAGTACGCACACATCTTCTGACGATGCCCCTCTTGCTTGGCACGCAGCACACCCTGCCATTAAGTATGGCATTATTTTGTAAAGCGCCAGCTGGGCCGATAGGTATACTGACACTTCAGGGCGCTTAATAAACGTACACATGGCTAAATCAAGTGTAGAGAAAGTGATATTCTATCTTTGTTGGTTAGATAATGCACAAGACCTGCAGCAGAAGTTAAAACCACAAACAAATCTCACATAAGGCGACGTTATACCCAATGCGCTCCTAATGGGACCCAAAGACCCTCAACTCCCGCCCCCTCTCTTCCGGTCTCGCTGATACTCTGTCACCGTTGCCCAGCCAAACCCAACACGGCCAGCGCACTACAACCGCGACCTGCACCCAGCCCTCCTTATCGAATATACATTAAGGCTTTTGGGGTTGACAGAGCGTTGCAGCTGACTCCGCCACCTTTCCATGTCAATAGTTTCAGGAGTCCTGAAACCACTGACATGAGGGAGGGCGGGGGTAAACAAGTGACAACGGGAGGGAGTGTGGGGGTAAACAAGTGGCAATGGACAGTGGGAGGGAGGGGGAGATCGGGGGTAAAGAAGTGACCAGGGATAACGGGAGGGAGGGAGGGCGGGGGTAAACAAGTGACAATGGGAGGGAGGTGGGGGTAAACAAGTGGCAATGGAAAGTGGGATGGAGGGGGAGATTGGGATTAAACAAGTGACCAGGGATAACGGGAGGGAGGGAGGGTGGGGGTAAACAAGTGACAACAGAAGGGAGGGTGGGGGTAAACAAGTGGCAATGGACAGTGGGAGGGAGGGGGAGATCCGGGGTAAAGAAGCGACCAGGGATAACGGGAGGGAGGGAGGGCAGGGGTAAACAAGTGACAGCAGGAGGGAGGGTGGGGGTAAACAAGTGGCAATGGACAGTGGAAGGGAGGGAGATTGGTGGTAAATAAGTGACCACGGATAATGGGAGGGAGGGAGGGCGGGGGTAAACAAGTGACAATGGGAGGGAGGGTGGGGGTAAACAAGTGGCAATGGACAGTGGGAGGGAGGGGGAGATCAGGGGTAAACAAGTGACCATGGATAACAGGAGGGAGGGAGGGCGGGGGTTAACAGGTGACCACGGACCACGGGAGGGAGTGTGTGAGGCGGGGGTAAACAAATGACCCCAGATAACGGGAGGGAGGGTGGGGGTAAACAGGTGACAACAGGAGGGAGGGTGGGGGTAAACAAGTGGCAATGGACAGTGGGAGGGAGGGGAGATCGGGGGTAAACAAGTGACCACGGATAACGGGAGGGAGGGAGGGTGGGGGTAAACAAGTGACAAAGGGAGGGAGGGTGGGGGTAAACAAGTGGCAATGGACAGTGGGAGGGAGGGGGAGATCGGGGGTAAACAAGTTACCACGGACCACGGGAGGGAGTATGTGAGGCAGGGGTAAACAAGGGACCACGGATAACGGGAGGGAGGGAGGGCGGGGGGAAACAGGTGACAAAAGGAGGGAGGGTGGGGGTAAACAAGTGGCAATGGACAGTGGGAGGGAGGGGAAGAATGTGGGTAAACAAGTGACCACGGATAACGGGAGGGAGGGCGGGGGTAAACAAGTGACAACGGGAGGGAGGGTGGGATAAACAAGTGGCAATGGACAGTGGGAGGGAGGGGGAGATTGGGGGTAAACAAGTGACCACGGATAACGGGAGGGATGGAGGGCAGGGGTAAAGAAGTGACAAAGGGAGGGAGGGTGGTGGTAAACAAGTGGCAATGGACAGTGGGAGGGAGGGGAGATTGGGGGTAAAGAAGTGACCACTGATAACGGGAGGGAGGGAGGGTTGGGGTAAACAAGTGACAACGGGAGGGAGGGTGGGGGTAAACAAGTGGCAATGGACAGTGGGAGGGAGAGGGAGATCAGGGGTAAAGAAGTGACCAGGGATAAGGGGAGGGAGGGAGGGTGGGGTAAAGAAGTGACAATGGGAGGGAGGGTGGGGGTAAACAAGTGGCAATGGACAGTGGGAGGGAGGGGGAGATTGGGGGTAAACAAGTGACCACGGATAACGGGGAGGAGGGAGGGCTGGGGTAAACAAGTGACAACGGGAGGGAGGGTTGGGGGTAAACAAGTGGCAATGGACAGTGGGAGAGAGGGGAGATCGGAGGTAAACAAGTGACCACGGACCACGGGGAGGGAGTGTGTGAGGCGGGGGTAAACAAGTGACCACGGATAATGGGAGGGAGGGAGGGCGGGGGTAAACAGGTGACAACGGGAGGGAGGGTGGGGGTAAACAAGTAGCAATGGACAGTGGGAGGGAGGGGGAGATCGGGGGTAAACAAGTGACAACGGATAACAGGAGGGAGGGAGGGTGGGGGTAAACAAGTGACAACGGGAGGGAGGGTGGGGGCAAACAAGTGGCAATGGACAGTGGGAGGGAGGGGGAGATTGGGGGCAAACAAGTGACCATGGATAACAGGAGGGAGGGAGGGCGGGGGTAAACAGTTGACCACGGACCACGGGAGGGGAGTGTGTGAGGCAGGGGTAAACATGTGACCATGGATAACGGGAGGGAGGGAGGGCGGGGGTAAACAAGTGGCAATGGACAGTGGGAGGGAGGAGGAGATCGGGGGTAAACAAGTGACAACGGATAACAGGAGGGAGGGAGGGTGGGGGTAAACAAGTGACAACGGGAGGGAGCAGCAACCGCAGACTTCTCCTAATACTTTGATACTGCCAGTACGCACACATCTTCTCACGATGCCCTTCTTGCTTGACACGCAGCACACCCTGCCACTGAGTATGGCATTATTTTGTAAAGCATCATTAATGGGAATGGGATGCACACCTTAGTTTATCTGCTTTACAAACTTGTAGTGTTTATTATTTGATTGGCCTGCTAACTGGTACGGTGCCAGCCCATGTGACACCGAATCGAAGACAACATCCTGAGAAGTGGCGTCATTTTGCCACAAACCAGTTGCACAACCCAACTCGCCATCCTGGCAATCATTGTTCCCAAACATTCATCAGTCTATTCCATTGTATTCTATTAACTGCTTTTCCTCTTCTCCTTCGCTTCCTTCTTGTTTTAATCCTTCCACAGGTGGACTTGTGTTGCATTTTTCCAAATTTCTAATGTTCAGGATGTGTCCATCCGGACCTCTTTACATGAACACGACATAGGCAAAGTTCGTAAAAGGCAGTGTTTATTCACAAATACCCAATGCATTTCGGGCTGCAATCGTATTCAGTAATCTGTGATGACGAACAACGTAAAATGCTAGAATGTTAAAATTAAGCAATTAAAATTGATTACTTTTTATTGTGATTTCAGTGACCCCTGATGAAGAGGCGATTGCAGCCCGAAATGCATTGGGTATTTGTGAATAAACACTGCCTTTACGAACTTTGCCTATGTCGTGTTCATGTAAAGAGGTCCGGATGGACACATCCTGAACATTAGGAAATTTGGAAAAATGCAACACAAGTCCACGTGTGGAAGGATTAAAACAAGAAGAAGCGAAGGAGAAGAGGAAAAGCAGTTGTGAGAATACAATGGAATAGACTGATGAGTGTTTGGGAACAGTGATTGCCAGGATGGCGCAGTTGGGTGTGCACTTGGTTTGTGGCGAATGACGCCACTTCTCAGGATGATTATTTTGTAAAGCGCCAGCTGGGCCGTAGGTATACTGACACTTCAGGGCGCTTAATAAATGTACACATGGCTAAATCAAGTGTAGAGAAAGTGATATTCTATCTTTGTTGGTTAGATAATGCACACGACCTGCAGTAGAAGTTAAAACCACAAACAAATCTCACATAAGGCGACGTTATACCCAATGCGCTCCTAATGGGACCCAAAGACCCTCAACTCCCGCCCACTCTCTTCCGGTCTCACTGATACTCTGTCACCGTGGCCCAGCCAAAACCAACATGGCCAGCGCACTAAAACCGCGACCTGCACCCAGCCCTCCCTATCGAATATACAATAAGGCTTTTGGGGTTGACAGAGCATTGCAGCTGACTCCGCCACCTTTCCATGTCAATGGTTTCAGGAGTCCTGAAACCACTGACATGAGGGAGGGCGAGGGTAAACAAGTGACAACGGGAGGGAGTGTGGGGGTAAACAAGTGGCAATGGACAGTGGAAGGGAGGGGCAGATCGGGGGTAAACAAGTGACCACGGATAATGGGAGGGAGGGAGGGCGGGAGTAAACAAGTGACAACGGGAGGGAGGGTGGGAGGGTGGGGGTAAACAAGTGGCAATGGACAGTGGGAGGGAGGGGGAGATCAGGGGTAAACAAGTGACGACGGACCACGGGAGGGAGTGTGTGAGGCGGGGGTAAAGAAGTGACCACGGATAACGGGAGGGAGGGAGGGCGGGGGTAAACAGGTGACAACGGGAGGGAGGGTGGGGGTAAAGAAGTGGCAATAGACAGTGGGAGGGAGGGGGAGATCGGGGGTAAAGAAGTGACCAGGGATAACGGGAGGGAGAGAGGGCAGGGGTAAACAAGTGACAAAGGGAGGGAGGGTGGTGGTAAACAAGTGGCAATGGACAGTGGGAGGGAGGGGAGATTGGGGGTAAAAAGTGACCACTGATAATGGGAGGGAGGGAGGGCGGGGGTAAACTAGTGACAACGGGAGGGAGGGTGGGGGTAAACAAGTGGCAATGGACAGTGGGAGGGAGGGAGAGATCGGGGGTAAAGAAGTGACCAGGGATAACGGGAGGGAGGGAGGGCGGGGGTAAGGAAGTGACAACAGGAGGGAGGGTGGGGGTAAACAAGTGGCAATGGACAGTGGGAGGGAGGGGAGATTGGGGGTAAACAAGTGACCACGGATAACGGGAGGGAGGGAGGGCTGGGGTAAACAAGTGACAACGGGAGGGAGGGTTGGGGTAAACAAGTGGCAATGGACAGTGGGAGAGAGGGAGATCGGAGGTAAACAAGTGACCACGGACCACGGGAGGGAGTGTGTGAGGCGGGGGTAAACAAGTGACCACGGATAACGGGAGGGAGGGAGGGCGGGGGTAAACAGGTGACAACGGGAGGGAGGGTGGGGGTAAACAAGTAGCAATGGACAGTGGGAGGGAGGGGGAGATCGGGGGTAAACAAGTGACCACGGATAACGGGAGGGAGGGAGGGTGGGGGTAAACAAGTGACAACGGGAGGGAGGGTGGGGGCAAACAAGTGGCAATGGACAGTGGGAGGGAGGGGGAGATTGGGGGCAAACAAGTGACCATGGATAACAGGAGGGAGGGAGGGCGGGGGTAAACAGTTGACCACGGACCACGGGAGGGAGTGTGTGAGGCAGGGGTAAACACGTGACCATGGATAACGGGAGGGAGGGAGGGCGGGGGTAAACAAGTGGCAATGGACAGTGGGAGGGAGGGGGAGATCGGGGGTAAACAAGTGACAACGGATAACAGGAGGGAGGGAGGGTGGGGGTATACAAGTGACAACGGGAGGGAGCAGCAACCGCAGACTTCTCCTAATACTTTGATACTGCCAGTACGCACACATCTTCTCACGATGCCCTTCTTGCTTGACACGCAGCACACCCTGCCACTGAGTATGGCATTATTTTGTAAAGCATCATTAATGGGAATGGGATGCACACCTTAGTTTATCTGCTTTACAAACTTGTAGTGTTTATTATTTGATTGGCCTGCTAACTGGTGCGGTGCCAGCCCATGTGACACCGAATCGAAGACAACATCCTGAGAAGTGGCGTCATTTGCCACAAACCAATTGCACAACCCAACTGCGCCATCCTGGCAATCATTGTTCCCAAACATTCATCAGTCTATTCCATTGTATTCCTATTAACTGCTTTTCCTCTTCTCCTTCGCTTCCTTCTTGTTTTAATCCTTCCACAGGTGGACTTGAAGCATTTTCCAAATTTCTAATGTTCAGGATGTGTCCATCCGGACCTCTTTACATGAACACGACATAGGCAAAGTTCGTAAAAGGCAGTGTTTATTCACAAATACCCAATGCATTTCGGGCTGCAATCGTATTCAGTAATCTGTGATGACGAACAACGTAAAATGCTAGAATGTTAAAATTAAGCAATTAAAATTGATTACTTTTTTATTGTGATTTCAGTGACCCCTGATGAAGGGCGATTGCAGCCCGAAATGCATTGGGTATTTGTGAATAAACACTGCCTTTTACGAACTTTGCCTATGTCGTGTTCATGTAAAGAGGTCCGGATGGACACATCCTGAACATTAGAAATTTGGAAAAATGCAACACAAGTCCACGTGTGGAAGGATTAAAACAAGAAGGAAGCGAAGGAGAAGAGGAAAAGCAGTTAATAGAATACAATGGAATAGACTGATGAATGTTTGGGAACAATGATTGCCAGGATGGCGCAGTTGGGTTGTGCAATTGGTTTGTGGCGAAATGACGCCACTTCTCAGGATATTATTTTGTAAAGCGCCAGCTGGGCCGTAGGTATACTGACACTTCAGGGCGCTTAATAAATGTACACATGGCTAAATCAAGTGTAGAGAAAGTGATATTCTATCTTTGTTGGTTAGATAATGCACACGACCTGCAGTAGAAGTTAAAACCACAAACAAATCTCACATAAGGCGACGTTATACCCAATGCGCTCCTAATGGGACCCAAAGACCCTCAACTCCCGCCCACTCTCTTCCGGTCTCACTGATACTCTGTCACCGTGGCCCAGCCAAAACCAACACGGCCAGCGCACTAAAACCGCGACCTGCACCCAGCCCTCCCTATCGAATATACAATAAGGCTTTTGGGGTTGACAGAGCATTGCAGCTGACTCCGCCACCTTTCCATGTCAATGGTTTCAGGAGTCCTGAAACCACTGACATGAGGGAGGGCGGGGGTAAACAAGTGACAACGGGAGGGAGTGTGGGGGTAAACAAGTGGCAATGGACAGTGGAAGGGAGGGGCAGATCGGGGGTAAACAAGTGACCACGGATAATGGGAGGGAGGGAGGGCGGCAGTAAACAAGTGACAACGGGAGGGAGGGTGGGAGGGTGGGGGTAAACAAGTGGCAATGGACAGTGGGAGGGAGGGGAGATCAGGGGTAAACAAGTGACCACGGACCACGGGAGGGAGTGTGTGAGGCGGGGGTAAAGAAGTGACCACGGATAACGGGAGGGAGGGAGGGCGGGGGTAAACAGGTGACAACGGGAGGGAGGGTGGGGGTAAACAAGTGGCAATAGACAGTGGGAGGGAGGGGGAGATCGGGGGTAAAGAAGTGACCAGGGATAACGGGAGGGAGAGAGGGCAGGGGTAAGCAAGTGACAAAGGGAGGGAGGGTGGTGGTAAACAAGTGGCAATGGACAGTGGGAGGGAGGGGGAGATTGGGGGTAAAGAAGTGACCACTGATAATGGGAGGGAGGGAGGGCGGGGGTAAACTAGTGACAACGGGAGGGAGGGTGGGGTAAACAAGTGGCAATGGACAGTGGGAGGGAGGGAGAGATCGGGGGTAAAGAAGTGACCAGGGATAACGAGAGGGAGGGAGGGCGGGGGTAAGGAAGTGACAACAGGAGGGAGGGTGGGGGTAAACAAGTGGCAATGGACAGTGGGAGGGAGGGGGAGATTGGGGGTAAACAAGTGACCACGGATAACGGGAGGGAGGGAGGGCTGGGTAAACAAGTGACAACGGGAGGGAGGGTTGGGGTAAACAAGTGGCAATGGACAGTGGGAGAGAGGGGGAGATCGGAGGTAAACAAGTGACCACGGACCACGGGAGGGAGTGTGTGAGGCGGGGGTAAACAAGTGACCACGGATAACGGGGAGGGAGGGAGGGCGGGGGTAAACAATGTGACAACGGGAGGGAGGGTGGGGGTAAACAAGTAGCAATGGACAGTGGGAGGGAGGGGGAGATCGGGGGTAAACAAGTGACAACGGATAACAGGAGGGAGGGAGGGTGGGGGTAAACAAGTGACAACGGGAGGGAGGGTGGGGGCAAACAAGTGGCAATGGACAGTGGGAGGGAGGGGGAGATTGGGGGCAAACAAGTGACCATGGATAACAGGAGGGAGGGAGGGCGGGGGTAAACAGTTGACCACGGACCACGGGAGGGAGTGTGTGAGGCAGGGGGTAAACACGTGACCATGGATAACGGGGAGGGAGGGAGGGCGGGGGTAAACAAGTGGCAATGGACAGTGGGAGGGAGGGGAGATCGGGGGTAAACAAGTGACAACGGATAACAGGAGGGAGGGAGGGTGGGGGTATACAAGTGACAACGGGAGGGAGCAGCAACCGCGGACTTCTCCTAATACTTTGATACTGCCAGTACGCACACATCTTCTCACGATGCCCTTCTTGCTTGACACGCAGCACACCCTGCCACTGAGTATGGCATTATTTTGTAAAGCATCATTAATGGGAATGGGATGCACACCTTGGTTTATCTGCTTTACAAACTTGTAGTGTTTATTATTTGATTGGCCTGCTAACTGGTACGGTGCCAGCCCATGTGACACCGAATCGAAGACAACATCCTGAGAAGTGGCGTCATTTTGCCACAAACCAATTGCACAACCCAACTGCGCCATCCTGGCAATCATTGTTCCCAAACATTCATCAGTCTATTCCATTGTATTCTATTAACTGCTTTTCCTCTTCTCCTTCGCTTCCTTCTTGTTTTAATCCTTCCACAGGTGGACTTGTGTTGCATTTTCCAAATTTCTAATGTTCAGGATGTGTCCATCCGGACCTCTTTACATGAACACGACATAGGCAAAGTTCAGTAAAGGCAGTGTTTATTCACAAATACCCAATGCATTTCGGGCTGCAATCGTATTCAGTAATCTGTGATGACGAACAACGTAAAATGCTAGAATGTTAAAATTAAGCAATTAAAATTGATTACTTTTATTGTGATTTCAGTGACCCCTGATGAAGGGCGATTGCAGCCCGAAATGCATTGGGTATTTGTGAATAAACACTGCCTTTTACGAACTTTGCCTATGTCGTGTTCATGTAAAGAAGTCCGGATGGACACATCCTGAACATTAGAAATTTGGAAAAATGCAGCACAAGTCCACGTGTGGAAGGATTAAAACAAGAAGAGCGTAGGAGAGAGGAAAAGCAGTGATAGAATACAATGGAATAGACTGATGAATGTTTGGGAACAATGATTGCCAGGATGGCACAGTTGGATTGTGCAATTGGTTTGTGGCGAACACGCCACTTCTCAGGATATTATTTTGTAAAGCGCCAGCTGGGCCGGTAGGTATACTGACACTTCAGGGCGCTTAATAAATGTACACATGGCTAAATCAAGTGTAGAGAAAGTGATATTCTATCTTTGTTGGTTAGATAATGCACACGACCTGCAGTAGAAGTTAAAACCACAAACAAATCTCACATAAGGCGACGTTATACCCAATGCGCTCCTAATGGGACCCAAAGACCCTCAACTCCCGCCCACTCTCTTCCGGTCTCACTGATACTCTGTCACCGTGGCCCAGCCAAAACCAACACGGCCAGCGCACTACAACCGCGACCTGCACCCAGCCCTCCCTATCGAATATACAATAAGGCTTTTGGGGTTGACAGAGCATTGCAGCTGACTCCGCCACCTTTCCATGTCAATGGTTTCTGCAGTCCTGAAACCACTGACATGAGGGAGGGCGGGGGTAAACAAGTGACAACGGGAGGGAGTGTGGGGGTAAACAAGTGGCAATGGACAGTGGAAGGGAGGGGCAGATCGGGGGTAAACAAGTGACCACGGATAATGGGAGGGAGGGAGGGCGGGAGTAAACAAGTGACAACGGGAGGGAGGGAGGGAGGGAGGGTGGGGGTAAAGAAGTGGCAATAGACAGTGGGAGGGAGGGGGAGATCGGGGGTAAAGAAGTGACCAGGGATAAAGGGAGGGAGAGAGGGCTGGGGTAAACAAGTGACAAAGGGAGGGAGGGTGCTGGTAAACAAGTGGCAATGGACAGTGGGAGGGAGGGGGAGATTGGGGGTAAAGAAGTGACCACTGATAATGGGAGGGAGGGAGGGCGGGGGTAAACTAGTGACAACGGGAGGGAGGGTGGGGGTAAACAAGTGGCAATGGACAGTGGGAGGGAGGGAGAGATCGGGGGTAAAGAAGTGACCAGGGATAACGAGAGGGAGGGAGGGCGGGGGTAAGGAAGTGACAACAGGAGGGAGGGTGGGGGAAAACAAGTGGCAATGGACAGTGGGAGGGAGGGGAGATCGGGGGTAAAGAAGTGACCAGGGATAACGGGAGGGAGATAGGGCGGGGGTAAACAAGTGACAACGGGAGGGAGGGTGGGGGTAAACAAGTGGCAATGGACAGTGGGAGGGAGGGGGAGATTGGGGGTAAAAAAGTTACCACGGATAACGGGAGGGAGGGCGGGGGTAAACAAGTGACAACGGGAGGGAGGGCGGGAGTAAACAAGTGGCAATGGACAGTGGGAGGGAGGGGAGATTGGGGGTAAACAAGTGACCACGGACCACGGGAGAGAGTGTTTGAGGCAGGGGTAAACATGTGACAACGAGAGGGAGGGTGGGGGTAAACAAGTGGCAATGGACAGTGGGAGAGAGGGGGAAAACAAGTAACCACGGATAACGGGAGGGAGGGAGGGTGTTAAACAAGTGACAACGGGAGGGAGAGTGGGGGTAAACAAGTGCCAATGGACAGTGGGAGGGAGGGGGAGATCGGGGGTAAACAAGTGACCACGGACCACGGGAGGGAGTGTGTGAGGCGAGGGTAAACAAGTGACCATGGATAACGGGAGGGAGGAGGGCGGGGGTAAACAGGTGACAACGGGAGGGAGGGTGGGGGTAAACAAGTGGCAATGGACAGTGGGAGGGAGGGGGAGATTAGGGGTAAAGAAGTGACCACTGATAACGGGAGGGAGGGAGAGCGGGGGTAAACAAGTGACAACGGGAGGGAGGGTGGGGGTAAAGAAGTGGCAATGGACAGTGGGAGGGAGGGGGAGATAGGGGTTAAACAAGTGACCACGGATAACGGGATGGAGGGAGGGTGGGGGTAAACAAGTGACAACAGGAGGGAGGGTTGGGGTAAACAAGTGGCAATGGACAGTGGGAGGGAGGGGAGGTCGGGGGTAAAGAAGCGACCAGGGATAACGGGAGGGAGGGAGGGCAGGGGTAAACAAGTGACAGCGGGAGGGAGGGTGGGGGTAAACAAGTAGCAATGGACAGTGGAAGGGAGGAGGAGATTGGGGGTAAAGAAGTGACCAGGGATAATGGGAGGGAGGGAGGGCGGGGTAAACAATTGACAACGGGAGGGAGGGTGGGTGTAAACAATTGGCAATGGACAGTGGGAGGGAGGGGGAGATTGGGGTAAACAAGTGACCACGGATAATGGGAGGGAGGAAGGGCGGGGGTAAACAAGTGACAACGGGAGGGAGGGTGGTGGTAAACAAGTGGCAATGGACAGTGGGAGGGAGGGGGAGATCGGGGGTAAACAAGTGACCGTGGATAACAGGAGGGAGGGAGGGCAGGGGTAAACAGGTGACCACGGACCACGGGAGGGAGTGTGTGAGGCGGGGGTAAACAAGTGACCACGGATAACGGGAGGGAGGGTGGGGGTAAACAGGTGACAACGGGAGGGAGGGTGGGAGGGTGGGGGTAAACAAGTGGCAATGGACAGTGGGAGGGAGGGGGAGATTGGGGGTAAAGAAGTGACCACTGATAATGGGAGGGAGGGAGGGCGGGGGTAAACAAGTGACAACGGGAGGGAGGGTGGGGGTAAACAAGTGGCAATGGACAGTGGGAGGGAGAGGGAGATCAGGGGTAAAGAAGTGACCAGGGATAAGGGGAGGGAGAGAGGCTGGGGAAAAGAAGTGACAACGGGAGGGAGGGTGGGGGTAAACAAGTGGCAATGGACAGTGGGAGGGAGGGGGAGATTGGGGGTAAACAAGTGACCATGGATAACAGGAGGGAGGGAGGGCGGGGGTAAACAAGTGACAACAGGAGGGAGGGTGGGGGTAAACAAGTGGCAATGGACAGTGGGAGAGAGGGGGAGATCGGAGGTAAACAAGTGACCACGGTCCACCGGAGGGAGTGTGTGAGGCAGGGGTAAACAAGTGACCACGGATAATGGGAGGGAGGGAGGGCGGGGGTAAACAGGTGACAACGGGAGAGAGGGTGGGGGTAAACAAGTGGCAATGGACAGTGGGAGGGAGGGGAGATCGGGGGTAAACAAGTGACCACGGATAACGGGAGGGAGGGAGGGCGGGGGTAAACAAGTGACAACGGGAGGGAGCAGCAACCACGGACTTCTCCTAATACTTTGATACTGCCAGTACGCACACATCTTCTGACGATGCCACTCTTGCTTGGCACACAGCACACCCTGCCATTGAGTATGGCATTATTTTGTAAAGCACCAGCTGGGCCGGTAGGTATACTGACACTTCAGGGCGCTTAATAAACGTACACATGTCTAAATCAAGTGTAGAGAAAGTGATATTCTATCTTTGTTGGTTAGATAATGCGCACGACCTGCAGCAGAAGTTAAAACCACAAACAAATCTCACATAAGGCGACGTTATACCCAATGCGCTCCTAATGGGACCCAAAGACCCTCAACTCCCGCCCCCTCTCTTCCGGTCTCACTGATACTCTGTCACCGTGGCCCAGCCAAAACCAACACGGCCAGCGCACTACAACCGCGACCTTCACCCAGCCCTCCTTATCGAATATACAATAAGGCTTTTGGGGTTGACAGAGCGTTGCAGCTGACTCCACCACCTTTCCATGTCAATGGTTTCAGGAGTCCTGAAACCACTGACATGAGGGAGAGCGGGGGTAAACAAATGACAACGGGAGGGAGTGTGGGGGTTAAACAAGTGGCAATGGACAGTGGGAGGGAGGGGGATATCGGGGGTAAAGAAGTGACCAGGGATAACGGGAGGGAGGGAGGGCGGGGGTAAACAAGTGACAACGGGAGGGAGGGTGGGGGTAAACAAGTGGCAATGGACAGTGGGAGGGAGGGGGAGATTGGGGGTAAAGAAGTGACCAGGGATAACGGGAGGGAGGGAGGCGGGGGTAAACAAGTGACAACGGGAGGGAGGGTGGGGGTAAAGAAGTGGCAATGGACAGTGGGAGGGAGGGGAGATCAGGGGTTAAACAAGTGACCACGGATAACGGGAGGGAGGGAGGGTGGGGGTAAACAAGTGACAACAGGAGGGAGGGTTGGGGTAAACAAGTGGCAATGGACAGTGGGAGGGAGGGGAGGTCGGGGGTAAAGAAGCGACCAGGGATAACGGGAGGAGGGAGGGCAGGGGTAAACAAGTGACAGCGGGAGGGAGGGTGGGGGTAAACAAGTGGCAATGGACAGTGGGAGGGAGGAGGAGATTGGGGGTAAAGAAGTGACCAGGGATAACGGGAGGGAGGGAGGGCGGGGGTAAACAAGTGACAACGGGAGGGAGGGTGGGGGTAAACAAGTGGCAATGGACAGTGGGAGGGAGGGGAGATTGGGGTAAACAAGTGACCACGGATAATGGGAGGGAGGGAGGGCGGGGGTAAACAAGTGACAACGGGAGGGAGGGTGGTGGTAAACAAGTGGCAATGGACAGTGGGAGGGAGGGGAGATCGGGGGTAAACAAGTGACCGTGGATAACAGGAGGGAGGGAGGACGGGGTAAACAGGTGACCACGGACCACGGGAGGGAGTGTGTGAGGCGGGGGTAAACAAGTGACCACGGATAACGGGAGGGAGGGAGGGTGGGGGTAAACAGGTGACAACGGGAGGGAGGGTGGGAGGGTGGGGGTAAACAAGTGGCAATGGACAGTGGGAGGGAGGGGGAGATTGGGGGTAAAAAGTGACCACTGATAACTGGGAGGGAGGGAGGGCGGGGGTAAACAAGTGACAACGGGAGGGAGGGTGGGGGTAAACAAGTGGCAATGGACAGTGGGAGGGAGAGGGAGATCAGGGGTAAAGAAGTGACCAGGGATAACGGGAGGGAGGGAGGGTGGGGGTAAAGAAGTGACAACGGGAGGGAGGGTGGGGGTAAACAAGTGGCAATGGACAGTGGGAGGGAGGGGGAGATTGGGGGTAAACAAGTGACCATGGATAACGGGAGGGAGGGAGGGCGGGGGTAAACAAGTGACAACAGGAGGGAGGGTGGGGGTAAACAAGTGGCAATGGACAGTGGGAGAGAGGGGGAGATCGGAGGTAAACAAGTGACCACGGACCACGGGAGGGAGTGTGTGAGGCAGGGGTAAACAAGTGACCACGGATAACGGGAGGGAGGGAGGGCGGGTGTAAACAGGTGACAACGGGAGGGAGGGTGGGGGGTAAACAAGTGGCAATGGACAGTGGGAGGGAGGGGAGATCGGGGGTAAACAAGTGACCACGGATAACGGGAGGGAGGGAGGGCGGGGGTAAACAAGTGACAACGGGAGGGAGCAGCAACCGCGGACTTCTCCTAATACTTTGATACTGCCAGTACGCACACATCTTCTGACGATGCCCCTCTTGCTTGGCACGCAGCACACCCTGCCATTGAGTATGGCATTACTTTGTAAAGCGCCAGCTGGGCCGGTAGGTATACTGACACTTCAGGGCGCTTAATAAACGTACACATGGCTAAATCAAGTGTAGAGAAAGTGATATTCTATCTTTGTTGGTTAGATAATGCACACGACCTGCAGCAGAAGTTAAAACCACAAACAAATCTCACATAAGGCGACGTTATACCCAATGCGTTCCTAATGGGACCCAAAGACCCTCAACTCCCGCCCCCTCTCTTCCGGTCTCACTGATACTCTGTCACCGTGGCCCAGCCAAAACCAACACGGCCAGCGTCCTACAACCGCTACCTGCACCCAGCTCTCCCTATCGAATATACGATAAGGCTTTTGGGGTTGACAGAGCGTTGCAGCTGACTCCGCCACCTTTCAATTTCAATGGTTTCAGGAATCCTGAAACCACTGACATGAGCGAGGGCGGGGGTAAACAAGTGACAACGGGAGGGAGTGTGGGGGTAAACAAGTGGCAATGGACAGTGGGAAGGAGGGGGAGATCGGGGGTAAATAAGTGACCAGGGATAATAGGAGGGAGGGCGGGGTAAACAAGTGACAATGGGAGGGAGGGTGGGGGTAAACAAGTGGTAATGGACAGTGGGAGGGAGGGGGAGATCGGGGGTAAAGAAGTGACCAGGGATAACGGGAGGGAGGGAGGGAGGGGATAAACAATTGACAACGGGAGGGAGGGTGGGGGTAAACAATTGGCAATGGACAGTGGGAGGGAGGGGGATATTGGGGTAAACAAGTGACCACGGATAACGGGAGGGAGGGAGGGCGGGGGTAAACAAGTGACAACGGGAGGGAGGGTGGGGGGAAACAAGTGGCAATGGACAGTGGGAGGGAGGGGGAGATCAGGGGTAAAGAAGTGACCAGGGATAACGGGAGGGAGGTAGGGCGTGGGTAAACAAGTGATGATGGGAGGGAGGGTGGGGGTAAGTGGCAATGGACAGTGGGAGGGGGGGAGATTGGGGTTAAACAAGTGACCACAGATAACGGGAGGGAGGGAGGGCGGGGGTAAACAAGTGACAACGGGAGGGAGGGTGGGGGTAAACAAGTGGCAATGGACAGTGGGAGGGAGGGGGAGATCGGGGGTAAAGAAGTGACCAGGGATAACAGGAGGGAGGGAGGGTGGGGGTAAACAAGAGACAACAGGAGGGAGGGTGGGGGTAAACAAGTGGCAATGGACAGTGGGAGGGAGGGGGAGATTGGGGTTAAAGAAGTGACCACGGATAACGGGAGGGAGGGAGGGTGGGGGTAAACAAGTGACAACGGGAGGTAGGGTGGGGGTAAACAAGTGGAAATGGACAGTGGGAGGGAGGGGGAGATCAGGGGTAAACAAGTGACCATGGATAACAGGAGGGAGGGAGGGCAGGGGTAAACAGTTGACCACGGACCACGGGAGGGAGTGTGTGAGGCAGGGGAAAACAAGTGACCACGGATAACGGGAGGGAGGGAGGGTGGGGGTAAACAGGTGACAACGGGCGGGAGGGTAGGGGTAAACAAGTGGCAATGGACAGTGGGAGGGAGGGGGAAATCGGGGGTAAATAAGTGACCACGGATAACGGGAGGGAGGGTGGGGGTAAAAAGTTACAACGGGAGGGAGGGTGGGGGTAAACAAGTGGCAATGGACAGTGGGAGGGAGGGAGATCGGGGGTAAACAAGTGACCACGACCACGGGAGGGAGTGTGTGTGGCGGGGGTAAACAAGTGACCATGGATAACGGGAGGGAGGGAGGGCGGGGATAAACAGGTGACAACGGGAGGGAGGGTGGTGGTAAACACGTGGCAATGAACAGTGGGAGGGAGGGGAGATCGGGGGTAAACAAGTGACCACGGATAACAGGAGGGAGGGAGGGCGGGGGTAAACAAGTGACAACCGGAGGGAGCAGCAACCACGGACTTCTCCTAATACTTTGATACTTCTAGTACGCACACATCTTCTGACGATGCCCCTCATGCTTGGCACGCAGCACACCCTGCCATTAATCTCTCTTGCATGCTCCTAAACTGCAGATCAGCAGTACAACACGCCACAGATATTGCTGAAGCTCTACTCGCTGAAGAAATTGACATCGCTTTCCTCACAGAATCCTGGCTCAATGTCCACTCCACCCCCATTCTTGACATTCTCACCCCTCCAGGGTACAACATCATCAGACAAGACAGGCCAATCAAAACTGGGGGGGACTAGCCATCATTCACAAAGCTGGAATACAGATTACCAAACTTAAACCTGCAGAATACCTATCGTTTGAATACCTGGGTGTCGAACTCACTGCCAAGGGCACCTCTCCCATCAAATTCCACACCATCTACCATCCTCCTGGAGAGCGTACCCTTTTCCCTGAAGAACTAACAGACCTAATAACTCGTTTCTCCATGACAGACACAAAAGACGTGTTCCTGGGTACCTCAAAAACCTCAACATCCACTGGAATGACCCAGAAGACTCCACTGTCCAGAACCTATCCAACCTACTTGAAATATACAATCTCAAACAACTCTGCAATGAACCAACTCACATCAAAGGTGCAACACTGGATGCGATCATTACCAACAATGAACTGGTCTCTCTGAGAGCGATTTCTCCCATTGACTGGTCAGACCACCACCTCATTCTGTTCAAGATTGATGCACTTGTCAGCCACCAACCTATTCGTGATGACAAACCTAAGCACTGGACCAGAAACATCAAAGAAGTCCCTTTACCCGAACTTGAATCCAGGATTCATGCCCATCTACAACTCCAACCCTCATCATGGACGGCCGATGACCTCACTACACACTTTAACTCAAAAATGACATAGGTTTTAGACCAAGTAGCTCCACTCAAACTCAAACAAATGAGGCGAACCAAATCTAAACCCTGGTTCAACGTGGATCTGAACAACGAAAGGCGTCAACTCAGACAAACGGAAAGGTCTTGGAGACTAAACCCCTCGACCTTGCACCTAGCGCAACTTAGATCTGCTCGACAGGCATACAAAAAACACATTTTCAGTGAAAAGGCGTCTTTCTTCCGCAGCCAACTAGATCTGGTGAAAAACAGACCGAG
Organism: Calotriton arnoldi; assembly: GCA_963921515.1. Lineage (NCBI taxonomy): Eukaryota > Metazoa > Chordata > Amphibia > Caudata > Salamandridae > Calotriton > Calotriton arnoldi. The sequence goes on along the minus strand of CAWUFW010005356.1, from coordinate 387,966 downwards.
AGAACTCTTCAACATTGTCAAAAGCCAAACAAACTGCACTCCCTCTCACGAAATCAAAGCCACCAAAGAGCGATGTGAAGAAATTGCCAACTTCTTCACTAATAAAGTCTCAAAAATTGATCAATCCTTCCTCCAAACTGCAAACCCTCCTTCCCTCTTAACCTGCCCCCCTTTAACCACCCTTGACCAATCAGAAAGAGTTCTTACCAAGGACAATCAGGTCTGCCTCCAGCTAAAAAACAATGCGCATTGGTCCGACTTTGAGCTAATGTCGGAAAACGAGGTCTTCAGTATAATTTCTAACCTAAAACCTTCATCCCACACTATGGACCCCCTCCCATCCACAATTATAAAAGAACTCAACCACACCATTTCCCCTTTCTGGACAAAAATCATCAACGCCTCTCTCATCTCAGGCTGTGTCCCAGACTCCCTTCAACTAGGACAAATCACACCCATTCTCAAGAAACCAGGGGCCGACCCTAATGATCTTAACAACCTCAGACCTATCTCCAACCTCCCGTTCCTTGCGAAAACATTGGAGAAATGCGTTCTCCACCAACTCAACAAACACATTGATGAGTTCAACCTCCTCGACACCTTTCAATCAGGATTCAGGAAAGGCTGTAGCACTGAAACAGCTATGCTCAACATCTCTGACGATATTCACAAGGCTTTAGATGAAGGTGATGTCTGCCTTCTCATCCTTATTGACCTATCTGCGGCATTCGACACTGTAAATCATCCAGCTCTTCTGGAGACCTTGTCGAAGCGCTCCGGCATTAATGGCACAGTACTAAAATGGTTCACCTCCTTCCTTCAACACCGCTCGCAACAAATTAAAATCAACTGCTGTCTCTCGAAGCCAACAAAAGTCACTCTTGGGGTCCCGCAAGGCTCCATCCTCTCCCCGTCCCTCTTCAATCTCTTCATGGAGCCCCTCACAATCATCTTGAAAAAAGCGGGAGTGAACTACCACCTTTACGCTGATGACACCCAAATCTATTTCAAAATCAAGTCTCCCAGCGACATCCGACACCTCAATGTCACTCTAACCGAGATCCAAACTTGGTTCAACGCTAACCACTTAAAGCTCAACCCAGATAAAACGGAACTAATCCTATTCTCTCCAAAAAGCAACCATCGACCAATCCAAGAGTGGCTCAAGAATCTGGTTGCCCTAAACTGCCCCCTCGTCCTATCCGACTCAGTTAAGTCTCTAGGCATCACCCTTGACAAGAACTTATCAATGGAGGCCCACATCAAAAACTCTGCAAAGGTGCTCTTTTCTCACTAAAACACCTCAAGAAATTGAAACCTTTTCTTCCCCAGGATGACCTCAAGACAGTAGTTCAATCCCTAGTTCTCTCTAAAATCGACTACGGGAACGCCATCCTAACAGGGACTCCAAAAGCTCACCTAGCCCCACTAAGGGCAGTGCTGAACATGGCCGCTCGACTCATATCTAGAGTGAAAAGATTTGAACACATCACTCCAGCTCTCAACTCCCTCAACTGGCTTCCCATGGAAGGGAGGTGTATTTACAAGCTGGCCTGCATCACACACAAAACCCTTCACTCTCCGGCCCCCAACTACCTGAACAACAAACTGGTAAGAGCAGGTCAATCCAGAACGCTGAGAAGTTCCAACTCACTCCTTCTTATCCCTCCGAAACTGAAAAAGAAAACCACCCAATACCGATCGTTTTCTGGCAACGCTCCCAGGATGTGGAATGCTCTCCCTAGAGTCCTCAGATGCAACCACTCCTTCTCCTGTTTCAAAAGGGACCTGAAACTCCATCTCCTTAACAAATACTTTCCTGACCAACGTCAACTAACCTAGACTTCAATATCCGAGTTGACTCCTCTCTCTCCTGACATTCAAGGATAGTGGTGACCGGACTGTGTTAACCACCTTCGTTTGTTTTCTCTCCCTCCGCTGCACTGTTTATCTATTTTTCATGTTGTATTTTTTATCTCTGTTTTGCTTCCTTACTGCCTTCCTACTATGTAATGCAATTTCCTTTGGTTTTTTACAGTGTGTATGTAAAGCGCTCTGATACCTACGGGTCTAGCTAGCGCTATATAAAACTTTTAAAAATAAAAATAAATAAAAATAAGTATGGCATTATTTTGTAAAGCGCCAGCTGGGCCGATAGGTATACTGACACTTCAGGGCGCTTAATAAACGTACACATGGCTAAATCAAGTGTAGAGAAAGTGATATTCTATCTTTGTTGGTTAGATAATGCACACGACCTGCAGCAGAAGTTAAAACCACAAACAAATCTCACATAAGGCGACGTTATACCCAATGCGCTCCTAATGGGACCCAAAGACCCTCAACTCCCGCCAACTCTCTCTTCCGGTCTCGTTGATACTCTGTCACCGTTGCCCAGCCAAAACCAACACGGCCAGCGCACTACAACCGCGACCTGCACCCAGCCCTCCTTATCGAATATACATTAAGGCTTTTGGGGTTGACAGAGCGTTGCAGCTGACTCCGCCACCTTTCCATGTCAATAGTTTCAGGAGTCCTGAAACCACTGACATGAGGGAGGGCGGGGGTAAAGAAGTGACAACGGGAGGGAGTGTGGGGGTAAACAAGTGGCAATGGACAGTGGGAGGGAGGGGGAGATTGGGGGTAAAGAAGTGACCAGGGATAACGGGAGGGAGGGAGGGCGGGGGTAAACAAGTGACAACGGGAGGGAGGTGGGGGTAAACAAGTGGCAATGGACAGTGGGAGGGAGGGTGAGATTGGGGGTAAAGAAGTGACCAGGAATAACAGGAGGGAGGGAGGGTGGGGGTAAACAAGTGACAACGGGAGGGAGGGTGGGGAGTAAACAAGTGGCAATGGACAGTGGGAGGAGGGGGAGATTGGGGGTAAACAAGTGACCACGGATAACGGGAGGAAGGGAGGGCGGGGGTAAACAAGTAACAAAGGGAGGGAGGGTGGGGGTAAACAAGTGCAATGGACAGTGGGAGGGAGGGGAGATCGGGGGTAAAGAAGTGACCAGGGATAACGGGGAGGGAGGGCGGGGGTAAACAAGTGACAACGGGAGAGAGGGTGGGGGTAAACAAGTGGCAATGGACAGTGGGAGGGAGGGGAGATTGGGGTTAAACAAGTGACCACGGATAACGGGAGGGAGGGAGGGTGGGGGTAAACAAGTGACAACAGGAGGGAGGGTGGGGGTAAACAAGTGGCAATGGACAGTGGGAGGGAGGGGAGATCGGGGGTAAAGAAGCGACCAGGGATAACGGGAGGGAGGGAGGGCAGGGGTAAACAAGTGACAGCGGGAGGGAGGGTGGGGGTAAACAAGTGGCAATGGACAGTGGAAGGGAGGGGGAGATTGGGGGTAAATAAGTGACCAGGGATAATGGGAGGGAGGGAGGGCGGGGGTAAACAAGTGACAATGGGAGGGAGGGTGGTGGTAAACAAGTGGCAATGGACAGTGGGAGGGAGGGGGAGATCGGGGGTAAACAAGTGACCGTGGATAACAGGAGGGAGGGAGGGCAGGGGTAAACAGGTGACCACGGACCACGGGAGGGAGTGTGTGAGGCGGGGGTAAACAAGTGACCACGGATAACGGGAGGGAGGGAGGGTGGGGGTAAACAGGTGACAACGGGAGGGAGGGTGGGAGGGTGGGGGTAAACAAGTGGCAATGGACAGTGGGAGGGAGGGGAGATTGGGGGTAAGAAGTGACCACTGATAATGGGAGGGAGGGAGGGCGGGGGTAAACAAGTGACAACGGGAGGGAGGGTGGGGGTAAACAAGTGGCAATGGACAGTGGGAGGGAGAGGGAGATCAGGGGTAAAGAAGTGACCAGGGATAAGGGGAGGGAGGGAGGGTGGGGGAAAGAAGTGACAACGGGAGGGAGGGTGGGGGTAAACAAGTGGCAATGGACAGTGGGAGGAGGGGGAGATTGGGGGTAAACAAGTGACCATGGATAACGGGAGGGAGGGAGGGCGGGGGTAAACAAGTGACAACAGGAGGGAGGGTGGGGGTAAACAAGTGGCAATGGACAGTGGGAGAGAGGGGAGATCGGAGGTAAACAAGTGACCACGGACCACGGGAGGGAGTGTGTGAGGCAGGGGTAAACAAGTGACCACGGATAACGGGAGGGAGGGAGGGCGGGTGTAAACAGGTGACAACGGGAGGGAGGGTGGGGGTAAACAAGTGGCAATGGACAGTGGGAGGGAGGGGGAGATCGGGGGTAAACAAGTGACCACGGATAACGGGAGGGAGGGAGGGCGGGGGTAAACAAGTGACAACGGGAGGGAGCAGCAACCACGGACTTCTCCTAATATTTTGATACTTCCAGTACGCACACATCTTCTGACGATGCCCCTCTTGCTTGGCACACAGCACACCCTGCCATTGAGTATGGCATTACTTTGTAAAGCACCAGCTGGGCCGGTAGGTATACTGACACTTCAGGGCGCTTAATAAACGTACACATGTCTAAATCAAGTGTAGAAAAAGTGATATTCTATCTTTGTTGGTTAGATAATGCGCACGACCTGCAGCAGAAGTTAAAACCACAAACAAATCTCACATAAGGCGACGTTATACCCAATGCGTTCCTAATGGGACCCAAAGACCCTCAACTCCCGCCCCCTCTCTTCCGGTCTCACTGATACTCTGTCACCGTGGCCCAGCCAAAACCAACACAGCCAGCGTCCTACAACCGCTACCTGCACCCAGCTCTCCCTATCGAATATACGATAAGGCTTTTGGGGTTGACAGAGCGTTGCAGCTGACTCCGCCACCTTTCAATTTCAATGGTTTCAGGAATCCTGAAACCACTGACATGAGCGAGGGCGGGGGTAAACAAGTGACAACGGGAGGGAGTGTGGGGGTAAACAAGTGGCAATGGACAGTGGGAAGGAGGGGGAGATCGGGGGTAAATAAGTGACCAGGGATAATAGGAGGGAGGGCGGGGTAAACAAGTGACAATGGGAGGGAGGGTGGGGGTAAACAAGTGGTAATGGACAGTGGGAGGGAGGGGGAGATCGGGGGTAAAGAAGTGACCAGGGATAACGGGGAGGGAGGGAGGGAGGGGATAAACAATTGACAACGGGAGGGAGGGTGGGGGTAAACAATTGGCAATGGACAGTGGGAGGGAGGGGGATATTGGGGTAAACAAGTGACCACGGATAACGGGAGGGAGGGAGGGCGGGGGTAAACAAGTGACAACGGGAGGGAGGGTGGGGGGAAACAAGTGGCAATGGACAGTGGGAGGGAGGGGAGATCAGGGGGTAAAGAAGTGACCAGGGATAACGGGAGGGAGGTAGGGCGTGGGTAAACAAGTGATGATGGGAGGGAGGGTGGGGGTAAGTGGCAATGGACAGTGGGAGGGGGAGATTGGGGTTAAACAAGTGACCACAGATAACGGGGAGGGAGGGAGGGCGGGGGTAAACAAGTGACAACGGGAGGGAGGGTGGGGGTAAACAAGTGGCAATGGACAGTGGGAGGGAGGGGGAGATCGGGGGTAAAGAAGTGACCAGGGATAACAGGAGGGAGGGAGGGTGGGGGTAAACAAGAGACAACAGGAGGGAGGGTGGGGGTAAACAAGTGGCAATGGACAGTGGGAGGGAGGGGAGATTGGGGTTAAAGAAGTGACCACGGATAACGGGAGGGAGGGAGGGTGGGGGTAAACAAGTGACAACGGGAGGTAGGGTGGGGGTAAACAAGTGGAAATGGACAGTGGGAGGGAGGGGAGATCAGGGGTAAACAAGTGACCATGGATAACAGGAGGGAGGGAGGGCAGGGGTAAACAGTTGACCACGGACCACGGGAGGGAGTGTGTGAGGCAGGGGAAAACAAGTGACCACGGATAACGGGAGGGAGGGAGGGTGGGGGTAAACAGGTGACAACGGGCGGGAGGGTAGGGGTAAACAAGTGGCAATGGACAGTGGGAGGGAGGGAAATCGGGGGTAAATAAGTGACCACGGATAACGGGAGGGAGGGTGGGGGTAAAAAAGTTACAACGGGAGGGAGGGTGGGGGTAAACAAGTGGCAATGGACAGTGGGAGGGAGGGGGAGATCGGGGGTAAACAAGTGACCACGACCACGGGAGGGAGTGTGTGTGGCGGGGGTAAACAAGTGACCATGGATAACGGGAGGGAGGGAGGGCGGGGATAAACAGGTGACAACGGGAGGGAGGGTGGTGGTAAACACGTGGCAATGAACAGTGGGAGGGAGGGGAGATCGGGGGTAAACAAGTGACCACGGATAACAGGAGGGAGGGAGGGCGGGGGTAAACAAGTGACAACCGGAGGGAGCAGCAACCACGGACTTCTCCTAATACTTTGATACTTCTAGTACGCACACATCTTCTGACGATGCCCCTCATGCTTGGCACGCAGCACACCCTGCCATTAATCTCTCTTGCATGCTCCTAAACTGCAGATCAGCAGTACAACACGCCACAGATATTGCTGAAGCTCTACTCGCTGAAGAAATTGACATCGCTTTCCTCACAGAATCCTGGCTCAATGTCCACTCCACCCCATTCTTGACATTCTCACCCCTCCAGGGTACAACATCATCAGACAAGACAGGCCAATCAAAACTGGGGGGACTAGCCATCATTCACAAAGCTGGAATACAGATTACCAAACTTAAACCTGCAGAATACCTATCGTTTGAATACCTGGGTGTCGAACTCACTGCCAAGGGCACCTCTCCCATCAAATTCCACACCATCTACCATCCTCCTGGAGAGCGTACCCTTTTCCCCGAAGAACTAACAGACCTAATAACTCGTTTCTCCATGACAGACACAAAAGACGTGTTCCTGGATACCTCAAAAACCTCAACATCCACTGGAATGACTCAGAAGACTCCACTGTCCAGAACCTATCCAACCTACTTGAAATATACAATCTCAAACAACTCTGCAATGAACCAACTCACATCAAAGGTGCAACACTGGATGCGATCATTACCAACAATGAACTGGTCTCTCTGAGAGCGATTTCTCCCATTGACTGGTCAGACCACCACCTCATTCTGTTCAAGATTGATGCACTTGTCAGCCACCAACCTATTCGTGATGACAAACCTAAGCACTGGACCAGAAACATCAAAGAAGTCCCTTTACCCGAACTTGAATCCAGGATTCATGCCCATCTACAACTCCAACCCTCATCATGGACGGCCGATGACCTCACTACACACTTTAACTCAAAAATGACATAGGTTTTAGACCAAGTAGCTCCACTCAAACTCAAACAAATGAGGCGAACCAAATCTAAACCCTGGTTCAACGTGGATCTGAACAACGAAAGGCGTCAACTCAGACAAACGGAAAGGTCTTGGAGACTAAACCCCTCGACCTTGCACCTAGCGCAACTTAGATCTGCTCGACAGGCATACAAAAAACACATTTTCAGTGAAAAGGCGTCTTTCTTCCGCAGCCAACTAGATCTGGTGAAAAACAGACCGAGAGAACTCTTCAACATTGTCAAAAGCCAAACAAACTGCACTCCCTCTCACGAAATCAAAGCCACCAAAGAGCGATGTGAAGAAATTGCCAACTTCTTCACTAATAAAGTCTCAAAAATTGATCAATCCTTCCTCCAAACTGCAAACCCTCCTTCCCTCTTAACCTGCCCCCTTTAACCACCCTTGACCAATCAGAAAGAGTTCTTACCAAGGACAATCAGGTCTGCCTCCAGCTAAAAACAATGCGCATTGGTCCGACTTTGAGCTAATGTCGGAAAACGAGGTCTTCAGTATAATTTCTAACCTAAAACCTTCATCCCACACTATGGACCCCCTCCCATCCACAATTATAAAAGAACTCAACCACACCATTTCCCTTTCTGGACAAAAATCATCAACGCCTCTCTCATCTCAGGCTGTGTCCCAGACTCCCTTCAACTAGGACAAATCACACCCATTCTCAAGAAACCAGGGCCGACCCTAATGATCTTAACAACCTCAGACCTATCTCCAACCTCCCGTTCCTTGCGAAAACATTGGAGAAATGCGTTCTCCACCAACTCAACAAACACATTGATGAGTTCAACCTCCTCGACACCTTTCAATCAGGATTCAGGAAAGGCTGTAGCACTGAAACAGCTATGCTCAACATCTCTGACGATATTCACAAGGCTTTAGATGAAGGTGATGTCTGCCTTCTCATCCTTATTGACCTATCTGCGGCATTCGACACTGTAAATCATCCAGCTCTTCTGGAGACCTTGTCGAAGCGCTCCGGCATTAATGGCACAGTACTAAAATGGTTCACCTCCTTCCTTCAACACCGCTCGCAACAAATTAAAATCAACTGCTGTCTCTCGAAGCCAACAAAAGTCACTCTTGGGGTCCCGCAAGGCTCCATCCTCTCCCCGTCCCTCTTCAATCTCTTCATGGAGCCCCTCACAATCATCTTGAAAAAGCGGGAGTGAACTACCACCTTTACGCTGATGACACCCAAATCTATTTCAAAATCAAGTCTCCCAGCGACATCCGACACCTCAATGTCACTCTAACCGAGATCCAAACTTGGTTCAACGCTAACCACTTAAAGCTCAACCCAGATAAAACGGAACTAATCCTATTCTCTCCAAAAAGCAACCATCGACCAATCCAAGAGTGGCTCAAGAATCTGGTTGCCCTAAACTGCCCCTCGTCCTATCCGACTCAGTTAAGTCTCTAGGCATCACCCTTGACAAGAACTTATCAATGGAGGCCCACATCAAAAACTCTGCAAAAGGTGCTCTTTTCTCACTAAAACACCTCAAGAAATTGAAACCTTTTCTTCCCCAGGATGACCTCAAGACAGTAGTTCAATCCCTAGTTCTCTCTAAAATCGACTACGGGAACGCCATCCTAACAGGGACTCCAAAAGCTTACCTAGCCCCACTAAGGGCAGTGCTGAACATGGCCGCTCGACTCATATCTAGAGTGAAAAGATTTGAACACATCACTCCAGCTCTCAACTCCCTCAACTGGCTTCCCATGGAAGGGAGGTGTATTTACAAGCTGGCCTGCATCACACACAAAACCCTTCACTCTCCGGCCCCCAACTACCTGAACAACAAACTGGTAAGAGCAGGTCAATCCAGAACGCTGAGAAGTTCCAACTCACTCCTTCTTATCCCTCCGAAACTGAAAAAGAAAACCACCCAATACCGATCGTTTTCTGGCAACGCTCCCAGGATGTGGAATGCTCTCCCTAGAGTCCTCAGATGCAACCCCTCCTTCTCCTGTTTCAAAAGGACCTGAAACTCCATCTCCTTAACAAATACTTTCCTGACCAACGTCAACTAACCTAGACTTCAATATCCGAGTTGACTCCTCTCTCTCCTGACATTCAAGGATAGTGGTGACCGGACTGTGTTAACCACCTTCGTTTGTTTTCTCTCCCTCCGCTGCACTGTTTATCTATTTTTCATGTTGTATTTTTTATCTCTGTTTTGCTTCCTTACTGCCTTCCTACTATGTAATGCAATTTCCTTTGGTTTTTTACAGTGTGTATGTAAAGCGCTCTGATACCTACGGATCTAGCTAGCGCTATATAAAACTTTTAAAAATAAAAATAAATAAAAATAAGTATGGCATTATTTTGTAAAGCGCCAGCTGGGCCGATAGGTATACTGACACTTCAGGGCGCTTAATAAACGTACACATGGCTAAATCAAGTGTAGAGAAAGTGATATTCTATCTTTGTTGGTTAGATAATGCACACGACCTGCAGCAGAAGTTAAAACCACAAACAAATCTCACATAAGGCGACGTTATACCCAATGCGCTCCTAATGGGACCCAAAGACCCTCAACTCCCGCCCCTCTCTTCCGGTCTCGTTGATACTCTGTCACCGTTGCCCAGCCAAAACCAACACGGCCAGCGCACTACAACCGCGACCTGCACCCAGCCCTCCTTATCGAATATACATTAAGGCTTTTGGGGTTGACAGAGCGTTGCAGCTGACTCCGCCACCTTTCCATGTCAATAGTTTCAGGAGTCCTGAAACCACTGACATGAGGGAGGGCGGGGGTAAAGAAGTGACAACGGGAGGGAGTGTGGGGGTAAACAAGTGGCAATGGACAGTGGGAGGGAGGGGAGATTGGGGGTAAAGAAGTGACCAGGGATAACGGGAGGGAGGGAGGGCGGGGGTAAACAAGTGACAACGGGAGGGAGGTGGGGGTAAACAAGTGGCAATGGACAGTGGGAGGGAGGGTGAGATTGGGGGTAAAGAAGTGACCAGGGATAACAGGAGGGAGGGAGGGTGGGGTAAACAAGTGACAACGGGAGGGAGGGTGGGGGTAAACAAGTGGCAATGGACAGTGGGAGGGAGGGGGAGATTGGGGGTAAACAAGTGACCACGGATAACGGGAGGAAGGGAGGGCGGGGGTAAACAAGTAACAATGGGAGGGAGGGTGGGGGTAAACAAGTGCAATGGACAGTGGGAGGGAGGGGGAGATCGGGGGTAAAGAAGTGACCAGGGATAACGGGAGGGAGGGCGGGGGTAAACAAGTGACAACGGGAGAGAGGGTGGGGGTAAACAAGTGGCAATGGACAGTGGGAGGGAGGGGGAGATTGGGGTTAAACAAGTGACCACGGATAACGGGAGGGAGGGAGGGTGGGGGTAAACAAGTGACAACAGGAGGGAGGGTGGGGGTAAACAAGTGGCAATGGACAGTGGGAGGGAGGGGGAGATCGGGGGTAAAGAAGCGACCAGGGATAACGGGAGGGAGGGAGGGCAGGGGTAAACAAGTGACAGCGGGAGGGAGGGTGGGGGTAAACAAGTGGCAATGGACAGTGGAAGGGAGGGGGAGATTGGGGGTAAATAAGTGACCAGGGATAATGGGAGGGAGGGAGGGCGGGGGTAAACAAGTGACAATAGGAGGGAGGGTGGGGGTAAACAAGTGGCAATGGACAGTGGGAGGGAGGGGGAGATCAGGGGTAAACAAGTGACCATGTATAACAGGAGGGAGGGAGGACGGGGGTTAACAGGTGACCACGGACCACAGGAGGGAGTGTGTGAGGCGGGGGTAAACAAATGACCACAGATAACGGGAGGGAGGGAGGGAGGGCGGGGGTAAACAGGTGACAACGGGAGGGAGGGTGGGGGTAAACAAGTGGCAATGGACAGTGGGAGGGAGGGGAGATCGGGGGTAAACAAGTTACCACGGACCACGGGAGGGAGTGTGTGAGGCAGGGGTAAACAAGTGACCACGGATAACGGGAGGGAGGGAGGGCGGGGGTAAACAGGTGACAACAGGAGGGAGGGTGGGGGTAAACAAGTAGCAATGGACAGTGGGAGGGAGCGGGAGATTGTGGGTAAACAAGTTACCACGGATAATGGGAGGGAGGGAGGGCGGGGGTAAACAAGTGACAACGGGAGGGAGGGTGGGGGTAAACAAGTGGCAATGGACAGTGGGAGGGAGGGAGAGATTGGGGTAAACAAGTGACCACGGATAAAGGGAGGGAGGGAGGGCAGGGGTAAAGAAGTGACAAAGGGAGGGAGGGTGGTGGTAAACAAGTGGCAATGGACAGTGGGAGGGAGGGGGAGATTGGGGGTAAAGAAGTGACCACTGATAACGGGAGGGAGGGAGGGTGGGGGTAAACAAGTGACAACGGGAGGGAGGGTGGGGGTAAACAAGTGGCAATGGACAGTGGGAGGGAGAGGGAGATCAGGGGTAAAGAAGTGACCAGGGATAACGGGAGGGAGGGAGGGTGGGGGTAAACAAGTGACAACGGGAGGGAGGGTGGGGGTAAACAAGTGGCAATGGAGAGTGGGAGGGAGAGGGAGATCAGGGGTAAAGAAGTGACCAGGGATAAGGGGAGGGAGGGAGGGCGGGGTCAAGAAGTGACAATGGGAGGGAGGGTGGGGGTAAACAAGTGGCAATGGACAGTGGGAGGGAGGGGGAGATTGGGGGTAAACAAGTGACCACGGATAACGGGAGGGAGGGAGGGCGGGGGTAAACAAGTGACAACAGGAGGGAGGGTGGGTGTAAACAAGTGGCAATGGACAGTGGGAGAGAGGGGGAGATCGGAGGTAAACAAGTGACCACGGACCACGGGAGGGAGTGTGTCAGGCGGGGGTAAACAAGTGACCACGGATAACGGTAGGGAGGGAGGACGGGGGTAAAAAGGTGAAACGGGAGGGAGGGTGGGGGTAAACAAGTGGCAATGGACAGTGGGAGGGAGGGGGAGATCGGGGGTAAACAAGTGACCACGGATAACGGGAGGGAGGGAGGGCGGGGGAGTAAACAAGTGGCAATGGACAGTGGGAGGGAGAGGGAGATCAGGGGTAAAGAAGTGACCAGGGATAAGGGGAGGGAGGGAGGGCGGGGAAAAGAAGTGACAACGGGAGGGAGGGTGGGGGTAAACAAGTGGCAATGGACAGTGGGAGGGAGGGGGAGATTGGGGGTAAACAAGTGATGATGGATAACGGGAGGGAGGGAAGGCGGGGGTAAAGAAGTGACAACAGGAGGGAGGGTGGGGGTAAACAAGTGGCAATGGACAGTGGGAGAGAGGGGGAGATCGGAGGTAAACAAGTGACCACGGACCACGGGAGGGAGTGTGTGAGGCGGGGGTAAACAAGTGACCACGGATAACGGGAGGGAGGGAGGGCGGGGGTAAACAGGTGACAACGGGAGGGAGGGTGGGGGTAAACAAGTAGCAATGGACAGTGGGAGGGAGGGGGAGATCGGGGTAAACAAGTGACCACGGATAACGGGAGGGAGGGAGGGCGGGGGTAAACAAGTGACAACGGGGAGGGAGCAGCAACCACAGACTTCTCCTAATACTTTGATACTGCCAGTACGCACACATCTTCTGACGATGCCCCTCTTGCTTGGCACGCAGCACACCCTGCCATTGAGTATGGCATTATTTTGTAAAGCACCAGCTGGGCCGGTAGGTATACTGACACGTCAGGGCGCTTAATAAACGTACACATGTCTAAATCAAGTGTAGAAAAAGTGATATTCTATCTTTGTTGGTTAGATAATGCGCACAACCTGCAGCAGAAGTTAAAACCACAAACAAATCTCACATAAGGCGACGTTATACCCAATGCGTTCCTAATGGGACCCAAAGACCCTCAACTCCCGCCCTCTCTTCCGGTCTCACTGATACTCTGTCACCGTGGCCCAGCCAAAACCAACACGGCCAGCGTCCTACAACCGCTACCTGCACCCAGCCCTCCCTATCGAATATACGATAAGGCTTTTGGGGTTGACAGAGCGTTGCAGCTGACTCTGCCACCTTTCAATTTCAATGGTTTCAGGAATCCTGAAACCACTGACATGAGGGAGGGCGGGGGTAAACAAGTGACAACGGGAGGGAGTGTGGGGGTAAACAAGTGGCAATGGACAGTGGGAAGGAGGGGGAGATCGGGGGTAAAGAAGTGACCAGGGATAATGGGAGGAGGGAGGGCGGGGGTAAACAAGTGACAACGGGAGGGAGGGTGGGGGTAAACAAGTGGTAATGGACAGTGGGAGGGAGGGGGAGATCGGGGGTAAAGAAGTGACCAGGGATAACGGGAGGGAGGGGGGGATAAACAAGTGACAACGGGAGGGAGGGTGGGGGTAAACAAGTGGCAATGGACAGTGGGAGGGAGGGGGAGATTGGGGGTAAACAAGTGACCGACGGATAACGGGAGGGAGGGAAGGCGGGGATAAACAAGTGACAACAGGAGGGAGGGTGGGGGTAAACAAGTGGCAATGGACAGTGGGAGAGAGGGGGAGATTGGAGGTAAACAAGTGACCACGGACCACGGGAGGGAGTGTGTGAGGTGGGGGTAAACAAGTGACCACGGATAACGGGAGGGAGGGAGGGCGGGGGTAAACAGGTGACAACGGGAGGGAGTGTGGGGGTAAACAAGTGGCAATGGACAGTGGGAGGGAGGGGGAGATCGGGTGTAAACAAGTGACCACGGATAACGGGAGGGAGGGAGGGCGGGGGTAAACAAGTGACAAGGGGAGGGAGCAGCAACCACAGACTTCTCCTAATACTTTGATACTGCCAGTACGCACACATCTTCTGACGATGCCCCTCTTGCTTGGCACGCAGCACACCCTGCCATTAAATATGGCATTATTTTGTAAAGCACCAGCTGGGCTGGTAGGTATACTGACACTTCAGGGCGCTTAATAAACGTACACATGGCTAAATCAAGTGTAGAGAAAGTGATATTCTATCTTTGTTGGTTAGATAATGCACACGACCTGCAGCAGAAGTTAAAACCACAAACAAATCTCACATAAGGCGACGTTATACCCAATGCGCTCCTAATGGGACCCAAAGACCCTCAACTCCCGCCCTCTCTTCCGGTCTCACTGATACTCTGTCACCGTGGCCCAGCCAAAACCAACACGGCCAGCGTCACTACAACCGCTGACCTGCACCCAGCCCTCCCTATCGAATATACGATAAGGCTTTTGGGGTTGACAGAGCGTTGCAGCTGACTCTGCCACCTTTCCATGTCAATGGTTTCAGGAGTCCTGAAACCACTGACATGAGGGAGGGCGGGGGTAAACAAGCGACAACGGGAGGGAGTGTGGGGGTAAACAAGTGGCAATGGACAGTGGGAGGGAGGGGAGATCGGGGGTAAAGAAGTGACCAGGGATAACGGGAGGGAGGGAGGCGGGGTAAACAAGTGACAACGGGAGGGAGGGTGGGGGTAAACAAGTGGCAATGGACAGTGGGAGGGAGGGGGAGATCGGGGGTAAAGAAGTGACCAGGGATAACGGGAGGGAGGGAGGGAGGGATAAACAATTGACAACGGGAGGGAGGGTGGGGGTAAACAAGTGGCAATGGACAGTGGGAGGGAGGGGGAGATTGGGGGTAAACAAGTGACCACGGATAACGGGAGGGAGGGAAGGCGGGGGTAAACAAGTGACAACAGGAGGGAGGGTGGGGGTAAACAAGTGGCAATGGACAGTGGGAGGGAGGGGGAGATCGGAGGTAAACAAGTGACCACGGACCACGGGAGGGAGTGTGTGAGGTGGGGGTAAACAAGTGACCACGGATGACGGGAGGGAGGGAGGGCGGGGGTAAACAGGTGACAACGGGAGGGAGGGTGGGGGTAAACAAGTGGCAATGGACAGTGGGAGGGAGGGGGAGATCGGGGGTAAACAAGTGACCACGGATAACGGGAGGGAGGGAGGGCGGGGGTAAACAAGTGACAACGGGAGGGAGCAGCAACCACAGACTTCTCCTAATACTTTGATACTGCCAGTACGCACACATCTTCTGACGATGCCCCTCTTGCTTGGCACGCAGCACACCCTGCCATTGAGTATGGCATTATTTTGTAAAGCGCCAGCTGGGCTGGTAGGTATACTGACACTTCAGGGCGCTTAATAAACGTACACATGGCTAAATCAAGTGTAGAGAAAGTGATATTCTATCTTTGTTGGTTAGATAATGCACACGACCTGCAGCAGAAGTTAAAACCACAAACAAATCTCACATAAGGCGACGTTATACCCAATGCGCTCCTAATGGGACCCAAAGACCCTCAACTCCCGCCCCTCTCTTACGGTCTCACTGATACTCTGTCACCGTGGCCCAGCCAAAACCAACACGGCCAGCGTCACTACAACCGCTGACCTGCACCCAGCCCTCCCTATCGAATATACGATAAGGCTTTTGGGGTTGACAGAGCGTTGCAGCTGACTCCGCCACCTTTCCATGTCAATGGTTTCAGGAGTTCTGAAACCACTGACATGAGGGAGGGCGGGGGTAAACAAGTGACAACGGGAGGGAGTGTGGGGGTAAACAAGTGGCAATGGACAGTGGGAGGGAGGGGAGATCGGGGGTAAAGAAGTGACCAGGGATAATGGGAGGGAGGGCGGGGGTAAACAAGTGACAACGGGAGGGAGGGTGGGGGTAAACAAGTGGCAATGGACAGTGGGAGGGAGGGGGAGATCGGGGGTAAAGAAGTGACCAGGGATAACGGGAGGGAGGGAGGGAGGGGATAAACAAGTGACAACGGGAGGGAGGGTGGGGGTAAACAAGTGGCAATGGACAGTGGGAGGGAGGGGGAGATTGGGGTAAACAAGTGACCACGGATAACGGGAGGGAGGGAAGGCGGGGGTAAACAAGTGACAACGGGAGGGAGGGTGGGGGGAAACAAGTGGCAATGGACAGTGGGAGGGAGGGGAGATTGGGGGTAAAGAAGTGACCACGGATAACGGGAGGGAGGGAGGGTGGGGGTAAACAAGTGACAACGGGAGGGAGGGTGGGGGTAAACAAGTGGCAATGGACAGTGGGAGGGAGGGGGAGATTGGGGGTAAAGAAGTGACCAGGGATAACAGGAGGGAGCGAGGGTGGGGTTAAACAAGTGACAACGGGAGGGAGGGTGGGGGTAAACAAGTGGAAATGGACAGTGGGAGGCACGGGGAGATCGGGGGTAAACAAATGACCATGGATAACAGGAGGGAGGGAGGGCAGGGGTAAACAGGTGACAACGGGAGGGAGGGTGGGGGTAAACAAGTGGCAATGGACAGTGGGAGGGAGGGGGAGATCGGGGTAAACAAGTGACCACGGATAACGGGAGGGAGGGAGGGCGGGGGTAAACAAGTGACAAGGGGAGGGAGCAGCAACCACAGACTTCTCCTAATACTTTGATACTGCCAGTACGTACACATCTTCTGACGATGCCCCTCTTGCTTGGCACGCAGCACACCCTGCCATTGAGTATGGCATTATTTTGTAAAGCACCAGCTGGGCCGGTAGGTATACTGACACTTCAGGGCGCTTAATAAACGTACACATGGCTAAATCACGTGTAGAGAAAGTGATATTCTATCTTTGTTGGTTAGATAATGCACACGACCTGCAGCAGAAGTTAAAACCACAAACAAATCTCACATAAGGCGACGTTATACCCAATGCGCTCCTAATGGGACCCAAAGACCCTCAACTCCCGCCCTCTCTTACGGTCTCACTGATACTCTGTCACCGTGGCCCAGCCAAAACCAACACGGCCAGCTGCACTACACCCGCGACCTGCACCCAGCCCTCCCTATCGAATATACGATAAGGCTTTTGGGGTTGACAGAGCGTTGCAACTGACTCTGCCACCTTTCCATGTCAATGGTTTCAGGAGTCCTGAAACCACTGACATGAGGGAGGGCGGGGGTAAACAAGTGACAACGGGAGGGAGTGTGGGGGTAAACAAGTGGCAATGGACAGTGGGAGGGAGGGGAGATCGGGGGTAAAGAAGTGACCAGGGATAATGGGAGGAGGAGGGCGGGGTAAACAAGTGACAACGGGAGGGAGGGTGGGGGTAAACAAGTGGTAATGGACAGTGGGAGGGAGGGGGAGATCGGGGGTAAAGAAGTGACCAGGGATAACGGGAGGGAGGGAGGGCGGGGATAAACAAGTGACAATGGGAGGGAGGGTGGGGGTAAACAAGTGGCAATGGACAGTGGGAGGGAGGGAGAGATTGGGGGTAAACAAGTGACCACGGATAACGGGAGGGAGGGAGGGCGGGGGTAAACAAGTGACAACGGGAGGGAGGGTGGGGGTAAACAAGTGGCAATGGACAGTGGGAGGGAGGGGGAGATTGGGGGTAAACAAGTGACCAGGGATAACGGGAGGGAGGGAGGGCGGGGGTAAACAAGTGACAATGGGAGGGAGGGTGGGGGTAAACAAGTGGCAATGGACAGTGGGAGGGAGGGGGAGATTGGGGTTAAACAAGTGACCACGGATAACGGGAGGGAGGGAGGGAGGGCGGGGGTAAACAAGTGACAACGGGAGGGAGGGTGGGGGTAAACAAGTGGCAATGGACAGTGGGAGGGAGGGGGAGATTGGGGGTAAAGAAGTGACCAGGGATAACAGGAGGGAGGGAGGGTGGGGGTAAACAAGAGACAACGGGAGGGAGGGTGGGGGTAAACAAGTGGCAATGGACAGTGGGAGGGAGGGGGAGATTGGGGGTAAAGAAGTGACCACGGATAACGGGAGGGAGCGAGGGTGGGGGTAAACAAGTGACAACGGGAGGGAGGGTGGGGGTAAACAAGTGGCAATGGACAGTGGGAGGCAGGGGGAGATCGGGGGTAAACAAGTGACCATGGATAACAGGAGGGAGGGAGGGCAGGGGTAAACAGGTGACCACGGACCACGGGAGGGAGTGTGTGAGGCAGGGGTAAACAAGTGACCACGGATAACGGGAGGGAGGGAGGGTGGGGGTAAACAGGTGACAACGGGCGGGCGGGTTGGGGTAAACAAGTGGCAATGGACAGTGGGAGGGAGGGGGAAATCGGGGCTAAATAAGTGACCACGGATAACGGGAGGGAGGGTGGGGGTAAACAAGTGGCAATGGACAGTGGGAGGGAGGGGAGATTGGGGGTAAACAAGTGACCACGGACCAAGGGAGGGAGTGTGTGTGGCGGGGGTAAACAAGTGACCATGGATAACGGGAGGGAGGGAGGGCGGGGGTAAACAAGTGACAAGGGGAGGGAGCAGCAACCACGGACTTCTCCTAATACTTTGATACTGCCAGTACGCACACATCTTCTGACGATGCCCCTCTTGCTTGGCACGCAGCACACCCTGCCATTGAGTATGGCATTATTTTGTAAAGCGCCAGCTGGGCCGGTAGGTATACTGACACTTCAGGGCGCTTAATAAACGTACACATGGCTAAATCAAGTGTAGAGAAAGTGATATTCTATCTTTGTTGGTTAGATAATGCACACGACCTGCAGCAGAAGTTAAAACCACAAACAAATCTCACATAAGGCGACGTTATACCCAATGCGCTCCTAATGGGACCCAAAGACCCTCAACTCCCGCCCCTCTCTTCCGGTCTCACTGATACTCTGTCACCGTGGCCCAGCCAAAACCAACACGGCCAGCGCACTACAACCGCGACCTTCACCCAGCCCTCCTTATCGAATATACGATAAGGCTTTTGTTGTTGACAGAGCGCTGCAGCTGACTCCGCCACCTTTCCATGTCAATAGTTTCAGGAGTCCTGAAACCACTGACATGAGGGAGGGCGGGGGTAAACAAGTGACAACGGGAGGGAGTGTGGGGGTAAACAAGTGGCAATGGACAGTGGGAGGGAGGGGAGATCGGGGGTAAACAAGTGACCACGGATAACGGGAGGGAGGGGGCGGGAGTAAACAAGTGACAACGGGAGGGAGGGTGGGGGTAAACAAGTGGCAATGGACAGTGGGAGGGAGGGGGAGATCGGGGGTAAACAAGTGACCACGGACCACGGGAGGGAGTGTGTGAGGCGGGGGTAAAGAAGTGACCACGGATAACGGGAGGGAAGGCAAGGGTAAACAGGTGACAACGGGAGGGAGGGTGGGGGTAAACAAGTGGCAATGGACAGTGGGAGGGAGGGGGAGATCGGGGGTAAACAAGTGACCACGGATAACGGGAGGGAGGGAGGGCGGGGGTAAACAAGTGACAACGGGAGGGAGGGTGGGGGTAAACAAGTGGCAATGGACAGTGGGAGGGAGGGGGAGATTGGGGGTAAACAAGTGACCACGGATAACGAGAGGGAGGGAGGGCAGGGGTAAACAGGTGACAAAAGGAGGGAGGGTGGTGGTAAACAAGTGGCAATGGACAGTGGGAGGGAGGGGGAGATTGGGGGTAAAGAAGTGACCGCGGATAACGGAAGGGAGGGAGGGTGGGGGTAAACAAGTGACAACGGGAGGGAGGGTGGGGTAAACAAGTGGCAATGGACAGTGGGAGGGAGAGGGAGATCAGGGGTAAACAAGTGACCAGGGATAACGGGAGGGAGGGAGGGCGGGGGTAAACAAGTGACAATGGGAGGGAGGGTGGGGGTAAACAAGTGGCAATGGACAGTGGGAGAGAGGGGGAGATCGGAGGTAAACAAGTGACCACGGACCACGGGAGGGAGTGTGTGAGGCGGGGGTAAACAAGTGACCACGGATAACGGGAGGGAGGGAGGGCGGGCGGGGGTAAACAAGTGAAAACGGGAGGGAGTAGCAACCGCGCACTTCTCCTAATACTTTGATACTGCCAGTACGCACATATCTTCTGACGATGCCCCTCTTGCTTGGCACGCAGCACACCCTGCCATTGAGTATGGCATTATTTTGTAAAGCACCAGCTGGGCCGGTAGGTATACTGACACTTCAGGGCGCTTAATAAACGTACACATGGCTAAATCAAGTGTAGAGAAAGTGATATTCTATCTTTGTTGGTTAGATAATGCACACGACCTGCAGCAGAAGTTAAAACCACAAACAAATCTCACATAAGGCGACGTTATACCCAATGCGTTCCTAATGGGACCCAAAGACCCTCAACTCCGCCCCTCTCTTCCGGTCTCACTGATACTCTGTCACCGTGGCCCAGCCAAAACCAACACGGCCAGTGCCCTACAACCGCTACCTGCACCCAGCCCTCCCTATCGAATATACGATAAGGCTTTTGGGGTTGACAGAGCGTTGCAGCTGACTCCGCCACCTTTCCATGTCAATGGTTTCAGGAGTCCTGAAACCACTGACATAAGGGAGGGCGGGGGTTAACAAGTGACAACGGGAGGGAGTGTGGGGGTAAACAAGTGGCAATGGACAGTGGGAAGGAGGGGGAGATCGGGGGTAAAGAAGTGACCAGGGATAACGGGGGAGGGAGGGCGGGGGTAAACAAGTGACAACGGGAGGGAGGGTGGGGGTAAACAAGTGGCAATGGGCAGTGGGAGGGAGGGGAGATCGGGGGTAAAGAAGTGACCAGGGATAACGGGAGGGAGGGAGGGAGGGCGGGGGTAAACAATTGACAATGTGAGGGAGGGTGGGGGTAAACAAGTGGCAATGGACAGTGGGAGGGAGGGGGAGATTGGGGTAAACAAGTGACCATGGATAACGGGACATAGGAAGGGCGGGGGTAAACAACTGACAACGGGAGGGAGGGTGGGGGTAAACAAGTGGCAATGGAGAGTGAGAGGGAGTGGGAGATCGAGGGTAAAGAAGTGACCAGGGATAACGGGAGGGAGGTGAGGGCGGGGGTAAACAAGTGCCAATGGGAGGGAGGGTGGGGGTAAACAAGTGGTAATGGACAGTGGGAGGAAGGGGAGATTGGGGTTAAACAAGTGACCACGGATAACGGGAGGGAGGGAGGGTGGGGGTAAACAAGTGATAACGGGAGGGAGGGTGGGGGTAAACAAGTGACCACGGACCACAGGAGGGAGTGTGTGAGGCGGGGGTAAAGAAGTGACCACGGATAACGGGAGGGAGGGAGGGCAGGGGTAAACAGGTGACAACGGGAGGGAGGGTGGGGGTAAACAATTGGCAATGGGCAGTGGGAGGGAGGGGGAGATCGGGGGTAAAGAATTGACCAGGGATAACGGGAGGGAGGGAGGGAGGGCGGGGGTAAACAATTGACAATGTGAGGGAGGGTGGGGGTAAACAATTGGCAATGGACAGTGGGAGGGAGGGGGTGATTGGGGTAAACAAGTGACCATGGATAACGGGACATAGGAAGGGCGGGGGTAAACAACTGACAACGGGAGGGAGGGTGGGGGTAAACAAGTGGCAATGGAGAGTGAGAGGGAGTGGGAGATCGAGGGTAAAGAAGTGACCAGGGATAACGGGAGGGAGGTAGGGCGGGGGTAAACAAGTGCCAATGGGAGGGAGGGTGGGGGTAAGTGGTAAAGGACAATGGGAGGAAGGGGGAGATTGGGGTTAAACAAGTGACCACGGATAACGGGAGGGAGGGAGGGTGGGGGTAAACAAGTGATAACGGGAGGGAGGGTGGGGGTAAACAAGTGACCACGGACCACAGGAGGGAGTGTGTGAGGCGGGGGTAAAGAAGTGACCACGGATAACGGGAGGGAGGGAGGGCAGGGGTAAACAGGTGACAACGGGAGGGAGGGTGGGGGTAAACAAGTGGCAATGGACAGAGGGAGGGAGGGGGAGATCAGGGGGTAAAGAAGTGACCAGGGATAACGGGAGGGAGAGAGGGCAGGGGTAAACAAGTGACAAAGGGAGGGAGGGTGGTGGTAAACAAGTGGCAATGGACAGTGGAAGGGAGGGAGAGATCGGGGTAAAGAAGTGAACAGGGATAACAGGAGGGAGGGAGGGAGGGGGTAAACAAGTGACAACGGGAGTGAGGGTGGGGGTAAACAAGTGGCAATGGACAGTGGGAGGGAGGGGGAGATGGGGGTAAACAAGTGACCATGGATAACAGGAGGGAGGGAGGGCGGGGGTAAACAGTTGACCACGGACCACGGAAGGGAGTGTGTGAGGCAGGGGTAAACAAGTGACCACGGATAACGGGAGAGAGGGAGGGCAGGGGTAAACAGGTGACAACGGGAGGGAGGGTGGGGGTAAACAAGTGGCAATGGACAGTGGAAGGGAGGGGGAGATCAGGGGTAAATAAGTGACCACGGATAACGGGAGGGAGGGAGGGCGGGGGTAAAAAAGTTACAACGGGAGGGAGGGTGGGGGTAAACAAGTGGCAATGGACAGTCAGAGGGAGGGGGAGATTGGGGGTAAACAAGTGACCACGGACCACAGGAGGGAGTGTGTGAGGTGGGGGTAAACAAGTGACCATGGATAACGGGAGGGAGGGAGGGCGGGGGTAAACAGGTGACAACGGGAGGGAGGGTGGGGGTAAACAAGTGGCAATGGACAGTGGGAGGGAGGGAGAGATCGGGGGTAAACATGTGACCACGGATAACAGGAGGGAGGGAGGGGGTAAACAAGTGACAACGGGAGGGAGCAGCAACCGCAGACTTCTCCTAATACTTTGATACTGCCAGTACGCACACATCTTCTCATGATGCCCTTCTTGCTTGACACGCAGCACACCCTGCCACTGAGTATGGCATTATTTTGTATGGGACCCAAAGACCCTCAACTCCCCCCCACTCTCTTCCGGTCTTACTGATACTCTGTCACGGTGGCCCAGCCAAAACTAACACGGCCAGCGCACTAAAACCGCGACCTGCACCCAGCCCTCCCTATCGAATATACAATAAGGCTTTTGGGGTTGACAGAGCATTGCAGCTGACTCCGCCACCTTTCCATGTCAATGGTTTCAGGAGTCCTGAAACCACTGACATGAGGGAGGGCGGGGGTAAACAAGTGACAACGGGAGGGAGTGTGGGGGTAAACAAGTGGCAATGGACAGTGGGAGGGAGGGGGAGATCGGGGTTAAACAAGTGACCACAGATAACGGGAGGGCGGGAGTAAACAAGTGACAACGGGAGGGGGGTAAACAAGTGGCAATGGACAGTGGGAGGGAGGGGGAGATCGGGGGTAAACAAGTGACCACGGACCACGGGAGGGAGTGTGTGAGGCGGGGGTAAACAAGTGACAAAGGGAGGGAGGTGGTGGTAAACAAGTGGCAATGGACAGTGGGGGGGTAAAGAAGTGACCACTGATAATGGGAGGGAGGGAGGGCGGGGGTAAACAAGTGACAACGGGAGGGAGGGTGGGGGTAAACAAGTGGCAATGGGCAGTGGGAGGGAGGAAGAGATCGGGGGTAAAGAAGTGACCAGGGATAACGAGAAGGAGGGAGGGCGGGGGTAAGGAAGTGACAACAGGAGGGAGGGTGGGGATAAACAAGTGGCAATGGACAGTGGGAGGGAGGGAGATCGGGGGTAAAGAAGTGATCAGGGATAACAGGAGGGAGGGAGGGGCGGGGGTAAACAAGTGACAACGGAAGGGAGGGTGGGGGTAAACAAGTGGCAATGGACAGTGGGAGGGAGGGGAGATTGGGGGTAAAAAGTTACCACGGATAACGGGAGGGAGGGCGGGGGTAAACAAGTGACAACGGGAGGGAGGGCGGGAGTAAACAAGTGGCAATGGACAGTGGGAGGGAGGGGGAGATTGGGGGTAAACAAGTGACCACGGACCACGGGAGGGAGTGTTTGAGGCAGGGGTAAACATGTGACAACAAGAAGGAGGGTGGGGGTAAACAAGTGGCAATGGACAGTGGGAGGGAGGGGGAGATTGGGGGTAAACAAGTGACCACGGATAACGGGAGGGAGGGAGGGTGTTAAACAAGTGACAATGGGAGGGAGGGTGGGGGTAAACAAGTGCCAATGGACAGTGGGAGGGAGGGGGAGTTCGGGGGTAAACAAGTGACCACGGACCACGGGAGGGAGTGTGTGAGGCGGGGTAAACATGTGACCACGGATAACGGGAGGGAGGGAGGGCGGGGGTAAACAGGTGACAATGGGAGGGAGGGTGAGGGTAAACAAGTGGCAATGGACAGTGGGAGGGAGGGGGAGATTAGGGGTAAAGAAGTGACCACTGATAAAGGGAGCGAGGGAGGGCGGGGGTAAACAAGCGAAAACCGGAGGGAGGGTGGGGGTAAACAAGTGGCAATGGACAGTGGGAGGGAGGGTGAGATCAGGGAAAAAAAGTGACCAGGGATAACGGGAGGGAGGGAGTGCAGGGGTAAAGAAGTGACAACGGGAGGGAGGGTGGGGGTAAACAAGTGGCAATGGACAGTGGGAGGGAGGGGGAGATGGGGGGTAAACAAGTGACCACGGACCACGGGAGGGAGTGTGTGAGGCGGGGGTAAACAAGTGACGACGGGAGGGAGGGTGGGGGTAAACAAGTGACAATGGACAGTGGGAGGGTTGTGGAGATTGGGGGTAAACAAGTGACCTCGGATAATGGGAGGGAGGGAGGTCTGGGGTAAACAAGTGACAAGGGGAGGGAGGGTGGGGGTAAACAAGTGGCAATGGACAGTGGGAGGGAGGGGGAATTGGGGGTAAACAAGTGCCCACAGATAACGGGAGGGAGGGAGGGCGGGGGTAAAGAGGTGACAACGGGAGGGAGGGTGGGGGTAAACAAGTGGCAATCAACAGTGGGAGGGAGGGGAAGATCGGGGGTAAACAAGTGACCACGGATAATGGGAGGGAGGGAGGGCGGTCTAAACAAGTGACAACGGTAGGGAGCAGCAACAGCAGACTTCTCCTAATACTTTGATACTGCCAGTACGCAAACATCTTCTGACGATGCCCCTCTTGTTTGGCACGCAGCACACCCTGCCATTGAGTATGGCACTATTTTGTAAAGCGCCAGCTGGGCCGATAGGTATACTGACACTTCAGGGTGATTAATAAACGTACACATGGCTAAATCAAGTTTAGAGAAAGTGATATTCTATCTTTGTTGGTCAGATAATGCACACGAACTGCAGCAGAAGTTAAAACCACAAACAAATCTCACATAAGGCGACGTTATACCCAATGCACTCCTAATGGGACCCAAAGACCCTCAACTCCCGCCCCCTCTCTTCCGGTCTCACTAATACTCTGTCACCGTGGCCCAGCCAAAACCAACACGGCCAGCGCACTACAACCGCGACCTGCACCCAGCCCTCCTTATCGAATATACATTAAGGCTTTTGGGGTTGACAGAGCGTTGCAGCTGACTCCGCCACCTTTCCATGTCAATGGTTTCAGGAGTCCTGAAACCACTGACATGAGGGAGGGCGGGTGTAAACAAGTGACAACGGGAGGGAGTGTGGGGGTAAACAAGTGGCAATGGACAGTGGGAGGGAGGGGGAGATCGGGGGTAAAGAAGTGACCAGGGATAACGGGAGGGAGGGAGGGCGGGGGTAAACAAGTGACAACGGGAGGGAGGTGGGGGTAAACAAGTGGCAATCGACAGTGGGATGGAGGGGGAGATTGGGGGTAAAGAAGTGACCAGGGATAACGGGAGGGAGGGAGGGCGGGGGTAAACAAGTGACAACGGAAGGGAGGGTGGGGGTAAACAAGTGGCAATGGACAGTGGGAGGGAGGGGGACATTGGGGGTAAACAAGTGACCACGGATAACGGGAGGGAGGGAGGGCGGGGGTTAACAAGTAACAACGGGAGGGAGGGTGGGGGTAAACAAGTGGCAATGGACAGTGGGAGGGAGGGGGAGATCGGGGGTAAAGAAGTGACCAGGGATAATGGGAGGGAGGGAGGGCTGGAGTAAACAAGTGACAACGGGAGGGAGGGTGGGGTAAACAAGTGGCAATGGACTGTGGGAGGGAGGGGGAGATCGGGGGTAAACAAGTGACCACGGACCACAGGAGGGAGTGTGTGAGGCGGGGGTAAAGAAGTGACCACGGATAACGGGAGGGAGGGAGGGCAGGGGTAAACAGGTGACAACGGGAGGGTGGGTGGGGGTAAACAAGTGGCAATGGACAGAGGGAGGGAGGGGGAGATCAGGGGTAAAGAAGTGACCAGGGATAACGGGAGGGAGAGAGGGCAGGGGTAAACAAGTGACAAAGGGAGGGAGGGTGGTGGTAAACAAGTGGCAATGGACAGTGGGAGGGAGGGGGAGATTGGGGGTAAAGAAGTGACCACTGATAACGGGAGGGAGGGCGGGGGTAAACAAGCGACAACGGGAGGGAGGGTGGGGGTAAACAAGTGGCAATGGAGAGTGGAAGGGAGGGAGAGATCGGGGGTAAAGAAGTGACCAGGGATAACAGGAGGGAGGGAGGGAGGGGTAAACAAGTGACAACGGGACGGAGGGTGGGGGTAAACAAGTGGCAATGGACAGTGGGAGGGAGGGGGAGATCGGGGGTAAACAAGTGACCATGGATAACAGGAGGGAGGGAGGGCGGGGGTAAACAGTTGACCACAGACCACAGGAGGGAGTGTGTGAGGCAGGGGTAAACAAGTGACCACGGATAACGGGAGGGAGGGAGGGCAGGGGTAAACAGGTGACAACGGGAGGGAGGGTGGGGGTAAACAAGTGGCAATGGACAGTGGGAGGGAGGGGGAGATCGGGCATAAATAAGTGACCACGGATAACGGGAGGGAGGGAGGGCGGGGGTAAAAAAGTTACAACGGGAGGGAGGGTGGGGGTAAACAAGTGGCAATGGCCAGTTGGAGGGAGGGGGAGATCGGGAGTAAACAAGTGACCACGGACCACAGGAGGGAGTTTGTGAGGTGGGGGTAAACAAGTGACCATGGATAACGGGAGGGAGGGAGGGCGGGGGTAAACAGGTGACAACGGGAGGGAGGGTGGGGGTAAACAAGTGGCAATGGACAATGGGAGGGAGGGGGATATCGGGGGTAAACAAGTGACCACGGATAACAGGAGGGAGGGAGGGTGGGGGTAAACAAGTGACAACAGGAGGGAGCAGCAACCGCAGACTTCTCCTAATACTTTGATACTGCCAGTACGCACACATCTTCTCATGATGCCCTTCTTGCTTGACACGCAGCACACCCTGCCACTGAGTATGGCATTATTTTGTAATGCGCCAGCTGGGCCGTAGGTATACTGACACTTCAGGGCGCTTAATAAACATACACATGGCTAAATCAAGTGTAGAGAAAGTGATATTCTATCTTTGTTGGTTAGATAATGCACACGACCTACAGTAGAAGTTAAAACCACAAACAAATCTCACATAAGGCGACGTTATACCCAATGCACTCCTAATGGGACCCAAAGACCCTCAACTCCCCCCCACTCTCTTCCGGTCTCACTGATACTCTGTCACGGTGGCCCAGCCAAAACTAACACGGCCAGCACACTAAAACCGCGACCTGCACCCAGCCCTCCCTATCGAATATACAATAAGGCTTTTGGGGTTGACAGAGCATTGCAGCTGACTCCGCCACCTTTCCATGTCAGTGGTTTCAGGAGTCCTGAAACCACTGACATGAGGGAGGGCGGGGGTAAACAAGTGACAATGGGAGGGAGTGTGGGGGTAAACAAGTGGCAATGGACAGTGGGAGGGAGGGGGAGATCGGGGGTAAACAAGTGACCACGGATAACGGGAGGGAGGGAGGGTGGGAGTAAACAAGTGACAACGGGAGGGAGGGTGGGGGTAAACAAGTGGCAATGGACAGTGGGAGGGAGGGGGTGATCGGGGGTAAACAAGTGACCACGGACCACGGGAGGGAGTGTGTGAGGCGGGGGTAAAGAAGTGACCATGGATAACGGGAGGGAGGGAGGGCGGGGGTAAACAGGTGACAACGGAAGGGAGGGTGGGGGTAAACAAGTGGCAATGGACAGTGGGAGGGAGGGGGAGATCGGGGGTAAAGAAGTGACCAGGGATAACGGGAGGGAGAGAGGGCAGGGGTAAACAAGTGACAAAGGGAGGGAGGGTGGTGGTAAACAAGTGGCAATGGACAGTGGGAGGAGGGGGAGATTGGGGGTAAAGAAGTGACCACTGATAATGGGAGGGAGGGAGGGCGGGGGTAAACAAGTGACAACAGGAGGGAGGGTGGGGGTAAACAAGTGGCAATGGGCAGTGGGTTGGAGGGAGAGATCGGGGGTAAAGAAGTGACCAGGGATAACGAGAAGGAGGGAGGGCGGGGGTAAGGAAGTGACAACAGGAGGGAGGGTGGGGGTAAACAAGTGGCAATGGACTGTGGGAGGGAGGGGGAGATCGGGGGTAAAGAAGTGATCAGGGATAACAGGAGGGAGGGAGGGCAGGGGTAAACAAGTGACAACGGGAGGGAGGGTGGGAGTAAACAAGTGGCAATGGACAGTGGGAGGGAGGGGGAGATTGGGGGTAAACAAGTGACCACGGATAACGGGAGGGAGGGCGGGGGTAAACAAGTGACAACGGGAGGGAGGGCGGGGTAAACAAGTGACAACGGGAGGGAGGGCGGAGTAAACAAGTGGCAATGGACAGTGGGAGGGAGGGGAGATTGGGGGTAAACAAGTGACCACGGACCACGGGAGGGAGTGTTTGAGGCAGGGGTAAACATGTGACAATGAGAGGGAGGGTGGGGGTAAACAAGTGGCAATGGACAGTGGGAGGGAGGGGGAGATTGGGGGTAAACAAGTGACCACGGATAACGGGAGGGAGGGAGGGAGTTAAACAAGTGACAACGGGAGGGAGGGTGGGGGTAAACAAGTGCCAATGGACAGTGGGAGGGAGGGGGAGATCGGGGGTAAACAAGTGACCACGGACCACGGGAGGGAGTGTGTGAGGCGGGGGTAAACAAGTGACCACGGATAACGGGAGGGAGGGAGGGCGGGGGTAAACAGGTGACAATGGGAGGGAGGGTGAGGGTAAACAAGTGGCAATGGACAGTGGGAGGGAGGGGGAGATTAGGGGTAAAGAAGTGACCACTGATAACGGGAGCGAGGGAGGGCGGGGGTAAACAAGTGAAAACCGGAGGGAGGGTGGGGGTAAACAAGTGGCAATGAACAGTGGGAGGGAGGGTGAGATCAGGGAAAAAAAGTGACCAGGGATAACGGGAGGGAGGGAGGGCAGGGGTAAAGAAGTGACAACGGGAGGGAGGTTGGGGGTAAACAAGTGGCAATGGACAGTGGGAGGGAGGGGGAGATGGGGGTAAACAAGTGACCACGGATAGCGGGAGGGAGGGAGGGTGGGGGTAAACAAGTGACAACGGGAGGGAGGGTGGGGGTAAACAAGTAGCAATGGACAGTGGGAGGGAGGGGAGATCGGGGGTAAAGAAGTGACCAGGGATAACAGGAAGGAGGGAGGGCAGGGGTAAACAAGTGACAACGGGAGGGAGGGTGGGTGTAAACAATTGGCAATGGACAGTGGGAGGGAGGGAGAGATTGGGGTAAACAAGTGACCACGGATAACGGGAGAGAGGGAGGGCGGGGGTAAACAAGTGACAACAGGAGGGAGGGTGGGGGTAAACAAGTGGCAATGGACAGTGGGAGGGAGGGGGAGATTGGGGGTAAACAAGTGACCAGGGACCACGGGAGGGAGTGTGTGAGGCGGGGGTAAACAAGTGACGACAGGAGGGAGGGTGGGGGTAAACAAGTGACAATGGACAGTGGGAGGGATGTGGAGATTGGGGGTAAACAAGTGACCTCGGATAACGGGAGGGAGGGAGGTCTGGGGTAAACAAGTGACAAGGGGAGGGAGGATGGGGGTAAACAAGTGGCAATGGACAGTGGGAGGGAGGGGGATTGGGGGTAAACAAGTGACCACGGATAACGGGAGGGAGGGAGGGCGGGGGTAAACAGGTGACAACGGGAGGGAGGGTGGGGGTAAAAAAGTGGCAATCAACAGTGGGAGCAAGGGGGAGATTGGGGGTAAACAAGTGACCACGGATAATGGGAGGGAGGGAGGGCGGGTGTAAACAAGTGACAACGGTAGGGAGCAGCAACAGCGGACTTCTCCTAATACTTTGATACTGCCAGTACGCAAATATCTTCTGACGATGCCCCTCTTGTTTGGCACGCAGCACACCCTGCCATTGAGTATGGCATTATTTTGTAAAGTGCCAGCTGGGCCGATAGGTATACTGACACTTCAGGGTGCTTAATTAACGTACACATGGCTAAATCAAGTGTAGAGAAAGTGATATTCTATCTTTGTTGGTCAGTTAATGCACACGACCTGCAGCAGAAGTTAAAACCACAAACAAATCTCACATAAGGCGACGTTATACCCAATGCGCTCCTAATGGGACCCAAAGACCCTCAACTCCCGCCCTCTCTCTTCCGGTCTCACTGATACTCTGTCACCGTGGCCCAGCCAAAACCAACACGGCCAGCACACTACAACCGCGACCTGCCCCCAGCCCTCCTTATCGAATATACATTAAGGCTTTTGGGGTTGACAGAGCGTTGCAGCTGACTCCGCCACCTTTCCATGTCAATGGTTTCAGGAGTCCTGAAACCACTGACATGAGGGAGGGCGGGGGTAAACAAGTGACAACGGGAGGGAGTGTGGGGGTAAACAAGTGGCAATGGACAGTGGGAGGGAGGGGGAGATCGGGGGTAAAGAAGTGACCAGGGATAACGGGAGGGAGGGAGGGTGGGGTAAACACGTGACAACGGGAGGGAGGTGGGGTTAAACAAGTGGCAATGGACAGTGGGAGGGAGGGAGAGATTGGGGGTAAAGAAGTGACCAGGGATAACGGGAGGGAGTGAGGGCGGGGGTAAACAAGTGACAACGGAAGGGAGGGTGGGGGTAAACAGGTGGCACTGGACAGTGGGAGGGAGGGGGACATTGGGGGTAAACAAGTGACCACGGATAACGGGAGGGAGGGAGGGCGGGGGTTAACAAGTAACAACGGGAGGGAGGGTGGGGGTAAACAAGTGGCAATGGACAGTGGGAGGGAGGGGGAGATCGGGGGTAAAGAAGTGACCAGGGATAACGGGAGGGAGGGAGGGCGGGGGTAAACAAGTGACAACGGGAGGGAGGGTGGGGGTAAACAAGTGGCAATGGACAGTGGGAGGGAGGGGGAGATTGGGGTTAAACAAGTGACCACGGATAATTGGAGGGAGGGAGGGTGGGGGTAAACAAGTGACAATAGGAGGGAGGGTTGGGGTAAACAAGTGGCAATGGACAGTGGGAGGGAGGGGGAGGTCGGGGGTAAAGAAGCGACCAGGGATAACGAGAGGGAGGGAGGGCGGGGGTAAACAAGTGACAGCGGGAGAGAGGGTGGGGGGTAAACAAGTGGCAATGGACAGTGGAAGGGAGGGGGAGATTGGGGGTAAAGAAGTGACCACGGATAATGGGAGGGAGGAAGGGCGGGGGTAAACAAGTGACAATGGGAGGGAGGGTGGGGGTAAACAAGTGGCAATGGACAGTGGGAGGGAGGGGGAGATCGGGGGTAAACAAGTGACCGTGGATAACAGGAGGGAGGGAGGGCAGGGGTAAACAGGTGACCACGGACCAGGGGAGGGAGTGTATGAGGCGGGGGGTAAACAAGTGACCACGGATAATGGAAGGGAGGGAGGGTGGGGGTAAACAGGTGACAACGGGATGGAGGGTGGGGGTAAATAAGTGGCAATGTACAGTGGGAGGGAGGGGGAGATCGGGGGTAAACAAGTGACCACAGATAACAGGAGGGAGGGAGGGTGGGGTAAACAAGTGAGAACGGGAGGGAGGGTGGGGGTAAACAAGTGGCAATGGACAGTGGGAGGGAGGGGGAGATCGGGGGTAAACAAGTGACCACGGACCACGGGAGGGAGTGTGTGAGGCGGGGGTAAACAAGTGACCACGGATAACGGGAGGGAGGGAGGGCGGGGGTAAACAGGTGACAACGGGAGGGAGGGTGGGGTAAACAAGTAGCAATGGACAGTGGGAGGGAGGGGAGATCGGGGGTAAAGAAGTGACCAGGGATAACAGGAAGGAGGGAAGGCAGGGGTAAACAAGTGACAACGGGAGGGAGGGTGGGTGTAAACAATTGGCAATGGACAGTGGGAGGGAGGGAGAGATTGGGGTAAACAAGTGACCACGGATAACGGGAGAGAGGGGAGGGCGGGGGTAAACAAGTGACAACGGGAGGGAGGGTGGGGGTAAACAAGTGGCAATGGACAGTGGGAGGGAGGGGGAGATTGGGGGTAAACAAGTGACCAGGGACCACGGGAGGGAGTGTGTGAGGCGGGGGTAAACAAGTGACGACAGGAGGGAGGGTGGGGGTAAACAAGTGACAATGGACAGTGGGAGGGATGTGGAGATTGGGGGTAAACAAGTGACCTCGGATAACGGGAGGGAGGGAGGTCTGGGGTAAACAAGTGACAAGGGGAGGGAGGGTGGGGGTAAACAAGTGGCAATGGACAGTGGGAGGGAGGGGGGATTGGGGGTAAACAAGTGACCACGGATAACGGGAGGGAGGGAGGGCGGGGGTAAACAGGTGACAACGGGAGGGAGGGTGGGGGTAAACAAGTGGCAATCAACAGTGGGAGGGAGGGGGAGATTGGGGGTAAACAAGTGACCACGGATAATGGGAGGGAGGGAGGGCGGGTGTAAACAAGTGACAACGGTAGGGAGCAGCAACAGCGGACTTCTCCTAATACTTTGATACTGCCAGTACGCAAACATCTTCTGACGATGCCCCTCTTGTTTGGCACGCAGCACACCCTGCCATTGAGTATGGCATTATTTTGTAAAGCGCCAGCTGGGCCGATAGGTATACTGACACTTCAGGGTGCTTAATAAACGTACACATGGCTAAATCAGGTGTAGAGAAAGTGATATTCTATCTTTGTTGGTCAGATAATGCACACGACCTGCAGCAGAAGTTAAAACCACAAACAAATCTCACATAAGGCGACGTTATACCCAATGCGCTCCTAATGGGACCCAAAGACCCTCAACTCCCACCCCTCTCTTCCGGTCTCACTGATACTCTGTCACCGTGGCCCAGCCAAAACCAACACGGCCAGCACACTACAACCGCGACCTGCCCCCAGCCCTCCTTATCGAATATACATTAAGGCTTTTGGGGTTGACAGAGCGTTGCAGCTGACTCCGCCACCTTTCCATGTCAATGGTTTCAGGAGTCCTGAAACCACTGACATGAGGGAGGGCGGGGTAAACAAGTGACAACGGGAGGGAGTGTGGGGGTAAACAAGTGGCAATGGACAGTGGGAGGGAGGGGAGATCGGGGGTAAAGAAGTGACCAGGGATAACGGGAGGGAGGGAGGGTGGGGTAAACAAGTGACAACGGGAGGGAGGTGGGGTTAAACAAGTGGCAATGGACAGTGGGAGGGACGGGGAGATTAGGGGTAAAGAAGTGACCAGGGATAACGGGAGGGAGTGAGGGCGGGGGTAAACAAGTGACAACGGAAGGGAGGGTGGGGGTAAACAGGTGGCACTGGACGGTGGGGGGGCGGGGCACATTGGGGGTAAACAAGTGACCACGGATAACGGGAGGGCAGGTGTTAACAAGTAACAACGGGAGGGAGGGTGGGGGTAAACAAGTGGCAATGGACAGTAGGAGGGAGGGGGAGATCGGGGGTAAAGAAGTGACCAGGGATAACGGGAGGGAGGGAGGGCGGGGGTAAACAAGTGACAACGGGAGGGAGGGTGGGGGTAAACAAGTGGCAATGGACAGTGGGAGGGAGGGGGAGATTGGGGTTAAACAAGTGACCACGGATAATTGGAGGGAGGGAGGGTGGGGTAAACAAGTGACAACAGGAGGGAGGGTTGGGGTAAACAAGTGGCAATGGACAGTGGGAGGGAGGGGGAGGTCGGGGGTAAAGAAGCGACCAGGGATAACGAGAGGGAGGGAGGGCGGGGGTAAACAAGTGACAGCTGGAGGGAGGGTGGGGGTAAACAAATGGCAATGGACAGTGGAAGGGAGGGGGAGATTGGGGGTAAAGAAGTGACCACGGATAATGGGAGGGAGGAAGGGCGGGGGTAAACAAGTGACAATGGGAGGGAGGGTGGGGGTAAACAAGTGGCAAAGGACAGTGGGAGGGAGGGGGAGATCGGGGGTAAACAAGTGACCGTGGATAACAGGAG
Organism: Calotriton arnoldi; assembly: GCA_963921515.1. Classification (NCBI taxonomy): domain Eukaryota; kingdom Metazoa; phylum Chordata; class Amphibia; order Caudata; family Salamandridae; genus Calotriton; species Calotriton arnoldi. The sequence continues at coordinate 353,861 of CAWUFW010005356.1, read as the reverse complement.
GGAGGGAGGGCAGGGGTAAACAGGTGACCACGGACCAGGGGAGGGAGTGTGTGAGGCGGGGGTAAACAAGTGACCACGGATAATGGGAGGGAGGGAGGGTGGGGGTAAACAGGTAACAACGGGAGGGAGGGTGGGGGTAAATAAGTGGCAATGTACAGTGGGAGGGAGGGGGAGATCGGGGGTAAACAAGTGACCACAGATAACAGGAGGGAGGGAGGGTGGGGGTAAACAAGTGACAACGGGAGGGAGGGTGGGGGTAAACAAGTGGCAATGGACAGTGGGAGGGAGGGGGAGATCGGGGGTAAACAAGTGACCAAGGACCACGGGAGGGAGTGTGTGAGGCGGGGGTAAACAAGTGACCACGGATAACAGGAGGGAGGGAGGGCGGGGGTAAACAGGTGACAACGGGAGGGAGGGTGGGGGTAAACAAGTAGCAATGGACAGTGGGAGGGAGGGGAGATCGGGGGTAAAGATGTAACCAGGGATAACAGGAAGGAGGGAGGGCAGGGGTAAACAAGTGACAACGGGAGGGAGGGTGGGTGTAAACAATTGGCAATGGACAGTGGGAGGGAGGGAGAGATTGGGGTAAACAAGTGACCACGGATAACGGGAGAGAGGGAGGGCGGGGGTAAACAAGTGACAACGGGAGGGAGGGTGGGGGTAAACAAGTGGCAATGGACAGTGGGAGGGAGGGGAGATTGGGGGTAAACAAGTGACCAGGGACCACGGGAGGGAGTGTGTGAGGCGGGGGTAAACAAGTGACAACGGGAGGGAGGGTGGGGGTAAACAAGTGGCAATGGACAGTGGGAGGGAGGGGAGATTGGGGTTAAACAAGTGACCACGGATAATTGGAGGGAGGGAGGGTGGGGGTAAACAAGTGACAACAGGAGGGAGGGTTGGGGTAAACAAGTGGCAATGGACAGTGGGAGGGAGGGGGAGGTCGGGGGTAAAGAAACGACCAGGGATAACGAGAGGGAGGGAGGGCGGGGGTAAACAAGTGACAGCGGGAGAGAGGGTGGGGGTAAACAAGTGGCAATGGACAGTGGAAGGGAGGGGGAGATTGGGGGTAAAGAAGTGACCACGGATAATGGGAGGGAGGAAGGGCGGGGGTAAACAAGTGACAATGGGAGGGAGGGTGGGGGTAAACAAGTGGCAATGGACAGTGGGAGGGAGGGGGAGATCGGGGGTAAACAAGTGACCGTGGATAACAGGAGGGAGGGAGGGCAGGGGTAAACAGGTGACCACGGACCAGGGAGAGGAGTGTATGAGGCGGGGGTAAACAAGTGACCACGGATAATGGAAGGGAGGGAGGGTGGGGGTAAACAGGTGACAACGGGATGGAGGGTGGGGGTAAATAAGTGGCAATGTACAGTGGGAGGGAGGGGGAGATCGGGGGTAAACAAGTGACCACAGATAACAGGAGGGAGGGAGGGTGGGAGTAAACAAGTGAGAACGGGAGGGAGGGTGGGGGTAAACAAGTGGCAATGGACAGTGGGAGGGAGGGGAGATCGGGGGTAAACAAGTGACCACGGACCACGGGAGGGAGTGTGTGAGGCGGGGGTAAACAAGTGACCACGGATAACGGGAGGGAGGGAGGGCGGGGGTAAACAGGTGACAACGGGAGGGAGGGTGGGGGTAAACAAGTAGCAATGGACAGTGGGAGGGAGGGGAGATCGGGGGTAAAGAAGTGACCAGGGATAACAGGAAGGAGGGAGGGCAGGGGTAAACAAGTGACAACGGGAGGGAGGGTGGGTGTAAACAATTGGCAATGGACAGTGGGAGGGAGGGAGAGATTGGGGTAAACAAGTGACCACGGATAACGGGAGAGAGGGAGGGCGGGGGTAAACAAGTGACAACGGGAGGGAGGGTGGGGGTAAACAAGTGGCAATGGACAGTGGGAGGGAGGGGGAGATTGGGGGTAAACAAGTGACCAGGGACCACGGGAGGGAGTGTGTGAGGCGGTGGTAAACAAGTGACGACAGGAGGGAGGGTGGGGGTAAACAAGTGACAATGGAAAGTGGGAGGGATGTGGAGATTGGGGGTAAACAAGTGACCTCGGATAACGGGAGGGAGGTCTGGGGTAAACAAGTGACAAGGGGAGGGAGGGTGGGGGTAAACAAGTGGCAATGGACAGTGGGAGGGAGGGGGGATTGGGGGTAAACAAGTGACCACGGATAACGGGAGGGAGGGAGGGCAGGGGTAAACAGGTGACAACGGGAGGGAGGGTGGGGGTAAACAAGTGGCAATCAACAGTGGGAGGGAGGGGGAGATTGGGGGTAAACAAGTGACCACGGATAATGGGAGGGAGGGAGGGCGGGTGTAAACAAGTGACAACGGTAGGGAGCAGCAACAGCGGACTTCTCCTAATACTTTGATACTGCCAGTACGCAAACATCTTCTGACGATGCCCCTCTTGTTTGGCACGCAGCACACCCTGCCATTGAGTATGGCATTATTTTGTAAAGCGCCAGCCGGGCCGATAGGTATACTGACACTTCAGGGTGCTTAATAAACGTACACATGGCTAAATCAGGTGTAGAGAAAGTGATATTCTATCTTTGTTGGTCAGATAATGCACACGACCTGCAGCAGAAGTTAAAACCACAAACAAATCTCACATAAGGCGACGTTATACCCAATGCGCTCCTAATGGGACCCAAAGACCCTCAACTCCCGCCCCCTCTCTTCCGGTCTCACTGATACTCTGTCACCGTGGCCCAGCCAAAACCAACACGGCCAGCACACTACAACCGCGACCTTCACCCAGCCCTCCTTATCGAATATACATTAAGGCTTTTGGGGTTGACAGAGCGTTGCAGCTGACTCCGCCATCTTTCCATGTCAATGGTTTCAGGAGTCCTGAAACCACTGACATGAGGGAGGGCGGGGGTAAACAAGTGACAACGGGAGGGAGTGTGGGGGTAAACAAGTGGCAATGGACAGTGGGAGGGAGGGGGAGATCGGGGGTAAAGAAGTGACCAGGGATAACGGGAGGGAGGGAGGGGGGTAAACAAGTGACAACGGGAGGGAGGTGGGGTTAAACAAGTGGCAATGGACAGTGGGAGGGAGGGAGAGATTGGGGGTAAAGAAGTGACCAGGGATAACGGGAGGGAGTGAGGGCGGGGGTAAACAAGTGACAACGGAAGGGAGGGTGGGGGTAAACAGGTGGCACTGGACAGTGGGAGGGAGGGGGACATTGGGGGTAAACAAGTGACCACGGATAACGGGGAGGGAGGGAGGGCGGGGGTTAACAAGTAACAACGGGAGGGAGGGTGGGGGTAAACAAGTGGCAATGGACAGTGGGAGGGAGGGGGAGATCGGGGGTAAACAAGTGACCAAGGATAACTGGAGAGGGAGGGAGGGAGGGCGGGGGTAAACAAGTGACAACGGGAAGGAGGGTGGGGGTAAACAAGTGGCAATGGACAGTGGGAGGGAGGGGGAGATTGGGGTTAAACAAGTGACCACGGATAATTGGAGGGAGGGAGGGTGGGGGTAAACAAGTGACAACAGGAGGGAGGGTTGGGGTAAACAAGTGGCAATGGACAGTGGGAGGGAGGGGAGGTCGGGGGTAAAGAAGCGACCAGGGATAACGAGAGGGAGGGAGGGCGGGGGTAAACAAGTGACAGCGGGAGAGAGGGTGGGGGTAAACAAGTGGCAATGTACAGTGGAAGGGAGGGGGAGATGGGGGTAAAGAAGTGACCACGGATAATGGGAGGGAGGAAGGGCGGGGGTAAACAAGTGACAATGGGAGGGAGGGTGGGGGTAAACAAGTGGCAATGGACAGTGGGAGGGAGGGGGAGATCGGGGGTAAACAAGTGACCGTGGATAACAGGAGGGAGGGAGGGCAGGGGTAAACAGGTGACCACGGACCAGGGGAGGGAGTGTATGAGGCGGGGGTAAATAAGTGACCACGGATAATGGAAGGGAGGGAGGGTGGGGGTAAACAGGTGACAACGGGATGGAGGGTGGGGGTAAATAAGTGGCAATGTACAGTGGGAGGGAGGGGAGATCGGGGGTAAACAAGTGACCACAGATAACAGGAGGGAGGGAGGGTGGGGGTAAACAAGTGAGAACGGGAGGGAGGGTGGGGGTAAACAAGTGGCAATGGACAGTGGGAGGGAGGGGGAGATCGGGGGTAAACAAGTGACCACGGACCACGGGAGGGAGTGTGTGAGGCGGGGGTAAACAAGTGACCACGGATAACGGGAGGGAGGGAGGGCGGGGTAAACAGGTGACAACGGGTGGGAGGGTGGGGGTAAACAAGTAGCAATGGACAGTGGGAGGGAGGGGAGATCGGGGGTAAAGAAGTGACCAGGGATAACAGGAAGGAGGGAGGGCAGGGGTAAACAAGTGACAACGGGAGGGAGGGTGGGTGTAAACAATTGGCAATGGACAGTGGGAGGGAGGGAGAGATTGGGGTAAACAAGTGACCACGGATAACGGGAGAGAGGGAGGGCGGGGGTAAACAAGTGACAACGGGAGGGAGGGTGGGGGTAAACAAGTGGCAATGGACAGTGGGAGGGAGGGGAGATTGGGGGTAAACAAGTGACCAGGGACCACGGGAGGGAGTGTGTGAGGCGGGGGTAAACAAGTGACGACAGGAGGGAGGGTGGGGGTAAACAAGTGACAATGGACAGTGGGAGGGATGTGGAGATTGGGGGTAAACAAGTGACCTCGGATAACGGGAGGGAGGGAGGTCTGGGGTAAACAAGTGACAAGGGGAGGGAGGGTGGGGGTAAACAAGTGGCAATGGACAGTGGGAGGGAGGGGGATTGGGGGTAAACAAGTGACCACGGATAACGGGAGGGAGGGAGGGCGGGGGTAAACAGGTGACAACGGGAGGGAGGGTGGGGGTAAACAAGTGGCAATCAACAGTGGGAGGGAGGGGGAGATTGGGGGTAAACAAGTGACCACGGATAATGGGAGGGAGGGAGGGCGGGTGTAAACAAGTGACAACGGTAGGGAGCAGCAACAGCGGACTTCTCCTAATACTTTGATACTGCCAGTACGCAAACATCTTCTGACGATGCCCCTCTTGTTTGGCACGCAGCACACCCTGCCATTGAGTATGGCATTATTTTGTAAAGCGCCAGCTGGGCCGATAGGTATACTGACACTTCAGGGTGCTTAATAAACGTACACATGGCTAAATCAGGTGTAGAGAAAGTGATATTCTATCTTTGTTGGTCAGATAATGCACACGACCTGCAGCAGAAGTTAAAACCACAAACAAATCTCACATAAGGCGACGTTATACCCAATGCGCTCCTAATCGGACCCAAAGACCCTCAACTCCCGCCCCCTCTCTTCCGGTCTCACTGATACTCTGTCACCGTGGCCCAGCCAAAACCAACACGGCCAGCACACTACAACCGCGACCTGCCCCCAGCCCTCCTTATCGAATATACATTAAGGCTTTTGGGGTTGACAGAGCGTTGCAGCTGACTCCGCCATCTTTCCATGTCAATGGTTTCAGGAGTCCTGAAACCACTGACATGAGGGAGGGCGGGGGTAAACAAGTGACAACGGGAGGGAGTGTGGGGGTAAACAAGTGGCAATGGACAGTGGGAGGGAGGGGGAGATCGGGGGTAAAGAAGTGACCAGGGATAACGGGAGGGAGGGAGGGTGGGGTAAACAAGTGACAACGGGAGGGAGGTGGGGTTACACAAGTGGCAATGGACAGTGGGAGGGAGGGGGAGATTGGGGGTAAAGAAGTGACCAGGGATAACGGGAGGGAGTGAGGGCGGGGGTAAACAAGTGACAACGGAAGGGAGGGTGGGGGTAAACAGGTGGCACTGGACGGTGGGAGGGAGGGGGACATTGGGGGTAAACAAGTGACCACGGATAACGGGAGGGCAGGTGTTAACAAGTAACAACGGGAGGGAGGGTGGGGGTAAACAAGTGGCAATGGACAGTGGGAGGGAGGGGAGATCGGGGGTAAAGAAGTGACCAGGGATAACGGGAGGGAGGGAGGGCGGGGGTAAACAAGTGACAACGGGAGGGAGGGTGGGGGTAAACAAGTGGCAATGGACAGTGGGAGGGAGGGGAGATTGGGGTTAAACAAGTGACCACGGATAATTGGAGGGAGGGAGGGTGGGGTAAACAAGTGACAACAGGAGGGAGGGTTGGGGTAAACAAGTGGCAATGGACAGTGGGAGGGAGGGGGAGGTCGGGGGTAAAGAAGTGACCAGGGATAACGAGAGGGAGGGAGGGTGGGGGTAAACAAGTGACAGCTGGAGGGAGGGTGGGGGTAAACAAATGGCAATGGACAGTGGAAGGGAGGGGGAGATTGGGGGTAAAGAAGTGACCACGGATAATGGGAGGGAGGAAGGGCGGGGGTAAACAAGTGACAATGGGAGGGAGGGTGGGGGTAAACAAGTGGCAAAGGACAGTGGGAGGGAGGGGGAGATCGGGGGTAAACAAGTGACCGTGGATAACAGGAGGGAGGGAGGGCAGGGGTAAACAGGTGACCACGGACCAGGGGAGGGAGTGTGAGGCGGGGGTAAACAAGTGACCACGGATAATGGGAGGGAGGGAGGGTGGGGGTAAACAGGTGACAACGGGAGGGAGGGTGGGGGTAAATAAGTGGCAATGTACAGTGGGAGGGAGGGGGAGATCGGGGGTAAACAAGTGTCCACAGATAACAGGAGGGAGGGAGGGTGGGGGTAAACAAGTGACAACGGGAGGGAGGGTGGGGGTAAACAAGTGGCAATGGACAGTGGGAGGGAGGGGGAGATCGGGGGTAAACAAGTGACCAAGGACCACGGGAGGGAGTGTGTGAGGCGGGGGTAAACAAGTGACCACGGATAACAGGAGGGAGGGAGGGCGGGGGTAAACAGGTGACAACGGGAGGGAGGGTGGGGGTAAACAAGTAGCAATGGACAGTGGGAGGGAGGGGAGATCGGGGGTAAAGAAGTGACCAGGGATAACAGGAAGGAGGGAGGGCAGGGGTAAACAAGTGACAACGGGAGGGAGGGTGGGTGTAAACAATTGGCAATGGACAGTGGGAGGGAGGGAGAGATTGGGGTAAACAAGTGACCACGGATAACGGGAGAGAGGGAGGGCGGGGGTAAACAAGTGACAACGGGAGGGAGGGTGGGTGGGGGTAAACAAGTGGCAATGGACAGTGGGAGGGAGGGGGAGATTGGGGGTAAACAAGTGACCAGGGACCACGGGCGGGTGTGTGTGAGGCGGGGGTAAACAAGTGACAACGGGAGGGAGGGTGGGGGTAAACAAGTGGCAATGGACAGTGGGAGGGAGGGGGAGATTGGGGTTAAACAAGTGACCACGGATAATTGGAGGGAGGGAGGGTGGGGGTAAACAAGTGACAACAGGAGGGAGGGTTGGGGTAAACAAGTGGCAATGGACAGTGGGAGGGAGGGGGAGGTCGGGGGTAAAGAAGCGACCAGGGATAACGAGAGGGAGGGAGGGCGGTGGTAAACAAGTGACAGCGGGAGAGAGGGTGGGGGTAAACAAGTGGCAATGGACAGTGGAAGGGAGGGGGAGATTGGGGGTAAAGAAGTGACCACGGATAATGGGAGGGAGGAAGGGCGGGGGTAAACAAGTGACAATGGGAGGGAGGGTGGGGGTAAACAAGTGGCAATGGACAGTGGGAGGGAGGGGGAGATCGGGGGTAAACAAGTGACCGTGGATAACAGGAGGGAGGGAGGGCAGGGGTAAACAGGTGACCACGGACCAGGGGAGGGAGTGTATGAGGCGGGGGTAAACAAGTGACCACAGATAATGGAAGGGAGGGAGGGTGGGGGTAAACAGGTGACAACGGGATGGAGGGTGGGGATAAATAAGTGGCAATGTACAGTGGGAGGGAGGGGGAGATCGGGGGTAAACAAGTGACCACAGATAACAGGAGGGAGGGAGGGTGGGGGTAAACAAGTGAGAACGGGAGGGAGGGTGGGGGTAAACAAGTGGCAATGGACAGTGGGAGGGAGGGGGAGATCGGGGGTAAACAAGTGACCACGGACCACGGGAGGGAGTGTGTGAGGCGGGGGTAAACAAGTGACCACGGATAACGGGAGGGAGGGAGGGCGGGGGTAAACAGGTGACAACGGGAGGGAGGGTGGGGGTAAACAAGTAGCAATGGACAGTGGGAGGGAGGGGAGATCGGGGGTAAAGAAGTGACCAGGGATAACAGGAAGGAGGGAGGGCAGGGGTAAACAAGTGACAACGGGAGGGAGGGTGGGTGTAAACAATTGGCAATGGACAGTGGGAGGGAGGGAGAGATTGGGGTAAACAAGTGACCACGGATATCGGGAGAGAGGGAGGGCGGGGGTAAACAAGTGACAACGGGAGGGAGGGTGGGGGTAAATAAGTGGCAATGGACAGTGGGAGGGGGAGATTGGGGGTAAACAAGTGACCAGGGACCACGGGAGGGAGTGTGTGAGGCGGGGGTAAACAAGTGACGACAGGAGGGAGGGTGGGGGTAAACAAGTGACAATGGACAGTGGGAGGGATGTGGAGATTGGGGGTAAACAAGTGACCTCGGATAACGGGAGGGAGGGAGGTCTGGGGTAAACAAGTGACAAGGGGAGGGAGGGTGGGGGTAAACAAGTGGCAATGGACAGTGGGAGGGAGGGGGATTGGGGGTAAACAAGTGACCACGGATAACGGGAGGGAGGGAGGGCGGGGGTAAACAGGTGACAACGGGAGGGAGGGTGGGGGTAAACAAGTGGCAATCAACAGTGGGAGGGAGGGGAGATTGGGGGTAAACAAGTGACCACGGATAATGGGAGGGAGGGAGGGCGGGTGTAAACAAGTGACAACGGTAGGGAGCAGCAACAGCGGACTTCTCCTAATACTTTGATACTGCCAGTACGCAAACATCTTCTGACGATGCCCCTCTTGTTTGGCACGCAGCACACCCTGCCATTGAGTATGGCATTATTTTGTAAAGCGCCACCTGGGCCGATAGGTATACTGACACTTCAGGGTGCTTAATAAACGTACACATGGCTAAATCAGGTGTAGAGAAAGTGATATTCTATCTTTGTTGGTCAGATAATGCAAACGACCTGCAGCAGAAGTTAAAACCACAAACAAATCTCACATAAGGCGACGTTATACCCAATGCGCTCCTAATGGGACCCAAAGACCCTCAACTCCCGCCCCCTCTCTTCCGGTCTCACTGATACTCTGTCACCGTGGCCCAGCCAAAACCAACACGGCCAGCACACTACAATCGCGACCTGCCCCCAGCCCTCCTTATCGAATATACATTAAGGCTTTTGGGGTTGACAGAGCGTTGCAGCTGACTCCGCCACCTTTCCATGTCAATGGTTTCAGGAGTCCTGAAACCACTGACATGAGGGAGGGCGGGGTAAACAAGTGACAACGGGAGGGAGTGTGGGGGTAAACAAGTGGCAATGGACAGTGGGAGGGAGGGGGAGATCGGGGGTAAAGAAGTGACCAGGGATAACGGGAGGGAGGGAGGGTGGGGTAAACAAGTGACAACGGGAGGGAGGTGGGGTTAAACAAGTGGCAATGGACAGTGGGAGGGAGGGGGAGATTGGGGTTAAAGAAGTGACCAGGGATAACGGGAGGGAGTGAGGGCGAGGGTAAACAAGTGACAACGGAAGGGAGGGTGGGGGAAACAGGTGGCACTGGACGGTGGGAGGGAGGTGGACATTGGGGGTAAACAAGTGACCACGGATAACGGGAGGGAGGGAGGGCAGATGTTAACAAGTAACAACGGGAGGGAGGGTGGGGGTAAACAAGTGGCAATGGACAGTGGGAGGGAGGGGAGATCGGGGGTAAAGAAGTGACCAGGGATAACGGGAGGGAGGGAGGGCGGGGGTAAACAAGTGACAACGGGAGGGAGGGTGGGGGTAAACAAGTGGCAATGGACAGTGGGAGGGAGGGGGAGATTGGGGTTAAACAAGTGACCACGGATAATTGGAGGGAGGGAGGGTGGGGTAAACAAGTGACAACAGGAGGGAGGGTTGGGGTAAACAAGTGGCAATGGACAGTGGGAGGGAGGGGGAGGTCGGGGGTAAAGAAGCGACCAGGGATAACGAGAGGGAGGGAGGGCGGGGGTAAACAAGTGACAGCTGGAGGGAGGGTGGGGGTAAACAAATGGCAATGGACAGTGGAAGGGAGGGGGAGATTGGGGGTAAAGAAGTGACCACGGATAATGGGAGGGAGGAAGGGCGGGGGTAAACAAGTGACAATGGGAGGGAGGGTGGGGGTAAACAAGTGGCAAAGGACAGTGGGAGGGAGGGGGAGATCGGGGGTAAACAAGTGACCGTGGATAACAGGAGGGAGGGAGGGCAGGGGTAAACAGGTGACCACGGACCAGGGGAGGGAGTGTGTGAGGCGGGGGTAAACAAGTGACCACGGATAATGGGAGGGAGGGAGGGTGGGGGTAAACAGGTGACAACGGGAGGGAGGGTGGGGTAAATAAGTGGCAATGTACAGTGGGAGGGAGGGGGAGATCGGGGGTAAACAAGTGACCACAGATAACAGGAGGGAGGGAGGGTGGGGGTAAACAAGTGACAACGGGAGGGAGGGTGGGGGTAAACAAGTGGCAATGGACAGTGGGAGGGAGGGGGAGTTCGGGGTAAACAAGTGACCAAGGACCACGGGAGGGAGTGTGTGAGGCGGGGGTAAACAAGTGACCACGGATAACAGGAGGGAGGGAGGGCGGGGGTAAACAGGTGACAACGGGAGGGAGGGTGGGGGTAAACAAGTAGCAATGGACAGTGGGAGGGAGGGGAGATCGGGGGTAAAGAAGTGACCAGGGATAACAGGAAGGAGGGAGGGCAGGGGTAAACAAGTGACAACGGGAGGGAGGGTGGGTGTAAACAATTGGCAATGGACAGTGGGAGGGAGGGAGAGATTGGGGTAAACAAGTGACCACGGATAACGGGAGAGAGGGAGGGCGGGGGTAAACAAGTGACAACGGGAGGGAGGGTGGGGGTAAACAAGTGGCAATGGACAGTGGGAGGGAGGGGAGATTGGGGGTAAACAAGTGACCAGGGACCATGGGAGGGAGTGTGTGAGGCGGGGGTAAACAAGTGACGAGGGGAGGGAGGGTGGGGGTAAACAAGTGACAATGGACAGTGGGAGGGATGTGGAGATTGGGGGTAAACAAGTGACCTCAGATAACGGGAGGGAGGGAGGTCTGGGGTAAACAAGTGACAAGGGGAGGGAGGGTGGGGGTAAACAAGTGGCAATGGACAGTGGGAGGGAGGGGGGATTGGGGGTAAACAAGTGACCGCGGATAACGGGAGGGAGGGAGGGCGGGGGTAAACAGGTGATAATGGGAGGGAGGGTGGGGGTAAACAAGTGGCAATCAACAGTGGGAGGGAGGGGGAGATCGGGGGTAAACAAGTGACCACGGATAATGGGAGGGAGGGAGGGCGGGTGTAAACAAGTGACAACGGTAGGGAGGAGCAACAGCGGACTTCTCCTAATACTTTGATACTGCCAGTACGCAAACATCTTCTGACGATGCCCCTCTTGTTTGGCACGCAGCTAAGCCTGGGCGTAGTTCACGAAGTAGCGCTACGCGAAGCTACGCAAAGTGCAGTTCGCACTACGCGAGCTACGCGTAGCACTACGCGAACTGCGTAGTGCACTGTTCGCAATGATTGCACAGTGCCGGATGCTTGTCCGCACTGTGCAATCATTGAAAACGGCATCTTGCACAGTGCGAGCTGTCTTTTACTGCCGCTCGAGTAGTTTTTTACTCGAGCGGCAGCTTTCTCAACGCGGACTGGTAGTTTCTCATTGCGAGTGGTCGCGAGCATACGTGACCACTCGCAATGAGAAATCTGACCTCCCCGCGTTGAGAATCTCTCCGGGAGGTTTATTTTCCACGCTCACGATCGGCAACTTGATGTTGCTGATCGCGAACGAGGAAAAAGTCTCGCCGGGATGTCATTTTGCTTGCTCGCGGTCGCCAACTTGACGTTGAGGACCGCGAGCAAGCAAAAAATGACCGCTGCACTACGCTACGCGTGTTTGCACTGTGCTACGTGCAATTCGCGTTGTGCGAAGTAGCGCAAACTTCGCAAACTACGCGAGCGTAGCATAGTGCTTTGCCCAGGGTTACACGCAGCACACCCTGCCATTGAGTATGGCATTATTTTGTAAAGCGCCAGCTGGGCCGATAGGTATACTGACACTTCAGGGTGCTTAATAAACGTACACATGGCTAAATCAAGTGTAGAGAAAGTGATATTCTATCTTTGTTGGTCAGATAATGCACACGACCTGCAGCAGAAGTTAAAACCACAAACAAATCTCACATAAGGCGACGTTATACCCAATGCGCTCCTAATGGGACCCAAAGATCCTCAACTCCCACCCCCTCTCTTCCGGTCTCACTGATACTCTGTCACCGTGGCCCAGCCAAAACCAACACGGCCAGCACACTACAACCGCGACCTGCCCCCAGCCCTCCTTATCGAATATACATTAAGGCTTTTGGGGTTGACAGAGCGTTGCAGCTGACTCCGCCACGCTTTCCATGTCAATGGTTTCAGGAGTCCTGAAACCACTGACATGAGGGAGGGCGGGGGTAAACAAGTGACAACGGGAGGGAGTGTGGGGGTAAACAAGTGGCAATGGACAGTGGGAGGGAGGGGAGATCGGGGGGTAAAGAAGTGACCAGGGATAACGGGAGGGAGGGAGGGTGGGGTAAACAAGTGACAACGGGAGGGAGGTGGGGTTAAACAAGTGGCAATGGACAGTGGGAGGGAGGGGGAGATTGGGGGTAAAGAAGTGACCAGGGATAACGGGAGGGAGTGAGGTCGGGGGTAAACAAGTGACAACGGAAGGGAGGGTGGGGGTAAACAGGTGGCACTGGACAGTGGGAGGGAGGGGGACATTAGGGGTAAACAAGTGACCACGGATAACGGGAGGGAGGGAGGGCGGGGGTTAACAAGTAACAACGGGAGGGAGGGTGGGGGTAAACAAGTGGCAATGGACAGTGGGAGGGAGGGGGAGATCGGGGGTAAAGAAGTGACCAGGGATAACGGGAGGGAGGGAGGGTGGGGGTAAACAAGTGACAACGGGAGGGAGGGTGGGGGTAAACAAGTGGCAATGGACAGTGGGAGGGAGGGGAGATTGGGGTTAAACAAGTGACCACGGATAATTGGAGGGAGGGAGGGTGGGGGTAAACAAGTGACAACAGGAGGGAGGGTTGCGGTAAACAAGTGGCAATGGACAGTGGGAGGGAGGGGGAGGTCGGGGGTAAAGAAGCGACCAGGGATAACGAGAGGGAGGGAGGGTGGGGGTAAACAAGTGACAGCGGGAGGGAGGGTGGGGGTAAACAAGTGGCAATGGACAGTGGAAGGGAGGGGAGATTGGGGGTAAAGAAGTGACAACGGATAATGGGAGGGAGGAAGGGCGGGGGTAAATAAGTGACAATGGGAGGGAGGGTGGGGGTAAACAAGTGGCAATGGACAGTGGGAGGGAGGGGGAGATCGGGGGTAAACAAGTGACCGTGGATAACAGGAGGGAGGGAGGGCAGGGGTAAACAGGTGACCACGGACCAGGGGAGGGAGTGTGTGAGGCGGGGGTAAACAAGTGACCACGGATAATGGGAGGGAGGGAGGGTGGGGGTAAACAGGTGACAACGGGAGGGAGGGTGGGGGTAAATAAGTGGCAATGTACAGTGGGAGAGAGGGGGAGATCGGGGGTAAACAAGTGACCACAGATAACAGGAGGGAGGGTGGGGGTAAACAAGTGGCAATGGAAAGTGGGAGGGAGGGGGAGATCGGGGGTAAACAAGTGACCACGGACCACGGGAGGGAGTGTGTGAGGCGGGGGTAAACAAGTGACCACGGATAATGGGAGGGAGGGAGTGCGTGGGTAAACAGGTGACAACGGGAGGGAGGGTGGGGGTAAACAAGTGGCAATGGACAGTGGGAGGGAGGGGGAGATTGTGGGTAAACAAGTGACCACGGATAACGGGAGGGAGGGAGGGCGGGGGTAAACAAGTGACAACAGGAGGGAGGGTGGGGGTAAACAAGTGGCAATGGACAGTGGGAAGGAGGGGAGATTGGGGGTAAAAAGTGACCACGGATAACGGGAGGGAGGGAGGGCGGGGGTAAACAAGTGACAACGGGAGGGAGGGTGGGGGTAAACAAGTGGCAATGGACAGTGGGAGGGAGGGGAGATTGGGGGTAAACAAGTGACCAGGGACCACAGGAGGGAGTGTGTGAGGCGGGGGTAAACAAGTGATGACGGGAGGGAGGGTGGGGGTAAACAAGTGACAATGGACAGTGGGAGGGAGGGGAGATTGGGGGTAAACAAGTGACCTCGGATAACGGGGAGGGAGGGAGGTCTGGGGTAAACAAGTGACAAGGGGAGGGAAGGTGGGGGTAAACAAGTGGCAATGGATATTGGGAGGGAGGTAGGGCGGGGGTAAACAGGTGACAACGGGAGGGAGGGTGGGGGTAAACAAGTGGCAATCAACAGTGGGCGGGAGGGGGAAATCGGTGGTAAACAAGTGACCATGGATAATGGGAGGGAGGGAGGGCGGGTGTAAACAAGTGACAACGGTAGGGAGCAGCAACAGCGGACTTCTCCTAATACTTTGATACTGCCAGTACGCAAACATCTTCTGACGATCCCCCTCTTGTTTGGCACGCAGCACACCCTGCCATTGAGTATGGCATTATTTTGTAAAGCGCCAGCTGGGCCGAAAGGTATACTGACACTTCAGGGTGCTTAATAAACGTACACATGGCTAAATCAAGTGTAGAGAAAGTGATATTCTATCTTTGTTGGTTAGATAATGCACACGACCTGCAGCAGAATTTAAAACCACAAACAAATCTCACATAAGGCGATGTTATATCCAATGCGCTCCTAATGGGACCCAAAGACCCTCAACTCCCGCCCCCTCTCTTCCGGTCTCACTGATACTCTGTCACCGTGGCCCAGCCAAAACCAACACGCCCAGCGCACTACAACCGCGACCTGCACCCAACCCTCCTTATCGAATATACATTAAGGCTTTTGGGGTTGACAGAGCGTTGCAGCTGACTCATGCACCTTTCCATGTCAATGGTTTCAGGAGTCCTGAAACCACTGACATGAGGGAGGGCGGGGGTAAACAAGTGACAACGGGAGGGAGTGTGGGGGTAAACAAGTGCCAATGGACAGTGGGAGGGAGGGAGAGATCGGGGGTAAACAAGTGACCACGGACCACGGGAGGGAGTGTGTGAGGCGGGGGTAAACAAGTGACAAAGGGAGGGAGGGTGGTGGTAAACAAGTGGCAATGGACAGTGGGGGGTAAAGAAGTGACCACTGATAATGGGAGGGAGGGAGGGCGGGGGTAAACAAGTGACAACGGGAGGGAGGGTGAGGGGTAAACAAGTGGCAATGGGCAGTGGGAGGGAGGAAGAGATCGGGGTAAAGAAGTGACCAGGGATAACGAGAAGGAGGGAGGGCGGGGGTAAGGAAGTGACAACAGGAGGGAGGGTGGGGGTAAACAAGTGGCAATGGACAGTGGGAGGGAGGGGGAGATCGGGGGTAAAGAAGTGATCAGGGATAACAGGAGGGAGGGAGGGCGGGGGTAAACAAGTGACAACGGAAGGGAGGGTGGGGGTAAACAAGTGGCAATGGACAGTGGGAGGGAGGGGGAGATTGGGGGTAAAAAAGTTACCACGGATAACGGGAGGGAGGGCGGGGGTAAACAAGTGACAACGGGAGGGAGGGCGGGAGTAAACAAGTGGCAATGGACAGTGGGAGGGAGGGGGAGATTGGGGGTAAACAAGTGACCACGGACCACGGGAGGGAGTGTTTGAGACAGGGGTAAACATGTGACAACAAGAGGGAGGGTGGGGGTAAACAAGTGGCAATGGACAGTGGGAGGGAGGGGGAGATTGGGGGTAAACAAGTAACCACGGATAACGGGAGGGAGGGAGGGTGTTAAACAAGTGACAATGGGAGGGAGGGTGGGGGTAAACAAGTGCCAATGGACAGTGGGAGGGAGGGGGAGATCGGGGGTAAACAAGTGACTACGGACCACGGGAGGAGTGTGTGAGGCGGGGATAAACAAGTGACCACGGATAACGGGAGGGAGGGAGGGCGGGGGTAAACAGGTGACAACAGGAGGGAGGGTGAGGGTAAACAAGTGGCAATGGACAGTGGGAGGGAGGGGAGATTAGGGGTAAAGAAGTGACCACTGATAACGGGAGCGAGGGAGGGCGGGGGTAAACAAGCGAAAACCGGAGGGAGGGTGGGGGTAAACAAGTGGCAATGGACAGTGGGAGGGAGGGGTGAGATCAGGGAAAAAAAGTGACCAGGGATAACGGGAGGGAGGGAGTGCAGGGGTAAAGAAGTGACAACGGGAGGGAGGGTGGGGGTAAACAAGTGGCAATGGACAGTGGGAGGGAGGGGGAGATGGGGGGTAAACAAGTGACCACGGACCACGGGAGGGAGTGTGTGAGGCGGGGGGTAAACAAGTGACGACAGGAGGGAGGGTGGGGGTAAACAAGTGACAATGGACAGTGGGAGGGTTGTGGAGATTGGGGTAAACAAGTGACCTCGGATAACGGGAGGGAGGGAGGTCTGGGGTAAACAAGTGACAAGGGGAGGGAGGGTGGGGGTAAACAAGTGGCAATGGACAGTGGGAGGGAGGGGGTATTGGGGGTAAACAAGTGACCACAGATAACGGGAGAGAGGGAGGGCGGGGTAAAGAGGTGACAACGGGAGGGAGGGTGGGGGTAAACAAGTGGCAATCAACAGTGGGAGGGAGGGGAAGATCAGGGGTAAACAAGTGACCACGGATAATGGGAGGGAGGGAGGGCGGTCTAAACAAGTGACAACGGTAGGGAGCAGCAACAGCAGACTTCTCCTAATACTTTGATACTGCCAGTACGCAAACATCTTCTGACGATGCCCCTCTTGTTTGGCACGCAGCACACCCTGCCATTGAGTATGGCACTATTTTGTAAAGCGCCAGCTGGGCTGATAGGTATACTGACACTTCAGGGTGCTTAATAAACGTACACATGGCTAAATCAAGTGTAGAGAAAGTGATATTCTATCTTTGTTGGTCAGATAATGCACACGACCTGCAGCAGAAGTTAAAACCACAAACAAATCTCACATAAGGCGACGTTAAACCCAATGCACTCCTAATGGGACCCAAAGACCCTCAACTCCCGCCCCCTCTCTTCCGGTCTCACTGATACTCTGTCACCGTGGCCCAGCCAAAACCAACACGGCCAGCGCACTACAACCGCGACCTGCACCCAGCCCTCCTTAACGAATATACATTAAGGCTTTTGGGGTTGACAGAGCGTTGCAGCTGACTCCACCACCTTTCCATGTCAATGGTTTCAGGAGTCCTGAAACCACTGACTTGAGGGAGGGCGGGGGTAAACAAGTGACAACGGGAGGGAGTGTGGGGGTAAACAAGTGGCAATGGACAGTGGGAGGGAGGGGGAGATCGGGGGTAAAGAAGTGACCAGGGATAACGGGAGGGAGGGAGGGCGGGAGGGCGGGGGTAAACAAGTGACAACGGGAGGGAGGTGGGGGTAAACAAGTGGCAATCGACAGTGGGATGGTGGGGGAGATTGGGTGTAAAGAAGTGACCAGGGATAACGGGAGGGAGGGAGGGCGGGGGTAAACAAGTGACAACGGAAGGGAGGGTGGGGGTAAACAAGTGGCAATGGACAGTGGGAGGGAGGGGGACATTGGGGGTAAACAAGTGACCACGTATAACGGGAGGGAGTGAGGGCGGGGTTAACAAGTAACAACGGGAGGGAGGGTGGGGGTAAACAAGTGGCAATGGACAATGGGAGGGAGGGGGAGATCGGGGGTAAAGAAGTTGTAGGAGAGTAGGATCTGCTTCACAGGGGTACCCCCACTTTTTGCTGATACTTCACTGGTTTTCGACATTAGTCTGGCTGGGGCCCTGCTATTCAGAACCCCAGCCTAGCTGTTTCCTCTTTAAAAGGGTCTCCATGTGCCTTAGGCACATCACTGATTGGGATCTGGAGTGCCCTTGTAAGTCCCTAGTATATGGTATACTATGTACCAAGGGCATAGGTACCTCAGAGGCCTGCCAGGGGCTGCAGCATGTATTATGCCACCCCTGGTAGGCCATCCAAACTGACACCACAGGTCTGCTACTGCAGCCTGGGTAAGGTGGTGCATGCACCCCTTGCTGTGGTATAGGTTACCTATATCACTAAAAGCATACACACATATAAACCTATAAGTCACTCCTAAGGCAGGCCTTATCAATCCTAAAGGCAGAGTGCATGGTTCTTATGTGAGAGGGTGCCCCTGCATGAGCAGGGCCCCTCTGCAGCGTTCGGAGACCATCTCTGATGCTGTTTGTAGTGCAGCCTGACCATATACTCTTAAACGCATTATATCCTCGCGGTAAAATGCTAACTATGGAATGGCTGCACCAAAACATGTCGTGTTTGGTGTCAAACATCTTGGAATACTACCCCCCGCCAATCCTGGCGGCGGGGGTAGCATTCCACCCTTCTAGAGGGAAAGGCATGTTAACTCTGACGAGTCCGGTAACTTCTTTCCAGAGCCCTGGCATCACAAAATGGATGCTGCTGCCACAGACACGAGTCTGGCCTCCTGCTGCTGGACGAAACTCCGGCAGGGGAGGCCTGGACAATAGGTTTCCTGTCCCAGGGAGGTGTGACCACCTCCCCAGACAGGACAATGTGTATTGGGGCTGGGCGGGAGCACTTTCGGGTGCTTTGAAGTCCTGCACTGGGGGCACATTTGGTGTCCCTAGTGCATACCCCAGTTCAAACCGGATCAGGGGCTTGCAGCCCCTGCTTTGGCGCGAACTGGACAAAGGGAAAGGGGTGTAGCCACCCCTCTGCCCTGACCCACCCATAGGTGGGGCCACAGAGTAGTCCATCCCCTATTTTTGGAATAAAGGTAGGAACCCAGTCCTTAGGACTTTAGATTATACCTGGACGAAACTCTGAAACAGAATCCTGGACCTTCGACGCTCTACTCACAATTAGAGGACTGAAGAATCTCCTTGGGGTCAAGGAGTGACTCCCTGCTTGGCAGGCACCAAAGAAGCATCTGTCCGGTTCGCATCACTGAAGCTCCCGTCGGACGCCGAAGTCATCGCATCACCAGAGGTGGATTCTCAGACTTCCCCGAGGCTACCCTGAGTCCCCAGCAAAGCTGAGGCCCGTGGCTATCGTGGGTAACGTGAGACCGTGACCCCTGGACACCGAGCACACTTGCAAGTGCACCATCTTCTGGGTCTCCCAAGAAGTCGTGCTTTGGGCTCCGAGTAGCCCTAGCCTCCAGCACCACCTGCACCGAAGATCACTGGCCCCCACTCCACGAGTGTCCTGTAAGCCAGCTCCACGTGCGGGCGTCACGAGGCTCCTTCGCGGTCGCTAGCCCGTTGGCTAGTAGCCCTTACCGAAGGCCAATCTTTTCTTTACTTGGCAGTCTGGTTGCTCCAGGCCTGCCCTCACTTACCCTTGCTGGGTGAGTTCCCCAGACCTTGCTGGTCTGCATCATCGACGATCTACATCTTACTCGAGACTTGCCGTTGCCAAGGCCTGTTGGGTCCAATCTGGTCGCCGACACCTCTGCACTCGACAGACATCGTGTACCAGCCCGAATCCTGCTCCTGGTCGCCGACAACGCCTCCCGGACCTCGTGGCTGAAGAGTCAAGACGACTGTCAACAAACTTGAAGCACTCGACATCGGTGGGCATCTGTCCATCGCCCTCCTGGTCACTGGCTAGTGACCCAGACTCTGTCCCCTCTGCTTTCAGGTTCTTCAGAACTCCGATCCACTCTTGGATCCACCCGGACACTTTTCTCCTGGTCGCCAGCAGCACTTTGCAGCAGATCGCCATAAGAAACGACGACGAAACCCGACCCCGAAAGGCACCTATGCACCCGGCTTCCCTGGGTGAGGTAACACGAGTACTCCGGTGCTCCCGTGGGTAGAGACTCTTCAAAGTCCTAGATCTCAAAGGGTTTTGTCCTAGTCCTCTTTTAAGTGTCCCTTTCCTTTAATTTCCTGACCGCGACTTTCTCCATAGAAGTAAACGGCGTATCGCGGTTGTGTATTTACACTGCACGCGTCTCCCGTGGGTCCCCTGTGTCACTACCTTGGGTGGTTCCTTGTGGTCCAAGCACTTCTAGAGGCTCTAGGCCTAGTGTCTAGTTCAGTCGTGGTTCGCATACCACTTTATTGGTATATGGTTTGGTACGCCCCTAGGGCCCAAACGTGTATTTGTGCTATTACTGTGATTTAAGATCTTATAACCTATGTACTTCGAACTCTAGCCTCATAAAGAGACTAGAGGGGTGTGTTTAGTAATAAATACATATATTTTGCATATATACCTGGTGTGGTGCTCTTTCATTTGGTCACTCAAGAGATTATAGACTGGTAAAACAAGCTGCTTTACATTCCTTCAAGACTTAGCCTGAAGGCTGCTCTCCACAGCTACCACTAGGATAGCTTTCAATAAGGTTGTATTTAACCTACCTACCATAAGAGTCGATTTGGACTGGTGCAAGGTGCCCACTATAATTAGTGGACAGCATATGCCAGGCCAACTTCTCACATTGGTGTGCAGCGTGTGGGATTCCAGCTTGCTATTGTTTTACCAGATAATCTCAATTGAATTGATCAACTGAAAACCACTAAAGGTACCTAAGGTACATATAATTTAAGCTTAGAATATCAGTAAGTTCTACTGAACTTAGAGTTGTGTGTTAAGGGATAGCACAACCCTTTCTACAACTCAAGAGAGTTTAGTAGGCCACACTAGAGTAGGTAGTGCATACACCACACCACACTAGTAATGTCTTTAAAAGCAGGATCCAAAGATGCCCTGCAGGAAGCCATTGAGCTTCCCCTCCAAGTATGACACACTCCCATTCTTGGAACTGAGAGCTTTGTGTAACGTGAGGAAATTAAGGACAGGCCAAAGTCCCACCACCCAACACCTCCAGGAGATGTTGGTGGCTTATGATCTTAGTAAGTCCTCAGAGACTGAAGGGGTAGGAGCAGAGGGTGGGCCAGCAGATGAGGAAGGGGCCAGGGGTACTACTACCCCCAGCCCCCTCTGAAACTGACCAGGAGGGTGACAATGACCCTGACCTGGAAAACCCAATCCCTTCTGGGGAAGATGAAGATGAGGATCTGGAGAACCACACCTTTGTCCCCCAGGAAGGATTATGAGTGTGCTCAGAAAGTCTAGGTCTCCTTCTCAGGAGTCTAACCACTCTGGCACCTCAATAGGGAGCTCTGTTTCTTCTCACAGGAGGGAATCCTCTCATGAGAGAAGAAAGAGACTGGTCCAGTATGAGGAAACTCAACTGGAGATCAGGAAGAAGCAATTGGCTTTAGATAGAGAATCCCTAGATCTCCTTAGGGAGAGAAGAAAGTTGGGACTAGAGTCCCATGGTGGCAGCCATGTCCCTAGAGATAGGGAAAGGTCCTATGACCATAGGAACCTGAGCAAGATTGTCCCTCCCTACCAGAGTGGGGATGATATCTACAAATGGATAACTGCTTTAGAGAGGGCCTGTAAAGTAGAGAAGGTCCCTCAGGAGCAGTGGGCAGCAATCTTGTGGCTCTCCTTTGCTGACAAAGGTAGAGACAAGCTCCTCACTGTTAGAGAGGAGGATGCTGACAATTACAAGGTCTTGAAGAGTGCTCTTATTGATGGGTTTGGCCTAACCACTGAACAGTACAGGTTGAAGTTCAGAGACACCCAAAAAGCACAGACTCAAGACTGGGTAGACTATGTGGATTGTTCTGCCAAGGCTCTGGAAGGCTGGTTGATGGGCAGTAAGGTGTGTGACTTCTCAGGATTGTATAATCTGATAATGAGGGAGCAGATTCTTAATAACTGTCAAAACCAGCTGTTGCATCAGTACCTGGTTGACTCTGATCTGACCTCTCCCCAAGAATTGGGAAAGAAGGCAGACAAATGGGTCAGAACCAGGGTGAAGCAGAAGGTACAGAACCAAGGTGGGGAAACCAAGAAGCAAGATGCTAAGAACTCTGACAAGGGTGGGGAGAAGGGTAAAGATCAAAAGTCTTCATCAGGCCCCCAAAAATCTTCTTCTGGTGGGGATTCCCAGTCTACCAAGGGTAAAGGCCAAAGAAAACCATGGTGCAAGGTCTGTAAGCAAAAGACCCACTGGACCAGTGATTGCACCAAGTCCAAAGACTCCAGTCCAGCATCCACCAATGCCCCTAAGGCACCTGTTCCCCCTAGTACAGTTGGTGGAAGTGCTCCAGCAAAGGGTTTAGTAGGGTTCACCCTGGGAACTGAGTTGGGCTCTGACTTAGTCAGGGAGCTGACTCAGGCTGTGTTAGTCTGTGATGGAGGCATGGATGTGACCTCCACTGTGAGTCCCAGTAATCTGGGCAAGTACAGACAACAGCCTTTAATCAATGGACGAGAGGCTTTGGCATTTAGGGACACAGGGGCAAGTGTCACAATGGTGACACAAGACCTTGTGCTACCTGGGCAAGTTATACTTGGTGAAATGTACCAAGTGACCAATGCTAGCAATGTCAGAACAGACCATACTCTGGCAGTTGTTAACTTCTCCTGGGGAGGGGTAACTGGCCTTAAGAAGGTTGTGGTAAGTGCAAACCTACCAGTCGAATGCTTGCTTGGCAATGACTTAGAGACTTCTGCTTGGGCAGAAGTGGAGCTCAGGACCCATGCAGAAATGCTGGGGATCCCTGCAGATGTGTTTGCTGTGACCAGGTCACAAGCTAAACTGTCTAAAACTGAACAGGCCTTGGATTCTGGAAGAATGGACCAAGTGCCTTCCAAGAGGAGGAGTAGTAGGGTTAAGGCAGTGCCTTCCCCTTGGCTCAGGAGGAAGATCAGTCCCTTGAGGGGGATGATCTCAGCCCTGAAGAAGGAACTGTCCCAGAGGAACTTGAGCCTGACCAGGTTGAGTTCTTGGGGACAGGGGGACCTTCTAGGGCAGATCTGAGCCAGGAGCAGCAGAGCTGCCCCTCCTTGAACCCCTCAGACAGCAAGCTGCTGCTGAGGCTGCTGGGAAAGCTAGTGGTCCCCATACAGTGTATTGGGATGATGGACTCCTGTACTCAGAGAGTAGAGACCCCAAGCCTGGTGCTACCAGGAGGTTGGTAATACCTTTGAAGTTCAGGGGCTTCCTATTGACCCTAGCCCATGATATTCCCTTAGCAGGACACCTGGGCCAGAACAAGACTTGGGACAGAATTGTCCCTCACTTTCACTGGCCCCACATGTCTGAAGACAGTAAGGAGTTTTGTCGCTTCCTGTGTAACCTGCCAAGCCAGTGGCAAAGCAGGTGGCACTACAAAGGCCCCCTGATACCACTACCTGTGGTGGGGGTGCCCTTTGAGAGGGTGGGGATTGACATTGTTGGTCCCATGGATCCCCAAACAGCATCTGGGCACAGATTTATACTGGTGGTAGTGGATCATGCCACCAGGTATCCAGAGGCTATACCCCTTAGGACCACTACAGCTCCTGTGGTGGCAAGGGCCCTCCTGGGAATTTTCTCAAGAGTGGGCTTTCCTAAGGAGGTGGTATCAGACAGGGGTGCAAACTTCATGTCTGGGTACTTAAAGGCAATGTGGAAGGAGTGTGGAGTTACTTATAAGTTCACCACACCCTATCACCCACAATGCA
Source organism: Calotriton arnoldi (assembly GCA_963921515.1). NCBI lineage: Eukaryota > Metazoa > Chordata > Amphibia > Caudata > Salamandridae > Calotriton > Calotriton arnoldi. Next base: position 330,213 of record CAWUFW010005356.1, on the reverse strand, counting down.
ATGGTTTAGTTGAGAGATTCAACAAAACCTTGAAGGGCATGATTAAAGGGCTCCCAGAAAAGCTTAGGCGTAGATGGGACATACTCTTGCCCTGCCTTTTATTCGCATATAGGGAGGTGCCTCAGAAGGGGGTTGGTTACAGCCCTTTTGAACTTCTGTTTGGCCACCCTGTGAGGGATCCACTGTGCTTGGTGAAGGAAGGATGGGAGTTACCTCTCAAGCCCCCAAAGCAAGATATAGTGGACTATGTACTTGGTCTCCGCTCCAGGATGGCTGAGTACATGAAAAAGGCAACCAAAAACCTTGAGGCTAGCCAGGAACTTCAAAAGGCCTGGCATGACCAAAAGGCTGTCCTAACTCATCATCATCATCAAATAGCTTTATTCGACGTTTTCAGTCATAAAAGCACACAGTTATACACAAAACATTAGAAACAATAAAACACCATTAGATAATGCATAAAATACCATAAAAACGTTAATTACAATTTTAGTTCTTGACATTTCGTCAATATATGTCGAAAAGAACCTCACGCTAAACATACTATAAGTTTCGAGACCCAAAACATTTCCCTGACTTTAAAAACTACCATTATTAAAATATTTACCAAAATACAAGCTTTAGTAACAACCGGCTTTAAATTCATAGTAATCTTGTTTACCCCCACAGTAAAACTATACGATACACCCGTCCTGCCTATCAATTCAGTATCTTTTACTAAGCCTTCTAAAATCACACATCAAATTTTCGTTGCGAACAAGCCCTGATTATCCAAGCCCACCCCAGGAATTTAGCCATTGCTATGGTTATTGCTTCCTTTGTATCACTTCTTAATATTCTGACTGCTTGGTTCGCACCTCTTATTCCCAATAACTTGCATATAGGGCGCAGCCAGGCCCGGCGTGGGGCATGGTAACCTGCACATTCAAACAAAAAATGGCCCATTGTTTCCTTTTTAATCATACAAACTGGGCACAACTCACTATGTGCATTAGACCACTTGTTTGTGAAAACTCTTATAGGTAAAGTACCTATCCTGAACTGAAAATACAGTTTCCGCTCTAGGGGTTTAAGAATGCAGTCCCAATAATATTCAAACTTCGGCATTGGTTTATGCTCTAGAAAAATCCCGTTAGGGATGAGGAATCAAACCTGGCTTCCGTACAGTTAAGGACCTTTTCCCAGTATTTAGCCTTTAAAATCTTTTTGGGTGGGAAAACATTATTTTTCGGGTCCTCCCATAAATGGCTCATGCCAAGTTCCACCAGAGATCGTTTTAACTCCCTGAGCCATTTTATCTGGTGCTGCGTGTCTGCCTTAATTACGTCTAAAAATCCAGCTGCATAATCTGCTAGTTCTGGGGTGGACCACAGCCTGCGCCAATACAAAAGAGGGCGAATTTTTGCTAGATGTGCTATAGGCTTCCTCCCCAGATCATACAACAGTGGATATGTAGGTGTACTTTGCGGCAGTCGAGTAATGTGCCTAAAAACTTGTTTTCGGAGATTGAGAGTTTAGATAAGTCCTCATATCCCCAGAGCTCAGCACCATACAATGCAGAGCCCATTACCTTCATATTATATATTTCTAGCACTGGACTTATTGGCTTGTGAAAGGAGGAATTGAATTCTCTTTGGAGTGCTCCTGTTAATTGCCGATGTTTTAGGGTTGAGATATCAAGTTGGTGCGCCCATTTTAACCCTTCCTGAATGATCACTCCCAAATAGGTAAATTCCTTGACTTGCTCTAGTAGGAGATTACTCATATTTATACCACCCCTAAAAACCCTATGCGGATTAAAAACCATCATCTTTGTCTTTGACACATTGACCTCCAAGCCACGCCTTGAGCAGAACTCCTCAAAGATGGTAAGTGCTCTTTGAGTCCGCTTGGTGTCTTGGAAATGATCAATGTGTCATCCGCAAACATTAATATCGGCACTTTTACTCCTGCTAGAGTGGGGGCATCAGTTGGAGTCGCCAGCATGAAATCCACTATCCCGTCAATATATAGACTAAATAGTGTTGGGGCCATCACACAACCCTGCCGCACCCCTTTCAACTGGGAAGGGTTCTGTGAGCTCTCCCTGCTTACCCCACCTAATCTTGGCAGAATTAGTCTCATGTAACCGGGCCACTAAGGTCAATAGGTCTAGGGGTAGGCCCATCTCCTGCAGCACCTGCCAAAGTTTTCCACGCGGTACGAGGTCAAATGCCGATCGGAGGTCGACAAAGACCGCATACAGACTTCCTTTACCCAGCACAACTGTCTTCCAAAAAGTAAGGTGAATCTAAATACCTGATCAATTGTGCTGGTGGAGGATCTAAATCCAGCTTGAAAAGAGGATAAAATACTAAATTCATCAATCCAGCACTGTATTTTGTTTAGGACCAACCTACCCATAATTTTTTGAGCAGCATCTATCAAACTTATTGGTCTGTAATTACCTGGACGCGCTCTATCCCCTTTCTTAAAAACGGGAATAATTTCAGCCTCGGCCCAGGAAGTTGGAACAGCAGCACCCCGGGCTATAGAGTTTGTTAGCAGGTAAAAATACATACCCCAGCTCTCAATATCATAATGGAATACATCCCCCGGGATGCAGTCTGGGCCCGATGCCTTACCAATTTGGATAGCTTTGAGCACTTGCTTTACATCTTGCATAGTAAAATATATCTCCTTAAAAAAACATTTAGTAAAACTACAATCTGAGTCTCTCACTTCAACAGCATACTGGGGCTTAAAATAGTTAACCCACTCTTGCTGGGCAACATAATTCGAGGGTGCTGCAGCACGTCCCCACTGCCCCATTTGTAGACATCCCAGAACTGTTTAGTATTTCTCCCTGCACAAGCGACCCGGAGTTCCTCCCAACGACTGTTATCCCAGGTCTTTTTTGCCTTAGCTATTGCTATACGATAACTAGCTCTTGCTTCTTGAACTGACAACAAAGCACCCGCTTTATGGCCCTACCTACTGCTACACGTGCCTCTTTACAGTTTTTATTATACCATTTATGAATTTTTTGGGTAGGTGCCTTACTAGCATTACCTCCCTTAATAAAATAAGATCGTAGATGGTTAAAAAAAATGGCATGTATATTGGTAGAATCATCGGGCGCCCTGGTTCTCAGCACACACCCTCAACTTCTGGAGGGCACAAGCCAGCTCTTTACCAATGCTATCTAGTACATCAGGTAGCTTTGATATACTCGCCCACTTAAGGCGCCTCATATCGTTCGACTGAACAACCTCTGCGGTAGCATACATCACATTTGTTTTGTGCCCAGTCTTGGACTCTAATAGGTCCCAGTCCAAGCATAACGGATTGTGATCACTTTCCATTCTAACCTGAACCCGCATATCCTTTATCCTACCCCATAGCGTCAAACTTACCAACACATAATCTATCCTGCTACTGCTATATCCATTATCGTAGGTATTAGTTCCTGTTTTATCTGATGGCGTACGGCCATTTACAGCCCGTAGGCCCTTCTCTATACAAATGGTGTTAATTTGTATCACTACTTCAGTCCATCTTTTATTGGTTCAAGCTCAAGTCTCGGTATATCCCACTTAATATCTTCCTCTTCCACGAAATTACCTTCCTCCCACAAAAGGGGCTCAAACGTCACATTCAGGTCTCCCCTGTAGGAAAGTGGGTTTCTGTTGCAGTAACCCCCCCACTTTTTGCCTGATAACTGATGCACTTTTCCTTGGTGTGCCCTGGATCCCTGCCAATCAGGTACCCAGGGCCTGTGTTCCTTCCCTAAAAACTGTACTCAGCCTAAACCCAATTGGCATCTCTGGCCACAGGTAAGCCCCTGGTAAATGGTACCCTAGGTACCCAGGGCACTGTGACCAGAGAAGACCCCTAAGGGCTGCAGCACTTATTGTGCCACCCTTAGAGGCCCTGTACCCTGACACACACACACTGCCCTTGCAGGCTGAGTGTCTTGGTGCAGAACAAAACAGAGAGTCGACATGGCACACATCCCTGTGTGCCATGCCCACAAACACACTGCCCTGGCATACCTCAGTCACCCCTCTAGCTGGGTGCCCTATGCCAGTGGTGAGGGCACAGGTGCATGAGCCCTGTGCCCCTACAGTACCCAGGCCCATTCCTGGGCACTGTAAGTGCAGGGCTGCCATTCCGAGTATATGGTGCTGGGAGGTCGTCAGCACGTACTCCACAGCACCATGATGGCTGCACTGAAGACTGAGAAGTTTGGTATCAAACTCCTCAGCACAGTACACCCACACTGATGCCAGTGTGGGATTTACTGTAAAATGCACGTCAGAGGGCAACTTAGAGTTACCCCTAAACCTAACCTACAATCCACGTCTTGTCTGAGGGGCTGCCTAGGCTGCCACACAGCAGACATGTTGCTGGACCCCTGGGTAGAGAGCCATCCGCTCTCCGGGCCTGCAACAATGCACGTCCTGGGTGAGGTGCTAGGCCCCTCCCCCAGGATGGGCAGGGGGAAGCTTCAAAGGCATTCCGCCTTTGTGAGCTTCCCAGACCACTTGCTGTACTCAGCAACTGGTCCCCACCGGTTCCTCCCCCATCCTGGTGGGAAGACTGGAGGGAAACACCAAGGGAGGAAAGGGGGTGTGCCACCCTCTGCCAACCCCACCCCTCAGGTGGGGGAGGCGAGGTGAAGCACATCTCCGGGCTCTCGCCATCTTGAAGATGGGGAGCCCTGCCCAATCAGGACTAGGCTCCTGCCCCCTCCCACAGGAGAGTGGCAGGATAGGGGTGTACCCACCCCAGGGCAGGGACCCATTGGTCCCTGCCCTTTACCTACCTGTAACGCCCCTAAATCTAGTATTTAGGGGCACCCTGAACCTTCCTTCCTTAGATTCCCGCAACCTAAGAAGAAAAAGGACGAAAGAAGACGCCCAGCAGAGGAGACTGCAGAGAACAACTGACTTGGCCCCAGCCCTACCGGCCCGTCTGCAGTTTCCAGAGATCCTGCGCCAAAAATAGTCTTGTCCTGCAGCCAGCGACCTCCAGAACCCCAGGGAGGACTGACTGCCTTCAACAAAGACCGGATCTCCTGTGAACAGCAGCTCTGTTCAAAAGAAACACCAAACAAAGACTCCGAGCCTGCTGAGGAGAAAGAAACCCGACGCCTGGAACCACCACTGCACCCGTCGCCTACAGCCCGAGTTCAAGTGGCCCACCGGTCCCAGCGAGGTCCCCCAGCTCTCCAGAGTCCGAGTCCACCGTGGGTTGACCCCTCCAGGACTCCCCGACGCCGCCTGCAGCCTCTGCACGGAGAACCCCCAACCGCGAGTGGCCCGGTAAGGTGAAATCCGACCTCAAAAGACACCCCTGCATCCAGACGCCCTGCGCCCTGGAGAAAGGAACCCGAGGTGCACCTACGTCCCCGAGCCCTCCAACTTACCTGCCCAGCTGTTGGTTCCTCCTGGAAGTCTTCCTGGACCGAGCCTGCAGCTGAAAACCAAAACCGAAAATTTCCATTGAAATCAACAGGGCACCCGACCTCAAAACAGCACTCTGCACCCGGCCGCCCTAGTGCCGCTGAGGGTGCCTCTTTGGTGCTAACTTGGTCCCCAACGTGCCCTGAGCTTAACCCTAGGAGCTTTGCTCCCACAACCCCGTGGCCTGCTTGCCAGCCGCCACCAACCGGAGTCCCCCTATCCTCCATAGGATAACATTGGGCCTCAACACTCTGCACCCGGCCGCCCTAGTGCCGCTGAGGGTGCAACAACAGTGCATCACTGACCCTGGGAGACCCCTGAGTCTAACCCCAGAACCCTAACTCAAAAGACCGATTACTTACCTCGAGACCGATAACTCATTTTTCCTCATAGGATAACATGGACACTTTTTCTTCCAAAAAGTTTCTAAGTGTCGACTTTTGAAAACAAGAATATTCTTTAAAAATCGTACAGACTACCAAAACGTAATTACTTACCTGTTTTAAGTAAATGTCCCAGGGCTGAACCTAGGAGTCCAGCACTGGATTACAAAAGTAACGTTAAAAGTAACTTACCGGCGAATTGAATTTTCTTACATAGGGATCCATTGACTGGTTTTCTGTGAAATTTCTTCTAAGTGTCCACTTTTGAAATACCAAAATATTGCTTAAAAATCACAACAGTAACGAATTCCGAATTACTCACCTACTATCAGGAGAGACCTCAGTACTGCATCTTTAGTCCAGTACCGACCATGAAAAGTAATTTTTACCGTACTTACCAGTAACTGGAAATTCCTCTCATAGGATATCATTGCCTGCTTTTTGTTGAAAAAGTTTCTAAGTGTCGATTTCTGAATCATACAAATATTCTTTAAAAATCGTACAAACTACAAAAACGTAATTACTTACCTGTTTTAAGTAAATGTCCCAGTGCTGAACCTAGGAGTCCAGCACTGGATTACAAAAGTAACGTAAACATACTTTGCTTGCAAACTGTATTTCCTTCCCTAGGATAACATTGGTAATTTTACCCAGAAAAGTTTCTAAGTGTCAACTTTTGAAATACAGTAATATTCCTCAAAAATCACTACCATAACCAAAACGCTTTTTCTCACCTGTTTACAGGAAGTGTCCCGGGACTGAATCCAAGATCCAGTCCCGTGGTTAGAAAAGTAATCCAAAAAGTAATCTATTGCATTTAACCAGAAATTTCCATTGAGCTCAATGTATAATTGTGTTTAAAATTGTGTTGCATATTGCAACAACTGTAACTATTGCATTCAAAAGTCTATTGCCAATTGAACAGTAGTTAACTAAAGCATCTCATTCTGAGAAAGTATATTTTGACACCCATTGTTGGTTCTAAAATAAAACAACTATATTTTTATATACAAACCATTGGCCTAGAGTTCAGTTCTTGAGTGTGTGGCTTCATTTGCTGACTGAGTGTGTACAACAAATGCTTTACACTGTCCTCTGATACTGCCTTACTGCTCGACCAAGCTACCACTTTAGAGAGTAAGGTTATATCTAACTTTAGCCTCTGCCAAACCTCTGGGGACTGTGGACTCTGTGCACACTGAACCTTACTTTGGTGCAGTATATACAGAGCCACTTTCTTACACCCCCTATCACAATATTCGAAGTCATTCTACTATCCTCTAAAATGGTATCTAGGGCGGTAAGAACACCTGACCTTTTCCCCTGGTACCACGTATATAAATGTTAAATAAATTCAATATTACCTTTTTCCCTCTAGACAGTTGCACCCACTGGATATCCTTATTAACTGTCGGTATATCTTTTACATCCAGTCCTAGGTTCTGCTTTACCCATATTATCAGACCCCCAGACGGTCTCCCCTTTGGTCCTTTTGATGCTGGGATAAAGGAATTTAAATAACCTAAACAAAAAAGAGGGCTTTCTGCCCAAGTCTCCTGAAAGAGGCAGATATCGAAAGCTTCAATAAAACTATGCCAATCTGGGCAACCCAGTTTGGATCCTAGTCCTGCAATATTCCAGGATAGTAATGTTCCCTTCAAATCCACAACCTGGGGTTTACCGCACAATGTTTGATCCTTACCCATCATATTCGTGTCCTGTTCATTGGATGCCCTATCCAGGAGATCTAAGTCATCCTTTGATAAATAAACTGGTTGTGGCATACTCTCTATTATCTCCCCTAGATTTATGGGTTCTGGGTGCAGCCATTCTACTCTTGAGGGATTTATTAAAGGGTAGACCTTGTCAATAAGAGTTTGAACGGGCTGTGGTTGTCAGTCGCACGCGTCCAAGCCGGAAAGGGGGCAAATCTATTCACACATCCAGGGTTATAGACCCTGGGTAAACAACTAGAATCCCCCAAGCCTGTGCCCTTGGACTCAAACGTAACTGTAATGGTCCCAACACTTTAGGGAATAATGGCCTATAAAAAAGGCCAAGGGTAGAACTATGATCTTAGTTACAAAGTTGTTAGAAAAACTACCCAACGACTCCAGTAGGTGTTTGACAATAAATTCATTATTAAAATTTAATACCACACAATCCCCATCAAGTTCTTTCCCCATTGTCCCTATCCAGGTAACTCTCCTTGCCATAATAAGATGGTTTTTGTCTATCCTATCCCAAGCGCCAGCCCCCTCAGACTCTGATCCAGCCAAAACATAGCTTTATGCATCAATTGGACAGTTGATTCAACTTGGCCCTCCCTTAGTGATGGCACATTTCCCAGCACCACTACCAGAGGGGCAGCTGCCGGAGGCAATTGTAATGGCCTACTCCATTTCTCCATACCTTTCCCATCTCTAAATACCGCAGCCGTCTTCCTGATTACGCCCGTAGAGCCTATCCTAGATGGTAATATACCTAACCCTGTCAGGTCATTTCCAACATTAGCAACCAATGAAACATGATTATTTGCCTCTACCCTATTATTGTTTTTATTGGGCCCAGTTGGGCTCATAAGGTCTTGTGCAAATTCTCCTGAGGTACTCCCCAGGGAGGTAGGTTCCATGCTCTTAGCTCGATTGGTATCATGTGCTGGTACCCAACTTATAACAACAGGTCCAGGGCCCTCCCCTGGGACCTCTTTTCAGACAATATAGGATTAACAACAGGTATCACTTCGACACCGTTGCTCATCTTTTCAGACAATATAGGATTAGGATTAGGTTTAGAAACAAGTATCCTTTCAATACTCTCTAGATTACTAATTAGGGGGTAGGGAGGCTTACTGTTAGTTATATGAGCTTCTAGAATCCGAAAATTAGTTTTTGATTGCAACTCAAGACCCTTAAGCCTATCTTCAATATAAACCAATCTCATAGTAAGCGGATTTAATATAGTTAGTATCAAAGCTTCTAGCCTCTGCCATGTGGCTTCATCCTGAGATAGGCTTACAGTAGGAGGGGTATCGACATTTCGAATTTTTGCCTGTTCTACTACACCTTTACCTTTACTTAAACCTTCCCTTCCCTTTTGGACTGTTTCGCAATTTTAGCAGGGTTTGGTCTTTGTGGGCCCTCCCCCTCTTCCTTTTCACCACAGAGATGGGAATTGGGTCAGACACGGGAGCTATATCAGGACCAACTGTTATAGGTGGCTTCAATACCTTATTAAGAGAGCATTCTAGATTACATATCGGATTTACCTCCAGTACAGCACTACTTGGGTTACATAAGCTATTAGTTAGCGACCCAGTTACCGGGAGAGGGCCACAATCGAGGGATCCTACACCATCTATATCAAAATCTAAAAACCCCGTAGTGGGCCCTTTACTTATAGGTTCCAGGGATAGACGCCGCTCCGCCATGACAATCTCGTGTTCAAGGACAGAAGTAGCTCTTAATAAAAATTTATCCAATGTTCCTGCAATAGACCCACTTCCAGTAACCCCGGCAACCTGAGCCCCTTTCCCCTCCCATCACGTCTATTCATTATACAATATGAATACTTTATCAGTAACCCCCAATAGAAAACCCTATCCTCTAACACCTAAACACAGAATGAACCACAAACCCTTTTGCAACCAAAATTTCAGGGACGTGGCCCAGTCCAGTCTCTTCCGGTCTTTGACGGGCGTAGACGGGCCCGTCTTGGCCCGGTCTTGGCCCGGGCACGCCCCGCGCGCGTCCGCGTTGCGGGACCGCTGTGTGCAGTTTAAAGCCCCTCCAGGGACCAGCGAAAAAGTGCAAAGTGCGTGGTAGGGCCAAGGGGCCGGTAGCAGCAACCAGAACAGGGAACTCAGTTCAGCGGTCTCCCGCGCTGCGGGACCGCTGTGTGCAGTTTAAAGCCCCTCCAGGGACCAGCGAAAAAGTGCAAAGTGCGTGGTAGGGCCAAGGGGCCGGTAGCAGCAACCAGAACAGGGAACTCAGTTCAGCGGTCTCCGCGCTGCGGGACCGCTGTGTGCAGTTTAAAGCCCCTCCAGGGACCAGCGAAAAAGTGCAAAGTGCGTGGTAGGGCCAAGGGGCCGGTAGCAGCAACCAGAACAGGGAACTCAGTTCAGCGGTAATATACTTTCTAGGTGGCAATAGCCTTCATTTCCGCTTTGGATTCTTCAAGCACGGGGCAATGCCATCCCTTCCATCCTTTATCAATAGCTTGCTCTGCTGCTTGAGTGCCTTCCTCGGCGGACTCCATGGCTTTGGTGTTGTAACCCAACTCTGTGTGCTGGCTTGCAGAGCCCAATGACTGTTTACCAGCCAGGACAGAAGGTGTGGGTGTTGGAGCCAGTGGCCCCAGCAGCTCTCCAAGACAAATGGAGTGGACTCCACACTATTGTTGAGCAGAAGGGTGAGGTCACTTACTTAGTAGACCTGGGAACACCCAGGAGTCCCCACAGGGTTCTCCATGTCAACAGACTTAAGCCATATGTGGACAGGGCAGACATGGGCTTGCTCATGGCTACTGATGAAGGGCAGGAGGAAGAGAGTGACCCACTCCCTGACCTGCTCTCACAGAACCCTGACGATGGGTCAGTTGATGGTGCAGCCTTGGCAGGCAGCCTCACTACCCAGCAACAAACTGATTGCAGGCAAGTCCTCAATCAGTTTAGACATATGTTTTCTCTGACACCCAGTCAGACCACCTGGTGCACTCATGAAGTGGACACTGGGGACAGTCTGCCTATTAAAAACAAGATTTATAGGCAACCTGACCATGTCAGGGACTGTATCAGGACTGAAGTCCAGAAGATGTTGGAATTGGGAGTGATTGAGCCCTCAGATAGCCCTTGGGCTAGTCCAGTAGTCCTAGTACCTAAACCTCACACCAGTGGTGGGAAAAGAGAGATGAGGTTTTGTGTAGACTACAGGGGCCTCAATGCAGTCACTAGGACTGATGCCCATCCAATACCCAGGGCAGATGAGCTCATAGATACTTTGGCCTCTGCCAAATATCTCAGCACATTTGACCTAACAGCTGGCTACTGGCAGATCAGACTAGCTGATGCTGCAAAGCCCAAAACAGCATTTTCAACCCCTAGTGGGCATTATCAATTTGTGGTGATGCCCTTTGGTCTGAAAAATGCACCTGCCACTTTCCAGAGGTTGGTGAACACAGTTCTCACAGGGCTGGAGGCCTATAGTGCAGCTTATCTAGATGATATTGCTGTCTTTAGCTCCACCTGGGAGGATCACCTGGTCCACCTCAGGAATGTTTTACAGGCCCTGCAAAAGGCAGGCCTGACTATCAAGGCCACTAAGTGCCAGATAGGGCAGAGTCAGGTTGTGTACCTGGGCCACCTTGTGGGTGGAGGCCAGGTTCAACCTTTGCAGAGCAAGATCCAGACCATCATGGACTGGACTGCTCCAACTACCCAGACTCAGGTGAGAGCCTTCTTAGGCCTGACTGGGTACTATAGGAGATTTGTCAAGGGGTATGGATCAATAGTGACACCCTTGAATGACTTAACTTCTAAGAAAATGCCCAAAAAGGTTCAGTGGACAGTTAGCTGTCAAAAGGCATTTGATGACCTCAAGCAGGCCATGTGCACTGCTCCAATTCTGCAGAGTCCTGATTACGCCAAGAAGTTCATTGTCCAAACAGATGCATCTGAATTGGGGGTAGGGGCTGTACTGTCACAATTGAATGAAGAAGGTCAGGATCAGCCAGTAGCTTTTATTAGCAGAAGGCTGACCCCTAGAGAGAAACGTTGGTCAGCCATAGAGAGGGAGGCCTTTGCTGTGGTCTGGGCTCTGAAGAAGTTGAGGCCATACTTGTTTGGTACACACTTCCTGGTTCAGACAGACCATAAGCCCCTCTTATGGCTAAAACAAATGAAGGGTGAAAACCCCAAACTGCTTAGGTGGTCCATTTCCCTACAGGGGATGGACTTTACAGTGGAACATAGGCCTGGGAGTAACCATGCGAATGCAGATGGACTCTCTAGGTATTTCCACTTAGAACATGAAGACTTAACTGGGCAAGGTTAGTTTAATGTCCCTACGTTTGGGGGGTTGTGTAGGAGAGTAGGATCTGCTTCACAGGGGTACCCCCACTTTTTGCTGATACTTCACTGGTTTTCGACATTAGTCTGGCTGGGGCCCTGCTATTCAGAACCCCAGCCTAGCTGTTTCCTCTTTAAAAGGGTCTCCATGTGCCTTAGGCACATCACTGATTGGGATCTGGAGTGCCCTTGTAAGTCCCTAGTATATGGTATACTATGTACCAAGGGCATAGGTACCTCAGAGGCCTGCCAGGGGCTGCAGCATGTATTATGCCACCCCTGGTAGGCCATCCAAACTGACACCACAGGTCTGCTACTGCAGCCTGGGTAAGGTGGTGCATGCACCCCTTGCTGTGGTATAGGTTACCTATATCACTAAAAGCATACACACATATAAACCTATAAGTCACTCCTAAGGCAGGCCTTATCAATCCTAAAGGCAGAGTGCATGGTTCTTATGTGAGAGGGTGCCCCTGCATGAGCAGGGCCCCTCTGCAGCGTTCGGAGACCATCTCTGATGCTGTTTGTAGTGCAGCCTGACCATATACTCTTAAACGCATTATATCCTCGCGGTAAAATGCTAACTATGGAATGGCTGCACCAAAACATGTCGTGTTTGGTGTCAAACATCTTGGAATACTACCCCCCGCCAATCCTGGCGGCGGGGGTAGCATTCCACCCTTCTAGAGGGAAAGGCATGTTAACTCTGACGAGTCCGGTAACTTCTTTCCAGAGCCCTGGCATCACAAAATGGATGCTGCTGCCACAGACACGAGTCTGGCCTCCTGCTGCTGGACGAAACTCCGGCAGGGGAGGCCTGGACAATAGGTTTCCTGTCCCAGGGAGGTGTGACCACCTCCCCAGACAGGACAATGTGTATTGGGGCTGGGCGGGAGCACTTTCGGGTGCTTTGAAGTCCTGCACTGGGGGCACATTTGGTGTCCCTGTGCATACCCCAGTTCAAACCGGATCAGGGCTTGCAGCCCCTGCTTTGGCGCGAACTGGACAAAGGGAAAGGGGTGTAGCCACCCCTCTGCCCTGACCCACCCATAGGTGGGGCCACAGAGTAGTCCATCCCTATTTTTGGAATAAAGGTAGGAACCCAGTCCTTAGGACTTTAGATTATACCTGGACGAAACTCTGAAACAGAATCCTGGACCTTCGACGCTCTACTCACGATTAGAGGACTGAAGAATCTCCCTTGGGGTCAAGGAGTGACTCCCTGCTTGGCAGGCACCAAAGAAGCATCTGTCCGGTTCGCATCACTGAAGCTCCTGTCGGACGCCGAAGTCATCGCATCACCAGAGGTGGATTCTCAGACTTCCCGAGGCTACCCTGAGTCCCCAGCAAAGCTGAGGCCCGTGGCTATCGTGGGTAATGTGAGACCGTGACCCCTGGACACCGAGCACACTTGCAAGTGCACCATCTTCTGGGTCTCCCAAGAAGTCGTGCTTTGGGCTCCGAGTAGCCCTAGCCTCCAGCACCACCTGCACCGAAGATCACTGGCCCCCACTCCACGAGTGTCCTGTAAGCCAGCTCCACGTGCGGCGTCACGAGGCTCCTTCGCGGTCGCTAGCCCATTGGCTAGTAGCCCTTACCGAATGCCAATCTTTTCTTTACTTGGCAGTCTGGTTGCTCCAGGCCTGCCCTCACTTACCCTTGCTGGGTGAGTTCCCCAGACCTTGCTGGTCTGCATCATCGACGATCTACATCTTACTCGAGACTTGCCGTTGCCAAGGCCTGTTGGGTCCAATCTGGTCGCCGACACCTCTGCACTCGACAGACATCGAGCAACAGCCCGAATCCTGCTCCTGGTCGCCGACAACGCCTCCCGGACCTCGTGGCTGAAGAGTCAAGATGACCGTCAACGAACTTGAAGCACTCGACATCGGTGGGCATCTGTCCATCGCCCTCCTGGTCACTGGCTAGTGACCCAAACTCTGTCCCCTCTGCTTTCAGGTTCTTCAGAACTCCGATCCACTCTTGGATCCACATGGACACTTTTCTCCTGGTCGCCAGCAGCACTTTGCAGCAGATCGCCATAAGAAACGACGACGAAACCCGACCCCGAAAGGCACCCTAGGCACCCGGCTTCCCTGGGTGAGGTAACACGAGTACTCCGGTGCTCCCGTGGGTAGAGACTCTTCAAAGTCCTAGATCTCAAAGGGTTTTGTCCTAGTCCTCTTTTAAGTGTCCCTTTCCTTTAATTTCCTGACCGCGACTTTCTCCATAGAAGTAAACGGCGTATCGCGGTTGTGTATTTACACTGCACGCGTCTCCCGTGGGTCCCCTGTGTCACTACCTTGGGTGGTTCCTTGTGGTCCAAGCACTTCTAGAGGCTCTAGGCCTAGTGTCTAGTTCAGTCGTGGTTCGCATACCACTTTATTGGTATATGGTTTGGTACGCCCCTAGGGCCCAAACGTGTATTTGTGCTATTACTGTGATTTAAGATCTTATAACCTATGTACTTCGAACTCTAGCCTCATAAAGAGACTAGAGGGGTGTGTTTAGTAATAAATACATATATTTTGAATATATACCTGGTGTGGTGCTCTTTCATTTGGTCACTCAAGAGATTATAGACTGGTAAAACAAGCTGCTTTACATTCCTTCAAGACTTAGCCTGAAGGCTGCTCTCCACAGCTACCACTAGGATAGCTTTCAATAAGGTTGTCTTTAACCTACCTACCATAAGAGTCGATTTGGACTGGTGCAAGGTGCCCACTATAATTAGTGGACAGCATATGCCAGGCCAACTTCTCACAGAAGTGACATGGGATAATGGGAGGGAGGGAGGGCTGGAGTAAACAAGTGACAACGGGAGGGAGGGTGGGGGTAAACAAGTGGCAATGGACTGTGGGAGGGAGGGGGAGATCGGGGGTAAACAAGTGACCACGGACCACAGGAGGGAGTGTGTGAGGCGGGGGTAAAGAAGTGACCACGGATAACGGGAGGGAGGGAGGGCAGGGGTAAACAGGTGACAACGGGAGGGAGGGTGGGGGTAAACAAGTGGCAATGGACAGAGGGAGGGAGGGGGAGATCAGGGGTAAAGAAGTGACCAGGGATAACGGGAGGGAGAGAGGGAGAGAGGGCAGGGGTAAAAAAGTGACGGAGGGAGGGTGGTGGTAAACAAGTGGCAATGGACAGTGGGAGGGAGGGGGAGATTGGGGGTAAAGAAGTGACCACTGATAACGGGAGGGAGGGAGGGAGGGAGGGAGGGCGTGGTAAACAAGCGACAACGGGAGGGAGGGTGGGGGTAAACAAGTGGCAATGGACAGTAGAAGGGAGGGAGAGATCGGGGGTAAATAAGTGACCAGTGATAACAGGAGGGAAGGAGGGAAGGAGGGAAAGAGGGAGGGGGTAAACAAGTGACAACGGGAGGGAGGGTGGGGGTAAACAAGTGGCAATGGACAGTGGGAGGGAGGGGGAGATCGGGGGTAAACAAGTGACCATGGATAACAGGAGGGAGGGAGGGCGGGGGTAAACAGTTGACCACGGACCACGGGAGGGAGTGTGTGAGGCAGGGGTAAACAAGTGACCACGGATAACGGGAGGGAGGGAGGGCAGGGGTAAACAGGTGACAACAGGAGGGAGGGTGGGGGTAAACAAGTGGCAATGGACAGTGGGAGGGAGGGGGAGATCGGGGGTAAACAAGTGACCACGGACCACAGGAGGGAGTGTGTGAGGTGGGGGTAAACAAGTGACCATGGATAACGGGAGGGAGGGAGGGCGGGGGTAAACAGGTGACAACGGGAGGGAGGGTGGGGGTAAACAAGTGGCAATGGACAGTGGGAGGGAGGGGGAGATCGGGGGTAAACAAGTGACCACGGATAACAGGAGGGAGGGAGGGTGGGGGTAAACAAGTGACAACAGGAGGGAGCAGCAACCGCAGACTTCTCCTAATACTTTGATACTGCCAGTACGCACACATCTTCTCATGATGCCCTTCTTGCTTGACACGCAGCACACCCTGCCACTGAGTATGGCATTATTTTGTAAAGCGCCAGCTGGGCCGTAGGTATACTGACACTTCAGGGCGCTTAATAAACGTACACATGGCTAAATCAAGTGTAGAGAAAGTGATATTCTATCTTTGTTGGTTAGATAATGCACACGACCTGCAGCAGAAGTTAAAACCACAAACAAATCTCACATAAGGCGACGTTATACCCAATGCACTCCTAATGGGACCCAAAGACCCTCAACTCCCCCCCACTCTCTTCCGGTCTCACTGATACTCTGTCACGGTGGCCCAGCCAAAACTAACACGGCCAGCACACTAAAACCGCGACCTGCACCCAGCCCTCCCTATCGAATATACAATAAGGCTTTTGGGGTTGACAGAGCATTGCAGCCTACTCCGCCACCTTTCCATGTCAATAGTTTCAGGAGTCCTGAAACCACTGACATGAGGGAGGGAGGGGGTAAACAAGTGACAACGGGAGGGAGTGTGGGGGTAAACAAGTGGCAATGGACAGTGGGAGGGAGGGGGAGATCGTGGGTAAACAAGTGACCACGGATAACGGGAGGGAGGGAGGGTGGGAGTAAACAAGTGACAACGGGAGGGAGGGTGGGGGTAAACAAGTGGCAATGGACAGTGGGAGGGAGGGGGAGATCGGGGGTAAACAAGTGACCACGGACCACGGGAGGGAGTGTGTGAGGCGGGGGTAAAGAAGTGACCATGGATAACGGGAGGGAGGGAGGGCGGGGGTAAACAGGTGACAACGGAAGGGAGGGTGGGGGTAAACAAGTGGCAATGGACAGTGGGAGGGCGGGGAGATCGGGGGTAAAGAAGTGACCAGGGATAACGGGAGGAAGAGAGGGCAGGGGTAAACAAGTGACAAAGGGAGGGAGGGTGGTGGTAAACAAGTGGCAATGGACAGTGGGAGGGAGGGGGAGATTGGGGGTAAAGAAGTGACCACTGATAATGGGAGGGAGGGAGGGCGGGGGTAAACAAGTGACAACGGGAGGGAGGGTGGGGGTAAACAAGTGGCAATGGGCAGTGGGAGGGAGGGAGAGATCGGGGGTAAAGAAGTGACCAGGGATAACGAGAAGGAGGGAGAGGCGGGGGTAAGGAAGTGACAACAGGAGGGAGGGTGGGGGTAAACAAGTGGCAATGGACAGTGGGAGGGAGGGGAGATCGGGGGTAAAGAAGTGATCAGGGATAACAGGAGGGAGGGAGGGCGGGGGTAAACAAGTGACAACGGGAGGGAGGGTGGGGGTAAACAAGTGGCAATGGACAGTGGGAGGGAGGGGGAGATTGGGGGTAAAAAGTTACCACTGATAACGGGAGGGAGGGCGGGGGTAAACAAGTGACAACGGGAGGGAGGGCGGGAGTAAACAAGTGGCAATGGACAGTGGGAGGGAGGGGGAGATTGGGGGTAAACAAGTGACCACGGACCACGGGAGGAAATGTTTGAGGCAGGGATAAACATGTGACAATGAGAGGGAGGGTGGGGGTAAACAAGTGGCAATGGACAGTGGGAGGGAGGGGGAGATTGGGGGTAAACAAGTGACCACGGATAACGGGAGGGAGGGAGGGTGTTAAACAAGTGACAACGGGAGGGAGGGTGGGGGTAAACAAGTGCCAATGGACAGTGGGAGGGAGGGGGAGATCGGGGGTAAACAAGTGACCACGGACCACGGGAGGGAGTGTGTGAGGCGGGGGTAAACAAGTGACCACGGATAACGGGAGGGAGGGAGGGCGGGGTAAACAGGTGACAACGGGATGGAGGGTGAGGGTAAACAAGTGGCAATGGACAGTGGGAAGGAGGGGGAGATTAGGGGTAAAGAAGTGACCACTGATATCGGGAGCGAGGGAGGGCGGGGGTAAACAAGTGAAACCCGGTGGGAGGGTGGGGGTAAACAAGTGGCAATGGACAGTGGGAGGGAGGGTGAGATCAGGGAAAAAAAGTGACCAGGGATAACGGGAGGGAGGGAGGGCAGGGGTAAAGAAGTGACAACGTGAGGGAGGTTGGGGGTAAACAAGTGGCAATGAACAGTTGGAGGGAGAGGGAGATGGGGGGTAAACAAGTGACCACGGATAGCGGGAGGGAGGGAGGGCAGGGGTAAACAAGTGACAACGGGAGGGAGGGTGGGTGTAAACAATTGGCAATGGACAGTGGGAGGGAGGGAGAGATTGGGGTAAACAAGTGACCACGGTTAACGGGAGAGAGGGAGGGCGGGGGTAAACAAGTGACAACGGGAGGGAGGGTGGGGGTAAACAAGTGGCAATGGACAGTGGGAGGGAGGGGGAGATTGGGGGTAAACAAGTGACCAGGGACCACGGGAGGGAGTGTGTGAGGCGGGGGTAAACAAGTGACGACGGGAGGGAGGGTGGGGGTAAACAAGTGACAATGGACAGTGGGAGGGAGGGGGAGATTGGGGGTAAACAAGTGACCTCGGATAACGGGAGGGAGGGAGGTCTGGGGTAAACAAGTGACAAGGGGAGGGAGGGTGGGGGTAAACAAGTAGCAATGGACAGTGGGAGGGAGGGGGGATTGGGGGTAAACAAGTGACCACGGATAACGGGAGGGAGGGAGGGCGGGGGTAATTAGGTGACAACGGGAGGGAGGGTGGGGGTAAACAAGTGGCAATCAACAGTGGGAGGGAGGGGGAGATCGGGGGTAAACAAGTGACCACGGATAATGGGAGGGAGGGAGGGCGGGTGTAAACAAGTGACAACGGTAGGGAGCAGCAACAGCGGACTTCTCCTAATACTTTGATACTGCCAGTACGCAAACATCTTCTGACGATGCCCCTCTTGTTTGGCACGCAGCACACCCTGCCATTGAGTATGGCATTATTTTGTAAAGCGCCAGCTGGGCCGATAGGTATACTGACACTTCAGGGTGCTTAATAAACATACACATGGCTAAATCAAGGGTAGAGAAAGTGATATTCTATCTTTGTTGGTCAGATAATGCACACGACCTGCAGCAGAAGTTAAAACCACAAACAAATCTCACATAAGGCGACGTTATACCCAATGCGCTCCTAATAGGACCCAAAGACCCTCAACTCCCGCCCCCTCTCTTCCGGTCTCCCTGATACTCTGTCACCGTGGCCCAGCCAAAACCAACACGGCCAGCACACTACAACCGCGACCTGCCCCCAGCCCTCCGTATCGAATATACATTAAGGCTTTTGGGGTTGACAGAGCGTTGCAGCTGACTCCGCCACCTTTCCATGTCAATGGTTTCAGGAGTCCTGAAACCACTGACATGAGGGAGGGCGGGGGTAAACAAGTGACAACGGGAGGGAGTGTGGGGGTAAACAAGTGGCAATGGACAGTGGGAGGGAGGGGGAGATCGGGGGTAAAGAAGTGACCAGGGATAACGGGAGGGAGGGAGGGTGGGGGTAAACAAGTGACAACGGGAGGGAGGGTGGGGTTAAACAAGTGGCAATGGACAGTGGGAGGGAGGGGGAGATTGGGGGTAAAGAAGTGACCAGGGATAACGGGAGGGAGTGAGGGCGAGGGTAAACAAGTGACAACGGAAGGGAGGGTGGGGGTAAACAGGTGGCAATGGACAGTGGGAGGGAGGGGGACATTGGGGGTAAACAAGTGACCACGGATAACCGGAGGGAGGGAGGGCGGGGGTTAACAAGTAACAACGGGAGGGAGGGTGGGGGTAAACAAGTGGCAATGTACAGTGGGAGGGAGGGGGAGATCGGGGTAAACAAGTGACCACAGATAACAGGAGGGAGGGAGGGTGGGGGTAAACAAGTGACAACGGGAGGGAGGGTGGGGGTAAACAAGTGGCAATGGACAGTGGGAGGGAGGGGGAGATCGGGGGTAAACAAGTGACCACGGACCACGGGAGGGAGTGTGTGAGGCGGGGGTAAACAAGTGACCACGGATAACGGGGAGGGAGGGAGGGCGGGGGTAAACAGGTGACAACGGGAGGGAGGGTGGGGGTAAACAAGTGGCAATGGACAGTGGGAGGGAGGGGAGATTGTGGGTAAACAAGTGACCACGGATAACGGGAGGGAGGGAGGGCGGGGGTAAACAAGTGACAACAGGAGGGAGGGTGGGGGTAAACAGGTGGCACTGGACAGTGGGAGGGAGGGGGACATTGGGGGTAAACAAGTGACCACGGATAACGGGAGGGAGGGAGGGCGGGTGTTAACAAGTAACAACGGGAGGGAGGGTGGGGGTAAACAAGAGGCAATGGACAGTGGGAGGGAGGGGGAGATCGGGGGTAAAGAAGTGACCAGGGATAACGGGAGGGAGGGAGGGCGGGGGTAAACAAGTGACAACGGGAGGGAGTGTGGGGGTAAACAAGTGGCAATGGACAGTGGGAGGGAGGGTGAGATTGGGGTTAAACAAGTGACCACGGATAATTGGAGGGAGGGAGGGTGGGGGTAAACAAGTGACAACAGGAGGGAGGGTTGGGGTAAACAAGTGGCAATGGACAGTGGGAGGGAGGGGGAGGTCGGGGGTAAAGAAGCGACCAGTGATAACGAGAGGGAGGGAGGGCGAGGGTAAACAAGTGACAGCGGGAGGGAGGGTGGGGGTAAACAAGTGGCAATGGACAGTGGAAGGGAGGGGAGATTGGGGGTAAAGAAGTGACCACGGATAATGGGAGGGAGGAAGGGCGGGGGTAAACAAGTGACAATGGGAGGGAGGGTGGGGGTAAACAAGTGGCAATGGACAGTGGGAGGGAGGGGGAGATCGGGGGTAAACAAGTGACTGTGGATAACAGGAGGGAGGGAGGGCAGGGGTAAACAGGCAACCACGGACCAGGGGAGGGAGTGTGTGAGGCGGGGGTAAACAAGTGACCACGGATAATGGGAGGGAGGGAGGGTGGGGGTAAACAGGTGACAACGGGAGGCAGGGTGGGGGTAAATAAGTGGCAATGTACAGTGGGAGGGAGGGGGAGATCGGGGGTAAACAAGTGACCACAGATAACAGGAGGGAGGGAGGGTGGGGGTAAACAAGTGACTACGGGAGGGAGGGTGGGGATAAACAAGTGGCAATGGACAGTGGGAGGGAGGGGGAGATCGGGGGTAAACAAGTGACCACGGACCACGGGAGGGAGTGTGTGAGGCGGGGGTAAACAAGTGACCACGGATAACGGGAGGGAGGGAGGGCGGGGTAAACAGGTGACAACGGGAGGGAGGGTGGGGGTAAACAAGTGGCAATGGACAGTGGGAGGGAGGGGGAGATTGTGGGTAAACAAGTGACCACGGATAACGGGAGGGAGGGAGGGGGTAAATAAGTGACAACAGGAGGGAGGGTGGGGGTAAACAAGTGGCAATGGACAGTGGGAAGGAGGGGGAGATTGGGGGTAAACAAGTGACCACGGATAACGGGAGGGAGGGAGGGCGGGGGTAAACAAGTGACAACGGGAGGGAGGGTGGGGGTAAACAAGTGGCAATGGACAGTGGGAGGGAGGGGGAGATTGGGGGTAAACAAGTGACCAGGGACCACGGGAGGGAGTGTGTGAGGCGGGGGTAAACAAGTGACGACGGGAGGGAGGGTGGGGGTAAACAAGTGACAATGGACAGTGGGAGGGAGGGGGAGATTGGGGGTAAACAAGTGACCTCGGATAACGGGAGGGAGGGAGGTCTGGGGTAAACAAGTGACAAGGGGAGGGAGGGTGGGGGTAAACAAGTGGCAATGGATATTGGGAGGGAGGTAGGGCGGGGGTAAACAGGTGACAACGGGAGGGAGGGTGGGGGTAAACAAGTGGCAATCAACACTGGGCGGGAGGGGGAAATCAGGGGTAAACAAGTGACCATGGATAATGGGAGGGAGGGAGGGAGGGAGGGCGGGTGTAAACAAGTGACAACGGTAGGGAGCAGCAACAGCGGACTTCTCCTAATACTTTGATACTGCCAGTACGCAAACATCTTCTGACGATGCCCCTCTTGTTTGGCACGCAGCACACCCTGCCATTGAGTATGGCATTATTTTGTAAAGTGCCAGCTGGGCCGATAGGTATACTGACACTTCAGGGTGCTTAATAAACGTACACATGGCTAAATCAAGGGTAGAGAAAGTGATATTCTATCTTTGTTGGTCAGATAATGCACACGACCTGCAGCAGAAGTTAAAACCACAAACAAATCTCACATAAAGCGACGTTATACCCAATGCGCTCCTAATGGGACCCAAAGACCCTCAACTCCCGCCCCCTCTCTTCCGGTCTCACTGATACTCTGTCACCGTGGCCCAGCCAAAACCAACACTGCCAGCACACTACAACCGCGACCTGCCTCCAGCCCTCCTTATCGAATATACATTAAGGCTTTTGGGGTTGACAGAGCGTTGCAGCTGATTTCGCCACCTTTCCATGTCAATGGTTTCAGGAGTCCTGAAACCACTGACATGAGGGAGGGCGGGGGTAAACAAGTGACAACGGGAGGGAGTGTGGGGGTAAACAAGTGGCAATGGACAGTGGGAGGGAGGGGGAGATCGGGGGTAAAGAAGTGACCAGGGATAACGGGAGGGAGGGAGGGTGGGGGTAAACAAGTGACAACGGGAGGGAGGTGGGGTTAAACAAGTGGCAATGGACAGTGGGAGGGAGGGGGAGATTGGGGGTAAAGAAGTGACCAGGGATAACGGGAGGGAGTGAGGGCGGGGGTAAACAAGTGACAACGGAAGGGAGGGTGGGGGTAAACAGGTGGCAATGGACAGTGGGAGGGAGGGGGACATTGGGGGTAAACAAGTGACCACGGATAACGGGAGGGAGGGAGGGCGGGGGTTAACAAGTAACAACGGGAGGGAGGGTGGGGGTAAACAAGTGGCAATGGACAGTGGGAGGGAGGGGGAGATCGGGGGTAAAGAAGTGACCAGGGATAACGGGAGGGAGGGAGGGCGGGGGTAAACAAGTGACAACGGGAGGGAGGGTGGGGGTAAACAAGTGGCAATGGACAGTGGGAGGGAGGGGGAGATTGGGGTTAAACAAGTGACCACGGATAATTGGAGGGAGGGAGGGTGGGGGTAAACAAGTGACAACAGGAGGGAGGGTTGGGGTAAACAAGTGGCAATGACAGTGGGAGGGAGGGGGAGGTCAGGGGTAAAGAAGCGACCAGGGATAACGAGAGGGAGGGAGGGCGGGGGTAAACAAGTGACAGCGGGAGGGAGGGTGGGGGTAAACAAGTGGCAATGGACAGTGGAAGGGAGGGGGAGATTGGGGGTAAAGAAGTGACCACGGATAATGGGAGGGAGGAAGGGCGGGGGTAAACAAGTGACAATGGGAGGGAGGGTGGGGGTAAACAAGTGGCAATGGACAGTGGGAGGGAGGGGGAGATCGGGGGTAAACAAGTGACCGCGGATAACAGGAGGGAGGGAGGGCAGGGGTAAACAGGTGACCACGGACCAGGAGAGGGAGTGTGTGAGGCGGGGGTAAACAAGTGACCACGGATAATGGGAGGGAGGGAGGGTGGGGGTAAACAGGTGACAACGGGAGGGAGGGTGGGGGTAAATAAGTGGCAATGTACAGTGGGAGGGAGGGGAGATCGGGGGTAAACAAGTGTCCACAGATAACAGGAGGGAGGGAGGGTGGGGGTAAACAAGTGACAACGGGAGGGAGGGTGGGGGTAAACAAGTGGCAATGGACAGTGGGAGGGAGGGGAGATCGGGGGTAAACAAGTGACCACGGACCACGGGAGGGAGTGTGTGAGGCGGGGGTAAACAAGTGACCACGGATAACGGGATGGAGGGAGGGTGTGGGTAAACAGGTGACAATGGGAGGGAGGGTGGGGGTAAACAAGTGGCAATGGACAGTGGGAGGGAGGGGAGAATGTGGGTAAACAAGTGACCACGGATAACGGGAGGGAGGGAGGGCGGGGGTAAACAAGTGACAACAGGAGGGAGGGTGGGGGTAAACAAGTGGCAATGGACAGTGGGAAGGAGGGGGAGATTGGGGGTAAACAAGTGACCACGGATAACGGGAGGGAGGGAGGGCGGGGGTAAACAAGTGACAACGGGAGGGAGGGTGGGGGTAAACAAGTGGCAATGGACAGTGGGAGGGAGGGGGAGATTGGGGGTAAACAAGTGACCAGGTACCACGGGAGGGAGTGTGTGAGGCGGGGGTAAACAAGTGACGACGGGAGGGAGGGTGGGGGTAAACAAGTGAGAATGGACAGTGGGAGGGAGGGGGAGATTGGGGGTAAACAAGTGACCTCGGATAATGGGAGTGAGGGAGGTCTGGGGTAAACAAGTGACAAGGGGAGGGAGGGTGGGAGTAAACAAGTGGCAATGGATATTGGGAGGGAGGTAGGGCGGGGGTAAACAGGTGACAACGGGAGGGAGGGTGGGGGTAAACAAGTGGCAATCAACAGTGGGCGGGAGGGGGAAATCGGGGGTAAACAAGTGACCATGGATAATGGGAGGGAGGGAGGGCGGGTGTAAACAAGTGACAACGGTAGGGAGCAGCAACAGCGGACTTCTCCTAATACTTTGATACTGCCAGTACTCAAACATCTTCTGACGATGCCCCTCTTGTTTGGCACGCAGCACACCCTGCCATTGAGTATGGCATTATTTTGTAAAGCGCCAGCTGGGCCGATAGGTATACTGACACTTCAGGGTGCTTAATAAACATACACATGGCTAAATCAAGTGTAGAGAAAGTGATATTCTATCTTTGTTGGTTAGATAATGCACACGACCTGCAGCAGAATTTAAAACCACAAACAAATCTCACATAAGGCGATGTTATACCCAATGCGCTCCTAATGGGACCCAAAGACCCTCAACTCCCGCCCCCTCTCTTCCGGTCTCACTGATACTCTGTCACCGTGGCCCAGCCAAAACCAACACGGCCAGCGCACTACAACCACGACCTGCACCCAACCCTCCTTATCGAATATACATTAAGGCTTTTGGAGTTGACAGAGCGTTGCAGTTGACTCCGCCACCTTTCCATGTCAATGGTTTCAGGAGTCCTGAAACCACTGACATGAGGGAGGGCGGGGGTAAACAAGTGACAACGGGAGGGAGTGTGGGGGTAAACATGTGGCAATGGGCAGTGGGAGGGAGGGGGAGATCGGGGGTAAAGAAGTGACCAGGGATAACGGGAGGGAGGGAGGGCGGGGGTAAACAAGTGACAACGGGAGGGAGGTGGGGGTAAACAAGTGGCAATGGACAGTGGGAGGGAGGGTGAGATTGGGGGTAAAGAAGTGACCAGGGATAACGGGAGGGAGGGAGGGCGGGGGTAAACAAGTGACAACGGAAGGGAGGGTGGGGGTAAACAAGTGGCAATGGACAGTGGGAGGGAGGGGGACATTGGGGGTAAACAAGTGACCACGGATTACGGGAGGGAGGGAGGGAGGGGTTAACAGGTAACAACGGGAGGGAGGGTGGGGGTAAAGAATTGGCAATGGACAGTGGGAGGGAGGGGGAGATCGGGGGTAAAGAAGTGACCAGGGATAATGGGAGGGAGTGAGGGCAGGGGTAAACAAGTGACAACGGGAGGGAGGGTGGGGGTAAACAAGTGGCAATGGACAGTGGGAGGGAGGGGGAGAATGGGGTTAAACAAGTGACCACGGATAATTGGAGGGAGGGAGGGTGGGGGTAAACAAGTGACAACAGGAGGGAGGGTTGGGGTAAACAAGTGGTAATGGACAGTGGGAGGGAGGGGGAGGTCGGGGGTAAAGAAGCGACCAGGGATAATGGGAGGGAGGGAGGGCGGGGGTAAACAAGTGACAGCGGGAGGGAGGGTGGGGGTAAACAAGTGGCAATGGACAGTGGAAGGGAGGGGGAGATTGGGGGTAAAGAAGTGACCACGGATAATGGGAGGGAGGAAGGGTGGGGGTAAACAAGTGACAATGGGAGGGAGGGTGGGGGTAAACAAGTGGCAATGGACAGTGGGAGGGAGGGGGAGATCGGGGGTAAACAAATGACCGTGGATAACAGGAGGGAGGGAGGGCAGGGGTAAACAGGTGACCACGGACCACGGGAGGGAGTGTGTAAGGCGGGGGTAAACAAGTGACCACGGATAATGGGAGGGAGGGAGGGTGGGGGTAAACAGGTGACAACTGGAGGGAGGGTGGGGGTAAATAAGTGGCAATGGACAGAGGGAGGGAGGAGGAGATCAGGGGTAAAGAAGTGACCAGGGATAACGGGAGGGAGAGAGGGCAGGGGTAAACAAGTGACAAAGGGAGGGAGGGTGGTGGTAAACAAGTGGCAATGGACAGTGGGAGGGAGGGGGAGATCGGGGATAAACAAGTGACCACAGATAACAGGAGGGAAGGAGGGTGGGGTAAACAAGTGACAACGGGAGGGAGGGTGGGGGTAAACATGTGGCAATGGTCAGTGGGAGGGAGGGGGAGATCGGGGGTAAACAAGTGACCACGGACCACGGGAGGGAGTGTGTGAGGCGGGGGTAAAGAAGTGACCATGGATAACGGGAGGGAGGGAGGGTGGGGGTAAACAAGTGACAACGGAAGGGAGGGTGGGGTAAACAAGTGGCAATGGACAGTGGGAGGGAGGGGGACATTGGGGGGAGGGAGGGCGGGGGTTAACAAGTAACAACGGGAGGGAGGGTGGGGGTAAACAAGTGGCAATGGACAGTGGGAGGGAGGGGGAGATCGGGGGTAAAGAAGTGACCAGGGATAATGGGAGGGAGGGCTGGAGTAAACAAGTGACAACGGGAGGGAGGGTGGGGGTAAACAAGTGGCAATGGACTGTGGGAGGGAGGGGGAGATCGGGGTAAACAAGTGACCACGGACCACAGGAGGGAGTGTGTGAGGATGGGGTAAAGAAGTGACCACGGATAACGGGAGGGAGGGAGGGCAGGGGTAAACAGGTGACAACGGGAGGGAGGGTGGGGGTAAACAAGTGGCAATGGACAGAGGGAGGGAGGGGGAGATCAGGGGTAAAGAAGTGACCAGGGATAACGGGAGGGAGAGTGGGCAGGGGTAAACAAGTGACAAAGGGAGGTAGGGTGGTGGTAAACAAGTGGCAATGAACAGTGGGAGGGAGGGGGAGATTGGGGGTAAAGAAGTGACCACTGATAATGGGAGGGAGGGAGGGACGGAGGGAGGGGGAGATCGGGGGTAAACAAGTGACCACGGACCACAGGAGGGAGTGTGTGAGGTGGGGGTAAACAAGTGACCATGGATAACGGGAGGGAGGGTGGGGGTAAACAGGTGACAACGGGAGGGAGGGTGGGGGTAAAGAAGTGGCAATGGACAGTGGGAGGGAGGGGGAGATCGGGGGTAAACAAGTGACCACGGATAACAGGAGGGAGGGAGGGCGGGGGTAAACAAGCGACAATGGTAGGGAGGGTGGGGGTAAACAAGTGGCAATGTACAGTGGAAGGGAGGGAGAGATCGGGGGTAAAGAAGTGACCAGGGATAACAGGAGGGAGGGAGGGAGGGGGTAAACAAGTGACAACGGGAGGGAGGGTGGGGGTAAACAAGTGGCAATGGACATTGGGAGGGAGGGGGAGATCGGGGGTAAACAAGTGACCATGGATAACAGGAGGGAGGGAGGGCGGGGGTAAACAGTTGACCACGGACCACGGGAGGGAGTGTATGAGGCAGGGGTAAACAAGTGACCACGGATAACGGGAGGGAGGGAGGGCAGGGGTAAACAGGTGACAACGGGAGGGAGGGTGGGGGTAAACAAGTGGCAATGGACAGTGGGAGGGAGGGGAGATCGGGCATAAATAAGTGACCACGGATAACGGGAGGGAGGGAGGGCGGGGTTAAAAGTTACAACGGGAGGGAGGGTGGGGGTAAACAAGTGGCAATGGCCAGTCGGAGGGAGGGGGAGATCGGGGGTAAACAAGTGACCACGGACCACAGGAGGGAGTGTGTGAGGTGGGGGTAAACAAGTGACCATGGATAACGGGAGGGAGGGAGGGCGGGGGTAAACAGGTGACAACGGGAGGGAGGGTGGGGGTAAACAAGTGACAACAGGAGGGAGCAGCAACCGCAGACTTCTCCTAATACTTTGATACTGCCAGTACACACACATCTTCTCATGATGCCCTTCTTGCTTGACACGCAGCACACCCTGCCACTGAGTATGGCATTATTTTGTAAAGCGCCAGCTGGGCCGTAGGTATACTGACACTTTAGGGCGCTTAATAAACGTACACATGGCTAAATCAAGTGTAGAGAAAGTGATATTCTATCTTTGTTGGTTAGATAATGCACACGACCTGCAGTAGAAGTTAAAACCACAAACAAATCTCACATAAGGCGACGTTATACCCAATGCACTCCTAATGGGACCCAAAGACCCTCAACTCCCCCCCACTCTCTTCCGGTCTCACTGATACTCTGTCACGGTGGCCCAGCCAAAACTAACACGGACAGCACACTAAAACTGCGACCTGCACCCAGCCCTCCCTATCGAATATACAATAAGGCTTTTGGGGTTGACAGAGCATTGCAGCTGACTCCGCCACCTTTCCATGTCAATGGTTTCAGGAGTCCTGAAACCACTTACATGAGGGAGGGCGGGGGTAAACAAGTGACAACGGGAGGGAGTGTGGG
Organism: Calotriton arnoldi; assembly: GCA_963921515.1. Classification (NCBI taxonomy): domain Eukaryota; kingdom Metazoa; phylum Chordata; class Amphibia; order Caudata; family Salamandridae; genus Calotriton; species Calotriton arnoldi. Next base: position 301,861 of record CAWUFW010005356.1, on the reverse strand, counting down.
GGTAAACAACTGGCAATGGACAGTGGGAGGGAGGGGGAGATCGGGGGTAAACAAGTGACCACGGATAACGGGAGGGAGGGAGGGTGGGAGTAAACAAGTGACAACGGGAGGGAGGGTGGGGGTAAACAAGTGGCAATGGACAGTGGGAGGGAGGGGGAGATCGGGGGTAAACAAGTGACCACGGACCACGGGAGGGAGTGTGTGAGGCGGGGGTAAAGAAGTGACCATGGATAACGGGAGGGAGGAAGGGCGGGGGTAAACAGGTGACAACGGAAGGGAGGGTGTGGGTAAACAAGTGGCAATGGACAGTGGGAGGGAGGGGGAGATCGGGGGTAAAGAAGTGACCAGGGATAACGGGAGGGAGAGAGGGCAGGGGTAAACAAGTGACAAAGGGAGGGAGGGTGGTGGTAAACAAGTGGTAATGGACAGTGGGAGGGAGGGGAGATTGGGGGTAAAGAAGTGACCACTGATAATGGGAGGGAGGGAGGGCGGGGGTAAACAAGTGACAACGGGAGGGAGGGTGGGGGTAAACAAGTGGCAATGGGCAGTGGGAGGGAGGGAGAGATCGGGGTAAAGAAGTGACCAGGGATAACGAGAAGGAGGGAGGGCGGGGGTAAGGAAGTGACAACAGGAGGGAGGGTGGGGGTAAACAAGTGGCAATGGACAGTGGGAGGGAGAGGGAGATTGGGGGTAAAGAAGTGATCAGGGATAACAGGAGGGAGGGAGGGCGGGGGTAAACAAGTGACAACGGGAGGGAGGGTGGGGGTAAACAAGTGGCAATGGACAGTGGGAGGGAGGGGAGATTGGGGGTAAAAAGTTACCACGGATAACGGGAGGGAGGGCGGGGGTAAACAAGTGACAACGGGAGGGAGGGCGGGGGTAAACAAGTGGCAATGGACAGTGGGAGGGAGGGGAGATTGGGGGTAAACAAGTGACCACGGACCACGGGAGGGAGTGTTTGAGGCAGGGGTAAACATGTGACAATGAGAGGGAGGGTGGGGGTAAACAAGTGGCAATGGACAGTGGGAGGGAGGGGGAGATTAGGGGTAAACAAGTGACCACGGATAACGGGAGGGAGGGAGGGTGTTAAACAAGTGACAACGGGAAGGAGGGTGGGGGTAAACAAGTGCCAATGGACAGTGGGAGGGAGGGGGAGATCGGGGGTAAACAAGTGACCACGGACCACGGGAGGGAGTGTGTGAGGCTGGGGTAAACAGGTGACAACGGGAGGGAGGGTGAGGGTAAACAAGTGGCAATGGACAGTGGGAGGGAGGGGGAGATTAGGGGTAAAGAAGTGACCACTGATAACGGGAGCGAGGGAGGGCGGGGGTAAACAAGTGAAAACCGGAGGGAGGGTGGGGGTAAACAAGTGGCAATGGACAGTGGGAGGGAGGGTGAGATCAGGGAAAAAAAGTGACCAGGGATAACGGGAGGGAGGGAGGGCAGAGGTAAAGAAGTGACAACGGGAGGGAGGTTGGGGGTAAACAAGTGGCAATGGACATTGGGAGGGAGGGGGAGATGGGGGTAAACAAGTGACCACGGATAGCAGGAGGGAGGGAGGGTGGGGGTAAACAAGTGACAATGGGAGGGAGGGTGGGGGTAAACAAGTAGCAATGGACAGTGGGAGGGAGGGGAGATCGGGGTAAAGAAGTGACCAGGGATAACAGGAAGGAGGGAGGGCAGGGGTAAACAAGTGACAACGGGAGGGAGGGTGGGTGTAAACAATTGGCAATGGACAGTGGGAGGGAGGGAGAGATTGGGGTAAACAAGTGACCACGGATAACGGGAGAGAGGGAGGGCGGGGGTAAACAAGTGACAACGGGAGGGAGGGTGGGGGTAAACAAGTGGCAATGGACAGTGGGAGGGAGGGGGAGATTGGGGTAAACAAGTGACCAGGGACCACGGGAGGGAGTGTGTGAGGCGGGGGTAAACAAGTGACGACGGGAGGGAGGGTGGGGTAAACAAGTGACAATGGACAGTGGGAGGGATGTGGAGATTGGGGGTAAACAAGTGACCTCGGATAACGGGAGGGAGGGAGGTCTGGGGTAAACAAGTGACAAGGGGAGGGAGGGTGGGGGTAAACAAGTGGCAATGGACAGTGGGAGGGAGGGGGGATTGGGGGTAAACAAGTGACCACGGATAACGGGAGGGAGGGAGGGCGGGGGTAAACAGGTGACAACGGGAGGGAGGGTGGGGGTAAACAAGTGGCAATCAACAGTGGGAGGGAGGGGGAGATCGGGGGTAAACAAGTGACCACGGATAATGGGAGGGAGGGAGGGCGGGTGTAAACAAGTGACAACGGTAGGGAGCAGCAACAGCGGACTTCTCCTAATACTTTGATACTGCCAGTACGCAAACATCTTCTGACGATGCCCCTCTTGTTTGGCACGCAGCACACCCTGCCATTGAGTATGGCATTATTTTGTAAAGCGCCAGCTGGGCCGATAGGTATACTGACACTTCAGGGTGCTTAATAAACATACACATGGCTAAATCAAGTGTAGAGAAAGTGATATTCTATCTTTGTTGGTCAGATAATGCACACGACCTGCAGCAGAAGTTAAAAGCACAAACAAATCTCACATAAGGCGACGTTATACCCAATGCGCTCCTAATGGGACCCAAAGACCCTCAACTCCCGCCCCCTCTCTTCCGGTCTCACTGATACTCTGTCACCGTGGCCCAGCCAAAACCAACACAGCCAGCACACTACAACCGCGACCTGCCCCCAGCCCTCCTTATCGAATATACATTAAGGCTTTTGGGGTTGACAGAGCGTTGCAGCTGACTCCGCCACCTTTCCATGTCAATGGTTTCAGGAGTCCTGAAACCACTGACATGAGGGAGGGCGGGGGTAAACAAGTGACAACGGGAGGGAGTGTGGGGGTAAACAAGTGGCAAAGGACAGTGGGAGGGAGGGGGAGATCGGGGGTAAAGAAGTGACCAGGGATAACGGGAGGGAGGGAGGGTGGGGGTAAACAAGTGACAACGGGAGGGAGGTGGGGTTAAACAAGTGGCAATGGACAGTGGGAGGGAGGGGGAGATTGGGGGTAAAGAAGTGACCAGGGATAACGGGAGGGTTTGAGGTCGGGGGTAAACAAGTGACAACGGAAGGGAGGGTGGGGGTAAACAGGTGGCACTGGACAGTGGGAGGGAGGGGGACATTGGGGGTAAACAAGTGACCACGGATAACGGGAGGGAGGGAGGGCGGGGGTTAACAAGTAACAACGGGAGGGAGGGTGGGGGTAAACATGTGGCAATGGACAGTGGGAGGGAGGGGGAGATCGGGGTAAAGAAGTGACCAGGGATAATGGGAGGGAGGGAGGGCGGGGGTAAACAAGTGACAACGGGAGGGAGGGTGGGGGTAAACAAGTGGCAATGGACAGTGGGAGGGAGGGTGAGATTGGGGTTAAACAAGTGACCACGGATAATTGGAGGGAGGGAGGGTGGGGGTAAACAAGTGACAGCAGGAGGGAGGGTTGGGGTAAACAAGTGGCAATGGACAGTGGGAGGGAGGGGGAGGTCGGGGGTAAAGAAGCGACCAGGGATAACGAGAGGGAGGGAGGGCGGGGGTAAACAAGTGACAGCGGGAGGGAGGGTGGGGGTAAACAAGTGGCAATGGACAGTGGAAGGGCGGGGGAGTTTGGGGGTAAAGAAGTGACCACGGATAATGGGAGGGAGGAAGGGCGTTGCTAAACAAGTGACAATGGGAGGGAGGGTGGGGGTAAACAAGTGGCAATGGACAGTGGGAGGGAGGGGGAGATCGGTGGTAAACAAGTGACTGTGGATAACAGGAGGGAGGGAGGGCAGGGGTAAACAGGTGACCTCGGACCAGGGGAGGGAGTGTGTGAGGCGGGGGTAAACAAGTGACCACGGATAATGGGAGGGAGGGAGGGTGGGGGTAAACAGGTGACAACGGGAGGCAGGGTGGGGGTAAATAAGTGGCAATGTACAGTGGGAGGGAGGGGGAGATCGGGGGTAAACAAGTGACCACAGATAACAGGAGGGAGGGAGGGTGGGGGTAAACAAGTGACAACGGGAGGGAGGGTGGGGGTAAACAAGTGGCAATGGACAGTGGGAGGGAGGGGAGATCGGGGGTAAACAAGTGACCACGGACCACGGGAGGGAGTGTGTGAGGCGGCGGTAAACAAGTGACCACGGATAACGGGAGGGAGGGAGGGCAGGGTAAACAGGTGACAACGGGAGGGAGGGTGGGGGTAAACAAGTGGCAATGGACAGTGGGAGGGAGGGGGAGATTGTGGGTAAACAAGTGACCACGGATAACGGGAGGGAGGGAGGGCGGGGGTAAACAAGTGGCAATGGACAGTGGGAAGGAGGGGGAGATTGGGGGTAAACAAGTGACCACGGATAACGGGAGGGAGGGAGGGCGGGGGTAAACAAGTGACAACGGGAGGGAGGGTGGGGGTAAACAAGTGGCAATGGACAGTGGGAGGGAGGGGGAGATTGGGGGTAAACAAGTGACCAGGGACCACGGGAGGGAGTGTGTGAGGCGGGGGTAAACAAGTGACGACGGGAGGGAGGGTGGGGGTAAACAAGTGACAATGGACAGTGGGAGGGAGGGGGAGATTGGGGGTAAACAAGTGACCTCGGATAACGGGAGGGAGGGAGGTCTGGGGTAAACAAGTGACAAGGGGAGGGAGGGTGGGGTAAACAAGTGGCAATGGATATTGGGAGGGAGGTAGGGCGGGGGTAAACAGGTGACAACGGGAGGGAGGGTGGGGGTAAACAAGTGGCAATCAACAGTGGGCGGGAGGGGGAAATCAGGGGTAAACAAGTGACCATGGATAATGGGAGGGAGGGAGGGCGGGTGTAAACAAGTGACAACGGTAGGGAGCAGCAACAGCGGACTTCTCCTAATACTTTGATACTGCCAGTACGCAAACATCTTCTGATGATGCCCCTCTTGTTTGGCACGCAGCACACCCTGCCATTGAGTATGGCATTATTTTGTAAAGCGCCAGCTGGGCCGATAGGTATACTGACACTTCAGGGTGCTTAATATACGTACACATGGCTAAATCAAGTGTAGAGAAAGTGATATTCTATCTTTGTTGGTTAGATGATGCACACGACCTGCAGCAGAATTTAAAACCACAAACAAATCTCACATAAGGCGATGTTATACCCAATGCGCTCCTAATGGGACCCAAAGACCCTCAACTCCCGCCCCCTCTCTTCCGGTCTCACTGATACTCTGTCACCGTGGCCCAGCCAAAACCAACACGGCCAGCGCACTACAACCGCGACCTGCACCCAACCCTCCTTATCGAATATACATTAAGGTTTTTGGGGTTGACAGAGCGTTGCAGCTGACTCCGCCACCTTTCCATGTCAATGGTTTCAGGAGTCCTGAAACCACTGACATGAGGGAGGGCGGGGGTAAACAAGTGACAACGGGAGGGAGTGTGGGGGTAAACAAGTGGCAATGGACAGTGGGAGGGAGGGGGAGATCGGGGGTAAAGAAGTGACCAGGGATAACGGGAGGGAGGGAGGGTGGGGGTAAACAAGTGACAACGGGAGGGAGGTGGGGGTAAACAAGTGGCAATGGACAGTGGGAGGGAGGGGGAGATCGGGGGTAAACAAGTGACCACGGACCACGGGAGGGAGTGTGTGAGGCGGGGGTAAACAAGTGACAAAGGGAGGGAGGGTGGTGGTAAACAAGTGGCAATGGAAAGTGGGGGTAAAGAAGTGACCACTGATAATGGGAGGGAGGGAGGGCGGGGGTAAACAAGTGACAACGGGAGGGAGGGTGGGGGTAAACAAGTGGCAATGGGCAGTGGGAGGGAGGAAGAGATCGGGGGTAAAGAAGTGACCAGGGATAACGAGAAGGAGGGAGGGCGGGGGTAAGGAAGTGACAACAGGAGGGAGGGTGGGGGTAAACAAGTGGCAATGGACAGTGGGAGGGAGGGGGAGATCGGGGTAAAGAAGTGATCAGGGATAAGAGGAGGGAGGGAGGGCGGGGGTAAACAAGTGACAACGGAAGGGAGGGTGGGGGTAAACAAGAGGCAATGGACAGTGGGAGGGAGGGGGAGATTGGGGGTAAAAAAGTTACCACGGATAACGGGAGGGAGGGCGGGGGTAAACAAGTGACAACGGGAGGGAGGACTGGAGTAAACAAGTGGCAATGGACAGTGGGAGGGAGGGTGAGATTGGGGGTAAACAAGTGACCACGGACCACGGGAGGGAGTGTTTGAGGCAGGGGTAAACATGTGACAACAAGAGGGAGGGTGGGGGTAAACAAGTGGCAATGGACAGTGGGAGGGAGGGGGAGATTGGGGGTAAACAAGTGACCACAGATAACGGGAGGGAAGGAGGGTGTTAAACAAGTGACAATGGGAGGGAGGGTGGGGGTAAACAAGTGCCAATGGACAGTGGGAGGGAGGGGGAGATCGGGGGTAAACAAGTGACCACGGACCACGGGAGGAGTGTGTGAGGCGGGGGTAAACAAGTGACCACGGATAATGGGAGGGAGGGGCGGGGGTAAACAGGTGACAATGGGAGGGAGGGTGAGGGTAAACAAGTGGCAATGGACAGTGGGAGGGAGGGGGAGATTAGGGGTAAAGAAGTGACCACTGATAACGGGAGCGAGGGAGGGCGGGGGTAAACAAGCGAAAACCGTAGGGAGGGTGGGGGTAAACAAGTGGCAATGGACAGTGGGAGGGAGGGTGAGATCAGGGAAAAAAGTGACCAGGGATAACGGGAGGGAGGGAGTGCAGGGGTAAAGAAGTGACAACGGGAGGGAGGGTGGGGGTAAACAAGTGGCAATGGACAGTGGGAGGGAGGGGGAGATGGGGGGTAAACAAGTGACTACGGACCACGGGAGGGAGTGTGTGAGGCGGGAGTAAACAAGTCACGACGGGAGGGAGGGTGGGGGTAAACAAGTGACAATGGACAGTGGGAGGGTTGTGGAGATTGGGGGTAAACAAGTGACCTCGGATAACGGGGAGGGAGGGAGGTCTGGGGTAAACAAGTGACAAGGGGAGGGAGGGTGGGGGTAAACAAGTGGCAATGGACAGTGGGAGGGAGGGGGTATTGGGGGTAAACAAGTGACCACAGATAACGGGAGGGAGGGAGGGCGGGGGTAAAGAGGTGACAACGGGAGGGAGGGTGGGGGTAAACAAGTGTAAATAAAAACAACAAACGGCAGACCAAGGTCAAGCACATTCAATCCATGAGTACTAATAGTTCATACAATGGTGCAATCTCTTCCCACACCTGCCGTCCAAAGGTGTGATACCGGAACCAATTTTAAACAAAAATGGAAGGTGCACTCTCTTCAAGTAAAGTCAATCTGCAGCAATAATATATTCAAAAAGTCTTCTTTTGTTCAGTACATCTTTTTATTATAAAAACTGGCACACAGCCAACGCGTTTCGTTCCCATTTCTTTGCCAGGGGAACTCGTCAGGGCTCTTATGTCACAAGGGTTACAAGCACATTGGGTGTAAGCTAGATCTCCAGATCCAATATCATCAATAACCTTTCGTATGGCAATGTCTTTGATAACTTCTATGCAGCAGGAAAAAGGACCTCCCTCACAGATAAATATAAACGATTTCTCACTATTCCGAAAATAAACGGAGGTGTGAGCTTATTATCAGCAATCGAACATAATAATAATTTCTTTATCCACATCAAAAATATATCTGCGGATAGACGTGGGAACTAATTACCGGGAAGGTCCTCCATACATGGCGTCATAACCAGTAGCGGCAAACAACTGGCAATCAACAGTGGGAGGGAGGGGAAGATCGGGGGTAAACAAGTGACCACGGATAATGGGAAGGAGGGAGGGCGGTCTAAACAAGTGACAACGGTAGGGAGCAGCAACAGCAGACTTCTCCTAATACTTTGATACTGCCAGTACGCAAACATCTTCTGACGATGCCCCTCTTGTTTGGCATGCAGCACACCCTGCCATTGAGTATGGCACTATTTTGTAAAGCGCCAGCTGGGCCGATAGGTATACTGACACTTCAGGGTGCTTAATAAACGTACACATGGCTAAATCAAGTGTAGAGAAAGTGATATTCTATCTTTGTTGGTCAGATAATGCACACGACCTGCAGCAGAAGTTAAAACCACAAACAAATCTCACATAAGGCGACGTTATACCCAATGCGCTCCTAATGGGACCCAAAGACCCTCAACTCCCGCCCCCTCTCTTCTGGTCTCACTGATACTCTGTCACCGTGGCCCAGCCAAAACCAACACGGCCAGCGCACTACAACCGCGACCTGCACCAGCCCTCCTTATCGAATATACATTAAGGCTTTTGGGGTTGACAGAGCGTTGCAGCTGACTCCGCCACCTTTCCATGTCAATGGTTTCAGGAGTCCTGAAACCACTGACATGAGGGAGGGCGGGGGTAAACAAGTGACAATGGGAGGGAGTGTGGGGGTAAACAAGTGGCAATGGACAGTGGGAGGGAGGTAAAGAAGTGACCAGGGATAACGGGAGGGAGGGAGGTAGGGGTACACAAGTGACAACGGAAGGGAGGGTGGGGGTAAACAAGTGGCAATGGACAGTGGGAGGGAGGGGGACATTGGGGGTATACAAGTGACCACGGATAATGGGAGTGTGTGAGGCGGGAGTAAACAAGTCACGACGGGAGGGAGGGTGGGGGTAAACAAGTGACAATGGACAGTGGGAGGGTTGTGGAGATTGGGGGTAAACAAGTGACCTCGGATAACGGGAGGGAGGGAGGTCTGGGGTAAACAAGTGACAAGGGGAGGGAGGTTGGGGGTAAACAAGTGGCAATGGACAGTGGGAGGGAGGGGGTATTGGGGGTAAACAAGTGACCACAGATAACGGGAGGGAGGGAGGGCGGGGGTAAAGAGGTGACAACGGGAGGGAGGGTGGGGGTAAACAAGTGTAAATAAAAAACAACAAACGGCAGACCAAGGTCAAGCACATTCAATCCATGAGTACTAATAGTTCATACAATGGTGCAATCTCTTCCCACACCTGCCGTCCAAAGGTGTGATACCGGAACCAATTTTAAACAAAAAATGGAAGGTGCACTCTCTTCAAGTAAAGTCAATCTGCAGCAATAATATATTCAAAAAGTCTTCTTTTGTTCAGTACATCTTTTTATTATAAAAAACTGGCACACAGCCAACGCGTTTCGTTCCCATTTCTTTGCCAGGGGGAACTTCGTCAGGGCTCTTATGTCACAAGGGTTACAAGCACATTGGGTGTAAGCTAGATCTCCAGATCCAATATCATCAATAACCTTTCGTATGGCAATGTCTTTGATAACTTCTATGCAGCAGGAAAAAGGACCTCCCTCACAGATAAATATAAACGATTTCTCACTATTCCGAAAATAAACGGAGGTGTGAGCTTATTATCAGCAATCGAACATAATAATAATTTCTTTATCCACATCAAAAATATATCTGCGGATAGACGTGGGAACTAATTACCGGGAAGGTCCTCCATACATGGCGTCATAACCAGTAGCGGCAAACAACTGGCAATCAACAGTGGGAGGGAGGGGAAGATCGGGGGTAAACAAGTGACCACGGATAATGGGAAGGAGGGAGGGCGGTCTAAACAAGTGACAACGGTAGGGAGCAGCAACAGCAGACTTCTCCTAATACTTTGATACTGCCAGTACGCAAACATCTTCTGACGATGCCCCTCTTGTTTGGCATGCAGCACACCCTGCCATTGAGTATGGCACTATTTTGTAAAGCGCCAGCTGGGCCGATAGGTATACTGACACTTCAGGGTGCTTAATAAACGTACACATGGCTAAATCAAGTGTAGAGAAAGTGATATTCTATCTTTGTTGGTCAGATAATGCACACGACCTGCAGCAGAAGTTAAAACCACAAACAAATCTCACATAAGGCGACGTTATACCCAATGCGCTCCTAATGGGACCCAAAGACCCTCAACTCCCCGCCTCTCTTCTGGTCTCACTGATACTCTGTCACCGTGGCCCAGCCAAAACCAACACGGCCAGCGCACTACAACCGCGACCTGCACCAGCCCTCCTTATCGAATATACATTAAGGCTTTTGGGGTTGACAGAGCGTTGCAGCTGACTCCGCCACCTTTCCATGTCAATGGTTTCAGGAGTCCTGAAACCACTGACATGAGGGAGGGCGGGGGTAAACAAGTGACAATGGGAGGGAGTGTGGGGGTAAACAAGTGGCAATGGACAGTGGGAGGGAGGTAAAGAAGTGACCAGGGATAACGGGAGGGAGGGAGGTAGGGGTACACAAGTGACAACGGAAGGGAGGGTGGGGGTAAACAAGTGGCAATGGACAGTGGGAGGGAGGGGGACATTGGGGGTAAACAAGTGACCACGGATAATGGGAGGGAGGGAGGGCGGGGGTTAACAAGTAACAACAGGAGGGAGGGTGGGGGTAAACAAGTGGCAATGGACAGTGGGAGGCAGGGGAAGATCGGGGGTAAAGAAGTGACCAGGGATAATGGGAGGGAGGGAGGGCTGGAGTAAACAAGTGACAACGGGAGGGAGGGTGGGGGTAAACAATTGGCAATGGACTGTGGGAGGGAGGGGGAGATCGGGGTAAACAAGTGACCACGGACCACAGGAGGGAGTGTGTGAGGCGGGGGTAAAGAAGTGACCACGGATAACGGGAGGGAGGGAGGGCAGGGGTAAACAGGTGACAACGGGAGGGAGGGTGGGGGTAAACAAGTGGCAATGGACAGAGGGAGGGAGGGGGAGATCAGGGGTAAAGAAGTGACCAGGGATAACGGGAGGGAGAGAGGGCAGGGGTAAACAAGTGACGGAGGGAGGGTGGTGGTAAACAAGTGGCAATGGACAGTGGGAGGGAGGGGGAGATTGGGGGTAAAGAAGTGACCACTGATAACGGGAGGGAGGGAGGGAGGGCGGGGGTAAACAAGCGACAACGGGAGGGAGGGTGGGGGTAAACAAGTGGCAATGGACAGTGGAAGGGAGGGAGAGATCGGGGGTAAAGAAGTGACCAGGGATAACAGGAGGGAAGGAGGGAGGGGGTAAACAAGTGACAACGGGAGGGAGGGTGGGGGTAAACAAGTGGCAATGGACAGTGGGAGGGAGGGGGAGATCGGGGGTAAACAAGTGACCATGGATAACAGGAGGGAGGGAGGGCGGGGGTAAACCATTGACCACGGACCACGGGAGGGAGTGTGTGAGGCAGGGGTAAACAAGTGACCACGGATAACGGGAGGGAGGGAGGGCAGGGGTAAACAGGTGACAACGGGAGGGAGGGTGGGGGTAAACAAGTGGCAATGGACAGTGGGAGGGAGGGGGAGATCGGGCGTAAATAAGTGACCACGGATAACGGGAGGGAGGGAGGGCGGGGGTAAAAAAGTTACAACGGGAGGGAGGGTGGGGGTAAATAAGTGGCAATGGCCAGTCGGAGGGAGGGGGAGATCGGGGGTAAACAAGTGACCACGGACCACAGGAGGGAGTGTGTGAGGTGGGGGTAAACAAGTGACCATGGATAACGGGAGGGAGGGAGGGCGGGGGTAAACAGGTGACAACGGGAGGGGAGGGTGGGGGTAAACAAGTGGCAATGGACAGTGGGAGGGAGGGGGAGATCGGGGGTAAACAAGTGACCACAGATAACAGGAGGGAGGGAGCGTGGGGGTAAACAAGTGACAACAGGAGGGAGCAGCAACCGCAGACTTCTCCTAATACTTTGATACTGCCAGTACGCACACATCTTCTCATGATGCCCTTCTTGCTTGACACACAGCACACCCTGCCACTGAGTATGGCATTATTTTGTAAAGCGCCAGCTGGGCCGTAGGTATACTGACACTTCAGGGCGCTTAATAAACATACACATGGCTAAATCAAGTGTAGAGAAAGTGATATTCTATCTTTGTTGGTTAGATAATGCACACGACCTGCAGTAGAAGTTAAAACCACAAACAAATCTCACATAAGGCGACGTTATACCCAATGTACTCCTAATGGGACCCAAAGACCCTCAACTCCCCCCCACTCTCTTCCGGTCTCACTGATACTCTGTCACGGTGGCCCAGCCAAAACTAACACGGCCAGCACACTAAAACCGCGACCTGCACCCAGCCCTCCCTATCGAATATACAATAAGGCTTTTGGGGTTGACAGAGCATTGCAGCTGACTCCGCCACCTTTCCATGTCAATGGTTTCAGGAGTCCTGAAACCACTGACATGAGGGAGGGCGGGGGTAAACAAGTGACAACGGGAGGGAGTGTGGGGGTAAACAAGTGGCAATGGACAGTGGGAGGGAGGGGGAGATCGGGGGTAAACAAGTGACCACGGATAACGGGAGGGAGGGAGGGTGGGAGTAAACAAGTGACAACGGGAGGGAGGGTGGGGGTAAACAAGTGGCAATGGACAGTGGGAGGGAGGGGGAGATCGGGGGTAAACAAGTGACCACGGACCACGGGAGGGAGTGTGTGAGGCGGGGGTAAAGAAGTGACCATGGATAACGGGAGGGAGGGAGGGCGGGGGTAAACAGGTGACAACGGAAGGGAGGGTGGGGATAAACAAGTGGCAATGGACAGTGGGTGGGAGGGGGAGATCGGGGGTAAAGAAGTGACCAGGGATAACGGGAGGGAGAGAGGGCAGGGGTAAACAAGTGACAAAGGGAGGGAGGGTGGTGGTAAACAAATGGCAATGGACAGTGGGAGGCAGGGGGAGATTGGGGGTAAAGAAGTGACCACTGATAATGGGAGGGAGGGAGGGCGGGGGTAAACAAGTGACAACGGGAGGGAGGGTGGGGGTAAACAAGTGGCAATGGGCAGTGGGAGGGAGGGAGAGATCGGGGGTAAAGAAGTGACCAGGGATAACGAGAAGGAGGGAGGACGGGGGTAAGGAAGTGACAACAGGAGGGAGGGTGGGGGTAAACAAGTGGCAATGGACAGTGGGAGGGAGGGGGAGATCGGGGGTAAAGAAGTGATCAGGGATAACAGGAGGGAGGGAGGGCGGGGGTAAACAAGTGACAACGGGAGGGAGGGTGGGGGTAAACAAGTGGCAATGGACAGTGGGAGGGAGGGGGATATTGGGGGTAAACAAGTGACCACGGTCCACGGGAGGGAGTGTTTGAGGCAGGGATAAACATGTGACAATGAGAGGGAGGGTGGGGGTAAACAAGTGGCAATGGACAGTGGGAGGGAGGGGGAGAATGGGGGTAAACAAGTGACCACGGATAACGGGAGGGAGGGAGGGTGTTAAACAAGTGACAACGGGAGGGAGGGTGGGGGTAAACAAGTGCCAATGGACAGTGGGAGGGAGGGGGAGATCGGGGTAAACAAGTGACCACGGACCACGGGAGGGAGTGTGTGAGGCGGGGGTAAACAAGTGACCACGGATAACGGGAGGGAGGGAGGGCGGGGGTAAACAGCTGACAACGGGAGGGAGGGTGAGGGTAAACAAGTGGCAATGGACAGTGGGAGGGAAGGGGAGATTAGGGGTAAAGAAGTGACCACTGATAACGGGAGCGAGGGAGGGCGGGGGTAAACAAGTGAAAACCGGAGGGAGGGTGGGGGTAAACAAGTGGCAATAGACAGTGGGAGGGAGGGTGAGATCAGGGAAAAAAAGTGACCAGGGATAACGGGAGGGAGGGAGGGCAGGGGTAAAGAAGTGACAACGGGAGGGAGGTTGGGGGTAAACAAGTGGCAATGGACAGTGGGAGGGAGGGGGAGATGGGGGGTAAACAAGTGACCACGGATAGCGGGAGGGAGGGAGGGTGGGGGTAAACAAGTGACAACGGGAGGGAGGGTGGGGGTAAACAAGTAGCAATGGACAGTGGGAGGGAGGGGAGATCGGGGGTAAAGAAGTGACCAGGGATAACAGGAAGGAGGGAGGGCAGGGGTAAACAAGTGACAACGGGAGGGAGGGTGGGTGTAAACAATTGGCAATGGACAGTGGGAGGGAGGGAGAGATTGGGGTAAACAAGTGACCACGGATAATGGGAGAGAGGGAGGGCGGGGGTAAACAAGTGACAACGGGAGGGATGGTGGGGGTAAACAAGTGGCAATGGACAGTGGGAGGGAGGGGGAGATTGGGGGTAAACAAGTGACCAGGGACCACGGGAGGGAGTGTGTGAGGCGGGGGTAAACAAGTGACGACGGGAGGGAGGGTGGGGGTAAACAAGTGACAATGGACAGTGGGAGGGATGTGGAGATTGGGGGTAAACAAGTGACCTCGGATAACGGGAGGGAGGGAGGTCTGGGGTAAACAAGTGACAAGGGGAGGGAGGGTGGGGATAAACAAGTGGCAATGGACAGTGGGAGGGAGGGGGGATTGGGGGTAAACAAGTGACCACGGATAACGGGAGGGAGGGAGGGCGGGGGTAAACAGGTGACAACGGGAGGGAGGGTGGGGGTAAACAAGTGGCAATCAACAGTGGGAGGGAGGGGGAGATCGGGGGTAAACAAGTGACCACGGATAATGGGAGGGAGGGAGGGCGGGTGTAAACAAGTGACAACGGTAGGGAGCAGCAACAGCGGACTTCTCCTAATACTTTGATACTGCCAGTACGCAAACATCTTCTGACGATGCCCCTCTTGTTTGGCACGCAGCACACCCTGCCATTGAGTATGGCATTATTTTGTAAAGCGCCAGCTGGGCCGATAGGTATACTGACACTTCAGGGTGCTTAATAAACGTACACATGGCTAAATCAAGTGTAGAGAAAGTGATATTCTATCTTTGTTGGTCAGATAATGCACACGACCTGCAGCAGAAGTTAAAACCACAAACAAATCTCACATAAGGCGACGTTATACCCAATGCTCTCCTAATGGGACCCAAAGACCCTCAACTCCCGCCCCCTCTCTTCCGGTCTCACTGATACTCTGTCACCGTGGCCCAGCCAAAACCAACACGGCCAGCACACTACAACCGCGACCTGCCCCCAGCCCTCCTTATCGAATATACATTAAGGCTTTTGGGGTTGACAGAGCGTTGCAGCTGACTCCGCCACCTTTCCATGTCAATGGTTTCAGGAGTCCTGAAACCACTGACATGAGGGAGGGTGGGGGTAAACAAGTGACAACGGGAGGGAGTGTGGGGGGTAAACACGTGGCAATGGACAGTGGGAGGGAGGGGGAGATCGGGGGTAAAGAAGTGACCAGGGATAACGGGAGGGAGGGAGGGTGGGGGTAAACAAGTGACAACGGGAGGGAGGTGGGGTTAAACAAGTGGTAATGGACAGTGGGAGGGAGGGGGAGATTGGGGGTAAAGAAGTGACCAGGGATAACGGGAGGGAGTGAGGGCGGGGGTAAACAAGTGACAACGGAAGGGAGGGTGGGGGTAAACAGGTGGCAATGGACAGTCGGAGGGAGGGGGACATTGGGGGTAAACAAGTGACCACGGATAAGGGGAGGGAGGGAGGGCGGGGTTAACAAGTAACAACGGGAGGGAGGGTGGGGGTAAACAAGTGGCAATGGACAGTGGGAGGGAGGGGGAGATCAGGGGTAAAGAAGTGACCAGGGATAACGGGAGGGAGGGAGGGCGAGGGTAAACAAGTGACAACGGGAGGGAGGGTGGGGGTAAACAAGTGGCAATGGACAGTGGGAGGGAGGGGAGATTGGGGTTAAACAAGTGACCACGGATAATTGGAGGGAGGGAGGGTGGGGGTAAACAAGTGACAACAGGAGGGAGGGTTGGGGTAAACAAGTGGCAATGGACAGTGGGAGGGAGGGGGAGGTCGGGGTAAAGAAGCGACCAGGGATAACGAGAGGGAGGGAGGGCGGGGGTAAACAAGTGACAGCGGGAGGGAGGGTGGGGGTAAACAAGTGGCAATGGACAGTGGAAGGGAGGGGGAGATTGGGGGTAAAGAAGTGACCACGGATAATGGGAGGGAGGAAGGGCGGGGGTAAACAAGTGACAATGGGAGGGAGGGTGGGGGTAAACAAGTGGCAATGGACAGTGGGAGGGAGGGGGAGATCGGGGGTAAACAAGTGACCGTGGATAACAGGAGGGAGGGAGGGCAGGGGTAAACAGGTGACCACGGACCAGGGGAGGGAGTGTGTGAGGCGGGGGTAAACAAGTGACCACGGAAAATGGGAGGGAGGGAGGGTGGGGGTAAACAGGTGACAACGGGAGGGAGGGTGGAGGTAAATAAGTGGCAATGTACAGTGGGAGGGAGGGGGAGATCGGGGGTAAACAAGTGACCACAGATAACAGGAGGGAGGGAGGGTGGGGGTAAACAAGTGACAATGGGAGGGAGGGTGGGGGTAAACAAGTGGCAATGGACAGTGGGAGGGAGGGGGAGATCGGGGGTAAACAAGTGACCACGGACCACGGGAGGGAGTGTGTGAGGCGGGGGTAAACAAGTGACCACGGATAACGGGAGGGAGGGAGGGAGGGCGGGGGTAAACAGGTGACAACGGGAGGGAGGGTGGGGGTAAACAAGTGGCAATGGACAGTGGGAGGGAGGGGGAGATTGTGGGTAAACAAGTGACCACGGATAACAGGAGGGAGGGAGGGCGGGGGTAAACAAGTGACAACAGGAGGGAGGGTGGGGGTAAACAAGTGGCAATGGACAGTGGGAAGGAGGGGGAGATTGGGGGTAAACAAGTGACCACGGATAACGGGAGGGAGGGAGGGCGGGGGTAAACAAGTGACAACGGGAGGGAGGGTGGGGGTAAACAAGTGGCAATGGACAGTGGGAGGGAGGGGAGATTGGGGGTAAACAAGTGACCAGGGACCACGGGAGGGAGTGTGTGAGGCGGGGGTAAACAAGTGACAATGGACAGTGGGAGGGAGGGGGAGATTGGGGGTAAACAAGTGACCTCGGATAACGGGAGGGAGGGAGGTCTGGGGTAAACAAGTGACAAGGGGAGGGAGGGTGGGGGTAAACAAGTGGCAATGGATATTGGGAGAGAGGTAGGGCGGGTGTAAACAGGTGACAACGGGAGGGAGGGTGGGGGTAAACAAGTGGTAATCAACAGTGGGCGGGAGGGGGAAATCGGGGGTAAACAAGTGACCATGGATAATGGGAGGGAGGGAGGGCGGGTGTAAACAAGTGACAACGGTAGGGAGCAGCAACAGCGGACTTCTCCTAATACTTTGATACTGCCAGTACGCAAACATCTTCTGACGATGCCCCTCTTGTTTGGCACGCAGCACACCCTGCCATTGAGTATGGCATTATTTTGTAAAGCGCCAGCTGGGCCGATAGGTATACTGACACTTCAGGGTGCTTAATAAACGTACACATGGCTAAATCAAGTGTAGAGAAAGTGATATTCTATCTTTGTTGGTTAGATAATGCACACGACCTGCAGCAGAATTTAAAACCACAAACAAATCTCACATAAGGCGATGTTATACCCAATGCGCTCCTAATGGGACCCAAAGACCCTCAACTCCCGCCCCTCTCTTCCGGTCTCACTGATACTCTGTCACCGTGGCCGAGCCAAAACCAACACGGCCAGCGCACTACAACCACGACCTGCACCCAACCCTCCTTATCGAATATACATTAAGGCTTTTGGGGTTGACAGAGCGTTGCAGCTGACTCCGCCACCTTTCCATGTCAATGGTTTCAGGAGTCCTGAAACCACTGACATGAGGGAGGGCGGGGGTAAACAAGTGACAACGGGAGGGAGTGTGGGGGTAAACAAGTGGCAATGGACAGTGGGAGGGAGGGGGAGATCGGGGGTAAAGAAGTGACCAGGGATAACGGGAGGGTGGGAGGGCGGGGGTAAACAATTGACAACGGGAGGGAGGGTGGGGGTAAACAAGTGGCAATGGACAGTGGGAGGGAGGGGGAGATCGGGGGTAAAGAAGTGACCAGGGATAACGGGAGGGAGGGAGGGCGGGGGTAAACAAGTGACAACGGGAGGGAGCAGCAACCGCGGACTTCTCCTAATACTTTGATACTGCCAGTACGCACACATCTTCTGACGATGCCTCTCTTGCTTGGCATGCAGCACACCCTGCCATTGAGTATGGCATTATTTTGTAAAGCACCAGCTGGGCCGGTAGGTATACTGACACTTCAGGGCGCTTAATAAACGTACACATGGCTAAATCAAGTGTAGAAAAAGTGATATTCTATCTTTGTTGGTTAGATAATGCGCACGACCTGCAGCAGAAGTTAAAACCACAAACAAATCTCACATAAGGCTACATTATACCCAATGCGTTCCTAATGGGACCCAAAGACCCTCAACTCCCGCCCCCTCTCTTCCGGTCTCACTGATACTCTGTCACCGTGGCCCAGCCAAAACCAACACGGCCAGCACCCTACAACCGCTACCTGCACCCAGCCCTCACTATCGAATATACGATAAGGCTTTTGGGGTTGACAGAGCGTTGCAGCTGACTCCGCCACTTTTCAATGTCAATGGTTTCAGGAATCCTGAAACCACTGACATGAGGGAGTGCGGGGTAAACAAGTGACAACGGGAGGGAGTGTGGGGGTAAACAAGTGGTAATGGACAGTGGGAGGGAGGGGGAGATCGGGGGTAAAGAAGTGACCAGGGATAATTTAAACAAGTGACAACGGGAGGGAGGGTGGGGGTAAACAAGTGGTAATGGACAGTGGGAGGGAGGGGAGATCGGGGGTAAAGAAGTGACCAGGGATAACGGGAGGGAGGGAGGGCGGGGGTAAACAATTGACAACGGGAGGGAGGGTGGGGGTAAACAATTGGCAATGGACAGTGGGAGGGAGGGGAGATTGAGGTAAACAAGTGACCACGGATAACGGGGAGGGAGGGAGGGCGGGGGTAAACAAGTAACAACGGGAGGGAGGGTGGGAGTAAACAAGTGGCAATGGACAGTGGGAGGGAGGGGGAGATCGGGGGTAAAGAAGTGACCAGGGATAACAGGAGGGAGGTAGGGGCGGGGGTAAACAAGTGACAATGGGAGGGAGGGTGGGGGTAAGTGGCAATGGACAGTGGGAGGGAGGGGAGATTGGGGTTAAACAAGTGACCGCGGATAACGGGAGGGAGGGAGGGCGGGGGTAAACAAGTGACAACGGGAGGGAGGGTGGGGGTAAACAAGTGGCAATGGACAGTGGGAGGGAGGGGGAGATCGGGGGTAAAGAAGTGACCAGGGATAACAGGAGGGAGGGAGGGTGGGGGTAAACAAGAGACAACAGGAGGGAGGGTGGGGGTATACAAGTGGCAATGGACAGTGGGAGGGAGGGGGAGATTGGGGTTAAACAAGTGACCACGGATAATTGGAGGGAGGGAGGGTGGGGGTAAACAAGTGACAACAGGAGGGAGGGTTGGGGTAAACAAGTGGTAATGGACAGTGGGAGGGAGGGGGAGGTCGGGGGTAAAGAAGCGACCAGGGATAACGGGAGGGAGGGAGGGCGGGGGTAAACAAGTGACAGAGGGGGGAGGGTGGGGGTAAACAAGTGGCAATGGACAGTGGAAGGGAGGGGAGATTGGGGGTAAAGAAGTGACCACGGATAATGGGAGGGAGGAAGGGCGGGGGTAAACAAGTGGCAATGGACAGTGGGAGGGAGGGAGATCGGGGGTAAACAAGTGACCGTGGATAACAGGAGGGAGGGAGGGCAGGGGTAAACAGATGACCACGGACCACGGGAGGGAGTGTGTAAGGCAGGGGTAAACAAGTGACCACGGATAATGGGAGGGAGGGAGGGTGGGGGTAAACAGGTGACAACTGGAGGGAGGGTGGGGGTAAACAAGTGGCAATGGACAGTGGGAAGGAGGGGGAGATTGGGGGTAAACAAGTGACCATGGATAATGGGAGGGAGGGAGGGCGGGGGTAAACGAGTGACAAAGGGAGGGAGGGTTGTGGTAAACAAGTGGCAATGGTCAGTGGGAAGGAGGGGGAGATTGGGGGTAAACACGTGACCATGGATAACGGGAGGGAGGGAGGGCGGGGGTAAACAAGTGACAAGGGGAGGGAGGGTGGGGGTAAACAAGTGGCAATGGACAGTGGGAAGGAGGGGGAGATTGGGGGTAAACAAGTGACCATGGATAATGGGAGGGAGGGAGGGCGGGGGTAAACGAGTGACAAAGGGAGGGAGGGTTGTGGTAAACAAGTGGCAATGGTCAGTGGGAAGGAGGGGGAGATTGGGGGTAAACACGTGACCATGGATAACGGGAGGGAGGGAGGGCGGGTGTAAACGAGTGACAAAGGGAGGGAGGGTGGTGGTAAACAAGTGGCAATGGACAGTGGGAGGGAGGGGGAGATTGGGGGTAGAGAAGTGACCACTGATAATGGTAGGGAGGGAGGGCGGGGGTAAACAAGTCACAACGGGAGGGAGGGTGGGGGTAAACAAGTGGCAATGGACAGTGGGAGGGAGAGGGAGATCAGGGGTAAAGAAGTGACCAGGGATAAGGGGGGAGGGAGGGCGGGGAAAAGAAGTGACAACGGGAGGGAGGGTGGGGGTAAACAAGTGGCAATGGACAGTGGGAGGGAGGGGAGATTGGGGGTAAACAAGTGACCACGGATAACGGGAGGGAGGGAGGGTGGGGGTAAACAAGTGACAACGTGAGGGAGGGTGGGGGTAAACAAATGGCAATGGACAGTGGGAGAGAGGGGGAGATCGGAGGTAAACAAGTGACCACGGACCACGGGAGGGAGTGTGTGAGGCGGGGGTAAACAAGTGACCACGGATAACGGGAGGGAGGGAGGGAGGGCGGGGGTAAACAAGTGACAACGGGAGGGAGGGTGGGGGTAAACAAGTGGCAATGGACAGTGGGAGGGAGGGGGAGATCGGGGGTAAACAAGTGACCACGGATAACGGGAGGGAGGGAGGGCGGGGGTAAACAAGTGACAACGGGAGGGAGCAGCAACCGCGGACTTCTCCTAATACTTTGATACTGCCAGTACGCACACATCTTCTGACGATGCCCCTCTTGCTTGGCATGCAGCACACCCTGCCATTGAGTATGGCATTATTTTGTAAAGCACCAGCTGGGCCGGTAGGTATACTGACACTTCAGTGCGCTTAATAAACGTACACATGGCTAAATCAAGTGTAGAAAAAGTGATATTCTATCTTTGTTGGTTAGATAATGCGCACGACCTGCAGCAGAAGTTAAAACCACAAACAAATCTCACATAAGGCTACATTATACCCAATGCGTTCCTAATGGGACCCAAAGACCCTCAACTCCCGCCCCCTCTCTTCCGGTCTCACTGATACTCTGTCACCGTGGCCCAGCCAAAACCAACACGGCCAGCACCCTACAACCGCTACCTGCACCCAGCCCTCACTATCGAATATACGATAAGGCTTTTGGGGTTGACAGAGCGTTGCAGCTGATTCCGCCACCTTTCAATGTCAATGGTTTCAGGAATCCTGAAACCACTGACATGAGGGAGTGCGGGGTAAACAAGTGACAACGGGAGGGAGTGTGGGGGTAAACAAGTGGTAATGGACAGTGGGAGGGAGGGGGAGATCGGGGGTAAAGAAGTGACCAGGGATAATTTAAACAAGTGACAACGGGAGGGAGGGTGGGGGTAAACAAGTGGTAATGGACAGTGGGAGGGAGGGGGAGATCGGGGGTAAAGAAGTGACCAGGGATAACGGGAGGGAGGGAGGGCGGGGGTAAACAATTGACAACGGGAGGGAGGGTGGGGGTAAACAATTGGCAATGGACAGTTTGAGGGAGGGGTGATTGGGGTAAACAAGTGACCACGGATAACGGGAGGGAGGGAGGGCGGGGGTAAACAAGTGACAACGGGAGGGAGGGTGGGGGTAAACATGTGACAACGGGAGGGAGGGTGGGAGTAAACAAGTGGCAATGGACAGTGGGAGGGAGGGGGAGATCGGGGGTAAAGAAGTGACCAGGGATAACAGGAGGGAGGTAGGGCGGGGGTAAACAAGTGACAATGGGAGGGAGGGTGGGGGTAAGTGGCAATGGACAGTGGGAGGGAGGGGGAGATTGGGGTTAAACAAGTGACCACGGATAACGGGAGGGAGGGAGGGCGGGGGTAAACAAGTGACAACGGGAGGGAGGGTGGGGGTAAACAAGTGGCAATGGACAGTGGGAGGGAGGGGGAGATCGGGGGTAAAGAAGTGACCAGGGATAACAGGAGGGAGGGAGGGAGGGTGGGGGTAAACAAGAGACAACAGGAGGGAGGGTGGGGGTATACAAGTGGCAATGGACAGTGGGAGGGAGGGGGAGATTGGGGTTAAACAAGTGACCACGGATAATTGGAGGGAGGGAGGGTGGGGGTAAACAAGTGACAACAGGAGGGAGGGTTGGGGTAAACAAGTGGTAATGGACAGTGGGAGGGAGGGGGAGGTCGGGGGTAAAGAAGCGACCAGGGATAACGGGAGGGAGGGAGGGCGGGGGTAAACAAGTGACAGAGGGGGGGAGGGTGGGGGTAAACAAGTGGCAATGGACAGTGGAAGGGAGGGGGAGATTGGGGGTAAAGAAGTGACCACGGATAATGGGAGGGAGGAAGGGCGGGGGTAAACAAGTGGCAATGGACAGTGGGAGGGAGGGGGAGATCGGGGGTAAACAAGTGACCGTGGATAACAGGAGGGAGGGAGGGCAGGGGTAAACAGATGACCACGGACCACGGGAGGGAGTGTGTAAGGCAGGGGTAAACAAGTGACCACGGATAATGGGAGGGAGGGAGGGTGGGGGTAAACAGGTGACAACTGGAGGGAGGGTGGGGGTAAATAAGTGGCAATGTACAGTGGGAGGGAGGGGGAGATCGGGGATAAACAAGTGACCACAGATAACAGGAGGGAGGGAGGGTGGGGGTAAACAAGTGACAACGGGAGGGAGGGTGGGGGTAAACATGTGGCAATGGACAGTGGGAGGGAGGGGGAGATCGGGGGTAAACAAGTGACCACGGACCACGGGAGGGAGTGTGTGAGGCAGGGGTAAACAAGTGACCACGGATAACGGGAGGGAGGGAGGGCGGGGGTAAACAAGTGACAAGGGGAGGGAGGGTGGGGGTAAACAAGTGGCAATGGACAGTGGGAAGGAGGGGAGATTGGGGGTAAACAAGTGACCATGGATAATGGGAGGGAGGGAGGGCGGGGGTAAACGAGTGACAAAGGGAGGGAGGGTTGTGGTAAACAAGTGGCAATGGTCAGTGGGAAGGAGGGGAGATTGGGGGTAAACACGTGACCATGGATAACGGGAGGGAGGGAGGGCGGGGGTAAACGAGTGACAAAGGGAGGGAGGGTGGTGGTAAACAAGTGGCAATGGACAGTGGGAGGGAGGGGGAGATTGGGGGTAGAGAAGTGACCACTGATAATGGTAGGGAGGGAGGGCGGGGGTAAACAAGTCACAACGGGGGGAGGGTGGGGGTAAACAAGTGGCAATGGACAGTGGGAGGGAGAGGGAGATCAGGGGTAAAGAAGTGACCAGGGATAAGGGGGGAGGGAGGGCGGGGAAAAGAAGTGACAACGGGAGGGAGGGTGGGGGTAAACAAGTGGCAATGGACAGTGGGAGGGAGGGGGAGATTGGGGGTAAACAAGTGACCACGGATAACGGGAGGGAGGGAGGGTGGGGGTAAACAAGTGACAACGGGAGGGAGGGTGGGGTAAACAAATGGCAATGGACAGTGGGAGAGAGGGGGAGATCGGAGGTAAACAAGTGACCACGGACCACGGGAGGGAGTGTGTGAGGCGGGGGTAAACAAGTGACCACGCACGGATAACGGGAGGGAGGGAGGGAGGGCGGGGGTAAACAAGTGACAACGGGAGGGAGGGTGGGGGTAAACAAGTGGCAATGGACAGTGGGAGGGAGGGGGAGATCGGGGGTAAACAAGTGACCACGGATAACGGGAGGGAGGGAGGGCGGGGGTAAACAAGTGACAACGGGAGGGAGCAGCAACCGCGGACTTCTCCTAATACTTTGATACTGCCAGTACGCACACATCTTCTGACGATGCCCCTCTTGCTTGGCATGCAGCACACCCTGCCATTGAGTATGGCATTATTTTGTAAAGCACCAGCTGGGCCGGTAGGTATACTGACACTTCAGGGCGCTTAATAAACGTACACATGGCTAAATCAAGTGTAGAAAAAGTGATATTCTATCTTTGTTGGTTAGATAATGCGCACGACCTGCAGCAGAAGTTAAAACCACAAACAAATCTCACATAAGGCTACATTATACCCAATGCGTTCCTAATGGGACCCAAAGACCCTCAACTCCCGCCCCTCTCTTCCGGTCTCACTGATACTCTGTCACCGTGGCCCAGCCAAAACCAACACGGCCAGCACCCTACAACCGCTACCTGCACCCAGCCCTCACTATCGAATATACGATAAGGCTTTTGGGGTTGACAGAGCGTTGCAGCTGACTCCGCCACCTTTCAATGTCAATGGTTTCAGGAATCCTGAAACCACTGACATGAGGGAGTGCGGGGTAAACAAGTGACAACGGGAGGGAGTGTGGGGGTAAACAAGTGGTAATGGACAGTGGGAGGGAGGGGGAGATCGGGGGTAAAGAAGTGACCAGGGATAATTTAAACAAGTGACAACGGGAGGGAGGGTGGTGGTAAACAAGTGGTAATGGACAGTGGGAGGGAGGGGGAGATCGGGGGTAAAGAAGTGACCAGGGATAACGGGAGGGAGGGAGGGCGGGGGTAAACAATTGACAACGGGAGGGAGGGTGGGGGTAAACAATTGGCAATGGACAGTGGGAGGGAGGGGAGATTGGGGTAAACAAGTGACCACGGATAACGGGAGGGAGGGAGGGCGGGGGTAAACAAGTGACAACGGGAGGGAGGGTGGGAGTAAACAAGTGGCAATGGACAGTGGGAGGGAGGGGGAGATCGGGGGTAAAGAAGTGACCAGGGATAACAGGAGGGAGGTAGGGCGGGGGTAAACAAGTGACAATGGGAGGGAGGGTGGGGGTAAGTGGCAATGGACAGTGGGAGGGAGGGGAGATTGGGGTTAAACAAGTGACCACGGATAACGGGAGGGAGGGAGGGCGGGGGTAAACAAGTGACAACGGGAGGGAGGGTGGGGGTAAACAAGTGGCAATGGACAGTGAGAGGGAGGGGAGATCGGGGTAAAGAAGTGACCAGGGATAACAGGAGGGAGGGAGGGTGGGGGTAAACAAGAGACAACAGGAGGGAGGGTGGGGGTATACAAGTGGCAATGGACAGTGGGAGGGAGGGGAGATTGGGGTTAAACAAGTGACCACGGATAATTGGAGGGAGGGAGGGTGGGGGTAAACAAGTGACAACAGGAGGGAGGGTTGGGGTAAACAAGTGGTAATGGACAGTGGGAGGGAGGGGGAGGTCGGGGGTAAAGAAGCGACCAGGGATAACGGGAGGGAGGGAGGGCGGGGGTAAACAAGTGACAGAGGGGGGAGGGTGGGGGTAAACAAGTGGCAATGGACAGTGGAAGGGAGGGGGAGATCGGGGGTAAACAAGTGACCATGGATAACAGGAGGGAGGGAGGGCAGGGGTAAACAGATGACCACGGACCACGGGAGGGAGTGTGTAAGGCAGGGGTAAACAAGTGACCACGGATAATGGGAGGGAGGGAGGGTGGGGGTAAACAGGTGACAACTGGAGGGAGGGTGGGGGTAAATAAGTGGCAATGTACAGTGGGAGGGAGGGGGAGATCGGGGATAAACAAGTGACCACAGATAACAGGAGGGAGGGAGGGTGGGGGTAAACAAGTGACAACGGGAGGGAGGGTGGGGGTAAACATGTGGCAATGGACAGTGGGAGGGAGGGGGAGATCGGGGGTAAACAAGTGACCACGGACCACGGGAGGGAGTGTGTGAGGCAGGGGTAAAGAAGTGACCACGGATAACGGGAGGGAGGGAGGGCGGGGGTAAACAAGTGACAAGGGGAGGGAGGGTGGGGGTAAACAAGTGGCAATGGACAGTGGGAAGGAGGGGTAGATTGGGGGTAAACAAGTGACCATGGATAATGGGAGGGAGGGAGGGCGGGGGTAAATGAGTGACAAAGGGAGGGAGGGTTGTGGTAAACAAGTGGCAATGGTCAGTGGGAAGGAGGGGGAGATTGGGGGTAAACACGTGACCATGGATAACGGGAGGGAGGGAGGGCGGGGGTAAACGAGTGACAAAGGGAGGGAGGGTGGTGGTAAACAAGTGGCAATGGACAGTGGGAGGGAGGGGGAGATTGGGGGTAGAGAAGTGACCACTGATAATGGTAGGGAGGGAGGGCGGGGGTAAACAAGTCACAACGGGAGGGAGGGTGGGGGTAAACAAGTGGCAATGGACAGTGGGAGGGAGAGGGAGATCAGGGGTAAAGAAGTGACCAGGGATAAGGGGGGAGGGAGGGCGGGGAAAAGAAGTGACAACGGGAGGGAGGGTGGGGGTAAACAAGTGGCAATGGACAGTGGGAGGGAGGGGGAGATTGGGGGTAAACAAGTGACCACGGATAACGGGAGGGAGGGAGGGTGGGGGTAAACAAGTGACAACGGGAGGGAGGGTGGGGTAAACAAATGGCAATGGACAGTGGGAGAGAGGGGAGATCGGAGGTAAACAAGTGACCACGGACCACGGGAGGGAGTGTGTGAGGCGGGGGTAAACAAGTGACCACGGATAACGGGAGGGAGGGAGGGAGGGCGGGGGTAAACAAGTGACAACGGGAGGGAGGGTGGGGGTAAACAAGTGGCAATGGACAGTGGGAGGGAGGGGGAGATCGGGGGTAAACAAGTGACCACGGATAACGGGAGGGAGGGAGGGCGGGGGTAAACAAGTGACAACGGGAGGGAGCAGCAACCACTGACTTTTCCTAATACTTTGATACTGCCAGTACGCACACATCTTCTGACGATGCCCCTCTTGCTTGGCATGCAGCACACCCTGCCATTGAGTATGGCATTATTTTGTAAAGCACCAGCTGGGCCGGTAGGTATACTGACACTTCAGTGCGCTTAATAAACGTACACATGGCTAAATCAAGTGTAGAAAAAGTGATATTCTATCTTTGTTGGTTAGATAATGCGCACGACCTGCAGCAGAAGTTAAAACCACAAACAAATCTCACATAAGGCTACATTATACCCAATGCGTTCCTAATGGGACCCAAAGACCCTCAACTCCCGCCCCTCTCTTCCGGTCTCACTGATACTCTGTCACCGTGGCCCAGCCAAAACCAACACGGCCAGCACCCTACAACCGCTACCTGCACCCAGCCCTCACTATCGAATATACGATAAGGCTTTTGGGGTTGACAGAGCGTTGCAGCTGACTCCGCCATCTTTCAATGTCAATGGTTTCAGGAATCCTGAAACCACTGACATGAGGGAGTGCGGGGGTAAACAAGTGACAACGGGAGGGAGTGTGGGGGTAAACAAGTGGTAATGGACAGTGGGAGGGAGGGGGAGATCGGGGGTAAAGAAGTGACCAGGGATAATTTAAACAAGTGACAACGGGAGGGAGGGTGGGGGTAAACAAGTGGTAATGGACAGTGGGAGGGAGGGGGAGATCGGGGGTAAAGAAGTGACCAGGGATAACGGGAGGGAGGGAGGGCGGGGGTAAACAATTGACAACGGGAGGGAGGGTGGGGATAAACAATTGGCAATGGACAGTGGGAGGGAGGGGAGATTGGGGTAAACAAGTGACCACGGATAACGGGAGGGAGGGAGGGCGGGGGTAAACAAGTGACAACGGGAGGGAGGGTGGGAGTAAACAAGTGGCAATGGACAGTGGGAGGGAGGGGGAGATCGGGGGTAAAGAAGTGACCAGGGATAACAGGAGGGAGGTAGGGCGGGGGTAAACAAGTGACAATGGGAGGGAGGGTGGGGGTAAGTGGCAATGGACAGTGGGAGGGAGGGGGAGATTTGGGTTAAACAAGTGACCACGGATAACGGGAGGGAGGGAGGGGCGGGGGTAAACAAGTGACAACGGGAGGGAGGGTGGGGGTAAACAAGTGGCAATGGACAGTGGGAGGGAGGGGAGATCGGGGGTAAAGAAGTGACCAGGGATAACAGGAGGGAGGGAGGGTGGGGGTAAACAAGAGACAACAGGAGGGAGGGTGGGGGTATACAAGTGGCAATGGACAGTGGGAGGGAGGGGGAGATTGGGGGTAAAGAAGTGACCACGGATAACGGGAGGGAGGGAGGGTGGGGGTAAACAAGTGACAACAGGAGGGAGGGTGGGGGTAAACAAGTGGCAATGGACAGTGGGAGGTAGGGGGAGATCGGGGGTAAACAAGTGACCATGGATAACAGGAGGGAGGGAGGGCAGGGGTAAACAGTTGACCACGGACCATGGGAGGGAGTGTGTGAGGCAGGGGTAAACAAGTGACCATGGATAACGGGAGGGAGCGCGGGCGGGGATACACAGGTGACAACGGGCGGGAGGGTGGGGGTAAACACGTGGCAATGGACAGTGGGAGGTAGGAGGAGATCGGGGGTAAATAAGTGACCACGGATAACGGGAGGGAGGGTGGGGATAAAAAAGTTACAACGGGAGGGTGGGGGTAAACAAGTGGCAATGGACAGTGGGAGGGAGGGGAGATCGGGGGTAAACAAGTGACCACAGACCACGGGAGGAAGTTTGTGAGGCGGGGTAAACAAGTGACCATGGATAACGGGAGGGAGGGAGGGAGGGCGGGGATAAACAGGTGACAACGGGAGGGAGGGTGGGGGTAAACACGTGGCAATGAACAGTGGGAGGGAGGGGAGATCGGGGGTAAACAAATGACCACGGATAACAGGAGGGAGGGAGGGCGGGGGTAAACAAGTGACAACGGGAGGGAGCATCAACCACGGACTTCTCCTTATACTTTGATACTGCCAGTATGCACACATCTTCTCACGATGCCCTTCTTGCTTGGCACGCAGCACACCCTGCCATTGAGTATGCCATTATTTTGTAAAGCGCCAGCCCGGCCATAGGTATACTGATACTTCAGGGTGCTTAATAAACGTACACATGGCTAAATCAAGTGGTGAGAAAGTGATATTCTATCTTTGTTGGTTAGATAATGCACACCACCTGCAGCAGAAGTTAAAACCACTAACAAATCTCACATAAGGTGACATTATACCCAATGCACTCCTAATGTAACCCAAAGACCCTCAACTACCGCCCCCTCTCTTCTGGTCTCACTGATACTCTGTCACCGTGGCCCAGCCAAAACCAACATGGCCAGCGCAATACAACCGCGACCTGCACCCAGCCCTCCCTATCGAATATACAATAAGGCTTTTGGGGTTGACAGAGCGTTGCAGCTGACTCCGCCACCTTTCCATGTCAATGGTTTCATGAGTCCTGAAACCACTGACATGAGGGAGGGCGGTGGTAAAGAAGTGACAACGGGAGGGAGGGTGGGGGTAAACAAGTGGCAATGGACAGTGGGAGGGAGGGGGAGATTGGGGGTAAACAAGTGACCATGGATAACGGGAGGGAGGGAGGGCGGGGGTAAACAAGTGACAACGGGAGGGAGGGTGGGGGTAAACAAGTGGCAATGGACAGTGGGGTTGATAGAGCATTGCAGCTGACTCCGCCACCTTTCCATGTCAGTGGTTTCAGGAGTCCTGAAACCACTGACATGGAAAGGTGACGTAGAGATACCAGGCGTGTGGCATACCTATTATTAGAGCCAGCAAAGAAAGCCGGCCCACTCATGAAGGTAGCGGTGCCAGGCAAAGGAATCACGCTGCAGTGCCCACCCACTCATGTAAAAAAGAAGCCCCGGGGAGGTGGCTGTCCCCGGGGCTACAGGGGCCCCATGGGCCCCCGCTACATTAATAAATTGCCCGCAGGACTTGGCCCACCCGGGGGCTTTGAAAACAAAGCACGGCAGACCCCCCTTCGTTTCAGACAGATTCGTGCACCGGCGTGACCCCGCCCAAAAATTTAAAAAAATGCTTTTTTTGGGCCTGGAGGTCCTTGTGGGACCCCCTGTGCAGGCCTGTGGGGTCAGGGTGTTTTTACCCTGCCCCCTTTTCTTGTTTTTTTATCTTTCTCTCACCTTTTTTTCCCCCCTCGGTCCGAGCACAAGATGGCAGCCAACACTTCCTGGTTTGAAGTGTTGGCAGCCAATTAGAGCCAAGCTCGGGCTCGGGGGTTAGGCTCCGCCCAGATATTAAAACTTTTTTATTTGTTGAATTTCTCAGGAACTACTGAACGGATTTACACCATTTAACAAAAAGGACTCTTTCTGAACCAAGGGCTACCTTTTTGCCAAATTTGGTGTCATTCCGTTCAGCAGTTAGGGCTGTAGCTTTGTCTAAAGTTTCCTATGGAAAATAACATAGGGAAAATGCGTTTTGGGACCCCCTTTTTTCTCAGCCCCCGCTTGGCAAATCACCCTGAAACTTTCAAGACAGGAGCTGACTGGAGCGCCCCACTAGTTTTGAAAATTTGGCAAAGATTCGTCAACCGGTGCCAAAGTTATTGGGAAAACAAAAACGCTTTTCCTATGGAAACTAGGTCCTAACTATAACTACCTACTGGCAACACCAGTAGGTAATATATATATATATATATATATATATATATATATATATATCTATATATATATATATATATATATATATATATATATATATATATATATATATTCACTGAAAAAACCATAGGTTTCAGGCACGTTATAGTTAGAAATTAGCATTTAAAAAACCTTAGAAATTCACTGAAAAAAACCATAGGTTTTAGGGAAAGTTATAGTTAGTTGGACATTTCACTCGTACAAAACCAGAGAAATTCCCCCGTTATAGTTAGTTCAGCTAACTATAACTCGTGCCCCCGCAATGCACTGCTGATGACATCACATATTACATCACTCATGACATGGTCAGTGACAACACTGATGACATCACTGATGACATCTCAAATGACATCACTGATGACATTACTGATGACATCACTGATGACATCATCCAGTGACTGTGTGTTTCTGTAAAGTTTAAATATGTTTAATATATATAGGGAAAGGCGTATTGAAGAATGAGTGGGTGTATACGTGTCTGAATGGATGATTTAGTAGGTGCGTGACTGACTCTATAAGTGAGTGATTAAACGTATCTTACTGAATGCATGGGTTAGTGACTGTGAGAAGTTGGCCTGGTATATGCTGTTCACTAGTTAAAGTGGACACCTTGCACCAGTACAATTCGACTCTTATGGTAGGTAGGTTTAAGACAACCTTTATAGAAAGCTATCCTAGTGGTAGCTGTGGAGAGCAGCCTTCAGGCTAAATCTTGGAGGAATGTAAAGCAGCTTGTTTTACCACACAATCTCTTGAATCACCAAATGAAAAGACACCACACAGGTATATATATCAAATATATATGTATATATTAGATTAGAAGACAGGAACATATGCACAAGTCAATGTTTTATCAAAATAAGTTAGCACAAGTAAATATCACAATCTTATCTTGGCTAGACCGTGGTCTAGAGCACATAGAATCGAGGGACCCCAAAGAACCACCCCAGGTAGTTGTAGGAGACCCACAGGGGACGGACACGGTGTTCAGACACTGGTGCGAGTCCTGTACGAGTCTATGCGAGAGAACGCGATTGAGTTATCAATGTTACAGGTCCCTGGCGTGTTCGAGGCGAACACACCGATCGGCCAGTACGAGTCGAAGGACGCGGATACTGGTAGAGTTACAAGGGAGTTGGACGCGATGTGTCAAACACAGATGCGAACCCTGTACGAGCCAGTGCGAGAATCGCATGGGGAAAATAGGAGTTTTAGGGCACTTCTAGGGTAGCTACAAGCAAGCCACTTACAGGGTAAGTAGTTCTAGGGCCCACACCCACAGGAGCACCGCAGGGCTGAAGTTACCTCACCCAGGGGAGCCGGGTGCATAGGTGTCCTTTGGTGTCGGGTCGCGGCGTCGTTCTCAGTGGGAGCCAGTGAAGACTTGCTGCTTGCGACGACAGAAGAAGTGTCCGTTGAAATCCAAGCCTGGACTCGGAAGGAGGAAGACCTGAAAGCAGAGGGGACAGTGTTCAAAGTCACTTGGCAGTGACCCGGGGCAAGGAAGATGAATGCCCACCGTCTTCGACAGGATTCAGGTTGTTCACGGATGTCTTGACTCTTCGACCACAAGGTCCAGGAGGCGTCGAGGATTGCCAGGAGCTGGATTCAGCATGTCCCACGAAGTCTGCAGCTGACTGCGGTGTCGGCGACCCGATTGGAGCCAACAAGCCTTGGTAGCAGCAAGTCTCATGGAAAGGACAAAAAAGTAAATGGTGCAGACCATCAAGGTCTGGGGGACTTACCCAGCGAGGGTATGTCAGGGCAGGCCTGGAGCAACCAGGGGAGCCCTTTGGTTTTGTTGAAAAGTCTTCTGGGGACCCACAAGCCGGCTGGCAAAGGATCGCAAAGATGCCTTGGGAGGATGCACTCAACAGGGACCCACGGACACTCGGGATGGTGTAGGCCTCTGATTTTGGGAGGGACCTCTGCTAGAGGCTGGGACCACACGTGGTCCAAAGCACAAGTTCGTAGAACGTCGTGGAGGGGTTGCACTCGACAATAGTGCACGGTACCCAGGGGCTGCGGTTCCTCATTGTTCGTGGGGTCCACTTGCCTCAGCTTAACTGGGGACTCACGATGGCCTTGGAGAAGTCAGGAAATCCTCTTCCTGGGCTGCAGGGACTTCGGGCTCCAGCGATAGCCGCGTAGTTTGCAACCATTGTTGTAGTTTTTGGTGCCTGCCAAGCAGGGGAGTCACTCCTTGACTCCAAGGGAGATTCTTCAGTCTTCCAGAGGTAGTGGAACGTCGAAGGTCCAGGATTCTTCTTAAGAGCGTCATCCAGGGGTATCTAGTGTGCCATGCACAGGTTCCCTCTCTTATACTAGAAGAAAGGGAGGGACTAGCACTGTGACCCCACCTATGGGAGGGTCAGGGGAGTGGGTGGCTACACCCACTTCCCTTTGTCCAGTTTCACACCAGAGCAGGGGCAGGTAGCCCCTGAGCTGGTTTGAACTGGCATATGCACAGAGGAGCCTTCTGCTCCCCCAGTGCAGGACTTCAAAGCACTCTAGGAGTGCACCCACCCAGCCCCAATACACTAAACCCTGTCTGGGAGGTGGTCACACCCCCTTGGGACAGGATACCTATTGTTGGGCCTCCTCCACTGCGAGTGTCGGTCATAAGCAGGAGGGCAGCCCAGTGTCTGTGACTGGTGGCATCCATTTTGTGATGCCAGGGCTCTTCAGGATTCTACCGTGTTTCCACAGTAGGTACATGTCTGTCCCTCTAGAAGGGTGGAATGCTACCCCCACCGTCAGAACTGGCGGGGGGTAGTATTCCAAGATGTTTGACACCAAACACGACATGTTTCCGTGCAGCCATCCCAAAGTTACCATTTAACGCGAGGTTATAATGCGCTTAAGAGTATATGGTCAGGCTGCACTACAAACAGCATCAGAGAAGAGTCTCCGAATGCTGCAGAGGGGCTCTGCTCATGCAGGGGCACCCTCTCACATAGGAACCAAGCACTCTGCCTTCAGGATTGATAAGGCCTGCCATAGGAGTGACTTATAGGTTTATATGTGTGTATCTATGTAGTGATATAGGTAGCCTAGATCACTGTAAGGGGTGCATGCACCACCTTACCCAGGCTGCAGTAGCAGACCTGAGGTGTCACATTTAGTCTGCTTCCCAGGGGTGGCATAATACATGCTTCAGCCCCTGGTAGGCCTGTGAAGTACCTATGCCCTTGGTACCTAAGGTACCATATACTAGGGACTCATAAGGTACCACAGTATCCAATCACTAGTGCACCTAGAGTGCACTCCAAGTCGTTTAGAGAGAACAGAGAGGCTGGGGCCCTGATTGGCAGGGTCCCAGCCAGACTATAGCCAGAAACCAGTGTAAGCATCAGAAAAAAGTGGGGGCAACATAAGAGGCAGATCCTACTCTCCTACACAACCCCCCAAACGCAGGGACACTAAACTAACCTTGACCAGTTGAGTCTTTGTGCTCTAAGTGGAAATACCTTGAGAGTCCATCTGCATTGGCATGTTGGGTCCCAGGCCTATGTTGCACTGTATAGTCCATCCCCTGTAGGGAAATGGACCACCTCAAAAGTTTTGGGTTTTCACCTTTCATCTGCTTAAGCCATAGGAGGGGCTTGTGGTCAGTCTGAACTATGAAGTGAGTGCCAAACAAGTATGGCCTCAGCTTCTTCAGGGCCCACACCACAGCGAAGGCCTCCCTCTCTATAGCTGACCAACGTTTCTCTCTAGGGGTCAGCCTTCTGCTAATGAAAGCTACTGGCTGGTCTTGACCTTCATCATTCAGTTGAGACAGTACAGCTCCCACACTCAGCTCAGAAGCATCTGTTTGGACAATTAACTTTTTGGTGTAGTCTGGACTCTGTAAGATGGGGGCAGTGCACATGGCCTGCTTTAGGTCTTCAAATGCCTTCTGACAGCTAGCTGTCCACTGAACCTTTTTTGGCATTTTCTTTGAGGTCAGATCATTCAAGGGGATCACTATAGATCCATATCCCTTTACAAACCTCCTATAGTACCCAGTCAGGCCTAAGAAGGCTCTCACCTGTGTCTGGGTGGTTGGAGCAACCCATTCCATTATGGTTTGGATTTTGCTCTGTAAAGGCTGAACCTGGCCTCCACCCACAAGGTGGCCCAGGTACACAACCTGACTCTGCCCAATCTGGCACTTGGTGGCCTTGATAGTGAGGCCTGCTTTCTGCAGAGCCTCCAAAACATTTCTGAGGTGGACCAGGTGATCCTGCCAGGAGGAACTAAAGACAGCAATATCATCTAGATAAGCTGAGCAATAAGTTTCCATCCCTGCCAGAACTTTATTCACCAACCTCTGAAAAGTGGCAGGTGCATTTTTCAATCCAAAGGGCATCACCACAAAGTGGTAATGCCCACCAGGGGTCGAAAATGCTGTTTTGGCTTTTGCATCATCAGCTAACCTGATCTGCCAGTAGCCAGCTGTTAGGTCAAATGTACTTAGATACTTGGCTGAGGCCAAAGTATCAATCAGTTCATCTGCCCTTGGTATGGGGTAGGCATCAGTCCTAGTGACTGCATTGAGGCCTCTGTAGTCTACACAAAACCTCATTTCTTTCTTACCACCCTGGGTATGAGGCTTGGGTGCTAGGACTACAGGGCTAGCCCAAGGGCTATCTGAAGGCTCAATCACACCTAACTCCAACATTTTCTGGACTTCAGTCCTGATACAGTCCCTGACATGGTCAGGTTGCCTGTAGATTTTACTCTTGACAGGCAGACTGTCTCCAGTGTCCACCTCATGGGTGCACCAGGTAGTCTGACTAGGGGTCAGGCTAAACATATGTCTGTACTGCTGCAGAACTTGTCTGCACTCAGTTTGCTGATGGTCAGTGAGGCTGCTTGCCAAAGCAACACCATCTACTGACCCATCATCAGGGTTCTGTGAGAGCAGGTCAGGGAGAGGGTCACTCTCCTCCTCCTGTTCCTCATCAGTTGCCATGAGCAAGCCCATGTCAGCCCTGTCAACATATGGCTTTAATCTGTTGACATGGAGCACCCTCAGGGGGCTCCTGGGAGTTCCAAGATTCACCAGATAGGTGACTTCTCCCTTCTGCTCAACTATTGTATGGGGGCCACTCCACTTGTCTTGGAGGGCTGCTCGGGCCACAGGCTCCAACACCCACACTTTCTGTCCTGGCTGGTACACAGTCAGCACAGCCTTTTGGTCATGCCAAGCTTTCTGTAATTCTTGGCTGGCCTCCAGATTTTTGGTTGCCTTTTTCATGTATTCAGCCATCCTGGAGCGGAGACCAAGTACATAGTCCATCACATCCTGTTTGGGGGGCTTGAGAGGTAACTCCCAGCCCTCTTTGACCAAACACAATGGACCTCTTACAGGATGCCCAAACAGAAGCTCAAATGGGCTGTAACCAACCCCCTTCTGTGGAACCTCTCTGTATGCAAACAACAGGCAGGGAAGAAGAAGGTCCCATTTCCGCCTAAGCTTCTCTGGGAGTCCTTTAATCATTCCCTTTAGGGTTTTGTTGAAGCGTTCAACCAAACCATTGCATTGTGGGTGATAGGGGGTGGTGAACTTATAAGTCACACCACACTCCTTCCACATTGCTTTCAAATATCCTGACATGAAGTTGGCACCTCTGTCAGAGATGACCTCCTTTGGGAAACCCACTCTGGAGAAAACTCCAATGAGGGCTCTTGCCACCACAGGGGCTGTGGTGGTCCTCAGAGGAATTGCCTCTGGGTACCTGGTGGCATGATCCACTACCACCAGGATAAATCTGTGCCCAGATGCAGTTTGAGGGTCAAGGGGACCAACAATGTCAATCCCTACCCTTTCAAAGGGTACCCCCACCACAGGTAGTGGTATCAGGGGGCCTTTGTTGTGCCACCTGCCTTGCCACTGGCTTGGCATGTGACACAGGAGTGACAAAACTCCTTTGTGTCTTCTGACATGTGTGGCCAATGAAAATGTGGAACAAGCCTGTCCCAGGTCTTGTTTTGGCCCAAGTGACCTGCCAAAGGGATGTCATGTGCTAGGGTCAAGAGGAACCCCCTAAACTTCTGAGGTATTACCAACCTCCTGGTGGCTCCAGGGGCTGGGTCTCTACCCTCAGAATATAGGAGTCCCTCATCCCAATAAACTTTATGGGACCCACTTGTACTCCCAGCAGCCTCAGCAGCTGCCTGCTGTCTGAGGGGTTCAAGAGAGGGGCAGCATTGTTGCTCCTTACTCAGATCTTCCCTAGAAGGGCCCCCTGCCCCCAAGAACTCAACCTGTTCAGGCTCAAGTCCCTCTGGGGCAGTTCCTTCTTCAGGATCTGCTCCTCCTCCCTCAAGAGGGGAATCAGTGATCTGAGACAGAGGGGAAGGCACTGCCTTAACCCTGCTGCTCCTCTTCTTGGGAAGCATCTGGTCCATGGTTTCAGGATCCAGAGCTGGTTCAGTGTCATGCATTTTGGCCTGTGACCTGGTCACAGCAAATACCTCTGCAGGGATGCCCAACATCTCAGCATGAGTCCATAACTCTACTTCAGACCAGGCTGAAGTCTCTAGATCATTGCCCAATAGACATTCTACAGGGAGGTCTGCACTGACTACAACCTTCTTGAGGCCAGTTACCCCTCCCCAGGAGAAATTCACAACTGCCAGACTATGGTTGGTCCTGACATTGCTTGCATTGGTCACCTGGTACATTTTGCCCAGGATGATCTGTCCAGGGTCCACAAGATCCTCTGCCACCATGGTGACACTAGCACCTGTGTCCCTAAATGCCAAAGCCTGTTTGCCATTTATTACAGGCTGCTGTTTGTATTTGCCCAGATTACTGGGGCTTACTAGGAAGGACATGTCAATGTCTCCATCACAAATCAGCATTGCCTGGGTGGTTACTCTGACTAGGTCAGAGTCCACTTCAGAACCCAGGGTCAACCCTACTACACCCTTCTTCTGAGTACCACCTCCACCAGTAGCTGAACTAGGGGGAACAGTTGCCTTAGGGGCAGGAGTGGTGGTGGTTTGGTATTTGGACTTGTTACAGTCAGAAGTCCAGTGCCCTTTCTGTTTACAGAATTTGCACCAGGGCTTCTTTTGGCCTTTTCCCTTGTTGGATTGTGACTCCCCACCAGATGCAGATTTTGGGGCCCTTGTGAAGACTTCTGGTCATTTGACTTATCCCCACTTTTCTCAGAGCCCTTAGAATCCTGCTTCTTTGTGTCACCCCCTTGGTTCTGGGTTTTCTGCCTCACCCTGGTTCTGACCCACTTGTCTGCCTTCTTTCCCAATTCTTGGGGAGAGGTCAGATCTGAGTCCACCAGGTATTGATGCAACAACTGGTTCTGGCAATTATTAAGGATCTGTTCTCTCATCATTAGATTATACAATCCCTTGAAATCAGTAACCCTACTGCCAACCAGCCAACCCTCCAGAGCCTTGGTTGCACAATCTACAAAGTCAGTCCAGTCCTGAGTCTGTGCCTTCTGGGTGTCTCTGAACTTCAACCTGTACTGCTCAGTGGTTAAGCCAAACCCATCTATCAGTGCACTCTTCAGGACTTCATAGTCATCAGCATCCTCTTCTCTAACAGTGAGGAGCTTGTCTCTACCTTTATCTGAAAAGGAGAGCCACAAGATTGCTGCCCACTGCTTTTGGGGGACCTGTTGTACTCTACAGGCCCTTTCCATAGCAGTTATCCACTTATGGATATCATCCCCACTCTGGTAGGGAGGAACAACCTTGCTCAGGTTCCTATGATCTGGAATATATTCTCTGCCTCTAGGGACACTGTTGCTGCCACCAGGGGGTTCTAACCCCTCTCTTCTAGAAGCTCTCTGGAGCTCAAAGGCTTCTTTATCTAATGCCAACTGCTTGGTTTTGAGGGCAAATCTTGCTTCCTCATACTGCAGCAGTTTGTACATTCTGTCAGAGGAGGTCTCTCTTCTTGGGAAGTAAGAGTTCCTCTGGTAGACAGTTTATCTGCCAGAGTGATAGGAGTGGTCAGACTCCCTAGAAAGGGACCTAGCCCTCTCCTCCACTATGTCAGTTCTCTTAGGGAGAATTCCTCTGTCCTGTTCAGACCCCTTGGGATCTGGCCCTGCAATCACAGAGTCTTGGTCAATCTGATTTTCATCATCTGACCCAGATACTGTAATTGACCCACCCTCTGATTCAGACCCATTAGCTCCTAGAGCAAA
The DNA here is from genome assembly GCA_963921515.1 of Calotriton arnoldi. Classification (NCBI taxonomy): domain Eukaryota; kingdom Metazoa; phylum Chordata; class Amphibia; order Caudata; family Salamandridae; genus Calotriton; species Calotriton arnoldi. Next base: position 263,323 of record CAWUFW010005356.1, on the reverse strand, counting down.
TCTAAGGTCATCTGCTGGCAGCAGATCTACCAGGTGTAGTGTGGAGGGACTCTGTCCTATCTTCAGGTGCCTTTCAGCACACATGGCTTTCAAGTCAAAGAAAGTCATGTCCTTATACTGAAGCTGAGTGGATCCACTGGGTCCAACCCTTAAGGACATTCTAGTGTTGTGCAGTGTTGTACTACCTACACTAGTTTGTGGCCTACTGATACTAGCTTGAGCTGTAGAAAGGGTGTGCTATCCCTTGGCACACAGCTCTAAGTTCAGTAGAACTTATTGATACTAAGCTTGACTTTATATGTACCTTGAGTACCTATAGTGGTTTTCAGTTAGTAATTCAAATAGAGATTTTCTGGTAAAACAATAGCAAGCTGGAATCCCACACGCTGCCACCAATGTGAGAAGTTGGCCTGGTATATGCTGTTCACTAGTTAAAGTGGACACCTTGCACCAGTACAATTCGACTCTTGTGGTAGGTAGGTTTAAGACAACCTTTATAGAAAGCTATCCTAGTGGTAGCTGTGGAGAGCAACCTTCAGGCTAAGTCTTGGAGGAATGTAAAGCAGCTTGTTTTACCACACAATCTCTTGAATCACCAAATGAAAAGACACCACACAGGTATATATATCAAATATATATGTATTTATTACTAAACAACTCTCTACTAATCTCTTGTGAGATTAGAAGACAGGAACATATGCACAAGTCAATGTTTTATCAAAATAAGTTAGCACAAGTAAATATCACAATCTTATCTTGGCTAGACCGTGGTCTAGAGCACATAGAATCGAGGGACCCCAAAGAACCACCCCAGGTAGTTGTAGGAGACCCACAGGGGACGGACGCGGTGTTCAGACACTGGTGCGAGTCCTGTACGAGTCTATGCGAGAGAACGCGATTGAGTTATCAATGTTACAGGTCCCTGGCGTGTTCGAGGTGAACACACCGATCGGTCAGTACGAGTCGAAGGACGCGGATACTGGTAGAGTTACAAGGGAGTTGGACGCGATGTGTCTAACACAGACGCGAACCCTGTACGAGCCAGTGCGAGAATCGCATGGGGAAAATAGGAGTTTTAGGGCACTTCTAGGGTAGCTACAAGCAAGCCACTTACAGGGTAAGTAGTTCTAGGGCCCACACCCACAGGAGCACCGTAGTGCTGAAGTTACCTCACCCAGGGGAGCCGGGTGCATAGGTGTCCTTTGGTGTCGGGTCACGGCGTCGTTCTCAGTGGGAGCCAGTGAAGACTTGCTGCTTGCGACGACAGAAGAAGTGTCCGTTGAAATCCAAGCCTGGACTCGGAAGGAGGAAGACCTGAAAGCAGAGGGGACAGTGTTCAAAGTCACTTGGCAGTGACCCGGGGCAAGGAAGATGAATGCCCACCGTCGTTGACAGGATTCAGGTCGTTCATGGATGTCTTGACTCTTCGACCACGAGGTCCAGGAGGTGTCGAGGATGGCCAGGAGCTGGATTCAGCGTGTCCCATGACGTCTACAGCTGACTGCGGTATCGGCGACCCGATTGGAGCCAACAAGCCTTGGTAGCAGCAAGTCTCGTGGAAGGGATGAAAAAGTCAATGGTGCAGACCAGCAAGATCTGGGGGATGTACCCAGTGAGGGTATGTCAGGGCAGGCCTGGAGCAACCAGGGGAGCCCTTTGGTTTTGTTGAAAAGTCTTCTGGGGACCCACAAGCCGGCTGGCAAGGGATCATGAAGACACCTCAGAAGGATGCACTCAACAGGGGCCCACGGTCACTCAGGATGGTGTAGGCCTCTGATTTTGGGAGGGATCTCTGCTAGAGGCTGGGACCACATGTGGTCCAAAGCACAAGTTCGTAGAATGTCGTGGAGGGGTTACACTCGACAATAGTGCATGGTACCCAGGGGCTGCGGTTCCTCATTGCTCGTGGGGTCCACTTGCCTCAGCTTCGCTGAGGACTCACGATGGGCTTGGAGAAGTCAGGAAATCCTCTTCCTGGGCTGCAGGGACTTCGGGATCCAGCGGGAGCAGTGTAGTTTGCAACTGTTGTTGTAGTTTTTGGTGCCTGCCAAGCAGGGGAGTCACTCCTTGACACTTAGAATGCAGTGAAAACACCTACATACACTAGGGAACACTATGTGTTGGGGTACCCCTGTGATTAGCATGACCTCCTCTGTAAGGCCCTAGTACATAATAGGGCAGGGGGATTAAAACTACCTCTAAGTCAGAGGTGCAGAAATATGCTACTTTAACTAGTAGTCGCGTTTGCAGAGTGGTGGAGAAAGGGTGCTGGGTGTCCAACCAACGCTCAGGAATTCTGCTGTGTAGGACTTACAGGAGGTACCAGGAGGGATTCTTGGCCCCCAAACTCCCTCAGGACAAAATTGGACTTCATCCCCCATCCCGTAGTCTGCCACGAGGCACGTTTGCAGAGTGGTAGAGAAAGGGGGCTATGGCCTCCGAAGACGTCTTAGCAATCCCACTGTGTGGGACTTACTGGAGGTAACAAGAGGGGTAGTTGGCCCCCAAGGACATCCTTGGGGGCAACTTCCCAAACTATTACCTCCAGTCAGTCCCACACAGCAGCACTGGTAAGTACTCGTACCAGGTCACGCCCACTTTGCCCACCACTCTACAGACGCGCTCCCTGGCGCGCTCTTGGATGGGGATTGAAGTCCCGTTCACTGCTGGGGGTCCTTTAGGGGCCAACTAGCCTACCTTTTACCTCCAGTAAGCCCCACGCAGTGGGATTGGTGAGAGGTAGACAAAGGCCATGCCCCCTTTCTCCACCACTCTGCAAACATGCCCCCTGGCGCATTGTAAGTTGGGGGATTAAGTCCCCTTGAATCCTGAGGGTCCCTGGGGTCCAACTAGCCCACCAGGTACCTCCAGTAAGTGCCACAGAGCTGCATTGCAGAGAGGTGTAAAAGGGGCGTGACCTGGACCACCTCTCTGCAACGCAGCGCAGTGGTGCTTACTGGAAGCACCTGGTGGGCTAGTTGGCCCCCAGGGGCCCTCAGGATTGAAAGGGAATTAATTCCCCAACTTAAAAGGCACCACAGGGCGTGTTTGCAGAGTGGTGGAGAAAGGGGGCATCACGGGCTCCAGGAGGGGGCCACGCGGCCCCCCTCCCATCACATGCACAGCCCCGGGGAGGTGGTGGTCCCCGGGGCTCGGGGGTCCAGTACGGACCCCCGAATTTGAATATTAGTGCCCCGGGGAGGTGGCGGTCCCCGGGGCAGCGGGGGACCTTGTGCCCCCACGATTATAATTAATAAAAGCCCTGGGGGGTGGAGGTCCCCAGGGCTTGGGGGGGCCTTGGAGGTCCCCCACACATTAAAATAAGAAGCCCCGGGGGTGGCGGTCCCCGGGGCTGCGGGGGTCATGTGCCCCCACAAATGTTTATGGAAAGCCCTGGGGGTGGTGGTCCCCAGGGCTGAGGAGGCCTCCCTGGGCCCCCGCAATTACATTATTGAATGCCCCCGGGACTTGGCCCACCCGGGGGCTAAATAATAAAAAATCTTTGGCCTAAATTCACGCTGGGTGAGCGAATATCGCCGATTTAAAAAAAAAAAAAAATGCTTTTTTGTGGCCCTGGGGGTCCTTGTGGGACCCCCTGAGCAGGCCTAGGGGGTCAGGGTGTTTCTACCCTGCCCCCTTTTCTTGTTTTTCGTGTTTCTTTTTCTCTTTTCTTGTGACTCGGTTCTACCGAGTCACAAGATGGCTGCCAACACTACCTGGTTTGGAGTGTTGACAGCCAATTAGAATGAAGCTCGTGGTCGTGAGGGTGCGCGGATCCACAGCGCCTCTATATATCGAAACTTTTAGTTTTTGATTTTCTCAGCAACTACTGAACGGATTTACTACATTTAAAAAAAAGGTCTCTTTTTGAACCAAGGGCTACCTTTTTGCCAAATTTGGTGTAATTCCGTTCAGCAGTTTCAGCTGTAACCGTGTCTAAAGTTTCCTATGGGAAATTGATTTTCCGACCTCTATTTTCTGAATTTCTCAGGAACTACTGAACGGATTTACTCCATTTAAACAAAAGGTCTCTTTCTGAAACAAGGGCTACCTTTTTGCCAAATTTGGTGTAATTCCGTTCAGCAGTTTCAGCTGTAGCCGTGTCTAAAGTTTCCTATGGGAATTAACATGGAGAAAACATGTTTTGGGACCCCCCTTTTTTCTCGGCCCCCCCTTGCCGAATCACCCCAAAACTTTCAAGACAGGATCTGACCGGAGAGGGCTACGAGTTTGGAAAGTTTCGCGACAATTCGTCAACCGGCGCCAAAGATATTGAGAAAACAAAAAACAAGTTTCCTATGGAAACTAGGTCCTAACTATAACTACCTACTGCTGGCGACCGCCAGTAGGTTATATATATATATATATATATATATATATATATATATATATATATATATATATATATATATATATATATATATATATATATATATATATCCCAAAGGTGACCTTCCCTTTGCGGTCACAGATCGAGGCGCACACTGGAGAAATGAATTAATAAATTTTATTTAGCCACACGAATTCTCTCGGACAGACGCTTTTCGGCTGCACGCCTTCCTCAATGTCACTCGATTATAGAAAACAGCGCCATATTTAAAATAAAATCAACAATCAACATAAAAAGAGGACAGCACAGTTCATTACATTCATCAAAATAGAATGGAAAAACGGTAGGCAATGCATTTGGCCTATGCCAATTCGGCGGCCATTTTAGAAGGTTCAATTTAATTCATTCTCCTTCTGTTACTACTATTTGACGCCACTGTTATTGCAAATTCATCTAACAGTTACGTATTTTAAATCAGTGCAATACAATCCTATTAACCATATGATACTTGTCATTTGCATCTCTTATTTCTGCAATTCTTCAATTAAAAAAAAAAAAAAAAAAAAAAAAATATATATATATATATATATATTACCTACTGGAGGTTGCCAGTAGGTAGCTATAGTTAGGACCTTGTTTGTATTCAAAAAGCGTTTTTTCTTTTGCCAATATCTTTGGTGCCGTTTGAAGAATCTTCGCAAAATTTTCAAAACTAATGGGGCGCTCCGGTCAGCTCCTGTCTTGAATGTTATGGGGTGATTTGTCAAGCGGGGGCCAAGAAAAAAGGGGGGTCCCAAAACGCGTTTTCCACTTGTTAATTTCCATAGGAAACTTTAGACAAGGCTACAGCCCGAACTGTTGAACGGAATCACACCAAATTTGGCAAAAAGGTAGCTCTTGGTTCAGAAAGCGCCCTTTTTTTAAATGGTGTAAATCCGTTCAGTAGTTTTTTAAATATTAAAGGAAAAAGAAATGTATATATCTGGGCGGAGCCTAACCACACATATCATCATGAGATCTGATTGGCTGTTAGCACTTCATCCAAGAAGTGTTGGCAGCCATCTTCCCATTGAAATGCATTGTAGTGAATGGAAGGTTTTGAGGGTCACCAAAAGGAGAACGTATAAAGGGTGATAAGACTTTAGTTACATTATAAATCATTTGTTGATGGTACCATACTAATTTTAGGAATTGTGGTGTGTTCTAAGGTGATTTTACCCTGTGAAAAAGTCTTCTGCTGGCATATCATGAATCATGTTTGAGAGAAAACTATTTTCTCATACTTTTCCTATAGAGGTTTGGAAGGTGATCTAGAAGCTAAAATGAGAGCATATTTTCTGTAAATTCACATTATCTTTCTCAGTCATGTGAGAATGAAGTCTGACATTCTCAGTAAAACATGTACATCCAACAAGGGCAGAGACTGTCAGTTGATTCCTTTGTGTTCTACTGCAGCTTCCCAGAGTGTTCTAAAGAACAACTAGAGCGCTAACAGCCTTACTTATGACAAAAGTATGGCACACCTGAAGCCATCTTGATTGGAATAAAGTGGTAACACTTAAAACATTTAGTTTAAAAAGGAACAAACTGAGGGGTTCATTTTGCCATAGAAATTATGATTAGTGCTGAAGAAAGAAAAATTAGGGCACATTTTGAGTGACTTCTCAAATCCTCTTCTATTTCATTAAAAAATTCTGACATGCAGCCTGAAACATGCACTTTCAATACCAGCAGCAGAGTTCCCTAGTGAGCAGTAGCTTTACTACAGTGATCTAATGAGCAACTAGAGTGCTAACATTCAGAATTTATGGTGAATGTGTGACACATCTGAATGCCTTCTTGATGGAATCAATGTAAAAACTGAAAGCATTTCCTACTGAGGAGACTGCAGTAAATGAGGAAATTAGGAAACTTCATAACAAATAAATCTCCCAAGATTGCCACCAGAGAGCCCAAATGTAGCACATCACCCAGATGTAGCCCATGTATAACCCAATGACAGAAGTGTGCAAAACACTTTTTATTTTTGTTTTTTTGCAGTTTTATATAGTGCAGACTGGTCAGGTATTGGAGTGCTTTACATGAGCATTGGTTACATCACACAAGGACAAATTCATGTTGGTTGTAGACATGGGGAGATTAAGTGATTTGACCAGAATCATAGAATGTCGAGCTGAAGCAGAAACTCCAACCTGGTTCCTCAGTTGCAAAGTCTGCAGCTCTGGAAGTAATACCACATCCTCTCCCTAAGTCCAACATTTAATCAAGTGGTCAACTGGATAAAAAAACATAAAGATAACAAATAATTTAAAAGTGCTTTGTCGCTATTTGAAAACTCAGAAAATATGTCCTCATTTTAGTTTTTAGAGCACTAACCATAATTTCGATGCAAATAAGACCCTCTCATTTCTGTAATTTCTAAAGGAAATGCTCTAGGTATTACAGTTTTGATTACATCAAGATGACTTCAGGCGTGCCACACTTTTGTAATAAATATAGAATGTTAGCAACCTAGTTGTTCATTAGGATACTGTTGAGAGGCAGAGGCCAGGGGCACGGACTCAGAACATTGAAGGCAGGTAGGAGGGTGCAGAGGCAACAATTTGACCACACTGGGCAGGCAGGAAGGCAGTGGCAGCACAACAGACTATGGAGGGCAGTGGAAAGGGGGCAGGGGCAACAAACCAACAATGCAGGACAGGCAAGAGATGCTGTGGCAATATAATAGATCATTGTGGGCAGAAGGAAGAGGCAGTGGTAGTACAACCATACATGCCAACAGACCCGATTCAGCCAGGAAATGCCCAATGTTTTTAAGCCCAAATGGGCTTTATTTGATCTGTCTCCTGTCTACAATCTCCTCTTTTTCAATGTAAGTCAATGGGGAAAATCAATACCCCAGTTTTTTTCAAAATCTCCCTCTTACCAAGTTCAAAATGTTGGCAAGTATGGTACATTGGATCATGGAAGGCAGGAGGCAGGAGGTATTGGGGTAGGGACATGGACTCAGATAACAGAGGACAGGAGGGACATGGAGAGGTGATGTAATATGTGACGTCATCAGCAGTGCATTGCGGGGGCGTGAGTTATATATATATATATATATATATATATATATATGTTCTTCATCAAATAGAAAAAATACGTGGCACTCTCCTTGAATCTTTAAGTTCTTTATTCAAAACATCACTCTCCTCTTTCCCTACGCGATTCGACCTTTGTGGTCTTGATCACGGCAGTAAACAAAGTCCCATGTTTATTTTCACCATTTATACTCAGTCTCCACGTTGCCCATTAGGAGGCATTATGGGACTGGTAGTTTTTCAAATACAATTTCAATTATACAATCATTGAAAATCATACAAATGACGCACTTGCGATCCCAATCATAACCCCAGTAGTTGAAGAGACAATATTGTGGCTTATGATGACCATTAGATTATATCATGTCGTATATTTTACAGATTTGACTTGTGCGCCTCTTATTCACGCCTTCTATTGGTGTGAAGATGTCAACATATAGTATGGTGATGCCTGTGAAATTATATTCACATTGGTAGGGCAAGCAAATCATCCGTGTCTAATGCTGTATTAGTGAATACTGAAAAGACATTTTACTATGTTAAAAAAAAATTTTAAAGACATTTTTACGACAGGTCTCGACTTAGTGTCCTGTGATGTTTGTGATGGGCTGAGTGCCCATTAGTCATCATACTCTCTTTGTTCATCTTTATACTACTCTCAGGCATATCATGGCTATCAACACTGCACTATCACATAACATTTTTTACTACTGTTACTCAAAACTTTCAGATCCACGATAAGATACTGATCTTTCAGAATTTCGACCGCATTTCTATTCAGAACAATATTATATTAAACTCAGTGTCATATTCGAGCAGTTAATCATAGCAGGGCGTCACATCAGCTCATAAGTTCATAGTTCAGTCTGTCATAGATGGATGTGCATCTCTTCATCCCCGTTGAGTCCCAATGGGATCTCTGGGCCTGATTCACAGAACTAACTTACGTCAAAAACGTAAACGTAAACGTAAACGTAAACGTAAAGTTAGTACTTTTTAGGTATTCACAGAATACACTTACTCATTTTGGTATTCACAGAATGAAATTACTCATTTCGGTATTCACAGAAGTTAGTAGTCCTAACTTTAGGGCTCCTAAATGCCTTCTGTGAATACCGAAAGTCTTAAAGTTAGGATTTTTCTCAGTTTAGGAGTAGTATACTCATTTCGGTATTCACAGAAGTTAGTAGTCCTAACTTTAGGACTCCTAAATGCCTTCTGTGAATACCGAAAGTCTTAAAGTTAGGATTTTCTCAGTTTAGGAGAAGTAAAGTTTAACTTTACTACTCCTAAACTGAGAAAAATCCTAACTTTAAGACTTTCGGTATTCACAGGAGGCATTTAGAAGTCCTAAAGTTAGGACTACTAACTTCTGTGAATACCGAAATGAGTAAATTCATTCTGTGAATACCAAAATGAGTAAGTGTATTCTGTGAATACCTAAAAGTACTAACTTTACGTTTACGTTTACGTTTTTGACGTAAGTTAGTTCTGTGAATCAGGCCCTTAGTTTTGAACCTGATTATTAATTTCGATTCAAGACGTCTCAGTTTCAACACTCTGTTACCACCTCTCTCATGTGGAGGTACGCTGGCCAATCCTGAGTAATGTAGGTCCATCCATGTTTTTCTATTGTGTGTACCCATGTGTTTGGCAATAGAATAGGTTGGATCATGGTTTTGTATTGTCCTTATGTGCTCCAATATTCGCTTTTTCAGTGGGCAAATGGTACTACCTATGTACCTCTTACCACAGAAACATTCAATCAGTTAAACCACAAACGAAGACTCACACATGATTGATTCGTTGATGTTAAACATTTTCCCTCGTGGATCCTTGATGGATTGGAGATTTCTTCCAACCTTGCAAGCCTTACAGCTGGCACACTTACCAAACCCTCTTTGTCTGCTTTGCAACCATGTTCCTGGTTTATTTTGTTCAAAGTGACTGTTGACAAGTGTATCTGAAAGAGAGGGTGCCTTCCTATAGGATATTAGTGGACGCTCCCCTATCTTAGTCCCAATGTCCACATCTTTCTTCAAGACATTCCAGTACTTGTTGAGGATCTTTTGTATCTTGAAGCTCTCCTTGCTGTACGTAAGTATGAGACATGGTGTGCCATCCTGTGATTGTGTTTCCAGCTTGCTTTTCCTTTTGTTTCTGTTTATTAATGTCTGTTCCCTGGTCAATGCTCTTGCTTTTTCTTCACCTCTTTTGATGTCACTATATTTGTATCCTCTTTTCAGGAAGCGTTGTTTAGTTTCTGCAAATTTGGCTTCCATTTCCTTGGGTTCCGAGCAGTTTCTCTTCATTCTTATGTATTCCCCATACGGTATACTCTTCTTAAGAGATTGGGGATGGAAACTTGAGCCATGAAGCACACTGTTTGTGGCAGTCATCTTTCTGTACACTGTTGTGTGAATTTTATTTGATTTAATGTAGACTTTTGTATCCAGAAAATCTATTTCCTTTGAGTTGATATTATGTATGAACTTCAGACCCACTTCATTGTTGTTGAGAATTGCTAGATATTGCAGGAACTCCGCTTCTGTTCCTCTTCATAGGAGGAACAGGTCATCTATAAAACATAGCCAGAGTGCTACCTTGGCTGTGTATTGGTCGTTTTCTTCTCTCCAAGCTATGGTCCTCTCCCACCACCCCAGCATGAGGTTCGCATAGCTTGGAGAGAAGGAAACTCCCATAGCAGTTTCACAGCACTGGGAATACAGTTGTTTATTGAACAAGAATATGTTGTTGTTTAGGCAAAGCGTCATCATTTCCAATAGCATCGCGGTATGTTGTAATTCTCCTATTGGTCTTTGTTTAAGGACATAGGTAACTGCTTTCATTCCTACATCATGACTGATTGAAGTGTAGAGGGAGACTACATCAATTGTTACGAGTAGGTAGTCTTGCTGCCAGCTAGTTCCCATCAGGATTCGCAAGAAGTCCCCTGTGTCCTTGATGTAGGAATTCAACGTTGGCACGATTGGAGCGATGAAGTGATCCACATATGATGCCACATTTTCGTATAGTGCTCCACAGCTAGATATTATGGGACAGCCTGGGGGCTTGTTTAAGGTCTTGTGCACCTTAGGGAGGAAGTATATGGTCGGTGTATCTGGATTTTCATTGGTGAGGAACTTGCCTTCTTCCTCACTAAGTAGTCCCATTTCACTCCAGTTTGCTATCTTATTGCTCAGTTCCATTGTCAGGTCATTGATGGGATTCTTTTTTAATACCTGGTAATGTTCTGTTTTGTTTAGTTGACGCATCGCCTCTTCGATGTAACTTTGTTTATCCAGAATGACGATATTTCCGCCCTTGTCTGCTGGCTTTATCTCAAACATGATGTTATCCTTCAATGACTGTAAAGCTTTACGTTCCATTGCAGACAAATTTTCTTTTCCATTGGCATGTTTAATATTGTCCATCATGTCTAGTTCTGCCACCACTAGATCATGGAAGGTGTCCACACGGTTGCCAGGATATAATGCTGGGCAGAATTTAGACTGGTTCTTAAAGTTAGTTGTTGGATGTTTGCCAGTGTTGATTCCCATTTCTTCCTGAATCTGTACATCTGATATTTCTGCCTCATTGATCTCATTGGCTAATCCATACGCAACCCTCAGACTTTGTATTTCAGCAATCGTGTATTGATTCACTTGTTCTGTCATGGTTGTTTCTACAGTTCGGTATTCTTCCCCCACTGCAGGCAGGGACTTACTGAAGAATTTCTTCAATTTAAGTTTCCGTATGTATTTATACATTTCTATTCTGGTTTCCACATTATCATGATGTTTCTCGGGACAAAATGTCAGTCCTTTGTTTAATAGGCTTTGTTCTGCATCTGTTAGTACATGTTTGGACAAGTTGATGATCAGGTTAGGCTCCTTTACTTTCTGTGTACTATTGGTTATTTCTTGAGTACTGTGCGATTGCGCAATTGATATGCCTTTGTTCTTTCCTGATCCTCTCCTTGTCTTGCGCCTTCTTCTCTGCTGCCCATCACTCCTCCTCTTCCCCTGGTACGTCCAGTTCCGCGTCCTCTGCCCCTTGTTTTCTGATTCCGTTGGTCTTCGTAGAGCAACTTCATTTCATCTAAAAAAGACGTGTGTCGTGCTGCTCATGTTCTTGATTCTCCCTCGCTGAGGTCCGACTCCGATTCACTTTGTGTGGTATATGATGATTCCTGTACAGATTGTTTCTTCGTGTGCAACTGCTGTTTCAATGCATCAAATCGCTTTGCGAATGTTAAAATCGTTCCATACTCGTAGTCGCATTCATCCCTCCTAAATTTACGCTGCTTCCGCTCTTCAACTTCACTTTCACATTTGTCCAGGTTGCGGTCCATGTCAGCTCTTAGTCTTTTCAAGGTGTCACTCTCCTGAGTTAATGCTTGAATCTGTGATTCAATTTCTGCGATGTTGAGATGCAGTTCTTCCACATCCCGTTTGGCGTATTTGATGATAATTAGCATCATTGTACGTGAACAATCCATGTTGTTTTTCCCCTATTCTTCCAGCATTTCAGGCCTGGTATCTGGGTGGTTCGGTAGGGTAAAGATGCGTAGCCCTCTTGGTACTCTTCCACACTCTACATACTTTTCAAGTGTTATAATTTCCCAACTCTTGGAAATCTCCTTACGTAACAATATCTCTAATTGTATAAACAGCTGCTTTGTTGTCTTCACGCCTGTATTTACAGATTTCCCTTCATCCGGTTTATTCAGAGCACCCGGATTGCCTTTTTGAAACATGGTTTCCGCTTTTTGCAACCGTTTCGCGGCCCTTTCTTCCATCACGATGGTGGTTAAGTATCAGTAAGCTTTAATTCCTCTTTTTATTCTCTTTGCATACTCCGAGACACTTGATCCCAGAATATTTTAATGGACTTGCTTGCTCTTCCGGGAGGCAGAGAGTTCAATTACTGATGAAGAATTAACAGTTCGCTCGATATTTTAGTTTTGCACTTCAAGGTAGTGTGTGACTCATTTAGTCTGATGCCGCTCCAAGCAGACCGTCTGCATGAAGCCGTTACACTCGCTGCGGCACATTAGCTGGTAACCTTCTCATTGTAATTCCTTTCACACTCTTACCTGGGAGTCTCCCGGTCGTGACAGCGTCCTCTGACCCCACACGCCGACGCTCAACCTGGTGTTGTTTGGAAGGTTACACTCCTCGTATCTCACTCTGCCAGAAGGATGTCGTGTAGTGTCTTGGCTGGCTTTCACCAAAATCTCCTCGCACTGTAATTTGATTCAGCGACCCCAGCTTATTGCACGTCGCTTGTTGTCTTCCACTCTTCACAAAAGGCAGTGTGGTTGTGCCGGGCGCTCCCCCGTGTAAAAATCTCAACCAACAAAACAGTCCTCAACGGGGGGCGCAAAAACCAGCTGGGGCGCACGGCGAAAACAGGACCAGTTTTCGCATTAATATTCTTCATCAAATAGAAAAAATACGTGGCACTCTCCTTGAATCTTTAAGTTCTTTATTCAAAACATCACTCTCCTCTTTCCCTACGCGTTTCGACCTTCGCGGTCTTGATCATGGCAGTAAACAAAGTCCCATGTTTATTTTCACCATTTATACTCAGTCTCCACGTTGCCCATTAGGAGGCATTATGGGACTGGTAGTTTTTAAAATACAATTTCAATTATACAATCATTGAAAATCATACAAGTGACGCACTGGCGATCCCAATCATAACCCCAGTAGTTGAAGAGACAATATTGTGGCTTATGATGACCATTAGATTATATCATGTCGTATATTTTACAGATTTGACTTGTTCGTCTCTTATTCACACTATCTATTGGCGTGAAGATGTCAACATATAGTATGGTGACGCCTGTGAAATTATATTCACATTGGTAGGGCAAGCAAATCATCTGTGTCTAATGCTGTATTAGTGAATACTCAAAAGACACTAAGTCGAGACCTGTCGTAAAAAATGTCTTTACATTTTTTTTTTTAACATAGTAAAATGTCTTTTGAGTATTCACTAATACAGCATTAGACACGGATGATTTGCTTGCCCTACCAATGTGAATATAATTTCACAGGCATCACCATACTATATGTTGACATCTTCACGCCAATAGATAGCGTGAATAAGAGGCGAACAAGTCAAATCTGTAAAATATACGACATGATATAATCTAATGGTCATCATAAGCCACAATATTGTCTCTTCAACTACTGGGGTTATGATTGGGATCGCCAGTGCGTCACTTGTATGATTTTCAATGATTGTATAATTGAAATTGTATTTGAAAAACTACCAGTCCCATAATGCCTCCTAATGGGCAACGTGGAGACTGAGTATAAATGGTGAAAATAAACATGGGACTTTGTTTACTGCCGTGATCAAGACCGCGAAGGTTGAAACGCGTAGGGAAAGAGGAGAGTGATGTTTTGAATAAAGAACTTAAAGATTCAAGGAGAGTGCCATGTATTTTTTCTATTTGATGAAGAATATTAATGCGAAAACTGGTCATGTTTTCGCCGTGCGCACCAGCTGGTTTGTGCGCCCCCCATTGAGGACTGTTTTGTTGGTTGATATATATATATGTATATATATATTCACTGAAAAAACCATAGGTTTCAGGGACGTTATAGTTAATTGGACATTTCACTAGTACAAAACCAGAGAAATTCGCCCGTTATAGTTAGTTGAGCTAACTATAACTTGCGCCCCCGCAATGCACTGCTGATGACGTCACATATTACATCATTCATGACATGGTCAGTGACATCACTGATGACATCACTGATGAAATCTCAAATTACATCACTGATGACATCACTGAAGACATCATCCAGTGACTATGTGTTTCTGTAAAGTTTAAATGTTTTATATATATATATATATATATATATATATATATATATTATCTACTGGCGGTCGCCAGTAGATAGTTATAGTTAGGACCTATTTTCCATAGGAAATTCGCAACATTCTATTTCCAATAACTTTGGCGCCGGTTGATGAATCTTTGCGAAATTTTCAAAACTCATGGGGCGCTCCGGTCTGCTCCTATCCTGAAAGTTTCGGGGTGATTCGGCAAGCGGGGGCTGAGGAAAAAGGGGGTCCCAAAACGTGTTTTCTCCATGTTAATTTCCATAGGAAATTTTAGACACGGCTACAGCCCGAACTGCTGAACGGAATTACACCAAATTTGGCAAAAGGTAGCGCTTGGTTCAGAAAGTGACCTTTTTTTTAAATGGTGTAAATACGTTCAGTAGTTGCGGAGAAGTTCAAAAAATAAGAGTCAAAAAATCAATTTCCCATAGGAAATTTTATGCAAGGCTACAGCCCGAACTGCGGAACGGAATTACACCAACTTTGGCAAAGAGGTAGTTCTTGGTTCAGAAAGAACCCTTTTTGTTAAATGGTGTAAATCCGTTCAGTAGTTCCTGAGAAAATCAAAAGAAAAACACATATATATCTGAGCGGAGCCTAACCACACATGTCATCGTGAGATCTGATTGGCTGTCAGCACTTCATCCTGGAATTGCTGGCAGCCATCTTGGGACCAATATAAATGATAGTACCCCATTGAAATGCATTGTAGTGAATCGAAGATTTTGAGGGTTACCAAAAGGAGAACTATAAAGGGTGATAACAGACTTTAGTTACATTAGAATTCATTTGTTGATGGTACCATACTAATTTCAGGAATTGTGGTGTGTTCTAAGGTGATTTTACCCTGTGAAAAACCTTCTGCTGGGATATCATGAATCATGTTTGAGAGAAAACTATTTTCACATGCTTGTCCCATACAGTTTTGGAAGTTGCTCCAGAAGCTAAAATGTGAGCATATTTTCTGTAAATTCACATTATCTTTCTCAGTCATGTGAGAATGAAGTCTGACATTCTCAGTAAAACATGTACATACAACAAGGGCAGAGACTGTCAGTAGATTCCTTTGTGTACTACTGCAGCTTCCCAGAGTGTTCTAAAGAACAACTAGAGTGCTAACAGCCTTACTTATGACAAAAGTATGGCACACCTGAAGCCATCTTGATTGGAATAAACTGGTAACACTTAAAACATTTAATTTAAAAAGGAACAAAATGATGGGGTTCATTTTGTCATAGAAATTATGGTTAGTGCTGTAGAAAGAAAAATTAGGACATGTTTCAAGTGTGATCTCAAATATCTTCCTGTTATATTTCAACAGGAGCAGCCTGTCAGTTGATGCCTTTGTGTTCTACTGCAGCTTCCCAGAGTGTTCTAAAGAACAACTGGAGCGCTAACAGTCTTACTTATGACACAATTATGGCACACCTGAAGCCATCTTGATTGGAATAAACTGGTAACTCTTAAAATATTTAATTTAAAAAGGAACAAAATGAGGGGGTTCATTTTGTCATAGAAATTATGGTTAGTGCTGTAGAAAGAAAAATTAGGACATGTTTTAAGTGAGATCTCAAATATCTTCCTCTTATATTTCAACAGGAGCAGCCTGTCAGTTGATGCCTTTGTGTTCTACTGCAGCTTCCCAGAGTGTTCTAAAGAACAACTAGAGCGCTAACAGTCTTACTTATGACAAAAGTATGGCACACCTGAAGCCATCTTGATTGGAATAAACTGGTAACACTTAAAACATTTAATTTAAAAAGGAACAACATGAGGGGGTTCATTTTGCCATAGAAATTATGGTTAGTGCTGTAGAAAGAAAAATTAGGACATGTTTTAAATGAGATCTCAAATATCTTCCTGTTATATTTCAACAGGAGCAGCCTGTCAGTTGATGCCTTTGTGTTCTACTGCAGCTTCACACAGTGTTCTAAAGAACAACTAGAGTGCTAACAGCCTTACTTATGACAAAAGTATGGCACACCTGAATCCATCTTGATTGGAATAAACTGGTAACACTTAAAACATTTCATTTAAAAAGGAACAAAATGAGGGGGTTCATTTTGCCATAGAAATTATGGTTAGTGCTGCAGAAAGAAAATTTAGGGCATGTTTTAAGTGAGATCTCAAATCCTCTTCTATTTCATTAGAAAATTCTGACATGCAGACTGAAACAATCACTTTCAATACCAGCAGTAGACTTCCAGTTAACTCCCTGGTGAGCAGTAGCTTTACTACAGTGATCTAATGAACAACTAGAGTGCTAACATTCTGAATTTATGGCAAATGTGTGACACATCTGAATGCCTTCTTGATGGAATCAAAGTAAAAAACTGAAAGCATTTCCTACTGAGGAGACTGCAGTAAATGACGAAATTAGGAAACTTCATAACAAATAAGTCTCCCAAGATGGCCACCAGAGAAAAAAGAGCCCAAATGTAGCATAAATATCACCCAGATGTAGCCCACATATAGCCCAATGACAGAAGTGTGCAAAACACATTTTATTTTTAGTTTTTCTGCAGTTTTATATAGTGCAAACTGGTCAGGTATTGGAGTGTTACATCTTACTTGGACCCCTTATTGCGTATTTTGCACGAAGTACATGAGATTGATCTTGCGAAACATTGACCTTTACGATTCTGTTAACCTGAAGTTGCTCTGAACCGGGCTTTGTAACACCCGGTTTTACCTACTGGTTTTAATTAATTCTCACTGTATTGTATTAGGAAAGAGGATTTACTGTTTTTATGTACACTTTTATGATCTATGTTTCTAAATCAGATCAAATAAAGTTTAATGAATTCTATGGCAGGACGGAGGCGAGGATTATGCATATCTTTCCTCACTTTATTTGCATAGCAGTTCAAAGAAAACGTAACACAACAATCATTAAACAAAAGACTACACAACCCATGAACCATTAGGGGGTAGTCTCCAAGGCAACTATAGTCCAATCATATCACAGTCCATCGTATATAATATCGTGACGTCCCTTCCGCTTCCTCTTTCTTCACTGCTCGTCAGTTAAGGGCATTCCTTACATTCTTGGCTTAATCTGACGTTGTTGCTGTTTGTATAGCGGTTTCTTGTGCACGTTATTAGCATTATTGCCTTGGTATTGTTTCATATTCCCTGCGCAGCAGGCTCTTGCCCGAGCGCGTTCTCCCCCTCGCAGTTTCTCCTGCTGTGTGCTCTGCGCGCGGTGAGATCCTGTCAGGCGCGTCTGGCCCGAGCGAGGCAGCTCCGTCGAGCGCTCCCGCTGGTCTTTATGCATGTTTGGGAATCCGGTCACTCCTTTAGTGTCCGCTTGATTCCCGACCAACCCTCGCCTAATTTTGACACCGCTACGCAGTGATTTCCCCACACGGCCACGTTAGTGACCAGCGCCACCTGGTGGTGGTAATTGGTATTGCGCCTCAGTCTATTCTTATAACAGCTTCGGGGAAAGCCCAGCTGTTGGAGCACCGGCGAGGGGGCTGCCTTAAGGATTTTAAGGGCATTTGTTCTTTGCTCACACCCTCTGCTATATTGTCTTCTCCAGAAGACCATTTTTATTCCTCCTACCAGGAAGTGGAGGAGGAATGGCCCCCCAACTTCTCCCTCCAGCAGTGGACCAAGCCCTCTCTCTGACTATTTCTAGGGCGCTGGCTCCTCTTAGGGATCAGGTTGATAAGCTGGCGAAAAGCATCCCTGGGGTGTTCAGTGACCCAAATCTGGTGGTGTCGAGTCCCAGTAGCTCCCAGATGGGGAATAAAAGGGCCGTTAAGCATAACGCGGGGCACTTGGAAGGATTTGATAAACTTACGGAGACCTTCCTCAAGAGTGCGCGAACGCTAAAACATGCACCCTGCCGGGAGGAGGAGGGCCCGGAGAAAATTGCGACACTGTCACCACTATTGTAGACCCCGACGGCGGGTTTCCCTTAGAGGGAGAGGGTGTATCGGAGGACGATTTCTCCTCCGATGAGGATAAGGACTCGGGGCGTCCCTGGCGTCCAGAGTCCCACTCCTCTCAGTCCCCGGGATGGGGTCCACTCGGACATGTTCGAGCCTACCCAAATTTACCATCCTAGGTCAGCGGAGTGGACACCTGACGCCAAAGTGGCAGAGTATGTGGTGGGAAAAATCCATCAACCCCTTGAAAGGGAGGTCAGGAATAGGATGAGGGGAGAATGCCCCAGGCCCTCACTGAAGGGGAAGGTGGCACACACGCCTGAAATTGATGAGAAACTATGTACCTTTTTCTCCAAGTATATGAGGGATCCCAAGAAAGGAATTGATAGGTCTTGGACATGGTAGGGCCCTTGATCCAAATTATTCAATTGACGGAGCGTTCCAAAGAGTCAGGATTCCCTTTGTCCACGGATATTGTGGCTGGTTGGGCGCACTACCCTAAACCCTAAAACACTACCCCCTCCACTACCCAAACACCACTGCACTTCCCTAAACCCTAAAACACTACCCCCAGCACGACACCCTACACTACCCAAACATAACTGCACTACCCTAAACCCTAAAACACTACCACCAGCACGACTCCCTACACTACCCAAACACCACTGCCTACCCTAAACCCTAAATCTACCCACAGCACAACCCCCTACACTACACAAACACCACTGCACTACCCTAAACCCTAAAACACTACCCCCAGCATGACCCCTTCACTACACAAACACCACTGCACTGCCTTAAACCCTAAAACACTACCCCAGCACGACCCCCTACACTACACAAACACCACTGCACTACCCTAAACCCTAAATCTACCCCCAGCATGACCCCCTACACTACACAAACACCACTGCACTACCCTAAACCCTAAAACACTACCCCCAGCACAACCCCTTCACTACCTAAACACAACTGCACTACCCTAAACCCTAAAACACTACCCCCAGCATGACCCCCTTCACTACCCAAACACAACTGCACTACCCTAAACTCAAAAACACTACCCCCAGCATGACCCCCTACACTACCCAAACACCACTGCATGACCCTAAACCCTAAAACACGACCCCCTACACTACACAAACACCACTGCACTACCCTAAACCCTAAAACACTAGAACCCAGCATGACCCCCTACAGTACACAAACACCACTGCACTACCCTAAACTCTAAAACACTACCCCTACACTACACAAACACCACTGCACTACCCTAAACCCTAAAACACTACCCCCAGCATGACCCCCTACACTACACAAACACCACTGCACTACTGTAAACCCAAAACACTACCCCAGCACTACCCCCTACACTACCCAAACACCATTGCACTACCCTAAACCCTAAAACACTACCCCCAGCATGACCCCCTACACTACACAAACACCACTGCACTACCCTAAACCCTAAAACACTACCCCCAGCACGACCCCCTACACTACCCAAACACCACTGCACTACCCTAAACCCTAAAACACTACCCCCAGCACGACTCCCTACACTACACAAACACCACTGGACTACCCTAAACCCTAAAACACTACCCCCAGCATGACTCCCTACACTACCCAAACACCACTGCACTACACTAAACCCTAAATCTACCCCCAGCATCACCTCCCACACTACACAAACACCACTGCACTACCCTAAACCCTAAAACACTACCCCCAGCACAACCCCCTACACTACCCAAACACCACTGCACTACCCTAAACCCTAAAACACTAACCCCAGCATGACCCCCTACACTACCCAAACACCACTGCACTACCCTATACCCTAAAACACGACCCCCTACACTACACAAACACAACTGCACTACCCTAAACCCTAAAACACTACCCAGAGCATGACCCCCTACACTACACAAACACCACTGCACTACCCTATACCCTAAAACACTACCCCCTACACTACACAAACACCACTGCACTACCCTAAACCCTAAAACACTACCCCAGCATGACCCCCTACACTACACAAACACCACTGCACTACCCTAAACCCCCTACACTATACAAACACCACTGCATTACTCTAAACCCTAAAACACTACCCCCAGCACGACCCCCTCACAACACAAACACCACTGCACTACCCTATACCCTAAATCGACCCCCAGCATGACCCCCTACACTACCCAAACACCACTGCCATACCCTAAACCCTAAAACACTACCCCCAGCATGAACCCCTACACTACCCAAACACCACTGCACTACCCTAAACCCTAAAACACTACCCCCAGCACTACCCCCTACACTACACAAATACCACTGCACTACCCTAAACCCTAAAACACTACCCCAGCACTACCCCCTACACTACCCAAACACCACTGCACTAACATAAACCCTAAAACACTACCCCCAGCACAACCCCCTACACAAACACCACTGCACTACCCTAAACCCTAAAACACTACCCCCAGCATGACTCCCTACACTACCCAAACACCACTGCACTACCCTAAACCCTAAATCTACCCCCAGCATGACCCCCTACACTAGCGAAACACCACTGCACTACCCTAAACCAGAAAACACTACCCCCAGCATGACCCCCTACACTACACAAACACCACTGCACTACCCTAAACCCTAAAACACTACCACCAGCATGACCCCCTACACTACTCAAACACCACTGCACTACCCTAAACCTGAAAACACTACCCCAGCATGACCCCCTACACTACCCATACACCACTGCACTACCCTAAACCCTAAAACACTACCCCCAGCACAACCCCCTACACTACTGCACTACCCTAAACCCTAAAACACTACCCCCAGCATGACCCCCTACACTACCCAAACACCACTGCACTACCCTAAACCCTAAAACACTACCCCCAGCACGACCCCCTACACCATCCAAACACCACTGCACTATCCTAAACCCTAGAAAAGAAACCCCCACCCCATGCCCAATCCCCCTTATCTCTCACTCCTCGTGGTTCCTCTCTCCTCGTGGTTCCTCCTTCACGTCGTCTCTGAGGGGCGGTGCACGTCGTTGTGAGGAAACGGAACAGCCTCTGTTTCCTTACAACGACATGGATCGTCTACATGTTTTTTAGAACGCATGGTCATTTACCATACATACCTTTACAACAAAATTCGTTGTAAAGGCATGCGTGGTAAATGACCATGCGTTAAAAAAAAAATGCGTAGTAATGACTTCGTGATGTACAACGCATGCGTTGTAATGGTATCGCAAAGTAAAAAAGTCGTTGTAACGGCTGTTTACCAATCGAAGCTGGCCCCTGTTCTTCAGTGAGACGTTTATTTGATTAATTAGGAGGAAGGAATGTGTTTTTTTACCGAAAAGTGCATTCCCGGCTGTTGTATTGTGAAAGTGTCCGCGTGGCCTGGTTTCTCTTCCGGTAAGAGAGTGGAAGAGTCTGTTTGGATCTAAAGGAGTTCTGTTGTTGGACGGGGCCGGCGCGACATGTCATCAGAAAACATAGCTAATGGAAAGCGTCCTCCCTGAAGTGTGGAGCAGTGCCATGAGAGGTCAACGAGTGTGCGTCCCACCGCAGTATGACCGTACCGCGTGACCCATGTGCCACCTCCAGGGTACGGGAGGCAGAAGCGGCATCGCAGGTCCTCTTGAAGACCGTTGTAGCACTAATTCTACATTTTGGTACGAGGGCATTTTAACTTTGTTGTTCCTGCCAGATACAAAGAGAAGATCCTGTGTTATTCAGTGCCCTCGTTACCTTTTTTGTGGGTTGTGGTGCTTGTCACTTCGCTGCCCCACCGGTGCACACGACTGGGCACCCCACCTCGTGTGCCATCTGCAGGGCCTCTGCCCTCGGATCACTGGTTTCGGTTTCTGGAGTGGCAACATAAACAGTTGCTCCCAAAGGACTAGCCTGAACACTTAGGTGAATATCCCCTGCACCAGCATTCCATGGAAATTCTTTCCTAGCTCTCCCATGTCAACGAGGACGTCATAATAGCACGGCTCCGCTCGCGACACCGTATGACGTCATCGGAGCCATAAGAGGACCTCGTTGGCGTGCTGACGTCAGTTCCACCCATTAGTTCCGTGCCACCGAGGCAAACAGGGAACCGAGACATTTTCACATGTATACATAGTATAATAAATATATATATATTCACTGAAAAAACCATAGGTTTCAGGCACGTTATAGTTAGAAATTAGCATTTAAAAAACCTTAGAAATTCACTGAAAAAACCATAGGTTTCAGGCACGTTATAGTTAGAAATTAGCATTTAAAAAACCTTAGAAATTCACTGAAAAAACCATAGGTTTCAGGGGCGTTATAGTTAGTTGGACATTTCACTCGTACAAAACCATAGAAATTCCCCCGTTATAGTTAGTTCAGCTAACTATAACCCGCGCACCCGCAATGCACTGCTGATGACGTCACATATTACATCACTCATGACATGGTCAGTGACATCACTCATGACATCACTGATGACATCTCAAATGACATCACTGATGACATCACTGATGACATCATCCAGTGAATGTGTGTTTTTCTGAAAATTAAATATGTTTTATATATGTATAGCTCAAGGTCGATGGAAGATTAAATGGGTATAAAGTGTCTAAATGGATGATTTTTTTTGTAAAATTGATTGTATAACTGACTAAGTGTATCTTAGTGAATACATGGGTTAGTGAGTAATGGGTAAATATGAAAATATCTGTATCAGTCTCTCACTTTGTGTATAAGTGGCTGCATGGGTTGGTGAGTAGCTACATGAGTGTCTATATGGGTTATTAGTTGGTTTTTTGAGTATCAGTATGAGTGTCTGAGTGTCTGTATGGTTCGGTGGGGGTATTACTTAGTGCATAGATGCATGAATGAGTGACTCACTGTTTGTATGTGTTGAAGACAGCATGTGTGCAGGACTGTATAGGTGGATGAGTATGTGTATGGGTGTGTTAGTGAGTGAATGACTGTCTCAATAGTGTCTTTATGAGTAACTACATATGTTTTAAACTAGTATATGTGAGTATTGGTGTATATAAGTGAGTATTTGTGAGAGTGAGAGATTGGAAGAGTTCCTGTACAAATAAGTAGGTGTTTCTATAAGTGATTGTTTAAGAGAGTAAGTATGTGTAGGTTTCTGTAGAAGTAAGTGTGGTAGTGTGTGTATAACTGTATATGCAAGTAAATGTATGTTTGATACTTTGTTTGCATGTGTGACTATGTGTGTGAGTAACTCTATGGATGAGTGGCGGTGTGTAACAGGATGTATAGGTGTATGAGTACATATGATGAGTGAGTACATGTATGAGTGACTGTATAGGGACTGTTGGTGAATGAGTGGATGTGTGTGCAGATCTTGGAATTACTGAATAGGTGTGTTGTAACTGGTATTGGTATGTCCATTGTTTTGAAAATGTTAGTTTGTATTTTTGAGTGTGTGTATCAAAGTTTATATTAGGGTGAGAGGAGGTCTGCCACTCTATCACAAGGATGATGTAATCAGTGATGTCATCAGTGATGTCATTTGAGATGTCATCAGTGATGTCATGAGTGATGTCACTGACCATGTCATGAGTGATGTAATATGTGACGTCATCAGCAGTGCATTGCAGGCGCGCGAGTTATAGTTAGCTGAACTAACTATAACGGGGGAATTTCTATGGTTTTGTACGAGTGAAATGTCCAACTAACTATAACGCCCCTGAAACCTATGGGTCTTTCAGTGAATATATATATATATATTCACTGAAAAAACCATAGATTTTAGGGACAGTTATAGTTAGTTGGACATTACACTCGTACAAAACCCGTGAAATTCCCCGTTATAGTTAGATCAGCTAACTATAACTCGCGCCCCACAATGCACTGCTGATGACGTCACATATTACATCACTCATGACATGGTCAGTGACATCACTGATGACATCACTGATGACATCTCAAATGATATCACTGATGACATCATCCAGTGACTGTGTGTTTCTGTAAAGTTTTAATATTTTTAATATATATAGGGAAAGGCGTATTGAAGAATGAGTGGGTGTATAAGTGTCTGTATGGATGATTTAGTACTTGCGTGACTAACTCTATAAGTGAGTGATTAAACGTATCTTACTGAATGCATGTGTTAGTGACTAAACTGGGTGAATGTCTGTATCCGTCTGTCTGTTGCTGTGTAAGTGGCTGCATGGGTTTGTGAATAGCTACATGAGTGTCTATATGAGTTATTGATTGGTTGTCTGAGTATCTGTATGGGTGCCTGAGTGTTTGTGTGGGTGGGGTGTGTGCGACTCTGTGCATAGATGTGTGAGTGGGTGATTCACTGGGTGGATGGTTTCAAGAGTGCATCTGTGATAGACTGTATGGGTGGGTAAGTGTGTGTAAGAGTGTGTTAGTGAGTGAATGTATGTCCCAGTGGTACATGTGTGAGTAACTACATATGTGAAAGGCAGTATATATGTGTGTTGGAGTATATAAATAGCTATAAGCGAGAGTGTGTGATTGTGAGAGTGACTGTATGGATGAGTGTGTGCTTGTATCAGTGATTGTATAAGAGCGTAAGAATGTGCTAGTATTTGTATGAGTAAGTGAGCTGGTGTGTGTATAACTGTATAGGTGAGTAAATGGCAGTGTGTTTAATTATTTGCATGACTGACTAGGTGTGTGAGTACGTCTATGGATGAGTGGCGGTGTTTGAGTGTCTATATAGGAGTATGAGTGCATATGATAGTCCTGTACTGAGTGACCGTAAGTATGAGTGACTGTACGGGTGAGTGAGTGGATGTGTGTATGTAGACCTAAGAATCAGTGAGTGGGTATGTAGTTATTGGTGTTGGAGTGTCTATGGTTTTGCGAATGGCAGTCTGTAATTTAGAGTGGGTGTATCAAAGGTTATATTAGGGTGTGAGGAGGTGCATCAGATTATCACGTGGATGATGTCATCAGTGATGTCATCAGTGATGTCATTTGAGATGTCATCAGTGATGTCATCAGTGATGTCACTGACCATGCCATGAGTGATGTAATATGTGATGTCATCAGCAGTGCATTGCGGGGGCGCGAGTTATAGTTAGCTGAACTAACTATAACGGGGGAATTTCACGGGTTTTGTACGAGTGCAATGTCCAACTAACTATAACTGTCCCTAAAACGTATGGTTTTTTCAGTGAATTTGTAAGGTTTTTTAAATGCTAATTTCTAACTATAACGTGCCTGAAACCTATGGTTTTTTCAGTGAATTTCAAAGGTTTTTTAAATCTTAATTCCTAACTATAACATGTCTGAAACCTATGGTTTTTTTCAGTGAATTTCAAAGGTTTTGTAAATGACAATTTTTAAATGTATTAATTGTTATATTTATTTTTTTGATACTGATTTACTACATTTTTTAAAACTATTTATTTTTAGATATTTTATTTTTTAAATTACATTGTAATTACATTATACATTACATTACAAAATATACTTTCTCAGAATGAATTACTTTAGTTTAAATACTTTGCAAATAGGCAATAGGCTTTTAAGTACAGTAGTTACAGTTGTTGCAATGGGCAACACAATTTCAAACACAATGCAACATTGAGCTCAATGTGAATTTCTAGTTAAATGCATTTAGTTACTTTATGGATTACTTTTCTAACCACAGGACTGGATCCTAGATTCAGTCCTGGGACATCTCCTGTAAACAGTTGAGTAAAAGCGTTTTGGTTACAGTAGTGATTTTTAAGGAATATTATTGTATTTTAAAAGTTGACAGAAACTTTTTCACATAGAATCACCAATGTTATCCTATGGGAGGAAATTCACTTAGCAGGTAAGTAGTGTTATCGTTACTTTTTCTTACTCAGTGGTGGATCCTGGATCCAGCACTGGTGCATCTCCTGTAAACAGTTGAAAGAATACAGGCGATTTTTAAGGAATATTTGTAGTTTGTGAAAATCGACACTTAGAAACTTTTCTGCTGAAAACCAGACAATGGATTCCTATGGAAGGAAATTCAGGCGATTTTTAAGGAATATTTGTAGTTTGTGAAAATCGACACTTAGAAACTTTTCTGCTGAAAACCAGACAATGGATTCCTATGGAAGGAAATTCAAGTTACTGGTAAGTACGGTTAGAATTACTTTTCAGGATCTGTACTGGGCTCAAAGATGCAGCACTGAGGTCTCTCCTGATAACAGGTGAGTAAATTGGAATTTGTAGTTCAGCTGATTTTAGAGGAATATTATAAAGTTCCAAAACTCCACACTTAGACGAATTTCCAAGTGAAACGTTAGCCTATGGAAGGAAATTCAAGTTACTAGTAAGTACAGTTAGAATTACTTTTCAGGATCAGTACTGGGCTCAAAGATGCAGCACTGAGGTCTCTCCTGATAACAGGTGAGTAAATCGGAATTCGTAGTTCTGCTGATTTTAGAGGAATATTTGTATGTTTCAAAAATCGACACTTAGAAACTTTTTCAGCAAAAAGCAGGCAATGATATCCTATGGAAGGAAATTCAAGTTACTGGTAAGTACGGTTAAAATTACTTTTCAGGATCAGTACTGGGCTCAAAGATACAGCACTGAGGTCTCTCCTGATAACAGGTGAGTAAATCGGAATTCGTAGTTCGGCTGATTTTAGAGGAGTATTATAAAGTTCCAAAACTCCACACTTAGAAGAATTTCCAAGTGAAACCAGTCAATGTTAGCCTATGGAAGGAAATTCAAGTTACTGGTAAGTACGGTTAAAATTACTTTTCAGGATCAGTACTGGGCTCAAAGATGCAGCACTGAGGTCTCTCCTGATAACAGGTGAGTAAATCGGAATTCGTAGTTCTGCTGATTTTAGAGGAATATTTGTATGTTTCAAAAATCGACACTTAGAAACTTTTTCAGCAAAAAGCAGGCAATGATATCCTATGGAAGGAAATTCAAGTTACTGGTAAGTACGGTTAAAATTACTTTTCAGGATCAGTACTGGGCTCAAAGATACAGCACTGAGGTCTCTCCTGATAACAGGTGAGTAAATCGGAATTCGTAGTTCGGCTGATTTTAGAGGAGTATTATAAAGTTCCAAAACTCCACACTTAGAAGAATTTCCAAGTGAAACCAGTCAATGTTAGCCTATGGAAGGAAATTCAAGTTACTGGTAAGTACGGTTAAAATTACTTTTCAGGATCAGTACTGGGCTCAAAGATGCAGCACTGAGGTCTCTCCTGATAACAGGTGAGTAAATCGGAATTCGTAGTTCGGCTGATTTTAGAGGAATATTTGCACAATGGTGAAGGAAGGGGGTGGGGCCTGAGGTGGCATGTCTGCAAACACGCCCTGTGGCGCGTTTTAAGTTGGAGAATTAATTCCTCCTCAATCCCGAGGGTCCCTAGGGGACAACTAGCCCACCAGATACCTCCAGTATGCGCCAGAGAGCTGCGTTGCAGAGAGGTGTTCAGAGGCCACGCCCCTTTTTGCACCTCTCTGCAACGCAGCTCTGTGGCGCTTTCTGGATGTACCTGGTGGGCTAGTTGGCCCCAGGGACCCTCAGGATTGAAGGGGATTTAATTCCCCATCTTAAAACGCACCACGGGGCCTGTTTGCACACATGTCACCTGAAGCCCCACCCCCTCCCTTCACCACTGTGCAAACGCGCCCTGTGGCGCGTTTTAAGTTGGGGGATTAAGTCCCCTTGAATCATGACGGTCCCTGGGGTCCAACTAGCCCACCCTGTACCTCCAGTATGCGCCAGGGAGCTGCGTGGCAGAGAGGTGTAAAAAGGGGCGTGGCCTCTGTACACCTCTCTGCAACGCAGCCCCTGGCGCATACTGGAGGTTCCTGGTGGGCTAGTTGGCCCCAGGGACCCCAGTATTCAAGGGGAATTCGTTCCCCATCTGCAAACGTGCCAGGGGCGCGTTTGCAGAGTGCTGCAAGGAGGGGCGTGGCCTCCGGCGCGATGCCGGTCTTTTTTTTTTTTTTTCAGAAGGGGGCTGTGTGGCCCCCTTCTTTTCTAATTTATTGGCCCTGGGGACCCCATCCCCCAGGGCCTGCCCCCTAATATTTTGTTTAAAAAAAAAAAATTTGGAAGGGGGCCGCATGGCCCCCCTCCCCAGGCCTTAATTGGCCCCGGGGACCCCATCCCCTGGCCTTTTTTAATTTTTTTTATTTATTGTGTTTCATTTCATTTTGGGGAAGGGGGCCGCGTGGCCCCCCTCCTGGGCCACTACTAGCCCCCGGGACCCCATCCCCCGGGGCTGGCCCTCTCCGTTGGGGACCGTGGGGGGGTCCCCAATCCCCGCACGGTCCCGCCGGCTCCCCGCGTCCCTCGGGAGCCGGCATTGCTCTTCCACATGGGGAGCTGCTAAGATGCAGCTCCCCGTGTGGAAAAGCAATTTGCTTTGGTTTTTGGAAGACAGAGCAGGTTTCCTGCTCTCTCTTCCAAAAACCAAAGCAATTTGCTATGACAGGACGGGAGCCGCGAGGCTCCCGCCCTGCCATAGCAAACTACAGTGTCCCGGGGGTGAGCACCCCGGGACACTGCAGGAGCCGGCCCTGGGGGGTGGTGGTCCCCAGGGCCATCAAGGGCTCCAGGAGGGGGGCCGCGCGGCCCCCCTCCCATCCTGTGCACAGCCCCGGGGAGGTGGTGGTCCCCGGGGCTCGGGGGTCCTAAACGGACCCCCACATTTTATTATTTAGTGTCCCGGGGAGGTGGCGGTCCCCGGGGCGTGTGGGGGGGCTAGAGCCCCCTCACATAAATTTATATTAACCCCGCATGCCCCCGGGACTTGGCCCACCCGGGGGCCAATTAAACACAAAGCGCGGGAGTCCGCGCTTCATTTTTTTTTTTTTCGGCAGGATCCGCGCACCCAGCGCGTTTTTTGCCGATTTAAAAAAAAAAAAAAAACATTTTTTTTGGGCCCTGGGGGTCCTTGTAGGATCCCCTGAGCAGGCCTAGGGGTTCAGGGTGTTTCTACCCTGCCCCCTTTTTGCGTTTTGCGCAGTTGTTTTACTGCTTTCTTGTTCCTCGGTTCTACCGAGGAACAAGATGGCTGCCAACACTTCCTGATTTGGAGTGTTGACAGCCAATTAGCATGCAGCTCGTGGTCGGGAGGGTGCGCGGATCCACCGCGGCCATAAATATCGAAACTTTTATTTTGGATTTTCTCAGCAACTACTGAACGGATTTACACCATTTTTAAAAAGGGTGCTTTCTGAACCAAGCACTACCTTTTTGCCAAATTTGGTGTAATTCCGTTCAGCAGTTTTTGCTGTAGCCTTGCATAAAGTTTCCTATGGGAAATTGATTTTTCACTCTTATTTTTAGAATTTCTCCGCAACTACTGAACGGATTTACACCATTTAAAAAAAAGGTCGCTTTCTGAACCAAGCGCTACCTTTTTGCCAAATTTGGTGTAATTCCGTTCAGCAGTTCGGGCTGTAGCCGTGGCTAAAATTTCCTATGGGAATTAACATGGAGAAAACACGTTTTGGGACCCCCCTTTTTTCTCGGCCCCCGCTTGATGAATCACCCTGAAACTTTCAAGGCAGGAGCGGACCGGAGCGCCCCACTAGTTTTGAAAATTTTGCGATGATTCGTCAAACGACGCCAAAGTTATTGGAAATAGAATGTTACGGATTTCCTATGGATAATAGGTCCTAACTATAACTATCTACTGGCGACCGCCAGTAGATAATATGCCAAGGTGTATTGAAGAATGAGTGGGTGTATAAGTGTCTGAATAGATGATTTAGTAGGTGCGTGACTGACTGTATAAGTGAGTGATTAATCGTGTCTTACTGAATGCATGGGTTAGTGACTAAACTGTGTGAATGTCTGTATTAGTCTGTCAGTTGGTGTGTAAGCGGTTGCATGGGTTGGTGAGTAGCTACATGAGTGTCTATATGGGTTATTGATTGGTTGTCTGAGTATCTGTATGGGTGCCTGAGTGTCTCTGTGGGTGGGTGGGGGTGTGTGACTCTGTGCATAGATGTGTGAGTAGGTGATTCACTGGGTGTATGGGTTCAAGAGTGCATCTGTGAAGGGCTGTATGGGTGGGTGAGTGTGTGTATGGGTGTGTTGGTGAGTAAATGGATGTCTCAGTGGTACATGTGTGAGTAACTACATATGTGAAAGGCAGTATATGTTAGTGTTTGAGTATATAAATGACTATATGTGAGAGTGAGTGATTGTGAAAGTGGCTGTATGGATGAGTGTGTGCTTGTGTCAGTGATTGTAGAAGAGAGTAAGTATGTGTTAGTATCTGTATGAATAGGTGAAGTGGTGTGTGTATAACTGTATAGGTGAGTAAATGGGAGTGTGATTGATTCTTTGCATGACTGACTACGTGTGTGAGTAACGCTATGGATGAGTGGTGGTGTGTGAGTGTCTGTATAGGTGTATGAGTGGATATGATAGTGCTGTACTGATGAGTGACTGAATGTATGAGTGACTGTATGGGTGAATGAGTGGATGTGTGTGTAGACCTAAGAATCAGTGAGTGGGTATGTAGTAACTGGTATTGGTGTGTCTATGGTTTTGAAAATGGTAGTCTGTATTTTAGAGTAGGTGTATCAAAAGTTATATTAAGGTGTGAGGAGGTGCATCAGATTATCACGTGGATGATGTCATCAGTGATATCATCAGTGATGTCATTTGAGATGTCATCAGTGATGTCATCAGTGATGTCACTGACCATGTCATGAATGATGTAATATGTGACGTCATCAGCAGTGCATTGCGGGGGCACGAGTTATAGTTAGCTGAACTAACTATAACGGCCGAATTTCTCTGGTTTTGTACGAGTGAAATGTCCAACTAACTATAACGTCCCTGAAACCTATGGTTTTTCCAGTGAATTTCGAAGGTTTTTTAAATGCTAATTTCTAACTATAACGTCCCTGAAACCTGTGGTTTTTTCAGTGAATTTCAAAGGTTTTTTAAATGCTAATTTCTAACTATAACGTCCCTAAAACCTATGTTTTTTTTTAGTGAATTTCAAAGGTTTTTTAAATGCTAATTTCTAACTATAAAGTCCCTAAAACCTATGGTATTTTCGGTGAATTTCAAAGGTTTTTTAAATGCTAATTTCTAACTATGTCTACAGAGGTAGAACATGCAGAAAGAGGAAGAAAAGCGCAAAAAGAAGCAAGAGAAATGCAGAAAGAGGCAACAGAAGTCCAGAAAGACGAGAAAAGGTACAGAAAGAAGCAAGACATGTGCACAAAGAACCAACAGAGGGGCAGAAAGAGGCCTTGTTGCAAAGTCAACCTGTGCACCCAACTTTTTGCTGATGGGTACTGGTGGTAACTGACTCTGACTAACCTGGCCTAGAGCCAGTGCTATGCTAAAAGACACTACAGTGAAAACACCTACATACACTAGGGAACACAATGCATTGGGGTACCCCTGTGATTGGCATGACTTCCTCTGTAAGGCCCTAGTACATAATAGGGCAGGGGGATTAAAACTACCTCTAAGTCAGAGGTGCAGAAAGATGCTTCTTTAAGTAGTAGTCACATTTGCAGAGTGGCAGAGAAAGGGAGCTCGGCCTCCGACCAGCGCTCAGGAATTCCGCTGCGTAGGACTTACAGGAGGTACCAGGAGAGCTTATTGGCCTCCAAAGTCCCTCAGGAGTAAAGTGGACTTCATCCCCATCCCGTAGTCTGCCAGGAGGCGCGTTTGCAGAGTGGTGGAGAAAGGGGGGCATGGCCTCCGAAGACGTCTTAGCAATCCCACTGTGTGGGACTTACTGGAGGTAACAAGAGGGGCAGTTGGCCCCCAAGGACATCCTTGGGGGCCAACTACCCCTCCTATTACCTCCAGTAAGTCCCACACAGCAGGATTGCTAAGTTCTCATAGCAGGCCACACCCCCTTCGCCCACCACTCTGTAAACACGCTCCCTGGCGTGCACTAAGATGGGAATTGAAGTCTCCTTTGCTGCTGGGGGTCCTTTAGGGGCCAACTAGCCTACCTCTTACCTCCAGTAAGCCCCACACAGTGGGATTACTGAGAGGTGGACAAAGGCCATGCCCCCTTTCCCCACCACTCTGCAAACGTACCTCCTGGTGCGTTCTAAGTTGGGGTATTAAGTCCCCTTCATTCCTGAGGGTCCCTGGGGGCCAACTAGTCCACCAGGTACCTCCAGTAAGCGCCACACACCTGGATTGCTGAGAGTGGTCTGAGGCCACGCCCCCTTTTTACACAACTCTGCAAACGCAGCTCCTTGTGCACTGCTGCTCAAGGGATGAAGTCCACTTGTGTCCTGTGGTCCTCAGGACAAAAGAGGACCTCATCACCCCACCAGCAGTGTGCCATGAGGTGCGTTTGCAGAGTGGTGTAAAAAGGGGCATGGCCTCGGACCACCTCTCTGCAATCCAACTGTGTGGCGCATACTAGAGGTACCTGGTGGGCTAGTTGGCCCCCAGGGACCCTCAGTATTCAAGGGGACTTAATTCCTCAACTTAGAAGGCGCCAGGGGGCGCGTTTGCAGAGTGCTGGAGGAAGGGGGTGGGGCCTCTGGCGAGATGCCGGCTTTTTTAAATATATATATTTAGAAGAGGGGCTGTGTGACCCCCCTTCTTTTAGTATTTTTGGGGTCCTGGGGACCCCATCCCCCAGGGCCTGACCTTTTTAAAAAAAAAATAAAAAAAAACGGATGGGGGCCCAGGGCATGGCCTCCTTTTTATAAATATATTTATAGGGAAGGGGGTCGCATGGCCCCCCTTCCCTGGGCCACTTTTGGCCCCGGGGACCCCATCCCCCGGGGCATGGCCTCTTCTTTCTTAAAATATTTACAGGGAAGGGGGGCCGCGTTGCCCCCCTTCCCTAGGCCACTATTGGCCCGGGGGACCCCATCCCCCGGGGCTTGGCCATTCTGTTTTTTTTAAGAAAAGGGAGGGGGACCGCGTGGCCCCCTCCCGGGCCACTCCTGGCCCCAGGGACCCCATCCCCTGGGGCTGGCCCTTTGCGTTGGGGACCGTGGGGTGAGTCCCAATGCCCCCACGGTCCCACCGGCTCCCCATCTCCTTCAGGAGCCGGCATTGCTTTTGAGCAAGGGGAGCTGCTGACATGCAGCCCCCCTTCCTCAAAAGCAATCCTGCTTTGCTTTGTTGAAGCGAGAGCAGGTTGTCCTGCTCTCGCTTCAATGAAGCAAAGCAGAGTTTGCAATGGAAGGGTGGGAGCTGTGCTCCCACCCTGCCATAGCAAACAGCAATGTCCCGGGGGTGGGCACCCCAGGATATTGCAGGAGCCGACCCTGGGGGGTGGCGGTCCCCAGGGCCATCGAGTGCTCCAGGAGGGGGGCCGCATGGCTGCCCTCCCTCTATTTGCATAGCCCCGGAGAGGTGGTGGTCCCCGGGGCTGGGGATCCGCAACGGACCCCTGTATTTAAATTTTCAATGCCCTGGGGCAGTGTGGGGGGCTTGAGCCACCCCACACAAATTATTTATCTCAGCCCCAGGGAGGTGGTGGTCCCCGGGGCTTGGGGGGGGCCCGCGAGACCCACCACCCTATTTTAATAAGCCCCGGGGAGGTGGCGGTCCCCGGGGCTTGGGGGGGCCTGCGAGGCCCCCGTCATTATTGTCATAAAGCCCCGGGGAGGTGGTGGTCCCCAGGGCTGTGAGGGGGCCGCGTGCCCTGTGCATAAATAATAAAGCCCCGAGGAGGTGGCGGTCCCCGGGGCTGCGTGGGGTCCCCACGGGCCCCCACAAATTAATTTGGCATTGCCCCTGGGACCTGGCCCACCCAGGGGCTTTAAGAAACAAAGCGCGGGAGCCCATCATTGACCTCCTGCTTAGCCTCCGTGCTTAGCTTGCTGCCCCTACTCTCCTTCCCCCTACCCTCCGATGTCTGTGTGCATGCCCCTGCTCCATCCTTTTTGCCCTCCATGTTCCATGGACCTGCCCCTCCTATCTACTCTGAGTGTTCTGTTGAGCTGCCACGCCCCTCTTACCTACCTAGCATTGTCAATTGACTGTAACCTGTCCCTGCCTCCTCCACCCTGCCTGTCCACGTTCCATGCCCCTATCCCCTTCCTCCTGTCCTCCATGGTCCATTTTACTGCCACACCCTTCTGCCCTCCCTGGTCTGTTGTGCTGCAACTGCTCCTCCTGCCTGCCCCCGTGGTCTGTTGTGAGGCCCCTTCCCCTGAACTCTCTTGTCTGTGCCCAGCTCCTACCCCTCCCTTCTATCCTCCATGGTCCTTTGTGCATGCACCTGCCCCCTCATTCTTGCCCATCACGGCCATTGTGCTGCCACTAACCCTCCCGCTTGTCATGCATGGTCTTCTGTGCTGCCACAGCCCCTCCCACCTTCCCTGTGTGGTCAGCTAGCTGCCCCTGACCCCCTCCCACCTTCCCTCCATGGTCTGTGTGTATGTCATTATAGTCTCCCTGTTGCTCTCAATGGTGTGTCTTGCTTCTAGTGCCCATCCTGCCTGACCTCCATGGTCAGCTTGCTGCTCCTGCCCTGCCCCCTGCCCTCTTTTTTCCATGTGCAGACCCCTATTCCCTCCCTCCTGGCTTGTCTGTTCCATTGTAATGCCCCTGATCCCTCCCTCCTGCCCTTTATGGTCCGTTATGCTGCAGCTTTCTCTCCTGTCTGTCCATTATGGTCAGCTAGCTGCCATTGCCTCTTTCCCCTCTGTTCTCTGTTGTCCATGTGCATGGTACTGTCCCCTCCCTATTGCTTTCCATAGATTGTTGTGCTGCACTCCCGTCCCGCATGCCCTGTGTGGTGTATTGTGCTGCTGCAAACCCTGATGCCTGCCCTGTAAGGTCAGTTTGGTGCACTTGTCCATGTCCCTCCTGTCCTCTGTTATTCGAGTCCATGTCCCTACCCCAATTCCTCCTGCCTTCCATGATCCAATGTACCATACCTGCTAACATTTTGAACTTGGTAAGAGGGAGATTTTGAAAAGAAAACTGGGATATTGATTTTCCCCATTGACTTACATTGAAAAAGAGGAGATTGTAGACATTAGACAGATCAAATAAAGCCCATTTGGGCTTAAAAACATTGGGCGTTTCCTGGATGAATCGGGTCTGTTGGCATGTATGGTTGTACTACCACTGCCTCTTTCTTCTGCCCACAATGGTCTATTATATTGCCACAGCCTCTCTTGCCTGTCCTGCATTGTTGGTTTGTTGCCCCTGCCCCCCTTTCCACTGCCCTCCATAGTCTGTTGTGCTGCCACTGCCTTCCTGCCTGCCCAGTGTGGTCAAATTGTTGCCTCTGCACCCTCCTACCTGCCTTCAATGTTCTGAGTCCGTGCCCCTGGCCTCTGCCTCTCAACAGTATCCTAATAAACAACTAGGTTGCTAACATTCTATATTTATTACAAAAGTGTGGCACGCCTGAAGTCATCTTGATGTAATAAAAACTGTAATACCTAGAGCATTTCCTTTAGAAATTACAGAAATGAGAGGGTCTTATTTGCATCGAAATTATGGTTAGTGCTCTAAAAAACTCAAATGAGGACATATTTTCTGAGTTTTCAAATAGCGACAAAGCACTTTTAAATTATTTGTTATCTTTATGTTTTTTTATCCAGTTGACCACTTGATTAAATGTTGCACTTAGGGGAGAGGATGTGGTGTTACTTCCAGAGCTGCAGACTTTGCAACTGGGGAGCCAGGTTGGAGTTTCTGCTTCAGCTCGACATTCTGTGATTCTGGTCAAATCACTTAATCTCCCCATGTCTACAACCAAAATGAATTTGTCCTTGTGTGATGTAACCAATGCTCATGTAAAGCACTCCAATACCTGACCAGTCTGCACTATATAAAACTGCAAAAAAACTAAAAATAAAAAGTGTTTTGCACACTTCTGTCATTGGGCTATACGTGGGCTACATCTGGGTGATATTTGTGCTACATTTGGGCTCTTTTGTCTCTGGTGGCCATCTTGGGAGATTTATTTGTTATGAAGTTTCCTAATATCCTCATTTACTGCAGTCTCCTCTGTAGGAAATGCTTTCAGTTTTTTACTTTGATTCCATCAAGAAGGCATTCAGATGTGTCACACATTTGCCATAAATTCTGAATGTTAGCACTCTAGTTGCTCATTAGATCACTGTAGTAAAGCTACTGCTCACCAGGGAAGTCTGCTGCTGGTATTGAAAGTGCATGTTTCAGTCTGTATGTCAGAATTTTTTAATCAAATAGAAGAGGATTTGAGAAGTCACTCAAAATGTGCCCTAATTTTTCTTTCTTCAGCACTAATCATAATTTCTATGGCAAAATGAACCCCCTAATTTTGTTCCTTTTTAAATTAAATGTTTTAAGTGTTACCAGTTTATTCCAATCAAGATGGCTTCAGGTGTGCAATACCTTTGTCATAAGTAAGACTATTAGCGCTCTAGTTGTTCTTTAGAACACTCTGGGATATTCTGTCATTGGGCTATACGTGGGCTACATCTGGGTGATATTTGTGCTACATTTGGGCTCTTTTGTCTCTGGTGGCCATCTTGGGAGACTTATTTGTTATGAATTTTCCTAATTTCCTCATTTGCTACAGTCTCCTCAGTAGGAAATACTTTCAGTTTTTACTTTGATTCCATTAAGAAGGCATTCAGATGTGTCACACATTTGCCATAAATTCAGACTGTTAGCCCTCTAGTTGCTCATTAGATCACTGTAGTAAAGCTACTGCTCACCAGGGAAGTCTGCTGCTGGTATTGAAAGTGCATGTTTCAGTCTGCATGTCAGAATTGTTTAATGAAATAGAAGAGGATTTGAGAAGTCACTCAAAATGTGCCCTAATTTTTCTTTCTGAAGCACTAATCATAATTTCTATGGCAAAATGAACCCCCTCATTTTGTTCCTTTTTAAATTAAATGTTTTAAGTGTTACCACTTTATTCCAATCAAGATGGCTTCAGGTGTGCCATACTTTTGTCATAAGTAAGACTGTTAGCGATCTAGTTGTTCTTTAGAACACTCTGGGAAGCTGCAATAGAACACAAAGGTATCAACTGACAGTCTCTGCCCTTGTTGAATGTACATGTTTTACTGAGAATGTCAGACTTCATTCTCACATGACTGAGAAAGATAATGTGAATTTACAGAAAATATGCTCTCATTTTAGCTTCTAGATCACCTTCCAAACCTCTATGGGAAAAGTATGAGAAAATAGTTTTCTCTCAAGCATGATTCATGATATCCCAGCAGAAGGCTTTTTCACAGGGTAAAATCACCTTAGAACACACCACAATTCCTAAAATTAGTATGGTACCATCAACAAATGATTTATAATGTAACTAAAGTCTTATCACCCTTTATACATTCTCCTTTTGGTGACCCTCAAAACCTTCCATTCACTACAATGCATTTTAATGGGGTGCTATCATGTATATTGGTCCCAAGATGGCTGCCAACACTTGTTGGATGAAGTGCTGACAACCAATCAGATCTCACGATGAGATGTGTGGTTAGGCTCCGCCCAGATATATAAATTTATTTTTCCTTTAATATTAAAAAAATTACTGAATGGATTTACACCACTTAAAAAAAGGGCGCTATCTGAACCAAGAGCTACCTTTTTGCCAAATTTGGTGTAATTCCGTTCAGCAGTTCGGGCTGTAGCCTTGTCTAAAGTTTCCTATGGAAATTAACATGGGGAAAACGCGTTTAAGGACCCCCTTTTTTCTCAGCCCCCGCTTGATGAATCACCCCGAAACTTTCAAGACAGGAGCTGACCTGAGCGGGCCATTAGTTTTGAAAATTTCACGAAGATTCGTCAAACGTCAAAAGATATTGGCAAAAGAAAAAATGTTTTTTGAATAGAAACAAGGTCCTAACTATAACTACCTACTGGCGACCGTCAGTAGGTAATATATATATATATATATCTATATATATATATATATATTCCACAGCAGGATCCCAGGGGTACCACCATCCAAAGAAAGGCGCAACACCAGGAAACAGACTCCAAAGGCAAAGTTTAGAAAGTAAAATGATGATTTATTCGAGCATCAAATGTCCAAATGACGCGTTTCGGCCGCCAGACATGCGGCCTTGATCACATAGCGCTCTACTGGTGAAAGGGTGATATTTATACAGATGTGTTAGTGGCAGTGTTTCTACTATGTTCATGGTGGTGACTGAGGAGTTTTGCAGCGTATGACTGTGGGCAAAATGCAGTAAAGCACATGTGTGACATCATGTTTTACTCCAGTGAGTACCGCAAGTGTAAGCAGACTATAAATAAGCTGCCTGTCTGCTGAAGCCAGTGATAGCCCCAGTCCTCCCGCATATGTATCCTGGAAGCTGAAATCGGTGCCAATGACGTCCCCAATTTCAATCATCTGACCGTGTAAGTACACAAAGCTGCGGAAAGAATGACAAATTGTGAGCAGTTTGAGAAACAAATATTGTGTGCTAATACATCTTAAACACGAGTTAAAATCCCCACACTGAGCGAGTCAGTAAATTACTGCTCTCGGCGCGTTTCTAAAGATAAATCAAAAACGCCTGTGGAACAACTAACGCGTCTAGACGCGGTGCACATTCAGACGGGAAGCATGTCTCTGTTAAGAAAACATGCTGAAGTTTCCCAACAGCTCATAGTACGAAGTTGAGTCATGCCCAAACAATGTATGTGTCAGTGGTATTATGTTCACGGTGCACCACAAGCAGCACTAAATGCTAGCGCTGCGTGTAAAACCAAGGCTAGAGTGGAAATTTCCAAGTCAAGCTTTGGTGCAAATAAAGATACAAATGAAATAACTGCATAAATGCAATGTATCTCGAAACTGCCACTAAATATAACAAAAAGTTAAAAGTGTGAGTGAGGGTGAAATGTGCACATGGGCGTGTATATACATGTTGAGGAAAGCGTGAGTGCAAAAATAAGTAAAGTTACTAAAGTGTGGTGTTTGTGCCTCCTCAAGAGCATTTAAGTGACATAAAAATGCAAAGAATGTACTGAGGAAAAGATGTGTGCGCAAGCGCAAGAAATATTCCAAAGACTGTCCATGCTTTAACAAAATATGACTAAAGCAGCAGTGGGTGTATAACACAGCGTATTGAGAAAGAGTAACAATCTAATTCATATTTATACGCAGTCATGCTATATGTACGTTAGTTGCCGTTCAACATAGGTTACAAGCCTGCAGTGCCTATGTTTGACAAACAAAATTTAGACAAATAAAATGACAGTATGAATACTGGGTAATGTCTTTGTGGTCGCACATAGCATAAATGACGGGAAACCCAACTACATGTAAATACAGTCGGTGCACGGGCAGAGCCTAATAGTGGAATATAAACAGTAGATGTACAGAGTGAAATATATACAGGTGATAACATAGATATACAGCTGTGAAGCGATGGTATGCTCACTAAGGATGTGAATGCCATGTTATGCTATAGGAAGTGGTGCAGATCCTCCGTGGTGTTGAGCCCAGCGGGCGACTTGGTATTGAATTGCAGAATGTATCTACTCTCCAACTGCCTCAAAAGCTTCTCCCTGTTACCACCCCGTCTGAGTGGTGGGACACAATCAATGACTGAATAGCGGAGGTGCTCTAGATTGTTATTATGCACGTCCTTGAAATGCCTGGCTACGGGGTAGGCTGGGTCATTGTTAACTATTGCTCTGAGGTGCTGGAGAATGCGCAGGTGCACTTGCAATTTAGTGCTCCCGATGTAGCGCAGCCCGCAGTTACATTCTAACATGTAAACCGCAAAGTCAGTTCTGCAAGTGAGTCTGTGCTTGATAGTGAGTGGCGTGTGTCTAAAGGCTGAGTCTACCTTTGTGATGTTCTTGCCAAATTTACAAGCCCTGCAACTCTGGCATTTGACAAAACCCTTTCTGTCCGCTAGCCAATTCTGAGATGTTGCGATCTCTGGGCTGTTTCTGACTAGTGCATCCCTCATGGAAAAAGCTCTTCTGTAAGTGATGTCAGGTTTGTGGGCTACTGCAGGTCCTAATGCGGGGTCTGATCTAATAATAACCCAGTTCTTGTTGATTACAGCCCTGATGGCTCTTTCCTCAGTGTTGTGCGTTATGATCAACCTCGGGGTGACTGGGCTATTAGGTTCACTGAGTATGTTGGCTGCATTAGTAACCTCAGGTGTGGATGGGACCACTAGCAGTTCCTCCCTAGGGATGGCATTGGCTCTGTCAATGGCTTTCCGTATGACAGCCGCTGAATAACCCCGTGCCCTGAATCTCTTCGCTGCTTCCCCCTGGCACTCAAAGCGATCTTCTTGGGTGCTGCAAATTCTGGCTAAGCGTAACATTTCCCCATATGGAATGCTGGTTATGAAGTGCCTAGGGTGAAAGCTGGAGGCGTGCAGTGTGGAGTTTCCTGCGGTAAGCTTCCGATGGAGCTTAGAATGCAAAGAGCCATTGGCGATGTACAGATTGACGTCTAGGAATTCAGCAGAGGTGGCACTAATGTTAGCATTAAATTCCAAATTGAGATCATTGTCATTGATCTCATTAATGAAAATTCTAGCACTGTTAACATCACCTCGCCAAATCAAAAAGACATCGTCTATATAGCGTAGCCAAGACACAATGTTGTTGTTGAAAGCTGTCAGGTGTTTGACCATGAGAACCCGCTCCTCCCACCAGCCAACATGTAAACATGCGTAGCTGGGCGAGAAGCAGGCTCCCATGGCCACACCCCTGAGTTGCTGATATACCTTCCTGTTAAACATGAAAAAATTATGTGTGAGACACCAATCAATTAGAAACAAAATGAGTTTGTTATGCAAGTGACAATTGATGGGTCTTTTCCCCAGGAAGTATTTACATGCAGCTAGACCATCGTGGTGGCGTATGCTGGTGTACAGCGATGTAATGTCCATGGAGATTAGCAAATAGTCCTCCTGCCATGGAATGTCTTTTACTTTAAGCAGGAAATAACTGGTGTCCCTGAGGTAGGTTGTTTGGCTGGTAACCAGATCTTGCAGGAAAAAATCCACATACTTGGAAATGTTTTCGCAGATGCTTTTTCTGGCCGAGATGATGGGTCGACCAGGAATGGGGGTCACATTTTTGTGCACTTTCGGCAGAAAGTAAAGGATAGGTAGGACTGGAGTCTCAATGTTAAGGAATGCACATTCTTCTTTACTCAACTGGCCCTTAGATTTGAACTCATTTAGGTGTTTCCTGAGTTCCTTGTTACTGTTGGCCATGTCATTGTGGCTCGAGAGTCTGTAGCAAAGATTGTCGCTCAAATGTCTGTTAGCTTCTTCCAATACAGATTGCGTGACCACAGCACAATGTTCCCTCCTTTATCCGCCTTGTTGATGATGACTTCATTGTTGTTTTGGAGTTTAGTCATGAGTTCATTGTATTTGAGACTCTGTATACGTTTTGCATTCGTGCGCCTCCTGGTTTTGAGATGTAGCGCCTTGAGCTCATCAATGATAACATCACTATATATGTCAATCGCATCCCTCGGCATCATGGGGGTAAAGGTGGAGTGCGGCTTGAAAGGGCTAGGGATTCTGCTTGAACTCTCAATACCCTCATCAAGTAGAAGTTGTTGAGTAGGCCTCGGGGTACACGGCACTGTTAGTTCCCCCAAGATGCGCAATGTCGGGATATCCGCCACCGTGAGTGGTTGCTCAGTTATTTGGCCGGCTGGTACAGAGTCGGTAGCGGTGACATTATTTTGTTTGAGTTTGAAGAATTTAATCAATTTAAGTTTCCTGATGAATTTGAAAACGTCAATTCGGGTGTTGCTGTAATCAAATGAGGTTTCCGGG
The DNA here is from genome assembly GCA_963921515.1 of Calotriton arnoldi. Lineage (NCBI taxonomy): Eukaryota > Metazoa > Chordata > Amphibia > Caudata > Salamandridae > Calotriton > Calotriton arnoldi. Next base: position 221,418 of record CAWUFW010005356.1, on the reverse strand, counting down.
CAAAAGGTGAGGCCCAATGTAAGGAGCTGTGTTTCGGCTTCAGTGAGGTCCATAGTGCTCAAATTGATAATAGTCTTGGTATCATTCTTCATTTCTTTCTCCAATTGCCTCTTCTTTTGTTCATTTGCTTTGGTTTTTCTGAGTTTCCGCCTTTCCTGCCTCCCTTGGTTGCGTCGGTGTTTGTTTTCCTTTGCGGTCTTGGCCTGAGGGTCTGTCGCCGGTCGAAGACTAAAAAATCCATCTCTTCTCCTGGGCTTGAGTTCACTCTGCCGGGCATGTTGTTAGCTCTCCATCTGCCTCCGTCATCTGAATCCGCTCCGCTCTCTGCCAAGGAACTCATATCAGATAGGGAGGCAGACTCAGCACCGTCGGTGTTGCCTGCTGGTGGTTTAGGCTGCCCCTGTTGATTTTGTTTGTTCATACGCTGTGTTCTGATGGAGTCGTATTTTCTAGCGAACGTAAAAATTTGCCCACATTCATAGTCTGTTTTGTCCCGGGCAAATTTGAACACTTTACGTGCTTTAATAGTGTCTTCATTTTCTGAGGCGTATCTTGATTTCATCCCTGCCCTTAGAGATGGCATCCTTTGGGCTCATGGCATCCAACTCTTCATTCAAAGCATCAATCTCTCTTTGCAAGTTGGCCCTGTCAATTTCAGCATATTTAATTAATATGATCACCAAACGCATTGAGGCCTCTAGGTTGCTTGTGGCCCATTCCTTTAGCATGTCTTGGTTAGGTTACTCAAAGCTAGGCGCCAACATTATTCTCAGACCTCGTGGTACCCGATCTGCATCTCGGTATCTCTGCAAAGATTTAGCCTCCCACCACTTGGTGATTTCTGTGCGCATAAGTTTTTCAAGTGTTTTCAGTTTGGTTTTGTAGCTGTCATCAGTAGTACCTGTATTAGCTTCTGCACTTCTAGCAAGACTCGGTACATTCGGTAAATTATCAAAAAGTGCTTCTGCGGCTGCTTCCCTCTCTTGCAGCGCTTCGTTGGACATGATGATTTGGTATATATATGTATCACTCCCCTGAAAATAACAGGCGTGTTAAATTGGGGGCTTAAACTTGCTCTTCTTCTGACCTGACTTAAGCTGTGCTGCTGCTCGTACTCACCAAAGGGTGTGTGGAGATGTCTGGCCGGGTCCTCCGACTCGTCCTTCACCTCCTACTCGATGGGCATTTGAGGCATGCCAGTATAAAGCTGTCAGGGGGCCGTGGTTAGTTGCTTCTCCTCCCGGAGCTCATGTCGAATTCAGCTTTGTATTTAACCACGTTGGCCCAGCAGTTCTTTACGAAGAGGGGGTCTGTGAAGCAGAGACAGCCGTGCTCTGCAAAATATTCCACAGCAGGATCCCAGGGGTCGCCAGTAGATAGTTATAGTTAGGACCTATTTTCCATAGGAAATCCGCAACATTCTATTTGAAATAACTTTGGCGCCGGTTGACGAAACTTCGTGAAATTTTCAAACTTTGTGGGGCGCTCCGGTCCGCTCCTATCCTGAAAGTCTCGGGGTGATTCGTCAAGCAGGGGCCGAGAAAAAAGGGGGGTCCCAAAACACGTTTTCCCCATGCAATTTTCCATAGGAACCTTTAGTCGCAGCTACAGCCCGAACTGCTGAACGGAATTACACCAAATTTGGCAAATAGGTAGCCCTTGGTTCAGAGTCGTGCCTTTTGCTTAAATGGTGTAAATCCGTTCAGTAGTTCATGAGAAAATCAAAAGTAAAATCACATATATATCTATGGCCGAGTAGGGTCCGCGTACCCTCCCGATCACGAGCTGCATGCTAATTGGCTGTCAAGTGGCTGTCAACACTCCAAATCAGGACGTGTTGGCAGCCATTTTATGCCTCGGTAGAACCGAGGCACAGAAACAAGTGCGCAAAACGCACAAAGGGGGCAGGGTAGAAACACCCTGACCCCTAGGTCTGCTCAGGGGTCCCACAAAAACCCCTGGGCAGAAAAAAGCATTTAAAAAAAAAAAAAATCGGCGGGATGCGCTTAGGGTGCGCGGATCCCGCCGAGAAAAAACAAAAGAAACAAGTGCGCAAAACGCACAAAGGGGGCAGGGTAGAAACACCCTGACCCCCTAGGTCTGCTCAGGGGGTCCCACAAGGACCCCCTGGGCAGAAAAAAGCATTTTTTTTTAAAAAAAATCGGCGGGATGCGCTTAGGGTGCGCGGATTCCGCCCCGAAAAAAAAAAACGAAGCGCGGTCTCCCGCGCTTCGTTGTTAATTGGCCCCCGGGTGGGCCAAGTCCCGGGGGCATGTGGGGGTTTATTAAATTAATGTATGGGGGGCCCCTAAGGCCCCCCAAGCCCCAGGGACCGCCACCCCTGGGGCTTTAAAAAAAATGGTGCGGGAGTGTTCTTGGCCCTCCCGCAGCCCCGGGGACCGCCACCCCCCGGGGCTTCTTTTTTAAAATTGAAATTACCTGTGTGGGGGGGCTCAAGCCCCCCCACACGCACCGGGGACTGCCACCTCCCCAGGGCACTAAATCGTTAAATATGGGGGTCCGTTACGGACCCCCAGAGCCCTGGGGACCACCACCTCCCCGGGGCTTTCAAGATGTTTGGAGGGGGGCGGCGCGGCCCCCCTCCTGGAGCCAGTGATGGCCCTGGGGACCACCACCCCCCAGGGCCGGCTCCTGCAGTGTCCCGGGGTGCCTACCCCCAGGACACTGTAGTTTGCTATGGCAGGGCGGGAGCCTCGCGGCTCCCGTCCTGCCATAGCAAACTGCTTTGGTTTTTGGAAGAGAGAGCAGGAAACCTCCAACTAGCCCACCAGGAACCTCCAGTATGCGCCAGAGGGCTGCGTTGCAGAGAGGTGTACAGAGGCCATGCCCCTTTTTACACCTCTCTGCAACGCAGCTCTGTGGCGCTTTTTGGAGGTTAATGGTGGGCTAGTTGGACTCCAGGGAACCTCAGGATTCAAGGGGACTTAATCCCCCAACTTAAAATGCGCCACGGGGCGCGTTTGCACAGTGGTGAAGGGAGGGGGTGGGGCTTCAGGTGACATGTGTGCAAACAGGCCCCGTGGCGCATTTTAAGATGGGGAATTAAATCCCCTTCAATCCTGAGGGTCCCTGGGGGCCAACTAGCCCACCAGGTACATCCAGAAAGCGCCACAGAGCTGCGTTGCAGAGAGGTGTAAAAAGGGGCGTGGCCTCTGAACACCTCTCTGCAAAGCCGCTCCCTGGCGCATACTGGAGGTACAGGGTGGGCTAGTTGGACCCCAGGGACCCTCATGATTCAAGGGGACTTAATCCCCCAACTTAAAATGCGCCACTGGGCGCGTTTGCCCAGTGGTGAAGGGAGGGGGCGGGGCTTGAGGTGACATGTGTGCAAACAGACCCTGTGGTGCATTTTAAGTTGGGGGATTAAGTCCCCTTCAATCCTGAGGGTCCCTGGAGTCTAACTAGCCCACCAGGTACCTTCAGTAAGCACAACAGAGTTGCGTTGCAGAGAGGTGAAAAAAGGTGCGTGGCCTTGGGACGCCTCTCTGCAACTCAGCTCTGTGGTCCTAACTGTAGGTACCTGGGGGGCTAGTTGGGCCCCAGGGACACTCAGGATTCAAGGGGACTTAATCCCGCAACTTAAAACGCGCCACAGGGCGCGTTGGCACACATGTCACCTCAGGCAACCCCTCCCTTCACCACTGTGCAAACGCGCCCTGTAGCGCATTTTAAGAGGTAGTTTTAATCCCCCTGCCCTATTATGTACTAGGGACTTACAGAGGAGGTCATACTAATCACAGGGGTACCCCAACGCATAGTGTTCCCTAGTGTATGTAGGTGTTTTCACTGTATTCTAAGTGTGTTTTTGCATAGCACTGGCTCTGGTTAGTCAGAGTCAGTTACCACCAGTACACGTAGGAAAAAGTTGTGGGCAGAGGATGATTTTGGAACAAGGCCTCTTTCTGCTCCTCTGTTCTTTCTGCACATCTTTTGCTTCTTCGTGCACTTTTCTTCGTCTTTGTGGAGTTCTGTTGCTTCTTTCTGCATTTCTTTTGCTTCTTTCTGTGCGTTTTTTCTTCTTTCTTCACATGTACTACCTCTGTAGGCATAGTTAGAAACTAGCATTTGAAAAACCTTTGAAATTAACTGAAAAAACCATAGGTTTCAGGCACGTTATAGTTAGAAATTAGCATTTAAAAAACCTTTGAAATTCACAGAAAAAACCATAGGTTTCAGGCACGTTATAGTTAGAAATTAGCATTTAAAAAACCTTACAAATTCACTGAAAAAACCATAGGTTTTAGGGACAGTGATAGTTAGTTGGACATTGCACTCGTACAAAACCCGTGAAATTCCCCCGTTATAGTTAGTTCAGCTAACTATAACTCGCGCCCCCGCAATGCACTGCTGATGACGTCACATATTACATCACTCATGACATGGTCAGTGACATCACTGATGACATCACTGATGACATCTCAAATGACATCACTGATGAAATCACTGATGACATCATCCATGTGATAATTTCATGCATCTTCTCACACCCTAATATAACCTTTGATACACCCACTCTAAATTACAGACTGCCATTCTCAAAACCATACACACTCTAACACTAATAACTACATACCCACTCACTGATTCTTAGGTCTACACACACATCCACTCACTCACCCGTACAGTCACTCATACTTATGGTCACTCAGTACAGGACTATCATATGCACTCATACACCTACATAGACACTCACACACCGCCACTCATCCATAGAGGTACTCACACACCTAGTCAGTCATGCAAATAATTAATCACACTGCCATTTACTCACCTATACAGTGATACACACACCAGCTCACTTACTCATACAAATACTAGCACATTCTTAAGCTCTTATACAATCACTGATACAAGCACACACGCATCCATACAGCCACTCTCACAATCACACACTCTCACTTATAGCCTTTTAAATACTCTAACACACATATATACTGCCTTTTACATATGTCGTTACTCACACATGTACCACTGAGATATACATTCACTCACTAACACACCGATACACACACTCACCCACCCAAGCAGTCCATCACAGATGCACTCTTCAAATCATGCACCCAGTGAATCACCCACTCACACATCTATGTATAGAGTCACACACACCCCACCCACACAAACACTCAGGCACCCATACAGATACTCAGACAACCAATCAATAACCCATATAGACACTCATGTAGCTATTCGCACACCAACAGACAAATGGATACAGACATTCACACAGTTTAGTCAGTAACCCATGCTTTCAGTAAGATACGTTTAATCACTCACTTGGAGAGTCAGTCACGCACCTACTCAATCATCCATTGAGACACTTATACACCCAGTCATTCTTCAATACGCCTTTGCCTATATATATTAAACATATTTAAACTTTACAGAAACACACAGTCACTGCATGATGTCATCAGTGATGTCATCAGTGATGTCACTGACCATGTCATGAGTGATGTAATATGTGACGTCATCAGCAGTGCATTGCGGGCGCAAGTTATAGTTAGCTGAACTAACTATAACGGGGAATTTCACGGGTTTTGTACGAGTGCAATGTCCAACTAACTATCACTGTCCCTAAAACCTATGGTTTTTTCAGTGAATTTGTAAGGTTTTTAAATGCTAATTTCTAACTATAACGTGCCTGAAACCTATGTTTTTTTCAGTGAATTTCAAAAGGTTTTTTAAATGCTAATTTCTAACTATAACGTGCCTGAAACCTATGGTTTTTTCAGTGAATATATATATATATATATATATATATATATATATATATCAATGAAAACAACACAGAGGCCCGTTTCTGAGGACAGCAGCTTTATTCAGAGATGTGCTGCACAGAAAGGCTTCCATTACTCCAACATGTTTCGGCGAATAGCCTTGGTCACGGAAAGGAAGCGGAACACCAAGTGCATGTGTGCACGCATTTTTAAAAGTGTCTTACATCACGTGACTGTTTGAAAATACAGCTCCCACAATGCATCCAGGACACATGAATAAATGCTGATAAATCAAGGAACAGTTCGCATTGTTCTGGCAGTTAATAACTTGCTCTTTGCATTGTGCCGGTGCATTTGATGTCAATTAAAACCAAATGGTGCTTAGTCACGGAGATTGTATTTTAAGCATAATGCCAAATATTGTCATTCCCTGTCAAAAGCTCACGTCCCCAGAACGATTGATGTAGGAAATCCTCCTCATCAAATCCCTTCCAGCGCTGCCAGTTACTCGGAGGTTTTCTGTTTGGGTTGAATAAAGGAGCATGACCCACTCACTGCAGTTTGGACCTACGAGAGGTAATGCCATTGTGCAAAATCAACTGGCAGCGCTGGAAGGGATTTGATGAGGAGGATTTCCTACATCAATCATTCTGGGGACGTGAGCTTTTGACAGGGAATGACAATATTTGGCATTATGCTTAAAATACAATCTCGGTATCTAAGCACCATTTGGTTTTAATTGACATCAAATGCACCGGCACAATGCAAAGAGCAAGTTATTAACTGCCAGAACAATGCGAACTGTTCCTTGATTTATCAGCATTTATTCATGTGTCCTGGATGCATTGTGGGAGCTGTATTTTCAAACAGTCACGTGATGTAAGACACTTTTAAAAATGCGTGCACACATGCACTTGGTGTTCCGCTTCCTTTCCGTGACCAAGGCTATTCGCCGAAACATGTTGGAGTAATGGAAGCCTTTCTGTGCAGCACATCTCTGAATAAAGCTGCTGTCCTCAGAAACGGGCCTCTGTGTTGTTTTCATTGGTGTGATGAAGTGACGGGCTGCTCCGTGCCCGCCTGAAGAGGCCGCCCTGAAGGGTTGGAGGCTCCTTACTCGGAGGTTTTCTGTTTGGATTGAATAAAGGAGCATGACCCACTCACTGCAGTTTGGACCTACGAGAGGTAATGCCATTGTGCAAAATCAACTGACAGCGCTGGAAGGGATTTGATGAGGAGGATTTCTTACATCAATCGTTCTGGGGACGTGAGCTTTTGACAGGGAATGACAATATTTGGCATTATGCTTAAAATACAATCTCCGTGACTAAGCACCATTTGGTTTTAATTGACATCAAATGCACCGGCACAATGCAAAGAGCAAGTTATTAACTGCCAGAACAATGCGAACTGTTCCTTGATTTATCAGCATTTATTCATGTGTCCTGGATGCATTGTGGGAGCTGTATTTTCAAACAGTCACGTGATGTAAGACACTTTTAAAAATGCGTGCACACATGCACTTGGTGTTCCGCTTCCTTTCCGTGACCAAGGCTATTCGCCGAAACATGTTGGAGTAATGGAAGCCTTTCTGTGCAGCACATCTCTGAATAAAGCTGCTGTCCTCAGAAATGGGCCTCTGTGTTGTTTTCATTGGTGTGATGAAGTGACGGGCTGCTCCGTGCCCGCCTGAAGAGGCCGCCCTGAAGGGTTGGAGGCTCCTTACTCAGAGGTTTTCTGTTTGGATATATATATATATATATATATATATATATATATTCACTGAAAAAACCATAGGTTTCAGGCACGTTATAGTTAGAAATTTGCATTTAAAAAACCTTAAAAAATCACTGAAAAAACCATAAGGTTTTAGGGACAGTTATAGTTAGTTGGACATTGCACTCGTACAAAACCCGTGAAATTCCCCCGTTATAGTTAGTTCAGGTAACTATAACTCGCGCCCCCACAATGCACTGCTGATGACGTCACATATTACATCACTCATGACATGGTCAGTGACATCACTGATGACATCACTGATGACATCTCAAATGACATCACTGATGACATCACTGATGACATCATCCAGTGACTGTGTGTTTGTGTAAAGTTTAAATATGTTTAATATATATAGGGAAAGGCGTATTGAAGAATGAGTGGGTGTATAAGTGTCTGAATGGATGATTTAGTAGGTGCGTGACTGAGTCTATAAGTGAGTGATTAAACGTATCTTACTGGATGCATGGGTGAGTGACTAAACTGTGTGAATGTCTGTATCCGTCTGTCTGTTGTTGTGTAAGCAGCTGCATGGGTTTCTGACTAGCTAAATGAGTGTCTATATGGGTTATGGATTGGTTCTCTGAGTATCTGTATGGGTGCCTCAGGGTTTGTGTGGGTGGGGTGAGTGTGACTCTGTGCATAGATGTGTGAGTGGGTGATTCACTGGGTGCATGGTTTCAAGAGTGCGTCTGTGATGGACTGTATGGGTGGGTGAGTGTGTGTATGGGTGTGTTAGTGATTGAATGTATATCTCAGTGGTACATGTGTGAGTAACTACATATGTGAAAGGCAGTATATATGTGTGTTGGAGTATATAAATGGCTATAAGTGAGAGTGTGTGATTGTGAGAGTGGCTATATGGATGAGTGTGTGCTTGCATCAGTGATTGCATAGGAGCGTAAGAATGTGCTAGTATTTTTATGAGTAAGTGAGCTGGTGTGTATAACTGTATAGGTGAGTAAATTGGAGTGTGATTAATTATTTGCATGACTGACTAGGTGTGTGAGTACCTCTATGGATGAGTTGCGTTGTGTGAGTGTTTATATAGGTGTATGAGTGCATATGATAGTCCTGTACTGAGTGACTGTAAGTATGAGTGACTGTACGGGTGAGTGAGTAGATGTGTGTGTGTAGACCTAAGAATCAGTGAGTGGGTATGTACTTATTGGTATTGGAGTGTGTATGGTTTTGAGAATGGCATTCTGTAATTTAGAGTGGGTGTTTCAAAACTTATATTAGGGTGTGAGAAGATGCATTAAATTCTCACATGGATGATGTCATCAGTGATGTCATCAGTGATGTCATTTGAGATGTCATCAGTGATGTCATCAGTGATGTCACTGACCATGTCATGAGTGATGTAATATGTGACGTCATCAGCAGTGCATTGCGGGGCGCGAGTTATAGTTACCTGAACTAACTATAACGGGGGAATTTCACGGGTTTTGTACGAGTGCAATGTCCAACTAACTATAACTGTACCTAAAACCTTATGGTTTTTTCAGTGATTTTTTAAGGTTTTTTAAATGCAAATTTCTAACTATAACGTGCCTGAAACCTATGGTTTTTTCAGTGAATTTCAAAGGTTTTTTAAATGCTAATTTCTAACTATAACGTGTCTGAAACCTATGGTTTTTTCAGTGAATTTCAAAGGTTTTTAAATGCTAATTCCTAACTATAACATGTCTGAAACCTACGGTTTTTTCAGTGAATTTCAAAGGTTTTGTAAATGACAATTTTTAAATGTATTAATTGTTATATTTATTTTTTCATACTGATTTACTACATTTTTAGAAACAATTTTTTTTACATATTTTATTTTTTAAATTACATTGTAATTACATTATACATTACAAAAAATACTTTCTCAGAATGAATTACTTTAGTTTAAATACTTTGCACATAGGCAATAGACTTTTAAGTACAGTAGTTACAGTTGTTGCAATGGGCAACACATTTTCAAACACAATGCAACATTCAGCTCAATGTGAATTTCTAGTTAAATGCAATTAGTTACTTTATGGATTACTTTTCTAACCACAGGACTGGATCCTAGATTCAGTCCTGGGACATCTCCTGTAAACAGTTGAGTAAAAGCGTTTTGGTTACATTAGTGATTTTTAAGGAATATTATTGTATTTTAAAAGTTGACACTTTGAAACTTTTTCTCATAGAATCACCAATGTTATCCTATGGAAGGAAATTCACTTAGCAGGTAAAAACTGTTATTGTTACTTTTTCTTACTCAGTGTTGGATCCTGGATCCAGCACTGGTGCATCTCCTGTAAACAGTTGAAAGAATGCGTTTAAGTCATACAGGCGATTTTTAAGGAATATTTGTAGTTTGTGAAAATCGACACTTTGAAACTTTTCTGCTGAAAACCAGACAATGGATTCCTATGGAAGAAAATATAAGTTACTGGTAAGTACGGTTAAAATTACTTTTCAGGGTCAGTGCTGGGCTAAAAGATGCAGCACTGAGGTCTCTCCTGATAACAGGTGAGTAAATCGGAATTTGTATTTCGGCTGATTTTAGAGGAATATTTGTATGTTTCAAAAATCAACACTTAGAAACTTTTTCAGCAAAAAGCAGGCAATGATATCCTATGGAAGGAAATTCAAGTTACTGGTAAGTACGGTTAAAATTACTTTTGAGGATCAGTACTGGGCTGAAAGATGCAGCACTGAGGTCTCTCCTGATAACAGGTGAGTAAATCGGAATTCGTATTTCGGCTGATTTTAGAGGAATATTTTAAAGTTCCAAAACTCCACACTTAGAAGAATTTCCAAGTGAAACCAGTCAATGTTAGCCTATGGAAGGAAATTCAAGTTACTGGTAAGTACGGTTAAAATTACTTTTCAGGACCAGTACTGGGCTGAAAGATACAGCACTGAGGTCTCTCCTTATAACAGGTGAGTAAATCGGAATTCGTATTTCTGCTGATTTTAGAGGAATATTTGTATGTTTCAAAAATTAACACTTAGAAACTTTTTCAGCAAAAAGCAGGCAATGATATCCTATGGAAGGAAATTCAAGTTACTGGTAAGTACGGTTAAAATTACTTTTCAGGATTAGTACTGGGCTGAAAGATGCAGCACTGAGGTCTCTCCTGATAACAGGTGAGTAAATCGGAATTCGTAGTTCGGCAGATTTTAGAGGAATATTTGCACAATGGTGAAGGGAGGGCGGGGCCTGAGGTGACATCTGTGCAAACGCGCCCCGTGGCGCGTTTTAAGTTGGGGGATTAAGTCCCCTTGAATCATGAGGGTCCCTAGGGGCCAACTAGCCCACCAGGAACCTCCAGTATGCGCCAGGGGCTGCGTTGCAGAGAGGTGTAGAGAGGCCACACCCCTTTTTACACCTCTCTGCAACGCAGCTCTGTTGCGCTTTCTGGATGTACCTGTTGGGCTAGTTGGCCCCAGGGACCCTCAGGATTGAAGGGGATTTAATTCCCCATCTTAAAACGCGCCACGGGGCCTGTTTGCACACATGTCACCTGAAGCCCCGCCCCCTCCCTTCACCACTGTGCAAACGCGCCCCGTGGTGCGTTTTAAGTCGGGGGATTAACTCCCTTGAATCCTGAGGGTCCCTGGGGGCCAACTAGCCCAACAGGTATATCCAAAAAGCGCCACAGAGCTGCGTTGCAGAGAGGTGTATAAGGGGCGTGGCCTCTGTACACCTCTCTGCAACGCAGCCCCTGACGCATACTGGAGGTTCCTGGTGGGCTAGTTGGCCCTCAGGGACCCCCAGTATTGAAGTGGAATTACTTCCCCATCTGCAAACGCGCCAGGGGGCGCGTTTGCAGAGTGGTGAAGGAAGGGGGCGGGGCCTGCGGCCCGATGTTTTTAAAAAAAAATTTTGTTTTTTTTCCCTGAAGGGGGGCTGTGTGGCCCCCCTTCCTTTTTACTATTTTTGGGCCTTGGGGACCCCATCCCCCAGGGCCTTAGCCCCTTTTTTTTAATTTAAATTAAACAGGAAGGGGGCCGCGTGGCCCCCCTCCCCTGGCCGAATCCTGCCCCGGGGACCCCATCCCCCGGGGCATGGCCACACTTTTTATTAATTTTTAAGGAGGGGGGCTGCGTGGCCCCCCTCCTCAGGCCTCCGTTTGCCCCGGGGACCCCATCCCCCGGGGCAGGCCTTTTTTAAAAAATTTTTTTTTTTAAATTTAAATTATTTCTAGGGAGAGGGGCCGCGTGGCCCCCCTCCCGGGCCACTTATGGCCCCGGGGACCCCATCCCCCGGGGCCTGGCCTCTTGTTGGGGACTGTGGGGGGGTCCCCAAACCCCCCACAGTCCCGCCGGCTCCCCGTGTCCTACGGGAGCCGGCATTGCTTTTACACATGGGGAGCAGCTAAGATGCTGCTCCCCGTGTGGAAAAGCAATTGTCTTTGGATATTGGAAGAGAGAGCAGGTTTCCCTGCTCTCTCTTCCAATATCCAAAGCAGTTTGCAATGACAGGACGGGAGCTGCGAGGCTCCCGTCCTGTCATTGCAAACAGCAGTGTCCCGGGGGTAGGCACCCCGGGACACTGCAGGAGCCGGCCCTGGGGGTGGCGGTCCCCAGGGCCACCACAGGCTCCAGGAGGGGGCCGCGCGGCCCCCTCCCCACATCGAGAAAGCCCTGGGGAGGTGGTGGTCCCCGGGGCTTTGGGGTCCAAAACGGACCCCCATTTTCAATTTCTTAGTGCCCCGGGGAGGTGGTGGTCCCCGGGGCGTGTGGGGGGGCTGGAGCCCCCCACACAGGTTTAAAAAAAAAAAAAAAAAAGAAGCCCCGGGGAGGTGGCGGTCCCCGGGGCTGCGGGAGGGCTCAGAGCCCTCCCGCACCATTTTACATAAAGCCCCGGGGGGTGGTGGTCCCCGGGGCTTGGGGGGCCCTTAGAGGCCCCCCATACATCACACAGGTTTTTTTTTTTTAAAAAAAAGAAGCCCCGGGGAGGTGGCGGTCCCCGGGGCTGCGGGAGGGCTCAGAGCCCTCCCGCACCATTTTACATAAAGCCCCGGGGGGTGGTGGTCCCCGGGGCTTGGGGGGCCCTTAGAGGCCCCCATACATCACACAGGTTTTTTTTTTAAAAAAAGAAGCCCCGGGGAGGTGGCGGTCCCGGGGGCTGCGGGAGGGCTCAGAGCCCTCCCGCACCATTTTACATAAAGCCCCGGGGGTGGTGGTCCCCGGGGCTTGGGGGCCCTTAGAGGCCCCCATACATAAAATAACCCCCCCAGCATGCCCCCGGGACTTGGCCGACCCGGGGGCAAGTGCTATCGAAGCGCGGGAGACCGCGCTTCGATTTTATCGGCAGGATCCGCGCACCCTGAGCGCATCCTGCCGATTTAAAAAAAAAAAAATGCTTTTTGCCCAGGGGGTCCTTGTGGGACCCCTGAGCAGACCTAGGGGGTCAGGGTGTTTCTACCCTGCCCCCTTTGTGCGTTTTGCGCACTTTTTACTGCTTTCTTGTTCCTCGGTTCTACCGAGGAACAAGATGGCTGCCAACACTTCCTGGTTTGGAGTGTTGACAGCCAATTAGCAGACAGCTCGTGATCGGGAGGGTGCGCGAATCCGACGCGGCCATAGATATATATGTACTTTTACTTTTGATTTTCTCAGCAACTACTGAACGGATTTACACCATTTAACAAAAGGGTTCTTTCTGAACCAAGAACTACCTCTTTGCCAAATTTGGTGTAATTCCGTTCAGCAGTTCGGGCTGTAGCCGTGTCTAAAGTTTCCTATGGAAAAATGAATGGGGAAAACGCATTTTGGGACCCCCCTTTTTTCTCGGCCCCCGCTTGACGAATCACCCCGAGACTTTCAGGGTAGGAGCGGACCGGAGCGCCCCACAAAGTTTGAAAATTTTGCGAAGATACGTCAACCGGCAAGAGAGTTATTTCAAATAGAATGTCGCGGATTTCCTATGGAAAATAGGTTCTAACTATAACTATCTACTGGCGACCGCCAGTAGATAATATATATATATATATATATATTCCACACAACGGCTCTTTTCTCAGCATTCGGTGCTCTTCGATGGTGCGAACAGTGGAAACGGCGGAGCCAGCCGTTATTCAATTCAAACCAATATTCCTTCACAGAAATGTTCCACACGCACTCACTGGTAAGTGATTGTTGCAATCTTCAGTTTTTATTTGGGCAACAGCATTATTCCGACAAGTTCGAAAACCCTACGCGTTTCAGTCTGTTCACAGACCTTGCTCACGGGTAGCAAAACGTTACAGACATTGCTTCTATTTGAATATGTCACATGATGTTACATCACTTCCTGATTTAATAACGCTTTGCATTCTGGTACTTGTAGTGCAGTGATTATAGTGCAGATAAATAAAAAGTGACAATAGTGAATTTAAAACAAATATATACAATTTGTGCTATGGTGGTGCAGTGTGATTTTGTTCACCTTTTAGCTTGTGATAATTAGAACACTCACGATATATGGAATAATTAATTAAAGAATTGTACTCATTATAAGAATATATATAGGGATATATATTTATTGAGAAAATTATATATATGTATTTAGACTATATTTAATATTAGAGAATGGGGGATGGGGGAAAAAACTATTTATTTCGTCACCAATTGTTTCATTTTATATTCCCCCTACAATGGGTCTCACATTGTGCATATGCAATTCAGTGAAGATTAGTCTTCCTTTCATTTTATATTGCGTGTTACGTTTTACGGTGCATGCCCTCTAGTGGGCTATCTTCCACAGTTATCCCGCCCATTATCAGGTTTCCCTCTTTGACTTAAATTATATTTCATATTTCCTTATCCTGTTTCTCCTCTCTCTACCCCCCTATCTACCATCTCCCCTCTCTGTTGAATCATAGTATTAATAGATTGAAATTACAATACATTGTGCATTGTTTTTTTCTTCTTTTCCCTTATTTATCCTTTTTCCCATTACTAGCCCACTAGTGGGCCCTTTATTCCAATTATTAAAGCCTGTGTCCAATTTAGCCGATAACATTCAGGTGAACCAAGGATCTAATTAGTGACATGTGTTTAAAATCATATATTTAATCAGTTACATTGTAAATTTTAGTATGTAACTGCCAAATATCTGTATGGAAAAGAGAGACCAATTCAAAACTATTATAAGTTTGGGTAAACTATACAATTGTATGTGGTATCATATTCATCTAACATGGTGTTAATACAATTCGAGGGGACTATTGATTTGTCCACTCCCTACAGGTGTGAGTACATTTCCTCATCCTTATTAAGACCGTAGGGTGTTAAAGTTCTGAAAGACAGTATGTGACGCGATTCCTTCTGTCTCAAAGTTTTTTCCCGATTGCCACCTCTCACATGGCGTTCAACCATCTCCACAGCATAGAACCTTAGTTTCTTCCAGTCACTATCATGACATTTTTCCATATGTTCTGCAACAGCATAACTCCGGTCCCTGTTTGCTGTTGCCCTCACATGCTCAAGAATGCGCTTTTTAATTCGCACACCGTGCTCCCCACATATTTGAGTTTGCAGGGACACTCAATTATATAGACGACATATTGGCTTTTACAGTTGATAAGTTGATTGATTTTCCACTTCTTTTGGTTTGCCATTATGATCTCCTTCATATTTTGTGCAATTTGACAGACTTTGCAAGTGGAACATCTGTAAAAACCCTTCACATCTAGCCATGTCTTCTGTTTTTTGATTTCAAAGTGACTGTGTACTAGTTCATCTTTGAGGTTTTTGCTCTCCTGTATGTGATCTTCGGATGGTTTCCCACAATTTTAACCATAGTCGGATCTAAGCACAATATATTCCAGTTTTTTCGTAGAATTTTTTCAATTTGTTTTGATTCTGTGGAAAGAGTTGTGATCAGTCGGATTGCCTCTTCCTCTTTGTCTTGCTGTGGTTTTTTGTTCTTTATAATGTCAATTCTTGACTGTGTTTCAGTTCTTTCTAAACAGGATAATAAAACCTTTTGGTTATATTTTCTTTTTCTGAATCTCATCATTGATTGTTTACTATGTTTTCGCCATTCATGTTCCTCCGAGCAAATTCGTCGTATCCTCAATAGTTCACCATATGGGATATTATTGACTAACGTGGCTTGATGGAAACTCTCCGCATGTAACGTCGCATTACTTGCTGTACTCTTACGGTGTAATGTAGATTGTACCATGTTTTCCATTATATAGATCTCCGTGTCCAAGAATACCACTCGGTTGTCACTTATGTTGTATGTAAAGTGTAGGTTGGTGTTGGTATTGTTTAAGATGTTGAAATATGAGTCAAACTCTTCTTCAGACCCATCCCAAATTATGAGAAGATCGTCTATATATCTTATCCAAGATATTACCTTCTCCACATATTGGTCGTTGTCCGCATTCCAAGCCACCTTTTGTTCCCACCAACCCATTGTGAGGCACGCATAACTGGGACTGAAAGAAAATCCCATCGCTGTTCCATCCTTCTGTAAATAAATTTCGTCTCCAAACATAAACACATTTTGGGTCAAACATAACTCAATCATTTCTATTATCATTTCATTGTGATTTGCGAAATGTATGTTCCGTTCCTTTAAAAAGTACTTGCATGCTGCCATGCCAATTGTATTGTGGATGTTGGTATATAGCGAGATTACATCCATTGTGATTAACTTGTATGTTGGTTCCCAAGTGATTTCTTGCACAATTCTTAATAGGTCATTGGTATCTCGTAAGTATGATGTCAGTTCCTTTACATATGGAAACAGATAATTATCCACAAAATTTGCAATTGGTTCTAATAATGACCCCTTTGCGGAAATGATTGGTCTCCCAGGAGGTCTTGTGGGGTGTTTGTGTATCTTTGGAAGAAAATAAATCGTTGCAGTTATCGGATGTTCGGTAGTAAGATATTTTTTCTCCTCATGATCTATGAGTTTTTGTCCAGCCAGCCTTGTAATTTCATATCCAGATTATATTTGAATATTGCTGTTGGGTTCTCCTTCATTCTCTCGTAATGTCTTGTGTCGTTCAATTGTGAGTGGGCCTCCTCGACATAGAGGTCCCTATCCTGGATGATGATGTTACCACCCTTATCAGCCATTTTTATCACAATACCATCATCTGTTTTTAGTGCCTTGAGGGCCTTCCGTTCTTCCATCGTTAGATTATGTTTCATTTTTTTACTTTTGAGTTGGTAAAGGTCTTTTATTATTGCTTCATGGAAGATCTCTATTTTACTCCCAGTTGGTAACTGTGGGTAATATTTGGATTTAGGTTTCTTCCCGCTAGTTCCTTCCCCCAGCTGCGAGCAGTACATTTCCAAATCCTTTGATGGTTCATTTACATCTTGATCTAATTCCATCAATGTAATAAAATGTTCGGCATCTCCTACTCTTAGATCCATCGTTGGAACTTCTTTATTTTTTTGATGTTCTGCCATATCCGGGTTTTCCTTGAAAATCTTTGCGAGTTTTAGCTTTCGAATATATTTGTATATATCTATTCTAGTTTGAGCCAAATCCATTTCACTAGTAGGACAAAATGAGAGACCACGTTTGAGTATTTGAGTCTCTGTTTCCGTTATTTCCCTTTTCGATAGGTTGATAACTTCCAGTTCTTGTGAGTTTTCTAATTCTTCTTCTGCCTCATACTTCTTGTCCATGTTCCTGTTTTTTGGGGGTCTGTTGTTACGTTTGCCTCTTCTTGCTGGTTTATTTTTGGGCGGCCTCTGCCCCTGCCTCTTCCTCTGTTTGTTCCTGGTTGTACCCCCATGGTCTTCTCCCAATTTCGTTGCTGGAGGGCCAGCCTCATTTCCCCTAAAAATTGCATTTAGGACGTGCCCCTCCTTGTTCTCCTTCATTTTCGCTCGCATCTGTTGATGTTAAAGACGACAGACTTCCGGATACATTCGTTGCTGAATCAAGCTTGTCTTGTTGTTTTAAAAGATCAAACTTCCTCGCATATGTAAATATGCGCCCCTCTAAATAGTCTTCCTTATCTCTTTGGAATTTCGTCTGCTTGCGCAGTTGTACTGCTTCTTCATGTTTGTCTATTTGATGTTCCAAGTTTTGTTTAAATTTTAAAAGTTCAGCATTTAATTCAATTTTTTCCAACTCTTTCTCC
This sequence comes from Calotriton arnoldi, assembly GCA_963921515.1. NCBI lineage: Eukaryota > Metazoa > Chordata > Amphibia > Caudata > Salamandridae > Calotriton > Calotriton arnoldi. The sequence goes on along the minus strand of CAWUFW010005356.1, from coordinate 203,822 downwards.
AACTCTCTTAACTGTGATGTCGTTTTATCCAGAGCGATCATGATATGTTTGATGAGAATTTCCATTAAACCCATTGATGAGCTCAGGATGTGCTCGCCCCAATCATGTAGTAAATCATTGCTTGTGTCTTGGTGGTTAGGCATTAAATTTACCAGTCTCCTCTTTGGATCATCCATTCAGACACTTATACACCCACTCATTCTTCAATACGCCTTTCCCTATATATATTAAACATATTTAAACTTTACAGAAACACACAGTCACTGGATGATGTCATCAGTGATGTCATTTGAGATGTCATCAGTGATGTCATCAGTGATGTCACTGACCATGTCATGAGTGATGTAATATGTGACGTCATCAGCAGTGCATTGCGGGGGCGCGAGTTATAGTTAGCTGAACTAACTATAACAGGGGAATTTCACGGGTTTTGTACGAGTGCAATGTCCAACTAACTATAACTGTCCCTAAAACCTATGGTTTTTTCAGTGAATTTCAAAGGTTTTTTAAATGTTAATTTGTAACTATAACGTGCCTGAAACCTATGGTTTTTTCAGTGAATTTCAAAGGTTTTTTAAATGATAATATTTAATTGTAATATTTGTTACATGTATTTTTTTGATACTAACTTTCTACAGATGTTTATCTGTTTATTTTTACATATTTTTTTTTTTAAATTGTTATATTTTTTTAATATAAATTGTAAAAAAATGTTTTCAAAAATATTGAAACATAAATATTTTTTGTTTTGTATTATAATTTGTTAATAAATGTAATTTTTTTTTTTTTTTTTGGAGTCGCGCATCGGCAGCGTACCTTACAAGATCAGTGCGCGTATTGTAGCCGCCATTTTCTGAAAGTCGTGAAGGATCCGCGTAGGGTGTGCGATGGGTGCGTGTTTTACAGTTACGTGATATACGTATGTTACGTGTTGTGCGCGATTAGTATGTGACCGGTTCGCGCTTCTTACATTTATACATTGGTGACACATGCGCATTATACTACGCGGCGCTTGCGCGGACACGCGCCTCGCGTGACGTCATATGCGTGCTGTACGCGCTGTGTACGCGACTCCCGCGAATTTTTATATGTTCTAAAATGACATATATATGTCTTTAATACACATATTAGGGCCAGACATTATCTTACTTATGCATAAAAATAATATATTTTTACATGTAATAAAGTTATATTACTTTTAAATGCAATTTCGCCGACTTCGCGTTGGGTGCGTGCTGCGTGTGCGCACGGTACGCGGATCCCATGTGACTTGAAAAAAAAACTTTTGATTGGTTGATAACATTTCCCATTGTAACTATTGAAGGACCCCACCCATTTCCATCATTCTTCTTTGAGCTTCTTTGGAGACACATCTCTACATTGTACAACTATTGGTATTTCTGAAATAAGAAGATGGCTTCTGGACAACAGCAAGAAGATATTTCAGAACATTCTTCAGAGGAAGCATTTGTCCAGGAAAATCCACGTCCTCAAAGGCCTGTGTCAGTGGTGTGGAAGTTTTTTACTTTTCCGGAGGGCCAAAAAAGGTGAATGCCACAAAAGTCACCTGCCGGATCTGCGAGAGAGTGCTCTCTAGAGGTAGTGCCGAAAAGAAATATTCTTGTGGTACTGCCTCTATGTACAAACATCTGAAAACCATTCACCCACTAAACCTGGCTCGGGAGGAGTCTCGGAGAGCTGCAAGCAATGAACAACGTGCAGTTCCTTCCACATCTGGTACAGCAACAACACCAACATCACTGGACATACGTCCTGAATTTGCTTTTTAAAGCAGCACTGTGTTAAGTGCAACAAACTTATCTCTTTTGGAGAACAATCCGTTGAAGCTGTTTGTGCTGCACAGCGAAATCATCATTGTTAGACTTCTTTTTTTTTGTGTGTTTTCCGGGAATGGCATTTAATTCCTGAGGTTTCCTGTTTTTTTCCTTTTTTTTGTTTATTATTTTTGAAAAAACACCAAAAAAATAAAAAAATAGTTCAATAAATACAAAAAAAATATAAAAGGAAAAAAAGAAAAAAAAAAAGTTCTTTTCAGAACTAACTTCTCTGGTTAAAGAAAGAACTATATTTCTATGTTAATGTGTGAAAGGTTGGGTCACTCAATGAGTACTTGGGTACTGACTGAACGATTAGAATACTGCAAGGAGAGTGCCTGGATGAATGTATAAGTGCTTTGAGTTTTGGCACTGCGAATGGATTTGTAGGTGTTGCTGAATGAGTCAACAGAGGACTGCAAGGGGAGTGATAGGATGTTTGCTGGAGTGTATGGATAGTGACTGGGGAATTGAAGGTGTGAAAGACATGTGTGTAGGTGGTTAGAGAACGGCATGCATAGTGGATAGGGGTTTGAAGCAGTCTATATGGTAAGGCCTGGGTCACTGAATGAGTAGTTGGGTACTGACTGAACGATTAGAGTAGTACAAGGAGAGTGCCTGGGTGAGTGTATAAGTGGTTGGGTTTTGGCGCACCAAATGGATTTGTAAGTGTTGCTGAATGAGTCAACAGAGGACTGCAAGGGGAGTGATAGGATGTTTGCTGGAGTGTATGGATAGTGACTGGGAAATTGAAGGTGTGAAAGACAAGTGTGTACGTGGTTAGAGAACCGCATGCATAGTGGATAGGGGTTTGAAGCACTCTATGTGCTAAGGCCTGGGTCACTGAATGAGTACTTGGGTACTGACTGAACGATTAGAGTAGTGCAAGGAGAGTGCCTGGCCGAATGTATAAGTGTTTACGTTTTGGCGCTGCGAATGGATTTGTAGGTGTTGCTGAATGAGTCAACAGAGGACTGCAAGGGGAGTGATAGGATGTTTGCTGGAGTGTATGGATAGTGACTGGGGAATTGAAGGTGTGAAAGACAAGTGTGTACGTGGTTAGAGAACCGCATGCATAGTGGATAGGGGTTTGAAGCACTCTATGTGCTAAGGCCTGGGTCACTGAATGAGTACTTGGCTACAGAATGAACGATTAGAGTACTGCAAGGAGAGTGCCTGGCTGAATGTATAAGTGCTTTGAGTTTTGGCACTGCGAAAGGATTTGTAGGTGTTGCTGAATGAGTCAACAGAAGACTGCAAGGGGAGTGATAGGATGTTTGCTGGAGTGTATGGATAGTGACTGGGGAATTGAAGGTGTGAAAGACATGTGTGTAGGTGGTTAGAGAACCGCATGCATAGTGGATAGGGGTTTGAAGCAGTGTATGTGCTAAGGCCTGGGTCACTGAATGAGTACTTGGGTACTGACTGAACGATTAGAGTACTGCAAGGAGAGTGCCTGACCGAATGTATAAGTGTTTACGTTTTGGCGCTGCGAATGGATTTCTAGGTGTTGCTGAATGAGTCAACAGAGGACTGCAAAGGGAGTGTCAGGATGTTTGCTGGACTGTATGGATAGTGACTGGGGAATTGAAGGTGTGAAAGACAAGTGTGTACGTGGTTAGAGAACCGCATGCATAGTGGATAGGGGTTTGAAGCACTCTATGTGCTAAGGCCTGGGTCACTGAATGAGTACTTGGGTACTGACTGAACGATTAGAGTACTGCAAGGAGAGTGCCTGGCTGAATGTATAAGTGCTTTGAGTTTTGGCACTGCGAAAGGATTTGTAGGTGTTGCTGAATGAGTCAACAGAAGACTGCAAGGGGAGTGATAGGATGTTTGCTGGAGTGTATGGATAGTGACTGGGGAATTGAAGGTGTGAAAGACATGTGTGTAGGTGGTTAGAGAACCGCATGCATAGTGGATACGGGTTTCAAGCAGTGTATGTGCTAAGGCCTGGGTCACTGAATGAGTACTTGGGTACTGACTGAACGATTAGAGTACTGCAAGGAGAGTGCCTGGCCGAATGTATAAGTGTTTACGTTTTGGCGCTGCAAATGGATTTCTAGGTGTTGCTGAATGAGTCAACAGAGGACTGCAAGGGGAGTGACAGGATGTCTGCTGGAGTGTATGGATAGTGACTGGGGAATTGAAGGTGTGAAAGACATGTGTGTAGGTGGTTAGAGAACGGCATACATAGTGGATAGGGGTTTGAAGCAGTCTATATGGTAAGGCCTGGGTCACTGAATGAGTAGTTGGGTAATGACTGAACGATTAGAGTACTGCAAGGAGAGTGACTGGCTGAATGTATAAGTGGTTGGGTTTTGGCACAGCAAATGGATTTGTAGGTGTTGCTGAATGAGTCAACAGAGGACTGAAAGGGGAGTGACAGGATGTTTGCTAGAGTGTATGGATAGTGACTGGGGAATTGAAGTTGTGAAAGACAAGTGTGTAGGTGGTTACAGAACTGCATGGATAGTGGATAGGGGTTTGAAGCAGTCTATGTGCTAAGGCCTGGGTCACTGAATGAGTACTTGGGTACTGACTGAACGATTAGAGTACTGCAAGGAGAGTGAGTGGCTGAATGTATAAGTGTTTGGGTTTTGGCGCAGCGAATGGCTTTGTAGGTGTTGCTGAATGAGTCAACAGAGGACTGCAAGGGGAGTGACAGGATGTTTGCTAGAGTGTTTGGATAGTGACTGGGGAATTGAAGGTGTGAAAGACAAGTGTGTAGGTGGTTAGAGAACTGCATGCATAGTGCATAGGGGTTTGAAGCAGTCTATGTGCTAAGGCCTGGGTCACTGAATGAGTACTTGGGTACTGACTGAACGATTAGAGTACTACAAGGAGAGTGCCTAGGTGAATGTATAAGTGTTTTGGTTTTGGCGCAGCGAATGGCTTTGTAGGTGTTGCTGAATGAGTGAACATAGGATTGCAAGGGTAGTGACAGGATGCTTGCTGTAGTGTATGGTTAGTGAGTGGGGAATTGAAGGTGTGAAAGACAAGTGTGTAGGTGGTTAGAGAACCGCATGCATAGTGATTAAGGGTTTAAAGCAGTCTATGTGCTAAGGCCTAAGTCACTGAATGAGTACTTGGGTACTGAATGAACGATTAGACTACTACAAGGAGAGTGCCTGGGTGAATGTATAAGTGGTTGGCTTTTGGCACAGCAAATGGCTTTGTAGGTGTTGCTGAATGAGTCAACAGAGGACTGCAAGGGGAGTGACAGAATGTTTGCTGGAGTGTATGGATAGTGACTGGGGAATTGAAGTTGTGAAAGACAAGTGTGTAGGTGGTTATAGAACTGCATGCATAGTGGATAGGGGTTTGAAGCAGTCTATGTGCTAAGGCCTGGGTCACTGAATGAGTACTTGGGTACTGACTGAACGATTAGAGTACTGCAAGGAGAGTGACTGGCTGAATGTATAAGTGGTTGGGTTTTGGCACAGCGAATGGATTTTTAGGTGTTGCTGAATGAGTCAACAGAGGACTGCAAGGGGAGTGACAGGATGTTTGCTGGAGTGTATGGATAGTGACTGGGGAATTGAAGGTGTGAAAGACAAGTGTGTAGGTGGTTAGAGAACCGCATGCATAGTGGATAGGGGTTTGAAGCACTCTATATGCTAAGGCCTGGGTCACTGAATGAGTACTTGGGTACTGACTGAACGATTAGAGTACTGCAAGGAGAGTGCCTGGCTGAATGTATAAGTGTTTGTGTTTTGGCGTAGCGAATGGATTTGTAGGTGTTGCTGAATGAGTCAACAGAGGAGTGCAAGGGGAGTGACAGGATGTTTGCTGGAGTGTATGGATAGTGACTGGGGAATTGAAGATGTGAAAGACAAGTGTGTAGGTGGTTACAGAACCGCATGCATAGTGATTAAGGGTTTGAAGCACTCTATGTGCTAAGGCCTGGGTCACTGAATGAGTACTTGGGTACTGACTGAACAATTAGAGTACTGCAAGGAGAGTGCCTGGATGAATGTATAAGTGCTTTGAGTTTTGGCGCTGCGAATGGATTTGTAGGTGTTGCTGAATGAGTCAACAGAGGAGTGCAAGGGGAGTGACAGGATGTTTGCTGGAGTGTATGGATAGTGACTGGGGAATTGAAGATGTGAAAGACAAGTGTGTAGGTGGTTACAGAACCGCATGCATAGTGATTAAGGGTTTGAAGCACTCTATGTGCTAAGGCCTGGGTCACTGAATGAGTACTTGGGTACTGACTGAACGATTAGAGTACTGCAAGGAGAGTGCCTGGCCGAATGTATAAGTGTTTACGTTTTGGCGCTTCGAATGGATTTCTAGGTGTTGCTGAATGAGTCAACAGAGGACTGCAACGGGAGTGACAGGATGTCTGCTGGAGTGTATGGATAGTGACTGGGGAATTGAAGGTGTGAAAGACATGTGTGTAGGTGGTTAGAGAACGGCATGCATAGTGGATAGGGGTTTGAAGCAGTCTATATGGTAAGGCCTGGGTCACTGAATGAGTAGTTGGGTACTGACTGAACGATTATAATACTGGAAGGAGAGTGCCTGGGTGAATGTATAAGTGGTTGGGTTTTGACACAGTGAATGAATTACTACATGGTGCTGGATGGCTGATTGGAAAAGTACAATTACAAAGACTCACTAGCCTGGAAGCAGTTAAGTGACTACATACATTCTACAAATTTCACTACAACACTGCTAGTGTGAATGCCTGACTCATTCTGCAAATCCATAAGCAGTAATTTAGTTGTACTACAAGGTAACTTAATCATATAAATTAAAACAGCCACAGAGCATCTTTCCAGAGATATCTACACCGTCCATCCCCCTTTCTTCACCAGTGTCCTCTCACAGACCATTTTTTATTTTAATACTTAGTTAATTTTACCTTCACAGTAATAGTTATAAAAAACACTAATTATTTTTCCCACTTGTTTTGTTAACTAAAATTTCTGAAAAATTAAAAATTGTAGAATTAGGACCTGTAAAAGAGAAGAAAAAATCGTTATAATATATAATATTATATTTTTTATAACACAACATGATTTTTACATTTTATAAATTATTTTCTTTGTCTTTTTTGCTGTTCTCAGAATACATTGAATTTCACTACAAATAGTGATTTCAATGTTACTCATCACATAACAGCGGGCAAAAAAACAAAACAATCAATAAGATTGTTTTAAAAAACCCAAAACTACTTGTAAAATATTTTAAATATACTTAACTATTTATGAACATTACATAAAAACTTCCTGCTCAATAACATACCATATAATACAAATTACAGGTATATGAAATGCTCTCTCCTAAGAAAATGTTATAACTTGAAATTGTATACACAGTAAATGTTTTTCTTTCAAAATATATGCTGAGAGGATGTGCAAGAAAAAGTCCATAATTAAAATATATACTTTTCCTCTAGGCCAAATAGTTTTTTTGAAATCCTTTAAATTAAAATTGTCCAATAGTAATCATATTAAGAAATATCCATAAATTCTTCAGAGGTTGAATTATGTTCCTAAAACTTTGGTTTTAAAAATATTAAGTAGGAATTTGGTAATTCACTAGGCAAACGTTGTTTAAAATCCAATTGAGCATCATTACAATATGTCCATCCTCTATTGCATTTTAAATACACAGTGTAATGTCCAGATGTTGTAGAAGGACCATGATGGAAAATAATTGATACTGCTACAAAAGTCCTTCCGGATATAGATAGTTGACTTGCTACAAAATGTTTAATTAAAGTTTCCAATTTTCTTCCATCAGCTCTACAACGTTGTATCATTAAAATTATGTATTGTCCAAATCTTTGTATAAATAATGTTGATAACATTTTTGATTTGCATTGGCTACACTCCATGTTTTGATTTGCTGCTTTAACTAGTTTATTGAAAGACACTGTTTTACAGTCTGGTAATGTCAAATATATAAATCTTTCAGTATCTATGTTAGTTGTACATGTAAACATACAATTTTCACATTCATGTTCCCATTTATAACGAAGGCCAAAAAGATTTTCAATTTGTATTCCCTCATTTTCTAATACTGTAAGCATATACATTAGAAATTCCTGAGCGTCTTGTTGAATATCCTGCGTAAATTGTGTACAACCAGAACATATATCCAAAAGATTACGAATATGAGAAACACTTTGTAATTTCCTTTTATTAGTGTTCAATTTTTCATAAAAACAATGCAATATGGAACAAAATCTTTTTCACGATTTTCCATAATTTGCTGTTGCAAACTTTCTAGAAAAAATACTACATTGACCACTACATTAGCATAGCAGTTGATACCTGAACTGTTTTCTAACTGATACCCAACAATCTCTTCAATACTATCCTTTTTCTTTTTGCTTGCAATATGAACATTATCTTAATTTTTTTCCTTCTCTATAACTTCACTACAGATATTCTCATATCTTCTTTTTCGATGTACTACACACTTTTCAAATACAGGATATTCACCTAAATTTGGAGTATACGCTCTTCTTAACCTATTATACTCTTTTACACAGTTTGCATCTGCAGTAATCTTTGACTCATCAAAATCAATCAAAAACAATCCAGATAAAGTTCTGACTCGGGACAAAGCAACATATGCCATACCCTCTTTAAACACGCTACTTCCAATGTTCACCAAAGCACTGTCTACACTCAATCCTTGAGATTTATGAATAGTGACTGCATATGCCAAAGAAAGTGGAAATTGCTTCCTACGGACATACAAATCTTTAACAAGCAAAAAACGAACAGAACAACGACCAATTTGTTTTACTTCTTCAATTTGATCAAATTTAATTTTAAAAAATTCAATTCCATCTGTTTTTTGATAATTAACAAAATTCACAACTTTCCCCATTGCTCCATTAACTAAACCTTTTTCCACATCCAAATTACGCCGTAAAATTACTCGACAGTTGACACATAGATATAAATTCTTTTCTAAACCAGCAGTTTTAGATATGGATTTTTCTAAAGAATTCAATTTTTTTTCAATTTGTCCGTCAAAATAATAGTAATTCCTTCATGCTCTATTTTATCAATGGCTTCCATTTTTTTGATTTCTTGATTTTCTAGCTTCAAAAGTTGTTCATTGAAAATAGAACACTCACGGAGTGTTGGCATTAAACAAATTATAGATTTACTTTCAGCAATTTTGATATACATTTTTTCTGGAACTATATTTTCATTTGGAAACAAATTCTTAAATAGTCGACTTTGCAAAGCTTGTTTGCCTTCTTCTGTGAGAACTCCAATTCTTATATCTTGAAGTATAGATCCATAATTAACATAATTTGCCTGTCGCATATTTGTAATGAGTTCTTTGTATTCAAAATAAGACCAAATATTAACGTTGCCAACACTTCCCAAAGACTTTCTGGTGTCTTCATGCACAAGTGTTTTAAATACTGGTTGTCCTTTTACAGGAGTAAGTTGCAGAAGATCTCCAAAAACTATGACATGTTTTCCTCCAAATAAGACATCATATTCTGTTTTAAGAATTTGCTGCATTCTTAAATGCACAAAAGCAAGCATTAAGTTTGAGACCATGCTTACTTCATCAATAATTAGAAGTTTCATTTTCTTTAGCACTCTTGAAACTTCATAACAAGCTTCTCCAGATAGCTTATGATATTCCAATTTGTTTTCATGCTCTACAGGTAGCATAAGTAAACGATGCAATGTAATTCCTTTAATATTGTGTGCTGCCAACCCAGTTGGAGCAGTTACAATACAAGACAAATGTGAGTCAGTTGTTTTCTGCAGATAACTGGTCAATACTTTAATTAAGAAACTTTTTCCTGTTCCAGCTTGACCACTGACATACATTCGGATAGGTTGAAATGATGTGCATGTGCATTCTTTCTTTTCATGAAGAAATCCATGGTCAATCTGTTGTCTCACTTGCTGATATATTTCTTTCTGTTCAATATTTAGTTGTTCTTCCAAGTTTCCTAAGTCCATAATATCTTCTTGAGCTTGATGCATTGCTGTTTCCACCTCATTCATTGCAATTGCTGCTTCATTTTGAACAATTGGTTGTCCTAGTGGATCTTCACTCAGTGGAGCAGAACTTTGACTGTCTTGAGAACTGTCTCTAGCAATCTCAGCTGCAATAGTAGCTTCTTGATCCATTTCATCGTTCAACATTTTCAGATAGTTAGCAAAAACTGGACATTCTATGGTATCTTTACAAGCATTGAAGCAATCTTCATAGCTCTGTAAATCCCCAAGTAATTCCAATTCTGTACGCCACGGTTTGAAGAGTTGCAAAAGTGCTAAATAGTAAAATTCCCTTTTCTGTTCAGTGTCACAACTCAGTTTTCTGTGATTAATCAAATTTCCTTTCCTTTGTTTCACCAAACATCCTTCAGAACCAATAACTGCATATTTTCCATTGTTTATGTTTTCTGTAGTATTCCGTTTAAAACTGTAGTATTGCAGCACTTCATATAGACATATGTTCTCAAGATTATGACTTCTATTTGGATAATATGTATCCAACATGTTTGTTTTGACAATATCTGTACTTTCTGGATCTTTTTCTGCTAAATATTCAATTTCTTGTACAGATTTAAGTACTCGATTTTGTGTTGCAGCAAGACCTAGACTCACCCAAATAATTGATCTAGATTTTGAGTATAAACTTGCAGATGATAACCGATCTGAGCATTCATATGCTCCAATTTCTCGATGGGATAACATCTTCAAACTGAAACTGTATAACTTCTTACTAAGACTCTTCTCATGAGCAATTTCTTCCCACATTTCTTTTAACTCTGTCTTTTCAGATTTTGTTATATAAGATGTGACATACCGGGCAACTGCAATGGAATTATCCGCAACATACTGAATATCCAAATTAGCATTCCACATTGAGAGAATAACTGGATTATAATCATTAATATATTTTGATTCTTCACTTCTTCTCAAATTATATGTATTTTTGGGTGATTTTCTATTGATGGTATGTCTCATAGCTGACATAAAACTGTTTACTCTTCCTTTGGATATTACAGGACGTGGAAATCCAAAACGACATTTGGTGTAAAACGTTTCCTTAGACTTGTACTTCCGTCGGCAGTATTTTCCACATCGATGATTTTGGAATCGTAACACTTGTTGTCTTAAGCTGTTCTCATCTGTAAAGGTAAAGGTAAATTCGTACTTGTAAAGCGCACTGCCACCCCAACTGGGGCATCCTGGCGCTATACGCATACCGCTGTGGAACCCTTCCTGGCTATTCCCTGTGAAATGTCCACTCCTGGGCACCCCCAAGGTGAAGCCAGGCATCCCAGCGCTGGTGGGGCCGTTGTGGAGATTAAGCAAGCTATTGCCCAGAGTTGCAGAGTGGGACCCATGATTAGAATAGGCACCGAGGCAAGAATTATCAGGTCCGAGGAAATTGAGTCCAAGAACCGCCGAGGCGGGAATTGAACCCTGGTCCTGGGCCAGATCTCTGCATCAGGGTCTGCCGCTCTAACCATTGAGCCACACTTCTCCATCTGTTCTTTTTGGTATAGCACGTCGCATATTCCTCAATAAAAGACAAAACGGTGTCATCCGAATCAGTTCCGAATTTAGGTGCATCCTTAATCCATAACAGCATATGTATATGAGGAGCACCTCTAGCTTGATACTCCTTTCTCCCCAAAAAATCTAAAACTTCTCCAAGAGGAGGATTCTTTTTATTGCAGATAAAAGACATCATAGCTTCAAACTTATGATTGAAATACCTGCATACATTAACAGGATCCAAAGAGCACAATTCTCCAGGTGTCTTGTATTCAATATTTTTTACATTTGAATTTGCCTCACGAAGAAATTCAAGTAAATCATCCCAAGCGTATTCAGCACAGCTTAGGGTAAGAAACCATGTAGGAGTTCCTAAGTTCCTTAGCATGCATTTAAGTTCTCCATGACGACGGTACCAATACTCATTAGTACCACGCTGACATGCCATCAAATTAATCAACTGAGATTCTAGATGATCGTCTCTCTGATGTACTTTATCCATAAATTGCTTTGCAGAAACATTTTGAAAATGTACTCCTGTTTTCAAAATGTGGTTGACTGCATATGAAAGTCCAGATAAGTCACTCTCAAACAAAAGATGAAATATATATGGGATACATTGTCGAAACCTTGGGTCTTCTGCATACAATCTTGTTGTCCGATATTCAGATGCAGGAATCTGCACTGGTCGTTCATCATATCATCCACCTTTTCCAGTTGGAAACAGCTGCGGAAAACAACGAGCTTCCAAACTTTTCTCCCATACACTCATGGGAGTACCCTTTGCTTTTTTCATTTGGAATAATTCAATTGTATTCCCCATCACTTCTTTCGAATGAAGTGGATGTACACTATAATGTTCATAGATTTCTTCACTTTTGGTCATGTCCACTTTTTCAATTTGTCCATTTGACGTTTCAGTATCATCTCCTAAAAGTATTTCTTCTTGTTCCACATGTACATTTTTGTAGTAATCATTGTTTTGAATCAGATATAATGTTGCCTTTTGCACTTTCGTAACATCCACTAATTCTTGCCAGATTTTCTTACTCTTAGTAGGAACACCATTAACTAGAATAAGTAGTGGCTCACTTTCTACATTCTCTCCACCAATAGTTTCAATATTTTTCTTTAAATCTAGAGGTAAATATACAACTCTTCCTTTTAATCCTCTCTGTAAATCTGTAGGAGGCAATTTACCTGTTTTAGGCTCCATACGAACAATAGCTTGAAATGGGTGCACACATTGAATCAGAATAGACTCATACGTATTTAAATCTATCAGTTCTGGAGGAATAGTTACCAACTCTAGATTATTATGGACAGCTCTAGCAGGCATTTTATTCTCGTTTAATTTGTTATAACAATATTTACAAATACGCTGATCAGAACCCAAATCAAAACAATCCTCTACGAACAAATAAGTTGCAAATTCCTTCCACTTATCATTATTTTCTCTTTCACTTTGTAAATACAGATCAACAGTCCTAGTCTGAATTTTATAGTGAGTTCGTCGGCAACAAATACAAGTATAATTTGGCCTTTCACATGAAATCATCTCAAACTTTGTAATTTGTTCGTCAATTTTTTTTGTAGTGGTATGTTGCACATTCTCCTCAACATTTTCCTGTATTAATGTGTCAGTTTCTGCACTCTCTTCTCCAGGACCAAAGTAACAAAACTCAATTTTATCACAAACCTTTTTCACATCTGATACTGACCCACGCAAAAGAGCACTGTTCAACTCATTTAACATTAGTGCTGGACTTTTTGCATAATACAATCTTCTGACTAACTTTCGCATTTCAGAATGATGTACTGCTAACATCCTAAAATGATGAAAAACACTTTGACATACTTTTCTAGAAAGACAAGCGAGAGAATGTCCTTGCAAACCAGTATTTTTTCTCACTCTGCAAGGGTCTAGTCCTTGCAACATCTTAATCTTTTGCTTAACACTTTTTTTTAGTATACTCTCGTAAGAAATTGCGTAAAATATCAATAGATTCTTGTCGTATACTACAAATACTACTGCAATCCCAAGTATACACTGGGGCTTTAGGTCGTCTCCCTACAACTTCATCAGCTAACACTTCTTCTACATTTCTGGAAACCATCTTCTCTTTCTCAATTGGACAACCATTTCTAACCTCATAAGCTCGACCACTTGTATCAACTGTATACAATAAATTATTGGTCTGAAAATAACTCTCTTCATTAAAGAAAGGCTCTGAACTTGAAGTGTGTTTCCATTCACCCAAAAAAATTCACAAAAATTAGTTCTGTTAATTACTCTTTTCTTCTTACTTTTATCCTTTAATAAATGGATTGGTTTATCTAGAGATCGAATTCTGTTTAAAACTAAAATGAATAATTTCCTTTTTAATTCAAAAGTCTTTTCAACTAGAATTTCAATATGCTTCTTCTTTCGATAAAATACTGCTCTTTTTTTAGATTTCCTCACATCTTTCAACAAATTAAGAACAACTCTATTATAAAAAATCTTTTTTCTGATTTCTTTATACTGACTCTGCCTTCTTTTACCATACATTGTGTTTTTTTAATGTAAATTCCCATTTTTTGTATTGTTTTTATTCATATTCTTTTTTCTGGTAGAACCATTTTCCATATTTTCCACATTTTGCACACTGTTTCTTGGCTTTGAAAGTTTTTTAATAAATTGTTTTGTTCTCTTACCAGAAGACTTATTGTTTTTCCCCACATGTTGTTGCTCATCCAATATTGTTTGTTGATTTTTCTTCAAATAATAGCCCTTTTTGTTTCCTTTTCTCTTTTCTGTTTTTTTAGGCATGATAAGTTTATTTTAATGATCTTAATCAATATCTGTAAAAAATAATTTTAAATACATTTATTGAAATAAATATATAAATTATACTTTTCTATTACTAAACAAATACATTGTATATAAAAAACATTTAAGCACTTTCTTTTCTAATGACTAATTAAAGGTGTGAAACAGAAGTGTGTAGGTGGTTAGAGGAGTGCATGCGTATTGGAGAGGAGTTTGTAATAGTGCATGTGTTAAGACCTGAGACAGTGCATGAGTACTTGGATACTGAGTGAACGATTACAGTACTGCAAGGAGAGTGCCTGGGTGAATGTATAAGTGGTTGGGTTTTGACGCAGCGAATGCATTTTTAGGTGTTGCTGAATGAATCAACAGAGGACTGCAAGGGGAGTGACAGGATGTTTGCTGGAGTGTATGGTTAGTGAGTGGGGAATTGAAGGTGTGAAAGACAAGTGTGTAGGTGGTTAGAGAACTGCATGCATAGTGGATAGGGGTTTGAAACAGTCTATGTGCTAAGGCCTGGTTCACTGAATGAGTACTTGGGTACAGACTGAACGATTAGAGTAGTACAAGGAGAGTGCCTGGGTGAATGTATAAGTGGTTTGGTTTTGGCGCAGCGAATGGATTTTTAGGTGTTGCTGAATGAATCAACAGAGGACTGCAAGGGGAGTGACAGGATGTTTGCTGGAGTGTATGGATACTGACTGGGGATTTGAAGGTGTGAAAGACAAGTGTGTACGTGCTTAGAGAACTGCATGCATAGTGGTTAAGGGTTTGAACCAGTCTATGTGCTAAGGCCTGGGTCACTGAATGAATACTTGGCTACAGAATGAACGATTAGAGTACTACAAGGAGAGTGCCTGGGTGAATGTATAAGTGGTTGGCTTTTGGCGCAGCGAATGGATTTGTAGGTGTTGCTGAATGAGTCAACAGAGGACTGCAAGGGGAGTGACAGGATGTTTGCTGGAGTGTATGGTTAGTGAGTGGGGAATTGAAGGTGTGAAAGACAAGTGTGTAGGTGGTTAGACAACTGCATGCATAGTGGATAGGGGTTTCAAACAGTCTATGTGCTAAGGCCTGGGTCATTGAATGAGTACTTGGGTATAGACTGAACGATTAGAGTAGTACAAGGAGAGTGCCTGGGTGAATGTGTAAGTGGTTTGGTTTTTGCGCAGCGAATGAATTTTTAGGTGTTGCTGAATGAGTCAACAGAGGACTGCAAGGGTAGTGACAGGATGTTTGCTGCAGTGTATGGATACTGACTGGGGATTTGAAGGTGTGAAAGACAAGTGTGTAGGTGGTTAGAGAACTGCATGCATAGTGTATAGGGGTTTGAAACAGTGCATGTGTTAAGACCTGAGACAGTGCATGAGTACTTGGGTATAGACTGAACAATTAGAGTACTACAAGGAGAGTGCCTGGGTGAATGTATAAGTGGTTGGGTTTTGGCGCAGCGAATGGATTTGTAGGTGTTGCTGAATGAGTCAACAGAGGACTGCAAGGGGAGTGACAGGATGTTTGCTGGAGTGTATGGATACTGACTGGGGATTTGAAGGTGTGAAAGACAAGTGTGTAGGTGGTTAGAGAACCGCATGCATAGTGGTTAAGGGTTTGAACCAGTCTATGTGCTAAGGCCTGGGTCACTGAATGAGTACTTGGGTACTGAATGAACGATTAGAGAACTACAAGGAGAGTGCCTGGGTGAATGTATAAGTGGTTGGCTTTTGGCGCAGCGAATGGATTTTTAGGTGTTGCTGAATGAGTCAACAGAGGACTGCAAGGGGAGTGACAGGATGTTTGCTGGAGTGTATGGATACTGACTGGGGAATTGAAGGTGTGAAAGACAAGTGTGTAGGTGGTTAGAGAACTGCATGCATAGTGTTTAGGGGTTTGAAACAGTGTATGAGCTAAGGCCTGGGTCACTGAATGAGTACTTGGGTACTGAATGAACGATTAGAGTACTACAAGGAGAGTGCCTGGGTCAATGTATAAGTGGTTGGCTTTTGGCGCAGCGAATGGATTTGTAGGTGTTGCTGAATGAGTCAACAGAGGACTGCAAGGGAAGTGACAGGATGTTTGCTGGAGTGTATGGATACTGACTGGGGATTTGAAGGTGTGAAAGACAAGTGTGTAGGTGGTTAGAGAACTGCATGCATAGTGGTTAAGGATTTGAACCAGTCTATGTGCTAAGGCCTGGGTCACTGAATGAGTACTTGGGTATAGACTGAACAATTAGAGTACTACAAGGAGAGTGCCTGGGTGAATGTATAAGTGGTTGGGTTTTGACGCAGCGAATGCATTTTTAGGTGTTGCTGAATGAGTCAACAGAGGACTGCAGGGGTAGTGACCGGATGTTTGCTGTAGTGTATGGTTAGTGAGTGGGGAATTTAAGGTGTGAAAGACAAGTGTGTAGGTGGTTAGAGAACTGCATGCATAGTGATTAAGGGTTTGAAGCAGTGTATGTGCTAAGGCCTAAGTCACTGAATGAGTACTTGGGTACTGAATGAACGATTAGAGTACTACAAGGAGAGTGCCTGGGTGAATGTATAAGTGGTTGGATTTTAACGCAGCAAATGGATTTTTAGGTGTTGCTGAATTAGTCAACAGAGGACTGCAAGGGGAGTGACAGGATGTTTGCTGGAGTGTATGGATACTGACTGGGGATTTGAAGGTGTGAAAGACAAGTGTGTAGGTGGTTAGAGAACTGCATGCATAGTGATTAAGGGTTTGAAACAGTGTATGTGCTAAGGCCTAAGTCACTGAATGAGTACTTGGGTACTGAATGAACGATTAGAGTACTACAAGGAGAGTGCCTGGGTGAATGTATAAGTGGTTGGCTTTTGGCGCAGCGAATGGATTTGTAGGTGTTGCTGAATGAGTCAACAGAGGACTGCAAGGGGAGTGACAGGATGTTTGCTGGAGTGTATGGATACTGACTGGGGATTTGAAGGTGTGAAAGACAAGTGTGTAGGTGGTTAGAGAACTGCATGCATAGTGGTTAAGGGTTTGAACCAGTCTATGTGCTAAGGCCTGGGTCACTGAATGAGTACTTGGGTATAGACTGAACAATTAGAGTACTACAAGGAGAGTGCCTGGGTGAATGTATAAGTGGTTGGGTTTTGACGCAGCGAATGCATTTTTAGGTGTTGCTGAATGAGTCAACAGAGGACTGCAGGGGTAGTGACCGGATGTTTGCTGTAGTGTATGGTTAGTGAGTGCGGAATTTAAGGTGTGAAAGACAAGTGTGTAGGTGGTTAGAGAACTGCATGCATAGTGATTAAGGGTTTGAAGCAGTGTATGTGCTAAGGCCTAAGTCACTGAATGAGTACTTGGGTACTGAATGAACGATTAGAGTACTACAAGGAGAGTGCCTGGGTGAATGTATAAGTTGTTGGATTTTAACGCAGCAAATGGATTTTTAGGTGTTGCTGAATTAGTCAACAGAGGACTGCAAGGGGAGTGACAGGATGTTTGCTGGAGTGTATGGATACTGACTGGGGATTTGAAGGTGTGAAAGACAAGTGTGTAGGTGGTTAGAGAACTGCATGCATAGTGGTTAAGGGTTTGAACCAGTCTATGTGCTAAGGCCTGGGTCACTGAATGAGTACTTGGGTACTGAATGAACGATTAGAGTACTACAAGGAGAGTGCCTGGGTGAATGTATAAGTGGTTGGCTTTTGGCGCAGCAAATGGATTTGTAGGTGTTGCTGAATGAGTCAACAGAGGACTGCAAGGGGAGTGACAGGATGTTTGCTGGAGTGTATGGATACTGACTGGGGATTTGAAGGTGTGAAAGACAAGTGTGTAGGTGGTTAGAGAACTGCATGCATAGTGGTTAAGGGTTTGAACCAGTCTATGTGCTAAGGCCTGGGTCACTGAATGAGTACTTGGGTATAGACTGAACAATTAGAGTACTACAAGGAGAGTGCCTGGGTGAATGTATAAGTGGTTGGGTTTTGACGCAGCGAATGCATTTTTAGGTGTTGCTGAATGAGTCAACAGAGGACTGCAGGGGTAGTGACCGGATGTTTGCTGTAGTGTATGGTTAGTGAGTGGGGAATTTAAGGTGTGAAAGACAAGTGTGTAGGTGGTTAGAGAACTGCATGCATAGTGATTAAGGGTTTGAAGCAGTGTATGTGCTAAGGCCTAAGTCACTGAATGAGTACTTGGGTACTGAATGAACGATTAGAGTACTACAAGGAGAGTGCCTGGGTGAATGTATAAGTGGTTGGATTTTAACGCAGCAAATGAATTTTTAGGTGTTGCTGAATTAGTCAACAGAGGACTGCAAGGGGAGTGACAGGATGTTTGCTGGAGTGTATGGATACTGACTGGGGATTTGAAGGTGTGAAAGACAAGTGTGTAGGTGGTTAGAGAACTGCATGCATAGTGATTAAGGGTTTGAAACAGTGTATGTGCTAAGGCCTAAGTCACTGAATGAGTACTTGGGTACTGAATGAACGATTAGAGTACTACAAGGAGAGTGCCTGGGTGAATGTATAAGTGGTTGGCTTTTGGCGCAGCGAATGAATTTTTAGGTGTTGCTGAATGAGTCAACAGAGGACTGCAAGGGGAGTGACAGGATGTTTGCTGGAGTGTATGGATACTGACTGGGGATTTGAAGGTGTGAAAGACAAGTGTGTAGGTGGTTAGAGAACTGCATGCATAGTGGTTAAGGGTTTGAACCAGTCTATGTGCTAAGGCCTGGGTCACTGAATGAGTACTTGGGTACTGAATGAACGATTAGAGTACTACAAGGAGAGTGCCTGGGTGAATGTATAAGTGGTTGGCTTTTGGCGCAGCGAATGGATTTGTAGGTGTTGCTGAATGAGTCAACAGAGGACTGCAAGGGGAGTGACAGGATGTTTGCTGGAGTGTATGGATACTGACTGGGGATTTGAAGGTGTGAAAGACAAGTGTGTAGGTGGTTAGAGAACTGCATGCATAGTGGTTAAGGGTTTGAACCAGTCTATGTGCTAAGGCCTGGGTCACTGAATGAGTACTTGGGTATAGACTGAACAATTAGAGTACTACAAGGAGAGTGCCTGGGTGAATGTATAAGTGGTTGGGTTTTGACGCAGCGAATGCATTTTTAGGTGTTGCTGAATGAGTCAACAGAGGACTGCAGGGGTAGTGACCGGATGTTTGCTGTAGTGTATGGTTAGTGAGTGGGGAATTTAAGGTGTGAAAGACAAGTGTGTAGGTGGTTAGAGAACTGCATGCATAGTGATTAAGGGTTTGAAGCAGTGTATGTGCTAAGGCCTAAGTCACTGAATGAGTACTTGGGTACTGAATGAACGATTAGAGTACTACAAGGAGAGTGCCTGGGTGAATGTATAAGTTGTTGGATTTTAACGCAGCAAATGGATTTCTAGGTGTTGCTGAATTAGTCAACAGAGGACTGCAAGGGGAGTGACAGGATGTTTGCTGGAGTGTATGGATACTGACTGGGGATTTGAAGGTGTGAAAGACAAGTGTGTAGGTGGTTAGAGAACTGCATGCATAGTGGTTAAGGGTTTGAACCAGTCTATGTGCTAAGGCCTGGGTCACTGAATGAGTACTTGGGTACTGAATGAACGATTAGAGTACTACAAGGAGAGTGCCTGGGTGAATGTATAAGTGGTTGGCTTTTGGCGCAGCGAATGGATTTGTAGGTGTTGCTGAATGAGTCAACAGAGGACTGCAAGGGGAGTGACAGGATGTTTGCTGGAGTGTATGGATACTGACTGGGGATTTGAAGGTGTGAAAGACAAGTGTGTAGGTGGTTAGAGAACTGCATGCATAGTGGTTAAGGGTTTGAACCAGTCTATGTGCTAAGGCCTGGGTCACTGAATGAGTACTTGGGTATAGACTGAACAATTAGAGTACTACAAGGAGAGTGCCTGGGTGAATGTATAAGTGGTTGGGTTTTGACGCAGCGAATGCATTTTTAGGTGTTGCTGAATGAGTCAACAGAGGACTGCAGGGGTAGTGACCGGATGTTTGCTGTAGTGTATGGTTAGTGAGTGGGGAATTTAAGGTGTGAAAGACAAGTGTGTAGGTGGTTAGAGAACTGCATGCATAGTGATTAAGGGTTTGAAGCAGTGTATGTGCTAAGGCCTAAGTCACTGAATGAGTACTTGGGTACTGAATGAACGATTAGAGTACTACAAGGAGAGTGCCTGGGTGAATGTATAAGTTGTTGGATTTTAACGCAGCAAATGGATTTTTAGGTGTTGCTGAATTAGTCAACAGAGGACTGCAAGGGGAGTGACAGGATGTTTGCTGGAGTGTATGGATACTGACTGGGGATTTGAAGGTGTGAAAGACAAGTGTGTAGGTGGTTAGAGAACTGCATGCATAGTGATTAAGGGTTTGAAACAGTGTATGTGCTAAGGCCTAAGTCACTGAATGAGTACTTGGGTACTGAATGAACGATTAGAGTACTACAAGGAGAGTGCCTGGGTGAATGTATAAGTGGTTGGCTTTTGGCGCAGCGAATGGATTTTTAGGTGTTGCTGAATGAGTCAACAGAGGACTGCAAGGGGAGTGACAGGATGTTTGCTGGAGTGTATGGATACTGACTGGGGATTTGAAGGTGTGAAAGACAAGTGTGTAGGTGGTTAGAGAACTGCATGCATAGTGGTTAAGGGTTTGAACCAGTCTATGTGCTAAGGCCTGGGTCACTGAATGAGTACTTGGGTATAGACTGAACAATTAGAGTACTACAAGGAGAGTGCCTGGGTGAATGTATAAGTGGTTGGATTTTGACGCAGCGAATGCATTTTTAGGTGTTGCTGAATGAGTCAACAGAGGACTGCAGGGGTAGTGACCGGATGTTTGCTGTAGTGTATGGTTAGTGAGTGGGGAATTTAAGGTGTGAAAGACAAGTGTGTAGGTGGTTAGAGAACTGCATGCATAGTGATTAAGGGTTTGAAGCAGTGTATGTGCTAAGGCCTAAGTCACTGAATGAGTACTTGGGTACTGAATGAACGATTAGAGTACTACAAGGAGACTGCCTGGGTGAATGTATAAGTGGTTGGATTTTAACGCAGCAAATGGATTTTTAGGTGTTGCTGAATTAGTCAACAGAGGACTGCAAGGGGAGTGACAGGATGTTTGCTGGAGTGTATGGATACTGACTGGGGATTTGAAGGTGTGAAAGACAAGTGTGTAGGGGGTTAGAGAACTGCATGCATAGTGATTAAGGGTTTGAAACAGTGTATGTGCTAAGGCCTAAGTCACTGAATGAGCACTTGGGTACTGAATGAACGATTAGAGTACTACAAGGAGAGTGCCTGGGTGAATGTATAAGTGGTTGGCTTTTGGCGCAGCGAATGGATTTTTAGGTGTTGCTGAATGAGTCAACAGAGGACTGCAAGGGGAGTGACAGGATGTTTGCTGGAGTGTATGGATACTGACTGGGGATTTGAAGGTGTGAAAGACAAGTGTGTAGGTGGTTAGAGAACTGCATGCATAGTGGTTAAGGGTTTGAACCAGTCTATGTGCCACGGCCTGGGTCACTGAATGAGTACTTGGGTACTGAATGAACGATTAGAGTACTACAAGGAGAGTGCCTGGGTGAATGTATAAGTGGTTGGCTTTTGGCGCAGCGAATGGATTTTTAGGTGTTGCTGAATGAGTCAACAGAGGACTGCAAGGCGAGTGACAGGATGTTTGCTGGAGTGTATGGATACTGACTGGGGAATTGAAGGTGTGAAAGACAAGTGTGTAGGTGGTTAGAGAACTGCATGCATAGTGTATAGGGGTTTGAAACAGTGTATGTGCTAAGGCCTGGGTCACTGAATGAGTACTTGGGTATAGACTGAACAATTAGAGTAGTACAAGGAGAGTGCCTGGGTGAATGTATAAGTGGTTGGCTTTTGGCGCAGCGAATGGATTTTTAGGTGTTGCTGAATGAGTCAACAGAGGACTGCAAGGGGAGTGACAGGATGTTTGCTGGAGTGTATGGTTAGTGAGTGGGGAATTGAAGGTGTGAAAGACAAGTGTGTAGGTGGTTAGAGAACCGCATGCATAGTGATTTACGGTTTGAAGCAGTCTATGTGCTAAGGCCTGGTTCACTGAATGAGTACTTGGGTACAGAATGAATGATTAGAGTACTACAAGGAAAGTGCCTGGGTGAATGTATAAGTGGTTAGGTTTTGGAGCAGCGAAAGGATTACTACATGGTGCTGGATGGCTGATTAGAGAATTGCAATTACAAAGACTCACTAGTCTGGAAGCAGTTAGGTGACTACATACATTCTACACATTTCACTACAACACTGCTAGTGTGAATGCCTGACTAATTGTGTGAATCCATAAGCAGTAACTAAGTTCTACTACTACTAAAACTTGACAACAGGTTAGGTTTTTAAGCAGTTATGTGTCAGCAAAGACATAAAGTAACCACATGCTTCTGTCACAATGGTTTCACAAGTGCACACATACTCACAGTGTGATTCTAGAGAACCAAAACTATTCCCTGGGCTTTAGCAAAAGAGACGCACTAGTCTGGAAGAGGTTAGCAGACTGCATACATTCTACACATTTCACTACAGCATTGCTAGTGTGAATGCCTGAATAATTCTGCGGATCCATAAGCACTGACTGAGTTCTAATACTAGTGCAACTTGACAATAGGATAGGTTTTTAAACAGTTATGTGTTAGCAGAGACATACAGTAACCACATGCTTCTGTCACAATGGTTACACAAGTGCACACATACTCACAGTGTGATTCTACACAAGCCAAACTATTCTCTGAAATTTATCAGAAGAGACTCACTAACCTGGAAGCAGTTAGGTGACTACATACATTCTACACATTTCACTACAGCACTGCTAATGTGAATGCCTGACTCATTGTGCAAATCCATAACCAGTAACTAAGTTCTACTACTACTGAAACTTGACAACAGGTTAGACTTTTAAGCAGTTATGTGTCAGCAAAGACATAAAGTAATCACAAGCTTCTGTCACAATGGTTGCAGAAGTGCACACATACTCACAGTGTGATTCTAGAGAACCAAAACTATTCCCTGTGCTTTAGCAAAAGAGACACACTAGTCTGGAAGAGGTTAGGTGACTGCATACATTCTACATATTTCACTACAGCATTGGTAGTATGAATGCCTGAATTATTCTGCAAATCCATAAGCAGTGACTGAGTTCTAATACTACAGAAACTTGACAACAGGATAGTAGAATAAATAATTATTCAACTATACCTTTCAACACAGTTTAAAATATATATATTACTATACAAAGGGGCAAATTTACAAGCTTCTTATGCCACATTTGCGTCACTTTTCCCATGTTAAAAGTGACGCAAAAGTGGCGCAAGAGGCTTCTAAAACTGCCCCATACTATTTTTAAAACAAACATCAAATACAATAAAAATAATTAAACTATACATCAGTACATTTAATAATATATTTCAAAAAACACAGTTTCATTAAAGTATCAAATCTTTTTAAATAAACGTCCAAAATATATAACTCACCTATTAAATAAATCTGTTGAATAAAAATCTCACACACTCAGTCAGGATTTTCTTTTTCGCACAGAATGTAGATAAGCACACTCTCCAATATAAAACCAGTAATGACAAACTTTCCCTCTAATTTTTCATACATATACACATCACTTCCCAGTGTTTTTCAAATTGTAAAATGAATTTCCATTGGTCATAGAGAATAATACTTTTCAACTGACATCTTTCCCCCTTGTTCTGAATATCAGTTTCCATAGCAACAGCTCATGCAACATTCAACTTAGCTGCCAGGTCACAAGTTCACCACACAATGTTGCAAATGACAACAGCAGGTGTGGTTGGCTTTGCAAAGCATTCACTTATCCTTTCTGCTGTACCTTGCAAACTTTTCATTATAACCAATAATAAACATGCTTTCTAAACAAAGAAAAATGCACCCTATATTAGAATGTAGAGTGTTCTTAAACAGCCAATCAAATCTCTACTTTCTTAAAAACAGCATGTTGTCCACCATTTTAGATAGATTTCATTTTCCCTCCTACCTACCTCAGCTACAGACATCTTTTTATTACCTACATTGATCCCTTCAAGATGCTTTCAGTGTGGATTGTGGGACACAGCTATGTTTTCTGGTGCAAAAGGTATGCTGAAAGCAGAGGTATTGACAAAGATTTAGTTTTGCCAAATGTAGACATTAAATGGATTGGTCAGAGAGGATTAAAGTGGCACCAATTGATGCCATTGGTTAAATCCTTTTTGCATCTCCAACACCCTGACCTCATAATTGTGCACTGTGGTGGCAATGACCTAGGCACTTTGACTGGGGTAGGTCTGGAAATGCTTATGAAGGACACCTTTGCAGAATTCATGTCACTTTTTCTCTCAAACTGCCTTTGTCTATTCGAACATATGCCAAAGACAGAAATGGCAGTGGTCCAATCATTTTTGTCCACAGTTTGAGAAAGCTAGGAAACATGTCAATAAAGCTGTTTCTGCTTATCTCAGAGATTATAGGATGGGGTCCATTTTCAACAACAATCTGCGTTTTAATATAGATGGCATCTATAGGAGAGACGGTGTACATTTTACAGATGAGGGTAACAGAATCTTTCTCATCAACTTTAGACTCTGCATCGGTACTTACTTGTAGGTACCATAATCTATCAATAAACACAAGGGCTCTTTTTAGAGCCACCCAAGATCTAAACATATATACTTCATGTATATTTACTGTTTTTTAAAAAATATTTGGGGGATTCGCGCACCCAACGCGTTTACCTTGGAGTCGCGCACCCAACGCGTTTACACCACGGGGCCGCGCTGGGAGTCGCGCACCCAACGCGTTCACACTAGGGGCCGCGCTGAGCGGCGCGCTGGGTGCGCGACTCCTTATTTCTCCGTAAAATTTTTGATAGCTCCTACCACTAATTTTTATTCTCCCCGGGGACCCCATCCCCCGGGGCCTATACATAATAATGGAGACCGTGAGGGGAGCCCCAATGCCCCCACAGTCCCGCCGGCTCCCCGCGTCCTTCGAGAGCCGGCATTGCTTTTCCACATGGGGAGTTGCTAACATGCAGCTCCCCATTTGGAAAAGCAATGTGCTTTGGATATTGGAAGAGAGAGCAGGTTTCCTGCTCTCTCTTCCAATATCCAAAGCAGTTTGCAATGACAGGACGGGAGCCGCGAGGCTCCCGTCCTGTCATTGCAAACTACAGTGTCCCGGGGTAGGCACCCCGGGACACTGCAGGAGCCGGCCCTGGGGGTGGCGGTCCCCAGGGCCATCAAGGGCTCCAGGAGGGGGCCACGCGGCCCCCTCCCTTGAATTGCACAGCCCTGGGGAGGTGGTGGTCCTCGGGCTCTGGGGTCCGTAACGGACCCCCACATTTATTTTCTATGTGCCCCGGGGAGGTGGTGGTCTCGGGCGTGTGGGGGGCTGGAGCCCCCCCACACGTTATTTCAAATTTAAAAAAGAAGCCCCGGGGGTGGCGGTCCCCGGGGCTGCGGGAGGGCAGGAGAGCCCTCCCGCACCATTTTTTTTTATTAAGCCCCGGGGGTGGCGGTCCCCGAGGCTTGGGGGCCTTAGAGGCCCCCCCATAAACAATAAACCCACCCTCGCATGCCCCCGGGACTTGGGCCACCCGGGGGCAAATTTGCATCGAAGCGCGGGAGACCGCGCTTCGATTTTTTTTTTTCGGCAGGATCCGCGCACCCTGAGCGCATCCTGCAGATTTAAAAAAAAAAAAATGCTTTTTTCTGCCCAGGGGGTCCTTGTGGGACCCCCTGAGCAGACCTAGGGGGTCAGGGTGTTTCTACCCTGCCCCCTTTTTGCGCTTTGCGCACTTGTTTCTGTCCCTCGGTTCTACCGAGGGATAAAATGGCTGCCAACACTTCCTGATTTGGAGTGTTGACAGCCAATTAGCATGCAGCTCGTGATCGGGAGGGTGCGCGAATCCGACGCGGCCATAGATATATATGTGATTTTCATTTTGATTTTCACAGGAACTACTGAACGGATTTACACCATTTAACAAAAAGGGTTCTTTCTGAACCAAGAACTACCTGTTTGCCAAATTTGGTGTAATTCCGTTCAGCAGTTCGGGCTGTAGCCGTGTCTAAAGTTTCCTATGGGAAAATGAATGGGGAAAACACGTTTTGGGACCCCCCTTTTCTCGGCCCCCGCTTGACGAATCACCCTGAGACTTTCAGGGTAGGAGCGGACCGGAGCGGGCCATAAAGTTTGAAAATTTCGCGAAGATTCGTCAACCGACGCAAGAGTTATTTCAAATAGAATGTCGCGGATTTCCTATGGAAAATAGGTCCTAACTATAACTATCTACTGGCGACCGCCAGTAGATAATTTATATATAAATATATATATATATATATATATATATATATATATATATATATATATATATATATATATATATATATATATATATATTCTACCCAAACTTTGTCCAGAGACGAAGCCGCACTCCGCAGTAGGTAAGTAAAACCACTTTAATCCATAAAAGCATGCAGCTTCTCATCCCGTCATTAGTCTCTGGCCCAACGCGTTTCAAAGCCTCTTCGCTTCTTCGTCAGGGGCCGTGTCAGAGATCGTGATTATTGCCGCTGCATCTTCCCTCGTGTGCCTTCTAGAATCATTGGCTTCTGGTGCGCCCTTTAAGTAGATCCATTAACACTGCACTCTGGGACATGCAGTCCATAGCATACTTTTTACCCTCCAGTGGGTTCGGTCTCTGACAGTTACTTAGAGACATATTTACAAGCCCGCCATTAGGCTCCCGGATGGGACTCTGCATGCTTAATTTATTCTCCTGCTGCGCCACTTCAAAAGTGAATTTATCACTCATGCGGACACTTTGACCGGTGTGCGGGCGGTGCGTCGCTTCGACGGCCTGGAACCGCCGTGATTGTATTTCTACCCAAACTTTGTCCAGAGACGAAGCCGCACTCCGCAGTAGGTAAGTAAAACCACTTTAATCCATAAAAGCATGCAGCTTCTCATCCCGTCATTAGTCTCTGGCCCAACGCGTTTCAAAGCCTCTTCGCTTCTTCGTCAGTGGCGCATTTTAAGATGGGGAATTAAATCCCCTTCAATCCTTAGGGTCCCTGGGGGCCAACTAGCCCACCAGGTACGTCCAGAAAGCGCCACAGAGCTGCGTTGCAGAGAGGTGCAAAAAGGGGCGTGGCCTCTGAACACCTCTCTGCAACGCAGCTCTCTGGCGCATACTGGAGGTATCTGGTGGGCTAGTTGGCCCCTAGGGACCCTCGGGATTGAGGAGGAATTAATTCTCCAACTTAAAACGTACCACAGGGCGTGTTTGCAGACATGTCACCTCAGGCCCCACCCCTTCCTTCACCATTGTGCAAATATTCCTCTAAAATCAGCCGAACTACGAATTCCGATTTACTCACCTGTTATCAGGAGAGACCTCAGTGCTGCATCTTTGAGCCCAGTACTGATCCTGAAAAGTAATTTTAACCGTACTTACCAGTATCTTGAATTTCCTTCCATAGGATATCATTGCCTGCTTTTTGCTGAAAAAGTTTGTGTCGATTTTTGAAACATACAAATATTCCTCTAAAATCAGCAGAACTACGAATTCCGATTTACTCACCTGTTATCAGGAGAGACCTCAGTGCTGCATCTTTGAGCCCAGTACTGATCCTGAAAAGTAATTCTAACCGTACTTACCAGTAACTTGAATTTCCTTCCATAGGCTAACATTGACTGGTTTCACTTGGAAATTCTTCTAAGTGTGGAGTTTTGGAACTTTATAATATTCCTCTAAAATCAGCTGAACTACAAATTCCAATTTACTCACCTGTTATCAGGAGAGACCTCAGTGCTGCATCTTTGAGCCCAGTACAGATCCTGAAAAGTAATTCTAACCGTACTTACCAGTAACTTGAATTTCCTTCCATAGGAATCCATTGTCTGGTTTTCAGCAGAAAAGTTTCTAAGTGTCGATTTTCACAAACTACAAATATTCCTTAAAAATCGGCTGTATGACTTAAACGCATTCTTTCAACTGTTTACAGGAGATGCACCAGTGCTGGATCCAGGATCCACCACTGAGTAAGAAAAAGTAACGATAACACTACTTACCTGCTAAGTGAATTTCCTCCCATAGGATAACATCGGTGATTCTATGTGAAAAGTTTCTAAGTGTCAACTTTTAAAATACAATAATATTCCTTAAAAATCACTACTGTAACCAAAACGCTTTTACTCAACTGTTTACAGGAGATGTCCCAGGACTGAATCTAGGATCCAGTCCTGTGGTTAGAAAAGTAATCCATAAAGTAACTAAATGCATTTAACTAGAAATTCACATTGAGCTCAATGTTGCATTGTGTTTGAAATTGTGTTGCCCATTGCAACAACTGTAACTACTGTACTTAAAAGTCTATTGCCTATTTGCAAAGTATTTAAACTAAAGTAATTCATTCTGAGAAAGTATATTTTGTAATGTAATGTATAATGTAATTACAATGTAATTTAAAAAATAAAATATCTAAAAATAAATAGTTTAAAAAATGTAGTAAATCAGTATCAAAAAATAAATATAACAATTAATACATTTAAAAATTGTCATTTACAAAACCTTTGAAATTCACTGAAAAAAACCATAGGTTTCAGACATGTTATAGTTAGGAATTAGCATTTAAAAAACCTTTGAAATTCACTGAAAAAACCGGCAAGATGGCCGCTGACCGGCCGTAGCGAGTAATCGCAGCTAGACCTCCCCCCCCGAAGCAGTGTGAGCCCGATTGATGGCAGTGGTATGCTTTGCTACACGTACCTTCTGTATCTGCTACTTAATCTTGTGACGGGCCGTGGATCGCGCCGACTCTGGAAGCGGAGTCTGACAGCATTGCTGAAATCGGTGACATCTGAAAGTTGCCGTGCAGTTTGTGTTCCACACCGACGGGCGCATCTCTGCAGCAGGATGGCGCCGAGAACGAACAAGCAACAGAAGGACTCCAAGGATCCGCAGAAGGATCCTGCTGCTGTTGCTGTGCCTCTGACTGGGTCTGTTCGCGGTTCCGCTCTCCCTCGGAGAGCGGCACTGAAGAAGTTGGGAGAGAGCGGGGGGACCGGCAATGGCGGTAGTAGAAACGCTGCGAGTTCGAAGCTCGTCAGCGGAGGGGGCAGTAAGACTCGGCAGCCTACCCTGATGGAATCATTTTCGACTGCACCCTTGGCTGACCCAATTAAGGACGGATCGACGGCACAGACGGGACGGATTGAAAGCACCCCTCGTGGGGATATAATGTTGCACCCTCCTGCTGGGCAGACTGACAGGCAAGAAGAGCGGAGTAAGGAGAACATGGATGGCCCAGATGGGCGGATTGAGCAGAGTCTGCAGGGGGAACAGATGACAGGCTGCACCAAATTCAATCCACCGTCAGTAAGTAATGCTGGGCCTAGTCTTGAACTGACGGGAGGGAGCAAAATTAAATGTATTGAGCAGGTGTCCGTCCCCCTTGCTCTCACCATTCCAGATAAACCTTTGGCGGCAGAACTAGCTGAACAAGTACAAACACATGTACCCACACTCTGTCAAGGGACTAATCACATCAAATCAATAGCTGCCTCACCAGAGGGGGACTGCTTTTTCTCTCTTAATGACGATTCAGATCTGTCACTTACTAGTGATGACAATCTCTCGGATGGCACAGCCTCTACAGAATCCTCGTCAGTTCAAAGAGCACCAGCAGTCTCAAGGGGTGCCTCCCATAAGAGTAGGTCGAAATATAGAACGACAGTGAGCCCATCTGGAACGGACACTGCCACGGCCCGAAAGTTTACTTGGGACTATTCAGCTACCACCCAGCTCTATCAGGACGATGGTGTAGTAACGGAAACTGGGGGACACAGCAGCCCCGCTGCTGCAGCTCAGGCACCCTCAATGGAATTATTATATACTACACTTAAACAGATGCAGGGGGAAGCCAGGTTGGAGAGCCGAAGGGCGAGGCAAGCAACCAAGAGACTTCAGGGCTCCTTAAAGAAAGTTAATAAGCTATATGAGGATATGGCAGAGCGGGTCACCCAGGTGGAGGAACGAACCGGGAGGCTAGAGGATGAGGTCAATAAGTGGCAGACTGCTCAGGCGACGCAGGAGAAGGTAACGGAGGATCTACAATGGAAGCTGGAAGATTTTGAAAATCGCCAGAGAAGAAATAACATTAGACTCTTGGGCCTGGCAGAGAATATTGAGGATGGAGATATAATGGCGTTTGTTGTGACTTTGTTGAAGGGGGCTTTTCCTGATTTGGCCACATGGAACTGGGAGATGGAGGTGCAGAGGGCGCATCGGTTCCCATTGTTTCAAAAAAGAGGGCAGGCTACGGGCCAGCCTGATAGACCCAGGGCAATCCTGGTGTATATCGGTAACTTTCTTCTTAGGCAGGCAATTATAGATAAAGCTAAACCTACTGCTAAGCTTTCATTTGAGGGCAATACCTTTTTCGCTCGCCCCGACTTTTGCCATGCCACGGTTGAAAGGAGGTGGCGGCTCAGGCAGATGATTTCCCCTTTTCAGGGTTTGGGCTGCGAGGCATATTTACTGTACCCTGCCCGGCTTAAAATAATATTCAGGGGTCAAGTCCGGATGTTTTTTTCTGAAGTCAAGGCGCAAACGTACATGATGGAATTGCAAGAAAAGAGGGGGTAAGGGGGGGGGTTTGATAGACGTCTTTGATGCGCTTATTGGCGCAATGTAATGATTTTTTCTTTTTTTACTCCTCCCCTGCATTTATCACTTTAGCCAGTATGGCGTTGCAAGGGTTGTATAATTGCTTACTGTTTGATTGCCTGGACGGCCAGCTTGTATGGGATGATGTTGGGGGGATAAAGGGGGGGAAGCTGCGACTCAGCTGTGAGCTTCAGCTGTCACGCATAGGTCATGCTTGACCTATTTGCCTGTGAGGGGGGTGGGGGGAGGTTGGGGAGGGAGGACAGGGGGCCTAGGGGGGGGGACTGAGGGAATAGGGCACAACATAGTAAGGCATCTGAGGTATAAAGGGAGTCACATGAGGTGTAACAAAGATATTAAAAATAAAAAAAGAGGAAGCATAAAAAGGAAAAGAAAGGAAACACAAAAGCTAGAAAGGAATCTGAAGGTTTACCGGGTCAGGCAGATCTTTGATGTTCACTAATGTATGTACGAGTCGCATCAATTAATGTTTGTGGATTAAATGACCAGTCCAAAAGACAGCAGGTTGCAGCTATTCTGAGAACAATGCGATTGGATCTCCTATGTTTACAAGAGACACACATAGAGGGAGCAAGAGGAAGTGTATTGGAGCAGCTTGGTTTTCACTTGATTGCGAATACTAGACAGGGGACGAAGACCAGAGGGGTAGCCATATTGGGGCGACGTGGTAACATAATTATCAAAAGGAAGCTGGAAGACCAGTGGGGTAGATGGGTACTGGTGGAGTGTATAATAAGGGGGGAGACGCTTACAGTATGCTCAGTATATGGCTCAACAGCTGATGACCCGGATGTCTTTGAGTTTCTAGACTCTGAACTAGCCTCCTGGCCTACACCGATTATTATGTGTGGGGACTTTAACATAAATGTGATGGGGGGGGCTTGGGCAGTTTCTGGCGAGCGATATACGGGTCGGAAGAAAAGGACCTTCCAAGCAGTTTACAATTTAGCTCGGAATAACTCGTTGGAGGATGTGTGGTCACGATTTAAGCCTAAGGACCCAGGCAGTACGTATTTCTCCGCTCCCCACCGGGTGGCTGTCAGATTAGATTATTTTTTCGTATCTAACTTATTACTTTCTAGGTGCCGGATTGAGAAGCACCCTCGTATTTTCTCAGATCATAGCCCCCTAGTACTATCAGTTGACATTGGAAGGGGGGGAAGACCTGAGCGGGTATGGTCCTTTGAGAGAGGGTTATTGAAAGACCCAGGATATGTACAGCATATGAAGACGTGGATTGAGGGATTTTGGGATATCAACAGGGGTAGTACTAGGTTAGCAGTCGTTTGGGACGCCTGGAAAGCTGGGGTACGAGGGGAGACGCTGAGCTACAGCCTGCACAGGCCGAAAAAAGAGGCACTTGCAGGGAAAAAGCAATTTCAGGTAGTAGCTGACATTGAAAAGGAATTGTATGATGCAATCTCATCTGGTGTAGCGGTGGATGAAATTCTGTTAAAGTTGACTCTGGCTAAAGCGGAAGCTCAGGAAGCTATAGCTACCAAAGCTGCTGCAACCTTTATAGTAAGAAAGGAGCAATGTTACGAGTTTAGTGAACGGGTTGGGCATACCCTAGCGGTGCGTCTGAGGCAGAGAACAGCATATGGGGAAATTAAGGAGATAGCAGACGGGAAAGGGAACATAGCTGCTGAACCTGAACGAATACGGGAGATATTCAGACAATTCTATGCTAATCTATATGAGGAAGAACAGGCGAAAGACCCGTGGGAAATCCAAAGGTACATTAATGAGGTTCTAATACAGTCAATCACCGATGAAGATAGGGAGGCACTGGAAATAACTTTGACAGTTGAAGAGATTTATGCAGCTCTAGGAAGCCTCCCTTCTGGCAAGGCAGCCGGGCCGGATCAGATCCCCCTAGAATTTTATAAAGTTTTCCTGGGAATCATTGGGCCAGATCTAGTTGAGATAATACATCAAGCACAATCGGGCAGCTCTGTGCCAGATTCATGGGCAGGGGCGGATATCGTCATTTTTCTTAAAAAAGGGAAGCCACCCAAAGAGCCAGGATCGTATCGTCCAATAACCCTAATGAATACCGATGCTAAAAAAATTCTAAGTCCATGGCAACTCGACTTAGTAAAATTATAGATAAGATGGTTAGCCCGACGCAGCATGGTTTTATTCCAGGGAGAGGCACAACGCAGCATGTTCGTAGAGTTGTAACGCTTTTTGATGCTGCCGAAGTCTCAGGAGAACCAATGGCAGTCATGCTGATGGATGCCGAAAAGCATTTGATAGGGTCTCCTGGGACTATCTGTGGGCAGCTATGAGACGGTTTGGCATTGGGGGAGGATATATTAAAGCAATCCAGGCACTTTATAAAGAACCGACAGCTCGTCTCAAGGTAAACAGTGGTTATACAGCTCCTTTATTAATCAAACGGGGTACCCGGCAGGGATGCCCATGTTCACCGCTGCTTTTTGCAATCTATATCGATCCCCTAATCCGGAAGCTGGAGGCTAATGGAGCCATCATTCCTATGAGATTTCACGGCTTAGAATATAAAACCCTTGCATATGCTGACGATATCGCCCTGGTTACTCCATACCCGGAAACTGCTCTAGGGGCTATTGAGGTGGAGGCCCTAGCCTTTGGTCTGGTTTCAGGGTATGCTTTAAACGGATCCAAAACCCAGATTGTCAAGAATGCAGGAGCAGTGAGTGGGGACAACCGGGTGACTGATTCAGCAGTGTACTTAGGGATTAGTATATCTGCAGATCTGGGAAAAGTCGTAGATAGAAACATTGAGCCAATTTTGACTAAAGCCAAACAGGACTTTGATAGAATGCACAACCTACACCTTTCACTCATTGGGCGATGTAATGTGGTTAAAATGGTCTTTTTACCAAAGATCTTGTATCTTTTTAGGGCCATTCCACTTGCATTTGAGAAGAAATGGTTTTCAGCATTGGAGCATATAGTCAACAGGTTTATCTGGGCACATGGGAAAACCAGAAGGGCATTACGCTTTATGGCCTTACCCAGGGAAAGGGGAGGGCTGGCTGTCCCCGACTTTAGAATGTATTACTGGGCAGCAGCCTTTCAATATATGAGTGGGTTAATTGGTGGGGATGCATTCGATCCATGGGTCAAGTCGGGCTCAATAGATATGTATTCAATCCTGGTTGGAAAAGAGGCGGAGAATTGCTTCCTGAAGTTTACTGAGCCTGGCTATTTCAAGCGAACCCAGTTTAAAACTCTGATGGCTGCTTATGGGATCTGGACAGCATTTCGCAAAAAGACCGGTCTTGGCCGGCTGAATGGCTATACTCAGCTACTCAGGAACCCCACGCTCCCTGCGGAAATCTTTGCAGATTCTATAATGGTCGAATGGGGAAGGTACGGGATCCAGAGTCTGGCTGACATAATGGGGCCACACGGAATTGTGCAGTTTATAGATCTACAGAATGTTTATGGCATTAATAAAAGAGACTTTTTCAAGTACCTCCAAATTCGCAGCTTTTTAGGTGGGAAAAGGGGGGACCAAGTGGATTTGGTAGAAATAATATTATGGAGGTTGTCAGAGGAGGGGCAGACTGTACTATACGAAGGTTTTATTCCGAGTTCACTCTGTTACAAAAGGATGACTTAGGAAAATATGAGAAGAAATGGGCGGATAAACTAGGTGTAGCTCATGCTGATTTTAAGACCTCATTGGAATTAGGTCAAACAACATTATGCTCAGCAGGGCTGCAAGCTCAACAGTATAAGACATTATTTTCTTTGTATTATACTCCTGCTAGGATTGCCAAATGGGGGGACAGACGGGAACCACGTGCCCTCGATGTGACAGTGGGGACGCAGATTTAACGCATATGTTTGCGACCTGCCCTAATCTGCTAGTCCTCCAGAAAGCGATAGAAAAGTTTATGGATAGTGCTTTGGAAATTAAAGTGACCCTGACACCGTCTATAATTCTGTTAGGTCTAAATGGTGAGGCCTGGCAAGACCTGCAGCAACACTTTATCTTTATGGCATTGGCGGTACTGCGTATCTGTATTTCTACAGTATGGATAGATAAAATACCGCCCACGTTTCAACAATGGCTTGCAAGGCTTTTGTAGGAAGGTGGAATCTGACTATATGGTTGCCCCCACTTTTTTATGGTGTTTTGCTGGTTTATGACTTAGTTGGACTGGGATCCTGCTATTCAGGGCCCCAGTCTATCTGCTTTCTCTGTAAAAGGTTTCCATGTGCCTTAGGCACATCACTGATTGGGATCTGGAGTGCCCTTATAAGTCCCTAGTATATGGTATACTATGTACCAAGGGCATAGGTACTTCAGAGGCCTGCCAGGGGCTGCAGCATGTATTATGCCACCCCTGGAAGGCCATCCAACCTGACACCACAGGTCTGCTACTGCAGCCTGGGTAAGGTGGTGCATGCACTCTTACTGTGATATAGGTTACCTATATCACTAAATACATACACACATATAAACCTATAAGTCACTCCTAAGGCAGGCCTTATCAATCCTAAAGGCAGAGTGCATGGTTCCTATGTGAGAGGGTGCCCCTGAATGAGCAGGGCCCCTCTGCAGCGTTCGGAGACCATCTCTGATGCTGTTTGTAGTGCAGCCTGACCATATACTCTTAAGCGCATTATATCCTCGCGGTAAAATGCTAACTTTGGAATGGCTGCACCTAAACATGTCGTGTTTGGTGTCAAACATCTTGAATAC
The DNA here is from genome assembly GCA_963921515.1 of Calotriton arnoldi. NCBI lineage: Eukaryota > Metazoa > Chordata > Amphibia > Caudata > Salamandridae > Calotriton > Calotriton arnoldi. Next base: position 168,254 of record CAWUFW010005356.1, on the reverse strand, counting down.
TACCCCCCGCCAATTCTGGTGGCGGGGTAGTATTCCACCCTTCTAGAGGGAAAGACATGTTAACTCTGACTAAACCGGTAACTTCTCTCCAAAGCCCTGGCATCACAAAATGGATGCTGCTGCCACAGACACGAGTCTGGCCTCCTGCTGCTGGACGAAACTCCGGCAGGGGAGGCCTGGACAATAGGTTTCTGTCCCAGGGAGGTGTGACCACCTCCCCAGACAGGATAATGTGTATTGGGGCTGGGCGGGAGCACCATCTGTGTGCTTTGAAGTCCTGCACTGGGGGCCCATTTGGTGTCCCTGTGCATACCCCAGTTCAAACCGGATCAGGGGCTTCCAGCCCCTGCTTTGGCGCAAACTGGACAAAGGGAAAGGGGTGTAGCCACCCCTCTGCCCTGACCCACCCATAGGTGGGGCCACAGAGTAGTCCAACCCCTATCTTTAGTATAAAGATAGGAACCCAGTCCTTAGGACTTTAGATTATCCTTGGACGAAACTCTGAAACTGAATCCTGGACCTTCGACGCTCTACTCACGATTAGAGGACAGAAGAATCTCCCTTGGGGTCAAGGAGTGACTCCCCTGCTTGGCAGGCACCAAAGAAGCATCTGTCCGGTTCGCATTTCTGAAGCTCCCGTCGGATGCTGAAGTCATCGCATCACCAGAGGTGGATTTTCAGACTTCCCCGAGGCTACCCTGAGTCCCCAGCAAAGCTGAGGCCCGTGGCTATCGTGGGTGACTTGAGACCATGAGCCCTGGACACCGAGCACATTTGCAAGTGCATCATCTTCTGGGTCTCCCAAGAAGTCGTGCTTTGGGTTCCGAGTAGCCCTACCCTCCAGCACCGCCTACACCGAAGATCACTGGCCCCCACTCCACGAGTGTCCTGTAAGCCAGCTCCACGTGCGTCATCACGAGGCTCCTTCGCGGTCGCTAGCCCGTTGGCTAGTAGCCCTTAACGAAGGCCAATCCTTTTCTTACTTGGCATCCTGGTTGCTCCAGGCCTGCCCTCACTTACCTTCGCTGGGTGAGTTCCCCAGACCTTGCTGGTCTGCACCATCGACGATCTTCCTCTGCATCGAGACTTGCCGTTGCCAAGGCTTGTTGGGTCCAATCTGGTCGCCGACACCTCAGCACTTGGCAGACATCGTGTACCAGCCAGAATCCTGCTCCTGGTCGCCGACAACGCCTCCTGGACCTCGTGGCTGAAGAGTCAAGACGACCGTCAATGCACCTGAAGCACTCGACATCGGTGGGCATCTGTCCATCGCCTTCCTGGTCACTGGCTAGTGACCCAGACTCTGTCCCCTCTGCTTTCAGGTTCTTCAGAACTCCGATCCACTCTTGGATCCACCCGGACACTTTTCACTTGGTCGCCAGCAGCACTTTGCAGCAGATCGCCATTCAAATCGACGACGAAACCCGACCCCGAAAGGCACCTATGCACCCGGCTTCCTGGGTGAGGTAACACGAGTACTCCGGTGCTCCCGTGGGTAGAGACTCTTCAAAGTCCTAGATCTCAAAGGGTTTGGTCCAAGTCCTCTTTAAAGTGTCCCTTTTCTCTAATTTCCCGATCACGACTTTCTCCATAGAAGTCAACGGCGTATCGCGGTTGTGTATTTACACTGCACGCGCTCTCCCGTAGGTCCCCTGTGTCACTACCTTGGGTGGTTCCTTGTGGTCCAAGCACTTCTCGAGGCTCTAGGCCTAGTGTCTAGTTAAGTCGTGGTTCGCATACCACTTTATTGGTATATGGTTTGGTACGCCCCTAGGGCCCAAACGTGTATTTGTGCTATTACTGTGTTTAAATACCTTCTAACTTATGTATTTCGAACTCTAGCCTCATAAAGAGACTAGAGGGGTGTGTTTAGCAATAAATACATATATTTTGAATATATACCTGGTGTGGTGCTCTTTCATTTGGTCACTCAAGAGATTATAGACTGGTAAAACAAGCTGCTTTACATTCCTTCAAGACTTAGCCTGAAGGCTGCTCTCCATAGCTACCACTAGGATAGCTTTCAATAAGGTTGTCTTTAACCTATCTCCAATAAGGGGTTGTTTGGACTGGTGCAAGGTGCCCACTATAATTAGTGGACAGCATATGCCAGGCCAACTTCTCACATTGGTGTGCAGCGTGTGGGATTCCAGCTTGCTATTGTTTTACCAGATAATCTCAATTGAATTGATCAACTGAAAACCACTAAAGGTACCTAAGGTACATATAATTTAAGCTTAGAATACAGTAAGTTCTACTGAACTTAGAGTTGTGTGTTAAGGGATAGCACAACCCTTTCTACAACTCAAGAGAGTTTAGTAGGCCACACTAGAGTAGGTAGTGCATACACCACACCACACTAGTAATGTCTTTAAGGGTAGGATCTAAAGAATCCTTGCAGGAAGCCATTGAGCTTCCACCCTCCAAGTATGATACACTCCCATTCTTGGAATTGAGAGCTTTATGCAACTTGAGAAAAATAAGGACAGGCCAAAGCCCCACCACCCAACACCTCAAGGAGTTGTTGGTGGCTTATGACCTTAGTAAGCCCTTGGGGACTGAAGGGGCAGGAGCTGAGGGTGGGGCAGATGATGAGGATGGGACCAGGGGTACCAATACCCCCAGCCCCCCCTCTGAAACTGGCCAGGAGGGCGACAATGGCCCTGACCTGGATAATCCAATCCCTCCTGAGGAAGATGAAGAGGATGATCAGGATGATGCCCTCTTTGTCCCCCCAGGAAGGATTAAGAGTGTGCCCAGGAAGTCAAGATCTCCTTCTCAGGAGTCTAACCACTCTGGCACCTCTATAGGGAGCTCTGTCTCCTCTCACAGGAGGGAATCCTCTCATGAGAGGAGAGCCAGGCTGGTCCGGTATGAGGAAACTCAGCGTGAAATCAGAAAAAAGCAATTGGCTTTAGATAGGGAATCCCTAGATCTCCTTAGAGAGAGAAGAAAGTTGGGACTAGAGTCCCATGGTGGCAGCAATATCCCTAGAGATAGGGACAGGTCTTATGACCATAGAAACCTAAACAAGATTGTCCCTCCCTACCAGAGTGGGGATGACATCCACAAATGGATAACTGCACTGGAGAGGGCCTGTAAAGTTCAGAAGGTCCCCCAGAGGCAGTGGGCAGCAATCTTGTGGCTCTCCTTTGCAGACAAAGGTAGAGACAAGCTCCTCACTGTAAGAGAAGAGGATGCTGACAATTACACAGTCTTGAAGAGTGCTCTGATAGATGGGTTTGGCCTAACCACTGAACAGTATAGGTTGAAGTTCAGAGACACCCAAAAAGCTCAGACTCAAGACTGGGTTGATTTTGTAGATTGTGCTACAAAGGCTCTGGAAGGTTGGATACATGGCAACAAAGTGCATGACTTTTTAGGATTGTACAATTTGATTATGAGGGAGCAGATCCTTAATAATTGTCAAAACCAGCTTTTGCACCAGTATCTGGTGGACTCTGATCTGACCTCTCCCCAAGAATTGGGAAAGAAGGCAGACAAATGGGTCAGAACCAGAGTAAAGACTAGAAATCAGGGTGGTGACCAGAAGAAAGATTCTACTAAGTCCCAAGAGAAAGGTGGGGATAAATCTAAGGATAAGTCCACTACAGGGCCCCAAAATTCCTCTTCTGGGGGTGGGTCCCAAACTCCTTCCTCTCCTGAAAAGAAACCATATTGCCATGTCTGTAAAAAGCCTGGGCACTGGAAAACTGATCCCAGTTGCCCCAGGATTGGCAATAAAGAAAATGTTCCTCCCACAACTACTACCACCCCTCCTGGTACTACCAGTAGTAATCCTCCAGTTGGGAGTAGTGCACCCAAAAAGTTAGGTGCTTTTGCAAGAGGAACAGAGGTGGGCCCTAATTTAGACAGGGACCCCTCAACAGACTCCTCTGACTCTGATGGTGGTATAGGATTTGCCACCTTTACCATGGGTCCCATAGCATTGGGCAGGTACAGATTGGGGCCAATAATTAATGGTCAGAAAGCTGTGGCATTTAGGGACACAGGGGCTAGTGTCACCATGGTGGCAGGGAAACTAGTCCCCCCTCACCAGCTTTTACCTGAGTTTAAATACCAGGTGACCAACATTGATGGTGTCAGAACAGATCACCCCATGGCCATAGTCAATCTCAGCTGGGAGGGGGTCACAGGCCCAAAAAGAGTGGCAGTGTCCCCAACCCTACCTGTAGATTGCCTGATGGGCAATGATCTGGAAATTTCAGCCTGGGCTGAAGTTGAACACCAAACCCATCTCAGGATGCTGGGCGTCCCTGTAAAGGTTAGTGGGGCTGTAATGGCCACAGCCCCAGCCCAAGAATTTGGAAAGATGGAGCCTGAAAGAAAGGCCCACTCTCCCCCAAAAGAGAGCACAAGGGTTGAAGAAAAGTCTTCTTCCCTCCAGACAGTAGGTAAGGGTCAGCCTCCTCAGGGAACTGACCCTACCCCTAGTGAAGGAACTGCCCCAGAGGTAGTGAGGCCTGGCCTGGCCACACCCCTGATGGCAGAGGACCCTTCCAAGGTGGTACCCAGTCTGGAGCAGGTAACCTGCCCCTCTCTACCCTGCCTCAGCCAGCCCAGGGCTGCAGAGGTCAGGGAGGTCAGTGGACCCCCCAGGGCCCCCTGTCCAGAGGAACCCACCCATCAGCAGATTAGGGGCACCCAGTCTAGTAGCCCTAGCCAGGTGAAAACTCCTCTACACACTGAGGGATCCCCCATGCCTTTATGTAGGGACCTCCCCCAGAAGGACTCTGGTAGGCAAGGGCAAACCTGGGACCTGAAGGTTCCAAACCTGCCCTGTCCCTCCAGCAGTCCATCCAAAGGGACGCAACCCCCAGCTGTAGGCAGCCAAAGGTTGACCCTTAGAGCAAAGTGCAACTCAGTCATGGAAAGACAGGCATACATGGTGACCAGTGATCTGAGGAAGCTGAGGCCAACATTCCTAGGGCCTCACTTCCCTACTCAGACACCTTACCAGCCTTGTACTTTACCTAAGCACACCACAGGTAGTGATTCCCCATGGTGGAGACCCTCTCATACTCTTAGGGTGAGGGATTGCTTAGTGGACCATGAGACAGGGGGCAACCATGCTAGTGCAGGTGCTTCCTTATATGACCACTTAGTCAATGAAGGCTCAACTGGCCAAGGTTAGCCTTATCTCCTTTCGTTTGGGGGGGGTTATGTAGGAAGGTGGAATCTGACTATATGGTTGCCCCCACTTTTTTTATGGTGTTTTGCTGGTTTATGACTTAGTTGGACTGGGATCCTGCTATTCAGGGCCCCAGTCTATCTGCTTTCTCTGTAAAAGGTTTCCATGTGCCTTAGGCACATCACTGATTGGGATCTGGAGTGCCCTTATAAGTCCCTAGTATATGGTATACTATGTACCAAGGGCATAGGTACCTCAGAGGCCTGCCAGGGGCTGCAGCATGTATTATGCCACCCCTGGAAGGCCATCCAACCTGACACCACAGGTCTGCTACTGCAGCCTGGGTAAGGTGGTGCATGCACCCCTTACTGTGATATAGGTTACCTATATCACTAAATACATACACACATACACACATATAAACCTATAAGTCACTCCTAAGGCAGGCCTTATCAATCCTAAAGGCAGAGTGCATGGTTCCTATGTGAGAGGGTGCCCCTGCATGAGCAGGGCCCCTCTGCAGCGTTCGGAGACCATCTCTGATGCTGTTTGTAGTGCAGCCTGACCATATACTCTTAAGCGCATTATAGCCTCGCGGTAAAATGCTAACTTTGGAATGGCTGCACCTAAACATGTCGTGTTTGGTGTCAAACATCTTGGAATACTACCCCCCCACCAATTCTGGCAGCGGGGGTAGCATTCCACCCTTCTAGAGGGAAAGACATGTTAACTCTGACTAACCCGGTAACTTCTCTCCAAAGCCCTGGCATCACAAAATGGATGCTGCTGCCACAGACACGAGTCTGGCCTCCTGCTGCTGGACGAAACTCCGGCAGGGGAGGCCTGGACAATAGGTTTCCTGTCCCAGGGAGGTGTGACCACCTCCCCAGACAGGATAATGTGTATTGGGGCTGGGCGGGAGCACCATCTGTGTGCTTTGAAGTCCTGCACTGGGGGCCCATTTGGTGTCCCTAGTGCATACCCCAGTTCAAACCGGATCAGGGGCTTCCAGCCCCTGCTTTGGCGCGAACTGGACAAAGGGAAAGGGGTGTAGCCACCCCTCTGCCCTGACCCACCCATAGGTGGGGCCACAGAGTAGTCCAACCCCTATCTTTAGTATAAAGATAGGAACCCAGTCCTTAGGACTTTAGATTATCCCTGGATGAAACTCTGAAACTGAATCCTGGACCTTCGACGCTCTACTCACGATTAGAGGACAGAAGAATCTCCCTTGGGGTCAAGGAGTGACTCCCCTGCTTGGCAGGCACCAAAGAAGCATCTGTCCGGTTCGCATTTCTGAAGCTCCCGTCGGACGCTGAAGTCATCGCATCACCAGAGGTGGATTCTAAGACTTTCCCGAGGCTACCCTGAGTCCCCAGCAAAGCTGAGGCCCATGGCTATCGTGGGTGACTTGAGACCGTGACCCCTGGACACCGAGCACATTTGCAAGTGCATCATCTTCTGGGTCTCCCAAGAAGTCGTGCTTTGGGCTCCGAGTAGCCCTAGCCTCCAGCACCACCTGCACCGAAGATCACTGGCCCCCACTCCACGAGTGTCTTGTAAGCCAGCTCCACGTGCAGCGTCATGAGGCTCCTTCGCGGTCGCTAGCCCGTTGGCTAGTAGCCCTTAACGAAGGCCAATCCTTTTCTTACTTGGCATTCTGGTTGCTCCAGGCTTGCCCTCACTTACCCTCACGGGGTGAGTTCTCCAAACCTTGCTGGTCTGCACCATCGACGATCTTCTTCTGCATCGAGACTTGCCGTTGCCAAGGCTTGTTGGGTCCAATCTGGTCACCGACACCTCAGCACTCAACAGACATCGTGTACCAGCCCGAATCCTGCTCCTGGTCGCCGACAACGCCTCCTGGACCTCGTGGCTGAAGAGTCAAGATGACCGTCAATGCACCTGAAGCACTCGACATCGGTGGGCATCTGTCCATCGCCTTCCTGGTCACTGGCTAGTGACTAAGCCCGGGCGTAGTTTGCGTAGTAGCACTTCACGTAGCTACGTGAAGTACAGCTTCAACTACACGTAGCTATGCAAATTGCGTAGTGCGTAGCTGTGTGCTTGACTGCACTGTACAATAATTACCAAAAGCAAACTTGTACAGTGCAAGTTAAGATAAAATAAATATCTCTGTCTTTATATGCTAAAAATGCATATAGTCATTTCACTAAAGTGAAAACAAAGTTAACAAGCAGTGAGAGAGGTGATGATTTTGGTATCCTCACTAACTTAGGGAGAGAACTAACAACCAAGCAGATGTCTTGAAAACAAAAAGCACATCTTATTGAACGATTCCTCCTAGGACCACCCAAGCACAGTTATGGGCAAAAATACAATCCCAACTAAAGGCCCTGCAAAGCATTATGGGACGAGATTAGCAGTGGGCAGTGAATATTATAGTGTCCAATATCAAAATAATTCTACAAAGAGCTGCAGTTCAACTAGTCGTCACTGGGTGTCGTCCCTCAAGAGTGAAATGCAAAAGTATTGAAAACCTTTCATGAAGCTTTTGCATTTGACTCGTGAGGGACGACACCCAGTGACGACTAGTTGAACTGCAACTCTTTGTAGAATTATTTTGATATTGGACACTATAATATTCACTGCCCACTGCTAATCTCGTCCCATAATGCTTTGCAGGGCCTTTGGTTGGGATTGTATTTTTGCCCATAACTGTGCTTGGGGTGGTCCTAGGAGGAAGGGACCACCATTGAATCGTTCACATGATATGCTTTTTGTGTTCAAGGCATCTGCTTGGTCCTCCCCCTAGGTTAGGGGGACTCCAAAATCATCACCTCTCTCATTGCTTGATATGTCAAAATTCATTTTTGTGAATTGGTTATATGCTTTTTAGCATAAAAAATTGCTTTATCAAAGCATTTGAAGGAGTTTGTTATTATTATTAAGCCTGGGCGTAGTGCTAGCTGTGTGCTTGACTCACTGCACTGTACAATAATTACCAAAAGCAAACTTGTACAGTGCAAGTTAAGATAAAATAAATATCTCTGTCTTTATATGCTAAAATTGCATATAGTCATTTCACTAAAGTGAAAACAAAAAGCAGTGAGAGAGGTGATGATTTTGGTATCCTCGCTAACTTAGGGAGAGAACCAAGCAGATGTCTTGAAAACAAAAAGCACATCTTATTGAATGATTAGGTGGTGGTCCCATCCTCTTAGGACCACCCCTAGCATAGTTATGGGCAAAAATACAATCCCAACCAAAGGCCCTGCAAAGCATTATGGGACGAGATTAGCAGTGGGCAGTGAATATTATAGTGTCCAATATCAAAATAATTCTACAAAGAGCTGCAGCTCAACTAGTCGTCACTGGGTGTCGTCCCTCACGAGTCAAATGCAAAAGCTTCATGAAAGGTTTTCAATACTTTTGCATTTCACTCTTGAGGGACGACACCCAGTGACGACTAGTTGAACTGCAGCTCTTTGTAGAATTATTTTGATATTGGACACTATAATATTCACTGCCCACTGCTAATCTCGTCCCATAATGCTTTGCAGGGCCTTTGGTTGGGATTGTATTTTTGCCCATAACTGTGCTTGGGGTGGTCCTAGGAGGAAGGGACCACCATTGAATCGTTCACATGATATGCTTTTTGTGTTCAAGGCATCTGCTTGGTCCTCCCCTAGGTTAGGGGGACTCCAAAATCATCACCTCTCTCATTGCTTGATATTTTATTGTCAACATTCATTTTTGTGAATTGGTTATATGCTTTTTAGCATAAAAAATTGCTTTATCAAAGCATTTGAAGGAGTTTATTATACTCCTGCTACGCTACGTTTATTAGTACAGTTATTCACTCTGCTACGTGCAATTTGCGTAGTGCGTAGTAGCACAAACTTTGCATGCTTCGTGAGCGTAGCAAAGTATTATGCCCAGGGTTACTAGTGACCCAGACTCTGTCCCCTCTGCTTTCAGGTTCTTCAGAACTCCGATCCACTCTTGGATCCACCCGGACACTTTTCACTTGGTCGCCAGCAGCACTTTGCAGCAGATCGCCATTCAAATCGACGACGAAACCCGACCCCGAAAGGCACCTATGCACCCGGCTTCCCTGGGTGAGGTAACACGAGTACTCCGGTGCTCCCGTGGGTAGAGACTCTTCAAAGTCCTAGATCTCAAAGGGTTTGGTCCAAGTCCTCTTTAAAGTGTCCCTTTTCTCTAATTTCCCGATCACGACTTTCTCCATAGAAGTCAACGGCGTATCGCGGTTGTGTATTTACACTGCACGCGTCTCCCGTAGGTCCCCTGTGTCACTACCTTGGGTAGTTCCTTGTGGTCCAAGCACTTCTAGAGGCTCTAGGCCTAGTGTCTAGTTCAGTCGTGGTTCGCATACCACTTTATTGGTATATGGTTTGGTACGCCCCTAGGGCCCAAACGTGTATTTGTGCTATTACTGTGTTTAAATACCTTCTAACTTATGAACTAAACTCTAGCCTCATAAAGAGACTAGAGGGGTGTGTTTAGCAATAAATACATATATTTTGAATATATACCTGGTGTGGTGCTCTTTCATTTGGTCACTCAAGAGATTATAGACTGGTAAAACAAGCTGCTTTACATTCCTTCAAGACTTAGCCTGAAGGCTGCTCTCCATAGCTACCACTAGGATAGCTTTCAATAAGGTTGTCTTTAACCTATCTCCAATAAGGGGTTGTTTGGACTGGTGCAAGGTGCCCACTATAATTAGTGGACAGCATATGCCAGGCCAACTTCTCACAGCTTTTATCTAGCTTTAATCTTGAAAAGGGGATTTATGAGGGGACCCATTTACAGATGGAAGGAAGGACGGTCTTAGTCGGCCACCGGGGCTAGGCTCCACTCCCCTATGTGTATGTGCCTTTTTCATGGTCTAGTGAGAAGGGGGGATCGTCTGGGCAATGTTACTGTTTGGTCCCACAAATACCATTAGACGTTTACTGTTGATGCTCTCTGTATACTCTTGTGTGTTTTCCTATATGGCTGATACCTTCACCATGTTAATTTAATTTTTTTTGTATAATCAAAATATGTATAGTACTCAGATATCTGGTTTCGTTTCTGTATGGTTTTCAGCAAATGGCTGTGTCTGATAAAATATAAAAAAAAAAAAGAATATTTGTGAAGAGATGTAGCAGCCCTCAATACACACAATTAAGCCACAGGATGGCACTGCCTAATCTCTTGATTCTATTCTATGCAGAATGTGTGGGTTTCTCCCCACAAACCAGCAGGCTGCAGCTGGATGCCACCATACACGATAATACTTGTTGGTGGATAATATCTCTCTGGTCTACTGACCATTGTGTTATGAATGAAGATGACTACCAAGTGGTAGTCAAGCCTCCTTCCAGCAGTAGCTCCACTTATTTATGTCTCTTGGGCCGTCAAGTCAATTCGAACAGTGTGTGTAAACTGTGTGTACTGCTTATGCCACTGGTGGGACAATTTACCATTTATTAAGTTTGCCTAAATCAACTTTTTTACAATGCTTGATGAGATGGAATTGTCATGAGTCAGTGTTGTTTTTTACTTCTACTGATTCACCTAATAAGCAATTACACCTTTAGTTCCATGTAGAAGCTTATGCTTTTAAAATTAATAAATCATAATGTTTCTGACTCCCAAAAAAAAAAAAAAAAAAAAGAAATTCACTGAAAAAACCATAGGTTTCAGGCACGTCATCAGTGATGTCACTGACCATGTCATGAATGATGTAATATGTGACATCATGAGCAGTGCATTGCGGGTGGGTGAGTTATAGTTAGCTGAACTAACTATAACGGCCAAATTTCTATGGTTTTGTAAGAGTGAAATGTCCAGCTAACTATAACGTCCCTGAAACGTATGGTTTTTTCAGTGAATTTCTAAGGTTTTTTAAATGCTAATTTCTAACTATAACGTACCGGAAACCTATGGTTTTTTCAGTGAATATATATATATATATTACCTACTGGCGGTCGCCAGTAGGTAGTTATAGTTAGGACCTAGTTTCCATAGGAAAAACGTTTTTTGTTTTCCCAATAACTTTGGCGCCGGATGACGAATCATGGCGAAATTTTCAAAACTAGTGGGGCGCTCCGGTCAGCTCCTGTCTTGAAAGTTTCGGGGTGATTCGGCAAACGGGGGCCGAGAAAAAAGGGGTGTCCCAAAACGTGTTTTCTCCATGTTAACTCCCATAGGAAACTTTAGACACGGCTACAGCCCGAACTGCTGAACGGAATTACACCAAATTTGGCAAAAAGGTAGTGCTTGGTTCAGAAAGCGCCCTTTTTTTTACATGGTGTAAATCCGTTCAGTAGTTGCGGAGAAAATAAAAAATAGAGGTCAAAAAATCAATTTCCCATAGGAAACTTTAGACACGGTTACAGCCAAAACTGCTGAACGGAATTACACCAAATTTGGCAAAAAGGTAGTGCTTTGTTCAGAAAGTGCCCTTATTTTTAAATGGTGTAAATCCGTTCAGTGGTTGCTGAGAAAATCAAAAAATAAACATAGCAATATCTAGAGGCACGGAGGATCCGCGGACCCTCCCGACCACGAGCTTTATTCTAATTGGCTGTCAACACTCCAAACCAGGAAGTGTTGGCAGCCATCTTGTGACTCGGTAGAACCGAGTCACAAGAAAACAGAAAAACAAATGCGAAAAACAAGAAAAGGGGGCATGGTAGAAACACCCTGACCCCCTAGACCTGCTTAGGGGGTCCCACAAGGACCCCCAGGGCCCAAAAAAGCATTTAAAAAAAAAAAAAAAATCAGCAAAATGCGCGCTGGATCCGCGGATCCGGCCGCAAAACTAAAAAAAACGAAGCGCGGCCTCCTGCGCTTCGTTATTATTTAGCCCCCGGGTGGGCCAAGTCCCGGGGCAGTGACAAAAAAAATGTGTGGGGGGGCTGCCACCTCCCCAGGGCTTCTATTATGAGTTGCGGGGAGGCACGCAGCCCCCCCGCAGCCCCGGGGACCGCCACCCCCTGGGGCTTCTTTTTTAATGAGAGGGGGGCCTCCAAGGCCCCCGAAGTCCTGGGGCCTGCCACCCCCCGGGGCTTTAGATGAATATTTGCGGGGGGCACATGGCCCCCCGCAGCCCCAGGGACCGCCACCCCCGGGATTTAAAAAAAAAGAAGAAAATAACCTGTGTGGGGGGGCTCGAACCCCCCCACATGCACTGGCGACCGCCACCTCCCCGGGGCACTAAGAATGTAAATTTGGGAGTCCGTAACGGACCCCCGAGCCCCGGGGACCACCACCTCCCCGGGGCTGTGCAAGTGAAGGGAGGTGGGCCGCGCGGCCCCCCTCCTGGAGCCTGTGATGGCCCTGGGGACCGCCAACCCCAGGGCCGGCTCCTGCAGTGTCCCGGGGTGCCCACCCCCGGGACACTTCTGTTTGCTATGGCAGGACGGGAGCCTCGCGGCTCCCGTTCTGCCATAGCAAACTTGCTTTGGATTTTGGAAGAGAGAGCAGGAAACCTGCTCTCTCTTCCAAAATCTAAAGCAGATTGCTTTTCCACAAGGGGAGCTGCATGTTAGCAGCTCCCCATGTGGAAAAGCAATACTGGCTCCTGCAGGACGCGGGGAGCCGGCGGGACCGTGCGGGGTTTGGGGACCCCCCCACGGTCCCCAACGGAGAGGTCCAGCCCCGGGGGATGGGGTCCCCGGGGCTAGTAGTGGCCCAGGAGGGGGGCCACGTGGCCCCCCTCCCCAAAATGAAATGAAAAACAATAATACTAGCCCACCAGGTACCTCCAGTGCGCGCCACAGGGCTGCATTGCAGAGAGGTGGTCCAGGCCACGCCCCTTTTTACACCTCTGTGCAACGCAGCTCTGTGGTGCTTACTGGAGGTACCTAGTGGGCTAGTTGGACCCCAGGGACCCTCAGGATTCAAGGGGACTTAATCTCCCAACTTAAAATGGCCACAGGGCTTGTTTGCACACATGTCACCTCAGGCCCCCCCTCCCTTCACCACTGTACAAACGCGCCCGGGGCGTGTTTTAAGAGGAAGTTTTAATCCCCCTGCCCTATTATGTACTAGGGCCTTACAGAGGAGGTCATGCTAATAACAGGGGTACCCCAACGCATAGTGTTCCCTAATGTATGTAGGTGCTTTCACTGTATTCTGAGCATAGCACTGGCTCTAGGCTTGGTTAGTCCGAGTCAGTTACCACCAGTACCCGTCTGAAAAAGTTGTGGGCACAGGATGATTTTGCAACAAGGCCTCTTTCTGCTCCTCTGTTGGTTCTTTCTGCACATCTTTTGCTTCTTCCTGCTCTTTTCTTCATCTTTGTGGACTTCTGTTGCTTCTTTCTGCATTTCTTTTGCTTCTTTCTGTGCATTTTGTCTTCTTTCTTCACATGCCCTACCTCTGTAGGCATAGTTAGAAACTAGCATTTAAAAAACCTTTGAAATTCACTTAAAAACCATAGGTTTCAGGCACGTTATAGTTAGAAATTAACATTTAAAAAACCTTTGAAATTCACTGAAAAAACCATAGGTTTCAGACACGTTATAGTTAGAAATTAGCATTTAAAAAACCTTTGAAATTCACTGAAAAAACCATAGGTTTCAGGCACGTTATAGTTAGAAATTAGCATTTAAAAAACCTTAGAAATTCACTGAAAAAACCATAGGTTTTAGGGACAGTTATAGTTAGTTGGACATTTCATTCGTACAAAACCATAGAAATTCCCCCGTTATAGTTAGTTCAGCTAACTATAACTCGCGCCCCCGCAATGCACTGCTGATGACGTCACATATTACATCACTCATGACATGGTCAGTGACATCACTGATGACATCACTGATGACATCTCAAATGACATCACTGATGACATCACTGATGACATCATCCATGTGATAATTTGATGCATCTTCTCACACCCTAATATAACCTTTGATACACCCACTCTAAATTGCAGACTGCCATTCTCAAAACCATAGACACTCCAACACCAATAACTACATACCCACTCACTGATTCTTAGGTCTACACACACATCCACTCACTCACCCGTACAGTCACTCATACTTACAGTCACTCAGTACAGGACTATCATATGCACTCATACACCTACATAGACACTCACACACCACCACTCATCCATAGAGGTACTCACACACCTAGTCAGTCATGCAAATAATTAATCACACTGCCATTTACTCACCTATACAGTTATACACACACCAGCTCACTTACTCATACAAATGCTAACACATTCTTATGCTCTTATACAATCACTGATACAAGTACACACTCATCCATACAGCCACTCTCACAATCACACACTCTCACTTATAGCCATTTATATACTCCAACACACATATATACTGCCTTTCACATATGTAGTTACTCACACATGTACCACTGAGATATACATTCACTCACTAACACACCCAAACACACACTCACCCACCCATACAGTCCATCAAAGATGCACTCCTGAAACCATGCACCCAGTGAATCACCCACTCACACATCTATGCACAGAGTCACACACACCCCACCCACACAAACACTCAGGCCCCCATACAGATACTCAGACAACCAATCAATAACTCATATAGACACTCATGTAGCTATTCACAAACCCATGCAGCTGCTTACACAGCAACAGACAGACAGATACAGACATTCACACAGTTTAGTCACAAACCCATGTATTCAGTAAGATACGTTTAATCACTCACTTATAGAGTCAGTCACGCACCTACTAAATCATCCATTCAGACACTTATACACCCACTCATTCTTCAATACGCCTTTCCCTATATATATTAAACATATTTAAACTTTACAGAAACATACAGTCACTGGATGATGTCATCAGTGATATCATTTGAGATGTCATCAGTGATGTCATCAGTGATGTCACTGACCATGTCATGAATGATGTAATATGTGACGTCATCAGCAGTGCATTGCGGGGGCGCGAGTTATAGCTGAACTAACTATAACGGGGGAATTTCTATGGTTTTGTACGAGTGAAATGTCCAACTAACTATAACTGTCCCTGAAACCTATGGTTTTTTCAGTGAATTTCTAAGGTTTTTTAAATGCTAATTTCTAACTATAACGTGCCTGAAACCTATGGTTTTTTCAGTGAATATATATGTATATATATATATATATACTGCTTTTCATATGAAACTTGGGAACTAGCCCGGGTTGCCTCCTCTTTTCTTCTTTAAAAAAAAAAAAAAAAAATGTATGTCGCACACTAAGCCTTAAAGGGCATTTATTATATATAGAATGCCCCTTTTATGGCTCAACACATTAAAAATTTAAATATTAAATGAAGACAGCCCATGGTTTAGCTAAATGTTATATGCAATGATGAAGTCGACTTTACCCCATGTTTTGTGCAATAAATTATTGACATGTTAGGCACAAACTCCCTCTTTAACTTACAGAGCAGCTATCCAATTTTTATTTCCCCTGTATTTCTGACCCCTTGTACTACTCTGTGGATACTGCTTTCACTATTCTGTGGATGTTGTTTTTTGTCCCCCCAAACTCGGGGTAGTCTCAACCACACCTAAACTCACTGATTTTCCACGAGCTGCCCCCTTCGTTGGCACGCACCGTGTGATACATGTCACATGGCAATACACCTGCATTATTGGCGCATCGCCTCACGCCGCACACTAGCAGCTGCTCGGAGGGACATTACATCTACTAGTATACCATACAGTTCCATAGAACCCCTTCGTATGCTAAGATTGTTAATCATTTTGAAGAAACCATGGCCTACATATATGTGTAACTATATAGATATTACGCACATTAAGAACTGCTGCATTCTTTTCGTGGCTGAAGCAAAAAGTATCCCATGGTCAGCATGTGTAGGGGAACAGAAGGCATACCATGCCTGCATCAAAGAAGCAGAAGGCGAAAAAAACACCCACACTTTTTGCCGTAGAACATTATTTTCAACAGGGCCTTTTAATTATTTTCGATAAAGGTTTGTATTCTAAATTTCTGCCTCCATTGTGAATTGGGAGTAGGGTGTGCATTTTGTGTTTTACACACAACTCGTTCATTCTTTGCAAAATGTACTTGTGTTTCTTCTAGCTTTTGGTTGTTTGTCTTTCTGCCTGTCTTTTTCTTTATTTCTTAGAGTGTTTTTTGTTATTCGCTTCCCACCGGTCTTTCTGTTATCATCTCAGTCTGGTTTCACTCCATTTCCCTTTTATGCTAGTATCTGTCCTTCTGCCATCCACTAAATGCAAACGTTTTTCAATCTATGTAATTTTCTATTTGCCCTCCCCTCTATCTAGAAGCCTGTCTTCTGCTTTTTAAGTCTTTCAACCGACCTATC
Source organism: Calotriton arnoldi (assembly GCA_963921515.1). Taxonomy (NCBI): domain Eukaryota; kingdom Metazoa; phylum Chordata; class Amphibia; order Caudata; family Salamandridae; genus Calotriton; species Calotriton arnoldi. The sequence goes on along the minus strand of CAWUFW010005356.1, from coordinate 151,788 downwards.
TTTCCCCCTTTTATCATCCGCTGCACATCAGTAGCGCTTGTCTTTTCGACATTTTCTATCTGCTTTTCTTGTTTTCTCTCTGTCTGCCCGACTCTCCTATGTTCAAGCTGTGCATGGCTGCCCGAATGTGTGGTTGCCATTTTCTGTCTTAGTTCCCATCCGCTTGTCATTCCATTTGTCTTTTGCCGAATTTCTTTTTTACCCTTTTGTGTCTGTGTGCCGTATGCTCATTCTCTGTCCTACTGCTTAATGGTTGTTCTACTTTTCAGTCTGTCTTTCGTCATTTTTTTATTCGTCTGTCTGCCTGGTTAAACCTATTTTTTGGCTTTTTTTAACTGCCTGTTTTTTTTATATTATTGTATCTGTCCCTTATCCTAGCTTTCTTCATTTTCCCCTCTTGGTTCACTTGTGTGTATCCCTTCTTTAACTGTCTGCCTGCCTTGTTGTCATTCTCTGTTTGCTTTTACTTTTTCCATAGCTAGCTTTTCTCCGCCTTTTATCTGCCTTCTTGTGTCTCTTTGCTGCGTGGCACCTGTCCATCTAAATATTCGTTCATCCTTTTGCCTTTTTTTCTATCTGCCTGCCTCCGCTTTAGCCATAGCTCACTGTAACTGTCTCTTTGTTGTGATTTTAATTTTTTTTATCTGCGTGTTTCCCTTGTTACCTTTGTTTCTGTCTGTCTTGTCTCATTTTCTATCTATCTTAATCTTTTCTGCCTGCCTTTTGTGACAGTTGACCACTCTGTCTCTTTTCCACTCCTGCCCCTCTGCCCATCTTTTCCCATTTTCTATGTGTGCATCTTCTCTGTTTTCTACTTTACTTGCCTTTTTTCTGAACACTCCAACTGTCAGCCTCCTCACACCCCCTTGCCTTTTCTATATGTTCCTGTTTTACTCTCATTATATATATATATTTTTTCTAATTCTCCCGCTTGTTTTGTACCTAACTCTAAACATTTGTGAAGTCATGCCATCTTGTCCCCGAGCTCTTTGGTACAATGCATGTAGATGCTTAGCAAGTGACAGTACCGCAGGACAGGCTTCTGCAATGGTTTACAAGGCTCACGTCATGGGTCAGAGGGACCTGAAGACAGACCGGCATTTCACAGCGCATATGTGCCCACACAGCATACCTCTCCACTCCCTGCAGCAAGCACGCCAGTGGTGGACCCTAAGATTCTGGAGAAGCAAATGGTACTGCGTGGATCAATATGTCATAAGCCTCTTTTTGCACCTCTGTTGGTTCTTTCTGCACTTCACCTCTTTTGCAAATTTCTGCATCCCTCTAGCCTATTTCTGCACCCCTCTTCCCTTTTTGTCCACCTCTCTTGCTTCTTTCTGCACTTCTCTTGCTTCTTTCTGCACTGCTCTTGCTTCTTTCTGCACCTCTCTTGCATTTCTGTATCCCTCTTGCCTCTTTCTGCACCCCTGCACCTCTGTTCCCTCTTTCTATACCTTTCTTGCCTGTTTCTGCACTTGTCTTTACTCTTTCTGCACCTCTGTTGCTTCTTTCTGCACTTCTCTTGCCTCTTTCTGCACACCTCTTGCCTCTTTCAGCACCTGTGTTGCTTCTTTCTGCACCCCTCTTGCCTCTTTCTGTACCCCTCTTGCCTCTTTGTGTACCTCTCCTGCCTCATTCTGCACCTCTCTTGCCTTTTCATGCAGTTCTCTTGCCTCTTTCTGCACCTCTTTTACTTTGTTCTGCACTTCACTTGCCTCTTTCTGTCCCCCTCTTGCCTCTTTCTGCACCTCTGTTGGTTCTTTCAGCACTGCTCTTACTTCTTTCTGCACCTCTGTCCCAAACTTCTGCATCCTCCTGCCTCTTTCTGCACCCTTCTTCCCTCTTTCTGCACCTCCTCTCTTGCCCCAGTCTGCCCACCTGTTCCCTCTTTCTGCACCCCTTTTGCCTATTTCTGCAACTCTCTTGCCTCTTCCTGCAGTTCTCTTGCCCCCTTCTGCATATCACTTGCCTCTTTCTGCACCTCTGTTGGTTCTTTTGCACTGCTCTTGATTCTTTCTGCACCTCTCTTGCAAATTTCTGCACCCGTCTTGCCTCTTTCTGCACCCCTCTTACCTCTTTCTGCACCTCTCTTGCCTGTATCTGCACCCATGTTCCCTCTTTGTGCAACTCTCTTGCCTCTTTCTACACCTCTCTTCCCTCTTTCTGCACCACTCTTGCCTCTTTCTGTACCTCAGTTGCTTCTTTCTGCACTTCTCTTGCCTCTTTCTGCACCCTTCATGCCTCTTTCAGCACCTCTGTTGCTTCTTTCTGCACTTCTCTTCCTTCATTCTGCACCCCTCCTGCCTCTTTTTGTACCCCTCCTGCCTCTTTTTGTACCCCTCTTGCCTCTTTTTGTACCTCTGTTGGTTCTTTCTGCACTGCTCTTGCTTCTTTCTGCACCTCTGTTCCAAATTTCTGGATCCCTCTTGCCGCTTTCTGCACCCCCTCTTCCCTCTTTCTGTACCTCTCTTGCCTCAGTCTGCCCACCTGTTCCCTGTTTCTGTACCCCTTTGCCTGTTTCTGCAACTCTCTTCCCTCTTTCTGTAGTTCTCTTGTCTCCTTCCGCACCTCTGTTGCTTCTTTCTGCACCTCTCTTGCAAATTTTGGCACCCCTCTTGCCTCTTTCTGCACCCCTCTTGCCTCCTTCTGCACCTCTGTTGGTTCTTTCTGCACTGCTCTTGCTTCTTTCTGCTCCTCTTTTGCCTGTTTCTGTACTTCTCTTGCCTCCTTCTGTACTCAAATGGGAAGTGCAAGCTGTCAAGTTTAAAGGTCTGCGTGCTCTCGTGACTGAGGTATATGTCTACTTGTGTATGTATTCTTACTTGTGTTATGCATCTGAAGATGGTAGCTTAAAAAGCGTGTAACTTCTCCAATAGGTGGTCAAATCTTCTCAGTTCTGCTCTGTCATTCGGTTGCACAGGCAGACATGTCTTATGTATACATGTGTTATAGAGCCCCTCAAATATACTATTGAATACCCATGTGCCCTGTATTGTGAGCAGAAAGAAATGCATACACCTTCTTTTACACAAATTTACAGAGTATGCTGTTTGAAACACAGGTGTTTAAGTGTTTGCATGTTTATTTTAATTTAACATGTCACTAGCTAAAAGCATGGACACGCATGCATACCTTCACAAACTTGGTCAGACTTACAACAGTGATATGCTTAGGATTGCTGTTTTATATTTGGGAGGCCTAACATTCTGAGCAGTCGATTAATAGTGAACCTTCAAGAGAAAAGTGAGATTTAAGACATGTTCGGAGAAGGATTAGTGATTAGGGTACTTTGTATGAGTCTGTTGTAAGGTACAGTTAAAGTAGGCCTCTTTCTGCACCTATGTTGGTTCTTTCTGCACATCTCTTGGTTCTTTCTGCACCTTTCTTCCTCTTTCTGGACTTCTGTTGCCTCTTTCTGCACTTCTCTTGCTTCTTTCTGCACCTTTCTTCATCTTTCTGCACATGTCCTACCTATGTAGGCATATTTAGAAATTAGCATTTAAAAAACCTTACAAATTCACTGAAAAACCAGAGGTTTCATGGACGTTATAGTTAGGAATTAGCAGTTAAAAAACCTTTGAAATTCACTGAAAAAAACAGAGGTTTCAGGGACGTTATAGTTAGAAATTAGCATTTAAAAACCTAAGAAATTCACAGAAAAAACCACAGGTGTCAGGGACGATATAGTTAGTTGGACATTTCACTTGTACAAAACCAGAGAAATTCGGCTGTTATAGTTAGTTGAGCTAACTATAACTCGCGCTCCAGCAATGCACTGCTGATGACGTCACATATTACATCACTCATGACATGGTCAGTGACATCACTGATGACATCTCAAATGACATCACTGATGACATCACTGATGACATCATCCACATGATCATTTGATGCACCTCCTCACACCCTAATATAACCTTTGATACACCCCCTCTAAAATACAGACTACAATTCTCGAAACCATAGACACACCAATACCAGTTAGTACATACCCACTCACTGATTCATAGGTCTACACACACATCCACTCACCGATACAGTCACTCATACATGCAGTCACTCATCAATATAGCCACTGAAATATGCACTCATACACCTATACAGATACTCACACAACACCACTAGCCATAGAGTTACTCACACATCAAACCACTCTCACAATCACTCACTCTCACATATAGTCATTTATATACTCCAACACTCACATATACTGCCTTTCACATATGTAGTTACTCACACATGTACCACTGAGACATCCATTCACTCACCAACACACCCATACACACACTCACCCACCCATACAGCCCTTCACAGATGCACTCTTGAACCCGTACACCCAGTGAATTACCCACTCACACATCTATGCACAGTCACACACCCCACGTCACATATTACATCACTCATGACATGGTCAGTGACATCACTGATGACATCACTGATGACATCTCAAATGACATCACTGATGACATCATCCAGTGACTGTGTTTTTCTTTAAAGTTTAAATATGTATTATATATATGCCAAGGTGTATTGAAGAATGAGTGGGTGTATAAGTGTCTGGATGGAGGATTTAGTACGTGCATGACTGACTGTTTAAGTGAGTGATTACATATGTCTTACTGAATACTAAACTGTGTGAATGTCTGTATCAGTCTGTCTGTTGTTGTATAAGCTGCTGCATGGGTTGGTCAGTAGCTACATGAGTGTCTATATGGGTTATCGATAGGTTGCCTGAGTATTTGTATGGGTGCCTGAGTGTGTGTGTGGGTGGGTGGGAGGTGTGTGACTCTGTGCATAGATGTTTGAGTGGTTGATTCACTGTGTGTATGGGTTCAAGAGTGCATGTGGAAACAGCTGTATGGGTGGGTGAGTGTGTGTATGGGTATGTTGGTGAGTGAATGGATGTCTCAATGGTACATGTCCAAGTAACTACATATGTAAAAGGCAGTGCATGTGAGAGTTGAAGTATATAAATAACTATACGTGGGAGTCAGTTATTGTGAGAGAGGCTGTATGGATGAGTGTGAACTTGTATCAGTGATTGTATAAGAGAGTAAGTATGCATTTGTTTCTGTTTGAATAAGTGATGTGGTGTGTGTATAACTGTATAGGTGAGTAAATGGGAGTGTGATTGATTCTTTGCATGACTGACTATGTATGTGAGTAACTCTGGATGAGTAGTGGTGTGTGACTGTCTGTATAGGTGTATGAGTGTATGAGTGCATATGATAGTGTTGTATTGATGAGTGACTGCATGTATGAGTGACTGTATGGGTGAATGAGTGGATGTGTGTGAAGACCTAGGAATCAGTGAGTGTGTATGTAGTAACCGGTATTGGTGTGTCTATGGTTTAGAAAATGGTAGTCTGTATTTTACAGTGGGTGTATCAAAGGTTATATTAGAGTGTGAGGAGGTGCGTCAGATCTTCACGTGGATGATGTCATCAGTGATGTCATCAGTGATGTCATTTGAGATGTCATCAGTGATGTCATCAGTGATGTCACTGACCATGTCATGATTGATGTAATATGTGACGTCATCAGCAGGGCATTGCGGGTGCGCGAGTTATAGTTAGCTGAACTAACTATAACGGGGGAATTTCTATGGTTTTTTATAAGAGAAATGTCCAACTAACTATAACGTCCCTGAAACCTATGGTTTTTTCAGTGAATTTCTAAGGTTTTTTAATTGCTAATTTCTAACTATAACGTGCCTGAAACCTATGGTTTTTTCCGTGAATTTCAAAGGTTTTTTAAATGCTAATTTCTAACTATAACGTCCCTGAAACCCAAGGGAACCTCAGGATTCAAGGGGACTTAATCCCCCAACTTAAAACATGCCACAGGACGTGTTTACACACATGTCACATCAGGCCCCGCCCCCTCCCTTCAACACTGTGCAAACGCACCCCGTGGCATGTTTTAAGTTGGGGGATTAAGTCACCTTGAATCCTGAGGTCCCTGGGGTCCAACTAGCCCACCAGGTACCTCCAGTAAGCGCCACAGAGCTGCGTTGCAGAGAGGTGTAAAAAGGGGTGTGGCCTCGGACCACTTATCTGCAATGCAGCTCTGTGGCGCATACTGGAGGTACCTTGTGGGCTAGTTGGCCCCCAGGGACCCCCAGTATTCAAGGGGAATTAATTCCCCAACTTAGAACGTGCCGCTGGGCGCGTTTGCACAGTGATGCACTGAGGGGGCGGGCCTCCAGCACAATGCCGTTTTAAAAAGGGGGGCTCTGTGGCCCCCCTTCTTTTCCTATTTTTTGGGCCCTGGGGACCCCATCCCCCAGGGCGTGACCCCTATTGTGTTAAATTTTTTTAAAAATACCGGAAGGGGCTTGTATTTAATTTAAAAAAAAAATATTTGGAGGGGGGCTGCATGGCCCCCCAACTCAGGCCATGAATGGCCCCAGGGAACCCATCCCCTGGGGCCAGCCTTTCCTTTTTTATTATTTTTTTTATTTTTTTTTTTAGAGGAGGGGGGCCACGTGGCCCCCTCCTGGGCCACTTCTAGCCCCAGGGACCCCATCCCCTGGGGCCTGGCCACTCCGTTGGGGACCGTGGGGGGAGCCCCAATGCCCCCACGGTCTCGCCAGCTCCCCGCCTCCTGCGGGAGCCGGCATTGCTTTTCCACATGGGGAGCTGCTGACATGCAGCTCCCCTTGTGGAAAAGCATTCTGCTTCGGATTTTGGAAGCGAGAGCAGGAAACCTGCTCTCGCTTCCAAAATCCAAACCAGTGTTTGCTATGACAGGGCGGGAGCCGCACGGCTCCTGCCCTGCCATAGCAAACAGCAGTGTCCCAGGGGTGGGCACCCCGGCATACTGCAGGAGCTGGCCCTGGGGGGTGGTGGTCCCCAGGGCCATGAAGGGCTCCAGGAGGGGGGCCGTGCGGCCCTGCTCCCTACCATTGCAAAGCCCCGGGGAGGTGGTGGTCTCCGGGACTCGGGGGTCTATAAGGGACCCTTGCATTTACATTTTTAGTGCCCCGGGAGGTGGCGGTCCCCGGGGCATGCTTGGGGGCTCGAGCCCCCCCACACAGGTTCTATTTTAAAAAAATAGAGCCCCGGGAGGTGGCAGTCCCCGGGTCAGCGTGGGGGAGATTGGGACCCCCCCATGCATTTTTTTTATCAGCCCCAGGGAGGTGGCGGTCCCCAGGGCTGCTGGGGGGCTGCGTGCCCCCCACGGTTGTTTATTAAAGCCCCGGGGAGGTGGCGGTCCCCGGGGCTGCGGGGGCCCCCGTGGGCCCCTGCTATTATTAATTTGGCAATACCCCCGGGACCTGGCCCACCCGGGGGCCTCATTTAAATGAAGCGCGGGAGCCCGCGCTTCATTTTTTTAAATAATTTCGGCCGGATTCGTGACCCCAACGTGAACTCTGCCGAAATTATAAAAACAAAAATGCTTTTTTTGCCCTGGGGGTACTTGTGGTACCCCTGAGCAGGCCTAGGGGGTCAGGGTGTTTCTACCCTGCCCCCTTTTCTTGTTTTTAAAAAAAAATGTCACTGTTTTCTTGTGACTCGGTTTTACAGAGACACAAGATGGCTGCCAACACTTCCTGGTTTGGAGTGTTGGCAGCCAATCACAGTGAAGCTCGTGCTCGGGAGGGTTCGCGAACCCACCGCTGCCCTAGATATCGAAACTTTTTATTTTTCTAATCTCTCTGGAACTACTGAACGGATTTACACCATTTAATAAAAAGGACTCTTTCTGAACCAAGACCTACCTTTTTGCCAAATTTGGTGTAATTCCGTTCAGCAGTTCGGGCTGTAGCTTTGTCTAAAGTTTCCTATGGAAATTAACATGGGGAAAACATGTTTTGGGACCCCCTTTTTTCTCGGCCCCCGCTTGATGAATCACCCCGAAACTTTCAAGAGAGGAGCTGACCGGATTGCCCCACTAGTTTTGAAGATTTCGTGAAGATTCGTCAAACAGCGCCAAAGTTATTGGCAAATCAAAAAACGCTTTTCCTATGGAAACTAGGTCCTAACTATAACTACCTACTGGCGGTCACCAGTAGGTAGTTATAGTTAGGACCTAGTTTCCATAGGAAAAGCGTTTTTGGATTTGATATATATATATCTCACGCCAACAGTTCCAAAGATGCTGCGCACTCAGGCTATTAAGATGATAAGTTGTTTATTTCATGCAACTCAAAGCAAAAATACTGACAAATGCGTTTCAGCCTCCTGGCCTTCAGTAGTTCTATTGCAGGGTACTTCCTTTTAACACAAATAAAATTCATTGGTTAGCGGCTGATTAATGAAAATAGAAAAGGGACCATATTGTAGGGACATAAAAAGTATATGGAAAGCGTCGGCCATATTTAAACATTCATGCATGTGTTGCATGGATGCCACTTCATGATCATGACTGTTTTTGATTCACAGATTGCCGATGCGGGTAAAAATCATAAATTGAATACTAATATTTGAACGATACACGTCCAGGAATCATATCAAATAACATGATTCATGACATTCCCCAAATCAATCTTCTGGTTTTCGTAGCAGACAATAAATTATGCACAAGACTTTTCAGAAAACCAACGGCAGGGAACACAGTTTTACATTCATGGAGCTAGCATCCACGTAGTTTAATCAACAGCATACCCTATGGGGAACTGCTGAGATTGAAACGTAATTGTTCCCACCCTGAAGACTACCAAGAGGCAGAGAAAGAGTCCCTAAACAGGTTTACCAGAAGAGGTTACCCAAGGAAAGTTCTACAGCGAGCAGTTGAGAAGGTAAAATTGAAGGAGAGACAGGAGCTGCTTGTAGGCAAGCTCACTAACATCACAGCCACAGAGGATGAATCACCCAAAGTTAGGCTGATACTCAGTTTTTCCTCAGAATCATATAGGATCAGGGACCTGGTTATTAGAAATTGGAATATTCTCCAGACAGATGGCACAATAGGACAGTTGCTTCCCAACAGACCAGACATCACCTATAGGAAATGCGCTTCACTGAAGGACATCTTAGTTCAGAGTCACTTTTTAGACAAACCCCAGAATAGGACCACCATAACGGGTTTCTTTCCCTGTACCGCTTGTAAAGCATGCAAAAATAGCATGAAGGTTAAGGACTATCAAGTTCCAGGGAAGAAAGAAAGGCGGTCCATTAACAAGCTGCTCAATCGTAACTCCAGCTTTGTGGTGTATTGTCTAGTTTGTCCATGTGGTCTCCAATATATTGGAAGCACAAAACACCCAGCTAAGAAATGGATATTGGAGCACAAAAGGGCAATCACTAATCGTGACAAAACATATCCTGTGGCAAGACACTTTGCCGCAACCCATGATGCCACAAGTGATCATTTGTGTTACTTCTGCATGGACCAAATCCCCAGCAAAGAGAGAGGGGGGATAGGGTGAGACTCTTAAGGCAGCTGGAGGCAAGGTATATAGTTGACCTAAGAACCCGCACCCCATGTGGGCTAAACAGTGAGGAAGAACTTTGGTTGTATATAGGTTGAAAGAATAGACCCTCAAGTAGGCAACACCTCTTTATTCTAGACCGATACTCAGAAGTTGATTTATTGTTTTTCAGAATCAATTATGGGTCCTACGCCCATTCAGGGCGAGATTTTATCCCAGATTCTTTTCAAATTGAAATATATTAAGTCGGAAATTACGCAATTTTTCCCACTATAAATGACATATGTATTATGCTACAATAATGGTTTTTGTGACATAATTGATGAAGGAATGATGAAATATGTAATCATGTAATCATATACCAAGAATTGATTTGGGGAATATCATGAATCATGTAATTTGATATGATTCCTGGACGTGCATCGTTTGAATATTAGTATTCAATTTATGTTTTTTACCCGCGTCGGCAATCTGTGAATCAAAAACAGACATGATCATGAAGTGGCATCCATGCAACACATGCATGAATGTTTAAATATGGCCGACGCTTTCCATATACTTTGTATGTCCCTACAATATGGTTCCTTTTCTATTTTCATTAAACAGCTGCTAACCAATGAATTTGATTTGTGTTAAAAGGAAGTACCTTAGAATAGAACTACTGACATTGACAAAGGCCAGGAGGCTGAAACGCGTTTTTCAGTATTTTTGCTTTGAGTTGCATGAAATAAACAACTTATCATCTTAATAGCTTGAGTGTGCAGCATCTTTCGAACTGTTGATGTGATTTATATTCACGAGGCCGTCCTCGTGAGCTGCGGCACCCGCTGTGCTGAGAGCGGCAAGTTTGGTGGAAATCGGTGTGCGATATATATATATATATATATATATATATATATATATCTATATATTCACTGAAAAAACCATAGGTTTCAGACACGTTATAGTTAGAAATTAGCATTTAAAAAACCTTTGAAATTCACTGAAAAAACCATAGGTTTTAGGGACAGTTATAGTTAGTTGGACATTTCACTCGTACAAAACCATAGAAATTCCCCCGTTATAGTTAGTTCAGCTAACTATAACTCGCGCCCCGCAATGCACTGCTGATGACGTCACATATTACATCACTCATGACATGGTCAGTGACATCACTGATGACATCACTGATGACATCTCAAATGACATCACTGATGACATCACTGATGACATCATCCAGTGACTGTGTGTTTCTGTAAAGTTTAAATATGTTTAATATATATAGGGAAAGGCGTATTGAAGAATGAGTGGGTGTATAAGTGTCTGAATGGATGATTTAGTACGTGCGTGACTGACTCTACAAGTGAGTGATTAAACGTATCTTACTGAATGCATGGGTTAGTGACTAAACTGTGTGAATGTCTGTATCCGTCTGTTTGTTGGTGTGTAAGTGGATGCATGGATTTGCGAATAGCTACATGAGTGTCTATATGGGTTATTGATTGGTTCTCTGAGTATCTGTATGGCTGCCTGAGTGTTTGTGTGGGTGGGGTGTGTGTGACTCTGTACATAGATGTGTGAGTGGGTGATTCACTGGGTGCATGATTTCAAGAGTGCATCTGTGATGGACTGCTTGAGTGGGTGAGTGTGTGTATGGGTGTGTTAGTGAGTGAATGTATATCTCAGTGGTACATGTGCGAGTAACTACATATGTAAAAGGCAGTATATATGTGTTAGAGTATTTAAATGGCTATAAGTGAGAGTGTGTGATTGTCAGAGTGGCTGTATGGATGCGTGTGTGCTTGTATCAGTTATTGTATAAGAGCGTAAGAATGTGCTAGTATTTGTATGAGTAAGTGAGCTGGTGTGTGTATAATAGTATAGGTGAGTAAATGGGTGTGTGATTAATTTTTTGCATGACTGACTAGGTGTGTGAGTACCTCTATGGATGAGTGGCGTTGTGTGAGGGCCTGATTCACAGAACTAACTTACGTCAAAAACTTAAACGTAAACATAAACGTAAACGTAAAGTTAGTACTTTCTAGGTATTCACAGAATACACTTACTCATTTTGGTATTCACAGAATGAACTTACTCATTTCAGTATTCACAGAAGTTAGTAGTCCTAACTTTAGGACTCCTAAATGCCTTCTGTGAATACCGAAAGTCTTAAAGTTAGGATTTTTCTCAGTTTAAGAGTAACTTTACTACTCCTAAACTGAGAAAAATCCTAACTTTAAGACTTTCGGTATTCACAGAAGGCATTTAGGAGTCCTAAAGTTAGGACTACTAACTTCTGTGAATACCGAAATGAGTAAGTTCATTCTGTGAATACCAAAATGAGTAAGTGTATTCTGTGAATACCTAAAAAGTACTAACTTTACGTTTACGTTTACGTTTTTGACGTAAGTTAGTTCTGTGAATCAGGCCCTGAGTGTTTATATAGGTGTATGAGTGCATATGATAGTCCTGTACTGAGTGACTGTAAGTATGAGTGACTGTACGGGTGAGTGAGTAGATGTGTGTGTGTAGACCTAAGAATCAGTGAGTGGGTATGTAGTTATTGGTATTGGAGTGTGTATGGTTTTGAGAATGGAAGTCTGTAATTTAGAGTGGGTGTATCAAAAGTTATATTAGGGTGTGAGAAGATGCATGAAATTATCATATGGATGATGTCATCAGTGATGTCATCAGTGATGTCATTTGAGATGTCATCAGTCATGTCATCAGTGATGTCACTGACCATGTCATGAGTGATGTAATATGTGACGTCATCAGCAGTGCATTGCGGGGCGGGAGTTATAGTTAGCTGAACTAACTATAACGGGGGAATTTCTATGGTTTTGTACGAGTGAAATGTCCAACTGACTATAACTGTCCCTAAAACCTATGTTTTTTTCAGTGAATTTCAAAGGTTTTTTAAATGCTAATCTCTAACTATAACGTGTCTGAAACCTATGGTTTTTTCAGTGAATTTCAAAGGTTTTTTAAATGCTAATTTCTAACTATAACGTGCCTGAAACCTATGATTTTTAAGTGAATTTCAAAGGTTTTTTAAATGCTAGTTTCTAACTATGCCTACAGAGGTAGGACATGTGAAGAAAGAAGAAAAACGCACAGAAAGAAGCAAAAGAAATGCAGAAAGAACAGAAGTCCACAAAGACGAAGAAAAGTGCAGGAAGAAGCACAAGATGTGCAGAAAGAACCAACAGAGGAGCAGAAAGAGGCCTTGTTGCAAAATCATCCTGTGCCCACAACTTTTTCAGACGGGTACTGGTGGTAACTGACTCTGACTAACCAGAGCCAGTGCTATGCTAAAAGACACTTAGAATACAGTGAAAACACCTACATACACTAGGGAACACTATGCGTTGGGGTACCCCTGTGATTATCATGACCTCCTCTGTAAGTCCCTAGTACATAATAGGGCAGGGGGATTAAAACTACCTCTTAAAACGCGCTACAGGGCGCGTTTGCACAGTGGTGAAGGGAGGGGGCCTGAGGTGACATGTGTGCAAACGCGCCCCGTGGCGTGTTTTAAGTTGCAGGATTAAGTCCCCTTGAATCCTGAGGGTCCCTGGGGCCCAACTAGCCCCCAGGTACCTACAGTTAGGACCACAGAGCTGAGTTGCAGAGAGGCGTTCCGAGGCCACGCACCTTTTTTCACCTCTTTGCAGTGCAACTCTGTTGTGCTTACTGAAGGTACCTGGTGGGCTAGTTGGCCCCCAGGGTCCCTCAGGATTCAAGGGGAATTAATTCCCCAACTTAAAACGCACATCAGAGCGTGTTTGCGCACATGTCACCTTAGGCCCCGCCCCCTCCCTTCACCACTCTGCAAACACGCCCCGTGGCGCGTTTTAAGTCGGGGGATTAGGTCACCTTGAATCCTGAGGGTCCCTGGGGCCCAACTAGCCCACCAGGTACTTCCAGTAAGCACCACAGGCCTGCGTTGCAACGCCTGTAACAAATTGTGCAGTTGTGTATAGGTAGTGAAGGGGGTCGTGCTGGGGGTAGTGTTTTAGGGTTTAGGGTAGTGCAGTGGTGTTTGTGTAGTGTAGGGGGTCATGCTGGGGGTAGATTTAGGGTTTAGGGTAGTGCAGTGGTGTTTGGGTAGTGTAGGGAGTCATGCTGGGGGGAGTGTTTTAGGGTTTAGGGTAGTGCAGTGGTGTTTGGGTAGTGTAGGGGTCATGCTGGGGGTAGTGTTTTAGGGTTTAGGGTAGTGTAGTGGTGTTTGGGTAGTGTAGGGGGTCATGCTGGGGGTAGTGGTTTAGGGTTTAGGGTAGTGCATTGGTGTTTGGGTAGTGTAGGGGATACTGCTGGTGGGGGTAGTGTTTTAGGGTTTAGGGTAGTGCAATGGTGTTTGGGTAGTGTAGGGGTACTGCTGGGGGTAGTGTTTTAGGGTTTAGGGTAGTGCAGTGGTGTTTGGGTAGTGTAGGGGGTACTGCTGGGGGTAGTTTTTAGGGTTTAGGGTAGTGCAGTGGTGTTTGTGTAGTGTAGGGGTAGTGTTTTAGGGTTTAGGGTAGTGCAGTGGTGTTTGTGTAGTGTAGGGGGTCGTGCTGGGGGTAGAGTTTTAGGGTTTAGGGTAGTGCAGTGGTGTTTGTGTAGTGTAGGAGGTCGTGTTTTAGGGTTTAGGGTAGTGCAGTGGTGTTTGGGTAGTGTAGGGGTACTGCTGGGGGTAGTGTTTTAGGGTTTAGGGTAGTGCAGTGGTCTTTGGGTAGTGTAGGGGGTCGTGCGGGGGTAGTTTTTTAGGGTTTAGGGTAGTGCAGTGGTCTTTGGGTAGTGTAGGGGGTAGTGTTTTAGGGTTTAGGGTAGTGCATTGGTGTTTGGGTAGTGTAGGGGGTCATGCGGGGGGTAGTGTTTTAGGGTTTTGGGCAGTGCAGTGGTGTTTGGGTAGTGTAGGGGGTCGTGCTAGGGGGAGTGTTTTAGGGTTTAGGGCAGTGCAGTGGTGTTCGGGTAGTGTAGGGGGTCGTGCTGGGGGAGTGTTTTAGGGTTTAGGGCAGTGCAGTGGTGTTCGGGTAGTGTAGGGGGTCGTGCTGGGGGAGTGTTTTAGGGTTTAGGGCAGTGCAGTGGTGTTTGGGTAGTGTAGGGGGTCGTGCTGGGGGAGTGTTTGAGGGTTTAGGGGAGTGCAGTCATGTTCGGGTAGTGTAGGGGGTCATGCTGGGGGAGTATTTTAGGGTTTAGGGTAGTGCAGTGGTGTTCGGGTAGTGTAGGGGGTTGTGCTGGGGGTAGTGTTTTAGGGTTTAGGGCAGTGCAGTGGTGTTCGGGCAGTGTAGGGGGTCGTGCTGGGGGTGGTGTTTTAGGGTTTAGGGCAGTGCAGTGGTGTTCGGGCAGTGTAGGGGGTCGTGCTGGGGGTGGTGTTTCAGGGTTTAGGGCAGTGCAGTGGTGTTCGGGCAGTGTAGGGGGTCGTGCAGGGGGTGGTGTTTCAGGGTTTAGGGCAGTGGTGTTCGGGTAGTGTAGGGAGTCGTGCTGGGGGTGGTGTTTCAGGGTTTGGGGCAGGGCAGTGGTGTTCGGGCAGTAAAGGGGGTCATGCTGGGGGTGGTGTTTCCGGGTTTTGGGCAGTGCAGTGGTGTTCGGGCAGTGTAGGGGGTCATGCGGGGGTGGTGTTTCAGGGTTTAGGGCAGTGCAGTGGTGTTCGGGCAGTGTAGGGGGTCGTGCAGGGTTGTGGTGTTTCAGGGTTTAGGGCAGTGCAGTGCAGTGGTGTTCGGGCAGTGTAGGGGGTCATGCTGGGGGTGGTGTTTCAGGGTTTAGGGCAGTGCAGTGGTGTTCGGGCAGTGTAGGGGGTGGTGCAGGGGGTGGTGTTTCAGGGTTTAGGGCAGTGCAGTGGTGTTCGGGCAGTGTAGGGGGTGGTGCAGGGGGTGGTGTTTCAGGGTTTAGGGCAGTGCGGTGGTGTTTGGGCAGTGTAGGGGGTCGTGCACAGGGTGGTGTTTCAGGGTTTAGGGCAGTGCAGTGGTGTTCGGGCAGTGTAGGGGGTCGTGCTGGGGCTGGTGTTTCAGGATTTAGGGCAGTGCAGTGGTGTTCGGGCAGTGTAGGGGGTCGTGCGGGGTGGTGTTACAGGGTTTAGGGCAGTGCAGTGGTGTTCGGGCAGTGTAGGGGGTCGTTCAGGGTTGTGGTGTTTCAGGGTTTAGGGCAGTGCAGTGGTGTTCGGGCAGTGTAGGGGGTCGTGCTGGGGGTGGTGTTTCAGGGTTTAGGGCAGTGCAGTGGTGTTCGGGCAGTGTAGGGGGTGGTGTTTCAGGGTTTAGGGCAGTGCAGTGGTATTCGGGCAGTGTAGGGGGTCGTGCTGGGGCTGGTGTTTCAGGATTTAGGGCAGTGCCATGGTGTTCGGGCAGTGTAGGTGGTCATGCTGGGGCTGGTGTTTCAGGGTTTAGGGCAGTGCAGTGGTGTTCGGGCAGTGTAGGGGGTCATGCTGGGGCTGATGTTTCAGGTTTTAGGGCAGTGCAGTGGTGTTCGGGCAGTGTAGGGGGTCTTGCTGGGGCTGGTGTTTCAGAGTCTAGGGCAGTGCAGTGGTGTTCGGGCAGTGTAGGGGGTCTTGCTGGGGCTGGTGTTTCAGGGTTTAAGGCAGTGCAGTGGTATTCGGGCAGTGTAGGGGGTCGTGCTGGGGGTGGTGTTTCAGGGTTTAGGGCAGTGCAGTGGTGTTCGGGCAGTGTAGGGGGTCGTGCTGGGGCTAGTGTTTCAGGGTTTAGGGCAGAGCAATGGTGTTCAGGCAGTGTAGGGGTTGTGCTGGAGGTGGTGTTTCAGGGTTTAGGGCAGTGCAGTGGTGCTCGGGCAGTGTAGGGGGTCTTGCTGGGGGTGGTGTTTCAGGGTTTAGGGCAGTGGTGTTCAGGCAGTGTAGGGGTTGTGCTGGAGGTGGTGTTTCAGGGTTTAGGGCAGTGCAGTGGTGTTCGGGCAGTGTAGGGGGTTCTGCTGGAGGTGGTGTTTCAGGGTTTAGGGCAGTGCCGTGGTGGTCGGGCAGTGTAGGGGGTCGTGCTGGGGGTGGTGTTTCAGGGTTTAGGGCAGTGCAGTGGTGTTCGGGCAGTGTAGGGGGTCGTGCTGGGGGTGGTGTTTCAGGGTTTAGGGCAGTGCAGTGGTGTTCGGGCAGTGTAGGGGGTCGTGCAGGGGGTGGTGTTTCAGGGTTTAGGGCAGTGCAGTGGTGTTTGGGCAGTGTAGGGGTGTTCGGGGAGTGTAGGGGGTCGTGCAGGGGGTGGTGTTTCTGGGTTTAGGGCAGTGCAGTGGTGTTTGGGCAGTGTAGGGGGTCTTGCTGGGGGTGGTGTTTCAGGGTTTAGGGCAGTGCAGTGGTGTTCGGGCAGTGTAGGGGTCTTGCTGGGGCTGGTGTTTCAGGGTTTAGGGCAGTGCAGTGGTGTTCGGGCAGTGTAGGGGTCTTGCTGGGGCTGGTGTTTCAGGGTTTAGGGTTGTGCAGTGGTGTTCGGGCAGTGTAGGGGGTCGTGCTGGGGCTGGTGTTTGAGGGTTTAGGGCAGTGCAGTGGTGTTCGGGCAGTGTAGGGGGTCGTGCTGGGGCTGGTGTTTCAGAGTTTAGTGCAGTGCAGTGGTTTTCGGGCAGTGTAGGCGGTCGTGCTGGGGCTGGTGTTTCAGGGTTTAGGGTAGTGCAGTGGTGTTCGGGCAGTGTACGGGGTTGTGCTGGGGCTGGTGTTTCAGGGTTTAGGGCAGTGCAGTGGTGTTCGGGCAGTGTAGGGGGTCATGCTGGGGGTGGTGTTTCAGAGTTTAGGGCAGTGCAGTGGTGTTCGGGCAGTGTAGGGGGTCGTGCTGGGGCTGGTATTTCAGGGTTTTGGGCAGAGCAGTGGTGTTCGGGCAGTGTAGGGGGCCATGCTGGGGGTGGTGTTTCAGGGTTTAGGGCAGTACAGTGGTGTTTGGGCAGTGTAGGGGGTCTTGCTGGGGGTGGTGTGTCAGGGTTTAGGGCAGGGGTGTTCGGGCAGTGTAGGGGGTCTTGCTGGGGGTGATGTTTCAGGGTTTAGGGCAGTGCAGTGGTGTTCGTGCAGTGTAGGGGGTCTTGCTGCGGATAGTGTTTCAGGGTTTAGGGCAGTGCAGTGGTGTTCGTGCAGTGTAGGGGGTCGTGCTGGGGGTGGTGTTTCAGGGTTTAGGGCAGTGCAGTGGTGTTCGGGCAGTGTAGGGGGTCGTGCAGGGGTGGTGTTTCAGGGTTTAGGGCAGTGCAGTGGTGTTCGGGCACTGTAGGTGGTCGTGCTGGGTGGTGGTGTTTCAGGGTTTAGGGCAGTGCAGTGGTGTTCGGGCAGTGTAGGGGGTCTTGCAGGGGGTGGTGTTTCAGGGTTTAGGGCAGTGCAGTGGTGTTTGGGCAGTGTAGGGGGTCATGCAGGGGGTGGTGTTTCAGGGTTTAGGGCAGTGCAGTGGTGTTCGGCCAGTGTAGGGGGTCGTGCTGGGGCTGGTGTTTCAGGGTTTAGGGCAGTGCAGTGGTGTTCGGGCAGTGTAGGGGGTCTTGCTGGGGGTGGTGTTTCAGGGTTTAGGGCAGTGGTGTTCGGGCAGTGTAGGGGGTCTTGCTGGGGGTGATGTTTCAGGGTTTAGGGCAGTGCAGTGGTGTTCGGGCAGTGTAGGGGGTCGTGCTGGGGGTGGTGTTTCAGGGTTTAGGGCAGTGCAGTGGTGTTCGGGCAGTGTAGGGGGTCATGCAGGGGGTGGTGTTTCAGGGTTTAGGGCAGTGCAGTGGTGTTCGGGCACTGTAGGTGGTCGTGCTGGGTGGTGGTGTTTCAGGGTTTAGGGCAGTGCAGTGGTGTTCGGGCAGTGTAGGGGGTCGTGCAGGGGGTGGTGTTTCAGGGTTTAGGGTAGTGCAGTGGATGATTGGGCAGTGTAGGGGGTCGTGCTAGGGGAGTGTTTTAGGGTTTAGGGCAGTGCAGTGGTGTTCGGGTAGTGTAGGGGGTCGTGCTGGGGGGAGTGTTTTAGGGTTTAGGGCAGTGCAGTGGTGTTCGGGTAGTGTAGGGGGTCGTGCTGGGGGAGTGTTTTAGGGTTTAGGGCAGTGCAGTGGTGTTTGGGTAGTGTAGGGGGTCGTGCTGGGGGGAGTGTTTGAGGGTTTAGGGAGTGCAGTCATGTTCGGGTAGTGTAGGGGGTCATGCTGGGGGAGTATTTTAGGGTTTAGGGTAGTGCAGTGGTGTTCGGGTAGTGTAGGGGGTTGTGCTGGGGGTAGTGTTTTAGGGTTTAGGGCAGTGCAGTGGTGTTCGGGCAGTGTAGGGGGTCGTGCTGGGGGTGGTGTTTTAGGGTTTAGGGCAGTGCAGTGGTGTTCGGGCAGTGTAGGGGGTCGTGCTGGGGGTGGTGTTTCAGGGTTTAGGGCAGTGCAGTGGTGTTCGGGCAGTGTAGGGGGTCGTGCAGGGGGTGGTGTTTCAGGGTTTAGGGCAGTGGTGTTCGGGTAGTGTAGGGAGTCGTGCTGGGGGTGGTGTTTCAGGGTTTGGGGCAGGGCTGTGGTGTTCGGGCAGTAAAGGGGGTCATGCTGGGGGTGGTGTTTCCGGGTTTTGGGCAGTGCAGTGGTGTTCGGGCAGTGTAGGGGGTCATGCGGGGGTGGTGTTTCAGGGTTTAGGGCAGTGCAGTGGTGTTCGGGCAGTGTAGGGGGTCGTGCAGGGTTGTGGTGTTTCAGGGTTTAGGGCAGTGCAGTGCAGTGGTGTTCGGGCAGTGTAGGGGGTCATGCTGGGGGTGGTGTTTCAGGGTTTAGGGCAGTGCAGTGGTGTTCGGGCAGTGTAGGGGGTGGTGCAGGGGGTGGTGTTTCAGGGTTTAGGGCAGTGCAGTGGTGTTCGGGCAGTGTAGGGGGTGGTGCAGGGGGTGGTGTTTCAGGGTTTAGGGCAGTGCGGTGGTGTTTGGGCAGTGTAGGGGGTCGTGCACAGGGTGGTGTTTCAGGGTTTAGGGCAGTGCAGTGGTGTTCGGGCAGTGTAGGGGGTCGTGCTGGGGCTGGTGTTTCAGGATTTAGGGCAGTGCAGTGGTGTTCGGGCAGTGTAGGGGGTCGTGCGGGGTGGTGTTACAGGGTTTAGGGCAGTGCAGTGGTGTTCGGGCAGTGTAGGGGGTCGTTCAGGGTTGTGGTGTTTCAGGGTTTAGGGCAGTGCAGTGGTGTTCGGGCAGTGTAGGGGGTCGTGCTGGGGGTGGTGTTTCAGGGTTTAGGGCAGTGCAGTGGTGTTCGGGCAGTGTAGGGGTGGTGTTTCAGGGTTTAGGGCAGTGCAGTGGTATTCGGGCAGTGTAGGGGGTCGTGCTGGGGCTGGTGTTTCAGGATTTAGGGCAGTGCCATGGTGTTCGGGCAGTGTAGGTGGTCATGCTGGGGCTGGTGTTTCAGGGTTTAGGGCAGTGCAGTGGTGTTCGGGCAGTGTAGGGGGTCATGCTGGGGCTGATGTTTCAGGTTTTAGGGCAGTGCAGTGGTGTTCGGGCAGTGTAGGGGGTCTTGCTGGGGCTGGTGTTTCAGAGTCTAGGGCAGTGCAGTGGTGTTCGGGCAGTGTAGGGGGTCTTGCTGGGGCTGGTGTTTCAGGGTTTAAGGCAGTGCAGTGGTATTCGGGCAGTGTAGGGGGTCGTGCTGGGGGTGGTGTTTCAGGGTTTAGGGCAGTGCAGTGGTGTTCGGGCAGTGTAGGGGGTCGTGCTGGGGCTAGTGTTTCAGGGTTTAGGGCAGAGCAATGGTGTTCAGGCAGTGTAGGGGGTTGTGCTGGAGGTGGTGTTTCAGGGTTTAGGGCAGTGCAGTGGTGCTCGGGCAGTGTAGGGGGTCTTGCTGGGGGTGGTGTTTCAGGGTTTAGGGCAGTGGTGTTCAGGCAGTGTAGGGGGTTGTGCTGGAGGTGGTGTTTCAGGGTTTAGGGCAGTGCAGTGGTGTTCGGGCAGTGTAGGGGTTCTGCTGGAGGTGGTGTTTCAGGGTTTAGGGCAGTGCCGTGGTGGTCGGGCAGTGTAGGGGGTCGTGCTGGGGGTGGTGTTTCAGGGTTTAGGGCAGTGCAGTGGTGTTCGGGCAGTGTAGGGGGTCGTGCTGGGGGTGGTGTTTCAGGGTTTAGGGCAGTGCAGTGGTGTTCGGGCAGTGTAGGGGGTCGTGCAGGGGGTGGTGTTTCAGGGTTTAGGGCAGTGCAGTGGTGTTTGGGCAGTGTAGGGGTGTTCGGGGAGTGTAGGGGGTCGTGCAGGGGTGGTGTTTCTGGGTTTAGGGCAGTGCAGTGGTGTTTGGGCAGTGTAGGGGGTCTTGCTGGGGGTGGTGTTTCAGGGTTTAGGGCAGTGCAGTGGTGTTCGGGCAGTGTAGGGGGTCTTGCTGGGGCTGGTGTTTCAGGGTTTAGGGCAGTGCAGTGGTGTTCGGGCAGTGTAGGGGGTCTTGCTGGGGCTGGTGTTTCAGGGTTTAGGGTTGTGCAGTGGTGTTCGGGCAGTGTAGGGGGTCGTGCTGGGGCTGGTGTTTGAGGGTTTAGGGCAGTGCAGTGGTGTTCGGGCAGTGTAGGGGGTCGTGCTGGGGCTGGTGTTTCAGAGTTTAGTGCAGTGCAGTGGTTTTCGGGCAGTGTAGGCGGTCGTGCTGGGGCTGGTGTTTCAGGGTTTAGGGTAGTGCAGTGGTGTTCGGGCAGTGTACGGGGTTGTGCTGGGGCTGGTGTTTCAGGGTTTAGGGCAGTGCAGTGGTGTTCGGGCAGTGTAGGGGGTCATGCTGGGGGTGGTGTTTCAGAGTTTAGGGCAGTGCAGTGGTGTTCGGGCAGTGTAGGGGGTCGTGCTGGGGCTGGTATTTCAGGGTTTTGGGCAGAGCAGTGGTGTTCGGGCAGTGTAGGGGGCCATGCTGGGGGTGGTGTTTCAGGGTTTAGGGCAGTACAGTGGTGTTTGGGCAGTGTAGGGGGTCTTGCTGGGGGTGGTGTGTCAGGGTTTAGGGCAGTGGTGTTCGGGCAGTGTAGGGGGTCTTGCTGGGGGTGATGTTTCAGGGTTTAGGGCAGTGCAGTGGTGTTCGGGCAGTGTAGGGGGTCTTGCTGCGGATAGTGTTTCAGGGTTTAGGGCAGTGCAGTGGTGTTCGTGCAGTGTAGGGGGTCGTGCTGGGGGTGGTGTTTCAGGGTTTAGGGCAGTGCAGTGGTGTTCGGGCAGTGTAGGGGGTCGTGCAGGGGGTGGTGTTTCAGGGTTTAGGGCAGTGCAGTGGTGTTCGGGCACTGTAGGTGGTCGTGCTGGGTGGTGGTGTTTCAGGGTTTAGGGCAGTGCAGTGGTGTTCGGGCAGTGTAGGGGTCTTGCAGGGGGTGGTGTTTCAGGGTTTAGGGCAGTGCAGTGGTGTTTGGGCAGTGTAGGGGGTCATGCAGGGGGTGGTGTTTCAGGGTTTAGGGCAGTGCAGTGGTGTTCGGCCAGTGTAGGGGGTCGTGCTGGGGCTGGTGTTTCAGGGTTTAGGGCAGTGCAGTGGTGTTCGGGCAGTGTAGGGGTCTTGCTGGGGGTGGTGTTTCAGGGTTTAGGGCAGTGGTGTTCGGGCAGTGTAGGGGGTCTTGCTGGGGGTGATGTTTCAGGGTTTAGGGCAGTGCAGTGGTGTTCGGGCAGTGTAGGGGGTCGTGCTGGGGGTGGTGTTTCAGGGTTTAGGGCAGTGCAGTGGTGTTCGGGCAGTGTAGGGGGTCATGCAGGGGTGGTGTTTCAGGGTTTAGGGCAGTGCAGTGGTGTTCGGGCACTGTAGGTGGTCGTGCTGGGTGGTGGTGTTTCAGGGTTTAGGGCAGTGCAGTGGTGTTCGGGCAGTGTAGGGGGTCGTGCAGGGGGTGGTGTTTCAGGGTTTAGGGTAGTGCAGTGGTGTTTGGGCAGTGTAGGGGGTCGTGCGGGGGTGGTGTTTCAGGGTTTAGGGCAGTGCAGTGGTGTTCGGCCAGTGTAGGGGGTCGTGCTGGGGCTGGTGTTTCAGGGTTTAGGGCAGTGCAGTGGTGTTCGGGCAGTGTAGGGGGTCTTGCTGCGGGTGGTGTTTCAGGGTTTAGGGCAGTGCAGTGGTGTTCGTGCAGTGTAGGGGGTCGTGCTGGGGGTGGTGTTTCAGGGTTTAGGGCAGTGCAGTGGTGTTCGGGCAGTGTAGGGGGTCGTGCAGGGGGTGGTGTTTCAGGGTTTAGGGCAGTGCAGTGGTGTTCGTGCAGTGTAGGAGGTCATGCTGGGGATGGTGTTTCAGGGTTTAGGGCAGTGCAGTAGTGTTCGGGCAGTGTAGGGGGTCGTGCAGGGGTGGTGTTTCAGGGTTTAGGGCAGTGCAGTGGTGTTCGGGCAGTGTAGGGGGTCGTGCTGGGGCTGGTGTTTCTGGGTTTAAGGCAGTGCAGTGATGCTCGGGCAGTGTAGGGGGTCGTGCTGGGGATGGTATTTCAGGGTTTAGGGCAGTGCAGTAGAGTTCGGGCAGTGTAGGGGGTCGTGCAGGGGGTGGTGTTTCAGGGTTTAGGGCAGTGCAGTGGTGTTCGGGCAGTGTAGGGGGTCATGCTGGGGGTGGTGTTTCAGGGTTTAGGGCAGTGCAGTGGTGTTCGGGCAGTGTAGTGGGTCGTGCACGGGGTGGTGTTTCAGGGTTTAGGGCAGTGCAGTGGTGTTCGGGCAGTGTAGGGGGTCGTGCTGGGGCTGGTGTTTCACGGTTTAGGGCAGTGCAGTGGTGTTCGGGCGGTGTAGGGGGTCGTGCTGGGGCTGGTGTTTCAGGGTTTAGGGCAGTGCAGTGGTGTTTGGGCAGTGTAGGCGGTCGTGCTGGGGCTGGTGTTTCAGGGTTTAGGGCAGTGCAGTGGTGTTCGGGCAGTGTAGGGGGTCGTGCTGGGGCTGGTGTTTCTGGGTTTAAGGCAGTGCAGTGGTGTTCGGGCAGTGTAGGGGGTCGTGCTGGTGGTGGTGTTTCAGGGTTTAGGGCAGTGCAGTGGTGTTCGGGCAGTGTAGGGGGTCGTGCTGGGGCTGGTTATTCAGGGTTTAGGGCAGTGCAGTGGGGTTCGGGCAGTGTAGGGGGTCGTGCTGGGGCTGGTGTTTCAGGGTTTTGGACAGAGCAGTGGTGTTCGGGCAGTGTAGGGGGTCGTGCTGGGGGTGGTGTTTCAGGGTTTAGGGCAGTGCAGTGGTGTTCGGGCAGTGTAGGGGGTCATGCTGGGGGTGGTGTTTCAGGGTTTAGGGCAGTGGTGTTCGGGCAGTGTAGGGGGTCTTGCTGGGGGTGATGTTTCAGGGTTTAGGGCAGAGCAGTGGTGTTCGGGCAGTGTAGGGGTCTTGCTGGGGTAGTGTTTCAGGATTTAGGGCAGTGCAGTGGTGTTCGGGCAGTGTAGGGGGTCGTGCTGGGGGTGGTGTTTCAGGGTTTAGGGCAGTGCAGTGGTGTTCAGGCAGTGTGGGGGGTCGTGAAAGGGGTGGTGTTTCAGGGTTTAGGGCAGTGCAGTGGTGTTCGGGCAGTGTAGGGGGTGGTGCTGGAGGTGGTGTTTCAGGGTTTAGGGCAGTGCAGTGGTGTTTGGGCAGTGTAGGGGGTTGTGCAGGGGCTGGTGTTTCAGGGTTTAGGGCAGTGCAGTGGTGTTCGGGCAGTGTAGGGGTTCGTGCTGGAGGTAGTGTTTTAGGGTTTAGGGTAGTGCAGTGGTGTTTGTGTAGTGTAGGGGGTCATGTTTTAGGGTAGTGCAGTGGTGTTTTTGTAGTGTAGGGGGTCGTGCTGGGGGTAGTGTTTTAGGATTTAGGTTAGTGCAGTGGTGTTTGGGTAGTGTAGGGGGTCGTGCTGGGGGTAGTGTTTTAGGGTTTAGGGTAGTGCAGTGGTGTTTGTGTTGTGTAGGGGGTCGTGCTGGGGGTAGTGTTTTAGGGTTTAGGGTAGTGCAGTGGTGCTTGTGTAGTGTAGGGGGTCGTGCTGGGGGTAGTGTTTTAGGGTTTAGGTGTAGGAGAGTAGGATCTGCTTCACATGGGTACCCCCACTTTTTGCTGATGCTTCACTGGTTTTCGACATTAGTCTGGCTGGGGCCCTTCTATTCAGAACCCCAGCCTAGCTGTTTCCTCTTTAAAAGGGTCTCCATGTGCCTTAGGAACATCACTGATTGGGATCTGGAGTGCCCTTATAAGTCCCTAGTATATGGTATACTATGTACCAAGGGCATAGGTACCTCAGAGGCCTGCCAGGGGCTGCAGCATATATTATGCCACCCCTGGAAGGCCATCCAAACTGACACCACAGGTCTGCTACTGCAGCCTGGGTAAGGTGGTGCATGCACCCCTTACTGTGGTATAGGTTACCTATATCACTAAAAGCATACACACATATAAACCTATAAGTCACTCCTAAGGCAGGCCTTATCAATCCTAAAGGCAGAGTGCATGGTTCCTATGTGAGAGGGTGCCCCTGCATGAGCAGGGCCCCTCTGCAGCGTTCGGAGACCATCTCTGATGCTGTTTGTAGTGCAGCCTGACCATATACTCTTCAGCGCATTATATCCTCGCGGTAAAATGCTAACTTTGGAATGGCTGCACCTAAACATGTCGTGTTTGGTGTCAAACATCTTGGAATACTACCCCCCGCCAATCCTGGCGGCGGGGGTAGCATTCCACCCTTCTAGAGGGAAAGGCATGTTAACTCTGACGAGTCCGGTAACTTCTTTCCAGAGCCCTGGCATCACAAAATGGATGCTGCTGCCACAGACACGAGTCTGGCCTCCTGCTGCTGGACGAAACTCCGGCAGGGGAGGCCTGGACAATAGGTTTCCTGTCCCAGGGAGGTGTGACCACCTCCCCAGACAGGACAATGTGTATTGGGGCTGGGCGGGAGCACTTTCGGGTGCTTTGAAGTCCTGCACTGGGGGCACATTTGGTGTCCCTGTGCATACCCCAGTTCAAACCGGATCAGGGGCTCGCAGCCCCTGCTTTGGCGCGAACTGGACAAAGGGAAAGGGGTGTAGCCACCCCTCTGCCCTGACCCACCCATAGGTGGGGCCACAGAGTAGTCCATCCCTATTTTTAGAATAAAGGTAGGAACCCAGTCCTTAGGACTTTAGATTATACCTGGACGAAACTCTGACACTGAATCCTGGACCTTCGACGCTCTACGACAAGATTAGAGGACTGAAGAATCTCCCTTGGGGTCAAGGAGTGACTCCCCTGCTTGGCAGGCACCAAAGAAGCATCTGTCCAGTTCGCATTACTGAAGCTCCCGTCGGACGCCGAAGTCATCGCATCACCACAGGTGGATTCTCTGACTTTCCCGAGGCTACCCTGAGTCCCCAGCAAAGCTGAGGCCCGTGGCTGTCGTGGGTGACTTGAGACCGTGACCCCTGGACACCGAGCACATTTGCAAGTGCACCATCTTCTGGGTCTCCCAAGAAGTCGTGCTTTGGGCTCCGAGTAGCCCTAGCCTCCAGCACCACCTGCACCGAAGATCACTGGCCCCCACTCTACGAGTGTCCTGCAAGCCAGCTCCACGTGCGGCGTCACGAGGCTCCTTCGCGGTCGCTAGCCCGTTGGCTAGTAGCCCTTAACAAAGGCCAATCTTTTCCTTACTTGGCATCCTGGTTGCTCCAGGCCTGCCCTCACTTACCCTCGCTGGGTGAGTTCCACAGACCTTGCTGGTCTGCACCATCGACGATCTACATCTTACTCGAGACTTGCCGTTGCCAAGGCTTGTTGGGTCCAATCCGGTCGCCGACACCTCAGCACTCGACAGACATCGAGCCCCAGCCCGAACCCTGCTCCTGGTCCCCGACAACGCCTCCCGGACCTCGTGGCTGAAGAGTCAAGACGACCATCAATGCACCTGAAGCACTCGACATCGGTGGGCATCTGTCCATCGCCTTCCTGGTCACTGGCTAGTGACCCAGACTCTGTCCCCTCTGCTTTCAGGTTCACCAGAACTCCGATCCACTCTTGGATCCACCCGGACACTTTTCTCTTGGCCGCCAGCAGCACTTTGCAGCAGATCACCATTCGAATCGACGACGAAACCCGACCCCGAAAGGCACCTATGCACCCGGCTTCCCTGGGTGAGGTAACACGAGTACTCCGGTGCTCCCGTGGGTAGAGACTCTTCAAAGTCCTAGATCTCAAAGGGTTTTGTCCTAGTCCTCTTCTAAGTGTCCCTTTCCTCTATTTTCCCGATCCCGACTTTCTCCATAGAAGTTAACGGCGTATCGCGGTTGTGTATTTACACTGCACGCGTCTCCCGTGGGTCCCCTGTGTCACTACCTTGGGTGGTTCCTTGTGGTCCAAGCACTTCTAGAGGCTCTAGGCCTAGTGTCTAGTTCAGTCGTGGTTCGCATACCACTTTATTGGTATATGGTTTGGTACGCCCCTAGGGCCCAAACGTGTATTTGTGCTATTATTGTGATTTAAGATCTTATAACCTATGTACTTCGAACTCTAGCCTCATAAAGAGACTAGAGGGGTGTGTTTAGTAATAAATACATATATTTTGAATATATACCTGGTGTGGTGCTCTTTCATTTGGTCACTCAAGAGATTATAGACTGGTAAAACAAGCTGCTTTACATTCCTTCAAGACTTAGCCTGAAGGCTGCTCTCCATAGCTACCACTAGGATAGCTTTCAATAAGGTTGTCTTTAACCTACCTACCATAAGAGTCGATTTGGACTGGTGCAAGGTGCCCACTATAATTAGTGGACAGCATATGCCAGGCCAACTTCTCACATTAGGGTAGTGCAGTGGTGTTTGTGTAGTGTAGGGGGTAATGTTTTAGGGTAGTGCAGTGGTGTTTGGGTAGTGTAGGGGGTCGTGCTGGGGGTAGTGTTTTAGGGTTTAGGGTAGTGCAGTGGTGTTTGAGTAGTGTAGGGGGTCATGCTGGGGGTAGTGTTTTAGGGTTTAGGATAGTGCAGTGGTGCTTGTGTAGTGTAGGGGGTCATGCTGGGGGTAGTGTTTTAGGGTTTAGGGTAGTGCAGTGGTGTTTTTGTAGTGTAGGGGGTCATGTTTTAAGATGCAACGCTCCAATACCTGACCAGTCTGCACTACATAAAACTGCAAAAAAACTAAAAATAAAAGTGTTTTGCACACTTTTGTCATTGGGCTATATGTGGGCTACATCTGGGTAATATTTGTGCTACATTTGGGCTCTTTTTTCTCTGGTGGCCATCTTGGAAGACTTCTTTGTTATGAAGTTTCCTAATTTCCTCATTTACTGCAGTCTCCTCAGTAGGAAATGCTTTCAGTTTTTACTTTGATTCCATCAAGAAGGCATTCAGATGTGTCTCACATTTGCCATAAATTCAGAATGTTAGCACTCTAGTTGCTCATTAGATCACTGTAGTAAAGCTACTGCTCACCAGGGAGTTAACTGGAAGTCTGCTGCTGGTATTGAAAGTGATTGTTTCAGTCTGCATGTCAGAATTTTGTAATGAAATAGAAGAGGATTTGAGATCTCACTTAAAACATGCCCTAATTTTTCTTTCTGCAGCACTAACCATAATTTCTATTTCAAAAAGAACCCCTCATTTTGTTCCTTTTTAAATAAAATGTTTTAAGTGTTACCGGTTTATTCCAATCAAGATGGCTTCAGGTGTGCCATACTTTTGTCATAAGTAAGGCTGTTAGCGCTCTAGTTGTTCTTTAGAACACTCTGGGAAGCTGCAGTAAAACACAAAGGTATCAGCTGGCAGGCTGCTCCTGTTGAAATATAACAGGAAGATATTTGAGATCACACTTGAAACATGACCTAATTTTTCTTTCTACAGCACTAACCATAATTTCTATGACAAAATGAACCCCATCATTTTGTTCCTTTTTAAATTAAATGTTTTAAGTGTTACCAGTTTATTCCAATCAAGATGGCTTCAGGTGTGCCATACTTTTGTCATAAGTAAGGCTGTTAGCACTCTAGTTGTTCTTTAGAACACTCTGGGAAGCTGCAGTAGAACAAAAGGAATCAACTGACAGTCTCTGCCCTTGTTGGATGTACATGTTTTACTGAGAATGTCAGACTTCATTCTCACATGACTGAGAAAGATAATGTGAATTTACAGAAAATATGCTCTCATTTTAGCTTCTGGAGCACCTTCCAAAACTCTATGGGACAAGCATGTGAAAATAGTTTTCTCTCAAACATGATTCATGATATCCCAGCAGAAGGTTTTTCACAGGGTAAAATCACCTTAGAACACACCACAATTCCTGAAATTAGTATGGTACCATCAACAAATGAATTCTAATGTAACTAAAGTCTATCACCCTTTATAGTTCTCCTTTTGGTAACCCTCAAAATCTTTGATTCACTACAATGCATTTCAATGGGGTACTATCATGTATATTGGTCCCAAGATGGCTGCCAGCAATTCCAGGATGAAGTGCTGACAGCCAATCAGATCTCACAATGACATGTGTGGTTAGGCTCCGCCCAGATATATATGTGATTTTACTTTTGATTTTCTCAGGAACTACTGAACGGATTTACACCATTTAATCAAAAGGCACAACTCTGAACCAAGGGCTACCTTTTTGCCAAATTTGGTGTAATTCCGTTCAGCAGTTCGGGCTGTAGCTGCGACTAAAGGTTCCTACGGAAAATTGCATGGGGAAAACACGTTTTGGGACCCCCTTTTTTCTCGGCCCCTGCTTGCCGAATCACCCCAAAACTTTCAGGATAGGAGCAGACCGGAGCGCCCCACGAGTTTTGAAAATTTCGTGAAGATTTGTCAACCGGCGCCAAAGTTATTGGAAATAGAATGTTGTGAATTTCCTATGGAAAATAGGTCCTAACTATAACTATCTACTGGCGACCGCCAGTAGATAATATATATATATATATTATCTACTGGCGGTCGCCAGTAGATAGTTATAGTTAGGACCACGTTTCCATAGGAAAAGCATTTTTTGATTTGCTTATAACTTTGGCGTCGTTTGACGAATGTTTATGAACTTTTCCAAAAACTTCTCCTTTCAGATCAGCTCCTATGTTGAAAGTTTGGGGGTGATTCGTCAAGGGGGCTGAGAAAAAAGGGGGTCCCAAAACGTGTTTACTCCATGCAATTTCCATAGGAAACTTTAGACAAGGCTACAGGTCAAACTGCTGAACGGAATTACGTCAAATTTGGCAGGGAGAAAGGTCTTGGTCCAGAAAGCACGTTTTTGTTTAAATGGGGTAAGTCCGTTCAGTAGTTTTAGAGAAATATCAAAATTTACAGATATCGATATTTGAGAATTCTGACATCTGATTGGGTGAGGCGTTACGAGCACGAGCGTGCGGCTCATTGGCTGCGAACTGTTGAAACTAGGAAGTGTTGGCAGCCATTTTGTGACTGAGTTGAAAGGCTTAGGGTGAAAAATAAGAGACTAATTGTATAAGAGGGTATAGTAGGAACACTGTGGTCTTAGTTTAAGCAGTCTGTACGGTGCAGAGGCAGGGAGTTTGAATGTTGCGTAGGCCTTGGAAATCACGTCCGCAGAACAACGGTGCGCGGTATTGTGGCAAGGTTGCGTAGGCTCTGGAAATCCCGTCGGGAAAACAATGCGCCGTATTGCGGCAAGCAGTGTGTAGGGTGCACACACAGGTAGTGTGAATGTTGCGTAGGCTGTGGAAATGCATAGGCTGTGGAAATCACGTCCGCAAAGCAACGATGCGCGGTATTGCGGCAATGTTCAGTAGGCTGTGGAAATCATATTGGGAAAATTACAATTCGCCGTATTGCAGCCTTCCTTTACCTTCCTTTAATATAATGCACAGTAATGTTTACTTATAATGCGGTGTTCACTTTTATCACGGACAGTGAACAAAATTAACGTTTAATTGGCTGAGGTGTTCCAACAACGAGCTCAATGTTCATTGGCTGCGAACCATTAAAAGTAAAAGTGTTGCCAGCCATTCCCTCCCCTGCGTGGAGTAGCAAGGACATCTGATTGGCTCACATGTTCCAAGCAGGACCTTCCAGAGGTTAATGTTCATTGGCTGCGAACCATTGCAAGTAGAAGTGTTGCCAGCCATTTCCTCCCCGTCCGCGGAGTAGCAGGGACATCTGATTGGTTGACGTCTTCCAAGCAGGACCTTCCCAAGCTTAATGTTCATTGGCTGTAAACCATTGAAAGTAGAAGTGTTGCCAGCCATTTCCTCCCCCTCCGTGGAGCATCAGGGACATCTGATTGGGTAATGTGTTCCAAGCAGGACCTTCCCAAGCTTAATGTTCATTGGCTGTGAAGCATTAAAAGTAGAAGTGTTGGCAGCGATTCCCTCCCCTCTGCGGAACACCATGGACATTTTATTGGCTAAAGTGTTGCGAGTACAAGTTTGCTCATTATTGGTTGGGAAGGTTTCACTGTTGTGAAGCGTTTTGTGACGCACTTCAATGGAGTACGGGAAAACAAAGTAGTAGCGGGGAGGGTAGGAACACTATTAACTCTGTTAAGTGGTCACAAGGTGGTGAACAGGGATTGTGAAGGCAAAAATTGTTTTTTATATATTTTAAGGGCCATTTATATAATTGGCGTGGGGTGTACAAATCACGGCGGGAAAATAACAGAGTGTGTTGCGGTCGTCTTTTTATTAAGTTTGCGGGTGGGATACTTCCCAGTAGCACTATTATTTCGTCTAGGTTTGAAACAGTTTTTATTAAGCAATTACAAATACATTTTCTTCGAAAAGTGAAGCTGAATATATCAAAGAGGTAACAAATAAAAACGCAATTCATAAAATATCCCTTAAGCTTGGCCACACCCTCCCTTTTTTTCTGCTATAGTTTGTAAAAGTGTTGCCCCATATTCTTGATAATATAAGAGGGCATGAGTTACTTTTAGATAAAGTAGAAAAGAAGTGCTACAAGAAACACTCCTGCACTACATCATCTCAGGTCACAAGAACAATAACAAGTAAAAAACTGTTAAACACAAATGACTATATTACATAGAAATGTATGCTTCATCATTTTTTACAATTTCTATTCTGTAGAACTCTGGAAAGTTCAGTCGTAGTGCTTAGAGGTCGCTCACTGCTCCGCTAACAGATCACGGACTCCTTTAAGAACATATAGGATAGTAGTAATATATACACTACTATTCCTATCAATTCTATAGGGAGAACGAGAATAGGAACCACAAGAGAGAAAAGAGAAATACCAAAAAATCATTCAAAAATGTAGGGTTTATCAAAGGTATTCAGTAAGAAAGTGTCTATAAAAACAATTTTTTTAAACTGCAATTTCGAAAAATATTCTCACTGTAAAAATATCTGATCAAGTAAGTTAAAAAGGTCAGTAAGCTGTATTTCAGATGGTTTACTCCTGGCGGCGACAAACCTCCAATTCCTGTTGTGTGAAAATATGACACTCTACTACAATATAGAGAGTGACACTGATGCCACACAAAAAGGAAAAGGAAAATAAAGTCATGAACACAAAACAAGATCAATAACGAAATACTTTGCAGCGGTTAATATGTTCAGAGCTTCTTTTATCCGGGACTTCGAAATCTTTCATCTTTGCGCCAACAGGTCATAAACTCCTCTGAGATCATAATGACTGTGAATATTACAATATACATACTCACACTATATGATCCCAAGGGGAAACAGAGTAAGAACCAGAAGCTGCTGACGTTACATATAAATCTTTAGTCTTCGCGCCGACGGGTCATAAACTCCTCTGAGATCACAATGACTGTTAATATTTTAATATACATATTCACAGTATATGATCGCAAGGGGGAAACAGAGTAAGAACCAGAAGCTGCTGACGTTACATATAAATCTTTAGTCTTTGCGCCGACGGGTCATAAACTTCTCTGAGATCATAATGGGTGGTTATTATAATATACATAATCACACTATATGATCCCAAGGGGAAACAGAGTAAGAACCAGAAGCTGCTGACGTTACATATAAATCTTTAGTCTTCGCGCCGACGGGTCACCAACACCTCTGAGGTCAAGTACAGTGTCAATATTATAATATACAAAGTCACACTATATGATCTCAAAGGAGCCAGAAAAGGAACAATGTTTGCTGTATTCTGTCTGTTTCTGAAAACAAGCTGCTGACGTTACATATAAATGGCAAAAACAACCAATAACACTTTTTTCTAAATACAAATGTTTAAATATTGACAAATAGCTACATATTATAAATATCTACTGTGCCATAATCAAACAACTTACAACTCTGGAATATGTTTTGTTGCCGCAAAACAAGAATCCGACGCTAGAAAAGGGAACGTGCATCGCAGAATGGACACGCGTAAATAAGTCGCATAATCGAAACTAATCAAACAACGGGTGTGGTTTATATACTTTTTGGTTATTGAGTAGTCTATGGAAGGAAGACGCGGCTCCGCCCATTTAGATGTCACGTTTTACAGTTGACACGTGCTCACGTTTTCACTGTTTAACTTGTGCACGTGTTGGGAAAAGTTACAAAATGTGAAGCGGTAAAGGTTTCGATTTCGATCCTAATACGTATAAGGTCCTTAATATGTACATACGTTGGAGAGCTTAAAAACTGTTACCCGGCAAACCGTGTCATTTCCATTCTCATGACTACAAACATCTATTAATTGCCGTAATTCTAAATAGAAGACATAAAAAAAAATATCGTTCAGAATAGAAAAAAAAAATAAGTGCTAATATTTCTCATCACTATGGGTTTAAAGTAAAAAAATGCCAGCATTTGTAAAGCGTACAGCTACCTCCAGAGAGGTGTCCCGGCGCTCGGGGCGTCGGGCAGATTAAGCAAGGTATTGCCCACAGTGACATAGTGGTGGGCTAACGTCCCGCCGGAGCCGGGAATCGAACTGTGAACGCTGTTGTTCTAAGTCAGGTATCATAGCTGCTGCATCACACTTTTTCCACACTTATATGTTAATAAGTGCTAATTAAGTTTTAAACATTGTTAAATTATAACTTATAACAGACTACTGTTACAGTTAGTTTTTCACTACAAAAAGTATGTTTACTTAAAAACAATATAGGTTTAGGGGGAGGAGCAAGATGGCGGCTAGGTGCCGCCACTGAGAGCCGGTGACCCTGGAGGCTCCCGGCGCTGCTGACTCCGTATCTTCCGCAGCCATGAGGATTGTGCTTGCGGATCCCGTAACTGGCTTTTGAATGCTTTTAAAGGAGGCGAGAACGAAGACGGGCGAGGTAGACGATATTCGTGTTGGTTTCCCCTGCGGCCGGCACGGCACCACGAAGAGGCGTACTGGATGCAGTCCTTGGCAAGGATTGGCGCCAAACACACCGCAACAGCGGACTTCCTGAGGCTGAGGCTCCGACAGATTCCGTGGCGCCTGCATTTTGGAGTCTTCGTGCGTTCACCACCGAAGCTTACTTCCCGAAGCGCCCGAGCGGCAAGCAGGCTACCAGTGAATTCAGAGGGCGCTCAAACCGACAAAAAGACGGATACTACGAGGGACATTAACCTGAAGCGTTCTACGGCAATTAGTAAACCTGTGCTACAGTTTCTTCAATCACGGCAATCGACAGAATTGTTCTTCTCGGAAGAAGCAACTGTTGCAAGTGCAGGTAACAATCTTGCAGACTTTGTTGTTAACGCTATGGATGGGCTGCATACAGAACAGACTGTTACTAAGATACATCAAGCTGTAGCAGCTGTCATGTTGATAGATGAATCCTGTGAGGACCCCCAATATCACTTCAGCTTGCTAAAAATAATGCGTTAGATTGTTTAAAAAGTGGCAAAGATCCTCTGGACTCCCTAGAAGTGGCTAAATGGGATACTTCAAAGAGCAGCAATAAATCTGAGGTAACTGTTTTTGTGGAAAGGGGGGAGGCAAATCTGAAAGAGACGCTAACAACTACTGCTTCTACTCTGAAAGGGGGGTCTACACTACAGACGGTAACTTTAAAGGAAAACACAAGGGAGGCCAATATCGTTAAAGGAGGTGTTAATGATAGCCCCCCAAAATGTTGATTCAGAGGGCCTTGGGCATATTAATACATCACCTGAACCTGAACCTGAACCTAGGGTGCGGCTAGTAACTGAAATGTCTGAGAACAGAAAGGGCATAAAGGTCATAAATATTCCTCTTACGTCAGACACCAATGACCCTAGCCCCTCAAACCCACAGAATACATCGCTAATTCAGGGGCGGGCGGGGAGCGGTCCAGGATAGCCAGAGTGCTCAACTACTTGCGGCCAAGAAAAACAACACTGCCAAGGCAAGACCCATGAAGGATGCAAAGAAACTCCATCCTCGACTCAGCCAGGGGGCCGGTAATGGAAAATCAAAGCAACTAAAGAAAGTGGTCGCCGGTAGCCCTATACGACGTTGGGTCCAGGCTAAAGGGGGTATTAAAACAATGATATCATGGCTGTCCGATGCAGGCTCCAATTGTAGCGCCAGGAATGCTCTCACCTCTAATTCAACACTTTCAGATGAAGTAGATATAGGGCCAACATCAGACCCTAGGCAATCGCCGGTTGAGGCTTACGTCCAGGATAACTCTGGGTTATCTCCAATCTCTGGCCCCTCCCAGCCCTCAGGGGCACTATCACTATCACATGGGAACGAAGACTCTCAAGACGATTGCAAGGATTCTATGAGGGAGGAACCCTCAATGCTCCTTCTGATACTCCAGTCCCTCAAAGATCAAAGGGAGGAAACACGCGAGCTTTTCGCCCAAGCCCGGGCTGATAGCAGTGAGATTCAGTCATCTTTGAGGGAAGTAAAATCAAAAATGGGTACTCTTACAGAAGAGGTGGTTAATCTACAACAAAGAGTGGTCCAAGTTGAAGAAGTAGTTTCCAAGGCCTCAAGCTCAGTACAACAACATGACGACAAGATTACGGCAATGCAGCTGAAGCTTGAAGACTTGGAAAATCGCCAGCGGCGGCACAATATAAAATTGTTTGGTATTCCGGAGGGCCAGGAGGGCTCGGATTCACGATCTTTTATCGTCCACATTCCTCAGAAGACTTTCCCGGACCTTGGGGACTGGGATTGGGACTGTCAGGTAAGAGGGCTCATAGACTGCCATTCGTACAGAACAGACAAGACAATCGATATCCAAGGCCTTTTCTGATTTATTTTGGAAATGTTTTATTACGGCAAGCTGTTTTGATGAAGGCGAGCCCGAGAACACCGGTGTCAGTCGAATCATTTTCAATTTTTTTCGGGCAGACTACTGTAAGACGACAATGGATCGTCATTGGCAATTAAGACAGCTGATAGACCCATTGAAGGCAACTGGTGCTCAAGTTTATTTGCAGGAGCCTGCACGCTTGAAAGTCATTCGGGGGGCAGTCGTATTTTTTTCTTCTGAACTGGAAGCAAAGGAAATGCTTTATAGATGGCAGGAAAAATAGGAAAGACGGATAAAAATGCTGATGGTATTTAGGATTTCTTAGTGCATAGATATCTTTTCTTTTTTTCTGCTTTCTCTTATTAACTTGTTTATTCTTCTTCTTTTTCTTTTTTTCTTTCTCCGTCACTTTATTTTTCTGTCCTCATGGCTGCGGGGGGACGGGGGCGCCGGGGTCTCCTGGGGTTGCTACATCTCAAAAAGCTGCCCAACCAGCGGCAGCTTCAAGAAGGGGATGATTCCTCCTCTTAGGTGCAGGGGTAGGGGGGGGTGGGCAAATGGGGTAGGGAGGGAAGGGGGTTGGGGGGGCATGGGTGGAGCCAAAAACAAAATAAAGCCAAACAGGTGGTTAACTATTGTCAAGGGGATGGATAAGGTGGAAGGGAAATGGCCTAAGGTGGCTGAGAGGGATAGGATGAGGGAATTTGAAGGGCTAGAGGTGAATAACAATGTGAATGGAATCTGTTAGATGTTTGGCATGGAATGTCGCAGGGCTGAATAGCAGGATCAAAAGGCAGCTAGTCGCAGAAGAATTAAAGTTATATCGCCCTCAAATAGTAATGTTAACAGAGACACATTTATCTTAAAAAGATCGTGGGCTTCTGAAACAGCTCGGTTACGAGCCTATAGTAGCAACATCACAGAGTATATCTATACGGGGGTAGCTATTATGCATCATAAACGATTTCCATGCTCAGTTATTAAAACGCTGTCCGATAAGGGGGAGATGGGCTATCGCCCAGCTAATGATAAGGGAGAAAAAGTATGTCTTTTGTGTTCTGTATGGTCCTAATACGGACGATGCTACAGTGTTCGATTTAATAAACATGGAATTGTTGAATTGGGAGGGGAACGGGTTGTGATGGGGGACTTCAATTGTACAATGGATCATAGGATAGACACTACTAGATGCATCGTTTCTTCAAGAATGAGCAAGGTCCGTGCTGCAATTATGGAATTAGATAGACTGCAGTCAATCAACGATGTCTGGCGGTCACTATATCCAGAGATACCGGGATATACATATTACTCAGCTCCGCATAAGCTACATTCTCGCATCGACATGGCTTGGGTGTCCGATCAGTTACTATGGGCTGCTGATATAGAAATTTGCCCAAAGGTCACGTCGGATCACAATCCAATTCTTCTTACATTTAAATTCTCCATTGAGCAGAAGAAACTTAGAACTTTTTCTTTTCCCCGGTATCTTTTAACAGACGAGACATATGTCGCCATGATAAGGGAACAGCTTAGGCTCTTTTTTTATGAGAATATTGGATCCGCCTCTCCCGCGGTGGTGTGGGACACTTGGAAGGCAATAATTCGTGGCTCTACACAGCAATATATTAAGCAGCAAAATAAAGAACGGCAAGACTCCATTAAGGAGATGACTCTTGCTATTAGAATAGCTGAGGACAAATATGCTGAGGCAGCATTAAGAGAAGACGGGGGGACAGAACAGCTGGGGTTAATATTAGGCAACTTAAGATCTAATCTAAAGAATATTTTTAGGGAAAGAATATTAGCTAGCTCTAAGAGATATCAGCTGTCGCAATATGAATATGGGGAAAAAATAGGCAAGTTATTAGCTTATAAAGTGGCTGAGGATAAGGCTAAGACAAAGATAAAATTTATCAAGGGGGTGGATGGAATACAATATAAGCAACCACAGGAAATCTTAGAGCGATTTGCTTTATACTACCAGGGATTATATACACCAACAACTCAACCTAAACAAGAAGAAATCCGGGAATACATCCAGAATTGTGCTTTAACCAGTATGGACGAGGTAATTTCTGACTCTCTGGTCGTAGATGTCTCTAGGGAGGAGATAGAACTAGCAATTAATACTCTTTCATCTGGGAAAGCCACGGGAGAAGATACAATCCCCTTGAATTCTACAAAGTTTTTAAGGATGTTCTTTTGTCTCCATTTAGGCAACTGATTAGCTACATTGGGAAACACGGCAAGACCCCTGAGTCCTGGAGAATGACACAGATTGTTTTTTTCATTAAAAAAAATAAACCAGCAGACGATTGTGGGTCTTACCGACCAATATCGCTGATTAATAATGATGCTAAAATTTATGCGAAGATACTCGCTAAACGCCTGGCTCCTATAATGTCTAAACTTGTCTCTAGTTACCAGCATGGGTTCATACAGGGTAGGGATACAACTGCCCATGCTAATATGGCTGTAGCTGCTTTTGATGCTGCAGATATTACATCCACCCCACTCGGTATGATTTTGTTAGATGCAGAAAAAGCATTTGATCGAGTGGGATGGGATTTTTTGTGGGCAACATTATTGGCTTTTGGAGTTAAGGGCCAGTTTTTGAATTGGGTCCAAGCTTTATATGATCAACCTCGCGCAAAAATATTGTACGCAGGTCTTCAGTCGTCTACTTTTCGGGTATTTCGTGGCACACGTCAGGGCTGTCCACTTTCTCCACTTCTTTTTGCTTTATACATTGAACCATTTATAGTTATTTTACAGAGACATCCGGAAATAAAAGCTTTTATACAGGGAGAAAACTTTCTGAAAGTGACTGCATACGCAGACGATTTAGTAATTTTTTCGACAGCACCCTCTGATGCCTTGAGGGCTATAGTTAAAGCAGCCGAAGAATATGGAATACAATCAGGGTATAAATTAAATATCAATAAAACTCAGGTTCTTCTTAACTTCAAACCTGCGATCCAAATACAGGGAACGTGCTCTGTTGTCACCTATCTCGGTGTGAGGCTTTCTGCTCAGATCCATAATATAATCTCATTAAATTACGAAACGTTGCTAAAAGAGACAGCCATTTCATTAAAGAACTGGCATAAGCTGCCCTTAGGCATTATCGGACGTATCAATATAATTAAAATGAAGATTCTTCCAAAATATCTTTATCTGTTCAGATCCATCCCGCTTCGGATTCCTAATACATTCTTTAAGAAATTAGAAGGAATACTGAGCAGTTTCATTTGGGGATACAGAAGAGCCCGTAGGGCTATAGATTTGTTGAAACTCCCTTATAGTCAAGGGGGTTAGAATTTCCTGATTTTAAATCTTATTTCTGGTCTGCTTTTTTGTCGCTTGCGAGCTTAACTCATTCTGAGGGCATTGATTTTTCACATAGATTTTTGTTGGGCACTGAGAGTCGAATGTTCTTGTACAGAATTAATGATCCGAATTATTTTAAAAGGGTCAAGTTCAAGACTATACGTGACAGTATTTCTATCTGGCATGCTATCTCTCTCAAATGTGGCATACCGTATTTCTATGATAAGTTCCCTCTTTGGTCTAATCCTGGCCTACCAGAAATATTTCATGATGGAGTAGGCAAACAATGGGCTTGTCTGGGTATCAAGAGTTTGGGGGATTTGTATGACTGTCTGGGATTTTTATCCTTCGAGAAATTACAAATGCAGTATAAATTACCAAACAGCGCATTGCTAAAATATTATCAGGTTCGGGACTACTTCATAAAGCATTTAAATCTGACGAGTATATCTGAATCTGATATTTGGGATATCCTTCATACTGAGAGCACAAAATCTTTGATTAGCAAGGGGTATAAAGGTATTAACAATTGCAGGAAGAATAACTGTGGTAGATTGGCTGAACGTTGGGGCAAAATACTTGGCTTTGCGGTCTCGGCAAATATAATTTCACAAGCCCTTGGTATTATAGATAAGTCAATACACTCTACAAACCTATGGTTACAGCAACACCGCATGATATGCTTGTTATATTATACCCCTGAAAGAATATCAAAATGGTCACCGAATAACATAGGTAATGATCGGACTAAATGACCCAAGTGTGGTCTGTATGCTGCTGATATTAGGCATATGTTTATAACATGCCCAGAATTGTCAGCATTCTGGCAGAAGGTTGGCCAGGTTTTGTCTGAGAAGTTAGGGATAAAACTACCTTTAACAATAATGGATATTATGCTGGGTTATAGTACAGAGGAGCCTAAATTTAACAGCCTAATGGCCATATTACTGATCTCTGCTAGGTTAACTATAGCTAGGGCCTGGATCTCACCAAAGCCACCTACCGCCACTGACTGGTGGCTTCTGGTAAGACAGACTCATGATATGGAACATGCACTAGCTAAATCGAGAGGCATTCGATCTTTACTGAAATTTAATGCAATTTGGGGGGATCTGTTCTAGTCTCAATATGTCCAGCTTTTTTTTTTCTCTATTTTTTATTTGCAGTACTTTGTTATGTTCACGTGTAAAGACTCTGTCGCTCGGTGATAATGCTCTCAGAAGAAGCAATTATGTGTTTTTGATCTTTTTACTGGCTGGATTTGTCTAATTTTGTTCTCAGTTTCATGTTAGGGTCAAATGTAAAGGCTTTATTGATTTGGAATAATGCTGTTTATGCAATTAATTATGTCTGTCTGATCTTCCTACCTGTTGGCAAAATAATTTTTTTTTTAAAAAAACCAAAAAAAACCAATATAGGTTTCAGGGACATTGTAGTTACAAATTAGCATTTAAAAAACCATTGAAATTCACTGAAAAAACCATAGGTTTCAGGCACGTTATAGTTAGAAATTAGCATTTAAAAAACCTTCGAAATTCACTGAAAAAACCATAGGTTTCAGGCACGTTATAGTTAGTCGGACATTTCACTCGTACATAACCATAGAAATTCGCCCGTTATAGTTAGTTCAGCTAACTATAACTCGCGCCCCCGCAATGCACTGCTGATGACGTCACATATTACATCATTCATGACATGGTCAGTGACATCACTGATGACATCACTGATGACATCTCAAATGACATCACTGATGACATCCCTGATGACATCATCCACGTGAAAATCTGATGCACCTCCTCACACTCTAATATGACCTTTGATACACCCACTGTAAAATACAGACTAACATTTTCGAAACCATCGACACACCAATACCAGTTACTACATACGCACTCACTGAATCCTAGGTCTACACACACATCCACTCATTCACCCATAAAATCACTCATACATGCAGTCACTCATCAATACAACACTATCATATGCACTCATACAACTATACAGACACTCACACACCACCACTCATCCAGAGTTACTCACACACCTAGTCAGTCATGCAAAGAATCAATCACACTTCCATTTACTAACCGATATAGTTATACACACACCACATCACTTATTCAAACAGAAACAAACACATACTTACTCTCTTATACAATCACTAATACAAGTACACACTCATCCATACAGCCACTCTCACAATTACTGACTCTCACGTATAGTCATTTATATACTCCAAGTCTCACATACACTGCCTTTTACATATGAAGTTACATGGACATGTACCACTGAGACATCCATTCACTCACCAACACACCCATACACACACTCACCCACCCATACAGCTGTTTCCACATGCACTCTTTAACCCATACACCCAGTGAATCAACCACTCAAACATCTATGCACAGAGTCACACACCTCCCACCCACCCACACACATACTCAGGCACCCATACAAATACTCAGGCAACCAATCAATAACCCATATAGACACTCATTTAGCTACTGACCAACCCATGCAGCAGCTTATACAACAACAGACAGACTGATACAGACATTCACACAGTTTAGTCACTAACCCATGCATTCAGTAAGACACATTTAATTACTCACTTATACAGTCAGTCACGCACCTACTAAACCCTCCATCCAGACACTTATACACCCACTCATTCTTCAATACACCTTGGCATATATATAATACATATTTAAACTTTAAAGAAACACACAGTCACTGGATGATGTCATCAGTGATGTCATCAGTGATGTCATTTGAGATGTCATCAGTGATGTCATCAGTGATGTCACTGACCATGTCATGAATGATGTAATATGTGACGTCATCAGCAGTGCATTGTGGGGGCGCGAGTTATAGTTAGCTGAACTAACTATAACGGGCGAATTTCTATGGTTTTATACGAGTGAAATGTCCAACTAACTATAACGTGCCTGAAACCTATGGTTTTTCAGTGAATATATATATATATATATATATATGTATATATATATATATATATATATATAGACTCCACGTTTGCTTCGGTTAGCCCACCACCTCCAGACCAAAGGGCGCATCGGCGTTACGGACCTCCGAAACTCGGTCCGAAATATACACCACTCTTCCAATGAAGGAAAGTCGATGCCGTGTTGTTTCGCCACAGTTACTTTATTGTCAGCTGATAGTGTCAGACGCGTTTCGCCTGCCCAGCAGGCTTGCTCACCAACAATTAAATACAGTTTTTCTACAAATTTAACTGAAAGTGCTTCCGTGTCACATGCAAACTACAAAAATAGATAGTGAAAGCAGACTCGTAGTTTTCTTGGAATAGATAACCAAATTGTTCCGGACACTGTTGCAACAACGCTTAATATACGCTCAATTAAATCAATGTGGAATGCATATTAATACGATCACACTTTAAATATTTATAAATGCAAGATTCGGCAAATTTCATTACTACCAAATTAAAATATATATTGATTAATCAATTTACGGGTGCTGCAACACCTGCGAGCCATTAAAAACGGTGATAAGACGTATCCCGTTGCCCGCCATTTTGACAAATGTCACAACAAAAATGTGGGGGGTCTTACGTACTTAGTAATTGATGCTGTACCTTTGAGTATAAGAGGAGGAGACCGTCAAAAACGTTGCGTAGGCTTGAGTCAAGTTACATCATCAAACTGAATACTAAGACCCCTACAGGCCTCAATATGGAGGAGGATCTCCACACTCATTTGTAATGTCCCCCTGACCCTGCTGTTTTTAACTGGTTTTAAAATTCACATTCACGATCAGCACTAGTTTGGTGGAATCAGGAGAGTATGTATGCTATAAAGAAAATGTATAAATATTATACGATAAAGATGCATTGTCCTGGAAGGAAAAAAGGCCCACTGGGGATTGGAGTTAGCATAATGTATTATTTATATCACATATTTACATTTTAGCAACATAAGCACGAGGCTTGACATGTTTATAATATATATATATGTGAAATGGTATATGATCTGTTTGAGAAATGATTTGATCATGCCCACTGGGGCAGTCAATAGGGCGCCTTTGCACAGTGGTGAAGGGAGGGGGCGGGGACTGATGTGACATGTGTGCAAACATGCCCTGTGGTGCATTTTAAGTTGGGGAATTAATTCCCCTTCAATCCTGAGGGTCCCTGGGGGCCAACTAGCACACCAGGTACCTCCAGTAAGCACCACTGGGCTGCGTTGCAGAGAGGTCTTTAGAGGCCATGCCCCTTTTTACACCTCTCTGCAACGCAGCTCTTTGGTGCTTACTGGAGGTACCTGGTGGGCTAGTTGGCCCCCAGGGACCCTCAGGATTGAAGGGGACTTAATCCCCCCATTTACAATGTGCCAGGGGTGCATTTGCACACTTGGTATGTCAGGCCCGCCCCCTCCCTGCACCACTGTGCAAACGCACCCCCTGGCGCATTGTAAATTGGGGATTAATTCCCCTTGAGTCCTGAGGGTCCCTGGGGCCAACTAGCCCACCAGGTACCTCCAGTAAGCGCCACAGAGCTGCGTTGCAGAGAGGTGTAAAGGGGCGTGGCCTCTGAACACCTCTCTGCAACGCAGCTCCCTGGCGCATACTGGAGGTACCTGGTGGGCTAGTTGGCCCCCAGGGACCCTCAGTATTCAAGGGAAATTAATTCCCCCGCTTACAACGCGCCAGGGGGCGCGTTTGCTGAGTGCTACACTTAGGAAGCGTGGCCTCCGCCGCGATGCCGGCTTTTTTTTTTTTTCTCTTTTTTTAAAGGGGGGCTGTGTGGCCCCCCTCCTTTTAAATTATTTGGGGCCCTGGGGACCCCATCCCCCAGGGCCTGCTTTTAAAAAAAAACGGGAAGGGGGCCGCGCGGCCCCCTCCCGAGGCCAACTTCGGCCCCGGGGACCCCATCCCCGGGGCACGGCCACATTTTTTTAAATTTTCTTTTTAAAGGAGGGGACTGCGTAGCCCCCTCCTAAGGCCTCAAGTGGCCCCGGGACCCCATC
This sequence comes from Calotriton arnoldi, assembly GCA_963921515.1. Classification (NCBI taxonomy): domain Eukaryota; kingdom Metazoa; phylum Chordata; class Amphibia; order Caudata; family Salamandridae; genus Calotriton; species Calotriton arnoldi. The sequence continues at coordinate 108,316 of CAWUFW010005356.1, read as the reverse complement.
CCCCGGGCTGTGCCTCATTTTTTTTTTTTTATTGATTTAAGGAGGGGGCCACGCGGCCCCCTCCTGGGCCACTTCTGGCCCCGGGGACCCCCTTCCCCGGGGTCTGGCCTCTCTGTTGGGGACCGTGGGGGGAGCCCCAATGCCCCCACGGTCCCTCCGGCTCCCCGCCTCCTGCGGGAGCCGGCATTGCTTTTCCACACAGGGAGCTGCTAACATGCAGCTCCCCGTGTGGAAAAGCAATCTTGTTTGGATTTTGGAAGCGAGAGCAGGAAACCTGCTCTCGCTTCCAAAATCCAAACCAGTGTTTGCTATGGCAGGACGGGAGCCGCACGGCTCCCGTCCTGCCATAGCAAACAGCAGTGTCCTGGGGTGGGCACCCCGGGACACTGCAGGAGCTGGCCCTGGGGGGTGGCGGTCCCCAGGGCCATCGAGGGCTCCTGGATGGGGGCCGCACGGCCCCCTCCCAACTAGTGTACAGCCCCAGGGAGGTGGTGGTCCCCAGGGCTTGGAGGTCCGTAACGGACCCCCGCATTTGCACTTTAGTGCCCCGGGGGTGGCGGTCCCCGGGGCAGTGGGGGTCCATGTGCCCCCGCGAATAATTAATGAAAGCCCAGGGGGGTGGCAGTCCCTGGGGCAGGGGGCCTTGGAGGCCCCCCCACACACTAAAAAAGAAGCCCTGGGGGGTGGCGGTCCCCGGGGCTGCGGGAGGGCCGAGTGCCCTCCCGCACATAATGTTAAGAAAGCCCTGGGGGTGGCGGTCCCCGGGGCTGCGGGGGCCCCCACGGGCCCTCGCATATATTTGTTAACAATGCCCCCAGGACCTGGCCCACCCGGGGGCCTCAATTAAATGAAGCGCCGGAGCCCGCGCTTCATTTAAAAAAAAATGTTTGTCCGGACTTGCGCAGCCAGCGTGAATTCGGCTGATTCAAAAAAAAAAATTTGGCCTGGGGTCCTTGTGGGACCCCCTGAGCAGGCCTAGGGGGTCACGGTGTTTCTACCCTGCCCCCTTTTCTTTTTTTCACCTTTGTTTCCCTGTTTTCTTGTGACTCGGTTCTACCGAGTCACAAGATGGCTGCCAACACTTCCTGGTTTGGAGTGTTGACAGCCAATTTAGAATAAAGCTCATGGTCGGGAGGGTCCGCGGATCCACCACGCCTCTAGATATCGAAACTTTTATTTTTTGATTTTCTCAGCAACTACTGAACGAATTTACACCATTTAAAACAAGCATTGGCATAGCCAATAGGTCTCGCCTTTGGGACCTTTATAAGTCTTTAACCATGCAGCACATTATCCTGGGTGCTACAACATCTACTGTTAATTCACGTGCCTCTGGTGAACGGCCACACACACCCAAGGTTGGGCTTTCGTGCACTTTTTAAATCTAAGATCTCTAGGGAAAAGCAGAGATGCTTACTGCATTGGACATCTTGACAATGAGGGAAGCGAAGAAGAATATGCATGCCATGCGATCCAACCTTAATGTACAGCAGTTCACAATTTATTCTGGCAATATTGTCGGCAAAATAAACTGTAAAACCTCGATTTCAATGAATTATACACAGCATCGTTTAACAGGCAGATGAAAGTCTAGCATGCACATTATATGCCTGCAGCTCGGTGGTGGTGCTAGCTAAAAGCGGAAATAAATGGAGAAATGTCCACGGCCATCTTTGGGGTGAACTGTACTCTCCGAGCTGCCTGCATGGGGTGTTCGCATCTCAGCACTGTGCTGTGTGCCCAGCCGTGCAACCACCTGTAGCTGCCAACTCTCCAAGTGCCAGCAGGAAGCACTCGCTCCAGGCTCGATGAGAAGTGTGATTCAGGGGTCCCAAGCCCTCCTGGTTTATCTAGGCTGTGGGATTGTGTGCGGGGTGGGGGCGGGGGTTGGATTAGTCCTGTGCTACTAAACACCCAACCATCCTACAATGCCCTCTTTCCACAGCTCACCTTTTGTTGTATGAATATTTTCTGAATTTTATAAGTGCTGGTCTAGTAGTTCGCACCGGAATCCTGCTGGACTTCTCCCAGTCGCAATAGAGCTTAACCAGATGGGCGTGTGGTATTGGTAGAAGTCAACGCCGGTCAAGCAGCATGAGGGGTGGGGGAGGTGTCTCACTCTGAAGTCAGAGAAAGAAGAAAAGGAACAAGCGCGCGCGCTCGCACGGCAGCAGGGGAGGGGGGAGAGGAGGGAGCCTGCACGATTCACTTGCGGGAGCGAGCGGCGCCAGGAGCGATAATTGCTACCATATGGCGCCGCTCGCTCCCGCAAGTGAATCGCCAAACGTGCACGCGTTGCCATTGAAGGCAATGGAACGCGTGCACGTTTTAGGCTGAAAAGCCGAATTGATGTCAAAAGGTCTTTTTGCCTACGCAGCGCATGCGCGCTGCGTAGGCGAGACCTAAAAAGGGCTCTTTCTGAACCAAGGGCTACCTTTTTGCCAAATTTGGTGTAATTCCGTTCAGCAGTTCGAGCTGTAGCCGTGTCTAAAGTTTCCTCTGGGAAATTGATTTTCTGACCTCTTTTTTTAAAATTTCTCAGGAACTACTGAACGGATTTACACCATTTAACAAAAGGGCTCTTTCTGAACCAAGGGCTACCTTTTTGCCAAATTTGGTGTAATTCCGTTCAGCAGTTCGAGCTGTAGCCGTGTCTAAAGTTTCCTACGGAAAATAACATGGCGAAAACACGTTTTGGGACCACCCTTATTTCTCGGCCCCCGCTTGGTGAATCACCCCGAAACTTTCAAGACAGGAGCTGACCAGAGTGCCCCACTAGTTTTGAAAATTTCGCGAAGATTCGTCATCCGGCGCCAAAGTTATTGGGAAAAGAAAACACGCTTTTCCTATGGAAACTAGGTCCTAACTATAACTATCTACTGGCAACCGCCAGTAGATAATATATATAGGACCTTGTTTCTATTCAAAAAGCTTTTTTTGATTTGCAAAATATCTTTGGCGCCGTTTGACGAATCTTCGTGAAATTTTCAAATCTAATGGGGCGCTCTGGTCAGCTCCTGTCTTTAAGTTTTGGGGTGAGTCATCTAGCGGGGTCTGAGAAAAAAGGGGGTCCCAAAACGCATTTTCTCCATGATAATTTCCATAGGAAAGTTTTGTTGCAGCTACTGCCCTAACTGCTGAATGGAATTACACCAAATTTGGCAGAAAGGTAGCTCTTGGTCCAGAGTACACTCTTTGCTTTAAATGATGTAAATCCATTCAGTAGTTCCCGAGAAATTCAAATTTTAAAAAATATTACTTTCTGGTGACCGCAGTGGATCCGCGAACCCTCCTGATCACGATGGACGTTTTCGGTCGGTGGATTATGTAGGGTGATGGCGCTCCTGGGAAATATGCAGTGGGTGTATACTAGTGTGTAATTAGGATTGCGATGCATAAGGGTGAGGAGAGCCACCCTCCTGCCCAATGTGTGGGTAACCACTGATAAACTAATACAACAATCCCTTGCACACGCCAACAGTGTATATTATATATCATTAACAATTAAAAAACACTCTTTTTCCTCTGTTGAAACAGTCACTTAAGTTTAATCTTGAAATCCTTAGCCAACACGTGTTTCGTCGCGCTTAATGGTTGTGCACAGCGACTTCTTCAGGGCTATAATCTCTTATACATTAAAGTTTGGACACAGTATACCCTGATGCCTTTTACTGTGTAATTATCACTGGAGCTCTAGAACCCATTCCGGGTCGGAAATACAACTGGAATTAAAGGTCCATACAAAGAGATTATAGCCCTGAAAAAGTCGCTGCGCACAACCATTAAGTACGACGAAACACGTGTTAGCTAAGGATTTCAGGATTAAACTGAAGTGACTGTTTCAATGGAGTAACAAGAGTGTTTTTTAATTGTTAATGATATATAATATACACTGTTGGCGTGTGCAAGGGATTGTTGTTTTACCTCCCAATCACGAGCTTGACTCTGATAGGCTGCCAACACTAAAAACCAGGAAGTGTTGACAGCCATCGTGTGACTCGGTTGAAGTGAGTTACAAGAAAAAGGTGAAAAAAGAAGAAAAGGGGGCAGGGTAGGAACACCCTGACCCCCTAGGGCTGCTCAGGGGGTCCCACTTTAAAAAAAAAAAGTTTGGCTGGTTATGCATTGGGTACGTGAATCCCGCCGATTTTTTTTTAAAAAAAACTAAGCGCGGGCCACGCGCTTCGTTTTCTTGAAGCCCCTGGGTGGGCTAGGTCCCAGGGGAAAAGCTGAATGATGATGCAGGGTCCCGTGGGGCCCCTGCAGCCCCAGGGACCGCCACCTCCCTGGGGCTTTTTCTGTAAAAAAATGTGTGGGGGGCCTCCTGCCCCCCAATGCTGCCCCAGGGACCGCCACCTCCCCAGGGCTTTAATTATTTAAGGGTGGGGGGCCATGCAGGCCCCCCAAGCCCCAGGGACCACCACCTTCCCTGGGCTTTAATTTATTTAATAAGGTGCGGGGATGCTCCTGACACCCCCACACTGCCCCGGGGACCACCACCTCCCCAGGGCATTATTTAATTAATATATGGGGGTCCGTAGCGGACCCCTGGCCCCGGGGACCACCACCTCCCTGTGGATTTAAATCTGATGGAGGGGGCCATGTGACCCCTGTGGAGCCCTCGATGACCCTAGGGACCGCCACCCCCCAGGGCTGGCTCTAGCAATGTACTGTGGTGCCCACCCCGGGACATTACAGTTTGCTATTAAAGGGCGGGAGCACTGCTCCCGCCCTGCCATAGCAAACATCTGCTTCACTTCATGGAAGCGAGAGCAGAAAAACTGCTCTTGCTTCCATGAAACGAAGCAGAATTGCTTTTGGGCAAAGGGAAATGCATGTTTGCTGCTCCCTTTGTCCAAAAGCAATGCCAGCTCCCGCAGGAGGCGGGGAGCAGGCAGGGACCGCAGGGGCATTGGGGCTCCCCCGTGGTCCCCAACATGAGGTCATTCCCTGGGGAATGGGGTCCCTGGGGCCAAAAATGGCCCGGGAGAGGGGCCACGTGGCCCCTCTCCCCTTTTTATAAATTAAAAAATTACATTTAAAAAAGAAAGGCTGTGAGGCCCCGGGAATGGGGTCCCTGGGGCCAAAAGTGGCCCAGGAAGGGGGGCCACACAGCCTCAGGACTGAAGTGGACTTCATCCCCCAAGCAGCAGTGCGCCAGGAGGCACGTTTGCAGAGTGGGGTAAAAAAGGGGCATGGCCTCTGACCACTCTCAGCAATCCAGCTGTATGGGGCTTACTAGAGGTAACAAGAGGGCTAGTTGGCCCCCAGGGACCCTCAGGAGGCAAGGGGACTTCATCCCCCAACCAAGAGCACACGAGGAGGTGTGTTTGCAGAGTGGTGGAGAAAGGGGGCATGGCATGTGTCCACCTCTCAGCAATCCCACTGTGTGGGGCACACTGGAGGTAACAGGTATGCTAGTTGGTCCCTAAGGACCCCCAGCAGTGAAGGGGACTTCAATCCCCATCAAAGAGTGCACCAGGGAGCGCATTTGCAGAGTGGTGGGAAAAAGGAGCGTGGCCTGCTATGAGAACTTAGCAATCCTACTGTGTGGGACTTACTGGAGGTATTAGTAGGGGTAGTTTGCCCCCAAGGATGTCCTTGGGGGCCAACTACCCCTCCTGTTATCTCCAGTAAGTCCAACACAGTGGGATTACTAAGAGGTCTTCAGAGGCCACGCCCCCTTTCTCCACCACTCTGCAAATACGCCTCCTGGCAAACTACTGGTTGGGGGATGAAGTCCACTTTACTGCAGAGGGACTTTGGGGGCCAAGAAGCCCTCCTGGTACCTCCTGTAAGTGCTATGCAGTGGAATTCCTGAGCGCTGGTCAGAGGCCCAGCCCCCTTTCTCCACCACTCTGCAAATACGACTACTAGTTAAAGAAGCATTTGTAATGTAATAGGTCTTGCATTTGCAGTGAGGGCTATTGGCGTTGTAAATGTTAAAGTTTTTTACTAATGTTTTTTGAAGTGGAGTGGATGTACGTTGTATGCAATGGAATTATGTGGTATGTTGTGCAGTGAAATTATGTGGATAGAAAGTATGTGGTATTTAGTGTATAGGAATTATGTAGAGTGAGATTATGTGTTATGGAGAGTAATTATGTGGTATGGTAGTCTGTGTTGTGGAGTGGTAACCTCAAGTTTAGTCTTCCTCGTTGCCATAGAAGCTAAACTATAAACTCAATGAGACAAAAAAAATAAGGAACCACTGAGGAGCACTTCTGGACCTACTCAGAGGTGTGAGCAGGGCCACTGGAATTATGCGACTGTTCGGCTGCACCGATTTTCGCATAATTAGACATTTTCCGCATTTGCCACATAATCCATTATGTGCTGCATAATCTGCAGATTTGAACCTTGTTTCTGGCTCAAACGTTACCAAAAATGCAGCTACAAGTGTTACAGAGTGGTGGAAGGCCCTTTGCAAGCCTGGAATGGTGACCTGTTCCTTATTGCTGAATGTGGGTGCTAAATTGGTACTAATAGTGCGCAAACCACTCTTGCTTCTTTCTGTGCCTCTCTTGCCTCTTTCTCATTTTCTCTTGCTTCTTTGTGCACCTTTCTTCCTTTTTCTGGAACTTCTCTTGCCTCTTTATGCACATCTCTTCTGCTTTCTGCACCTCCCTTCTTTCTGCACCTCTCTTGCTTCTTTCTGCACCTCTCTTGCTTCTTTCTTTTGTACCTCTTTTGCCTCTTTCTGCACCTCTCTTGCTTCTTTCTGCACTTCTCTTACCTCTTCCTGTACCCTGTTACCTCTTTCTGCACCTCTCTGGCCTCTTTCTGCACTTCCCTTGCCTCTTTCTGCACCTCACTTGCTTCTTTCTGCACTTCCATTGCTACTTTCAGCACCTCTCTTGCTTCTTTCTGCACCCCTTTTGCACCTTTCTGTACCTCTGTTGCCTCTTTCTGTACTTCTCCTGTTTCTTTCTGCACCTCGTTTGCTTTCTGCACCCCTCTTTCCTCTTTCTGCACCCCTCTTCCTGAACCTCTGTTGCCTATTTCTGCACCTCTCTTGCCTCTTTCTGCACTTCTCTTGCCTCTTTCTGCATTTCTGTTGCATCTTTCTGCATGCCTCTTGCCTCTTTCTGCACCTCTGTTGCTTCTTTCTGTACTTCTCTTGCTTATTTCTGTACCTCTATTGCTTATTACTGCACCTCTATTGCTTATTTCTGTACCACTTTTGCCTCTATCTGCACACCTGTTCCCTCTTTCTGTACCTCTCTTGCCTCTTTCTACACCCCTGTTCCCTCTTTCTGCATCGTTCTTCCCTTTTTCTGCACCTCTCTTGCCTCTTTCTGTACCTCTCCTGCCTCTTTCTGCAGTCCTCTTGCCTCTTTCTGCACCTCTTTTGCTTCTTTCTGCACTTCTGTTGCCTCTTTCTATACCCCTCTTGCCTCTTTCTGCACCTCTGTTGATTCTTTCTGCACTGCTCTTGCTTCTTTCTGTACCTCTCTTGCAAATGTCTGCAACCATCTTGCCTCTTTCTGCACCCCTCTTCCCTCTTTCAGCACCTCTCTTGCCTCTGTATGCACCCCTGTTCCCTCTTTCTATACCTATTTTGCCTGTTTCTGCAACTATCTTGCCTCTTTCTGCAGTTCTCTTGCACCTTTGTTGCTTCTTTCTGCACTTCTCTTGCCTCTTTCTGTACCCCTCTTGCCTCTTTCTGCACCTCCGTTGTGTTCTTTCTGCACTTCTCTTGCTTTTTTTCTGCACCCCTGTTCCCTCTTTCTGTACCTCTCCTACCTGTTTCTGTACCCTCTTGCCTCTTTCTGCATCCTTCTTCACTCTTTCTGAACTTCTCTTGCCTCTTTCTGCACCTCTGTTGCTTCTTTCTGTACTTCTCTTGCCTCTTTCTGCATCCCTCTTGACTCTTTCTGCACATCTGTTGTTTCTTTCTGCACTTCTCTTCCCTCTTTCTGTACCTCTCTTGCTTCTTTCTGCACCCCTCTTGCCTCTTTCTGCATCCTTCTTCCCTCTTTCGGCACCTCTCTTGCCTCTTTCTGCACCTCTCTTGCCTCTGTCTGCACCCCGTTCCCTCTTTCAGTACCTATTTTGCCTGTTTCTGCAACTTTCTTGCCTCTTTCTGCAGTTCTCTTGCACCTTTGTTGCTTCTTTCTGCACTTCTCTTGCCTCTTTCTACACCCCTCTTGCCTCTTTCTGCACCTCTGTTGTGTTCTTTCTAAACTTCTCTTGCTTTTTTCCGCACCTATCTTGCTTCTTTCTGCACCCCTCTTGCCTCTTTCTGTACCCCTCTTTCCTCTTTCTGCACTTCTCTTGCGAGAAAGTGCCCTCTTTCTGCCTGGTTGCCCCCACTTTTTGATGAACTGCTGATGTGCTTTGACTGAGTGTGCCCTGGGCTCCTGCTAATTAGGTACCCAGGGCCTATGTTCGTTCCCTAAAACTGCATTGAAACCCAAACCCAATTGGCATCTCTGTCCACAGGTCAGCCCCTGGTAAATGGTACCACAGGTACCCAGGGCACTGTGACCAGGGAAGGCCTCTAAGGGCTGCAGCACTTATTGTGCGACCCTTAGAGGCCCTGTATACCTCTACACTCACACACTGCCTTTGCAGGCTGCATGTCATGGTGCAGGCCAAAGTGAAGAGTCGACATGGCACACATCCCTGTGTTTTACAAACAACCAGTACATGAACTCCTGCACCAGTACAGGATGCACAGCCTGAATTCGGCCCTAGGGCCATAGTATTACGAACAGTCTCATTTATCTCCATTTTTATCCATTTTTCATCCATATTTTTTCCCAAGTACTCAAGTAATCCAATAATAAGCCAGTAACGTTCAAGTCTTCTTCCACAGGTTTATTCTCAGTTTGATGATTGCATTAAAAGATTGCAATGCTGGTATGTTCCATAGTCATAAAACCCAATGCATTTTGGGAAAACTTCCCTTCGTCAGGGGTAACTGCAATACAAACATTTTGATATATGTTTACAGGTACTATCACATTAAACATCAGAGAACTTGTATACAACAAATTCATTGAGACAAAAGTGAACATTTATGTTCTGACGTAATGTGCTCACACAGTTTATCGTAACCACCAGGCAACCTTTAAAAAGTTATTCTCCTCGCAAAACCAAAATGAGTGCTATATGTTTTGATAATGGGGTTTTTGAATTAAGCATAAACACGATACACTGATTTTGGTTTTGCGAGGAGAATAACTTTTTAAAGGTTGCCTGGTGGTTACGATAAACTGTGTGAGCACATTACGTCAGAACATAAATGTTCACTTTGTCTCAATTAATTTGTTGTATACAAGTTCTCTGATGTTTAATGTGATAGTACCTGTAAACATATATCAAAATGTTTGTATTGCAGTTACCCCTGACGAAGGGAAGTTTTCCCGAAATGCATTGGGTTTTATGACTATGGAGCATACCAGCATTGCAATCTTTTTAATGGAATCATCAAACTGAGAATAAACCTGTGGAAGAAGACTTGAACATTACTGGCTTATTATTGGATTACTTGAGTACTTGTGAAAAAATATGGATGAAAAATGGATAAAAATGGAGATAAATGAGACTGTTCGTAATACTATGGCCCTAGGGCCGAATTCAGGCTGTGCATCCTGTACTGGTGCAGTAGTTCATGTACTGGTTGTTTGTAAAATTTCCGGCATGCATGGACAGAGCATGCGTAACAGGAGCTGCATGCCAAAAACCCCCCGCCTTGAGAGCGTTACATAAAATAAATAGTAACATTTGATAAAAATGGATAAACTAGGGTGTGCATTATAACTATTATGACACATCCCTGTGTGCCATGCCTATAACCCACTGCCCTGCCATAGATCAGTCACCCCTCTAGCTGGGTGCCCTATACCAGTGGTGAGGGTAGGAGTGCATGAGCCCTGTACCCCTACAGTGTCTAAGTCCATTCTTAGACATTGTAAGTGCAGTGCTGCCATTAAGAGTATATGGTGCTGGGAGTTTGTCATCACGAACTCCACAGCACCATAATGGCTACCATGAAAACTGAGAAGTTTGGTATCAAACTTCTCAGCACATCAAACCCACACTGATGCCAGTGTGGGATTTAATGAAAAAATGCACACAGAGAGCATCTTAGAGATGCCCCCTGAAAAATGACCTACCACTAGTGTTCAGGCTGAGTGGCTGCTTTCAGCTGCAACTACCAGACATGTTTCTGGACCCCTGGGTCGAGAGCCTGCTGCTCTCGGGGCCTGAAACAATGCACATCCTGGGACGAGGTGCCAAGCATCCTTCCCCAGGATGGGCAGGGTCCACGAAGGGGAAGCTTCAAAGGCTTGCTGCCTTTGTGAGCTTCCCCAGGCCATTTGCTGCTTTCAGCAACTGTTTCCCACTGGTTCTGACCCTCACTTTGGGCGGGAGAACCGGCGGGAAAAACAAGTGAGTAAGAGAGGTGTGCCCACCTCTGCCAACTCCACCCCTCAGGTAGGGGAGGCGAGGTGAAGCACAACTCTCAGTCCCCGCCATCTTGCAGATGGGGATCCAGCCAACCAGAGTGAAGCATATGCCCCCTCCCACTGGAGGGTGGCATAATAGGGGGTGTACCCACCCCAAGGGAGGGACCCATTGGTCCCAACCTTTACTTACCTGTAATGTCCCTATAATCTAGTATTTAGGGGACACCCTGAACCTTGCTTTCTCAGACAAGAAACCAGAAGAAGAAAAGACGAAGGACCGAAAAGCCGTGGTGAAGCTAACAAGAGGAGGATGCCTACTGACTTGGTCCCAGCCCTACCGGCCTGTCCCCACCTCGAACCTGCAGAAGCAAAACCCTGGTGTGTCCTGCAGCCAGCAGCCTCAAGAACCCCGAGGACCTGCCCTGCCTTCAAAAGAAAAGACTCTGTCTCCCGTGAATACCGGATTTGTTCACCAAGAGACTCCAGCTCCAGCAGGATCTGCGAATCTGCACCACTCTGCACCCGACACCCACGGCATGAGTTTGAGTGGCCCAACACCAAGAGGAGGTCTCCCCGGCGATCCTGACCCAAGATCCGGTGACCCCTGACCTGCCTTAAAGGCCTTCAGCTGACGCCTGCAGCCTCAAACCAGACGGTCCCCCCAACCGCGACCAGGAGCTGGTAAGAAGATCCGACCATAAAAGACACCCCTGCACCCGATGCCCCACGGCCTTGGGTGGCCCAACCAACGGTGTCTAACCAACCCCCAGAATCCCAACTTACCTCTCCAATTGGTGGTCGCACCCAGAAGACCTTCGTCCCCGAGCCTGCAGTGTGTTTGCAAACCGGAGACTCCCCATTAATCGTTACAGGGTGCCCTACACCAAAACAGCACTCTGCTGACTGAGGGTGCACCTTTTGAGCACTTGCCCTGAGCTTAAGTCTAGGAGCTTTGCTCCCACAACCTTGTGGCCTGCTTGTCAGCAGCCACCAACCGGAAACCCCTATCCCCGTTGGATAACATTGGGCCTCAGCACTCTGCACCCGGCCGCCCTAGTGCTGCTGAGGGTATAACAAGAGTGCATCTTTGACCCTGGGGGACCGCTGAGTCTAACCCCAGAATACCAACTCCCATAACCAAATACTTACCTTTGAACCGATAACCCTATTTTCCTCTGTGGGATAACATTGACTGTTTTTCTATCAAAAGTTCCTAAGTGTGGAGTTGGAAAATCTATGAAACCCTTTAAAACTGTAACTAAATAACAAAAATGCTTTTACTTACCTGTTTACAGGAGATGTCCCAGTTCAGTATCCAGGCATACTGCACTGTGTAAGAAAAGTAATCTGTAAAGTAATCTACTTGACATTCTACTAAAAAGCCAATACAAAGTATATGTACAGTATATCAAAAGCATTGCATTACTAGTAGCTCTACTTAATCAAACCAAAAGTATATATACAATTGCATTTCAAACTGTTTACAAACTGCATTACTACTGTAAAGTATTTATTGCTTACCTGTGCCAGGCTTGCTTGGTTCTAGAAAATAAAATAACTGAAAGAATATTTTTATACAAAACCAATTCGACTGAAGTTCAGTCTTTGAGTATGTAATATCATTTGCTGATTAAGTGTGTACAACAAATGCTTAACACTACCCTCGGATAAAGCCTTACTGCTCGGCCACACTACCACAAATAGAGAGTAAGGTGCTAGCTACTTTTACCTCTGCCTACCTTTGGGGTTCCCCTGGACTCTGGTCACACTATACCTCATTTTGGTATAGTATATACAGAGCCAGCTTCCAACACCTCTTTCTGCAGTTCTCTTGTCTCCTTCTGCATCTCTGTTGCTTCTTTCTGCACTACTCTTGCCTCTTTCTCAACCCCTCTTGCCTGTTTCTGCACCTCACTTGCCTCTTTCTACACCTCTCTTGCCTCTTTCTGTACTTTTCTTGCCTCTTTCTGTACCTCACTTGCCTCTTTCTGCACTTCTCTTGCTTTTTTCTGTACCTCTCTTGTTTCTTTCTGTAAATCTCATCTCTTTCATCACTTCTCTTGCTTCTTTCTACACCTCTGTTGCTTCTTTTGGCACTTCTCTTGCCTCTTTCTGCACTTCTTTTGCTTCTTTCTGTACCTCACTTGCTTCTTTCTGCACCCCTCTTGCCTCTTTCTGCACCCTCTGCCCTCTTTCTGTAACTCTCTTGTGTCTTTCTGCAACCCTGATCTCTATTTCTGCACAACTCTTGCCTGTTTCTGCACCTCTGTTGCCTCTTTCCTGCACTTCTCTTGCATCTTTCTGCACCTCTGTTGCTTCTTTCTGCGCTTACCTCTTTCTGCATTTCTTTTGCTTTTTTCTGCACTTCTCTTGCCTCTTTCTACATTCTGCTACTTTTTTCTGCACTCTCTTGCCTCTTTCTACACCCCTCTTGCCTGTTTGTGCACCTCTGTTGCGTCTTTCTGCACTTCTCTTGCTTCTTTCTGTACCTCACTTGCTTCTTTCTTCACCCCTCTTGCCTCTTTCTGCACCCCTCTTCCCTCTTTCTGTAACTCTCTTGCTTCTTTCTGTACCTCACTTGCTTCTTTCTTCACCCCTCTTGCCTCTTTCTGCACCCCTCTTCCCTATTTCTGTAACTCTCTTGCATCTTTCTGCAACCCTGTTCCCTCTTTCTGCACCTCTCTTGCCTCTTTCTGCACCTCTCTTGCCTCTTTCTACACCTCTCTTGCTTCTTTTTGCACTTCTCTTGCCTCTTTCAGCACCCCTCTTAGCTCTTTCTGCACCTCTGTTTTTTCTTTCTGCACTTCTCTTGCTTCTTTCTGCACCTCTCTTGCTTCATTCTGCTTCCCTCTTGCCTCTTTCTGCACCCCTCTTGCCTCTTTCTACACCTCTCTTGCTTCTTTTTGCACTTCTCTTGCCTCTTTCAGCACCCCTCTTAGCTCTTTCTGCACCTCTGTTTTTTCTTTCTGCACTTCTCTTGCTTCTTTCTGCACCTCTCTTGCTTCATTCTGCTTCCCTCTTGCCTCTTTCTGCACCCCTCTTGCCTCTTTCTGTACCCCTCTACCGTCTTTCTGCACCTTTCTTGCCTCTTTCTGCATCCCTGTTCCCTCGTTCTGCACATATCTTGCCTGTTTCTGCAACTCTCTTGCCTCTTTCTGCAGTTCTCTTGCCTCCTTGTGCACTTCTGTTGCTTCTTTCTGCACTACTCTTGCCTGTTTCTGCACCCCCCTGCACCTCTGATGGTTCTTTCTGCACTTCTCTTGCTTCTTTCTGCACCTCTCTTGCTTCTTTCTGTACACCTCTTGCCTCTTTTTGCACCCCTCCTCCCTCTTTCTGCACCTCTCTTGCCTCTTTCTGTTCCCCGGTTCCCTCTTTGTGCACCTCTCTTGCCTCTTTCTGTTCCCCGGTTCCCTCTTTCTGTAACTCTCTTGCGTCTTTCTGCAACCCTGTTCCCTCTTTCTGCACCTCTCTTGCCTCTTTCTGCACCTCTCTTGCCTCTTTCTGCACCTCTCTTGCTTCTTTTTGCACTTCTCTTGCCTCTTTCAGCACCCCTCTTAGCTCTTTCTGCACCCCTGTTTTTTCGTTCTGCACTTCTCTTGCTTCTTTCTGTACCTCTCTTGCTTCTTTCTGCTCCCCTCTTGCCTCTTTCTGCACCCCTCTTGCCTCTTTCTGTACCCCTCTACCGTCTTTCTGCACCTTTCTTGCCTCTTTCTGCATCCCTGTTCCCTCGTTCTGCACATATATTGCCTGTTTCTGCAACTCTCTTGCCTCTTTCTGCAGTTCTCTTGCCTCCTTGTGCACTTCTGTTGCTTCTTTCTGCACTACTCTTGCCTGTTTCTGCACTCCCCCTGCACCTCTGTTGGTTCTTTCTGCACTTCTCTTCCCTCTTTCTGCACCCCTCTTACCTGTTTTTGCACCTCACTTCCCTCTTTCTGCACTTCTCTTGCCTCTTTCTGTACCTCTCTTGCCTCTTTCTGCACTTGTCTTGCTTTTTTCTGCATCTCACTTCTTTCTTTCGGCAACTCTCTTCTCTATTTCATAACTTCTCTTGCTTCTTTCTGCAACTCTGTTGCTTCATTCAGCACTTCTCTTGCTTCTTTCTGCAGTTGTCTTGCCTCTTTCTGCAGTTCTCTTACCTCCTTCTGCACCTCTGTTGCTTCTTTCTGCACTTCTCTTGCCTCTTTCTGCACCCCTCTTACCTGTTTCTGCACCTCACTTGCCTCTGCTTCTTTCTGCACTTGTCTTGCCTCTTTCTACACCTCTCTTGCCTATTTATGCACTTCTCCTGCCTCTTTATGCACGTCTGTTGCTTCTTTCAGCACTTCTCTTGCCTCTTTCTGCATCCCTCTTGCCTCTTTCTGCACCTATGTTGGTTCTTTCTCCACTTCTCTTGCTTCTTTCTGCACCCCAGTTGATTCTTTCTGTACCTCTCTTGCCTGTTTCTGCAACTCTCTTGCCTCTTTCTGCAGTTCTCCTGCCTCCTTCTGCAACTCTGTTGCATCTTTCTGCACTTCACTTGCCTCTTTCTGTAGCCCTCTTGCCTGTTTCTGCAGTTCTCTTGCCTCCTTCTCCACCTCTGTTGCTTCTTTCTGTACTTCTCCTGCTTCTTTCTGCACCTCTGTTGCTTGTTTCTGCACCTCTCTTGCCTCTTTCTGCACCCCTCTTCACCCTTTCTGTCACTCTCTTGCATCTTTCTGCAACCCTGTTCCCTCTTTCTACACATCCCTTGCCTCTTCCTGCACCTCTCTTGCCTCTTTCTGCATTTCTCTTGCCTCTTTCTGCACCTCTTTTGCCTATTTCTACACCTCACTTGCTTCTTTCTGCACCCCTCTTGCCTCTTTCTGCACCCCTCATCCCTCTTTCTGCACCTCTCTTGCGTCTTTCTGCAACCCTGTTCCCTCTTTCTGCATATCTCTTGCCTCTTTCTGCACCTCTCTTGCCTCTTTCTGCACTTCTCTTGCCTCTTTTCACAACTATGTTGCTTGTTTCTGCAGCTCTCTTGCCTCTTTCTGCACCCCTCTTTCTTTAACTCTCTTACGTCTTTCTGCAACCCTGTTCCCTCTTTCTGCACATCTTTTCCCTGTTTCTGCACCTCTCTTGCCTCTTTTTGTACTTCTCTTGCCTCTTTCTACACCTCTGTTGCTTCTTTCTGCACTTCTCTTGCCTCTTTCTGCATCCCTCTTAGCTCTTTCTGTACCTCTGTTGCTTCTTTCTTCACTTCTCTTGCTTTTTTCTGTACCTCTCTTCCTTCTTTCTGCACCCCTCTTGCCACTCCTTGCACCCCTTTTACCTCTCCCTGCACCCCTCTTTCCTCTTTCTGCACCTCTCTTCCTTCTTTCTGCACCTCTCTTGCCTCTTTCTGCACCTCTCTTGCCTCTTTCTACACCTCTGTTGCTTCTGTCTGCCCTTCTTTTGCCTCTTTCTACACCCCTCTTAGCTCTTTCTTTACCTCTGTTGGTTCTTTCTGCACTTCCCTTGCTTCTTTCTCCACCTCTCATGCCTCTTTCTGCACCTTTCTTGACTCTTTCTGCATCCCTGTTCCTTCTTTCTGCACATCTCTTGCCTGTTTCTGCAACTGTCTTGCCTCTTTCTGCAGTTCTCTAGCTTCTTTGTGCACTTCTGTTGCTTCTTTCTGCACTACTCTTGCCTGTTTCTGCACCCCTCCTGCCTCTATCTGCACCTCTGTTGCTTCTTTCTGCATTTCAGTTGCCTCCTTCTGCACCCCTGTTCCCTTTTTCTGCACCTCTCTCGCCTGTTCCTGCAACTCACTTGCCTCTTACTGCTGTTCTCTTACCCCCTTCTTCATCTCTGTTGCTTCTCTCTGCACTACTCTTGCCTCTTTCTCAACCCCTCTTGCCTGTTTCCGTACCTCACTTGCCTCTTTCTGCACCTCACTTCTTCTCTTTCTGCACTTCTCTTGCCTCTTTCTGTACCTCACTTGCCTCGTTCTGCACTTCTCTTGCTTTTTTATGCACCCCTCTTGTTTCTTTCGGCAACTCTCGTCTCTTTCATCACTTCTCTTGCTTCTTTCTACACCTCTGTTGCTTCTTATAGCACTTCTCTTGCCTCTTTCTGCACTTCTCTAGCCTCTTTCTGCACCTCTCTTGCCTTTTTCTGCATCCCTCTTGCCTCTTTCTGCACCCCTCTTCCCTCTTTCTGCAACTCTGTTCCCCTATCTGCACCTCACTTGCCTCTGCTTCTTTCTGCACTTGTCTTGCCTCTTTCTACACCTCTCTTGCCTATTTATGCACTTCTCCTGCCTCTTTCTGCACGTCTGTTGCTTTTTTCAGCACTTCTCTTGCCTCTTTCTGCATCCCTCTTGCCTCTTTCTGCACCTATGTTGGTTCTTTCTCCACTTCTCTTGCTTCTTTCTGCACCCCAGTTGATTCTTTCTGTACCTCTCTTGCCTGTTTCTGCAACTCTCTTGCCTCTTTCTGCAGTTCTTCTGCCTCCTTCTGCAACTCTGTTGCATCTTTCTGCACTTCACTTGCCTCTTTCTGTACCCCTCTTGCCTGTTTCTGCAGTTCTCTTGCCTCCTTCTCCACCTCTGTTGCTTCTTTCTGTACTTCTCCTGCTTCTTTCTGCACCTCTGTTGCTTGTTTCTGCACCTCTCTTGCCTCTTTCTGCACCCCTCTTCCCTCTTTCTGTAACTCTCTTGCATCTTTCTGCAACCCTGTTCCCTCTTTCTACACATCCCTTGCCTCTTCCTGCACCTCTCTTGCCTCTTTCTACACTTCTCTTGCCTCTTTCTGCACCTCTTTTGCCTCTTTCTACACCTCACTTGCTTCTTTCTGCACCCCTCTTGCCTCTTTCTGCACCTCTCTTGCGTCTTTCTGCAACCCTGTTCCCTCTTTCTGCATATCTCTTGCCTCTTTCTGCACCTCTCTTGCCTCTTTCTGCACTTCTCTTGCCTCTTTTCACAACTATGTTGCTTGTTTCTGCAGCTCTCTTGCCTCTTTCTGCACCCCTCTTCCCTCTTTCTTTAACTCTCTTGTGTCTTTCTGCAACCCTGTTCCCTCTTTCTGCACATCTTTTCACTGTTTCTGCACCTCTCTTGCCTCTTTTTGTACTTCTCTTGCCTCTTTCTACACCTCTGTTGTCAAGGTTCTGTACTCCTCAGGGTCCGGATGATGCTATACGGGGTCCACCCCTTGACATCCCCAATCTCTGATTACACCTGCACAGAGCGTTAGGGCGATCAAGTGAGGGAAAGGGAAAGGTAGGGAACAGCAGGGATGAGAACCTATGAAAACAAAACAACATATATCAATAACACCCAAGCACAGATATGGCTACTCTCAGTAATGTCTCACTAATGTCCATAACTACCTTATCCACCAAAGCCTTGCACGTCCTTGCATATCTCCAAGTAAGAACTAACACTCCTGTTCTGGTGAATAATCCTATAAAACAGAGCATATACATTACATTTCAACTTTCACTTCACCTCACGTAGCCCCTGTATGTGTGCTCCAACACCCCTTGTTGTTCCTACTTCTCAAGCCTGCTCACCGGTTCTGCTGGTTGGCTCCAATCCCAAAAGTGTCACTTAAATGTACGATTAGGACTAAGATATATAGAACACGGTAGCTCAAGAAATGAAATAATAGTTTGTTTGCAAATTCCATTCCAAAGAAGACAGCGCATAAACTTGTCTGCAATATCACTCCAAAGAAGACAGCGCTTTAGTCCCTCGTTCCCTATTTCCTCAAATACGGTTTAATAACCGCTGTGCTCTAAAGCGAGAACTCAGTCTTTGAGAAACAAAACAAAAATAGTTGCAAAACGAGGCATCCGCGGTAGAATCACCGCTGCCCCTCCTGCTGTAAATCGACGCGCGTTCACCGTCCGGTGTAAACGCCGCCCAAGCACTCACCCATCCGGTGTGTAGCACACTTTGGTTTCCTTTAACCACACAAAAGAAAAAGGAAAACGGTAACCCAACTCAGCCGAGCTTCTCTCTCTCCTCTCCTTCCGCTGTCTCGTTCAAACCAAACGTGGACTCCAGAATCCAACATGGCCAAAACCTGATGCACTTGTTGGTTGTACTCCAGACCCACTGCCAAAACAATGTGTGATTCCGTGTCCTTCACCCTATTAGTTGACAAAGACGGAATCTTCCACTCCTTGTTCCCTGATAGTATACTGGGAGACGGTGGGACATCACTAGCCTCTGTGCCCACCACCGAAACTGCAGCTTTCTTATTTCTATAGGAAAAACCCTGTGTCTTTGGCTTGGAGGGACATTCACGTACGTAATGCCCTTTTTGCCGCAATACATACATAACCCATGTGCTCGGCGGCTCTCCCTCTCTGTTCTGGAGAGAGGTGCCCTGATGGCTCCTATTTCCATGGGTTCGCTCGTATTTTCATTACTAGGAATCTCTTTTCTGGGGGGTTTATCTGATCTATAGAAGGACCTATCCCCCTATGCTTCTCACCCCTCTCTCTGACATACGCCCATCTAGTCGCAAGGCCAAACTAACTAGATCAGCACAGGTTACGGGCTGAGGGTCGATTTGTGCTATCACATCTTTCAGGTCATCATGCAGACCTTGATAGAAAAGAGACATTCTCTTCTCTTCCGGCCATGCGGCTTTAGCCACCAATCTATTAAAAGACGTGAGATAAGTGACCAGATCGTGTCTCCCTTGCCTCAGTTCCAACAACTCTCGGTCAGCACTGAACGTAGTAGTCCTTCCATCGAATACTCTTTCAAACGCAGCCCTAAAAGCCTCCCAATCAGACAGCATCGGGTCGTTATTCCTAACCAAGGGAACAGCCCAATTAGCGGAGTCACCTATCAAATACGAGATGGCAAATGCCACCCTGGAATGGTTGTTGGGAAAGGACGAAGGTTTAAAGAAAAATGAAGCATTATTTGTGTTAAAAACACTTGTATCTTTAAGGGATCACCTGCGTACCTCTCGGGACTGGCCAAAGGAATCGGGGGGGGTACTGTTACTTGGATGTGGGGAGTGCTAGGGACTGATACATCAAAAGGGTTCCTGGTTAATTTGTCAACCCTGTCCCTTAAGGCCGCTGTTTCTAGCCTAGAGGCCGCTAGTTCCTGTTGCACTAAGGATAAAGCCTGTACCACATCATCCATAGTCACCCTGGAATGTCTCACCCGGACCGGGAAGAGTAACCTTTCTTGGGTGCGTAATTCTGTCAAGGTTCTGTACTCCTCAGGGTCCGGATGATGCTATACGGGGTCCACCCCTTGACATCCCCAATCTCTGATTACACCTGCACAGAGCGTTAGGGCGATCAAGTGAGGGAAAGGGAAAGGTAGGGAACAGCAGGGATGAGAACCTATGAAAACAAAACAACATATATCAATAACACCCAAGCACAGATATGGCTACTCTCAGTAATGTCTCACTAATGTCCATAACTACCTTATCCACCAAAGCCTTGCACGTCCTTGCATATCTCCAAGTAAGAACAAACACTCCTGTTCTGGTGAATAATCCTATAAAACAGAGCATATACATTACATTTCAACTTTCACTTCACCTCACGTAGCCCCTGTATGTGTGCTCCAACACCCCTTGTTGTTCCTACTTCTCAAGCCTGCTCACCGGTTCTGCTGGTTGGCTCCAATCCCAAAAGTGTCACTTAAATGTACGATTAGGACTAAGATATATAGAACACGGTAGCTCAAGAAATGAAATAATAGTTTGTTTGCAAATTCCATTCCAAAGAAGACAGCGCATAAACTTGTCTGCAATATCACTCCAAAGAAGACAGCGCTTTAGTCCCTCGTTCCCTATTTCCTCAAATACAGTTTAATAACCGCTGTGCTCTAAAGCGAGAACTCAGTCTTTGAGAAACAAAACAAAAATAGTTGCAAAACGAGGCATCCGCGGTAGAATCACCGCTGCCCCTCCTGCTGTAAATCGACGCGTGTTCACCGTCCGGTGTAAATGCTGCCCAAGCACTCACCCATCCGGTGTGTAGCACACTTTGGTTTCCTTTAACCACACAAAAGAAAAAGGAAAACGGTAACCCAACTCAGCCGAGCTTGTACTTGCGGCTTCTCTCTCTCCTCTCCTTCCGCCGTCTCGTTCAAACCAAACGTGGACTCCAGAATTACGCACGCTCACGTGTGCACGCAGCTTTGTTTTATAGCTGCTGACTCCTCCTCTTCTGAATGCCTCCTGGAACTTGTAGTTTTCTATTTGGTAGGCGCTCTAGGCCCCGGAAAACCTGACATCTGTTGCTTCTTTCTGTACTTCTCTTGCCTCTTTCTGCACCCCTCATAGCTCTTTCTGTACCTCTGTTGCTTCTTTCTGCACTTCTCTTGCTTTTTTCTGTACCTCTCTTCCTTCTCTCTGCACCCCTCTTGCCTCTCCCTGCACCCCTCTTCCCTCTCCCTGCACCCCTCTTCCCTCTTTCTGCACCTCTCTTCCTTCTTTCTGCACCTCTCTTGCCTCTTTCTGCACCTCTCTTGCCTCTTTCTACACCTCTGTTGCTTCTTTCTGCACCTCTCTTGCCTCTTTCTGCATCCCTCTTGCCTCTTTCTGCACCCCTCTTTCCTCTTTCTGCACCTTTCTTGACTCTTTCTGCATCCCTGTTCCCTCTTTCTGCGTACCTCTTGCCTGTTTCTACAACTCTCTTGCCTCTTTCTGCAGTTCCCTTGCTTCCTTGTGCACTTCTGTTGCTTCTTTCTGCACTACTCTTGCCTCTTTCTGCACCCCTCCTGCCTCTTTCTGCACCCCACCTGCCTCTTTCTGCACCTCTGTTGCTTCTGTCTGCTCTTCTGTTGCCTCTTTCTGCACCCCTGTTCCCTCTTTCTGCACCTTTCTTGCCTGTTCCTGTACCACCTTGCCTCTTACTGCAGTTCTCTTACCTCCTTCTGCATCTCTGTTGCTTCTTTCTGTACTACTCTTGCCTCTTTCTCAACCCCTCTTGCCTGTTTCCGCACCTCACTTGCCTCTTTCTGCACCTCACTTGTCTCTTTCTGCACTTCTCTTGCCTCTTTCTGCACCTCACTTGCCTCTTTCGGCAACTCTCGTCTCTTTCATCACTTCTCTTGCTTCTTTCTACACCTCTGTTGCTTCTTACAGCACTTCTCTTGCCTCTTTCTGCCCTTCTCTTGCCTCTTTCTTTACCTCTGTTGGCTCTTTCTGCACTTCTCTTGCTTCTTTCTACACCTCTCTTGCCTCTTTCAGTACCCCTATTGCCTCTTTCTGCACCCCTCTTTCCTCTTTCTGCACCTTTCTTGACTCTTTCTGCATCCCTGTTCCTTCTTTCTGCACATCTCGTGCCTGTTTCTGCAACTCTCTTGCCTCTTTCTGCAGTTTTCTTGCTTCTTTGTGCACTTCTGTTGCTTCTTTCTGTGCTACTCTTGCCTGTTTCTGCACCCCTCCTGCCTCTTTCTGCACCTCTGTTGCTTCTTTCTGCACTTCTGTTGCCTCTTTCTGCACCTCTCTTGCCTGTTCCTGCAACTCACTTGCCTCTTACTGCAGTTCTCTTACCTACTTCTGCATCTCTGTTGCTTCCTTTGCACTACTCTTGCCTCTTTCTCAACCCCTCTTGCCTGTTTCCGCACCTCACTTGCCTCTTTCTGCACCTCACTTGTCTCTTTCTGTACTTCTCTTGCCTCTTTCTGCACCTCACTTGCCTCGTTCTGCACTTCTCTTGCTTTTTTCTGCACCCCACTTGTTTCTTTCAGCAACTCTCGGCTCTTTCATCATTTCTCTTGCTTCTTTCTATACCTCTGTTGCTTCTTACAGCACTTCTCTTGCCTCTCTCTGCACTTCTCTTGCCTCTTTCTGCACCTCTCTTGCCTTTTTCTGCACCCCTCTTGCCTCTTTCTGCACCCCTCTTCCCTCTTTCTGCAACCCTGTTCCCCCTTTCTGCACATCTCTTGCCTGTTTCTGCACCCCTCTTCCCTCTTTCTGTAACCCTCTTGCCTCTTTCTGCAACCCTGTTCCCCCTTTCTACACATCTCTTGCCTCTTTCTGCACTTCTCTTGCCTCTTTACGCACCTCTCTTGCCTCTGTCTGCATCCCTCTGCCCTCTTTCTGCACCTCTCTTCCTTCTTTCTGGACCTCTCTTGCCTCTTTCTGCACCCCTCATCCCTCTTTCTGTAACTCTCTTGCTTCTTTCTGCAACCCTGTTCCCTCTTTCTGCATATCTTTTCCCTCTTTTGCCTCTTTTTGTACTTCTCTTGCCTCTTCCTACACCTCTGTTGCTTCTTTCTGCACTTCTCTTGCTTCTTTCTGCACTCCTCTTAGCTCTTTCTGTACCTCTGTTGCTTCTTTCTGTACTTCTCTTGCTTTTTTCTGCACCTCTCTTCCTTTACTTGCTGCATCCCTCTTGCCTCGCCCTGCACCCCTCTTCCCTCTCCCTGCACCCCTCTCCCCTCTTTCTTCACCTCTCTTCCTTCTTTCTGCATCTCTGTTGCTTCTTTCTGCACCTCTCTTGCCTCTTTCTACACCTCTTGCCTGTTTCCGCACCTCACTTGCCTCTTTCTGCACCTCACTTGTCTCTTTCTGCACTTCTCTTGCCTCTTTCTGCACCTCACTTGCCTCTTTCGGCAACTCTCGTCTCTTTCATCACTTCTCATGCTTCTTTCTGCACCTAAATTGCTTCTTACAGCACTTCTCTTGCCTCTTTCAGCCCTTCTCTTGCCTCTTTCTGCACCTCTCTTGCCTTTTTCTGCACCCCTCTTACCTCTTTCTGCACCCCTCTTCCCTCTTTCTGTACCTCTCTTGCCACTTTCTGCAACCCTGTTCCCCCTTTCTACACATCTCTTGCCTCTTTCTGCACTTCTTTTGCCTCTTTCTACACCCCTCATAGCTCTTTCTGTCCCTCTGTTGCTTCTTTCTACACTTCTCTTGCTATTTCTGTCCTTCTTTCTGCACCCCTCTTCCCTCTCCCTGCACCCCTCTTCGCTCTTTCTGCACCTCTCTTCCTGCACCTCTCTTGCCTCTTTCTATACCTCTCTTGCCTCTATCTATACCTCTGTTGCTTCTTTCTGCACTTCTTTTGCCTCTTTCTACACCCCTCTTAGCTCTTTCTGTACCTCTGTTGGTTCTTTCTGCCCTTCTCTTGCTTCTTTCTGCACCTCTCTTGCCTCTTTCTGTACCCCTCTTGACTCTTTCTGCACCCCTCTTTCTGCACCTTTCTTGACTCTTTCTGCATCCCTGTTCCCTCTTTCTGCACATCTCTTGGCTGTTTCTGCAACTCTCTTGTCTCTTTCTGCAGTTCTCTTGCTTACTTGTGCACTTCTGTTGCTTCTTTCTGCACTACTCTCGCCTGTTTCTGTACCCCTCCTGCCTCTTTCTGCACCTCTGTTGCTTCTTTCTGCACTTCTGTTGCCTCTTTCTGCACCCCTGTTCCTGCACCTCTCTTGCCTGTTCCTGCAACTCACTTGCCTCTTACTGCAGTTCTCTTACCTCCTTCTGCATCTCGGTTGCTTCTTTCTGCACTACTCTTGCCTCTTTCTCAACCCCTCTTGCCTGTTTCCACACCTCACTTGCCTCTTTCTGTACCTCACTTGTCTCTTTCTGCACTTCTCTTGCCTCTTTCTGCACCTCACTTGCCTCTTTCTGCACTTCTCTTGCTTTTTTCTGCACCCCTCTTGTTTCTTTCGGCAACTCTCATCTCTTTCATTACTTCTCTTGCTTCTTTCTACACCTCTGTTGCTTCTTACAGCACTTTTCTTGCCTCTTTCTGCACTTCTCTTGACTCTTTCTGCACCTCTCTTGCCTTTTTCTGCACCCCTCTTGCCTCTTTCTGCAACGCTCTTCCCTCTTTCTGTACCTCTCTTGCCTCTTTCTGCAACCCTGTTCCCCCTTTCTGCACATCTCTTGCCTGTTTCTGCACCCCTCTTTCCTCTTTCTGTACCCCTCTTGCCTCTTTCTGCAACCCAGTTCCCCCTTTCTACACATCTCTTGCCTCTTTCTGCACTTCTCTTGCCTCTTTCTGCACCTCTCTTGCCTCTCTCTGTACCCCTCTTCCCTCTTTCTGCACCTCTGTTGCTTCTTTCTGCACTTCTCTTGCCTCTTTATGCACCTCGCTTGCGTCTTTCTGCACCTCTCTGGCTTCTTTCTGCACCCCTCTTGCTTCTTTCTGCACCTCTCTTGCTTCTTTCTGTACCCTCTTGCCTGTTTGTGCAGTTCTCTCGCCTCCTTCTCTACCTCTGTTGCTTCTTTCTGCATTTCTCTTGTCTCTTTCTGTCCCCATCTTGCCTGTTTCTGCACCTCACATGCCTCTTCCTGCACCTCTCCTGCCTCTTTCTGCACCTCACTTGCCTTTTTCTGCAGTTCTCTTGCTTTTTTCCCTACCTCACTTGTTTCTTTAGGCAACTCTATTGTCTCTTTCATCACTTCTCTTGCTCATTTCTACACCCCTGTTGCTTCTTTCAGCACTTCTCTTGCTTCTTTCTGCACTTGTCTTGCCTCTTTCTACACCTCTCTTGCCTCTTCATGCATTTCTCTTGCCTCTTTCAGCACCTCTGTTGCTTCTTTCAGCACTTCTCTTGCCTCTTTCTGCACCCCTCTTGCCTCTTTCTGCACCTGTGTTGGTTCTTTCCGTACTTCTCCTGCTTTTTTCTGCACCTCTGTTGCTTGTTTCTGCACCTCTCTTGGTGGTTTCTGCAACTCTCTTGCCTCTTTCTTCACTTCTCTTGCCTCCTTCTGCACCTCGGTTGCTTCTTTCTGCACTTGTCTTGCCTCTTTCTACACCTCTGTTCCCTCTTTCTGCACCTATCTTGCCTGTTTCTGCAACCCACTTGCCTCTTTCAGCAGTTTTCTGGCCTCTTTCTGCACCTCTGTTGCTTCTTTCTGCACTTCTCTTGCCTCTTTCGGTACCCCTCTTGCCGTTGTCTACACCTCACTTGCGTCTTTCTGCACCTCTCTTGCCTGTTTCTGCACCTAACCTGCCTCTTTCTGCACTTCTCTTGCTTTTTTCTGTACCTCTCTTGTTTCTTTCTGCAACTCTCTTGTCTCTTTCATCACTTCTCTTGCTTCTTTCTTGCACCTCTGTTGCTTCTTTCAGCACTTCTCTTGCTTCTTTCTGCACTTGTCTTGCCTCTTTCCACATCTCTCTTGCCTCTTTATACATTTCTCCTGCCTCTTTCAGCACCTCTGTTGCTTCTTTCAGTACTTCTCTTGCCTCTTTCTGCATCCCTCTTGCCTCTTTCTGCACCTATGTTAGTTCTTTCCGTACTTCTCCTGCTTGTTTCTGCACCTCTGTTGCTTGTTTCTGCACCTCACTTGTCGGTTTCTGCAACTGTCGTGCCTCTTTCTTCACTTCTCTTGCCTCCTTCTGCACCTCGGTTGCTTCTTTCTGCACTTCTCTTGCCTCTTTCTGCACCCCTGTTCCCTCTTTCTGCACCTCTCTTGCCTGTTTCTACAACTCACTTGCCTCTTTCTGCAGTTCTCTGGCCTCCTTCTGCACCTCTGTTGCTTCTTTATGCACTTCTCTTGCCTCTTTCTGCACCACTCTTGCCTGTGTCTACACCTCACTTGCGTCTTTCTGCACCGCTCTTGCCTGTTTCTGCACCTAACCTGCCTGTTTCTGCACTTCTCTTGCTTTTTTCTGTACCTCTCTTGTTTCTTTCTGCAACTCTCTTGTCTCTTTCTTTACTTCTCTTGCTTCTTTCTGCACCTCTGTTGCTTCTTTCAGCACTTCTCTTGGCTCTTTTTGCACTTCTATTGCCTGTTTCTGCACCTCTCTTGCCTCTTTCAGTACCTCTGTTGCCTCTTTCTGCACCCCTCTTGCCTCTTTCTGTACCGCTCTTGCCTCTTTATGCACCCCTGCTCCCTCTTTCTGCACCTCTCTTGCCTGTTTCTGCACCTATCCTGCCTCTTTCTGGACTTCTCTTGCTGTTTCCTGCACCTCTATTGCTTATTTTTGTACTTCTCTTGCCTCTTTCTGCACCCCTCCTGCCTCTTTCTGCACCTCTGTTGGTTCTTTCTACTCTCCCCTTGCTTCTTTCTGTACCTCTATTGCTTCTTTTTGCACCCTTCTTGCCTCTTTCTGCACCCCTCTTTCCTCTTTCTGCGTCTTTCTTGCCCCTTTCTGTACCCCTGTTCCCTCTTTCTGCAAATCTCTTGCCTGTTTCTGCAACTCTCTTGCCTCTTTCTGCAGTTCTCTTGCCTCCTGCTGCACCTCTCTTGCTTCTTTCTGCATTTCTCTTGCCTCTTTCTGTACCCCTCTTGCATGTTTCTGCACTTCACGTGGCTCTTTCTGCACCTCTCTTGCCTCTTTCTGCACCGCTCTTGCCTCTTTCTGCATCCCTCTTCCCTCTTTCTGTACCTGTCTTTCCTCTTTATGCACCCCTGCTCCTTTTTTATGCACCTCTCTTGCCTGTTTCTGCACCTATCTTGCCTCTTTCTGGACTTCTCTTGTGGTGTTTTGAAGCTCTGTTGCTTCTTTTTGTACTTCTCTTGCCTCTTTCTGCACCCTTCTTGCCCCTTTTTGCACCTCTGTTGGTTCTTTCTACTCTTCCCTTGCTTCTTTCTGCGCCTCTATTGCTTCTTTCTTCACCCTCCTTGCCTCTTTCTACACCCCTCTTCACTCTTTCTGCACCTTTCTTGCCTCTTTCTGCATCCCTGTTCCCTCATTCTGCACCTCTCTTGCCTGTTTCTGCAACTCTCTTGCCTCTTTCTGCAGTTCTCTTGCCTCCTTCTGCACCTCTGTTGCTTCTTTCTGCATTTCTCTTGCCTCTTTCTGTACCCCTGTGTTAGACTTGGCATCTTTTGGCGTGTTTCCCCTGACTTTTCGCTTTCTAACCTCCCGTTTTTGACTCTGTTTTTGCTGGTGTAATGATTCTGCGCACTTTCCTCACTGCTGTCCAGGGGGAAAGTGCAAGTGCTCCTGTATAAAATGTGTATGGATTGGTATTTCCATGATTGGCCTATTTGATCTATGTGTCAGTCCCTAGTAAAGTGCACTGCGAGTGCCAGGGCCTATAGACCAAATGCTGTTGGTGGGCTGCAGCACTGGATTGTGCCACCCACGCAAACAGCCCGTAAAGTGTAACTCTGGCCTGCCATTGCAGAGCCTGTGCACAGCATGGGGCTGCCATGTCGACTTGGCAAGTGCACACACTTGCAAGTCCCTAAACCTTCCCTTTTCTACATGTTAGTCACCCCTAAGGTAGGCCCAAGGTACCCCTGTGGGCAGGGTGCATTGTATGTGAAAGGTAGGACATGCCCTGGTGTGTGGGGCATGTCCTGATAGTGAATTACAGCCTACTTCATTTTTCACTATGGCAAGGCTACCTGTTCCCCATAGGCCAGAATGGGCAGTTTTGATTATTACATCCTATGATCTTAACTGACCCATGGAACATGGTAGAAATTCGAGTTTAGTGTGCCTGAACTCAGAATGATAAAATGCATCGTGTAGTGAAGTTGGTTTTAACATTCTGTGTTTGAAAATTCCACTTTTAGAAAGTAGGTATTTTCTTGTCTAACCATTCAAGCCTGCCTCTGCTAGGTTGTGTATTCCTTGTCTGGAGTGTGAGTGACAGGGGCTGGGGGCTTCCAGGAGACAGGGTGAGTCAGCACAGGGCTGAATAGCAAGATCTACATGTAGATGGGTGGGAGGAGTTGCACCTGGGACCTGAATAGGGCTGTGCCTTCCCTCCACAATGCTGGCTCCACCTCCTGTGGTGTGTCTGATGTCCCTGGCCTACACTGCAAAAGGAAAGAAGGAGACTTGTCAACAA
Source organism: Calotriton arnoldi (assembly GCA_963921515.1). NCBI lineage: Eukaryota > Metazoa > Chordata > Amphibia > Caudata > Salamandridae > Calotriton > Calotriton arnoldi. The sequence continues at coordinate 80,206 of CAWUFW010005356.1, read as the reverse complement.
AGTGCTCCAGGACTGGCCAGAACTGGTTTGGACTAGGCAAAGGCCTCTCTGCCTTCAGAGAACAAAGAGAAATTTTAGGATAAAAAGGGGGACCCAAACCCCAGAACTTTAGATCTCGCTGGAATCAAGGGACCTGCCAAGATGAAGAGCTGGAAGAGCTGCCAGGAGGAGTACTGCCTCTTTGCTGTGTTGTTGCTTTGTTGGGTTGGCCTGCAGCTGCTGCTTCTGCCTTGGGCAGTGAAAGGACTGGACTGAACTTTCTCTACTTGTGCTGAGTATCTCCAAGGGCCTGAACCAAGCTGGCCTCCTGTTAAGAAGTCTCAGGGACTGCAAAGACTTCACCAACCTCTGGGTACCGCTCCTGGAACTGCTGTTTCAGTTGCCACAGAGAAGAGGGAACAGCGACCGACTCTGTCAACCGACTCCGTCGCTGGCCTTGTGTCCCGAAGGCACCGCAAGCCACACCGACTCGCCCTGCACCGTAAGCCTTGGTCTCACCGACTCCGTCACCGAGCCGCTGCCTGCACCGCATCGAGAGACACCGCGACCTGCATCGCCTCGCTTCACCTCGCTGGCCTGGGCTCACCGACACGGTCGCTGCTTGCTCGACACCCGTGACCGACTCGTCACGCACAGCTGTCCGGCTCGGCCAGTGCCAATTCCCGCCAACCGGCTCTGTCGCTCGCATCGCAACTTGCCAGCACCGCATCGCGCACCGACTCGCCCTGCACCGCAAGCCTTGGTCTCACCGACGCCGTCTGCACGATCGTCACCGAGCCGCTGCTCGCACCGCATCGCATCGAGGGACACCGCACCTTGCACCGCTTCCACCTTGCACCGTGACCGCGATGAACGTCCCAACCGGCTCTGTCACCCGCACCGCAACCTGCCAGTACCTCATCGAGCACCGACTCGCCCTGCACCGCCAGCCTTGGTCTCACCGACGATGTCTGCACGATCGTCACCGAGCCGCTGTTTGCACTGCATCGAGGGACACCGCACCTTGCACCGCTTCCATTTTGCATCGCGACCGCGACGGATGCCAAGACCGACTCGCACGCCTGTGTGAGCCGCACTAAGAAAGGTACTGTGAAGGAATCTGTCCCGCTGTTGCTGGCCCGTACCGACGCGGTCAGCGGGAACTGCGAGACTCTGTTGTTTTCAGCATCGCGGTAGGCTCGGACCGAGCTACCGACTCGTACGAACTGTGCTTTTCAACGTATTTTACAACTTAAAGACATTTTGAGAAATAACTATTTTTGAAGTACTGTATAGTGGATTTTTATCGTATTTGGTCTTGTTTTAAGTATATAAAAATATTGGATATTTTTCTAAACTGGTGTGGTGTCCATTTGTAGTGCTTACACTGTATTACTGTTGGTTATGTGCAAATGCTTTACACACTGCCTCTAGAATAAGCCTGACTGCTCATTCCAAGCTACCAAGGGGGTGAGCAGGGGTTATTTTAGGAGTGTAACTCCCTTATCCTGACTAGGAAGAAGGGTCCCTACTTGGACAGAGGTGCAAGCCCTTGCCAACTAGAGACCCCCATTTCTAACATTGGTTGTCAGCGGTGAGGATAGGACTTGTGTTTGCACTTGACTTACAGTGATTGGTGTGCACTACTACCATATCGCAGACCATTACATACCACATACAGGTTCTTTTTCTTTTTGGCCTATTTTTGATCTTGCCAGTTTGAACTTGCTACTTCAACATGCCTGAATCTATAGTATCATCAATTGCATCAGTAGAAATTGCCTTTGAGGAGGATTGATTGGAAGCCTACAATGTCAAGGAGTTAAAATCGATTTCCAAGAACCTGAAAGTCCAGGTCAGAGGCCTCACCAGGAAGGATGAGGTACAGAAGGCGCTGAGGGCCTGGGTAGCAGCCAGATATGCCAGTGAGCAATCTGGTGACCTCACTGGAGAGGTGGAGGAACCTGTTCCTAGGGTGGATGTGCTTTTGGGAGGGGGGAACCCTCCAGACCAGGCAGCAGTAGCTTGTCCCCAGAGGAGCTGGAGGACAGGCGGGAAGTAAGGAGGTTTGAATTGGAGAAACTCAGAATAGAAAGTGAGAGCGAAGACAAGAGAATAGCCATGGAGGAAAAGAAGATGATGTTAGATCATGAGAGAATGATTAAGGAGCTGGAGCTAAAGAGTAGAACCGGCTCAGATGGTGGCAGCAATTCTTCAGCACACACAGACAGGATCGTACACATCCCCAAGAATGTAGGTAAAGAGTACAAGAAGGGTGATGACATTCAAAGGTGGTTTCAAGGGTACGAGTCGTCTATTCATATGAATGGGGTCCCTGAGAGGAATTGGGGAGCGGGGTTGTGGCCTCTCTTTCCAGAGGAAGCTAGGGATACTCTGATAGCTTTGGGTAAGGGGCAGGACCTCACCTATGCTGACATGAAAGACGCTCTCCTCACTAGATATGGGCTCACTCCTGAGAAGTACAGGGATCAGTTTAGGTCCAGTAAAAAGTCTGAGGCCAACACTTGGTTGGAATGTGTGGATATGTTCTGTAGGTCGCTGGATAGTTGGGTGAAGGGCAGTAATGTAACAGATTTTCAGGGGCTCTACAATTTGATTGTATGGGAGCACTTGTCTAGTCTATGTTTTGCAGATCTGCGCCAGCACCTAGTTGACTGTAGGAGAGTAGGATCTGCTTCACATGGGTACCCCCACTTTTTGCTGATGCTTCACTGTTTTTCGACTTTAGTCTGGCTGGGGCCCTGCTAATCAGAACCCCAGCCTAGCTGCTTCCTCTCTAAAATGGTTTCCATGTGCCCTAGGCACATCTCTGATTGGAATCTGGAGTGCCCTTGTAAGTCCCTAGTATATGGTATACTATGTACCCAGGGCATAGGTACCTCAGAGGCCTGCCATCGGCTGAAGCATGTATTATGCCACCCCTGGAAGGCCAGCCAAAATGACACCACAGGTCTGCTACTGCAGCCTGGGTAAGGTGGTGCATGCACCCCTTACTGTGATATAGGCTACCTATATCACTACATACATACACACATATAAACCTATAAGTCACTCCTTTGGCAGGCCTTATCAATCCTGAAGGCAGAGTGCTTGGTTCCTATGTGAGAGGGTGCCCCTGCATGAGCAGAGCCCCTCTGCAGCATTCGGAGACCCTTCTCTGATGCTGTTTGTAGTGCAGCCTGACCATATACTCTTAAGCGCATTATAACCTCGCGTTAAATGCTAACTTTGGGATGGCTGCACGGAAACATGTCGTGTTTGGTGTCAAACATTTTGGAATACTACCCCCCTGCCAGTTCTGGTGGCGGGGGTAGCATTCCACCCTTCTAGAGGGAGAGACATGTACACACCGGTATACCCGGTACTGACTTTCCAGAGCCCTGGCATCACAAAATGGATGCCGCTGCCACAGACACGAGTCTGGCCTCCTGCTGCTGACCAAAACTCCGGCAGGGGAGGCCTGGACAATAGGTTTCCTGTCCCCGGGGAGGTGTAACCACCTCCCCAGACAGGATAGTGTGTATTGGGGCTGGGCGGGAGCACTCTCTGGTGCTTTGAAGTCCTGCACTGGGGGCACATTTGGTGTCCCTGTGCATACCCCAGTTCAAACCGGCTCAGGGGCTTCCAGCCCCTGCTCTGGTGCGAAACTGGACAAAGGGAAAGGGGTGTAACCACCCCTCTGCCCTGACCCTCCCATAGGTGGGTCCACAGAGTATGTCCAACCCCCTATCTTAGTATAAGTATGGGACCCCAGTCCTTAGGACTTTAGATTTACCTGGACGAAACTCTGACACAGAATCCTGGACCTTCGACGCTCTACTTTAAGATTAGAGGACTGAAGAATCTCCCTTGGGGTCAAGGAGTGACTCCCCTGCTTGGCAGGCACCAAAGAAGCAATTGTCCGGTCTGCATCGCTGAAGCTCCTGCCGGATGCCGAAGTTTTTGCATCACCAGAGGTGGATTTCCAAACTTCCCCGAGGTTGCCCTGAGTCCCCAGCAAAGCTGAGGCCCGTAGCTATTGTGGGTAACGTGGAACCGTGACCCCTGGACACCAAGCACATTTGCAAGTGCATCCTTTTCCTGGTCTCCCACGAAGTTGTAATTTGGGCTCCGAATAGCCCCCGCCTCCAGCACCGACTGCACCAAAGATCACTGGCCTCCACTCCACGAGTGTCCCGTGAGCCAGCTCCAAGTGCGTCCACTCGAGGCTCCTTCGCGGTCGCTAGTCCGTTGGCTAGTAGGCCCTCCCGAAGGCCAATCTTCTTCTGCTTGAGCTTCCCTAGTTGCTCCAGGCGTGCCCCGACTTACCCTCGCTGGGTGAGTCCCTCAGACCTTGCTGGTCTGCACCACTGTCCTTCTTCTATTTCCATGATACTTGCCGTTGCCAAGGCTTGTTGGGTCCAATCTGGTTGCTGACACCTCAGCAATCGACAAACGTCATAGGACAGCTCGAATCCAGCTCCTGGTCATCGTCGATGCCTCCTGGACCTCGTGGCTGAAGAGTCAAGACAACCATCAACCTACCTGAAGCACTCGACATCGGTGGGCATCCGCTCATCGCCTTCCTGGTCACTGGATAGCGACCCAGACTCTGTCCCCTCTGCTTTCAGGTTCTTCAGATCTTCGATCCACCTTTGGATCCACCCGAACACTTTCGACTTGGCCGCCAGCAGTACTTTGCAGCAGATCGCCATTGAAAACGATGACGAAACCCGACCCCGAAAGACACCTATGCACCCGGCTTCCGTGGGTGAGGTAACACGAGTACTCCGGTGCTCCCGTGGGTATAGACTCTAGAACGACCCAGTTCTAAAAGGGTTTGCTCCAAGTCCTCCTCTAAGTGTCCCTTTTCTTTAAAATTCAAACCGCGACTTTCCCCATAGAAGTCAACGGCGATTCGCGGCTGTGTTCTCACACTGCACGCGTCCCCCGTGGGTCCCCTGTGTCACTACCTTGGGTGGTTACTTGTGGTCCAAGCACTTCTACAGGCTCTAGGCCTTGTGTCTAGCTCAGTCGTGGTTCTTATACCACTTTATTGGTATATGGTTTGGTACGCCCCTAGGGCTCAAACGTGTATTTGTGCTATTACTGTTGATAACTAACTTATAACTTATGTATTTCGAACTCTAGCCTCATAAAGAGACTAGAGGGGTGTGTTTAGCAATAAATACATATATTTTGAATATATACCTGGTGTGGTCCTCTTTCATTTGGTCACTCAAGAGATTATAGGCTGGTAAAACAAGCTGCTTTACATTCCTTCAAGACTTAGCCTGAAGGCTGCTCTCCATAGCTACCACTAGGATAGCTTTCAATAAAGGTTGTCTTTAACCTATCTCCAATAAGGGGTTGTTTGGACTGGTGCAAGGTGCCCACTATAAATAGTGGACAGCATATACCAGGCCAACTTCTCACATTGACAGTAAGCTAACTGACCCCAGAAAGCTTGCTATGGAGGCGGACCGCTGGGTGAGTACCAGGGTCCACAAGAAAGCATTTGGGGGAGACTCAGCCAAAGGTGGGCAGGGTCCCCAGTAGAACTGTGGGGGGGACAAGGGTAAAACTCAGGAGTTCTCTAAAGGGCCCCAAACTAGTACCCAGGGTAAAGGTTCCCATCCCCCAGGTGATAAGAAGAAAGGGGTCTCTACAGGAAAGCCTGCTGAGACCAGCCCCTGCAAGTGTTATGCATGTGACCAGGTGGGTCACATGAAGGGGGACCCCAGGTGCCCGAAGGGGACGCAGCCACCCACTGGTGGGCAGACCAAGGTGTTGGCTAGTGTAGCGCTTGGGGAGGAGGGGTGCCCACAGGAGGGTGGGGATCCCGCAGAAATGACCCTTGTCTCACTAGGGGACAGTGAGATGGTCCCAGGAAACCAGGTGCCCCCTAACACAAAAAAATATAGCACCTGGGTTACCATTAATGGGAAAAGGGTAGAGGCTCTCAGAGATACTGGAGCCAGTGTGACCTCAGTCCGGTGTCACCTGGTCTCTGAGAAGCAGGTAGTCCCAGGGGCATTCCACCAAGTAGTTGCTGTAAACAACTCTGAGCGCCAGTGTATGGTGGCGCAGGTTCCCTTTGAATGGGGGGTCTCAGGTCCCTTGAGGGTGGTTGTGAGCCCTACCATGCCTGTAGATTGTCTGCTAGGTAACGACCTGGAGCAGTCCTTATGGAAGGATGTTGAGCTCAGGTCTCACTTGGAGATGCTTGGGTTGCCAGAGTGGGCATGCGTGTCTACTCGGTCAATGGCAGCCAGAAAGGGTGATCAAGAGGACATGGAGCCTGGAACAATGGCCCAAGTCCCTGCCAAGAGGAAGGGCAGGGGCACGGAAACCGGCCCCCGAGTTCCCACGGACCGGGAGGAGGCGGACCTCGAGGGGATGCCCCGGTGCCTACAGGGGAGCAGGTAGCCGAACTGGGAGACATCTCTGAGCTGACCCATTGGCAGCAAGAAGGGGGTCCCAACAGGGAGGAGTTCTGCAGGGAGCAGAACGAGTGCCCTACTCTGGAGGGTCTGCGGCGGCAGGCTGCAGACCAGGCAGCTGGTAATCAGTCCGGGTCTGATCTACTGGGAGAATGGTCTCCTATACAGTGAGCCTAAGGTTGCTGAGCCTGGGTCAGCCCGTGTGCTGGTGGTACCCCAGCGCTTCAGGACCTTCCTACTGGGTCTGGCTCATGACGTGCCTTTGGCAGGACATTCGGGGCAGGACAAGACCTTTGACAGGCTTGTCACCCACTTCTTTTGGCCCCAAATGCGAAGGCAGTCAGATGCACACTGTAGGTCTTGCCAAACTTGCCAGGCAAGTGGTAAGAGTGGGAGGAAGGTCAAAGCTCCTCTCCAACCTTTTCCTGTTGTTGGAACACCCTTTGAAAGGGTAGGGATGGATATTGTGGGGCCACTGGATCCCAAGACAGCCATGGGCAACAGGTACATCCTGGTCTTGGTGGACCATGCCACCCGGTACCCGGAGGCAATCCCTCTCAGGACAACAACGGCGCCAGTGGTGGGCCGGGCATTAATGGGGTTCTTTTCCCGTGTGGGCTTCCCCAGAGAGGTGGTTTCTGACAGGGGGACCAATTTCATATCCAAGTATATGACATCCCTATGGAAGGAGTGTGGTGTAACCTACAAGTTCACCACGCCTTACCACCCACAAGGAAACGGTCTGGTGGAGAGATTCAACCAGACCTTCAAAGGCATGATCAAGGGTCTAACAGAACCCATGAGGCGTAAGTGGGACGTCCTCTTGCCATACCTACTCTTTGCATAGAGGGAGGTGCCTCAGAAGTCTCTTGGGTACAGCCCCTTTGAGCTCCTGTATGGCCACCCTGTCAGAGGACCTCTGAGTTTGGTAAAGGAAGGCTGGGAGGCAGCTCCCAGGAAAACTCCCCAGGATGTGTTTAGTTACATGCTGGTCTTTAGAAACCAAACTGCCCGCTTCAGGAAACTCGCTCAGGCGAACCTAGAAGCAAGCCAGGAAGAAATGAAGAGATGGTATGACCAGAATGCCACTCTGGTCGAATTTCAACCTGGGCAAAAGTGTGGGTCATGGCCCCAGTGGAACCTTGTGCCTTGCAGGACAAGTGGACTGGGCCATATGAGGTGGTGGAGCGCAAAAGTGACGTCACCTACCTGGTGGATTTGCAGGCTCCAAGGAACCATTTGAGGGTCCTTCACGTGAACCGCCTCAAGCCCCACTTCGAGAGGTCCGAAGTGAATATGCTCTTGGCGACAGATGATGGGGTGGAAGAGAAGTGTGAGCCTCTCCCTGACCTCCTGTCTACCAAGGAGCATGATGGGTCAGTGGAGGGTGTGATCCTCTCCCCTACACTGACTCAGGAGCAGCAGGGGGACTGTCACCAGTTGTTGGGACAGTTCGCCCCCTGTTCTCTCTGAACCCCGAGGTTACTCGCTGGTGTACCCATGACGTGGACACTGGTGACAGCCCTCCTGTGAAGCACAAGATTTACAGGTTGACTGACCGGGTCAGGGCCAGCATCAAGGAGGAGGTCTCTAAGATGTTGGCGTTAGGGTGATTGAGCCCTCCAACAGTCCTTGGGCCAGCCCAGTGGTCTTGGTCCCAAAGGCTGCTGCACCCGGTGCCACTCCAGAACTCCGGTTTTGTGTGGACTACCGTGGGCTCAATGACGTCACCAGGACTGACGCGCACCCCATCCCCAGAGCTGATGAGCTCATTGATCGGTTGGGAGCTGCCCGGTTCCTCAGCACGTTTGATTTAACGTCTGGGTACTGGCAGATTGCCTTAACCGATGGGGCCAAGGAGAGGTCAGCATTCTCAACCCCAGAAGGTCATTACCAATTTCGGGTGATGCCCTTTGGGTTGAAGAATGCCCCTGCCACCTTTCAGAGGTTAGTCAATCAGGTGTTGGCTGGACTGGAGGATTTCAGTGCTGCCTACCTGGATGACATTGCTGTGTTCAGTTCCAGCTGGGAAGAACATTTACAGCACCTTGAGAAAGTGTTGAGGGCTCTGCAAGGTGCAGGCCTCACGATCAAGGCCAGTAAGTGCCAGATCGGGCAGGGTTCTGTGGTGTACTTGGGACACCAGGTAGGAAGCGGCCAGGTGGCGCCCTACAACCCAAGATTGACACCATCCTGGCTTGGGAACCCCCAAGACCCAGACAGAGGTGAGGGCCTTTTAGGACTCACCGGCTACTATAGGAGATTTGTTAAGGGCTATGGCACCATTGTCGCCCCCTTAACAGAGCTGACTTCCAAGAAGCAGCCCAGGAAGGTGATCTGGACTGAGTCTTGCCAGAAAGCTTTTGATGCCCTGAAGGCAGCCATGTGCACGGCGCCCGTGCTCAAGGCACCTGACTTCTCCAAGGAATTCGTCGTGCAGACTGACGCTTCAGAGCATGGTGTGGGAGCGGTGCTCTCACAACTGAACGAAGAGGGCCTGGATCAGCCTGTAGTCTTCCTTAGCAGGAGACTACTCCCCAGGGAACAGAGGTGGAGTGCCATAGAAAGGGAAGTTTTTGCTGTGGTCTGGGCACTGAAGAAGCTGAGACCCTTCCTGTTTGGGACTCACTTCCGGGTTCAGACAGACCACAGGCCCCTCAGATGGTTGATGCAAATGAGGGGTGAGAATCTAAAACTGCTGAGGTGGTCCATCTCCCTACAGGGAATGGACTTTACGGTGGAACACCGCCCTGGTACAGAACACGCCAACGCAGATGGTCTGTCCAGGTTCTTCCGCCTTAGTGAAGAGAACTCCAAGGGGTTGGGTAGTTCTCCCTACTTTCAGCTGGAGGGGACATGTGTTAGACTTGGCATCTTTTGGCGTGTTTCCCCTGACTTTTCGCTTTCTAACCTCCCGTTTTTGACTCTGTTTTTGCTGGTGTAATGATTCTGCGCACTTTCCTCACTGCTGTCCAGTGGGAAAGTGCAAGTGCTCCTGTATAAAATGTGTATGGATTGGTATTTCCATGATTGGCCTATTTGATCTATGTGTCAGTCCCTAGTAAAGTGCACTGCGAGTGCCAGGGCCTATAGACCAAATGCTGTTGGTGGGCTGCAGCACTGGATTGTGCCACCCACGCAAACAGCCCGTAAAGTGTAACTCTGGCCTGCCATTGCAGAGCCTGTGCGCAGCCTGGGGCTGCCATGTCGACTTGGCAAGTGCACCCACTTGCAAGTCCCTAAACCTTCCCTTTTCTACATGTTAGTCACCCCTAAGGTAGGCCCAAGGTACCCCTGTGGGCAGGGTGCATTGTATGTGAAAGGTAGGACATGCCCTGGTGTGTGGGGCATGTCCTGATAGTGAATTACAGCCTACTTCGTTTTTCACTATGGCAAGGCTACCTGTTCCCCATAGGCCAGAATGGGCAGTTTTGATTATTACATCCTATGATCTTAACTGACCCAGGGAACATGGTAGAAATTCGAGTTTAGTATGCCTGAACTCAGAATGATAAAATGCATCTTGTAGTGAAGTTGGGTTTAACATTCTGTGTTTGAAAATACCACTTTTAGAAAGTAGGTATTTTCTTGTCTAACCATCCAAGCCTGCCTCTGCTAGGTTGTGTATTCCTTGTCTGGAGTGTGAGTGACAGGGGCTGGGGGATTCCAGGAGACAGGGTGAGTCAGCGCAGGGCTGAATAGCAAGATCTACATGTAGATGGGTGGGAGGAGTTGCACCTGGGACCTGAATAGGGCTGTGCCTTCCCTCCACAATGCTGGCTCCACCTCCTGTGGTGTGTCTGATGTCCCTGGCCTACACTGCAAAAGGAAAGAAGGAGACTTGTCAACAAAGTGCTCCAGGACTGACCAGAACTGGTTTGGACTAGGCAAAGGCCTCTCTGCCTTCAGAGAACAAAGAGAAATTGAGGATAAAAGGGGGACCCAAACCCCAGAACTTTAGATCTTGCTGGAATCAAGGACCTGCCAAGACGAAGAGCTGGAAGAGCTGCCAGGAGGAGTACTGCCCCTTTGCTGTGTTGTTGCTTTGTTGGGTTGGCCTGCAGCTGCTGCTTCTGCCTTGGGCAGTGAAAGGACTGGACTGAACTTTCTCTACTTGTGCTGAGTATCTCCAAGGGCCTGAACCGAGCTGGCCTCCTGTTAAGAAGTCTCAGGGACTGCAAAGACTTCACCAACCTCTGGGTACCGCTCCTGGAACTGCTGTTTCAGTTGCCACAGAGAAGAGGGAACCGCGACCGACTCTGTCAACCGACACCGTCGCTGGCCTTGTGTCACGAAGGCACCGCTAGCCGCACCGACTCGCCCTGCACCGTAAGCCTTGGTCTCACCGACTCCGTCACCGAGCCGCTGCCTGCACCGCATCGAGAGACACCGCGACCTGCATCGCCTCGCTTCACCTCGCTGGCCTGGGCTCACTGACACGGTCGCTGCTGGCTCGACACCCGTGACCGACTCGTCACGCACAGCTGTCCGGCTCGGCCAGCGCCAATTCCCACCAACCGGCTCTGTCGCTCGCATTGCAACTTGCCAGCACTGCATCGAGCACCGACTCGCCCTGCACCGCAAGCCTTGGTCTCACCGACGCCGTCTGCACGATCGTCACCGAGCCGCTGCTCACCCCGCATCGAGGGACACCGCACCCTGCACCGCTTCCACCTTGCACCGTGACCGCGACGAACGCCCCAACCGGCTCTGTCACCTGCACCGCAACCTGCCAGCACCGCATCGAGCACCGACTTGCCCTGCACCGCCAGCCTTGGTCTCACTGACGCCGTCTGCACGATCATCACCGAGACGCTGCTCGCACCGCATCGAGGGACACCGCACCTTGCACCGCTTCCATTTTGCATCGCGACCGCGACGGATGCCAAGACCGACTCGCACGCCTGTGTGAGCCGCACTAAGAAAGGTACTGTGAACGAATCTGTCCCGCTGTTGCTGGCCCGTACCGACGCGGTCAGCGGGAACTGCGAGACTCTGTTGTTTTCAGCATCGCGGTAGGCTCGGACCGAGCTACCGACTCGTACGAACTGTGCTTTTCAACGTATTTTGCAACTTAAAGACATTTTGAGAAATAACTATTTTTGAAGTACTGTATAGTGGATTTTTATCGTATTTGGTCTTGTTTTAAGTATATAAAAATATTGGATATTTTTCTAAACTGGTGTGGTGTCCGTTTGTAGTGCTTACACTGTATTACTGATGGTTATGTGCAAATGCTTTACACACTGCCTCTAGAATAAGCCTGACTGCTCGTGCCAAGCTACCAAGGGGGTGAGCAGGGGTTATTTTAGGAGTGTAACTCCCTTATCCTGACTAGGAAGAAGGGTCCCTACTTGGACAAAGGTGCAAGCCCTTGCCAACTAGAGACCCCCATTTCTAACACCCTCTTGCAAGTTTCTGCACTTCACGTGCTTCTTTATGCACCTCTCTTGCCTCTTTCTGTACCTAACTTGCCTCTTTCTGCATTTCTCTTGCTTTTTCTGCACCTCACTTGTTTCTTTCTGCAACTCTCTTGTCTCTTTCATCACTTCTCTTGGTTTTTTCTGCACTGCTTTTGCCTCTTTCTGCACTGCTCTTCCCTATTTTCTGTACCTCTCTTGCCTGTTTCTGCACCTATCTTGCCTCTTTCTGTACTTCTCTTGCTGCTTTCTGTACCTCTTTTGCTTTTTTCTGCACTTCTCTTGCCTCTTTCTTCATTTCTGTTGCTTCTTTCTGCACTTCTCTTGCCTCTTTTTGCATTTCTGTTCCTTCGTTCTGCATTTCTCTTGCCTCCTTCTGCACCTCTGTTGCTTCTTTCTGCACTTCTCTTGGTTCTTTCGTGACTTCTCTTGCTTCTTTCTGCACCCCTCTTGCTTCTTTCTGTACCCCATTCCATCTTTCTGCACCTCTCTTGCCTCTTTCTGCATCCCTTTTGCCTCTTTCTGCACTTCTCTTACCTCTTTCTGCACATTTCTTACTCTTTCTGCACCTCTCTAGTTTTTTTCTGCATGTCTCTTGCCTCTTTCTGCACTTCTCTTGCTTCTTTCTGTACTTCTCTTGGCTCTTTCTGCACATTTCTTACTCTTTCTGCACTTCTCTTGTTTTTTTCTGCACGTCTCTTACTTCTCTCTGTACTTCTCTCACCTCTTTCTGTACTCAAATGGGAAGTGCAAGCTCTCAAGTTTAAAGGTCTGTGTGCTCTCGTAACTGAGGTATATGTCTACTTGCACATGTATTCTCACATGTGTTATGCATCTGAAGATGGTAGCTTAAAAAGCGGTTAACTTCTCCTATAGGTGGTCAAATCTTCTCAGTTCTGCTCTGTCATTCGGTTGCACAGGCAGACATGTATAAAGGTGTTATAGAGCCCCTCAAATATACTACTGAATACCCATGTGCCCTGCATTATGAGCAGAAAGAAATACATACACCTTTTTGTTCACAGATTTACAGAGTATGCTGTTTGAAACACAGGTATTCAAGTATTTGTATGTTTATTTTTATGTAACATGTCACTAGGTAAAAGCAGAGACACACGCATGCATACCTTCACAAACTTGGTCAGACTTACAACAGTGATATGGTTAGGATTGCTGTTTTACATTTGGTAGGCCTAACATTCTCAGCAGTCGATGAATAGTGAACCTTCAAGAGAAAAGTGAGGTTTAAGACATCTTGGGAGAAGGATTAGTGATTAGTCTGTGGAAAGGTACTGTCAAAGTAGGCCTCTTTCTTCACCTCTGTTGCTTCTGTCTGCACTTCTCTTGCTTCTTTCTGCACCTTTCTTCCTCTTTCTGGACTTCTGTTGCGTCTTTCTGCATTTTTCTTGCATCTTTCTGCACCTTTCTTCCTATTTCTAGACCTCTCTTCCCTCTTTCTGCACTTCTCTTGCTTCTTTCTGTGCCTTTCTTCCTCTTTCTGTCCATGTCCTACCTATGTAGGCATAGTTAGAAATTAGCATTAAAAAACCTTAGAAATTCACTGAAAAAACTACAGGTTACAGGGATGTTATAGTTATTCTGACATTTCACTCGTACAAAACCAGAGAAATTCAGCTGTTATAGTTAGCTGAGCTCACTATAACTCGTGCCCCCGCAATGCACTGCTGATAACGTCACATATTACATCACTCATGCATGGTCAGTTTCATCACTGATGACATCTGAAATGACATCACTGATGACATCATCCACTTAATATCTGATGCATCTCCTCACACCCTAATATAACCTTTCATACACCCACTCTAAAATACAGACTACCATTCTCGAAACCATAGACACAACAATACCAGTTAGTACATACCCACTCACTGATTCATAGGTCTACACACACATCCACTCACTAACCCATACAGTCACTCATACACGCAGTCACTCATCAATACAGCCACTGATATATGCACTCATACACCCATACAGACACTCACACACCGCCACTCACCCATAGAGTTACTCACACACCTAGTCACTCACCCAAAGAATCAATCACACTGCCATTTACATACATATACAGTTTTACACACACCACATCACTTATTCATGCACATACTTACTCTCTTCTAGAATCACTGACACAAGCACACACTCATCCATACAGCCACTCTCACAATCATTCACTTTCACATCTAGTCACTTATATACTCCAACACTCACATATACTGCCTTTCACATATGTAGTTATTCACACAAATACCACTGAGACAGCCATTCTCTCACCAACACAGCCATACGTACACTCACTCACCCATACAGCCCCTCGCAGATGCACTCATGAACCCATATACCCAGTGAATCACCCACTCACACATCAGGGAGTCACATAACACAGACACTCAGACACCCACACATGTACTCAGATAACCAATCATTAACCCATATAGACACTCATGTAGCTACTCACCAACCCATGTAGCCACTTACACACCAACTGACAGACTGATACAGACATTCACACAGATTAGTCATTCACCCATGTATTCACTAAGACGAGTTTAATCACTCACTTATACAGTCAGTTACGCACCCACTAAATCATCCATTCAGACACTCATACACCCACTCATTCTTCAATTCACCTTGGCGTGTATATATATATATAACATTCTTAAACTTTTTGGAAACACTAAGTCACTAGATGATGTCATCAGTGATGTCATCTGAGTTGTCATCAGTGATGTTACTGACCATGTTATGGGTGATGTAATATGTGACGTCATCAGCAGTGCATTGCGGGGGCATGAGTTATAGTTAGCTCAGCTAACTATACCGGTTGAATTTCTCTGGTTTTGTACGAGTAAAATATCAGACTAACTATAACGTCCCTGAAACCTGTGTTTTTTTTTCAGTGAATATATATATATAGGTGGAATGCAGCTCCAGTAGACACTCTAAATCTGCTCACCTCAAATGTCTGCCTTACTCTCAAAGTCTTTAAGCATAGGAGTAGTACAGTGCCATCCATGCTGAGTTAGAAAGGGACAAAGTCTTTTGCCATTTCTATAACAAAGTTTTCAAGTATAGGACTAGCACAGTGCTATCCATGCCAAGCTGTAAAATGACAAAAGCCTTTTGCGACTCCAGGCGCAGTATTACAGCCTTGAATTGGTAGAATACCAACCAAGCCAACCTGCAATGAACAAAAACAACCCCTGGCACGTGTTTCGCTCTCATTAGAGCTTTTCAGAGAGGTATAGCTTTGTCCAGACACAAGGGAGCACCCAGTTTTTGTCAAAACGATACCCTTGCAGGCATAGAATGACGCATAAATTATGCCAAAAAGAAGCAGAGACCTATGGGTAGTTCTCAAGTTTAGGTGGAAAGCAGCTCCTGAATAGAGCACCCTCAACACCAGCGACACTCTAGATCTGCTCATCTCAAATATCTGTCTTTCTATCAAAATCTTTAGGCATAGGATTAGTACAGTGCCATCCACGACAAGATAGAAAGGGACAAAGTCTTTTGCCATTTCTACAGAAAGGTTTTTAAGCATAGGACTAGCACAGTGCTATCCATGCTGAGCTGTAAAATGACAAAAGCCTTTTGCCACTCCAGGCACAGTATTACAACCTTGAATTGGTAAATGACCAACCGAGCCAACCTGCAATGAACAAAAGCAACCTCTGACAAGTGTTTTGCCCTCATTAGAGCTCTTCAGAGAGGTATAGCTTTGTCCAGACACAAGGGAGCACCCAGTATAAGCAAAAACAATACCCTTGCAAGCATAGAGCGATGCATAAATTATGCAAGAAAGAAGCAGAGAACTCTGGGTAATTCTCAAGTTTAGGTGGATAGCAGCTCCTGTATAGAGCACCCTCAACACCAGCGACACTCTAAATCTGCTCACCTAAAATTTCTGCCTTTCTATCAAAGGCTTTGGATTAGCACAGTACTATCCATGCCGAGTTGTAAAATGACAAAAGCCTTTTTTACACTCCAAGCACAGTATTACAGCCTTGAATTGATAAAATACCAACCAAGCCAACCTGAAATAAACAAAAGCAACCCCTGATGCGTTTTACTCTCATTAGAGCTCTTCAGAGAGGTATAGCTTTGTTCAGACACAAGGGAGAACCCAGTATACATCAAAACGATACCCTTGCAGGCATAGAACCCTTGCAGAAGCAGAGTACTCTGGGCAGTTCTCAAGTTTAGGTGGAAAGTAGCTCCTGTATAGAGTGCCATCAACTAGAAGAACGAAGGATGAGAGGCAACACAAGCAAATATCAGGTAAGTACAATGTACAAAACGAAGTAACAATGATCAGACGAATGCATTGTGGTCTTTTTCGTTCTTTTATTTCACACGTGGTCAACATAAACAGCCAACGCGTTTTGTCCAGACATGGGCTTCTTCAGGGCTGAAATAATATATAATAGCAGCATGCTCCTCGACTTTTTTAGAAGAGGTCCTCCGCTTCAGGATTGGCAACAAGAAACAAAAAGAAAAACCAGGAGAGGGGGGAGGAGGAAAAATGGCAGAAAAGGACAGGGTACTGACACGTTACCAAAAGAGCCAGCTGAACAAACGCCAATAATCAATATGCACATGAATATGAATTCGAATATATGCAATGATGATCTTGTTGTGAACCTTTCCAATCACTGTCTGACTACACATGAACACAGCGTACTTAATAAAGGACTTGGCTACTGTCCGGTATCCGGTGGTCTGTTTTCTGATATACACATTGATCTGTACAAGTTTGTTAGAACTGCTAAATTAAAATGTCATTTTGCTATCAACAACTTTGTAAGGACCACTGCTGAGATAAATGCGCCACAGACTGATGTCACTGTGGCACACGTGAGAGACGTATCAACACTTCTGTCTCTTGATAATGATAACGAATGCTCGCTAGAATATGTACTAGACAGCATGAATATCAGACAAGACTACACCTGTGAGAGTGGGTTGCACACACGGAGCAAGTTTACACCACAGGGTACACACCTTAATAGCATTGAGGTATTCCACAACCTAGTGACAGAAGACCTGCACCGCTTAGAGGATAGGTTACTCAAGAGGAACAGAAGGTACACAAGCGACAATCTTACCTCTAATGAGAGAAGAGCAATTCAGGATTTACGCTCGAATGAGTCTTTAGGGATCAGGGAAGCAGATAAAGGAGGAAATGTGGTGGTGATGAATAGAAATGATTATGAGAATGAGGTACTCAGACAGCTCAGTAATTCCACACATTACAGTAGACTTACTCACAATCCATTCACAGCAGCCACCATAAAGATCAATACGCAACTTCTACATTGGAAGGAGGTGGGCCTGCTGTCAGACACGGAACACAATTTCCTCACAATTTCCAATCCGAGGTTTCCGTGCATTTATCTTCTGCCGAAGATACATAAAAAACAACCCTTTCCTCCTGGACGTCCAATCATATCTGGCATTGGTTCCATGACAGAAGCACTGTCTAAATTTGTGGATACCTTTCTCCAGCCATTAGTGACCAACTTACCCTCCTATGTCAGGGACAGCACAGACATTTTGAACAAATTTGAGGACCTTGAATGGGATGACAGGATGTGGTTTGTAACACTTGACGTAGAATCGCTCTATACATGTATTAGAAGGGACCTAGGCAAGATAGCTATCGACTTCTTTCTTTCCAAAAGACAGGCTACCCTCTACGATCACAACCTAATGCTGTTAGAGATGATTGATCTCATATTGGATAATAACTTTTTTCTTTTCAATCTGTCTTGGTACAAACAGGAACAGGGGACTGCGATGGGATCCAAATTTGCTCCATCGTACGCTAACCTCTTCATGGGGTGGGTGGAGCAGACCTATGCGTGGTCAAGAGCGGCCACAGACTGGACCAGGCACATCCAGTTCTGGGGCTGTTACATCGATGACATCATCATTGTATGGACAGGTACAGGACCTGAGCTCAGAGAATATTTCGAATTCCTCAATCTTAACACTCTGAACCTAAGGTTCACCGTAGAGATGTCACAGTCCAGGATACATTTCTTAGATCTGGAGCTATACATCCAGAATAACAGAGTTCAAAGCACTTTGTACAGGAATGAGACTGCAGTAAACAGCACACTACACTATACCAGCCATCATCCACCCTCTACCAAAAAGGCCATCCCTTATGGAGAACTGGTACGCACACGCAGGAATTGCAGTGATGAGGCAAACTTTGACACACAGGTGAAACTGGTAACAGGCAGATTAGCTAAAAGAGGCTATAAACCAAATATACACAAGGAGGCAGAGAGTAGGGCGAGGACCCTAGAAAGGAAAGACACGCTCACTAATAAGAGAAAGGGTACGGAAAAGAGCAAGGAAAGATTCTCGTTCATTACGACTCACTCTGCACTCAACCATGATGTGTTTAAGGTACTTGGCAGACACTGGGGACTACTCAAAGGAGTGCCAGGGATTAACAACATCATTACACAGAGACCATCCATGACTTTCAGAAGATGCAGAACTATCAGGGACTCCCTGTGTCCTAGCTATACCTTTTACCAGACACCGGCACAACAGAGTTGGCTACAGAAACCTGTAGGCTTCTTCACCTGTGGCACCTGTAACATCTGTAACCTAGGCTGTAACAAGACAAAGACGTCTAGCTACAACACAAGTACACAACACGGGATACGACAGTTTATCAACTGCCTTACCACCTTTGTGGTCTACATACTGATCTGTGGGTGCAATAAGATCTATGTGGGTAGCACCACCAGACAGCTGAAAATACGAATTCAAGAGCACCATAGAGCAGTCCTAAATGGAGACACAACATACGCGCTAGTTTCTCACGAGTGCTTGAGCGGGATTGACAGAACTAAATTCCACTTTCATGGTATTGATGTCGCTGTTAAGAATAACAGAGGAGGGATAGAGCACTGGCTCTCAGACAGCTAGAGGCCAGATGGATATGTACTCTACGCTCCTCTACGCTGGGTCTCAATTCTGATAAGGAAATGCATTATTTTCTATAATTTCTTGACATTTACATGCAATAGCAATACTTTAACCATGTTCCCTCTCCACAACTGCCATTAAGGGAATTAATTACTTTCTGTAATTTTTAACATTACCATGCATCAGTAATATTTTGAATATGTTTCCTCCGTAGAACTGCTCCTAAGGTAATTGACAATAGATTAGCCTAGATAATACACTGTGGCTAACTATTTTTCTTAACCTATCAGCCATTTTTTTATCAATGTGGCATTATAACTCTAATGTAATCTTGTTGTTGTTTTCTGTTCAGTTTGGCCTTCAGTTTCTCGCTGTTTTTTCTCCTAAATTTTGTGCTTTATGGCTTACTCAATTCTATGTATTGCGGTGCCCCGATCTGGGTTCAAGCTCATTAGAACCATTGTTTGCCATCCTTCCGAATTATGGACCTTGTCATAAATACACCGAGGTGGGCACAGTAACCTTTTGCCCACACAATATTTTGACTATGATCTTTATGTTGGGAATCGTTCATCGTATTTGTTCGCAACGCTGTGTGGACTTTTTGAAGTTATTGGCTTGATACATGAAGTTTGTTTAACTCGTTTAATTTTACCTGTTATCACTATGTTTTTTAACTTATCTTATGCATACGGCACATATCCAGTGTGGAATACTGTAACCCTACTGTCCACACATGGATGTGCAATCACATACGAGTTAAATCACAAAAATTATAAAACTTCTTTTATCGCAATTGTCTGGACCACTGTCTTTTCACCCCTTTATCTGTCTCAAGCACTGTACTAGGCTTCGCCTCCTCTCTCCTGTGACACTATTCGTCTCATTGGAACTTGATTTCTATTTCATCTCCCTTTCTGTCCTATTTCCGATTTTTTCTCTCACTGTTTCCGTTTTCTGATACGCATACGCTAGAGTGGTTACTCATCACATAACATAATACTATCACGGCCGGGAGTTAGGGACCCCTATCTCCCTTTCTGGCAGTCTCACTCATATTCTTATCATGCCTCTTGCGCCCCTTTTAGCCATTTTTAGCTTTGACAAAATGGTCGAATATCACTTTAATCTTAGTACATATCCTAATAAATATTTTTTAATCAATCGCCAGCTTTTATCAACTTCCCTCCTTCTTTTCTCTCTTTCTAGTACACAGCCGACGTACTAGACCTTACGCATTCAATTCCTTCACTTTTCTTAAGCTACACCTTGGCTATGGTCTAGTTGTGAGAAGTTGGCCTTGCATATGCTGTCCACTAATTATAGTGGGCACCTTGCACCAGTCCAAACAACCCCTTATTGGAGATAGGTTAAAGACAACCTTATTGAAAGCTATCCTAGTGGTAGCTATGGAGAGCAGCCTTCAGGCTAAGTCTTGAAGGAATGTAAAGCAGCTTGTTTTACCAGTCTATAATCTCTTGAGTGACCAAATGAAAGAGCACCACACCAGGTATATATTCAAAATATATGTATTTATTGCTAAACACACCCTCTAGTCTCTTTATGAGGCTAGAGTTCAAGTACACAAGTTATAAGTTATTTAAACACAGTAATAGACACAAATACACGCTTGGGCCCTAGGGGCGTACCAAACCATATACCAATAAAGTGGTATAAGAACCACGACTGAGCTAGACACTAGGCCTAGAGCCTCTAGAAGTGCTTGGACCACAAGGAACCACCCAAGGTAGTGACACAGGGGACCCACGGGGACGCGTGCAGTGTAAATACACAGCCGCGATACGCCGTTAACTTCTATGGAGAAAGTCGCGATCAGGAAATTAAAGAAAAGGGACACTTAAAGGAGGACTTGGAGCAAACCCTTGAGAACTAGGTCGTTCTAGAGTCTCTACCCACGGGAGCACCGGAGTACTCGTGTTACCTCACCCAGGGAAGCCGGGTGCATAGGTGCCTTTCGGGTCGGGTTTCGTCGTCGATTTGAATGGCGATCTGCTGCAAAGTGCTGCTGGCGACCAAGTGGAAAGTGTCCGGGTGGATCCAAGAGTGGATCGGAGATCTGAAGAACCTGAAAGCAGAGGGGACAGAGTCTGGGTCACTAGCCAGTGACCAGGAAGGCGATGGAGCAGATGCCCACCGATGTCGAGTGCTTCAGGTAGGTTGATGGTTGTCTTGACTCTTCAGCCACGAGGTCCAGGAGGCGTTGTCGGTGACCAGGAGCAGGATTCGGACTGGTACACGATGTTTGTCGAGTGCTGAGGCATCGGCGACCAGATTGGACCCAACAAGCCTTGGCAACGGCAAGTCTCGATGAAAGTGAAGAATGACGATGATGCAGACCAGTAAGGTCTGAGGAACTCACCCAGCAAGGGTAAGTGAGGGCAAGCCTGGAGCAACCAGGGAGCCCAAGAAGAAAAGGATTGGCCTTCGTGAAGGGCTACTAGCCAACGGGCTAGCGACCGCGAAGGAGCCTCGAGACGTCGCACGTGGAGCTGGCTCACAGGACACTCGTGAGAGTGGAGGCCAGTGATCTTCGGTGCAGTTGGTGCTGGAGGCTAGGGCTACTGGAGCCCAAAGCACGACTTCGTGGGAGACCCAGAAGAGGATGCACTAGCAAATGTGTGGTGTCCAGGGGTCACGGTTCCACATTACCCACGACAGCTACGGGCCTCAGCTTTGCTGGGGACTCAGGGCAGCCTCGGGAAGTCTGGAAATCTACCTCTGGTGATGCAAAGACTTCGGCGTCCGACGGGAGCTTAGGCGATGCAGACCGGACAATTGCTTCTTTGGTGCCTGCCAAGCAGGGGAGTCACTCCTTGACCCCAAGGGAGATTCTTCTGTCCTCTAGTCTTGAGTAGAGCATCGAAGGTCCAGGATTCAGTGTCAGAGTTTCGTCCATGGATAATCTAAAGTCCTAAGGACTGGGTTCCTATACTTATACTAAGTTTAGGTGTTGGACTACTTCTGTGGCCCCACCTATGGGTGGGTCAGGGCAGAGGGGTGGCTACACCCTTTCCCTTTGTCCAGTTCGCGCCAAAGCAGGGGCTGCAAGCCCCTGATCCGGTTTGAACTGGGTATGCACAGGGACACCAAGTGTGCCCCCAGTGCAGGACTTCAAAGCACCCGAAAGTGCTCCCCGCCCAGCCCCAATACACATTATCCTGTCTGGGGAGGTGGTCACACCTCCCTGGGACAGGAAACCTATTGTCCAGGCCTCCCCTGCCGGAGTTTCGTCCAGCAGCAGGAGGCCAGACTCGTGTCTGTGGCAGCAGCATCCATTTTGTGATGCCAGGGCTTTAGAAAGAAGTTACCGGCCAGGCCAGGGTTAACATGTCTCTCCTCTAGAAGGGTGGAATGTTACCCCCGCCACCAGAATTGGCGTGGGGGTAGTATTCCAAGATGTTTGACACCAAACACGACATGTTTAGGTGCAGCCATTCCAAAGTTAGCATTTAACGCGAGGTTATAATGCGCTTAAGAGTATATGGTCAGGTTGCACTACAAACAGCATCAGAGAAGGGTCTCCGAACGCTGCAGAGGGGCCCTGCTCATGCCTGCAGGGGCACCCTCTCACATAGGAACCACGCACTCTGCCTTCAGGATTGATAAGGCCTGCCATAGGAGTGACTTATAGGTTTATATGTGTGTATGTATTTAGTGATATAGGTAACCTATATCACAGTAAGGGGTGCATGCACCACCTTACCCAGGCTGCAGTAGCAGACCTGTGGTGTCAGTTTGGATGGCCTTCCAGGGGTGGCATAATACATGCTGCAGCCCCTGGTAGGCCTCTGAGGTACCTATGCCCTTGGTACATAGTATACCATATACTAGGGACTTATAAGGGCACTCCAGATTCCAATCAGTGATGTGCCTAAGGCACATGGAAACCATTTTAGAGAGGAAGCAGCTAGGCTGGGGTTCTGATTAGCAGGGCCCCAGCCAGACTAATGTCGAAAAACAGTGAAGCATCAGCAAAAAGTGGGGTACCCATGTGAAGCAGATCCTACTCTCTACACAAGTCTTCCGCAACCGGAAGGACTTAGATCAGCCATAGTCTTTTCTTGGTACGTTCCAGTCTTCCAATACCGGAAGTACTAGGGCCTGCCTGGGTGGGACTTATCGATGCACACATGAACCAGCTCTCCGTCACCCGGAAGCAGTTTGGGCTCTCCTTCTACATTAAGGAGGGTTTAAATGGAGTAGTCAGATACTCTACTACCCCTACGCATTTCGGACGTCTGACCGGACACGGCACATCACGACGCGATACTGCAGCGACTCAACAGTAAGTTACGGGACGGGCTTTATGTGCTTATTCAGACAACTCTTCCCCTGGCTGAGTTGCACTTATTTAGTGCTTAGTAGGGGTTGTGGCACAACTTTACTATTTTTAAAACCGTTTATCGTTATGTTAGCGCATTTCAGGGGTGACTCGGCAGGGTTTAAGTCTCCTCTGGTAGAATGCCTTCGAGGTGCCACACACTGGCCCGCCTCCATGCGTAACCGCAATTGGATTCTTTTCTGCTATTCGGCCAGTAGATTTCACTATCGGGGCACTGGGTCTTGTAGATACGCTAGTTTATTTCACTCTCCTACATTTACGATACTAATGGATTGGGGAGATCACCATAATGTCGTTCATCCTATCCTTTTTCAGTCTTAAGTATTTACTCGAGCATTCATTTCCTTAGGTCACTCGAAATACCTTACATTCTGGGCGCTCTACCCACGATTTGACCTAGAAACTCTCTAACGGCTATACGAAAGGCTCTCAGGTCCGGAGGTACGTCGTACTTTCCCTCACCTTTCAGTAACTGAATTAGTTAAGTGCTCTGTGCATAAACCATTGATATTTCTTACTGCTTCTCCCGCCCTTTCTTAGACCTTAACACTATTACTTTTATACTCCGTAACGGACGTGTTACATTTCTTGGGACCAATCGCTATACATTATTGAGACAGTCCTCCACCACAATCTACTCATTGGTAAGCTGGCTCTCTTAGAGATGCTTTTTTATATACCTCTTACAGCACTGACACCTGGGTTTTAAACATACTTAGCTCCACATTCTCGATTTGGTTTGGATCTTCCTCACTCCCTTCACTCTCCCTTGCCTTGGCTACTAGAGGCTTTGTTCTGTACTCCTTCACACCTAGCTTTTCTTTCGTCCTTTATTTTTCAAAGAATCACGATCCGCAGTTCTCACCTTCGCATCACCTAAGAAATTACTGCGGTTCCCACTTCTTTCATGGGATTATGTTCTTAGTTCCCCTTCTTCTTATTTCTTTCTTTTCACTAATTCCATGTTTCTCTCTTCCTTTCTTCCCTCTTTTATTTCATTTCTTCTACCGGCCCACCTTCGCATGGACCACCTTCCCTTCTTGGAACTTCCTGTTTCTTTGAGTCTATGTCTAAACAATATGGACCCTCCTTTTTTCCATTTTCTAAAACGCACCTATATATTATATATTATTTCAGCTCCTGAAGAAGCCCATGTCTGGGCAAAACGCGTTGGCTGTTTATGTGGACCACGTGTGAAATAAAAGAACGAAAAAGACCACAACGCATTTGTCTGATCATTGTTACTTCGTTTTGTACATTGTACTTACCTGATATTTGCTTGTGTTGCCTCTCATCCTTCGTTCTTGCAGTTTCTAATTAGTGGTCAAGTGGCAGTTGGCCATTTGAGGCGGGCAACACTTTACACAACGTGACATAACTAGGCAGTGTAGTTGTCTGTAACCCGGCTGCCATCTAAGGTGTCTAATCTACTATAAGGGTTGACTGCACGCCTGGCACACCAGTACCCCAGTTATTTAACAATGAGTTTCGATGACGAAAGGGAAGAATTAGCAAAAGACCTTTTTAAACCAAATAGTGAGATCAAGCTAGCAGCCTCCAATGTGGGGAATAAAAAAGAAGGGCTTAAACTCAAGTTTCAGAAGTTGGAAAGACTAAAAAAAACGAACTCTCCAAATGGTGGGACGGGGTCACACTTAAGAGATACCTTGAAAATAAAAAAATACCCAGAGGTCTTAGGATTCTCACATTCCCGAACTTCGATGACCTCGACCCAGACTTGCTCTCGAAGTGGGAGGATAATCTACATAATTCATCTTTTAATATGATGAAAATCCTTATCGCCCATGCAGAAAGGAAATGCACCAAGCTCCAGATAGAGATATAAACTCTGGAGGAGGAGATTAAACAACTCAATTTAGCGGAGGCTACCACTAAAAACCATGCCATTCTGAAGGAACAGATAGCTGCCCATCAATTGACAGTCAAAAGCAGGAAACTCCACAAAATCATGCGCGATGATCGTGATTATGACAATGGTCGCATCTTCACCTTCGCTACTCGCTTTGATTACATACAGGTACCAAAGGGCAACATGTTAGCTACACCCAGCACCGGTAGCATTTCGAGCATTAGTGCTAGCTCAGATGCATCCTCGATTGATGAACAGAATAGAGAAGGGGATCAGGACGGGGGAGCACAAGCAGCATGCTCCTCGACTTTTTTAGAAGAGGTCCTCCGCTTCAGGATTGGCAACAAGAAACAAAAAGAAAAACCAGGAGAGGGGGAGGAGGAAAAATGGCAGAAAAGGACAGGGTACTGATACGTTACCAAAAGAGCCAGCTGAACAAACGCCAATAATCAATATGCACATGAATATGAATGATATGAATTCGAATATATGCAATGATGATCTTGTTGTGAACCTTTCCAATCACTGTCTGACTACACATGAACACAGCGTACTTAATAAAGGACTTGGCTACTGTCCGGTATCCGGGGATCTGTTTTCTGATATACACATTGATCTGTACAAGTTTGTTAGAACTGCTAAATTAAAATGTCATTTTGCTATCAACAACTTTGTAAGGACCACTGCTGAGATAAATGCGCCACAGACTGATGTCACTGTGGCACACGTGAGAGACGTATCAACACTTCTGTCTCTTGATAATGATAACGAATGCTCGCTAGAATATGTACTAGACAGCATGAATATCAGACAAGACTACACCTGTGAGAGTGGGTTGCACACACGGAGCAAGTTTACACCACAGGGTACACACCTTAATAGCATTGAGGTATTCCACAACCTAGTGACAGAAGACCTGCACCGCTTAGAGGATAGGTTACTCAAGAGGAACAGAAGGTACACAAGCGACAATCTTACCTCTAATGAGAGAAGAGCAATTCAGGATTTACGCTCGAATGAGTCTTTAGTGATCAGGGAAGCAGATAAAGGAGGAAATGTGGTGGTGATGAATAGAAATGATTATGAGAATGAGGTACTCAGACAGCTCGGTAATTCCACACATTACAGTAGACTTACTCACAATCCATGCACAGCAGCCACCATAAAGATCAATACGCAACTTCTACATTGGAAGGAGGTGGGCCTTCTGTCAGACACGGAACATAATTTCCTCACAATTTCCAATCCGAGGTTTCCGTGCATTTATCTTCTGCCGAAGATACATAAAAAACAACCCTTTCCTCCTGGACGTCCAATCATATCTGGCATTGGCTCCATGACAGAAGCACTGTCTAAATTTATGGATACCTTTCTCCAGCCATTAGTGACCAACTTACCCTCCTATGTCTGGGACAGCACAGACATTTTGAACAAATTTGAGGACCTTGAATGGGATGACAGGATGTGGTTTGTAACACTTGACGTAGAATCGCTCTATACATGTATTAGAAGGGACCTAGGCAAGATAGCTATCGACTTTTTTCTTTCCAAAAGACAGGCTACCCTCTATGATCACAACCTAATGTTGTTAGAGATGATTGATCTCATATTGGATAATAACTTTTTTCTTTTCAATCTGTCTTGGTACAAACAGGAACAGGGGACTGCGATGGGATCCAAATTTGCTCCATCGTACGCTAACCTCTTCATGGGGTGGGTGGAGCAGACCTATGTGTGGTCAAGAGCGGCCACAGACTGGACCAGGCACATCCAGTTCTGGGGCCGTTACATCGATGGCATCATCATTGTATGGACAGGTACAGGACCTGAGCTCAGAGAATATTTCGAATTCCTCAATCTTAACACTCTGAACGTAAGGTTCACGCTAGAGATGTCACAGACCAGGATACATTTCTTAGATCTGGAGCTATACATCCAGAATAACAGAGTTCAAAGCACTTTGTGCAGGAAGGAGACTGCAGTAAACAGCACACTACACTATACCAGCCATCATCCACCCTCTACCAAAAAGGCCATCTCTTATGGAGAACTGGTACGCACACGCAGGAATTGCAGTGATGAGGCAAACTTTGACACACAGGTGAAACTGGTAACAGGCAGATTAGCTAAAAGAGGCTATAAACCAAATATACTCAAGGAGGCAGAGAGTAGGGCGAGGACCCTAGAAAGGAAAGACACGCTCACTAATAAGAGAAAGGGTACGGAAAAGAGCAAGGAAAGATTCTCGTTCATTACGACTCACTCTGCACTCAACCATGATGTGTTTAAGGTACTTGGCAGACACTGGGGACTACTCAAAGGAGTGCCAGGGAATAACAACATCATTACACAGAGACCATCCATGACTTTCAGAAGATGCAGAACTATCAGGGACTCCCTGTGTCCTAGCTATACCTTTTACCAGACACCGGCACAACAGAGTTGGCTACAGAAACCTGTAGGCTTCTTCACCTGTGGCACCTGTAACATCTGTAACCTAGGCTGTAACAAGACAAAGACGTTTAGCTACAACACAAGTACACAACACGGGATACGACAGTTTATCAACTGCCTTACCACCTTTGTGGTCTACATACTGATCTGTGGCTGCAATAAGATCTATGTGGGTAGCACCACCAGACAGCTGAAAATACGAATTCAAGAGCACCGTAGAGCAGTCCTAAATGGAGACACAACATACGCGCTAGTTTCTCACGAGTGCTTGAGCGGGATTGACAGAACTAAATTCCGCTTTCATGGTATTGATGTCGCTGTTTAGAATAACAGAGGAGGGGATAGAGCACTGGCTCTCAGACAGCTAGAGGCCAGATGGATATGTACTCTACGCTGGGTCTCAATTCTGATAAGGAAATGCATTATTTTCTATAATTTCTTGACATTTACATGCAATAGCAATACATTAACCATGTTCCCTTCCACAACTGCCATTAAGGGAATTAATTACTTTCTGTAATTTTTTAACATTACCATGCATCAGTAATATTTTGAATATGTTTCCCTCCGTAAACTGCTCCTAAGGTAATTGACAATAGATTAGCCTAGATAATACACTGTGGCTAACTATTTTTCTTAACCTATCAGCCATTTTTTTGATCAATGTGGCATTATAACTCTAATGTAATCTTGTTGTTGTTTTCTGTTCAGTTTGGCCTTCAGTTTCTCGCATTTTTTCTCCTAAATTTTGTGCTTTATGGCTTACTCAATTCTATGTATTGTGGTGCCCCGATCTGGGTTCAAGCTCATTAGAA
Organism: Calotriton arnoldi; assembly: GCA_963921515.1. NCBI lineage: Eukaryota > Metazoa > Chordata > Amphibia > Caudata > Salamandridae > Calotriton > Calotriton arnoldi. The sequence goes on along the minus strand of CAWUFW010005356.1, from coordinate 51,884 downwards.
CCATTGTTTGCCATCCTTCCGAATTATGGACCTTGTCATAAATACACCGAGGTGTGGCACAGTAACCTTTTGCCCACACAATATTTTGACTATGATCTTTTATGTTGGGAATCGTTCATCGTATTTGTTCGCAACGCTGTGTGGACTTTTTTGAAGTTATTGGCTTGATACATGAAGTTTGTTTAACTCGTTTAATTTTACCTGTTATCACTATGTTTTTTTAACTTATCTTATGCATACGGCACATATCCAGTGTGGAATACTGTAACCCTACTCTCCACACATAAATGTGCACACATATGAGTTAAGTCACAAAAATTATAAAACTTCTTTTTATCGCAATTGTCTGGACCACTGTCTTTTCACCCCTTTTATCTGTCTCAAACACTGTACTAGGCTTCGCCTCCTCTCTCCCTGTGACACTATTCGTCTCATTGGAACTTGATTTCTATTTCATCTCCCTTTCTGTCCTATTTCCGATTTTTTCTCTCACTGTTTCCGTTTTCTGATCCGCATACGCTAGAGTGGTTACTCATCACATAACGTAATACTATCACGGTCGGGAGATAGGGACCCCCTACAGTGGCGTAGCTAGGCACTCTGCCGCCCGTGGCGGTCCCTGCCTTTTGCCGCCGCCGAGCGCCTAAGAGCGGGGGTGCTGGCGATAAATTTACCTGCCGCCCCCAAATCTCGTGCCGCCCGGGGCGTACCGCCCCCTCCGCCCCCCCCTTACTACGCCAGTGACCCCCTATCTCCCTTTCTGGCAGTCTCACTCATATTCTTATCATGCCTCTTGCGCCCCTTTTAGCCATTTTTAGCTTTGACAAAATGGTCGAATATCACTTTAATCTTAGTACATATCCTAATAAATATTTTTTAATCAATTGCCAGCTTTTATCAACTTCCCTCCTTCTTTTCTCTCTTTCTAGTACACAGCCGACGTACTAGACCTTACGCATTCAATTCCTTCACTTTTCTTAAGCTACACCTTGGCTATGGTCTAGTCTTCCACAACCGGAAGGACTTAGACTAACCCTGGGCGTAGTTCGCGAAGTAGCGCTTCGCGAAGCTACGCAAAGTGAAGTTCGCACTACGCGAGCTTCGCGTAGCACTACGCGAACTGCGTAGTGCGTGTTCGCAATGATTACACAGTGCCGGATGCTTGTCCGCACTGTGCAATCATTGAAAACGGCATCTTGCACAGTGCGAAGCTGTCCTTTACTGCCGCTCGAGTAGATTTTTACTCGAGCGGCAGCTTTCAACGCGGACTGGTAGTTTCTCATCGCGAGCGGTCGCGAGCATACGCGACCACTCGCAATGAGAAACCTGACCTCCCCGCGTTGAGAATCTCGCCGGGAGGTTTATTTTCACGCCGCGATCGGCAACTTGTGTTGCTGATCGCGAACGAGGAAAAAGTCTCGCCGGGATGTACTTTTGCTTGCTCGCGGTCGCCAACTTGACGTTGAGGACCACGAGCAAGCAAAAAATGACCGCTGCACTACGCTACGCTACGCATGTTTGCACTGTGCTACGTGCAATTCGCGTTGTGCGAAGTAGCGCAAACTTCGCAAACTACGCGAGCGTAGCGTAGTTTTCCGCCCAGGCCTAACTTAGACCAGCCATAGTCTTTTCTTGGTACGTTCCAGTCTTCCAATACCGGAAGTACTAGGGCCTGCCTGGGCGGGACTTATCGATGCACACATGAACCAGCCTCCGTCACCCGGAAGCAGTTTGGGCTCTCCTTCTACATTAAGGAGGGTTTAAATGGAGTAGTCAGATACTCTACTACCCCTACGCATTTCGGATGTCTGACCGGACACGGCACATCACAACGCGATACTGCAGCGACTCAACAGTAATTTATGGGACGGGCTTTATGTGCTTCTTCAGACAACTCAACCCCTGGCTGAGTTGCACTTATTTAGTGCTTAGTCGGGGTTGTGGCACAACTTTACTATTGTTAAAACCGTTTATCGTTATGTTAGCGCATTTCAGGGGTGACTCGGCAGGCTTTAAGCCTCCTCTGGTAGAATGCCTTCGAGGTGCCACACACTGGCCCGCCTTCATGCGTAACCGCAATTGGATTCTTTTCTGCTATTCGGCCAGTAGATTTCACTATCGGGGCACTGAGTCTTGTAGATACGCTAGTTTATTTCACTCTCCTACATTTACGATACTAATGGATTGGGGAGATCACCATAATGTCATTCATCCTATCCTTTTTCAGTCTTAAGTATTTACTCGAGCAGTCATTTCCTTAGGTCACTCGAAATACCTTACATTCTGGGCGCTCTACCCACGATTTGACCTAGAAACTCTCTAACGGCTATACGAAAGGCTCTCAGGTCCGGAGGTACATCGTACTTTCCCTCACCTTTCAGTAACTGAATTAGTTAAGTGCTCTGTGCATAAACCATTGATATTTCTTACTGCTTCTCCCGCCCTTTCTTAGACCTTAACACTATGTCTATTATACTCCGTAACGGACGTGTTACATATACCAAAGGCTCTCAGGTCCAGAGGTACGTCGTACTTTCCCTCACCTTTCAGTAACTGAATTAGTTAAGTGCTCTTTGCATAAACCATTGATATTTCTTACTGCTTCTCCCGCCCTTTCTTAGACCTTAACATTATTACTTTATTACTCCGTAACGGACGTGTTACATTTCTTGGGACCAATCGCTATACATTATTGAGACAGTCCTCCACCACAATCTACTCATTGGTAAGCTGGCTCTCTTAGAGATGCTTTTTTATATACCTCTTACAGCACTGACACCTGGGTTTTAAACATACTTAGCTCCACATTCTCGATTTGGTTTGGATCTTCCTCACTCCCTTCACTCTCCCTTGCCTTGGCTACTAGAGGCTTTGTTCTGTACTCCTTGACACCTAGCTTTTCTTTCGTCCTTTATTTTTCAAAGAATCACGATCCGCAGTTCTCACCTTCGCATCACTTAAGAAATTACTGCGGATCCCACTTCTTTCATGGGATTATGTTCTTTGTTCCCCTTCTTCTTATTTCCTTCTTTTCACTAATTCCATGTTTCTCTCTTCCTTTCTTCCCTCTTTTATTTCATTTCTTCTACCGGCCCACCTTCGCATGGACCACCTTCCCTTCTTGGAACTTCCTGTTTCTTTGAGTCTATGTCTAAACAATATGGACCCTCCTTTTTTCCATTTTCTAAAACGCACCTATATATTATATATTATTTCAGCCCTGAAGAAGCCCATGTCTGGGCGAAATGCGTTGGCTGTTTATGTGGACCACGTGTGAAATAAAAGAACGAAAAAGACCACAACGCATTTGTCTGATCATTGTTACTTCGTTTTGTACATTGTACTTACCTGATATTTGCTTGTGTTGCCTCTCATCCTTCGTTCTTGCAGTTTCTAATTAGTGGTCAAGTGGCAGCTGGCCATTTGAGTCGGGCAACACTTTACACAACGTGACGTAACTAGGCAGTGCAGTTGTCTGTAACCCGGCTGCCATCTAAGGTGTCTAATCTACTATAAGGGTTGACTGCACGCCTGGCACACCAGTACCCCAGTTATTTAACAATGAGTTTCGATGACGAAAGGGAAGAATTAGCAAAAGACCTTTTTAAACCAAATAGTGAGATCAAGCTAGCAGCCTCCAATGTGGGGAATAAAAAAGAAGGGCTTAAACTCAAGTTTCAGAAGTTGGAAAGACTAAAAAAAACGAACTCTCCAAATGGTGGGACGGGGTCACACTTAAGAGATACCTTGAAAATAAAAAAATACCCAGAGGTCTTAGGATTCTCACATTCCCGAACTTCGATGACCTCGACCCAGACTTGCTCTCGGAGTGGGAGGATAATCTACATAATTCATCTTTTAATATGATGAAAATCCTTATCGCCCATGCAGAAAGGAAATGCACCAAGCTCCAGATAGAGATAAAAACTCTGGAGGAGGAGATTAAACAACTCAATTTAGCAGAGGCTACCACTAAAAACCACGCCATTCTGAAGGAACAGATAGCTGCCCATCAATTGACAGTCAAAAGCAGGAAACTCCACAAAATCATGCGCAATGATTGTGATTATGACAATGGTCGCATCTTCACCTTCGCTACTCGCTTTGATTACATACAGGTACCAAAGGGCAACATGTTAGCTACACCCAGCACCGGTAGCATTTCGAGCATTAGTGCTAGCTCAGATGCATCCTCGATTGATGAACAGAATAGAGAAGGGGATCAGGACGGGGGAGCACAAGCAGCATGCTCCTCGACTTTTTTAGAAGAGGTCCTCCGCTTCAGGATTGGCAACAAGAAACAAAAAGAAAAACCAGGAGAGGGGAGGAGGAAAATGGCAGAAAAGGACAGGGTATTGATACGTTACCAAAAGAGCCAGCTGAACAAACACCAATAATCAATATGCACATGAATATGAATGATATGAATTCGAATATATGCAATGATGATCTTGTTGTGAACCTTTCCAATCACTGTCTGACTACACATTAACACAGCGTACTTAATAATGGACTTGGCTACTGTCCGGTATCCGGGGGTCTGTTTTCTGATATACACATTGATCTGTACAAGTTTGTTAGAACTGCTAAATTAAAATGTCATTTTGCTATCAACAACTTTGTAAGGACCACTGCTGAGATAAATGCGCCACAGACTGATGTCACTGTGGCACACATGAGAGACGTATCAACACTTCAGTCTCTTGATAATGATAACGAATGCTCGCTAGCATATGTACTAGACAGCATGAATATCAGACAAGACTACACCTGTGAGAGTGGGTTGCACACACGTAGCAAATTTACACCACAGGGTATACACCTTAATAGCATTGAGGTATTCCACAACCTAGTGACAGAAGACCTGCACCGCTTAGAGGATAGGTTACTCAAGAGGAACAGAAGGTACACAAGCGACAATCTTACCTCTAATGAGAGAAGAGTAATTCAGGATTTACGCTCAAATGAGTCTTTAGTGATCAGGGAAGCAGATAAAGGAGGAAATGTGGTGGTGATGAATAGAAATGATTATGAGAATGAGGTACTCAGACAGCTCGGTAATTCCACACATTACAGTAGACTTACTCACAATCCATGCACAGCAGCCACCATAAAGATCAATACGCAACTTCAACATTGGAAGGAGGAGGGCCTTCTGTCAGACACGGAACACAATTTCCTCACAATTTCCAATCCGAGGTTTCCGTGCATTTATCTTCTGCCGAAGATACATAAAAAACAACCTTTTCCTCCTGGACATCCAATCATATCTGGCATTGGCTCCATGACAGAAGCACTGTCTAATTTTGTGGATACCTTTCTCCAGCCATTAGTGACCAACTTACCCTCCTATGTCAGGGACAGCACAGACATTTTGAACAAATTTGAGGACCTTGAATGGGATGACAGGATGTGGTTTGTAACACTTGACGTAGAATCGCTCTACACATGTATTAGAAGGGACCTAGGTAAGATAGCTATCGACTTTTTCTTTCCAAAAGACAGGCTACCCTCTACGATCACAACCTAATGCTGTTAGAGATGATTGATTGATCTCATATTGGATAATAACTTTTTTCTTTTCAATCTGTCTTGGTACAAACAGGAACAGGGGACTGCGATGGGATCCAAATTTGCTCCATCGTACGCTAACCTCTTCATGGGGTGGGTGGAGCAGAGCTATGCGTGGTCAAGAGCGGCCACAGACTGGACCAGGCACAACCAGTTCTGGGGCCGTTACATCGATGACATCATCATTGTATGGACAGGTACAGGACCTGAGCTCAGAGAATATTTCGAATTCCTCAATCTTAACACTCTGAACGTAAGGTTCACCCTAGAGATGTCACAGTCCAGGATACATTTCTTAGATCTGGAGCTATACATCCAGAATAACAGAGTTCAAAGCACTTTGTACAGGAAGGAGACTGCAGTAAACAGCACACTACACTATACCAGCCATCATCCACCCTCTACCAAAAAGGCCATCTCTTATGGAGAACTGGTACGCACACGCAGGAATTGCAGTGATGAGGCAAACTTTGACACACAGGTGAAACTGGTAACAGGCATATTAGCTAAAAGAGGCTATAAACCAAATATACTCAAGGAGGCAGAGAGTAGGGCGAGGACCCTAGAAAGGAAAGACACGCTCACTAATAAGAGAAAGGGTACGGAAAAGAGCAAGGAAAGATTCTCGTTCATTACGACTCACTCTGCACTCAACCATGATGTGTTTAAGGTACTTGGCAGACACTGGGGACTACTCAAAGCAGTGCCAGGGATTAACAACATCATTACACAGAGACCATCCATGACTTTCAGAAGATGCAGAACTATCAGGGACTCCCTGTGTCCTAGCTATACCTTTTACCAGACACCGGCACAACAGAGTTGGCTACAGAAACCTGTAGGCTTCTTCACCTGTGGCACCTGTAACATCTGTAACCTAGGCTGTAACAAGACAAAGACGTTTAGCTACAACACAAGTACACAACACGGGATACGACAGTTTATCAACTGCCTTACCACCTTTGTGGTCTACATACTGATCTGTGGGTGCAATAAGATCTATGTGGGTAGCACCACCAGACAGCTGAAAATACGAATTCAAGAGCACTGTAGAGCAGTCCTAAATGGAGACACAACATACGCGCTAGTTTCTCACGAGTGCTTGAGCGGGATTGACAGAACTAAATTCCGCTTTCATGGTATAGATGTCGCTGTTAAGAATAACAGAGGAGGGGATAGAGCACTGGCTCTCAGACAGCTAGAGGCCAGATGGATATGTACTCTACGCTCCTCTACGCTGGGTCTCAATTCTGATAAGGAAATGCATTATTTTCTATAATTTCTTGACATTTACATGCAATAGCAATACTTTAACCATGTTCCCTTCCACAACTGCCATTAAGGGAATTAATTACTTTCTGTAATTTTTTAACATTACCATGCATCAGTAATATTTTGAATATGTTTCCCTCCGTAAACTGCTCCTAAGGTAATTGACAATAGATTAGCCTAGATAATACACTGTGGCTAACTATTTTTCTTAACCTATCAGCCATTTTTTTTATCAATGTGGCATTATAACTCTAATGTAATCTTGTTGTTGTTTTCTGTTCAGTTTGGCCTTCAGTTTCTCGCTGTTTTTTCTCCTAAATTTTGTGCTTTATGGCTTACTCAATTCTATGTATTGCGGTGCCCTGATCTGGGTTCAAGCTCATTAGAACCATTGTTTGCCATCCTTCCGAATTATGGACCTTGTCATAAATACACCGAGGTGTGGCACAGTAACCTTTTGCCCACACAATATTTTGACTATGATCTTTTATGTTGGGAATCGTTCATCGTATTTGTTCGCAACGCTGTGTGGACTTTTTTGAAGTTATTGGCTTGATACATGAAGTTTGTTTAACTCGTTTAATTTTACCTGTTATCACTATGTTTTTTAACTTATCTTATGCATACGGCACATATCCAGTGTGGAATACTGTAACCCTACTGTCCACACATGGATGTGCACACATACGAGTTAAGTCACAAAAATTATAAAACTTCTTTTTATCGCAATTGTCTGGACCACTGTCTTTTCACCCCTTTTATCTGTCTCAAGCACTGTACTAGGCTTCGCCTCCTCTCTCCCTGTGACACTATTCGTCTCATTGGAACTTGATTTCTATTTCATCTCCCTTTCTGTCCTATTTCCGATTTTTTCTCTCACTGTTTCCGTTTTCTGATACGCATACGCTAGAGTGGTTACTCATCAAATAACGTAATACTATCGCGGTCGGGAGTTAGGGACCCCCTATCTCCCTTTCTGGCAGTCTCACTCATATTCTTATCATGCCTCTTGCGCCCCTTTTAGCCATTTTTAGCTTTGACAAAATGGTTGAATATCACTTTAATCTTAGTACATATCCTAATAAATATTTTTGAATCAATCGCCAGCTTTTATCAACTTCCCTCCTTCTTTTCTCTCTTTCTAGTACACAGCCGACGTACTAGACCTTACGCATTCAATTCCTTCACTTTTCTTTAGCTACACCTTGGCTATGGTCTAGTCTTCCACAACCGGAAGGACTTAGATCAGCCATAGTCTTTTCTTGGAACGTTCCAGTCTTCCAATACCGGAAGTACTAGGGCCTGCCTGGGTGGGACTTATCGATGCACACATGAACCAGCTCTCCGTCACCCGGAAGCAGTTTGGGCTCTCCTTCTACATTAAGGAGGGTTTAAATGGAGTAGTCAGATACTCTACTACCCCTACGCATTTCGGACGTCTGACCGGACACGGCACATCACGACGCGATACTGCAGCGACTCAACAGTAAGTTACGGGACGGGCTTTATGTGCTTATTCAGACAACTCTTCCCCTGGCTGAGTTGCACTTATTTAGTGCTTAGTAGGGGTTGTGGCACAACTTTACTATTTTTAAAACCGTTTATCGTTATGTTAGCGCATTTCAGGGGTGACTCGGCAGGCTTTAAGCCTCCCCTGGTAGAATGCCTTCGAGGTGCCACACACTGGCCCGCCTCCATGCGTAACTGCAATTGGATTCTTTTCTGCTATTCGGCCAGTAGATTTCACTATCGGGGCACTGGGTCTTGTAGATACGCTAGTTTATTTCACTTTCCTACATTTACGATACTAATGGATTGGGGAGATCACCATAATGTCGTTCATCCTATCCTTTTTCAGTCTTAAGTATTTACTCGAGCATTCATTTCCTTAGGTCACTCGAAATACCTTACATTCTGGGTGCTCTACCCACGATTTGACCTAGAAACTCTCTAACGGCTATACGAAAGGCTCTCAGGTCCGGAGGTACGTCGTACTTTCCCTCACCTTTCAGTAACTGAATTAGTTAAGTGCTCTGTGCATAAACCATTGAGATTTCTTACTGCTTCTCCCGCCCTTTCTTAGACCTTAACACTATTACTTTTATACTCTGTAACGGACGTGTTACATATACGAAAGGCTCTCAGGTCCAGAAGTACGTCGTACTTACCCTCACCTTTCAGTAACTGAATTAGTTAAGGGCTCTTTGCATAAACCATTGATATTTCTTACTGCTTCTCCCGCCCTTTCTTAGACCTTAACATTATTACTTTTATACTCCGTAACGGACGTGTTACATTTCTTGGGACAAATCGCTACACATTATTGAGACAGTCCTCCACCACAATCTACTCATTGGTAAGCTGGCTCTCTTAGAGATGCTTTTTTATATACCTCTTACAGCACTGACATCTGGGTTTTAAACATACTTAGCTCCACATTCTCGATTTGGTTTGGATCTTCCTCACTCCCTTCACTCTCCCTTGCCTTGGCTACTAGAGGCTTTGTTCTGTACTCCTTGACACCTAGCTTTTCTTTCGTCCTTTATTTTTCAAAGAATCACAATCCGCAGTTCTCACCTTCGCATCACCTAAGAAATTACTGCGGTTCCCACTTCTTTCATGGGATTATGTTCTTTGTTCCCCTTCTTCTTATTTCTTTCTTTTCACTAATTCCATGTTTCTCTCTTCCTTTCTTCCCTCTTTTATTTCATTTCTTCTACCGGCCCACCTTCACATGGACCACCTTCCCTTCTTGGAACTTCCTGTTTCTTTGAGTCTATGTCTAAACAATATGGACCCTCCTTTTTTCCATTTTCTAAAACGCACCTATATATTATATATTATTTCAGCCCTGAAGAAGCCCATGTCTGGGCAAAACGCGTTGGCTGTTTATGTGGACCACGTGTGAAATAAAAGAATGAAAAAGACCACAACGCATTCGTCTGATCATTGTTACTTCATTTTGTACATTGTACTTACCTGATATTTGCTTGTGTTGCCTCTCATCCTTCGTTCTTGCAGTTTCTAATTAGTGGTCAAGTGGCAGCTGGCCATTTGAGGCAGGCAACACTTTACACAACGTGACGTAACTAGGCAGTGCAGTTGTCTGTAACCCGGCTGCCATCTAAGGTGTCTAATCTGCCATCAACTAGAGGCCGCAAGGAAAAGGGGGCCTTGGGGGGTGTGGCTTAACCAGCCATGATGGCGGACACGTTTCACTGAGGCTCCGCGCGAGGGCCCAACAAGTGCCATCCATCTGCTAAATTGGGGGCTCGGTCACTGGCCAGGGGGCTCATGCCAGGTCCCTGAACAAAAGAGGCACCGACTGGCACTGCAACCATGCAGAGAAACAAAGCGGGCCAAGGTGCCTGACCTCAAAATGGCGCCCACCAAGTGTCTGCTGGAGGCGACCGGACATCACTGTGGGGCTCCGGGAGCCTAGCATCCAGGAATGCGTGACCGGCCAGCAAACGTAGATGGACGACGCATACATGACCCCCGGCTGAGGAGCAGAGGATCGGACGACACTGATCCCGTTACAGAGGATCCAACGTGAGGCCCGAGTAAAGGCGCAAAACTCACGGTCCACCAACGGAGCACTACTCCACAAGCCCGACGCTCCGCCTCAGCCAGGGCAGGCAGAACTGATTGCTGGAGCTACCCCTGAGGGGCTTACGACAGGAGCCTCTCGGCGATGCTGAGCGGCCTGGAGACCCCAAGCAGGCACAGACCCACACCGGAGAAACTGCTCCAGAGTGGGACCACGAAGGTGGCATGGCCAGCGGCAACTGCAAGCAACCGGTGGGTCTGCACCTCTCCCCCACCCGCCTCCCCAGTGAACCCTGCACCCCCCTCCCCCCACCACCTTGATTACTGGAGGGGCTTGAAACCCCATGGGTAATGGACATCGGGGACCCCTGGGGGGGCATACGAACACGCAGATGCTGGGGGAGAGGAGGGGGAAGGCAGGACCCGCAACACCCCATCTCCGGCCCATACAAACCGCCTGAGAGACAAGGCCACCACTGCCAAAAGGGGGACACCATTAACAGAATAGGAGCCAGACAGCTAGAGGCCCCTGACACCTGCCGCCGCCGGGGGAGGATCAGCATTGCGAAGGGAATAGGCCCTCAAGACCCAGACCACAGTCTTGACACCTAACAGCAACGCTGGGCCATTTGAGAGCCGCTGGACCCCTAGCGAAGAACATGTAGAAGTAAACAACAGGCTGGAAGGGACTAGAACACCAGCACTGCCGGGAGCAGGCCAATAGAATGAGGAGCACAGGCCCTCACCCAACCGATCACGGCCCCAACGCCTGGCCGCAGAGCCGGGAAAATTCTGTCACGCCAGACCCCCAAAGGGAAGCGCAAAACAACAGAAGTGCACCAAGAACAGGTGCCGCACCTCCCCCCTCTCCTATTCAACTGAAAACTACATCACCAACGTATAGAGGGAACGATCTGCACCCGCATCAAACGTAGAGAGGAACGCACGCGGGGGACGGCAAAGACACAGAGGAGGCCCAATAGGGTGCCCACGGAAGGAGGGGGAGGGCCCCCCCACCCACAGCGGCTGGAGTGATTTGCCTACTAGAACCTCACCACCTAAGGGACCGATAGACACCGGCCGGTGACCCGCCAACACCTGCGCTGGACAGCCTACAGGATCCTACAGGTGCCTTACGCCTGTAGGCAGCACGGAAAAGCAGCAACAGCGCAATCAGTACACGACCATGGGATGCCCAAAAGTGACTGGGGGACCCCAGCCTCCCAATGCGGCGCGATCTAAGTCACCAACCCAAGAGGCCCAGACCACCGACCCAGCCTCTAATGCCGCCATGTCAGACAAGCTCGACAGGGTCCTAGCGGCCATAGAACACTCACGAGTCACCATGGAGGAGCGATTCGGCACTCTACCCACTGACCGCAGTCTGCTGCTAGACGACCACCGGAGGCTGGTGGACAAAGCAGCAGATGGAGAAAAGGCCCTGGCCGTACTTCAACCCCAAGCCAAAGCACAACAGGACTCCATGAAAGATCTGCAGGCACGGGTGGTGCTACTGGAAGACAAGACAGATGACCTGGAAGGATGCTCCAGGCACAAGAACCTATTGAGTACATAGAAGCTTGGCTCCAGTCCTTCACAACACACGAGGTGCTCACCGCCTTCTTCTCGGTTGAGGGAGCACACCGGGTGCCGGCAAGACACCCACCCCCAGGCTCACTCCCACGTCCCATGCTGGTCAAATTTCTCCACTTTCAAGACAGAGACGCCATACTCCGGGCCACCAGGCAGAACAGCCCCATCACGGTGGAAGACAAGCAGGTCATGCTCTTCCCAGACTACTCCAAGGCAGTGCAACGGAGGAGATCGTCATTCCTGGAAGTAAAACGACTGCTGAGGGAGAAAAATGTCCAATACTCTCTTCTGTTCCCGGCGCGGCTCAAAGTCATCCATAATGAGGCCCCAAACATTTTTACAGACCCACAGGAAGCCCTGGACTGGCTAGAGCTAAACCTGCAAATTAATCAAAACCAGAGACACACCCGAACACGTAAGCCAAATGCACCCAGACCCCCCGTGGCACAGGGTGAAGGGCACCCTGGATGGAGCAGGTACGCAACTGCAAAGCAAGACGCTGACATCCCCGAATCTGGAGCAAATCATAGCAGATCGGCAGAAGGCAATCCAGGCAGCGGCGGAGCTGGGTGCGCACCTCTCAGCATCGGACAATGAAGACAGTCCGCACAGCTTCACGCCAGATGAAGACCCTAACAGATCCAGCAGCTCCGACGGGGACTCAGAGACATTGCCTACAGTCACCCCTCAAACAGCAAACACACTGATATAGGGACACTTTGCAATGACTCACACATCGTACCTCGACAGCAGCAACACTCCGCCACCATGACAGCTGACACACAGTGCATGACTCGGGTGGCCGTGCCGCAAGACCACTTGCACCCAAAGGCCCCTGCAGGCTACACACGTAGACCCATAGGGCCCACAATCCCCCCTGCGCAGGAGTCTCGGAGACATGTGCGAGCCAGACGCAAACCCCCCTCATGAAACGCTAGAGGGTACACGTTTGTACTAGTTTGGATGTGTTGTTCGTTGCAGCAGATCCCATGTATTGGGTCTTCAACCCGCAGCAATTATGGTTTAACTCCTCATTATACCCCGACCCCACACCCATTCCAACATGCAGGGCTACTACACACATTGGCACACTCAGGCCTCGCGCCAGGCGCAGTCGCTCCCAGCCACAGGACACCAGGTGGGACCCCCTGGCTCTTCCCCCCTCCCCCATCACACACTCCACAAGCCCCTATGGCCCCCACGACAGACATTAAGTTTCTCACTCTAAATGCCTGGGGCATACACACAGCTCAGAAGCGATACGCTCTCCATGCGTACATCAAGCGCCAACAAGCGCAAATCATACTCCTGCAGGAAACGCACCTCACTAAAGGGGAACTCGGAATGCTTCAGAAGCGATGGCGAGGCATTTTCTGCGCAACTACATACTCAGCATACGCACGGGGGTGCTTATTTGGCTCCGTCCGGGGATCCCCTTTTTAGAGACCGGCAGGAACATAGACGCTGAAGGGAGATACGTCTTGTTGGAGGGGCTGTTAGACGGCCAACCTGTGTTAATAGGCAGTATCTATGCACCCAACACAGAGCAAACAGCGTTCTGTGAGACCCTCTCGAAAAGCTCAGCCCAATTTACCACCTCACCATGGATCTTAGGGAGAGACTATAATTGTACACTAGACCTTAATCTGAACAGATCCCATCCCCCCACCCTGACCTCACACGCTCACGTGCAAACAGCCCGCTTCCGTGCATGGTCGAACCACTGGTCGTTAACCGACGCTTGGCGGCACACGCACCTGACAACTAAACTCTACTCTTTCCATTCCATCCCCCATGATCTACGTGTGAGACTGGACCAGTTTCTCTATACGTCCATAATTCTCCCTATGATTCAACACTCAGATTACCTGGGTAGGGTGCTCTCGGACCACGACGCACATGATGTGACCCTCAGATGGCGCCCGCCCGTACCACCAATTCCTACGTGGCAACTCAAACGGGACTGCCTTGAGGACCCTGTGTTCCAACACGAACAAAGGGAAAACATACAGGACTACTTTACTGACAACGCAAACACGATAACATCCAGGACACTGGAGTGGGACGCCTTTAAGGTGGTCATGAGGGGTGACTGCATTAGGCAAATCATGGGAGTGCGGAAGACACTGGAACAGACGATTCAAACAACAGAGCTGCATCTCGCACAGCTGTCCAAAGAAGCGGACAAAAGCGCGATCCCCCCACACAATTAGCAGAGGCCAAAGCCAAATACGCAGAAGCCTGCGCAGATCTGCGCAGATACAACTTCCGAGCCCATGCCGCTAGAACCCACAGAGAGGGAGACCGAGCCGGGACCCTACTGGCCTGGCTAATCCGACAAAACCTAGACACGTAACCCATTACTAGCATCATAAACGCAGCAGGCGCCGTCACCTATACACAAACGGAGATCATGCAATCCTTCCACAAGTATTATGCAGAACTATACAGAGAGCCACAGCGAGACGGGGGGAGCACATATACAGAATCTTGCACTCCGTCACCATGACACAGTTAACCGCCGCCGACAGGACGTCCCTAAATGAACAGGTCACGCTGACAGAAATTAAAAGCGCGATCCGCCACCTAGCCAAAAACAAAGTCCCCGGCCACAACGGCTTCCCAGTAGAATATTATGGTATGTTCCTCTCAACTGGCCCCGAAGCTAGACATAATCTACAAGGCAGCCTTAGAAGCCGGAACACTTCCCAAATCTATGCGTGAATCCATACTAGTGACATTCCCTAAACCAGACCGAGACCCCCTGCTCAGGTCATCATACCGACCAATTACTCTGCTCACAGCGGACTGCAAAATATTAGGCAAGATCCTGGTGGACAGACTCGCAGGGGTATTTCCCAACCTTGTATACCCCGACCAGTGCGGATTCGTACCCGGGAGAAACACATCCCAGAACTTCTGCAAGCTCTTCCATGTCCAGGATGGGGTACGGGACTGCTTCCCACATGCCGCGTGCCTTGTGCTGGACCTCAAAAAAGCCTTCGACACCCTGGCATGGCAGTATCTGTTTCCGGTCCTACAACGGGTGGGAGTCGGCCCTAATCTCAAGGCACATATCAAACTACTGTACACTGGGCTTGTGACTTGGGTCCGCATCGGGCAACATATCTCGCCCCCTCTCCAGGTGACCCGCGGGACTCGTCAGGGGTGCCTATTATCCCCCCTATTATTCGCCCTCGCAATGGAGCCACTAGCAATCAGACTCAGGGAGGGAGGCGAACATTGGGGCATCCCACTAGAGGGCCGCACCCACAGTGTGATACTATGACCGCGACCAGTGCCAGGGACCCTGGATCTCGAACCATCCACCGCTACAACACAGCCGCCCTCCTCGCACTCAACCCCGGAAGAAACAACAACTGCCAGAAGGCCACGCCTAACACGACCCACGGCCAGTTCTCCTGCTGCCACTGCCACCAGACCTTCACCACCACTCCGGCCGCCAAATCCCCCAACACCCTGAGTTGCATCCTCCTCAACATGGGCTCCTTGCACCGACACACCGTAGAAATCTGGAACCTCCTGGACTCGCTCTCACCCGAAGTCGCCTTCTTCACGGAAACCTGGACCAGCGCCTCCTCATGCCCAATGTCGCCATCGCCATCCCAGCCGGATCCTAGATCCAGAGGAAGGACCACACCAACCACCCGGGAGGAGGCATCACCATCATGCACAAAGACTCACCACCTGCAGCGAAAACTTCCCCGCCGCTGAACACCTGCATTTCCAGGTCCAGACCAGCCCTAACTCCACACTGCGCGGCACCCTCACCTACAGACCTCCCGGCCCCCAAGCACTCTTCGCTGACACCATCACCGACCTCATCGCTCTCCACGCCATCGCCGCTACGGACTACATACTCATCGTAAACCTGAACTTCCACCTCGACAACCTCAACGACCCCAACACCACCACCCTCCGTAACAACCTCGCCAACATCGACTGAAACAACTCGTCACCACACCGACCCACAAGGCAGGACACACTCTCGGCCCCCTCCTTCGCTGGAGGCAACAGCATTCACTTCAGCCACACCACGCAGCCCCCCTGGACTGACCGCCACTGCGTACACTTCTTTGTCAACAAACCCAAGCCAGCCAAACCTGCTCCGCGCCCCCCACGTAGGAACTAGAGCGGAGTCACCGAGGAACAACTCACCTCCACCCTCAATGGCAACACCCCCTCTGTGGCAACCAATGCTAACCTCGCGGCCATGGAATTCCACACTTGGATCGCCAACTGCGCAGACAAACTCACCCGCTGGGTAACCCCGACAAGCAACGCCCCAGGTAAGCCGCCTGGTTCACCACTGACCTCCAAGAAACCAAGCGCACCTTCAGACGCCTGGAGAAGAATTGGAGAAACAGCAAGACCCCCGGGAACTACACCACCTTCTAAGACGCTATGACGGAATACCATCAAAGCATCAGAACCACCAACAGGGCATTCATCCAGAACAGAATCCTCGCCAACTCCAGCAACTCCAAGGAACTTTTCAGCGTCATCCAGGAATTCACCGAACCCCACAGCGAAACCACGGACATCACCCCCTACCAGGACTTCTGCGACAAATTCGGATCCTACTTCCACCTGGAGATAAAGAACCTCTATGACAACTTCAACAACCACACGCCGGACCCCACAGTCAGCCCTCCAGGCGGCAACACCAGCCAGACCACCATCTCCACCTGGACACCAATCACGACAGAGGAGACCGAGGCGACCATGAAAGGCATCCACTCCGGGGCCCCTACAGACCCCTGCCCATCCCACATATACCACAGAGCCGCCACCACCATCGCACCTGTGTTGCAATGCACCATCAACACCACCTTCGAGACCGGCTCCTTCCCCGACGTCTGGAAACGCGCAGAAGTCAGGCCCCTACTCAAAAAACCCTCAGCAGACCCGACTGACCTCAAGAACTACCGGCCCATCTCGCTCCTCCCTTTTTCAGCCAAAGTTGCCGAGAAGACAGTCAACGCAGAACTGACAAGGTTCATCGAAGGCAACGCCATCCTCGACCCTTCCCAATCCGGATTCTGTAGCAACCACAGCACCGAGACCGCCCTACTCGCCGCAACCGGCAACATCCGCGCCCTCCTCGACCAGGGCAACACCGCGGTCCTGATTCTACTCGACCTATCAGCAGCTTTCGACACCGTCTCGCACCGCACACTTGCAGCCAGCTTACACGATGCTGGCATTCAATGCACCGCCCTCGACTGAATCAGATTGTTCCTCACCGGCAGGAGCCAAAGGATCAGACTGCCACCCTTCCTCTCCAAGCCCACGGAAAACAACTGCGGAGTCCCACAGGGATCATCACTCAGCCCAACCCTTTTCAACATCCACATGGCGCCCCTCGCCGCCATCGTCCGACAGCACGGCCTCAGCATAGTCTCCTACACCAACCACACCCAGCTCATCCTCTCCCTCACCAAGGATCCCACCACCACCAGACTCAACTTCCAGGAAGGAATGCAGGATGTCGCAGCCTGGATGAGCAACAGCTGCCTAAAACTCAACTCAGAGAAGACGGAAGTCCTCGACCTCGGAACCACCCCTTCGGCATGGGACAACTCCTGGTGGCCCACCACCCTCGGCACCCCCTGACCCCCATGGACTGCGCCAAGAAGCTCAGCATCGTACTCGACTCCTCCCTCTCCATGAATCGACAGGTCAATGCCGTCACCTCCAGTTGTTTCAACACCATCCGCATCCTCCGCAAGACATTCAAATGGATCCCCCCGAGGCAAGGAAAACAGTCACCCACGCACTCATCAACAGCAGGCTGGACTACGTAAACGCCCTCTACGCCGGCATCAACAAGTCTCTACTCCGCAAGCTCCAGACGATACAGAACACCGCCGCCAGACTCGTCCTAGGTATCCCCCGACACGAACACATCAGCCAACACCTGCGCAAGCTCCACTGGCTCCCCATCGAGAATAGAGTCACCTTCAAGATATTCACCTACGCCTACAAATGCCTACACAACACTGGACCCCAATACCTCAACGACAGAATCACCCTCCACGTACCCAAATGAAACCTCCGCTCCACCAACCTCCTCCTCGCCGAAACCCCACGCATCCACAGAGCCAGAACAGGGGGAAGATCCTTCTCCTACATTGCAGCCAGGACCTGGAACGAGCTCCCCATCGACATCAGACGTGCCCCCACCCTGAACACCTTCAGGAAGGCTCTGAAGACGTGGCTCTTTGACTGAGACGGAACTGCTGACCCCCCCTCCCCCCCAGCACCTTGAGACCCTCACGGGTGAGTAGTGCGCTTACAATTCCCCTGATTGATTGACTGATTGACTATACGCGGACAACCTCCTAATCTACATTAGGGATGGCCCAATGGACCTCCCTCCGCTCTGGGCCACACTGGACGATTTTGGGAGGGCAGTGGGATTGAACGTGAATTGGGAAAAGTCTACCATCTACCTCCTCCACCCGGACACTCCCCTACGGGAAATACGAGTAGGGACGGTCAGGCTGGCATAGAACAGGGACTGCCCGAGGTACCTGGGTATCAGACTCTACCACACCCCGAGTGACCTCCTTGAGGGCAACCACTACAGAGCCCTAAGAGGCATTAAATCCCAGATTGACTTCTGGCGCAGACTACTCCTGGTCCCCATAGGGAATTTGGCCTTGTCGAAGATGGTGGTTGTGAGAAGTTGGCCTGGCATATGCTGTCCACTAATTATAGTGGGCACCTTGCACCAGTCCAAACAACCCCTTATTGGAGATAGGTTAAAGACAACCTTATTGAAAGCTATCCTAGTGGTAGCTATGGAGAGCAGCCTTCAGGCTAAGTCTTGAAGGAATGTAAAGTAGCTTGTTTTACCAGTCTATAATCTCTTGAGCGATCAAATGAAAGAGCACCACACCAGGTATATATTCAAAATATATGTATTTATTGCTAAACACACCCCTCTAGTCTCTTTATGAGGCTAGAGTTCGAAGTACATAAGTTAGAAGTTATTTAAACACAGTAATAGCACAAATACACGTTTGGGCCCTAGGGGCGTACCAAACCATATACCAATAAAGTGGTATGCGAACCACGACTGAACTAGACACTAGGCCTAGAGCCTCTAGAAGTGCTTGGACCACAAGGAACCACCCAAGGTAGTGACACAGGGGACCCACGGGAGACGCGTGCAGTGTAAATACACAACCGCGATACGCCGTTGACTTCTATGGAGAAAGTCGTGATCGGGAAATTAGAGAAAAGGGACACTTTAAAGAGGACTTGGACCAAACCATTTGAGATCTAGGACTTTGAAGAGTCTCTACCCACGGGAGCACCGGAGTACTCGTGTTACCTCACCCAGGGAAGCCGGGTGCATAGGTGCCTTTGGGGGTCGGGTTTCGTCGTCGATTTGAATGGCGATCTGCTGCAAAGTGCTGCTGGCGACCAAGTGAAAAGTGTCCGGGTGGATCCAAGAGTGGATCGGAGTTCTGAAGAACCTGAAAGCAGAGGGGACAGAGTCTGGGTCACTAGCCAGTGACCAGGAAGGCGATGGACAGATGCCCACCGATGTCGAGTGCTTCAGGTGCGTTGATGGTCATCTTGACTCTTCAGCCACGAGGTCCAGGAGGCGTTGTCGGTGACCAGGAGCAGGATTCGGGCTGGTACATGATGTCTGTCGAGTGCTGAGGTGTCGGCGACCGGATTGGACCCAACAAGCCTTGGCAACGGCAAGTCTCGATGCAGAGGAAGATCGTCGATGGTGCGGACCAGCAAGGTCTGTGGAACTCACCCAGCGAGGGTAAGTGAGGGCAGACCTGGAGCAACCAGGATGCCAAGCTAGGAAAAGATTGGCCTTCTTTAAGGGCTACTAGCCAACGGGCTAGCGACCGCAAAGGAGCCTCGTGACGCCGCACGTGGAGCTGGCTTACAGGACACTCGTGGAGTGGGGGCCAGTGATCTTCGGTGCAGGTGGTGCTGGAGGCTAGGGCTACTCGGAGCCCAAAGTAAGACTTCTTGGGAGACCCAGAAGAGGATGCACTTGCAAATGTGCTCGGTGTCCAGGGGTCACGGTCTCAAGTCACCCACGATAGCCACGGGTCTCAGCTTTGAGATATTAAATCACAGTAATAGCACAAATACACGTTTGGGCCCTAGGGGCGTACCAAACCATATACCAATAAAGTGGTATGCGAACCACGACTGAACTAGACACTAGGCCTAGAGCCTCTAGAAGTGCTTGGACCACAAGGAACCACCCAACGTAGTGACACAGGGGACCTACGGGAGACGCGTGCAGTGTAAATACACAACCGCGATACGCCGTTGACTTCTATGGAGAAAGTCGGGATCGGGAAATTATAGAAAAGGGACACTTAAAGAGGACTAGGACAAAACCCTTTGAGATCTAGGACTTTGAAGAGTCTCTACCCACGGGAGCACCGGAGTACTCGTGTTACCTCACCCAGGGAAGCCGGGTGCATAGGTGCCTTTCGGGGTCGGGTTTCGTCGTCGATTCGAATGGCGATCTGCTGCAAAGTGCTGCTGGCGGCCAAGAGAAAAGTGTCCGGGTGGATCCAAGAGTGGATCGGAGTTTTGAAGAACCTGAAAGCAGAGGGGACAGAGTCTGGGTCACTAGCCAGTGACCAGGAAGGCGATGGACAGATGCCCACCGATGTCGAGTGCTTCAGGTGCATTGACGGTCGTCTTGACTCTTCAGCCACGAGGTCCGGGAGGCGTTGTCGGCGACCAGGAGCAGGATTCGGGCTGGTACACGATGTCTGTCGAGTGCTGAGGTGGCGGCGACCGGATTGGACCCAACAAGCCTTGGCAACGGCAAGTCTCGATTAAGATGTAGATCGTCGATGGTGCAGACCAGCAAGGTCTGTGGAACTCACCCAGCGAGGGTAAGTGAGGGCAGGCCTGGAGCAACCAGGATGCCAAGTAAGAAAAAGATTGGCCTTCGTTAAGGGCTACTAGCCAACAGGCTAGCGACCGCAAAGGAGCCTCGTGATGCCGCACGTGGAGCTGGGTTACAGGACACTCGTGGAGTGGGGGCCAGTGATCTTCGGTGCAGGTGGTGCTGGAGGCTAGGGCTACTCGGAGCCCAAAGCACGACTTCTTGGGAGACCCAGAAGATGATGCACTTGCAAATGTGCTCGATGTCCAGGGGTCACGGTCTCAAGTCACCCACGATAGCCACGGGCCTCAGCTTTGCTGGGGACTCAGAGTAGCCTCGGGAAGTCTGAGAATCCACCTCTGGTGATGCGATGACTTCGGCGTCCGACAGGAGCTTCAGAAATGCGAACCGGACAGATGCTTCTTTGGTGCCTGCCAAGCAGGGAGTCACTCCTTGACCCCAAGGGAGATTCTTCTGTCCTCTAATCGTGAGTAGAGCGTCGAAGGTCCAGGATTCAGTTTCAGAGTTTCGTCCAGGGATAATCTAATCTCCTAAGGACTGGGTTCCTATACTTATACTAAGGATAGGGGTTGGACTACTCTGTGGCCCCACCTATGGGTGGGTCAGGGCAGAGGGGTGGCTACACCCCTTTCCCTTTGTCAAGTTCACGCCAAAGCAGGGGCTGGAAGCCCCTGATCCAGTTTGAACTGGGGTATGCACAGGGACACCAAATGTGCCCCCAGTGCAGGACTTCAAAGCACACAGATGGTGCT
The DNA here is from genome assembly GCA_963921515.1 of Calotriton arnoldi. NCBI lineage: Eukaryota > Metazoa > Chordata > Amphibia > Caudata > Salamandridae > Calotriton > Calotriton arnoldi. The sequence goes on along the minus strand of CAWUFW010005356.1, from coordinate 30,218 downwards.
CCCGCCCAGCCCCAATACACATTATCCTGTCTGGGGAGGTTGTCACACCTCCCTGGGACAGGAAACCTATTGTCCAGGCCTCCCCTGCCGGAGTTTCATCCAGCAGCAGGAGGCCAGACTCGTGTCTGTGGCAGCAGCATCCATTTTGTGATGCCAGGGCTTTGGAAAGAAGTTACCGGGCTAGTTAGAGTTAACATGTCTTTCCCTCTAGAAGGGTGGAATGCTACCCCCGCCGCCAGAATTGGCGGGGGGGTAGTATTCCAAGATGTTTGACACCAAACACGACATGTTTAGGTGCAGCCATTCCAAAGTTAGCATTTTACCGCGAGGTTATAATGCGCTTAATAGTATATGGTCAGGCTGCACTACAAACAGCATCAGAGATGGTCTCCGAACTCTGCAGAGGGGCCCTGCTCATGCAGGGGCACCCTCTCACATAGGAACCATGCACTCTGCCTTTAGGATTGATAAGGCCTGCCTTAGGAGTGACTTATAGGTTTATATGTGTGTATGTATTTAGTGATATAGGTAACCTATATCACAGTAAGGAATGCATGCACCACCTTACCCAGGCTGCAGTAGCAGACCTGTGGTGTCAGTTTGGATGGCCTTCCAGGGTGGCATAATACATGCTGCAGCCCCTGGCAGGCCTCTGAGGTACCTATGCCCTTGGTACATAGTATACCATATACTAGGGACTTATAAGGGCACTCCAGATTCCAATCAGTGATGTGCCTAAGGCACATGGAAACCATTTTAGAGAGGAAGCAGCTAGGCTGGGGTTCTGATTAGCAGGGCCCCAGCCAGACTAATGTCGAAAAACAGTGAATCATCAGCAAAAAGTGGGGGTACCCATGTGAAGCAGATCCTACTCTCCTACACAACCCCCCAAACGTAGGGACATTAAACTAACCTTGCCCAGTTAAGTCTTCATGTTCTAAGTGGAAATACCTAGAGAGTCCATCTGCATTGGCATGGTTACTCCCAGGTCTATGTTCCACTGTAAAGTCCATCCCCTGTAGGGAAATGGACCACCTAAGCAGTTTGGGGTTTTCACCCTTCATTTGTTTTAGCTATAAGAGGGGCTTATGGTCTGTCTGAACCAGGAAGTGTGTACCAAACAAGTATGGCCTCAACTTCTTCAGAGCCCAGACCACAGCAAAGGCCTCCCTCTCTATGGCTGACCAACGTTTCTCTCTAGGGGTCAGCCTTCTGCTAATGAAAGCTACTGGCTGATCCTGACCTTCTTCATTCAATTGTGACAGTACAGCCCCTACCCCCAATTCAGATGCATCAGTTTGAACAATGAACTTCTTGGAGTAATCAGGACTCTGTAGAATGGGAGCAGTGCACATGGCCTGCTTCAGGTCATCAAATGCCTTTTGACAGCTAACTGTCCACTGAACCTTTTTGGGCATTTTCTTAGAAGTTAAGTCATTCAGGGGTGTCACTATTGATCCATACCCCTTGACAAATCTCCTATAGTACCCAGTCAGGCCTAAGAAGGCTCTCACCTGAGTCTGGGTAGTTGGAGCAGTCCAGTCCATGATAGTCTGGATCTTGCTCTGCAAAGGCTGAACCTGGCCTCCACCCACAAGGTTGCCCAGGTACACAACCTGACTCTGCCCTATCTGGCACTTTGTGGCCTTGATAGTCAGGCCTGCATTTTGCAGGGCCTGTAAAACATTCCTGAGGTGGACCAGGTGATCCTCCCAGGTGGAGCTAAAGACAGCAATATCATCTAGATATGCTGCACTATAGGCTTCCAGACCTGTGAGAACTGTATTCACCAACCTCTGGAAAGTGGCAGGTGCATTCTTCAGACCAAAGGGCATTACCACAAATTGATAATGCCCACTAGGGGTTGAGAATGCTGTTTTGGGCTTTGCAGCATCAGCTAGTCTGATCTGCCAGTAGCCAGCTGTTAGGTCAAATGTGCTGAGATATTTGGCAGAGGCCAAAGTATCTATGAGCTCATCTGCCCTGGGTATTGGATGGGCATCAGTCCTAGTGACTGCATTGAGACCCCTGTAGTCCACACAAAACCTCATCTCTCTTTTTCCACCACTGGTGTGAGGTTTTGGTACAAGGACCACTGGACTAGCCCAAGGGCTATCTGAGGGTTCAATAACTCCCAAATCCAACATTTTCTGGACTTCAGTCCTGATACAGTCCCTGACATGGTCAGGTTGCCTATAAATCTTATTTTTAAAAGGCAGACTGTCCCCAGTGTCCACTTCATGCGTGCACCAGGTGGTCTGACTGGGTGTCAGTGAAAACATATGCCTAAACTGATTGAGAACTTGCCTGCAATCAGTTTGTTGCTGGGTAGTGAGGCTGCCTGCCAAGGCTACACCATCAACTGACCCATCGTCAGGGTTCTGTGAGAGCAGGTCAGGGAGTGGGTCACTCTCTTCTTCCTGCCCTTCATCAGTAGCCATGAGCAAGCCCATGTCTGCCCTGTCCACATATGGTTTTAACCTGTTGACATGGAGAACCCTGTGGGGACTCCTGGGTGTTCCTAGGTCTACTAAGTAAGTGACCTCACCCTTCTGCTCAACAATAGTTTGGTCCACTCCATTTGTCCTGGAGAGCTGCTGGGGCCACTGGCTCCAACACCCACACCTTCTGTCCTGGCTGGTAAACAGTCAGAACAGCCTTTTGGTCATGCCAGGCCTTTTGAAGTTCCTGGCTAGCCTCAAGGTTTTTGGTTGCCTTTTTCATGTACTCAGCCATCCTGGAGCGGAGACCAAGTACATAGTCCACTATATCTTGCTTTGGGGGCTTGAGAGGTAACTCCCATCCTTCCTTCACCAAGCACAGTGGACCCCTCACAGGGTGGCCAAACAGAAGTTCAAAAGGGCTGTAACCAACCCCTTCTGAGGCACCTCCCTATATGCAAATAAAAGGCAGGGCAAGAGTATGTCCCATCTACGCCTAAGCTTTTCTGGGAGCCCTTTAATCATGCCCTTCAAGGTTTTGTTGAATCTCTCAACTAAACCATTGCATTGTGGGTGATAGGGTGTGGTGAACTTATAAGTCACTCCACACTCCTTCCACATTGCTTTTAAGTACCCAGACATGAAGTTAGCACCCCTGTCTGATACTACCTCCTTAGGAAAGCCCACTCTTGAGAAAATTCCCAGGAGGGCCCTTGCCACCACAGGTGCTGTACTGGTCCTGAGGGGAATAGCTTCTGGGTACCTGGTGGCATGATCCACTACCACCAGGATAAACCTGTGCCCAGAGGCTGTTTGGGGATCCATGGGACCAACAATGTCAATCCCTACCCTTTCAAGGGCACCCCCACCACAGGTAGTGGTATCAGGGGGCCTTTGTAGTGCCACCTGCCTTGCCACTGGCTTGGCAGGTTACACAGGAGCGACAAAACTCCTTGCTGTCTTCAGACATGTGGGGCCAGTGAAAGTGAGGGACAATTCTGTCCCAAGTCTTGTTCTGGCCCAGGTGACCTGCTAAGGGAATATCATGGGCTAGGGTCAATAGGAAGCCCCTGAACTTCAGAGGTATAACCAACCTCCTGGTAGCACCAGGCTTGGGGTCTCTACTCTCTGAGTACAGGAGTCCATCATCCCAATACACTGTATGGGGACCACTAGCTTTACCAGCAGCCTCAGCAGCAGCTTGCTGTCTGAGGGGTTCAAGGGAGGGGCAGCTCTGCTGCTCCTGGCTCAGATCTGCCCTAGAAGGTCCCCCTGCCCCCAAGAACTCAACCTGGTCAGGTTCAAGTTCCTCTGGGACAGTTCCTTCTTCAGGGCTGAGATCATCCCCCTCAAGGGACTGATCTTCCTCCTGAGCCAAGGGGAAGGCACTGCCTTAACCCTACTACTCCTCCTCTTGGAAGGCACTTGGTCCATTCTTCCAGAATCCAAGGCCTGTTCAGTGCTAGACATTTTGGCTTGTGACCTGGTCACAGCAAACACATCTGCAGGGATCCCCAGCATTTCTGCATGGGTCCTGAGCTCCACTTCTGCCCAAGCAGAAGTCTCTAAGTCATTGCCAAGCAAGCATTCGACTGGTAGGTTTGCACTTACCACAACCTTCTTAAGGCCAGTTACCCCTCCCCAGGAGAAGTTAACAACTGCCAGAGTATGGTCTGTTCTGACATTGCTAGCATTGGTCACTTGGTACATCTCACCAAGTATAACTTGCCCAGGATTCACAAGGTCTTGTGTCACCATTGTGACACTTGCCCCTGTGTCCCTAAATGCCAAAGCCTCACGTCCATTGATTAAAGGCTGTTGTCTGTACTTGCCCAGATTACTGGGACTCATAGAGGAGGGCACATCCATGCCTCCATCACAGACTAACACAGCCTGAGTCAGTTCTCTGACTAGGTCAGAGCCCAACTCAGTACCCAGGGTGAACCCTACTAAACCCTTGGCTGGAGCACTCCCACCAACTGTACTAGGGGGAACAGGTGCCTTAGGGGCATTGGTGGGTGCTGGACTGGAGTCTTTGGACTTGGTGCAATCACTGGTCCAGTGGGTCTTTTGCTTACAGACCTTGCACCATGGTTTTCTTTGGCCTTTCCCTTTGGTAGACTGTGAATCCCCACCAGAAGAAGATTTTTGGGGGCCTGATGAAGACTTTTGATCTTTACCCTTCTCCCCACCCTTTTCAGAGTTCTTAGCATCTTGCTTCTTGGTTTCCCCACCTTGGTTCTGTACCTTCTGCTTCACCCTGGTTCTGACCCATTTGTCTGCCTTCTTTCCCAATTCTTGGGGAGAGGTCAGATCAGAGTCAACCAGGTACTGATGCAACAGCTGATTTTGACAGTTATTAAGAATCTGCTCCCTCATTATCAGATTGTACAATCCTGAGAAGTCACACACCTTACTGCCCATCAACCAGCCTTCCAGAGCCTTGGCAGAACAATCCACATAGTCTACCCAGTCTTGAGTCTGTGCTTTTGGGTATCTCTGAACTTCAACCTGTACTGTTCAGTGGTTAGGCCAAACCCATCAATAAGAGCACTCTTCAAGACCTTGTAATTATCAGCATCCTCCTCTCTAACAGTGAGGAGCTTATCTCTACCTTTGTCAGCAAAGGAGAGCCACAAGATTGCTGCCCACTGCTCCTGAGGGACCTTCTGTACCTTACAGGCCCTCTCTAGAGCAGTTATCCACTTGTGGATGTCATCCCCATTCTGATAGGGAGGGACAATCTTGCTCAGGTTCCTATGGTCATAGGACCTTTCCCTATCTCTAGGGATATGGCTGCCACCATGGGACTCTAGTCCCAATTTTCTTCTCTCTCTAAAGAGATCTAGGGACTCCCTGTCTATGGCTAGTTGCTTCTTTTTGAGTTCAAGCTGAGCTTCCTCATATTGAACCAGCCTCTTTCTTCTCTCATGAGAGGATTCCCTCCTATGAGATGAGACAGAGCTCCCTATTGAGGTGCCAGAGTGGTTAGACTCCTGAGAAGAAGATCTAGACCTTCTGGGCACACTCACAATCCTTCCTGGGGGGACAAAGGGAGCATCATTCGGATCCTCCTCTTCATCTTCCTCAGGAGGGGTTGGATTATCCAGGTCAGGGCCACTGTCGCCCTCCTGGCCAGGTTCAGAGGGGGGGCTGGGGGTACTGGTACCCCTGGTCCCATCCTCATCTTCTGCCCCACCCTCAGCTCCTACCCCTTCAGTCCCCAAGGTCATAAGCCACCAACAACTCCTTGAGGTGTTGGGTGGTGGGGCTTTGGCCTGTCCTTATTTTTCTCAAGTTGCATAAAGCTCTCAATTCCAAGAATGGGAGTGTATCATACTTGGAGGGTGGAAGCTCAGTGGCTTCCTGCAAGGATTCTTTAGATCCTACCCTTAAAGACATTACTAGTGTGGTGTGGTGTATGCACTACCTACTCTAGTGTGGCCTACTAAACTCTCTTGAGTTGTAGGAAGGGTTGTGCTATCCCTTAACACACAACTCTAAGTTCAGTAGAACTTACTGTATTCTAAGCTTAAATTATATGTACCTTAGGTACCTTTAGTGGTTTTCAGTTGATCAATTCAATTGAGATTATCTGGTAAAACAATAGCAAGCTGGAATCCCACACGCTGCACACCAATGTGAGAAGTTGGCCTGGCATATGCTGTCCACTAATTATAGTGGGCACCTTGCACCAGTCCAAACAACCCCTTATTGGAGATAGGTTAAAGACAACCTTATTGAAAGCTATCCTAGTGGTAGCTATGGAGAGCAGCCTTCAGGCTAAGTCTTGAAGGAATGTAAAGCAGCTTGTTTTACCAGTCTATAATCTCTTGAGTGATCAAATGAAAGAGCACCACACCAGGTATATATTCAAAATATATGTATTTATTGCTAAACACACCCCTCTAGTCTCTTTATGAGGCTAGAGTTCGAAGTACATAAGTTAGAAGTTATTTAAACACAGTAATAGCACAAATACACGTTTGGGCCCTAGGGGCGTACCAACCCATATACCAATAAAGTGGTATGCGAACCACGACTGAACTAGACACTAGGCCTAGAGCCTCTAGAAGTGCTTGGACCACAAGGAACCACCCAAGGTAGTGACACAGGGGACCCACGGGAGACGCGTGCAGTGTAAATACACAACCGCGATAAGCCGTTGACTTCTATGGAGAAAGTCGTGATCGGGAAATTAGAGAAAAGGGACACTTTAAAGAGGACTTGGACCAAACCCTTTGAGATCTAGGACTTTGAAGAGTCTCTACCCACGGGAGCACCGGAGTACTCGTGTTACCTCACCCAGGAAGCCGGGTGCATAGGTGCCTTTCGGGGTCGGGTTTCGTCGTCGATTTGAATGGCGATCTGCTGCAAAGTGCTGCTGGCGACCAAGTGAAAAGTGTCCGGGTGGATCCAAGAGTGGATCGGAGTTCTGAAGAACCTGAAAGCAGAGGGGACAGAGTCTGGGTCACTAGCCAGTGACCAGGAAGGCGATGGACAGATGCCCACCGATGTCGAGTGCTTCAGGTGCGTTGACGGTCATCTTGACTCTTCAGCCACGAGGTCCAGGAGGCGTTGTCGGTGACCAGGAGCAGGATTCGGGCTGGTACACGATGTTTGTCGAGTGCTGAGGTGTCGGCGACCGGATTGGACCCAACAAGCCTTGGCAACGGCAAGTCTCGATGCAGAAGAAGATCGTCGATGGTGCAGACCAGCAAGGTCTGTGGAACTCACCCAGCAAGGGTAAGTGAGGGCAAGCCTGGAGCAACCAGGATGCCAAGTTAGGAAAATATTGGCCTTCGTTAAGGGCTACTAGCCAATGGGCTAGCGACCGCGAAGGAGCCTCATGACGCCGCACATGGAGCTGGCTTACAGGACACTCGTGGAGTGGGGGCCAGTGATCTTCGGTGCAGGTGGTGCTGGAGGCTAGGGCTACTCGAAGCCCAAAGCACGACTTCTTGGGAGACCCAGAAGAGGATGTACTTGCAAATGTGCTCGGTGTCCAGGGGTCACGATATCAAGTCACCCACGATAGCCACGGGCCTCAGCTTTGCTGGGGACTCAGGAGTAGCCTCGGGAAGTCTGAGAATCCACCTCTGGTGATGCGATGACTTCGGTGTCCGACGGGAGGTTCAGAAATGCGAACCGGACAGATGCTTCTTTGGTGCCTGCCAAGCAGGGGAGTCACTCCTTGACCCCAAGGGAGATTCTTCTGTCCTCTAATCGTGAGTAGAGCGTCGAAGGTCCAGGATTCAGTTTCAGAGTTTCGTCCAGGGATAATCTAATCTCCTAAGGACTGGGTTCCTATACTTATACTAAGGATAGGGGTTGGACTACTCTGTGGCCCCACCTATGGGTGGGTCAGGGCAGAGGGTGGCTACACCCCTTTCCTTTGTCCAGTTCGCGCCAAAGCAGGGGCTGGAAGCCCCTGATCCGGTTTGAACTGGGGTATGCACAGGGACACCAAATGTGCCCCCAGTGCAGGACTTCAAAGCACACAGATGGTGCTCCCGCCCAGCCCCAATACACATTATCCTGTCTGGGGAGGTGGTCACACCTCCCTGGGACAGGAAACCTATTGTCCAGGCCTCCCCTGCCGGAGTTTCGTCCAGCAGCAGGAGGCCAGACTCGTGTCTGTGGCAGCAGCATCCATTTTGTGATGCCAGGGCTTTGGAAAGAAGTTACCGGGCTAGTTAGAGTTAACATGTCTTTCCCTCTAGAAGGGTGGAATGCTACCACCGCCACCAGAATTGGCGGGGGGGTAGTATTCCAAGATGTTTGACACCAAACACGACATGTTTAGGTGCAGCCATTCCAAAGTTAGCATTTTACCGCGAGGTTATAATGCGCTTAAGAGTATATGGTCAGGCTGCGCTACAAACAGCATCAGAGATGGTCTCCGAACGCTGCAGAGGGGCCCTGCTCATGCAGGGGCACCCTCTCACATAGGAACCATGCACTCTGCCTTTAGGATTGATAAGGCCTGCCTTAGGAGTGACTTATAGGTTTATATGTGTGTATGTATTTAGTGATATAGGTAACCTATATCACAGTAAGGAGTGCATGCACCACCTTACCCAGGCTGCAGTAGCAGACCTGTGGTGTCAGTTTGGATGGCCTTCCAGGGGTGGCATAATACATGCTGCAGCCCCTGGCAGGCCTCTGAGGTACCTATGCCCTTGGTACATAGTATACCATATACTAGGGACTTATAAGGGCACTCCAGATCCCAATCAGTGATGTGCCTAAGGCACATGGAAACCATTTTAGAGAGGAAGCAGCTAGGCTGGGGTTCTGATTAGCAGGGCCCCAGCCAGACTAATGTCGAAAAACAGTGAAGCATCAGCAAAAAGTGGGGGTACCCATGTGAAGAAGATCCTACTCTCCTACAGTGGTGATACCCCGCCTCCTTTACTACTTCGCAAATGTCCCAGTGATCCCTCCACAAGCCTTCTTTCAGGAGTTAAACTCCTTACTTGTAGCACTGATCTGGGGGAGAGGACGCTGAAGAGTGGCTCTTGCGACACTGCAACTCTGAACTGGACCAAGGCGGATTAGGCGCCCCATCCTTTGAAGCCTACTTTCTCGCAGCACAGCTGTAATGGCTGTCACGCTGGACAGCCGGGTGTCACATGGAAGAGACGGATATGCAATCGGGGCCCCTGACGATCCCTACGATACACCGACTTCTCCTCCGGGGTACCAGGCCGAACCCAGCCCATCCCATCCAGGTGAAGGTAGCGAGGTCCTGCATGCTAAGACTCCACCGCCTCTCCCACCCCACACCGTTATACTTCCCACTACTGACACTAGCAGGTCTCCCCAGGGGGCGCCGCCATAACACTGCCCTGGATATGCACTCACAGAGGTGGAATCACTAATCACGGAGGGACAACTAGCCTCCTTTGAGAGCCTGATGGAGGGAAGCGGGCTCCCCGCCTGGCAGTTTCTCTTACACAGGCAACTCATCTCAGACTGTAGGAAAACATGGAACCTGATGGACAGAGAACCACAGACACACCCCACTCTACATGCGATACTGAATATGGGCACAGGGCGCCACCTCATCACATGGATCTACAGATCCATCATAACACTCACGGCCACACTGCTAACGCGGCTTCGAGAAATATGGGAAGAGGAATTCGGTCGGGCACTTCATGACAAAGAATGGCTCACAGCCCTAGAGCACCATAAGAAAGTATCACACAACAAGCGCTTCAAAAATATCCAATTTAACAAACTACACCGGGCGTATCTCACTCCAGCGCAGCTCCAGCGGTTTTATCCTACAACGCAATTTGAATGCCCCCATTGCCACCTGCCCAGCGCCACATTCGTGCATATGCTCTGGACATGCCCCACGTTACAGATCTACTGGTCAAAAATACACACAATGATACAGACAATCACCGGCCTGACAGACCTCGACACATGGGAAGCATGCGCCCTGGGTATATTCAAATGACAGAAAAAGAAAAATATAGAAACGCGATTTGCAGTGTTAACCCTGCTCCTAGTGAAACGAAGCATTACAATGCATTGGCGCTCACCTACAGGTCCTCCGATAGAAGCATGGAGGGGGCGGTCATAAAATGGGGCACGGCAGAAGAAGACACGATCAGGCTAGAGGAGGCATGGGGGACGTGTCACCACCCCATATCCATGGAATGGGCTGCACTCCTCCATGGGTTTAAACAGACACACATGACACCTACTGAATCCCTGGCAGCCACCCGAATGACACTGCATCCTACAACTCTTCACACCCCACACACAACCGCCCGAGGGAGCCCACCCTCCCTCCCCCAACACAATGTCCACACACGCCACGGTAAGGGAGTGACACCTGGTGGTGACCAGGCTGCTGAAGAAAACATGGAGTCACAAACCCTGTACCCCAATCCCACCTCCCAAGTTACACCCCCAGGTGGTACGTTAAAAATGACACTCGTAAGCTACCGACAACAGCAGTGGAGTTACACTAACAAGACCCAAAAACCAAACACATCACTACAGATCCAGAACACCCTAGAAGGCACACACCACATATGGTGGGCACAACACGCCCAAACACTCAACAAACCCACTAGCACTACACACTGGCAACTTAATGTACTAAAAGATGAAGAACCGCAAATGATGTTGTTTACACTTGTATATTCTGTCTGAACCTGAAAAACTTAATAAAAAGGTTTAAAAAAAGGAAAAGGGGGCCTTGCTAGGTGCCCCCAAAATCCCTTTCTGACATGCTTTCCATGTCGGAAAGCCTGGCATGGAAAGCCTGTGGGAAACCGAGCATCGTAATCCCAATGGCAGAAACGCCGTCCATTGGGATTACGGGCTGGTCTCCGACTGGTTGACGGGCTCCCTGAGCCTATCGGAATCCAGCCGGAATGCCCGGCCGGTTTCAAATCCAACCGTCTAGATTGTAATTAGGTGGTCGGAAGTAAAACCGACGATGAGTGTCGGAAAGCCTCCGACCTAAGGTTGGAGGCTTTCTGACACTCATCAAAATCGGCCCCTTTTTGTCTGGTATTTGATGCAACTTTGAAGTGCACTGGGTTCCTGCTAACTAGGTCCCCAGTACCTGTGTTCTTTCCCTAAGAATGTACAATTGTTTCCTCCAATTAGCAAAGCCTTTAGCACCCTCTGTAAGTCCCAAGTGAGTGGTACCCCTGGTACCTAAAGCCTGAGGTACTAAAGAGGGGCCTTAAGGGCTGCCGCATGAATTGTGCCAGCCAAAAGGACCACTCACCTAACACATGTAAGGCTGACATTGCAGGCTGCGTGTCTTGATGATGACAAAAGTGAAAGTAGGGTTGTGTATTAATACCCAGGTATTAATTTTTAAACCCGGGCATTAATTACTGTGTGTTTATATATTTAAATATACTTTTCTCATTAAACTTAAATATTTTTTTTAAGTGCTGCTACACTAACCTTTAGGGTTAGGATGCAAGGGCTATAGGTGGAATGGGTGGGGTTGTGTATTAATACCCAAGTATTAATTCTAATACCAGTGTATAAATTAATATGCTTTAAATTGTATTTTTAAATATAAAATTATCATTCAACAAAATTTTAAAAGGTACTTCTACATTCACCTTTAATTGTAATAACCAAGTATTAATTACTAGGTGTTTTAATATATTTTGATTTTATCATTTAACTTAAATATTCTTTAAAGTACTGCAACACAAGTTTAGGACGGGATGCAACAGAAATGGGGAAATGAGTGGGGAAGTGTATCAATAACCAGGTATTAATTTCAATACCTGGGTATTAATTATTAGGGGATTAAATATATTAAAATGTAATTCTATCTTTAAACTTAAATATTTTTTAAGGTCTTGCAATACTCACATTTAGAGACGCGATGCAAGGGTACTAGGGGTAATGAGTTATGAAGTGTAATCACACCTGAGTATTAATTATACTACCTGTGTATCAATAGGCTTTAAAATGTAGTTTTAAATGTAATTTTTTAAGTACTGCAACACTCACCATTAGGGATGGAGTGCAAGGAAAATAGGGGCAATGGGTGGGACAGTGTATTAATACTCAAGTATTAATTTAAATACCTGAGTATTAAAATTACTTGGTATTTAAATATATTGACATTTATTTTTATCATCAAACTTAAATAATTTTATAAAAGTACTTCTACACACACCTTTAGGAACATGATGCAAGGGATGTAGCTGTAGTGGGTAGGGTATTAATACCCAGGTATTAACTTTAATACCAGTGTATTAATGGGCTTTAAAATTTATTTTTTAAATTTAAGGTAGTTAGACTTAAATATTTTTTAAAGATAGTTATAAATTCACCTTCAATTGAAATACCTGAGTATTAATTACTAGGTGCCTCACTATGATGTCGGGTGGACCATAGTGGTCTGGAACTGCCCAACCATAGGTCGGCGGTTCCGACCTCACAATTTGGATAGGGCGGTCGGAAACATCCATTTTACAATGGGAGCTTGTGCGGCGGGATGACCACTACTGTAATCATGCCTGGCGTGGTCACTATTGCAACACAATATTAGTAGCTAGGGATGCTTTTCTTTGATCATAAGTGGCTCTTATTACAGAAAAGGTTGGAGACCCCGGTTCTAGGCATTATTGAAAAGCACCTCTTTCCGAACACATATTATTCCCAAGCATTATGTTTTCATACATGGTCTTCACACATTGGCATGAGACTTTTCAGCAGCCAGTTCAAAATCAATAATAAGAATATGTTGATGTATGTGTGTGAAGCACTATTGTGTTAAATGTGCAGGTCTTCAGTTAACCATGAATATTTACCCACCTTAACTCTACTGCTGGGTTTCTGATTCTGTACGAAAAAATTACTTCCCTTTGGTAATTATCTTTCTGGTGGATGCACCATTTACCTGCAAATACCTCACCTGTACAGTTATCCTTAATGCCAGTTTGGAGCCGGAAACTTCAAAGTTCTTTAAGCACCGGTAGGGTGTGCCTGATTCTGTCTGGCACTGGAAAGGACGTACCTGAATCTAAAAGGGACTGATCTAGCAAAGAAACTATCCCAAAGTACTGCAACATCTAGACTGAAATGCTTTGCTTAAGATTGTAAAGGTCTGTGAGCCAGCTCCCGTTTGCTGCCCGATCAGCTGGTCTCCTGAATCTGCTGCTCGTCTCTCTGCTGCCCCTGCCTGTTTTCGCCGTATTCACATTCCAATCGCTTTTGCTTGCAATCGTTTTTGCTAGCCTAATCTTTCCTTTGCCTTGCTTGCATAATCTTCATCGCAATTTCAAACTCCAGACCGATGACAAAACCACCATCAGAGGCACCCTTGCCTACAGACCTGCCGGACCATGCCCCTGCTTCTGCAAGGCCATTCCCAAATGTATTGCTGCTCTTGCCATAGACTCCAAAAATGACATCTTCCTCGGAGACCTCAATTTCCAACTCAACAACACAAACACCTCCAACATCCTTGAACGCATAAACAACATCGGCCTCACTCAACTAGTCACCAACCCCTCACAGAATGCAGGACACACACTAGACCCCATCTTCAGGGCAAGCAACGGAATCAAGTACAGCCATGTCCCTGATCACACCTAGACCAACCACACCATTGTCCATTTCTTCATCACAAGACCCCCGGGCACCGCTAACAAGCCTTCCAGTGCCTCCCAACGCAGCTGGAACAAAGTGTAAGAGAGCCAGTGGACTGATGCATTCAACACTTCACACCCTGACAAGGCAGCCATACTAGTAAAGGCTGTAAAGAAATGTTCCATCTGGATCACTAATTGCGCCTAGAAAGTTGCCCTCATCAAGACCCCCAAACCTAAAAGAACCGCCAAAAAGGCAAGTAGGTACACCACGTAACTTAGAACCAATAAACGTATCTGCAAGCAACTAGAAAGGAAATGACGCATCAATAAGGTCAATCAAACAGAGCCATCTTCAAAACAACCACCAACCAAAACCACCAGCTTCTGAAAAAGACTAATAGGAGTGCCCTGGTGGTGCGCATCAAACCCATGCAAACCACAGCAAAGAACTTTTCAATATCGTCAGAGAGTTCTCTAACCCCTCAGCCACCGAAAACACCATCACCCCTTTCCAGGAACTCTGTGACACCCTGGAGGACATATTCCATGACAAGATCGCTACCATCTACAAAACATTCACACCACAACCCTCCCCCGCCTGCCTCTGCACCCTCCTCGTCCCCCTCGGTATTTGGACATAATATCGGATCCTTAATATCCAGTTATACAAATATAGAGTTTTTATATCGTGACACATTAATATCGCAATGCAGAAATATCGTGGAAAAAAATATCGATTTTTAGGTAAGTAATAGCGTTTTCAAGAATATCTGTGCTTTAATATCGTTTGCAAGAATATCTTAAGTTTTTAATATCGTTTTCAATAATGTAGTTGTGAAAAAAATATGTTTTTTAATTATCTTTATGTGTTTTAGTTCATATTTTTATTGTATTTGTTAGACCTGACACCATTGACGTGGGTCTCCCTTCCATTTTTTCTGCTGTTGCCTCCTGTGTTTTTGCTGGTTTAGATGCTTTGGGCACTTTGCCACTGCTGTTCAGTGCCAAAGTGCAAGTGCTCCCTTTGTAAATTGATGTGATGGATTAGTGATTCCATGATTGGCTGATTTAATTTACTTGTCAGACCCTAGTACAGTGCACCATGTGTGCCCAGGGCCTGTAAATCAAATGCTGCTGGTGGGCTTGCAGCACTGATTGTGCCACCCACAGAAGCAGCTTGTAAAATGTGGCTCAGGCCTGCCATTGCAGAGCCTGTGTGCAATCCGGGACTGCCATGTCGACTTGGCAAGTGCACGCAATTGCCAGTCCCTAAACCTTCCCTTTTCTACATGTTAGTCAACCCTAATGTAGGCCCAAGGTACCCTTGTGGGCAGGGTGCATTGTATGTGAAAGGTAGGACATGCCCTCATGTGTGTGGCATGTCCTGATAGTAAAATACTGCCAATTTCGTGTTTCACTATTGCAAGGCTATCTGTTCCAATAGGCCAGAATGGGGAGTTAGTTTATAACATCTTATAAACATAACTGACCCCAGGAACAAGATAGGAAAATAAAGTTTAGTATGCCTGAACTCAGAATGTTAAGATGCATCTTTTAGTGAGGGTAATTTTTACATCGACGCCAGCGAGCGACGCTGTAACCTGCCCGAAGCCGTGAGCGCTGCTCTGACTTGCGACGTGGGCCCGATGCCTGCTGCTGTGCTGCATCGACTCCGAAGCCGACTTCATCATCGCGGCGCCGATCCTCGACGTGGGTGACTCTCCAAATCCATTGACATCGCGCCATCGTAAGGAACAGTGGTTTCGGTGCCATTGTGACGTCATCTCCCCGAC
Organism: Calotriton arnoldi; assembly: GCA_963921515.1. Taxonomy (NCBI): domain Eukaryota; kingdom Metazoa; phylum Chordata; class Amphibia; order Caudata; family Salamandridae; genus Calotriton; species Calotriton arnoldi. Next base: position 14,885 of record CAWUFW010005356.1, on the reverse strand, counting down.
GCAGTAAGGAACCATTGTCTCACCTCCCCTGGGCTGCAGTAAGGAACAGAGGCTGCACCTCCCCTGGGGTCTTAAGGAGTTGAACGCCGCACAGCGCCAACGAAGCCGCACCTCCCCGACGCCGTGAACTGTCTTTGTTTTCACCATCTTCCAAAGTACTGTTCTGTGTGGGGCCGATGCCGCGTACTTTGGGATTTCTATCTGTCATGACGTCGTATAACTCAAAGTGGAGTTATTTGTTGCTACAACCTTGATTTAAGTGCATACCCTATTTTTTAAGGATATTTTTTGATTTTGTACTGTGGATTTTTGTCGTCTGGTCTTGCTTTAAGTTTAGATAAAGATTACTTATTTTTCTAAACTGGTGTGGTGTCCATTTGTAGTGTTTTCACTGTGTTACTGTATGTGTTCAGAAATGCTTTACACACTGCCTCTGAGATAAGCCTGTCTGCTCGTGACAAGCTACCAAGGGGTGAGCAGGGGTTATTTTAGGAGTGTATCCCCGTTACCCTGACTAGAAGCAAGGGTCCCTATTTGGACAAAGTTACCTACCTCTGCCAAATAGAGACCCCCATTTCTAACAGTATTTGTTATAGAGTGTTTGTATAACTGTTGTTAATATTTTTAAATATAGTTTTTAATTAAAGTTATTTATAATTTATAATTTCATTGTTAATAGTAATTTATATTGTTATAGCGGGTTGTGAAGTTTTCAGGGGTACAGGGTGGCAAGTTAATTAAGTATAATTAATAAATAAATAAAATGTAATATTAATCATTTAATTGCTAATTATGTAAATTTTGTAATTAATATGTTTTAGTTATATATTAGGTTGGGGTTATTTTGTGTGTCAGGTTATAAGGTGGGAAGTTAATTAAGTAATAATTGTCAATTATTTAATTCAAAATGATGTAACTTGTGTAATTATTATATTTTTTCAGTTATATTTTTGGTGCGTGTTGTTGGGTTTGTAGGTGTATAGGGTGGAACATTAAGTAATAATTTAATAATAATTATTAAATTGATAATTATTAAATTGTGTAATTTTTATATTTTTTTATGTTATATTTTAGGTGCTGGCGTTGGCTTTGTAGGGATATAGGGTGGAAATGTAATTAAGTAATAATAAATTATTTATTTTTATATGTAATTTATTTATAATTATGTCAACTATTTAATAAATATAGTTTTCATTTTATATATTCGGTGCGGTTTGTGATTGTAGGGTAATAGCGTTTGAAGTTATTCAAGTAATAACTAACAATTATTTAATCATTTATTAATTATTTTATTGATTACTTAACATGTTAATCATGTTATCCTTTGTTATTTTAATTATATTTTCAATTGTGTTTTGCTAGGTTTGTGGGGGTATACTGTGCGAATTTAAATCAATGATCAATTAATACATTTCTTTTATAATTTGAAATTAATTATGAAAACATTTTATAATTATGTAAATGGTTTGTTTTTAAATTATATATATATATATATATATATATATATATATATATATATATATATATATATATATATATATATATATATTATCTACTGACGGTCGCCAGTAGATAGTTATAGTTAGGACCTAGTTTCCATAGGAAAAGCGTTTTTTCTTTTCCCAATAACTTTGGCGCTGGTTGACCAATCTTCGCAAAATTTTCAAAACTTGTGGCCCGCTCCGGTCAGCTCCTATCCTGCAAGTTTCGGGGTGATTCACAAAGCGGGGGCCGAGAAAAAAGGGGGGTCCCAAAACGTGTTTTCTCCATGTTATTTTCCATAGGAAACTTTAGACACGGCTACAGCCCGAACTGCTGAATGGAATTACACCAAATTTGGCAAAAAGGTAGCCCTTGGTTCAGAAAGAGCCCTTTTTGTTAAATGGTATAAATCCGTTCAGTAGTTCCTGAGAAATTTTAAAAAAAGAGGTCGGAAAATCAATTTCCCATAGGAAACTTTAGACACGGCTACAGCTCGAACTGCTGAACGGTATTACACCAAATTTGGCAAAAAGGTAGCCCTTGGTTCAGAAAGAGCCCTTTTTTTAAATGGTGTAAATCCGTTCAGTAGTTGCTGAGAAAATCAAAAAATAAAAGTTTCGATATCTAGAGGCGCAGTGGATCCGCGGACCCTCCCGACCACGAGCTTTATTCTAATTGGCTGTCAACACTCCAAACCCGGAAGTGTTGGCAGCCATCTTGTGACTTCGGTAGAACCGAGTCACAAGAAAACAGGGAAACAAACGCGAAAAACAAGAAAAGGGGCAGGGTAGAAACACCCTGACCCCCTAGGCCTGCTCAGGGGGTCCCACAAGGACCCCCAGGGGCAAAAAAAGCATTTTTTTTTGGCGAAATTCGCGCTGGGTCCGCGAATCCCGCCGACATTTTTTTTAAAATGAAGCGCGGGCTCCCGCGCTTCATTTAATTGAGGCCCCCGGGTGGGCCAGGTCCAGGGGGCATTTGCAAAAAATATATGCGGGGGCCCACGGGGGCCCCCGCAGCCCCGGGGACCGCCACCCCCGGGGCTTGGTTAAAATGATGTGCGGGAGGGCACTCGGCCCTCCTGCAGCCCCGGGGACCGCCACCCACGGGGCTTCTTTTTAAATGTGTGGGGGGGCCCTCCAAGGCCCCCCAAGCCCCGGGGACCGCCACTCCCCGGGGCTTTTATTTAGTATTCGCGGGGGCACACGGCCCCCCCGCAGCCCCGGGGACCGCCACCCCTGGGGCTAGTTTTCAAAAATTAAAACAATCCTGTGTGGGGGGGCTCGAGCCCCCCCACATGCCCCGGGGACCGCCACCTCCCCGGGGCACTAAAATGGAAATGCGGGGGTCCGTTACGGTACCCCGAGCCCCAGGGACCACCAACACCCCGGGGCTTTAATCACATAGGGAGGGGGGCCGCGCGGCCCCCTCCTGGAGCCCATGATGGCCCTGGGGACTGCCACCCCCAGGGCCGGCTCCTGCAGTGTCCCGGGGTGCCCACCCCCGGGACACTGCTGTTTGCTATGGCAGGGCGGGAGCCGCGCGGCTCCCGCCCTGTCATAGCAAACTTGCTTTGGATTTTGGAAGCAAGAGCAGGGAAACCTGCTCTTGCTTCCAAAATGCAAAGCAGATTGCTTTTCCACACGGGGAGCTGCATGTCAGCAGCTCCCCATGTGGAAAAGCAATGCCGGCTCCTGCAGGACACGGGGAGCCGGCAGGACCGTGGGGGCATTGGGGCTCCCCCCACGGTCCCCAACGGATAGGGCCTGCCCCGGGGGATGGGGTCCCCGGGGCTAGAAGTGGTCCGGGAGGGGGGCCACGCGGCCCACCTCCCCCCCAAAAAAATAAATAGAAAAAAAAAGGCCGGCCCTGGGGGATGGGGTCCCCGGGGCCAATAGAGCCCTCAGGAGGGGGGCCACGCAGCCCCCCTCCTTAAAAATCATAAATATATGTGGCCATGCCCCGGGGGATGGGGTCCCCGGGGCCGGAATTGGCCACGGGAGGGGGGCCCACGTGGCCCCCTTCCTATTTTTTTTTTTAAAAAGGGGTCAGGCCCTGGGGGATGGGGTCCCCAGGGCCCAAAAAAAGGAAAAAGAAGGGGGCCAACACAGCCCCCCTTCTAAAAAAAAGAAGAAAAAAAAGAGCGCGATCGTGCCGAGGCCCCGCCCCCTCCCAGCAACACTCTGCAAACGCGCCCTGTGGCATGTTTTAAATTGGGGAATTAATTCCCCTTCAATCCTGAGGGCCCTTGGGGGCCAACTAGCCCACCAGGTACCTCCAGTAAGCGCCACAGGCCTGCGTTGCAGAGAGGTGGTCCAGGTCACGCCCCTTTTTACACCTCTCTGCAACGCAGCAATGTGGTGCTTACTGGAGGTACCTAGTGGGCCAGTTGGACCCCAGGGACCCTCAGGATTCAAGGGGACTTAAAACGCGCCACGGGGCGAGGCCTGAGGTGACATGTGTGCAAACACGCCCTGTGGCGCGTTTAAAGTTGGGGAATTAATTCCTCTTCAGTCCTGAGGGTCCCTGGGGGCCAACTAGCCCACCAGGGACCTCCAGTAAGCGCCACAGGGCTGCGTTGCAAAGAGGTGGTCCAGGCCATGCCCCTTTTTACACCTCTCTGCAACACAGCTCTGTGGCGCTTACTGGAGGTACCTGGTGGGCTAGTTGTACCCCAGGGACCCTCAGGATTCAAGGGGACTTAATCCCCGAACTTACAATGCACCAGGGGGTGTGTTTGCAGAGTGGTGGAGAAAGGGGGCATGGCCTTTGTGTACCTCTCACCAATCCCACTGCGTAGGGCTTACTGAAGGTAAAAGGTAGGCTAGTTGGCCCCTAAAGGACCCCCAGCAGTGAAGGGGACTTCAATCCCCATCCAAGAGCGTGCCAGGGAGCGTGTTTGTAGAGTGGTGGGCAAAGTGGGCATGGCCTGGTACGAGTACTTACCAGTGCTGCTGTGTGGGACTGACTGGAGGTAATAGTTTGGGAAGTTGGCCCCCAAGGATGTCCTTGGGGGCCAACTACCCCTTGTTACCTCCAGTAAGTCCCACACAGTGGGATTGCTAAGACGTCTTCGGAGGCCATGGCCCCCTTTCTCTACCACTCTGCAAACGTGCCTCGTGGCAAACTACGGGATGGGGGATGAAGTCCAATTTAGTCCTGAGGGAGTTTGGGGGCCAAGAATCCCTCCTGGTACCTCCTGTAAGTCCTACGCAGCGGAATTCCTGAGCATTTGTTGGACGCCCAGCACCCTTTCTCCACCACTCTGCAAACGTGACTACTAGTTAAAGTAGCATATTTCTGCACCTCTGACTTAGAGGTAGTTTTAATCCCCTTGCCCTATTATGTACTAGGGCCTTACAGAGGAGGTCATACTAATCACAGGGGTACCCCAACGCATAGTGTTCCCTAGTGTATGTAGGTGTTTTCACTGTATTCTAAGTGTCTTTTAGCATAGCACTGGCTCTAGGCCTGGTTAGTCAGAGTCAGTTACCACCAGTACCCGTCTGAAAAAGTTGTGGGCACAGGATGATTTTGCAACAATGCCTCTTTCTGCTCCTCTGTTGGTTCTTTCTGCACATGTCTTGCTTCTTCCTGCACTTTTGTTCGTCTTTGTGGACTTCTGTTGCTTCTTTCTGCATTTCTTTTGCTTCTTTCTGTGCGTTTTTTCATCTTTCTTCACATGTCCTACCTCTGTAGGCATAGTTAGAAACTAGCATTTAAAAAACCTTTGAAATTCACTTAAAAAACCATAGGTTTCAGGCACGTTATAGTTAGAAATTAGCCTTTAAAAAACCTTTGAAATTCACTGAAAAAACCATAGGTTTCAGACACGTTATAGTTAGAAATGAGCATTTAAAAAAACTTTGAAATTCACTGAAAAAAACCATAGGTTTCAGGCACGTTATAGTTAGAAATTAGCATTTAAAAAACCTTTGAAAGTCACTGAAAAAACCATAGGTTTCAGGCACGTTATAGTCAGAAGTTAGCATTTAAAAAACCTTGGAAATTCACTGAAAAAACCATAGGTTTTAGGGAAAGTTATAGTTAGTTGGACATTTCACTCGTACAAAACCAGAGAAATTCCCCCGTTATAGTTAATTCAGCTAACTATAACTCGCGCCCCCGCAATGCACTGCTGATGACGTCACATATTACATCACTCATGACATGGTCAGTGACATCACTGATGACATCACTGATGACATCTCAAATGACATCACTGATGACATCACTGATGACATCATCCATGTGATAATTTGATGCATCTTCTCACACCCTAATATAACCTTTGATACACCCACTCTAAATTACAGACTGCCATTCTCAAAACCATAGACACTCCAACACCAATAACTACATACCCACTCACTGATTCGTAGGTCTACACACACATCCACTCACTCACCCATACAGTCACTCATACTTATGGTCACTCAGTACAGGACTATCATATGCACTCATACACCTATATAGACACTCACACACCGCCACTAATCCATAGAGGTACTCACACACCTAGTCAGTCATGCAAATAATGAATCACACTGCCATTTACTCACCTATACAGTTATACACACACCAGCTCACTTACTCATACAAATACTAGCACATTCTTATGCTCTTATACAATCACTGATACAAGCACACACTCATCCATACAGCCACTCTCACAATCACACACTCTCACTTATAGCCATTATATACTCCAACACACATATATACTGCCTTTCACATATGTAGTTACTCACACATATACCAGTGAGATATACATTCACTCACTAATACACTCATATACACACTCACCCACCCACCCATACAGTCCATCACAGATGCACTCTTGAAACCATGCACCCAGTGAATCACCTACTCACACATCTATGCACAGAGTCACACACACCCCACCCACACAAACACTCAGGCACCCATACAGATACTCAGACAACCAATCAATAACCCATATAGACACTCATGTAGCTATTCACAAACCCATGCAGCTGCTTACACACCAACAGACAGACGGATACAGACATTCACACAGTTTAGTCACTAACCCATGCATTCAGTAAGATACGTTTAATCACTCACTTATAGAGTCAGTCACGCACCTAATAAATCATCCATTCAGACACTTATACACCCACTCATTCTTCAATACGCCTTTCCCTATATATATTAAACATATTTAAACTTTACAGAAACACACAGTCACTGGATGATGTCATCAGTGATGTCATCAGTGATGTCCTTTGAGATGTCATCAGTGATGTCACTGACCATGTCATGAGTGATGTAATATGTGACGTCATCAGCAGTGCATTGCGGGGGTGCGAGTTATAGTTAGCTGATCTAACTATAACGGGGGAATTTCTCTGGTTTTGTACGAGTGAAATGTCCAACTAACTATAACTTTCCCTAAAACCTATGGTTTTTTCAGTGAATTTCTAAGGTTTTTAAAAGCTAATTTCTAACTATAACGTGCCTGAAACCTATGGTTTTTTCAGTGAATTTCAAAGGTTTTTTAAATGCTAATTTCTAACTATAACGTTCCTGAAACCTATGGTTTTTTCAGTGAATTTCAAAGGTTTTTAAATGCTAATTTCTAACTATAACGTGTCTGAAACCTATGGTTTTTTCAGTGAATATATATATATATATAGATATTGTCACCAAAACGATCTCTTCACTCGGAAGCAACCGGAGGGACACAGCGGGGACACAAAGAAAGTTCATTTAATGAAGCAATGGCATGACGCGTTTCGGCGAGTGTGCCTTTATCAAATGCCTTTTACACCGGCAGTTCGCACCAACCATCTCTTTGACTGTTCCACAGTTCTCCCATTGGTGGAAGTGCAGCTGGGCCAGATTTGTGATTGGAGCCTCGCTGCAGCCTTCATCAATGAACTGCAGTTCCCAGCAAGCACCATTATGGCCAACTGGGTAAGTATCTCACATCGGCCTCATTGAATATCAGAATGAGTGCTGGTGGTTTAATAGAACATGGTTCTGTGCAAACAAAATAATCTCGGTGTCACTCTAGCAATGAATCTTTTCCTTGGCCCCCATACGTCCAGCCACAAAGACCCATGTCCAGCATGACCGGAGACATCAATACAATGAACAAGTCTCTCCGTGTAGTCATGGACTGCGACTGCACAGCAGTACCTTGCTTTCTTTGGATGCGGCAGTCCAGAGTTAATCCAATACCTTGGAATCACGTTGTTACTTCTTGCCCATGAAACTCCGGACACTTGTCGGATGGGTCCCCCAGCGCGCCAAGGGCTAGCACACAAAATATTCACCAAAACGATCTCTTCACTCGGAAGCAACCGGAGGGACACAGCGGGGACACAAAGAAAGTTCACTTAATGAAGCAACGGCATGACGCGTTTCAGCGAGTGTGCCTTTATCAAATGCCTTTTACACCGGCAGTTCGCACCAACCATCTCTTTGACTGTTCCATTGTTCTCCCATTGGTGGAAGTCCAGCTGGGCCGGGTTTGTGATTGGAGCCTCGCTGCAGCCTTCATCAACGAACTGCAGTTCCCAGCAAGCACCATTATGGCCAACTGGGTAAGTATCTCACATCGCCCTCATTGAATATCATAATGAGTGCTGGTGGTTTAATAGAACGTGGTTCTGTGCAAACAAAATAATCTCGGTGTCACTGCAGCAATGAATCTTTTCCTTGGCCCCCATATGTCCAGCCACAAAGACCCATGTCCAGCATGACCAGAGACATCAATACAATGATCAAGTCTCTCCGTGTAGTCACGGACTGCGACTGCACAGCAGTACCTTGCTTTCTTTGGATGCGGCGTTCCAGAGTTAATCCAATACCTTGCAATCACATCGTTACTTCTTGCCCATGAAACTCCGGACACTTGTCGGACGGGTCCCCCAGCGCGCCAAGGGCTAGCGTGCAAAATATTCCCCAAAACGATCTCTTTACTCGGAAGCAACCGGAGGGACACAGCGGGGACCCAAAGAAAGTTCATTTAATGAAGCAATGGCATGACGCGTTTCGGCGAGTGTGCCTTTATCAAATGCCTTTTACACCGGCAGTTCACACCAACCATCTCTTTGACTGTTCCACAGTTCTCCCATTGGTGGAAGTCCAGCTGGGCCGGGTTTGTGATTGGAGCCTCGCTGCAGCCTTCATCAACTAACTGCTGTTTCCAGGAAGCACCATTATGGCCAACTGGGTAAGTATCTCACATCGGTCTCATTGAATATCATAATGAGTGCTGGTGGTTTAATAGAACGTGGTTCTGTGCAAACAAAATAATCTCGGTGTCAGTGCAGCAATGAATCTTTTCCTTGGCCCCCATACGTCCAGCCACAAAGACCCATGTCCAGCATGACCGGAGATATCAATACAATGATCAAGTCTCTCCGTGTAGTCACGGACTGCGACTGCACAGCAGTACCTTGCTTTCTTTGGATGCGGCGGTCCAGAGTTAATCCAATACCTTGGAATCACGTCATTACTTCTTGCCCATGAAACACTTGACACTTGTCGGATGGGTCCCCCAGCGCGCCAAAGGCTAGCGCGCAAAATATTCACCAAAACAATCTCTTTACTCGGAAGCAACCGGAGGGACACAGCGGGGACACAAAGAAAGTTCATTTAATGAAGCAATGGCGTGACGCGTTTCGGCGATTGTGCCTTTATCAAATGCCTTTTACACCGGCAGTTCGCACCAACCATCTCTTTGACTGTTCCATTGTTCTCCCATTGGTGGAAGTCCAGCTGGGCCGGGTTTGTGATTGGAGCCTCACTGCAGCCTTCATCAATGAACTGCAGTTCCCAGCAAGCACCATTATGGCCAACTGGGTAAGTATCTCACATTGCCCTCATTGAATATCATAATGAGTGCTGGTGGTTGAATAGAACGTGGTTCTGTGCAAACAAAATAATCTCGGTGTCACTGCAGCAATGAATCTTTCCCTTGGCCCCCATACGTCCATAATTATGTAAATGATTTGTTTTTAAAATTTTTATATATATAATATATATATATAAATGGATTTGTATATATATATCATTGCCAGAGACATGCTAAAAGATGGCCGCTCTGATAGACATCACATCATGGTGAAAAGAGTTGATTTGGGCCGTCTTCGCTGTTAATGAATTTTGGTTTTAACGTAAGCACTGTGCACTTTAAAATGGTGGCTTGAATAGCTTCTTACCGACATCGAGGAAGGCGGCAACGCCAAAACGCGTCTGTTGGTGCGGGGGAGGTTTCGCACAAATAAATCACTGAAAAGAATTCCCGTGAGTGCTGACCTTTTTTCGGATTGACTGGTATTGTTCACCGTTGTGGCAGCAAAAATAGCGGCTCACCACCGCTGGAACGAGCACCCAGGACGAGTGGAGCGGCAGCGGTGAAACTGTGGAGTCGACTTCTGTCTTGACCGCCAGCCCCGACGCTGAAGACTGCCGTCCGTCGTGATTCAGCGACGAACTAAAAATTATTGGAGAAGCCCGGTCTGAGGTCGAGGGTGCACCGGAGGAGAGCGTTTGTGGATTACGGATCGTGAGACCCGCGAGTTCTGAATTGCACCGCCGGTGAGTACTTCTTGATCTCTTTGACCCGGCATGTGATTTCCCGTGCAGCGTCAGCCCCGAGGGATTCTTTAAACAAATTGCTAAATTCCTTGCGAACCTCCCCACGCAGCGTTGGCACATCTCTGGCATAGAATACCATGTCCTCGATAACGGAGCGACAAGAGGCTGCAGCAGATATTTTTAAACAGGGAATGGGCCGTACACGAGTCAGTGTGGCCACAGCAAGCAACAGTAATAACCCTCCCAGCAACCTGAAAATCCTGTACCATACCCTCGAGAAAGCTCATGAAAAGGAAATTCGTAAGTGGTGGGAGGCGACGTCCTGAGAGAAATACCTGGAGGTCAGTCGCATTCCCAGAGGACTCCGAATCTTCACAGTCCCATCGTATGAAAACCCGGATCCACAATTATTGAAGGACTGGCAGGATCATACAGCAGAATCGGAAAAAGGAATGGTAAGGATTCTTATAAAATACGCCTGGAGCAATAGAACTAAGCTCCTAGAAGAAATCAGGAAATTGGATGAAATGATTAAAACGGACAAAGACACGAAACAAAGTGAGGAGTTGAAAACTGGACTGATGAAGAGGTTAAAAGAATATGAGAGCGTGATACGGCGAAGGAAGCAAACCAAATTTCAACGAGATGAGAACGATTATGTCTCAGGTCGGGTACTAACATTTGCCCGCAAATACGATAATCCAAGAAAAAAATTGAGCGAGCATAAACCTGGTGCGCCCTCGACTAGAGACACCTCAGAATCTGAGGTAGAAACATCAGAGGGGGAACAATCGACAGGCACCGAAGACAGAGAAAAAAGTTCTGAGACATTTTCAGGAATATCAGCTTATTCAGGAAAATCGTCAAACCCCAACGCCCAGAACACATCCACCGGAGCAACAACAAAAAAGAAACGAAAAACAAGACGGGGCACGAAAGGAAGGAGGAGAAATACCATCACCCAGGGTCACTCGCAGCAAGGGCAAACGGGGCAACCGGGGCAGATGGTAGATACCAAAACCATCATTAATCTGTCAGAAAGGGTACTCACTGAGGATGAAGTCAAGGTATTACAACTAGGATTGACATTCTGCCCAACAGCTGAGTTCGACTATACTGAAGCCAGAGTAGACCTTTTCAAGTATACGCGTAAATTTAAACTACAGAAAGTACATCTACTACATCCTACTCCAACCAGAAGTATTGATGATAACATCCATGCCAGAGACACGGAATCACTCACCGGGAATGACCTGGAAACACTGGCAACCTTACATTCCTTTGAAGCTTCAGAAAACAGAGACTATGACACTGTTCTAGAAGAAGTAGGAATAACACAATCTAGTGGAAGGAGTGGTCTCAAAAATAAATCAAGAACTATTCCTCAGATACCTTTTGATGCCATAGATGTTTTCAATGACGCAGTGATAACGGATTTGAAACGTCTGGAGAGCAATAAAAATACCACTAAGATGCAGTACAATATCTCCCTGGTCCAATGGCAAGCTATACAGTCCCTCAAAAGTGATGATTCAATAATCATAAATCCTTCTGACAAGGGGGAAACATTGTCTTGTTTTCCAGGGAACACTATGTAAAGGAAGCGATGAATCAACTACAGGACAAGGAATGTTATCTACCAGTGAACAGAGTAGACTATGTGAACTGTATCTCCAGCTTTCATCAACATCTAACATTTTGGAGAGAAAATGGGATGCTAGATTTAGATGAATACAAGTTTCTACTCTGTGAGTATCCAGTCCTCCCGTCCTTTTACCACCTCCCCAAGGTGCATAAGGACGGGTTGAATCCACCTGGGAGGCCGATAGTAGCATCAATCAATAGCTTATTGGAAAATTGCTCTATCTACATAGACTCCTTCCTTGCTCCCTGGGTGAAGAGCTTAAGCTCGTACATTAAAGACACGCAGGACTTCCTGAGACAGATTGAGGGCATAATATGGGAGAAGACATGCTGCTCATAACCCTTGCTATTTCTAGTTTGTACACCTGTATCAAGCACCAACAAGGTATAAAAGCGGTACAATGGTTCTTAGACAAACGCCCCTTGAAATTTCGTTCGCATAACAAAATGCTTTAGGAAATGGTGCAATTTTGTCTCGAAAATAACATCTTTATTTTCGCAGGTCAGCTCTATAGGCAACAGCGGGGACCATGATGGGCACGTGCTTCGCCCCCAGCTACGCAAACTTGTTCGTGGGCTGGTGGGAGAAGCACGTGGCCTGGAGGGACACACCCAATAATTGGCTTGAAAATGTGACACTATGGGCCCGCTACATTGATGATCTTTTCATCGTGTGGCGGGGCAGTCGGTCCGCGGCAGAGGAGTATATAACCTTTCTCAATTCCAATGATTTAAACCTAAAATTTAGTGGACAGATTAGCGATACCAGTGTGGTGTATCTAGACCTAGAGGTATATGTAGCTGATAGACAGATTTTGACCCAGCTCTATCGAAAGCCAACAGCGGGCAACTCTGTCCTACATGCGCGGAGTTTCCACCCTAAGAGCATGTTCAACAACATCCCTTATGGGGAACTACTGCGATTGAAATGCAACTGCACAACATCTCAGGAATACCAAATAGCTAAAAATGAAGCTTTTAGGCGTTTCAAGATTAGGGGCTACTCACATCAGACAAAAGAGTAGACACAGTTACGAGAGCAGAACTTCTTATACCCAAGATATCACATGCACTAACGCCAAGCAGTAAAACTCAACCCGCTAGAATGATCACCCGCTACAACTCCAGATCTTCACAACTAGGGAGTATCTTTAAAAAGAATTGGCATATCCTTAAAACAGATTCCATCATGAAAGATGTCATTCCAGTCCAACCCTTGTTCACTTACAAACGTTGCAAATCTATTATTGATTATTTGGTCTCGAGCCATTACCGTGCACCTGCACACAAGAAAGACAACATTACCGGATTTTATCCGTGTATGCAATGCAAGGCTTGCAAATATAGCCAGAAAGTCAATAGTCACAGTACTATGAAGGGACCTGCAGCAAAGAGAAAAATCATGTGTCTGTTGAATTGCAACTCAGACTTCACGATATACTGCTTAGAGTGCCCATGCCATAAACGGTATGTGGGTAGTACCATCCATCCGGCAAAAAAGGGTGTCTTAGAGCATATGCGCGCAATTGCAAAGAAAGATCCCACATACCCAGTGGCTCGTCACTTTGAGTTAACACACAACAGTAATCGCGATCTGTTAACGTTCTTCTGTATAGATCAGGCCCCCAAACAAGAAAGAGGGGGGACAGGGTCAGGATTCTCCGGAGAATGGAGTCTAAATACATCATTGACCTTGATACCATGGTACCGACAGGTTTAAATGTCACAGAAGAACTCTGGACCCACCTAGATTAACATCTCTAGTATCAAATGCTGCTTTTATGATTGTCGCTTTGTCTTTCCTGTCTGTGTTTTGCTTATCATCTAACTTAAGTTAGGCACGGGGACGTTCTCTATGATAAAATGAAACTGTTCAAAATTGAGATAGGTTCCCTAGGTGTATTTACAAATAGGAATCTTCCGACTGATGAACTAAAGGGGACCCACTTCTCATCATTTTTTCTGCAGCCCCTGTTGTACCTCTGTTAAAGATTGCAGGAATCGCTGTTAGCATGAGCTGAAAGCCATTTTGTACTTGGCAGCCATTTTAGTTAGCCATGTGCTCGCCATGTGCTTTCTCCCTCTTCCAGAGTCTTGCACATGCTCAGAAAGGCCTAGCTGGTAGAATGCACCTGCTCCTAGTATAGAACTGTCAGGCTATTCTTACTGATGTAAGCAGTTTAGTCTCCCCTCCCACTTTGTGGAGCAAGCAAATTTTGTATACCCATATTAGTCAATAAGCATGCTTGTATGTGCTAGGACCTCCCTTGATTTTATGCTGACTATGTAAAAATGCATATATAAGGACCCTGTTCTCTGCACTCATTAGAATGCCTCCTACAGTGGCCTGCGGGTACCGTAAGACGCAATCTCCCTCATCTGAGGTTATTAAAACATGTTTTTTGATATTACAGCTTCCGTGCCAATCTTTTCTTTGTTGGTCTTAAGGACCAGATGTATCAGTGAACCCCTAAGAAGGTTTTTATTTCTACAAATGGTGCCCGAATAGGGACCTCATCGGTGCAGCGGCTATCCAAGGGAGTGGTCTTGAAGGGAGACAGGAATCTACTGAGGAGTACAGGACAGGAATCTACTGAGGAGGTACCCTGCGCACGGAGTTTGTTTGTCTTCCAGCCCAGTATATTTCTGGTCTTCCTGATCTGATCCTCCAAGTGTTTGCCGCTCCCAACTGAGAACTTCTTTGGCGTGAGTATTTTAAAACGACTGTTAGGTCACTCAGAACTTGGCAGTTGGAAGCTGGAGACTTTGGTTTGGTAAGGTTGCTGGAGCAACACTTTTGTTTGGAATGACTTGGCCAAGATTTTGGTTTGTTTGTTTGTTTTGCTGCAGCAAAAGAAAGCAGGTAATGAGGAGATTTTTCTCTAACTTTGAAAACTTGAACGGCACACATTGTGTTAAGTGTCACTTGGAGTATAATATTATATATGCTATAATATTCTTGACATGCCTGCTTCTAGCACACTTCGTAGAAAGTGTTGCTGTCTTGGAGGTACCAATATGGATTTAGGAAGTACTCAGCTGACTCCTCAGAGGGGATACCTAAATAGGTTTAGGTATAGTAAAAGATATTTCTTCCTTGGTGACTAAGTACCCCATGGAACTAAATATGTACATAAAACGGATCCGGTTCTGCGCACTTAGTAACATTCATAAGTGATGATATG